>OX451741.1:919737799-921037121 GCA_948472305.1 Vicia faba | reverse complement strand
AAATGGGATAATGAGGCTCCCCGGATCATCATCTGGAAACTGGACGAACCGGCATACTGTTGTGATCTCGAGACTGAATTGGCGACTGAGAAGCCTTGGTACCATGAGGTGAAGAGATATCTGGAAGCTCAGGAATACCCTGAAGGTGCATCTGTCAATGATAAAAAGTTTCTGAGAAGGTTCGCAGCGAAGTTCTTCCTTAGCAACGGCATTCTGTACAAGCGAAACCATGATTCGACATTACTGCGTTGTGTGGACAAGACAGAAGCAGAAAGGATCATGGAAGAGTTACATGAAGGGACCTTCGGAACACATTCCAGTGGACACACTATGGCAAAGAAAATCCTTCGGGCAGGGTATTTCTGGTCCACAATGGAAGCTGACTGCTACCAACATTCCCGGACATGCCATAAATGCCAGATTTATGCAGACAAGGTGCATGTTCCTCCAGTTCCTCTGAATGTTCTGACTGCGCCTTGGCCGTTTGCAATGTGGGGCATAGACATGATCGGTGAGATTAAACCTACGGCATCTAACGGGCATCGCTTCATCCTGGTAGCGATTGATTACTTCACGAAGTGGGTCGAAGCAGCTTCCTACGCTACGGTAACCAAGACTGTTGTGGCACGGTTCATTCGGCACAATCTGATCTGCCAATACGGCGTCCCAGAAAGAATTATTATAGACAACGGTACCAATCTCAATAACAAGATGATCACTGAGCTCTGCGAACAGTTTAAGATACAGCACCATAACTCTTCTCCCTACAGACCGAAGATGAATGGGGCTGTAGAAGCAGCAAATAAAAATATCAAGAAAATCGTGCAGAAGATGACAGTGACTTATAAAGATTGGCACGAGATGTTACCGTTCGCTCTACATGGGTACCGTACCTCAGCCAAGACGTCAACCGGGGCAACTCCTTTCTCCTTGGTCTACGGCATGGAGGCAGTCTTACCGATCGAAGTGTAAATACCCTCTCTCTGAATAATGAAGGATGCAAATCTGAACGAAGATGATTGGATCCAGACACGACTTGATCAATTAAACCTTATTGATGAAAAGAGACTCGCTGCTATCTATCATGGTCAGACGTACCAAAAACGGATGATCAGGGCATTTAACAAAAAGGTCAGACCACAGGCATATCAAGTTGGGGATCTGGTAATCAAGCGAATCATCCTTCCTCAGAGTGATCCAAGGGGCAAATGGACCCCTACATACGAAGGGCCATTTGTGGTTAAACATGTGTTCTCAGGAGGAGCCATGATTCTAACCAACATGGATGGTGACGACCTTCCTCACCCCGCTAATGCAGACATAGTAAAAAGATACTACGCATGAAAAAGACCCGCTAGGCTGACATGCCTAGGCAAAAATTAGGGCTTCCCGGCGAACCAAAATGGTTCGGGCAAAATGAAGGGATGAAATGAAAAAAAATCTGTACACCCGGCAAGTCGAAAACCTGAAAAGGCGGCTTGGGCAAAAATGGGTATCCCGGTGGACTGAAAACCCGAAAGGGCGGTCCAGGCAAAAGTTAGGGATAAAGCGTAATACTATGTCTCATTGGATCACCTTGCATCCAGAATCCGGTATCTACATCAAGTTCAGACGGAATTGATCAATCAGCTTCATCTTCAACCAAGGTCATCAAGTGATGAGACGCTCGGAGATATAAAGGCAATAGCAGAGTTGAAACCCAGTGGGATCATTTATTTTCACACAGCTGTTTTATTTTCTCTTGTACAAAATTGTATAAACTCTTTTGTTCGGCGGCGTTCTCCTACTAGGACGTCAGCCTCCTGTACATAAACGCCTATTTTACAGGCAAATTCAAAAAAATCAATACAAATACACTTTTCAGTTAAAAGTGCCAATTGTTTTTCCTTTTCTGTTTTGTTTTGCGAAGAACGTCCAAGGTTCAATTTATGATATATGCATTGACAATAATTTGCTAACTCATGAATATTTGCATACGAAACAAAGGATTAATTACAGGTAACATTAGAAACAGGGGAAATAAAGAGTTGTCTAAGCAATCTAATTGTTCTATCCTCCAAAGGTACCAAGGTAGGTTCAGCTGAAGAACATAACCAGTACACCCCAATTCCCCAGAGAGTGAGCCAGCAAGTCAGTACACTCTCCTCAAGCAAAGTTACAATCAAACCTTAAGGAAGTTGGGTATCCCCCGCAGATCTCAACATTCCCCAGCACAGTATACATGCACTCTTAACAAGCATCCCCGGCAGTCTTGGCCTAAAGATTGTTCCCCGGCGGTATATCAAACATTCAACGGAGTCACTTCCCAATGAAGTTCTAAACTTCCCCAGGAGAGTCCAACCCAGTTTCCCCAGGAAAGTTGAGGTCCATCTCCCCAAGCAGTAAGCTTATCCCCAGTAGATTCTGGAAGCTTATCCCGGCAGAGCACGAACGCGTCCCCCGACTTTATTCAAAGAGTTATTTCCTTACCAGGGTATAACTGGGTTATCCTCAGCCAAAAGCTACGGAAAGACCGTCCTCGGCAAAGTCTTCTTATCCCCAGCGAAGTCTATTAACACTTCCAACAACGGTATCCCCAGCAAAGTTATTATCAACAACTCAACAAAGTACCTCTCTCCCCACAGAGTATTGCTTCCCAGCAAGATCGTTAGAGTACTTTTCTCCTTGCAGAGTAATCCATTCACCAAGTTTATTCCCCAACGGAGTTATCTTCTCTTACTGGTATTCTTGCAACTATCATCCCTAGCGGAAGCAAAATCTATTCTTCAACATCAGCCCAGGAGTTAACTTCCCGGCACCCGTCAAAGGATTTACTTTCCTAGACGAAAAGACACATTCATAAACATCGCATTTTCATACATTATAGCATGCATATACGCATCATATCTTACAAATCTCATTTATATTGAGAACATCATTGCTTGATTCATATCATGCCTTGCATATGACTGACCTTTACCTTTCAGGAAAGACCCAGTTAAGTTCTCAGCTATATTTCAAAGACCTTCTCTGGTTCAGTCAGATCGACCCTAAGATCTCCCTGTTTCTTATCCAGTTGAAGATTTCAAGACCTAGTCTGGTTCAGTTAAATTGACCCTAAGATTTTTCTGTTTCTTATCCAGTCAAAGGCCTTCTCTGGTTCAGTCAGATCGACCCTAAGATCTCCCTGATTCTTATCCAGTTGAAGACATTTCAAGACCTAGACCGGTTCAGTTAAATCGACCCTAAGATTTTTCTGTTTCTTATCCAGTCAAAGGCCTTCTCTGGTTCAGTCAGATCGACCCTAAGATTTCCCTGTTTCTTATCCAGTTGAAGATTCCAAGACCTAGACCGGTTCAGTTAAATCGAACCTAAGATTTTCCTGTTTCTTATCCAGTCAAAGGCCTTCTCTGGTTCAGTCAGATCGACCCTAAGATCTCCCTGTTTCTTATCCAGTTGAAGATTTCAAGACCTTGTCCGGTTCAGTTAAATCGATCCTAAGATTTTCCTGTTTCTTATCCAGTCAAAGGCCTTCTCTAGTCCAGTTAAATCGATCCCTAAGAGATTTTCCTAATGAAGACTCAGTAGAAGATATCCAAGATTCTCTCAGCGTTACTGTTGAGGTAGTAATCGTCCCCAGATTCTCTCAGCGTTCCTGTTGAGGTAGTAATCGTCCAGGGTTCTCTCAGCGTTCCTGTTGAGGTAGTAATCATCCAAGGTTCTCTCACCGTTCCCGTTGAGGTAGTAACCATCCCTGGTTCATTCATCGCCGTTTGAAGCTCCAGATCCAGCTCCTGTGACCAGTCAGGACACATCTACACAAAGAATTTGAAGGCCAGCTCCTGTAATAGGCCAGGTAATCATTTTCTTTTGCAGGTATGCAAGTTCTCGCTAAGGAATCTCTTACGCGATCGAAGCCCAGATGGCATCTATAAGCCCATCCACCTTCCATCATCTCTCAGCATGGCATCTATAAGCCCATCATCCTATTCATCAATCTCCAAATGGCATCTATAAGCCCATTCCCCCATCACACTACTATGTGAGCGCATATTTCTGGACACTCTAATGTTCAATCATCTTCCACCTTCGGATTACGAAAAGCACGTCAGCCAATCTGCATCCTCAGGTCTAAGAAGATTGAACAGGGGCAACTGTTGTACCCCAAAATTTGCCCTCTCATATTCTTCAAAATTTTCCAAGTCAAAGCTTCAAAATCTCCCCAAGGGTTGCACAGTTCAAGGGCCTCCTAAACAGTCAAAAACTAGGGTTTTGGTTCTGACAAAGAAAATGAAGTTTCCAAGGGTCCAATCAAGTCCCACATGCCTAAAAACATGGTCAAGCATCCTCGTGTCAAGTTTCAAGACTTACAGCACAAAATTGCACAGTCAAAAACCCTAATTGCACTACAGTCAACTATAGGGGCAAAATGGTCATTTGACAGTCAAAAGTTCAAATTTTTGGTCAACATCTCATTTTGAAGCCACAAACATCATTTGATCAATTCTTGATCATGATTCTCAAAGCTTGGCTCAAAAAGTCTCAAGATGCAAAAGTTTCCATATTTGGACAGTTGAAAAAGTCAACTGTAACTTGACCAAGGCATAACTTCCACATGGATTATCATAAAAATTCCATCCAAAGCTCATTTTGAAGAGAAATACATTTCCTACAACTCCTCTTCACACTTCAAGTCCAAGAAATGCTCTCGCAAAAAGTTATCAATTTCAACATTATAGGTCATTTTCAAAAGTCAACAAAAAGGGACTTTAAGTCAAAGGCCATAACTTGAGATTGGTAAATCAAAATGACATGGGACCAAAAGCATTGGTTAGAGGACTTCAAGACCTTTCCAAAATGTCCAAGAACATGATCAAAGCTTAAAAATTGAGCAAGATATGCCTTGTGGAAGTTGGGAAATTTTTGGATATTTTGAAAAGTCAACTTTGCTTCAAATGTCTTAAAATTGCTAATGGGCCACATTTTCTTCCAAGATTCATCATCCAAAGCATGTGCACGACCATTTGGCCCAAAGGGAAGTTATTCATCATTTTTATTTATTTTATTTGAATTTTTAATTGCTAATAATTCATTTAATTAATTAAAATATGTGAAAAATACCAAAGGAAGCTTTTTAAATCTTTTTATGCATGAAATACACTCAAGATTCGTGCATGATCTGATATGGGAAGAATCAATGTGATTTGGACATAATTGGCACCAAATATGCATGGAAAAGATTTGAAAGATTATACATGAAAATCAAATATTCTCTACATCAATGCAAAGGTTTTTTTGATCCAATTTTCAACCCTAATCATTCCATACATAAGCCAGATACTAACCCTAAAGTTCAGAACCTCCAAGCTGCGCCAGAAAAGAAGAACAAAGTTGCACTTTTTTGTGAAAAATTCAAAAACTGAAATCACGATTCTAAGGCTTTTCAAGATCAAATAATCATTCCATTGCCTTCCTAAGACTTCAAGGAAGGTTTTCAGATCACAACCATCAACTCTAACGCCCAGAATTGGTAGAACAACCTCGTTCTGTTCATGCTTTTTTCCATGTTCTTGCATCATGATTCACGCATTGTTGTTGATTTTTATTGTTTGATTTATATTCAGCTAACCATTCTAAAGCTAACTGTATGATTTAATTGAGTTTTCACGTATCGTATGAAGAATTGCCATGAACGATGCCTAGGGTTTTAAAAACCTTGAATTAGGGTTTCTCAGTTAGGGAAAAATTAGGACGTGAGACCTAGACCATTAAACTCAGGAGGCTTGGACGATTTGAACACACTACTCGCGCTCAATTTATGAGCCACCATATTCTAATCGCTGTTTTTGCACTTGCCATTTAGTGGGGGTTTAAAACCCCCGCTATTTAAATGTATTTTTGTTTCAGGTACAGAAAGCCATGGGAGAAGATGATGATGTGTAGGCCGGTGATTAGCTCATTTGAAATTCGCGCGAAAACGTCCCACTAACTTTTGTTTTATCTCATATTAATTGTTGGTCATATAATAAACAAAGTACGTTGGTAGCTCAGTTGGCAGGCACGTTATTTGGTAAGCAACAGGACCTGGGTTCGATCCCAGGTCCCCCTCCTCTCTCCATATTATTTTTCTAACCTTACTTGCGTGCAGCTTCAATCCAAGCGTTCACCATACGTCCCTCATCCAGGCTTGCCACACGCTTATTGAGATCAATCAAAGGGCTATGATTTGGAGACCATCATGGACATGAGTCAGACGCGTCATATGCAAGCCAACGAAGTCAACGAGGCCAGGAAATTATTGGGCCAGAATTGCCAAAAAAAACCTCCAATTTGGGGACAGAACCCCCCATGGTTTGCTCTTTTATCTTCTTTTATATTTTCCTATTTTTATTTGTTTTAATTAATTTCCTTTAAATTCTTTAATTTAAATTATTTTCATAAAATATAAAAATAGTAAAAAATCAGAAAAGACAAAAAATAAATATATTTGATTTAGTGTTTTTTGTAAATAAATAATATCATTTAATTTAGTTTTCAATTCTAGGATTAACTTTAATATTTTCCAATAAACTTCAAATTTGTAGAATTAGGTTTTAATTACTTTAATTACTTTTTATTTTATTTTCTCATCACTAATAATTAATTATTTATTTTTATAAATCAAATTGCATTAATTAATTAGGTTTAATTTTAGGTTTAATTTTCATGTTTTCTTAATAAATTAAAAAATAGCTAGAATTAGGTTTAAATTCCATTTAATTCTCATAAAAAAACCATAAATACAAAAAACCTTCAAAAATAATTTCTTTCTATTTTATTTTAATTAATTTGTTCATAATAATTTAATTTCGTTAAAAAGGGTCCAACGCCCTCGCATTCCCGATTTAATTCTCTTCGCATTTTTATTTCTTTTTGTAATATTAATGTAATTCTCCCAAAGCCGTGTAAATTTATATTTCTCGCACTTTCCTTTATTTTATGTCAAATCGGGTCCTGGATTTATTTTGGCGATGTGGACCCGCGCCTTTGTAATAGTTTAGGAACTTTATATTTCTCGCAATTTTTTAACTGCTAATAAAATGCATGCAAGAATGAATGTTAAAATAAAAATAACGCGTAGATCACCCATGACATGAATAAGACAAAAATAAATGAACATGACACACAAATCACACACCACCCCTAGGGTACGCCTCACTGTTGCCTTGCCTCTCGAAAGGTGATCGTCGAGTAGAGGATGTCTTAGTAAGTCCTCATGATCCGGGAACCTGGCATGAGGGTAGCTTCTAAGGTATCTTCCTATTGCTCCGGTGATCACCATGTCCCGAACTTCGAATTGACCCGAACACCTCCAATGGTGGTGCTACCTACCTCTCAATGGTGGGATGGCACTACTTTAAAGGACATTTATACAGACGAATTCCTTAGGGTAGGTAGACGACTCTAGATACTTGCTCTAATTTCAAAACAAATCAAAAGATACTTTTCACACCGACACCTTTTCAAAAAGCTTTCGAAAGCAATTTTTCAAACACTCTTGAGGACTGATACAAGAGTCAAACTGGAATTTTCAAAGAGACTTTTTTAAAACCCACATTTGAAAAGCAAACAAACCATTTTTGAGAACACATTGAGCAAGTATCTAAGAGCCCATGGATAACCATGGATAGAAAGGGTGGTAACACCTTCCCTTTCTATAACCTACCTCCCGAACCGAGAGCAATCTCTATAAGGAATTTTTCTGTGCTTTTGTCCTTTCCATTTGGAGAAAATAAAAGACGGTGGCGACTCTTGCTTCCGCGACATTTCGCGAACCAGTGATAAACAGTCAGTTCCAGATCCACCGATCACACATACATAATAAAATTCATACGAAAAAATACATATACAAGTTCATCAATTTCATGAAGCCTATTATCCAAAGCATAATACAACTTCAAGCCAATTTCCAAAACCTTATGCCTTGCTGTCTAACTTGTCCAAAACAATAGTTGTTGTCCTATACTGCTATAAACCAGTCCAAACACATACTATTAAACCAACCAACCAACTTTTTCCCATGCTGCCTAATTCTTGCATACAACAACCTGTCCAAAACCAGCTCTAGGCATCATTCCAACCTACTGCAATATTGTATAAAAATAGTGAAAACAAAATAGTTCAAAACTCTCCAGATTTCCCTCCCAAATCACAGTTGATTTCATATATAAAAAATAGTTTCAAAGTAGAGAAAGGGGGGAAGATCGTAACAGAAACATATAGAAAAATATTTCTAAATTTTTTTTGTCCAAACACACAAGAGTTTTGGATAGAGAAACACCTTTTCAAACTTGTTCAAACATATATAAAATTACTCAGAAACAGGAAAAGACCTCCAAGACTCATAGTTAACACACGGTTTCAGACGGAAGAGAAAGCAAAAAAGAATGGAACTTACCTATTTTGGAAATTCATCAGAGAGACTCCGATAGGTATCACTTTTTCCCATCACTTCTTCATAATCCATTTTCTCATACATCACTGTCTTGTTTGCTTGCCAAGCCTGTTTTTTCTTCTTTTTTGGTTTTTCTATTGTTGCTATTGTTTGTTTATATTGGATCCAAATCATAAGCCTGTGAACTGATAAGTTACTGTTGTTGTACCCCAAAATTTTCCATCCCATTTTCACACAAGACATACTTCTAGAGGTCCTCAATTGCTCAAGGATGACCAAGAATTGACCAGACAAGTTCTCCTTCCAAGGCAACAAACCTCAACTAGGGTTTCAATTTTAAGCAAGATGTATGAGTCTAAAGGATCCCAAATGTTCGCCATTGTCCTAATATGTCCTCAAGACCATCCATGCCAAATTTCATGCCTTGCACAACAAGTTTGCTCAGTCAACTGCTCAAATGCCTGGAAATCGACTATACTAGGTCAAAAGTCAACTATGGCCCAAATACAGTCAAACTTCAAGATTTTTTGCCGACATCAACATTTTTAAGTAATATCCATAATTTTATCAAGGTTTGATCATGATTCCTCAAGAAATGCTCCTAACTCATCAAAAGTTAAAAATGGCAAATTAGGGTTTCTATAGGAAAAGTCAACCAAACTTTGACCAGACATAACTTTTTCATACTTTATCAGAAATTTTTCCTCAAAGGATCATTTTTAATAGAATCCAATTACCTATAATTTCCATTCAACCCTCAAGTTCAAGAAATACCTCAATTAAAAGCTATAAGCTCAGACATTACAGGTCATTTCAAAAAGTCAACAAAAACACATTTTGGGTCAAAGCTCCTTACATGAACATGGAAGATCCAATTGAGATGAAACCAAAAGGGTTGTTTAGAGGACATCCTAATCTCTCTAAAAAATTCATGGACACACTCATAGTGTTAAAATTGAGAATGATATGCATTTCTAAAGTTGACCAATTTTACGAAAATGCACAAAAGTCAATGTGAGCAAATTGGATCTTTTGGACGAATGGGCGTGGGTTTTGGATCTGAAACATATCCATGGACTTATTTAAGATATTTAAATCCATTATCTTATTTTTATGAGATTTGTTTTTATTTCTTCTAATTTTTATTCATTTAAATCATAATAAATCAAATAAAATAGTGAAATAATGAAATAAAATCCAAAGATTTGTTTTATGATGATATAATGAGTCTAGGATCTGATGAGCAAATCATGATTTCGTGCAAGGCTTGATTGGAAAGAAAAGGGCATGTGTTGGCCATGTTTAGAAACTTAAAATTCCATAGGCAAATCAATTCTTTTCTACATAAGTCTCCAAGATTCAGTCCAATTTTGTTGACCTAATGCATCCTAGTATATATGCATAACATTTCCAGACCAAAAGAATAAGGAATTGCCGCATATGACGCACACAAAATTTCCAAATTTTTCATAAAAAAGTGGCAATCAGATTGATATTTGCAGAGGGATTCAAGGAGTTTTGACGCCCGCAATCCATTCCTGGGGACCTTCTGAAGCTAACATCATCATTCCCAAGCATCAAAGCATCCAGAATCATCACTTGCATCATCACAGTTAGCACATTATTTCTTGAAATCGATTTTGATCATACATGCGTTATAAATAGATTTTGAGTATGCATTCTTGTTTGTATGAGCATTTAGAACGTGTTTGACTGATTAATTTCCAATTTTGATGCATATATGATAACCTGCCATTCTTAGGGTTTAAACGGTCGTTTTAGGGTTTTCAGGTACAGGTGAAATTGGGCCTAATAAAGGACAGCATCATGCTCAGAGGATCAAACCCAGTTGATCCATGACTTTGAATTGGATTTATATTGCTTGTGTGAGATTTTTGAGATTTGCAGGTGTTTTAGTGACAGATATAGTCCGTAGGTAAAAGTGCTAGGCTAAAACGACGGACAGCTGAAGAAGATGATGGTGTGGCATGACATGGTTGGACCATTTGAAACAACGTGCTTTTTTTGCATAAAAGAATTTCTGGCCATTTATTTGAATTATATTGTTTTTTGTTAGTTTCATATAACAAATGAATACTTGGCTCAACGGTAAAGGAAGCGCGCTGGAAGGGAGAGGACCTAGGTTCGAGTCCCAGGTCCAATGTTTTATGTTTTCTAATTTATTCCTTGCAGATCCAATATGTTTCACCCCCAGGCGAGCATCATGCACCCTCAGATCCAGCCATCCAATCTGCATGGTTCTGGATCTAGCGCCTCTAGCATGCAGGCACACCATGGACCTCCATACCACAATAACATTGGATCAGGCGTAAGGTTGTGGATCAACTAGACTTGGGTTTAGACAAATTCAACAACACCCCTCTGCAATTGGGTTTCACACCCCCTCAGGCCCATTTTTAATTTCTCTATATTTTTATTTAGTTTATTTATTTTTGTTTATTCTTTTTTTTAATCATAAAAAATCAGAAATCATAAAAAATAGGATTTAGAGTTTTTTGTATACAATTAGTTTTTTGCAAATTAATTAATTAAATTAAATTTTAACCTTTTTCCTTAATTTAAAATTAGTTAGAAGGATTAGGTTAAAATTCAAATATTTTTTTCATAAAATACAATTTTTTTTGAGCAATTAGGTTTTTTATGGTTTAGAATTTTTTCCCGTTTTAATTTTGCGCGCTATTATTTTTTCCATACGATTTATTTTTGACCATTTATGTAATTGCGCCCGATTTGTAATAGTTAACTAGGGTTTTTGATTTCCGCATTTTACTTTTCAGTCCATTACTTATGTATCTACACCAAAGCCTTGTAATAGCATAGGACTTTATTTCTCGCTTTTTCTTTACATGCTTTTATATAATTGTTAGTAACTTAGGCGTGCATGACAAGAATCCATTAATCAGTAGATCACTATTTGTAAGATAAACATTATTGAAAAAACACATTGTTGCATTCTTGCACCCTTAGGGTATACCTCACTTGGTTGCCTCGGAATATAATGGTCATGCCCCTCGAGCGTAGGGATATCTTAGCAAAGACCCTCAATCTAAAAGTCATCATAAAGATCATAGTCCCTAACGTCCCTCGAGTTGCCTACGAGAAATGATCTTGTCCCTCGATGTTGACTATATGATGACAGTTCCGTCGAATGCTAAGATATCCTTACATGTTGCCTTCAATGACCATAACATCCCTTCCGATAGTCCCTCAACATCCGACGATAGGGCTACCTACTCACTAATAGTAGGATAGCACTATATAAAGGGTAAGAGGAAAAGAACACCCTTTTTCGAGTAGGTAGATGACTCTTAAATACTTGCTAAAATATGAAATTTTCACACTTACACACTTTCAAAAAATCTTTTCAAAAAATGCTTTATCACACTCTTGAGGACTGATACGAGAGTTACCATAAAGTAAACAAAAATCTTTCCAAACACATAAGCACAAACAGTTTTCAAAAATGAGTAAGTACCTAAGAGCCTGTGGAAAACCACGGATGGAAAGGGTGCTAACACCTTCCCTTTCCATAATCTACCCCCCTTACTCAGAAAATCTCAAAAAAGGTCTTTTTCTGTTCTTTTCACCCTTTCCTTTGTTGGATAAAAGAAAAGTCAGTGGCAACTCTTGCTTACCGCGACATTACGAATACAAAAACACAAACCAGTATAACAGTCGGTTCTGACACCGTATCAGAGAACTGGTAACTCTGTTGGGGATTATTATAAAAGTGGGATTTACCTTAGGGTCTAGTTCATTTCTAAATTATTTTCTTGTTTGTTTACTTTACTTTTAAGGGATTGTTTGGGTTATTATAGATCCTACACCTGGATCTGGGGAAACCTGTTAGGTAAGTAGCAATAGATCATGGAAACTATACCGACACGGTTGAAGCGATGGCTATGTTGATGCAACACTTTGGTTGGTACCGGTAGCTATTGAGTTAATTAAGAAGAATACGGGGCGGCTGCACGGGGTCATGGAGCGTCAACTGACCTTAGAACCTTTAAATGAACAACTTGGCCATTAGGACGTAGCGAGATGGCCATCTTTAGTGTATTCCCAAAGTCGGCAGATACTCGATGCTACACTCATTGAGACTTGACTCCTCAGTTTTGTTTGGTTGCGAGTCAGTCGCCTATCAAACGAAGCTTGTGGGAAAGGTCAATGATATTAAGATCTCTTAGAACCCGATTACTATTTATAGGACATGTTGAACCAATCAAAAGTTCAAGAGGGTATTACCTTAAAACCCATGAAAGCCTTAAACCTAAGGTATTTTATGTGATTTGCTTGTGCTTTTTATATATGATTTCTTAGCATAATCATGACATCATAACATGGCATATCATACTAACCATTTCAAGGATTTTCTAGGGCTTATCTTTGTCTTGCTTTGTAGGACATGGCATCCGCTCGCAGGAACAATATCCAAATCAACCTTGTGAAAGTACCTCCACAGCTCAAGGACTTAGCATCAAGGATTCCTGAAAGCTCTCCCTTCACTGAAAAGCATGGCCGACTTCTCAACTTGGTCACTTCAAACCCTGATGAGGAAATGTTAAAGGTGCTCTTTCAGTTCTTTGACCCGTTACACCACTGCTTCACTTTCCCTGATTACCATTTAGTGCCTACTATGGAGGAGTTTTCTCAGTTACTATAGGTACCTATCCTTAATCAGCTACCATTCAACGGTACGTAAAGAGATCCAAAGCCTGAAGAGATTGCTCAAGCTATATCTTTACAACGGTCTGATGTAGTGGCAAATTGGGAAATTAGAGGAGGTGTCCAAGGATTTCTAGCTAAGTTCCTATTTGAGAGAGCTCATTATTTTTGGGATAACCTGGATTTACAAGATTTTGAAGAAGTGCTGGCCCTTCTCATCTATGGGATGGTACTATTCCCTAACACGGACCAACTCATAGATGTGAATGTGGTTAAGGTTTTTCTGTCGCATAATCTGATGCCTACTTTACTTGGGGATATTTTACACTCTATGCATACTCGTACTATGAAGAGAAGAGGAACCCTTCTTTGTTGCACTCCTCTTTTGGCTAAGTGGTTTATTTCGCACCTACCCCGGTCTGTATTGAGAAATGAGCAGGGTATGAGATGGTCTCATAGGCTGATGTCCCTTATACATTCAGATATTCATTGGTGTTCTTGGTCCTTGGAGAGTGTCACCATCACCGTTCGTTGTGGGGAATTCCCTAATGTCCCTCTCTTAGGCATTAGGGGAGGAATCACTTACAATCCCTGTTTGGCATTACGACAGTTTGGTTATGTTAGAAGGGATGGTCCTCACGACACACTCGTCCAAGGAATCACATTTGACTATGAGAATAATGTTCAGGGTTATTGTAAGA
The DNA here is from genome assembly GCA_948472305.1 of Vicia faba. NCBI lineage: Eukaryota > Viridiplantae > Streptophyta > Magnoliopsida > Fabales > Fabaceae > Vicia > Vicia faba. The sequence continues at coordinate 921,023,321 of OX451741.1, read as the reverse complement.
GGTTCATTCGAGCTTGGGGAATGATAAACAGAGTTGATAGCAACACACTAGGGCACAAGAATTCTATCCCTCTTGAGTCTTACCTCAAATGGGTGCGAGCTCATGCTCAATGTCTTATGATTCCTTACCCCGCCATCTTACCTATGATTATGGAACCAATTGCTGAGGGAGACACTCCTTATGTCATTCTCCATCTTGATATGGCAACTGATCCTGAGGAGCTACGGAAGTCCTGGATCCAACTCAAAGAAGAACGAAATACCTTTGAAACTCAATTCTATTCCAGCAAGAAAAAGGTTTTAGAGCTCACCCGGTTACTTCACGAATAGAGGAGCATAAATGCTTACATTGCACCAAAGAGGATGCGCCTGTGGGAAGCTTGAGTCTTCTTTTACTTGGAGAATTTTAGTTTTGATTTTGTGCCTTTGTGAGCCCAAGAGGCATTACTGTGATCAATAAAATATCTTAATAAAATTAACGTTTGTTCTCTTTCTATTTAAGCAAATTTGAGTCTTAGAAATCCTTGAAAGCATTGCATACATATATCATACATATAATTGCATAAGTTGGTTTCATAATAGGCTTCTCATCCTCTTTGTTGTTTATTTCAGCAATGGCTCTAGAACAAATAGTGAAGGATCTACAGACACAGAATGTTCAGTTTTAGCAGATGATCATGGCACTTGCCAAGGGGCAAGAGGAACTAAAAGCCCTGATTGTTAAAGACAAGAATAAGACGCCAAGGAAGACAACTAGTGTGGTAAATCTGGGAAGAAGGTTCAAAGGACCGCTAAGGCAAGTGGTTGAGCTGACATCTTCATCAAAAGAAGGTGATAATCAAGAAGGGGATACAATAGAGGAAGACCTCAGTCCAAGGGAATCTGATAATGAGACTAATTACAATGAAGAGCAGTATCCTTCGGTCGACGAAAAGTACAAACAGCTGGAAGAGCGTCTGAGTGTAATGGAAATCCAGAAAGGGCATGGGCTGGACTTTGAAGAGCTGGGTTTGGTCTCTGGGGTTGTCATGCCCCAAAAGTTCAAGGTGCTGATGTTCGCTAAATATGATGGGGTTTCATGTCCCAAGATGCACCTCCGATCTTATGTGAGGAAGATCCATCCTCACACTGCTGACAAGGACTTATGGGTCCACTTCTTTCAAGATAGTCTATTCAGAACATAATTAGAGTGATTCTACCAGTTGGAAAGGACCAACATTCGTAATTGGGAAGACCTGGCTGCTTCTTTCTACAAGCAGTATCAATATAATGCAGACCTTGCTCCCACCCGTACTCAACTCCAAAGTATGGCTATGGGTTCGAGCGAGGGCTTTAAAGACAACACCCAGAAGTGGAGGGACTTAGCAGGAAGAGTCCAGCCTCCCCTGTCTGATAGGGAGCTAGTGGATATGTTTCTGAGTACCATGTCTGGTCCATTTTTTAATCACCTGATTAGAAGCTTCTCGGGCGGCTTTACTGAATTGATCTTGACAAGGGAAAGGGTGGAAGCTGGAATTAGGAGTGGTAAAATCCAAAAGGATGCATCCTCTAGTGCATTAAGGAAACCATTTGTTAGGAAGAAAGAGGTTAGTGCTGTGTACAATCAAAGGAATCAAGACATAATTGAACGTCGTCCGACGGTAGGGGCTGTTATGATCTCTAAACATGCAGCTACTCAACAAAGGAATAATCAGCCTAGAGCGGAAAGGCCGGTAAGACAATTTACCTGAATAAATATGACTATGTCTTAGGTCTTGCCTCATCTACTGAAGTCTAACCTGGTAACTTTACGGGAAGCTCCGAAAAATCCTAATACTGCTTCTCCCGCTACAATCCAAATGCTCGCTGTGCTTATCATTCAGAAAGTCAAGGCCATGATACCAACGACTGCTGTGCTTTGAAAAACAAGGTGCATGACCTTCTCGATGCAAAGGAAATTGAATTTGACGCTCCCGAAATGACCAATGTTATCACTGCTCCTATGCCTAAGCACGACCGTAGTGTTAACACTATTGAAGATGATATGCTTGTTACTACTGTTGAAGAGCTTGTTACTCCTCTTATGACCGTTAAGTGGAACTTGTTAAAGACCGGTTTATTTTCGGGTTGTGGCGAAGGTTGCCACTTCTGTTCATCTTTACCGACTGGTTGTCATTTGTTGAAGGCAAGTGTTCAGCGCCTGATGGATGATAGAGATATTTTGTTTGAAAAGACTCCTGTTCCAACCATTTCTTGCAAGGATGTTTCAATAATAACCATTTCCGCCAATCCTCTCAGGGTCTCCACCAAAAGACCCTACAGGATTACATCTACTCCGAAGGTGGATCCAATGATAATCACTATGCCAGGGCCAATCCCATACTCCTTGGACAAAGTTGTTCCCTGGAACTACGGGGCTGACATCTACTACCACGACGTCAAGCAAGACCTGCTGACTGTTGAAGACCAGGTTTCTAAAAAGGCTAATCCTGACATTGGCAACATTGTTGGAACCAAAAAAATAACAAGAAGTGGAAGAGTGTTCTCCCCTAAGGTTTCTCCTCTGAAAGCTGTTATTGGTCCTGTGATCATTCCCACTTTTGTCCTTGCTGATACTACTACTGCAATTCCTGTGATTACCCCTACTGACACCCCTATCACCAAGTCGACTGAGACTCATGGCAAAGACATATTGATTGAGCCTGTCCAAACAAAGGCATAGTCAGTATCTAACCCAGAGGCTTTCAAGAAGGAAATGGAAGAAATTTTGAAAATTATAAAGAAGAGCGACTACAACATAGTCGAGCAGCTGGGGCAGACCCCTTCAAAGATTTCTATGCTAGCCTTATTGTTGTGCTTTGAAGCTCATGCAAAGGCTTTAGTGAAATTTCTTAAAACTGCCCATGTGCCAGAAGAAACCTTTGCTGACCAATTTGAAGATTGTGTGGCTAGTTTGACGACTGATAATGGTTTGGGTTTTTCTGATGCTGATATGACACCTAGAGGGAGAAAACACAATGATGCGTTGCATGTCTCTGTTGAATGCAGGGGCACTAATTTGGCCCATGTGCTAGTAGACACTGGTTCATCTTTGAACTTGCTGCCTAAGAAAGCTCTAGACAAGTTAGACTATGAAGGTTTGACCCTGAAACCCAGCAACATTGTAGTGAGAGCTTTTGACGGTTTGAAGATAATGGTGCACAGGGAGGTGGACATCCCCATCAAAGTTGGTTCTCATACTTTCTACTCTACCTTCTACGTGATGGATATCAGACCATCCTATTCTTATTTATTGGGTTGCCCTTAGATTTATGGGATGGGAGCTGTTACGTCCACTCTACATCAGATGATGAAATACCTGGTCAAAGGAAGAATTGTCATTGTACACGGTGAAGAAAAATACATGGACAGTCACCTGAATTCCTTCAGATATGTAGAAATGGATGGTGAGTTCATCGAGACTCCATGTCAGAACTTCGAAGAGGTGCCTCAGACTATGGTTGCAACTGAAACCGTCACCAATCTGCTAAAGATCACCAGAACTCCCTTGAAGATGGCTTCTCTCAAGGATGCAAAAGCAGTTATTGAAGAAGGTGGGTCTACCATCTGGGGCCAGCTCCCTGATATTCCGTAAAAATCTGATAAGTTTGGCTTGGATTTCTCTTCAGGGGATCAATGGGCTGTTCATCATGCTCGTGCTGGAGGACCTCCCCTATGCATCAGCAATCATGGGGTCAACGCTCTAGAAGACAGCGATGGTGACAAAGACATGAATAGCTGGATCTTCCCTACTACCAACGGTGGACCCAGTAATTGGACAACAAAGGACTTTGTACCAATTACTTTTATTCAGAAGAAATTGTCTTTCTTGTTTTTTGGATATGTAATAAACAATATAAACTCTTTGGCCATGTGTCTTACCCGGGGTATAATGGTTTATTTTTTAGGGTTATCATATTTCAATTACATATGGCATTAATAAAGCATTGGACGTTTATGCATACAAATTTTGCGCTCTTTATTTTTATTTTCTTCTTTTACTTTGTCTATACAGCTATGCTCTTACACAGACTCACATATCAAACTGTAGATCCATATCCACTCTGGATCCCATTGATAACAGTTATGTTATTGCCAGTTATGACTTTGAAAATTCGATCAACCAAGCCAAGGACGAAGGTGAGGAAGATTGTGAGGTACCTGGAGAACTTACTCGACTGTTACAGCAGGAAGAGAGGGCTATACAGCCTCATGAAGATCCAATTGAGACAATAAAATTGGGCACATAAGAAGACATAAAAGAAGTCAAGATCGACGCAAATCTGGGGCTTAATGTCAAACAGCGGTTGATACATATGTTGCATGATTATGTCGAGATCTTTGCCTGGTCATATGAAGACATGCCAGGACAGGATACAGATATTGTGGTTCACCGTATGCCAACTAGAGAAGATTGCCCTCCAGTAAAGCAGAACGTCCGTCGTATGCGCCATGAAATGTCAGAGAAGATCAAAGCAGAAGTTATGAAACAGTTCAACATTGGGTTCCTAGCTGTCACATCTTATCCTCAATGGGTTGCCAACGTAGTTCCGGTGCCTAAAAAGGATGGAAAGGTACGAATGTGTGTGGACTATAGAGATTTGAACAGGGCAAGCCCCAAAGATGACTTTCCGCTCCCCCACATCGATATTCTGGTTGACAACACCGCGCATCACAAGATTTGTTCCTTCATGGATGTTTTCTCTGGATAAAATCAGATCAAGATGGCACCCGAAGACATGGAGAAGACAACCTTCATTACGTAATGGGGCACTTTCTGCTACAAAGTGATGCCGTTTGGATTAAAGAATGCTGGGGAAACCTATCAGCGAGCCATGGTATCTTTGTTTCATGACATGATTCACCATGAGATAGAGGTCTACGTTGATGACATGATAGCCCGGTCTCAAACTGAGTAAGAGCACCTTGATCATCTACAAAAGCTATTTGATAGGTTGAAGACATATAAGTTGAGACTGAATCCAAACAAGTGCACCTTCGGGCTAAGGTCTGGTAAACTTCTCGGTTTCATTGTTAGCGACAAGGGTATCCAGGTAGACCCTGCAAAGGTAAAGGCTATACAAGAGATGCCGGCTCCTCGCACGGAGAAAGAAGTTAGAGGTTTCTTGGGACGACTAAATTACATTTCCAGGTTCATTTCCCATTTAACTACTACTTGTGAGCCAATCTTCGAACTTCTGAAGAAGATTAAGTGGTAAAGTGGAATGGTGAATACCAGAATTCCTTCGAAAGAATCAAGGAATACCTTCAAGAACCACCAATTCTAACGCCTCCGATTGAAGGAAGACCTTTGATTATGTATTTAACAGTGCTAGACAATTCAATGGGGTGTGTGCTGGGGCAGCATGACGAGTCCAGTCAAAAAGAACATGCAATATACTACCTTAGCAAAAATTTTACCGACTGTGAAACAAGATACTCACTGTTCAAGAAAACTTGTTGCGCTTTGGCATGGGATGCTCGCCGACTGAGATAGTATATGTTGACTCACACTACTTTATTGATATCTAAGATGGATACGATCAAGTACATCTTCGAGAAGCCTGCTCTCCCCGGAAGAATAGCAAGATGGAAAATGATCTTGACAAAATACGATATCCAATACACGACCCAAAAAGAAATCAAGGGAAGTGTGCTAGCTGATCATTTGGCTCATTAGTATGTGGATGACTACCAATCCATGAACTTCGAATTCCATGATGTGAATATTATGTTAATAACTGACTGTGAAGAACCTGGACCAGATGAAGGATCTGAGGAAGGATCCCGATGGACTATGGTTTTTGATGGAGCCTCCAACGCACTAAGCAATGGCATTGGTGCTGTAATTATATCTCCCAAGGGCTGTCATACTCCTTTCACCACCAGATTATGTTTCAACTGTACTAACAATATGGCAGAGTATGAAGCATGCATCATGGGTCTCAAAGTTGCTATTGACCTGAGGATCAAGTTCTTGAGCATTTTCGGGGATTCACCCTTGGTAATAAGTGAAATCAAAGGTGAGTGGGACACAAAGCACCCAAATCTTATCCTTACAAGGAACATGTGATGTCACTGCTTCAACACTTTGAAGAGGTCAGCTTCGAACATTTTCCACGAGAAGAGAATCAGTTAGTGAACGTGCTAGCTACTATGTCATCTATGTTCAAGGTCAAGTGGGACAACGAGGCTCCTCAGATCACTATTGAGAGGTTTGATGAACCAACATACTGCTACGAGATTAACACTGAAGAAGTAGCAGACAAACCTTGGTTTCATGAAGTAAAGAGGTATCTCGAGGCTCAAGAATATCCCGAGGGGGCATCTGTCAATGATAAGAAGTTTATGAGAAGGTTCGCCATAAAGTTCTCCCTCAGTAATGGAATCCCCCACAAGCGCAACCATGACTCTACTTTACTTTGGTGCATATATAAGAGCGAAGCAGAGAGGATTATGGTAGATTTACACGAAGGTATCTTTGGCATCTACTCTAGTGGACACACCATGTCTAAAAATATCCTACGGGCATGATACTATTGTTCCACTATGGAAGCAGACTGTTATCAGCATTCTCGAACTTGTCACAAATGCCAGATATACGCTGATAAAGTGCATGTACCTCTGATTCCCTTGAATGTCTTGATGGCTCCCTGGCCCTTTGTAATGTGGGGCATTGACATGATCAGAGAGATTAGACCTACCGCTTCCAATGGGAACCACTTCATCCTAGTGGCCATTGATTACTTCACGAAGTGGGTTGATGCTGCCTCTTTTGCTACTCTTACCAAGAATGTTGTGGCACGGTTTATCAAGCATAACTTGATTTGTCGGTATGGTGTGCCAAAGAGAATCATTACAGAAAATGGTACAAATCTCAACAATATGATGATCACCGAACTCTATAAACAATTCAAGATCCAGCATCATAATTCTTCCCCTTACCGACCGAAGATGAATGGCGCTGTGGAGGCTGCTAACAAGAACATTAATAAAATCATACAGAAGATGACAGTGACATACAAATACTATCATGAGATGTTACCATTCGCTCTTCATGGCTACCACACCTCAGCCCGTACATCAATGAGGGAAACACCTTATTCTCTGGTATATGGCATGGAGGTTGTCCTACCTATTGAGGTCCAGATCCCTTCTTTGAGGATCATAAAGGATGCAGGCTTGATGAAGACGGTTGGATCCAAAATCGACTTGATCAACTGAATCTGATTGATGAGAAAATAATTATTGCTATATGTCATGGTCAAATGTATCAAAAATGGATGATCAAGACTTTCAACAAAAAGGTCAGACGTCAAGTATATCAAGTGGGTGATCTGGTAATCAAGCGCATCATACTGCCACAAGGTGATCCCAGGGGAAAATGGACTCTCACATACAAAGGGACATTTGTAATCAAAAGTATATTTTCTGGTGGAGCCATGATTCTAACCACCATGGATGGTGACGAACTTCCTCACCCTATTAATGTGGACATAGTGAAAAGATACTACGCGTAAATAAAGACCCGCTAGGTTGACCAGCCTAGGCAAGAATAAGGGCATCCCGGCGAACCAAAAGGGTTCGAGCAGAAATTAGGGATGAATACAAAACATCTATACACCTAACAAGTCGAAAACCTACAAAGGCGGCTTGGGAAAAAAAGGGTATCCAGGTGGACTGAAAACCCGAAAGGGAGGTCCAGGAAAAAATTAGGGATTTGAAGCGTATCACGATGTCCCATTGGATCACCTTGCGATCAGACTTCAGTATCAACTATCAAGCTCAAAAGGTATCGATCAATCCAGTCAGCTTCAGACAAGTAGCAAAGTGATGAGACACTCGAAGACATAAGGGCAATAGCAGAATTAAAACCCAATGGGATTATTACACATAGCTGTTTTCTTCTCTTTGTACACTATTTTGTATAAGTTTTCACTCTCACGGAGGCTTTCTCCTACTAGAACGTCAGCCTCTTTGTACAAAATGAATGTTATAGGCAAACTGCAGAAATCAATACAAATCATTTCTTTGAAAGTACATAATTGTTTGTTTTTCTTTTTCTGTTTTGTTTTGAAAAAACGTCCAATGAATTATTATTGACATATGCATTTGAATATGATTGCTGTTCACAAATACTTGCAAAAAAACAGGAGGATAGTTGCTAATGACTTTAAGAAACGGGGGAAAGTCTAGAAAAACAATTTGCAGTCCCGACAGTTACTCCTTCCAACAGGTACAGGGGCAGAGACAGTTTTGAGACGAAGTCACCATTACATATGAACCCGTGATGTCTATGTTCCCCATAGATTAGAAACAACCAAAGTTTCGGTCTCTCCTTCCCCAAGCAGGAATTATCTCCTCCAGCAAAATTCCTTCTCTAGTTGCAATCTATATTCCCCAGCCGAGTTTTATAGTTTCAAACAGTTATAAAACCTCCTCCTGAGTAGAGTTTATTTCTATAACTACGGAAGTTCATTCCCCAAAAAAGTTTATATCTCTACATCGGCAAAATCTTCCAACAAAGAATTATCTCTCTCCACAGAGTTATTCTCAAGCAGAGTCAAACCCCGACAGAACATCCTCAAACAAAAAGAGGAAATCCCCAGCAAATCATATCCATTCATCATCACCAGCGTAAACGAAGGATTCAGCCTCCTTATACTCTTCAGCAACAGTTTGGGATTCACTTTCCCGGACTAAGAAACATCGCAATAGCATTCCATATTCATACATCATGGCATGCGCATGCACATCGCATACAACATAATCTCATTTATTTTTAGAATATCATCACAATGCATTTCATGCATCATGACATTGCATATGACTAACTCTTTATGATTTACAGGAAAAAAAACAAATCAATAAACATTGTTGGCTACCTATGTGGCCTAGTAGTTTTCTCAAAAGCTACAAGCTATTTCAGCATCTTCCTCATAACAACGTTCTCAGAAGACATTCTCTGGTTCAGTCAGATCGCCGCTAAGTTCTCTCTAATTCCTATTCCAGTTGAAGATATTCTAAGACTTTTGTCTGGTTCAGTTGAATCGATCCTAAGATTCTTCTGATTTCCATTCCAGTCAAAGTTAATTAAAGACCTTCTCTAGTTCAGTCAGATCGCCACTAAGATCTCTCTAATTCCTATTCCAGTTGAAGATGACCTAAGACTTTTGTCTAGTTCAGTTGAATCGATCCTAAGATTCTTCTGATTTCCATTCCAGTCAAAGTTAATTAAAGACCTTCTCTGGTTCAGTCAGATCGCCACTAAGATCTCTCTGATTCCTATTCCAGTTAAAGATGACCCGAGACTTTTGTCTATTTCAGTTGAATCGATCTTAAGATTCTTCTGATTTCCATTCCAGTCAAAGTTAATTAAAGACCTTCTATGGTTTAGTCAGATCGCCACTAAGATCTCTCTGATTCCTATTCCAGTTGAAGATGACCCAAGACTTTTGTCTGGTTCAGTTTGAATCGATCCTAAGATCCACCTGATTTCCATTCCAGTCAAAGTTAATTAAAGACCTTTCTCTGGTTCAGTTAAATCGACACTAATACTTTTCTGATTTCTATTCCAGTTTAAGAAACTGCAGAGCTTATAGCACGACCAGATAACAGTTTAATCCCATTCCCCCAGTAAGTCGTTGTGAAGCCTGGAATACGACCAGATAGCAGTCAGCCTTATTATCCTCAGCAAGTCACTGTGAAGCCTGGATCCTGACCAGATAGTAGTTCACTTCCGTCTCTTCAATCAAGAGATGACTCCCCAATAGAATAATGGACAACCGAAGCTCCTAAACTCTATTTCCCAAGCAGATACCAACATTCCTCAGCAATGTCCTCCTCAATAACAGGAATAAGGATTCCAACAAAAGAGTATCTCATCAACATTGTTCAGGATGGTATCTTTAAGCCCATATCCAACGATCTTCCGTCATCTTCTCCAAATGGAATCTATAAGCCCATTCTCGATATTACCTACACAGTTAAGTATCGTTTCAGACGAGTGCAAATTTTTGGGCACTCTAGTGTTCAATCATCTTCCACCTTCAGATCACAAAAGGCAGACCAGTCAATCTACATCCTTAGGTGTAAGAAGATTGAACAGGGGAAGTTGTTGTACCCAAAAATTTTCCCTCCCATTTTCACACAAGACATACTTCTAGAGGTCCTTAATTTCTTAAGGATGACCAAGAATTGACCAGACAAGTTCTCCTCCTAAGGCTACAAACCTCAACTAGGGTTTCAATTTTAAGCAAGATGTTTGAGTCCAAAGGATCCCAAATGTTCTCCATTATCCTAATATGTCCTCAAGACCATCCATGCCAAGTTTCATGCCTTTCACAACAAGTTTGCTCAGTCAACTGCTCAAATGTCGGGAAATCAACTATACTAGGTCAAAAGTCAACCGTGGCCCAAATACAGTCAAACTTCAAGATTTTTGGTCAACATCAACATTTTGAAGTAATATCCATCATTTGATCAAGTTTTGATCATGATTCCTCAATAAATGCTCCTAACTCATCAAAAGTCAAAAATGGCAAATTAGGGTTTATATAGGAAAAGTCAACCAAACTTTGACCAGGCATAACTTTCTCATACTTTATCGGAATTTTTTTGTCAAAGGCTCATTTTGAAGAGAATCCAATTATCTAAAACTTTTCTTCAGTCCCCAAGTTCAATAAATGCCTCAATCAAAAGATATAAGCTTAGACGTTACATGTCATTTCAAAAAGTCAACAAAAACACCTTTTGGATCAAAGCTCCTTACATGAACATGGAAGATCCAATTGAGATGAAACAAAAAGTGTTGTTTATAGGACATCCTAAGCTCTCTAAAAAATTCAAGAAAACCCTCATAAGGTTAAAATTGAGAAAGATATGCATTGCTAAAGTTGACAAATTTTAGGAAAATGCACAAAAGTCAATGTGAGCAAATTGGAACTTTTGGACTAATGGGCATGGGTTTTGGATCTCAAACATATCCATGGACTTATTTAAGATATTTAAATCCATTACCTTATTTTTATGAGATTCGTTTTTTTTTATTTGAATTTTTATTCATTTAAATCATAATAAATCAAATAAAATAGTGAAATAATGAAATAAAATCCAAAGATTTGTTTTATGATGATATAATGAGTCTAGGATCTGATGAGCAAATCATGATTTCGTGCAAGGCTTGATTGGAACGAAAAGAGCATGTTTTGTCCAAGTTTAGAAACTTAAAATTCCATAGGCAAATCAAATCTTTTCTACATAAATCTCCAAGATTCAGTCCAATTTTGTTGACCTAATGCATCCTAGTATATATGCATAACATTTCCAGACCAGAAAAACAAGGATTGGCCGCATAGAACACACACAAAATTTCTAATTTTTTCAAAAAAAAAGTGGCAATCAGATTGATATTTGCAGAGGGATTCAAGGAGTTTTGACGCTCGCAATCCATTCCCGGGGACCTTCTGAAGCTAACAACATCATTCCTAAGGATCAAAGCATCCATAATCATCAGTTGCATCATCACAGTTTACACATTATTTCTTGAAATTGATTTTGATCATACATGCGTTATAAATAGATTTTGAGTATGCATTCTTGTTTGTATGAGCATTTAGAACGTGTTTAAATGATTAATTTCCAGTTTTGATGCATATATGATAACCTGCCATTGTTAGGGTTTAAACGGTCATTTTAGGGTTTTCAGGTACAAGTGAAATTGGGCCTAATAAAGGACACCATCATGCTCAGAGGATCAAACCCAGTTGATCTATGACCTTGAATTGGATTTATATTGCTTGTGTGAGATTTTTGAGATTTGCAGGTGTTTTAGTGACAGATATAGTCCGTAGGTAAAAGTGCTAGGCTAAAACGACAGACAGCTGAAGAAGATGATGGCGTGGCATGACATGGTTGGACCATTTGAAACAGTGCGCGTTTTTTGCATAAAAGTATTTCTGGCCATTTATTTAAATTATATTGTTTTTTGTTAGTTTCATATAACGAATGAACACTTGGCTCAGACGGTAAAGGAAGCGCGCTGGATCGGAGAGGACCTGGGTTCGAGTCCCAGGTCCAATGTTTTATGTTTTCTAATATATTCCTTGCAGATCTAATATGTTTCACCCCAACGCGAGCATCATGCACCCTCAGATCCAGCCATCCAATCTGCATGGTTCTGGATCTAGCGTCTCTAGCATGCACGCACACCATGGACCTCCATACCGCAACAACATTGGATCAGGCGTAAGGTTGTGGGCCAATTAGACTTGGGCTTAGACAAATTCAAAAACACCCCCTGCAATTGGCTTTCGCACCCCCTCAAGCCCATTTTTAATTTCTCTATGTTTTTATTTAGTTTATTTATTTATATTTATTCTTTTTTTAATCATAAAAATCATAAAAAATCAGAAATCATAAAAATTAGGATTTAGAGTTTTTTGTATAAAATTAATTTTTTGCAAATTAATTAATTTAATTAAAGTTTAACCTTTTTCCTTAATTTAAAATTAGTTTGAAGGATTAGGTTAAAATTCAAATATTTTTTTTCATAAAATACAATATTTTTTTTGAGCAATTAGGTTTTTTAGGGTTTAGAATTTTTTCCCGTTTTAATTTTGCACGCTATTATTTTTTCCATACGATTTATTTTTGACCATTTATGTAATTGCGCCCGGTGTGTAATAGTTAACTAGGATTTTTGATTTCCGCATTTTACTTTTCAGTCCATTACTTATGTATCTACACCAAAGCCCTGTAATGGCGTAGGACTTTATTTCTCACTTTTTCTTTACATGCTTGTATATAATTGTTAGTAACTTAGGCGTGCATGACAATAATCCATTAATCAGTAGATCACTAATTACAAGATAGACGTAACTGAAAAAACACATTGTTGCACACTTGCACCCTTAGGCTATACCTTACTTGGTTGCCTCGGAAAATGATGGTCGTGTCCCTCGAGCGTAGGGATATCTTAGCAAAGACCCTTAATCTAAAAGTCATCATAAAGATCATAGTCCCTAACGTCCCTCGAGTTGCCTACGAGAAATGATCTTGTCCCTCGATGTTGCCTATATGATGACAGTCCCTTCGAATGTTAAGATATCCTTATATGTTACCTTCAATGACCATTGCGTCCCTTCTGATAGTCCCTAAACATCCGACGATTGGGCTACCTACTGACTAATAGTAGGATAGCACTATCTAAAGGGTAAGAGGAAAAGAACACCCTTTTTCAAGTAGGTAGATGACTCTTAAATACTTGCTCAAACCTGAAATTTTCACACTTACACACTTTGAAAAAATATTTAAAAAAACGCTTTATTACACTCTTGAGGACTGATACGAGAGTTACCATAAAGCAAACAAAAACCTTTCCAACCACACAAACACAAACAATTTTGAAAAATGAGCAAGTACCTCAGCCCGTGGAAAACCACGGATGGAAAGGATGCTAACACCTTCCCTTTCCATAATCTACCCCCTTACTCAGAAAATCTCGAAAAAGGTCTTTTTCTGTTCTTTTCACCCTTTCCTTTGTTGGATAAAAGAAAAGTCAGTGGTGACTCTTGCTTACCACGACATTTGCGAATACAAAAACGCAAACCAGTAAAACAGTCGGTTCTGCCACCGTATCACAATTGTTATTACTATCTATCGTGAATATGAAAACGAGAATTTTGTGGTTAATACATTGAAAATAGAACATAAGGGAGGTGAAAATTGTTGAACATGAGACTTACAACAGAGCACTCCACGACCCAGTTTCGGCCACTTCCTTCCAGCCTTCTTATCACCAGCTGTAGACAATTTCTTTCAATACACGCTTAACAACCTTCTGTTAGCACGAAATGTCCGTCTCTATTAACCATCCAGACCCCGTCAAAAACCAAAATTACTTCCAAACTTTTTCTTCAATAAGCTGCAATAACCAAAATCAACATAGAGAACATGAAATCTCAAAAAAACTCATAATTGTTTTTAACCTGAATAAAAATGTAACCCAATCGAAATCAGAAGGAGAAGAAATAGAATCATATGGAATTTTTGGTTGCTTACTGTGAAAACGAGTTGTTTGGTTTGTTTGGATGATGAGAGAATAGATTTGAGAGAGAGAGTGGATCCCTTTGTTGTTGATTCATCCGAGTGAGAAAGAAGAAGGAGAGAGCAACGTAATTGTGCTTTGTTTCTTGGGAGTATAGAATGACCGGGCAGGAGATAATTTTTCGTTATGTTTTCTTTGTAAAGCTACTGTAAAAAACAAATTTAATTTAGAATTTTTCCTTCCACATACAAAATGTGGCGCCCCATTCAAAATTAGGGTTCCAAGAATCCCAACCTTTCTCTATTCTCCAAGATGGATCCAGGTTTGGGCCTAGCCCAACCCATTCTTCAAGTCTTTGGTTTTTATAGCTTTTGTGAAGTATAATAGATAAATAAATTGAAATGGTGCAGTGATTAAGGCTTTGTGTGTGTAAACTGATGGTCCTGGGTTCAACACTCACCAGGGCCATTTTCTTTTCTTTCTTCTCCGTCCCCATTACCTTTTTGTTTTAACTTTTTAGTTTTTTTATTTGCTATTGGGCTTAGGCTGCCCAACGAATTTCTCTCATTCTACCCCACTAACGAAATTTACAATATACCCTCCATTTTATTGTTTTCTTTATATATATATATATATATATATATTGTTTTAATGATTTCATATTAGTTTCTTGGTTTTATTTTTTACATGACAAAAATAACAAAAAGATATTTAGACTTAATTTTAATTTTCTCTTAATATTTTATTTATAAAAAAAATATACACAAAAAAATGTATAGATTTAATTTTAATTCTATTTTATTACTTTCTTTACTTAAAAAAAAATGTTTAGAATTAGTTTATTTTTCTTTTAGTATTTTTCTTTACTTAGAAATCGTAAAAATATAAAAAAATACAAAAATATTTTAAAATAAATAATTAGATTAGAAAGTATTATTTTTATATTATTTATTTACGTAATTATTATTATTAAATAGATAGTTTAATTAGCTAGGTATTTAAATTAATTTTCAATTTAGTTGTATTGTTTGTTTAACTAGAATTTTAGTTGAACTTTCGATCTGACTCATCCCCATTCATAAACTTGTACCCCCATCCCCATATAGTTTGTAATAGTTTAGAATTTTATTTCTTTACTATTTTCTTTGTATGTTTAAATTGCTAATTATTCATATTTTGTCCGATTAGAACACTTTGCCTCCTCTTGGGCTCATCATCAATGAGCAGGTATTCACTTACAAATACACACTTGCACACATTTCATAGTTTAGTGCTGGGATTTTCCACAACAACAACTATTCGATCGATTGTTTCAAATTGGTCGTCTAGAATACTAGTGCCACGTTAGTCCCACTTTCTAGGAGCATGCATATGGCCACCTTGTATGGGCTTTTGATTTCCATCTTATACATTGAAGAAACTTCTCTCCCTTTGGTTTTCATACCAAGCATCTTCTTAAAGGGTCTCAAAGTTGAGTTTGGGCATGACCATTCTCACGAGGTTAACCAAGTCTTTCCCTTGGCTAACCATAACCCGAACCAATAACTTTGGTCCATATACCAAGTGTTTCCATGCATAAAGGTTCTCATGGTTAAGGGTAGGAGCACCTACTCTCACGAGATTAATCAAGTGCACCCCTTGGTTAATCATAACCTGATTCAATTCCCATACACCGAGCATTCCATTTACACCTTTAATGATACTACTCATTTTGTCATTACTTTTTGCTATGATCGCCATGCATGATCACTCGTTACAAACACTTTCACTTCTACTTTGTGCTTATAAGCATGTTCCCTTAGGATGATAGTCTCCCCTTCTTTAGGATGTGAACTAATTAGACCTTAGGTTATAACCCATGCATGACAACATTAGGGTTTTTCTAGTTTCCCTCTTAAACTTTTTCTTTTGTAAATAAAACTTATCATTCACAAATCAAAAATCCAAAACATTTAATCATTACTTAAATTCCTTTTAAAACTCGCAAAACACTCAGCCGATCAAAACCTCCCCAAAAGGGCATGTTATCTCTGTTCTACCGCGATACAGGTCGTGCCTATTACAAGAATGTGTGCGTTAATATAGCCCACTAAAAAAACACCAGCAAACCAACATTTTATAGAAGAACTACGGTGTTCTGATTCCTTCACTGGATACATAGGAAAAAGGTTGCGAGACCCTCACGAGCACACTAATAAAAAACTATTTATTTCCCATTAAACAAGTATAATTATAGATAAACACACCCTTAGAAGCAAACAAACAAAATGGATCCCGTTGAGTATAACAGATGTGAGGGGTACTAATACCTTTCCCTTGCATAACTGACTTCCTTACCCTTTCTCTTTGTTGCAAGACCATCTTATCCATCCTCTTATGGTTTTCTCAATATTTTCACTTCCTTCGGGATAAATAAAGTTCGACGGAGGCTATGTGTTTTTACCGGTAGCTTCAGCTGGAGACTCTGCACTCTGCTGGGGACCTTTCTTTCGTGAGTCTCTCCTAGTTTTGTTTATTTGTCTCTTTGGGTGTTTATTTATTTTGCTTTATTTTCTTTACCGCTTTATTTCTTTGCTTTATTTTTTACTTTTGTATATATTGCATTATATTGTTGCTACTCATATTCTGGATATGCTGTGATGTTAGGTTGGGTGATTACATTTGATAAGTCCTATACCCGGACTTGGGTTACCCTTAGGATTAGGACGGGCGATATGGTCATGCTAACTTTGAGGGAGTAATCCCGAAGAAGGAGGCATGAAAATCCCCCACTCAGTAGAGGTCCCCTTGAAAGTAGCATTGTTTACCGAGTAATTGGAAAGACATTTTTGCTTTCGACCTGGGAACCAGAGAAGCTAAGATATGTAGAACCATTAACCCATCCTGGCCTTTTTAGGTGTAGTGCGGAGACTATAACAGAGTAATCCAGAAATAGTTGTCACGTGATGCTGCACTCGGATGAATTTTTCATGAGAATATTACTGACTACTGAGTAATTGGGACGTCGGTAATTTCCAAAGTAAGAGCGTAGACTCTGAGGTTTCCCTAGAACCTTGTTCTATAGGTGATAAACCCCTAGTACATACCTTATGGGTGTTTACTTTGACTCCATGCCTATGACGTCAGACTTTTGATCCTGTTACTTTCAGCTTATGCAAAGGACTACACAATGGTTATCCAGAATATGTGGAGATGAAATTTCATGCCATAGCATACCATGACATCATACCATCACGTATATACATCTCATATCCAAGGAATTCCAAAGGCAAGTCTCGTTGGTCGAGCTCTTCAAAAATGAAAACAAAATTTTTAAAAAGGGACATACGAGTCTTTGGATTTCCACAGTGTTGTACCCCAAAATTTTCCCTCTCATATTTCTCAAAACATTGCAAGAAAAATCTCCAAGTTGCTCAAGTTTTCTCAAGAGTGGGTCAGACAAATCATCTCCTAAGGCAGTCAACCCCAAATTAGGGTTTTGTGTTGCATCAAGATCCTTGAGTCCAAATGACCTCAAATTCTACCTAATGTCCTAATATGTTATCAAGGTAATCCATGTCAAATTTCAATCCTTGCAGAGGAAGTTTGCTCAGTCAATCGCTCAAAGGGTCCAAAAATCGACTGTGCTAGGGCAAAAGTCAACTGTGACCTATAAACAGTCAAACTTCAAGCTTTTTTGTCAACATTCTCATTTTGAAGTATATTTCATCATTTGATCAAGGGTTGATCATGATTCATCAACGATTGCTCAAAATTCATCAAGACTCAAAAGTTGCTAAATTAGGGTTTTGTAGGAAAAGTCAACTCAACTTTGACCAAGCATAACTTTCTCATACTTTATGAGAAATGACCCATCCAAAGCTAATTTTTAAGAGGATGCAATTTCCTACAATCCATTTTCATACCCCAAGATCAGAAAATTAACTCACAAGAAGTTATAAATTTGGACATTATAGGTCATTTTTGAAAGTCAACAAAAACACCTTTTTTGCCAAAGCTTATAACTTGATCATGGAACATCAAAATGATATGATACCAAAAGGGTTGGTTATAGGACATCTCAAACTTTCTAAAAAGTCCAAGAACACTTCCGAAAGTTCAAAATTTAAGAAGTTATGCATTGTTGAAGTTGGGAATTTTTGCAAAATTGCTAAAAGTCAACTATCCCAAAACTTCAAATTTTGTCAAATGGGCCCATTCTTTTCCACTTGATTTGAACTTGCCACATTGCACACGTGTCCTAGCTTCAGTCTTGTGTCCATTTATCTATTTTATTATTTTATTTGATTTTTATTGAATTATTTCATTTTAAATCAAATTAAATCAAATAAAATCCCAAAACTTGATTACATGAGATCTTTTGCTATTTTCAGGACTTAATCATCATCATGGTCAGCATCAAATTTCTTATCTCACCATATCATGAACAAAAAAATGGATTTTTGATAAATTAGACAAGCTTTCAAAAGTGAATCAAATCAAATATCTTATGCATTGATGGGGGAGATTCAAGGCATATTTGTTAACCTAATGCCTTCCACATTACATAAGGAAGATTAAGGCACGATTACAAGGGTTGGAGGCTGCAAGAACAAGCAAAGAAAAACTTGAAAAAGTGGTAAAAAGTGTGAAACAAAAATCGTGTCTAGAGGCAATTTCAGAAGCAAAGCTTGACACCAATCGATTGCTGGAGGTCCACTGAGTCAGAGCCAATCCCTAGCAAGCCTCCATACACGCTCAAACTCACTGTAAGTGTCACGAAAAACCGCTCTGCATTTGAATTCGTGAATCTTTATTCCTGCACCTTTTGTACAAGTCATTTGCATATTCATGATCCTCAACAAATTTCTAAGCTTTCTGTATTATCCAATTTCATTTATCTGATCTGTGAAGCCAAGTTCCATATCTAGGGTTTCGTGGTTGGTTTTTGGACGTTTCTTTTACAGGTAAAATTAGCCCCAATAATGGCCATGGACATGACCGGAAGAGAAGGACGAACTCAACCATGTGCTTGGAATTGATTTTCATGGACTGGAATGGATTTTAGAAGTAGCCTACGCATTTAGTTGTGGATCTAAATCCGCAGGTAAAGTTACAGGGTTGGAAGGTCATGGACGACAATGTGTCTCCCTCTGATTGGCCTGATTCAAACACGCGCGCCCTTTTTATTTTTCTGGCATATTAATTCATTTTCTCATATTATCATTATTTTGTATATTATTAACAATTGAGGAACATTGGCCTAGTGGCGAAGCAAGCAAGGCAAACACCAACAGGACCTGGGTTCGAATCCCAGGTCCCCCATGTTATTTGTTATATTTTTCCTTCAGGTAATCCAGTGCAGATCTAGGCGTAGAGCTCATCATGTGTCCTCACTCAATCAAGCGCCAGATGGCCCAAGGCCAGATCTGGTGATCCAGGATGATGGTCCACCATGGGACCAAGTCAAAAGGCGCATAGGGAATTCACAAAGTCAACCAGGCCAGCTTGTGATGGGCCTCAAATTGCTATGCTGAACCCCCCCAAACAGGCCCAAACCTCTTCCTTTTGCTATTTTATTTATTTAGTTTTATTAATTGCTTTTATTATTTTCCTTTAATTATTAACCAATCAAATCTTTTTCTTTAATAAAATTAAAACCAAAAAATATTTTCTTTATTAAATTAAATTTCAGCATTTTAATTTTTATTAACAAATATTAATTTAATTAATTTAGGCCATTAATTAGGAATAACTTTAATATATTTTTTTCAATAATTAAAATCAATTAGACATAATTAGGTTTTTATTAACATGGATCGATTTTATTTTCTTCCTTTAAATAACACAAAAAACCCAAAAATATTTATTTTTATTAATTAATTTAATTAATTTAATTAATTTAATTCTATAATTAATTTAGGATAGTTTATTTCTTAAATTCAAAAATAACAAAAAAAATCTTTTCTTTAATGACAAAGGGTCAAAACCCTAGAACTTGCGCCCGATTTAATTTCCCGCACGCGATCCATTTTATTCAATATTGTATTTGTTCCCGGAATGTAATAGCTTAATAGGACTTTAACTATTTTTATCGCTTTATTTATTTTCCGCATTTAAATTTCAAAGGGTTGCTTTTGGCGATGTAAATACCCGACGCCTTGTAATTTAATTTCCGCAATTTATTTCTCGCAAAATATAACTGCTAGATGTTTGATAATAGGGATGCATGACAAGATTGAATATTTAACCTAAAATCAACTCAGATAACCATTGACATGTACAAAGATAAAATTAACTGAAAACGATACACTCGCACATGCGCACTCTTAGGGTACACCTCACTTGGTTGCCTTCGTACGCGGTCATTAAGTATAGGTCACTTTAGAGGTCGCCCTCTTGTCCAAAGATCATAGTCGCCTCGAAACGGTTGCCTCAGATATTGTTGCCTCAAAACAAATGATCTAAGACATTAGGGTTACCGCTAAGGCATCCTAACATTGCTTTGGTGACCGTAAGTCCCTAAATTCGAATTGACCCTTAAACTCCAACGATGTTGCTACCTACTCATCAATAATGGGATATCATTGTCTAAAGGAAGATAGCATAGAACGATTCCTTTTTCGAGTAGGTAGATGGTTCTCAGGTACTTTCTCTTTCCAAAACAAAATCTTTTTCACACTTACACTCCTTTTCAAACAAAGACTTTTTCAAATCCACAAACACAAAGAAAGCAAATTTTTGAAAACAATATGAGCAAGTACCTAAGAGCCCGTGGATAACCACGGATAGAAAGGGTGCTAACACCTTCCCTTTCTATAATCTACCCCCCGAACCCGAGAAATATCTCGAAAAAGGAATTTTTCTGTGCTTTTTTCCTTTCCTTGTTGGATAAAATAAAAGTCGGTGGCGACTCTTGCTTACCGCAACATTTTGCGAATACAAACGCAAAACGCAAACCAACATTCCAAAAACAGTCAGTTCTCTCCCACTGTATCACAGAACTGGAGACTCTGCTGGGGAGTTAATAAGTGGGGTGTACCTTAGGAATAGTTCATAATGTTTTCAAATGCTTGACTTGTATGCTTTATCATTGTGGGTTGAATTGGAGTTACTATAGATTCCAACCCGGATCTGGGGATACCCTTTAGGTAAGTAGCAATAAACTGTGAGGGAACTGTACAGTGTAGACCGATACGGTTGAAGCAATAGCTACGTTGGTGTGGCATCTTAGTATGTACCGATATCCCTTGTGTTGGAACGAGGAGAATATGGGTCTGCTAAGGGGTCATTAAGCACCAACTGACCTTAGAACCTTTAAATTGACCAACTTGGCCATAGAACAGTAGCAGTATGCTACACTCATTGAGACTAAACTCTCGCGATGATTCTAGCCGCAAGAAAAGGTTGCTAAACTGGAATTATAACCGATTGAGGGTAGTCAGTGATATTGAGATCCTCTAGAACCCGGTTACTATTTTTAGGACAGGTTTAAACCAACTGAACTGAAAGAGGGTAGTACCAAGTCTCCTTGCCAGCCTGAAATCTAAGGGCTCTCTGTGTGACTTGTGTGCCTTTAACATGTTCGCTATTTGTGGATACTTGTGGTGTGCTTTCTATCATGACATCATGACATCATAACATTGCATAAATCTTGCATTGGACTAACCTATTTCAAAGACAGGAGGGATTCATCTTTGTTCTGTTTTGTAGGTCATGGCACCTATGCGTAGGAACACCATCCGGATCAACTTTGTCTAGGTTCCCACTATGCTTAAAGAATTGGTTGCAAAGATGTCAGATACTACTTCCTTCATCAGAAGACATGGGCATCTTCTTAGTTTGGTCACCTCTAAATTGGACGAGCAGATGATGAGTGTCCTAGTCCAGTTCTATGATCCACTGTACCATTGCTTTACTTTTTAGGACTACCAGTTGGTCCCCACCTTAGAAGAGTTCTCTGATCTTCTTGGTATCTCTATTCTGGAGCAAACCCCGTTCTCAGGTTGGGAGAAGATCCTTAGGCCAGAAGAGATTGCTTCAGCCCTTCATATGACAAAGGATGAGGTAATGGCTAATTGGGAGACTAGAAGTGGAGCAAAGGGCTTTCTGACTAAGTTTTTGGTTGGTAAGGCTAATCATTTTTGGGATAGTCTAGACTTCAAGGCATTCGAAGATATTTTGGATCTTCTGATACATGGCTTGGTATTGTTTCCTAATTTTGACTCCTTTGTTGATGTGAATGCGGTAAAAATCTTCATCTCTGGTAATCATGTACCCACTCTCCTGGGTGACATTCTTCATCAGCTTTATGCCTGTACTGCTCGACAGCGGGGAACCTTGATGTGCTGTGCTCCGTTATTGGCGAGGTGGTTTATTTCACACCTCCCCAAATCAGTGCTGAAAAATAAAGAAGGCATGGGCTGGGCTTATAGGGTTATGTCTCTCTCTCACAATGACATCATTTGGACTATTAACGGTATGGACGAGGTGGCCATTATTGATCGCTGTGGGGAATACCCCAATGTTCCACTGATAGGAACCCATGGAGGAATTACTTACAATCCATGATTGGCCTTATGTCAGTTTGGGAGAGCCAGAAGGGAAGGACCTCATGAGCTGCTAATGCCTAGTATCATCTTTGATTTTCAGGGGGATATTGACGAGCAACGCCGCAGATTCATAAGGGCTTGGGATAGAGTTCACAGATCTGATCCACACGAGTTGGGTCCAAAGACTTCTCTACCAATGGAACCATATCTTCGATGGGTTCGTATCCGTGCCCAAAAGCTAGGAATGCCCTACGAAGTCGTCTTGCCTATTATTGTTGAAGTTGCTTATGAGGAAGGGGTTCCTCCTACTATCTTACACCCTTACATGCCTACTGACATTGGGGCATTGAAGAGGTCCTGGATGTAGCTAAGGGAAGAACGGGATAATTACCGAGAAAAGTGTCACGAGCAAGAGCAGAAGATCCAGAAGTTGACTAGGCAGGTGGAGAAAGAGCAGATCATCAATGATTATGTCAGCACTAAAGGCAAACGACCATGGGAGTGTTGATGTCCTTTGATTACTTCCAGTTTTTATTTACTTTTCAGTATTTCCTTTCTTGTAACGCCTTAAGGGCAATTTGTTGAACAATTAATTTCAAAGTTTATCTAATAAAAGTGTGTCTCATTTCTTGTTTACGAAATTTGAATCTCTCGATGTCTTTGAAATCATATCATACGCATTTCATTCCATGCACCTCATAACAGGTACCCTTACGGGTTTTATCATCTTCTTCGCTGCTTATTTCAGCATCATGTCTTCTGAACCATCGACTGAACAAGCAATCAAGGCTCTGCAGGCTCAAAATGCCCAATTCCAAGAGTTATTCATGAATCTAGCTAAGGGTCAGCAAGATTTGAAGACCCTTATTCTGAAAGAGAAGAAGAAGAAGAAGAAGAAGAAGAAGAAGAAGAAGAAGACAGTCCTGTTTAACACGGGTCACAGGTTTGGGAACAGGCTACGAGATGAAGTTGATTTGACCACCTCATCTGGAAGGAAAGATAGTCAGGAAGAAAGGAGGGCTCCTAGCCCTGTGGTTTCAGACAACGCGACAGACTTCAACGAAGACCAGTATCCTCCGGCTGAGGATAGATACAAGCAACTGGAAGACCAGTTGAGTGCGATGGAAGTTGAAAAGGTGCCTGGTCTGGACTTTGGAGATCTGGGTCTGTCATATGGGGTGGTGATTCCCCACAAATTCAAAGCACCAGCCTTTTCTAAATACGATGGAATTTCTTGCCCGAAACCGCACCTCCGGTTGTATGTAAGGAAGATTCAGCCATACACCGCTGACAAGAACCTATGGATCCACTTCTTTCAAGACAGTCTCTCAGGGACTCAGCTTGAATGGTTTTACCAGTTAGAAGGAGCCAGTATCCGTAGTTGGGAGGATTTGGCTGCTGATTTCTACAAGCAATACCAACACAATGCCGACCTTGCTCCTAGGCGTACCCAACTTCAGGGTATGTCAATGGGCGCGGGCGAAGGTTTCAAAGATTATGCTCAGAAGTGGAGGGACTTCGCTGGAAGAGTGCAACCACCCTTGGCTGATAGGGAGCTAGTGGATATGTTTCTGGGGACCTTGTCTGGTCCGTTTTTAAACCATCTGATTGGAAGCTCTTCGTCTGGGTTTACAGAGCTAATTATGACCGGTGAAAGGATTGAGGCTGGTATTAAGTCTGGTAAGATACAAAAGGGTGCTTCGTCGAGCACCGAGAAAAATCCTTTTAAGAAGGAGTCCAGTGCTATTTACAGTTCAAAAAGCCAGAATAGACCTGAACGTCGCCAAGCTGTTAATGCGGTTGTTATTTCAAGACATGTTGGGGCTCCTCAGTGCAACAATCAACAAAAGGCCGAGAGACCTGGAAGGCAATTCACCCATCTCAACATGACTTTGTCTCAGATTCTGCCGCAGTTATTGAAAACCAATCTAGTAACTCCAAGGGAGGCCACGCAGAATCCCAAGACTACATCACCAAAGTACAACCCTAATGCCCGTTGTGCTTTTCACTCTGATAGCCCGGGACATGATACAGATGATTGTTGGGCTTTAAATAACAAGGTACATGACTTAATTGATGCTAAAAAGACCGAGTTCGGAGCACCAGAGAAGCCTAAATAAGATGTAGGGGTGAATGCTATCGGGGATGACGATGATGAAGAGTTTGATATTGACAACTGGATATACCCAACTGCCGATGGTGGATTAAGCAACTGGACAGCGAGGGATTCTATGCCTGTTTTAGTTATCACCCAGTAATGAGACCTTTTGTTTTGAATTTGTAACAGACAATGTTTTAAACTCTATGGCCCGGTGTCTTACCCGGGGGACTGTGGCTTCATTTGTGAGGGCTTTATGTGTGTAATTTTCATATATCATTAATAAAAGCATTGGACGTTTCTTGCATTTCAAATATCACGCTCCTTGTTTTTTTTTATTATATTGCAAAATAACTATTTTACACACACTCACGTATACAGGTCTACATCCACTCTGGATCTCACTGGTAACGACTCTGCTACTGCCAGTTATGATTTCGAAAATCCGATCAACTTAGCCTAAGACGAAGGTGAAGATGATTGTGAAGTGCCTGGTGAACTTGCAAGACTGTTACTTCAGGAAGAGAGGGCTATTCAGCCGCACGAAGAGCCGGTGGAATCAGTAAATCTGGTTACAGAAGAGGACAAGAAAGAGGTCAAGATCGGTGCAAATCTAGAAGCTAGTGTTAAGCAACGGTTGATTCAGATGCTGCGTGACTATGTTGAGATCTTTTCCTGGTCTTATGAAGATATGCCTGGGTTGGATACCGATATTATGGTTCACCGATTGCCTACCAAGGAAGACTGTCCTCCAGTGAACAGAAGGTCCACCAAATACGCCCAGATATGTCTGAGAAAATCAAGGCTGAAGTGATGAAACAGTTTGACGCCGGTTTTCTAGCAGTAACTTCTTACCCACAGTGGGTTGCAAACGTGGTTCCGGTGCCGAAGAAGGATGGTAAGGTTCGAATGTGTTTCGACTATAGGGATCTGAATAGGGCGAGCCCCAAAGATGATTTCCCTCTGCCTCATATCGACGTTCTGGTTGACAACACCGCACAACATAAGGTATTCTCCTTTATGGATGGTTTCTCCAGTTATAATCAGATTAAAATGGCTCCCGAAGACATTTTAGAAGACAACTTTTGTTACTCAGTGGGGTACCTTTTGCTTCAAGGTCATGCCTTTTGGATTGAAGAATGTTGGGGCGACGTATCAGCGTGCCATGGTTGCTTTGTTTCATGACATGATGCATCACGAGATTGAGGTATACGTCGACGACATGATTACAAGATCCCATACGGAGGAAGAACGTCTTGACCACCTTCAGAAGCTGTTTGACAGGTTGAAGTTGTACAAGCTGAGGTTAAACCCGAACAAGTGCACCTTCGGGGTGAGATTGGGTAAGTTGCTGGGCTTCGTCGTAAGCGATAAAGGTATTCAAGTGGATCCGGCAAAGGTGAAGGCCATACAAGAGATGCCAGCTCCACAAACAGAGAAAGAAGTCATAGGCTTTCTGGGACGACTAAACTACATTGCTCGATTCATCTCACACCTGACTGCTACTTGTGAACCAATCTTCAAGTTACTAAAGAAAGATCAAGTAGTAAGTTGGAACGATGAAGGCCAGGCCGCTTTCGAAAGGATCAAAGAGTATCTCCAAGAGCCACCCATTATGATGCCTCCAGTTGAAGGGAGACCTCTGATCTTATACTTGACAGTACTCGACAACTCAATGGGGTGTGTGTTGGGTCAGCATGACGAGTCTAGCCGAAAAGAGCATGCTGTTTATTACCTTAACAAAAAATTTACCGACTGTGAGACCCGATACTCACTGCTCGAGAAAACTTGTTGCGCTTTGGCATGGGCTTCTCGCTGACTGAGACAATATATGTTGACTCACACTACTCTATTGATATCAAAGATAGATCCAATCAAGTATATCTTCAAGAAGCCTGCCTTGTCCGGAAGAATAGCAAGATGGCAGATGATCTTGACTGAGTATGACATCCAGTATACGACTCAAAAGGCAATCAAGGGAAGTGTGTTGGCAGATCATTTGGCACATTAGGCAGTGGACGATTACCAGTCTATGAACTTTGAATTTCCGGATGAGAATATCATGATAGTGACCGATTATGAAGAACCTGGACCGGATGAAGGACCTGAGGAAGGATCCTGATAGTCTATGTACTTTGATGGAGCTTCAAATGCTTTGGGAAATGGCATTGGCACCGTGATCATATCTCCTAAAGGCTCTCATACTCCATTCACCGCCCGACTATGTTTCAACTGCACCAACAATATGGCGGAGTATGAAGCATGCATCATGGGTCTTCGAGCAGCAATTGACCTAAGGATTAAGTTCTTGAGTGTTTTCGGAGATTCCGCTCTGGTGATCAGTCAGATCAAAGGCGAGTGGGATACGAAACACCCTAATCTTATCCCTTATAAGGAGTATGTGTCGACATTTCTTCCTTATTTCGAGGAGATAACTTTTGAACACTTCCCTAGAGAGGAGAATCAGTTGGTGGACGTGCTGGCTACGATGTCTTCTATGTTCAAAGTCAATTGGGACAATGAGGCTCCCCGGATTATCATTGAAAGATTGGATGAACCTGCACATTGCTGTGACATTGAGACTGAAGAGGTAACAGAAAAGCCCTGGTTTCATGAAGTAAAAAGGTATCTTGAGGCTCAGGAGTACCCCGAGGGTGCATCTGTTAATGACAAGAAGTTTCTGAGGAGGTTCGCGGCGAAGTTCTTCATCAACAATGGTATTCTCTACAAGCGTAACCATGATTCAACCTTACTGAGATGTGTAGATAAGAACGAGGCAAAATGAATCATGGTAGAATTACATGAAGGTACTTTTGGAACTCATTCCAGTGGGCACACTATGGAAAAGAAAATCCTTCGGGCATGATATTATTGGTCCACTATGGAAGCCGACTGTTATCAGCATTCTCGGACATGTCACAAGTGCCAAGTTTATGCTGATAAGGTGCACATACCTCTAGTTCCTCTGAACATTTTGATAGCTCTATGGCCTTTTGCAATATGGGGCATTGATATGATCGGCGAGATCAGACCTACAGCATCCAATAGGCATCGTTTCATCCTGGTAGCTATCGATTACTTTACGAAGTGGGTTGAAGAAGCTTCCTTTGCTACTGTAACCAAGAACGTCGTGGCACGTTTCATTCGGCACAATATGATTTTTCGATATGGTGTACCCGAGAGGATCATTACGGATAATGGTACCAATCTCAACAACAAGATGATCACTGAGCTCTACAAACAGTTCAAGATACATCATCACAACTCTTCTCCCTACCGGCCGAAGATAAATGGGGTTGTAGAAGCGGCTAATAAGAACATTAAGAAGATTGTGCAGAAGATGACAGTGACATACAAAGACTGGCACGAGATGTTACCTTTTGCTCTTCATGGGTACCGTACTTCAGCATGGACGTCAATAGGAGCAACACTTTATTCCTTGGTATATAGTATGGAGGCTGTCTTTCCCATCGAAGTTCAGATACCCTCTCTCTGAATCATGAAGGATGCAGGTTTGAGTGAAGATGACTGGATTCAGACCCGACTTGATCAGCTGAACCAAATTGACGAAAAGAGACTTACTTCTATTTGTCATGGTCATATGTATCAAAAGCGGATGATCAGGGCATTTAACAAGAAAGTCAGACGACAAGAGTATCAAGCTGGGGACCTGGTGATCAAGCGCATCATTTTACCTCAAGGTGATCCCAGGGGCAAATGGACCCCTACTTATGAAGGGCCATTTGTGGTTAAGAACATTTTCTAAGGAGGAGCTATGATTCTAACCACCATGGATGATGATGACCTTCCTCACCCCGTCAATGCAGACATAGTGAAAATTACTACGCATAATCAAAGACCTGCTAGGTTGACTGGCCTAGGAAAAAATAAGGGCTTCCCGGCGAACCAAAAGGGTTCGGGCAAAAATAAGGGATGAAAACAAAAAATCTGTACACCCGGCAAGTTGAAAACCTGAAAAGGTGACTTGGGCAAAAAAGGGTATCTCGGTGGACTGAAAACCCGAAAGGGCGGTCCAGGCAAAAATTAGGGATCAAAGCGTAACACCGTGTCTCATTGGATCACCTTGCATCCAGACTTCGGTATCGACTATCAAGCTCGAACGACACTAATCAATCTGATTCATCTTCGACCAAGTAGCAAAGTGATGAGATGCTCGAGAACATAAAGGCAATAGCAGAGTTGGAACCCAGTGGGATTATTCACATAGCTGTTTTGTTTAGTTTTTCACAAATTGTGTAAATTCTATTATTCAGCGGCGTTCTCCTACTAGGACGTCAGCCTCTTGTACAAAAACGCCTATTTATAGGCCAAACCTCAAAATCAATACAATTCATTTTCAGACAAATTTCAAACTGTTTTCCTTTATCTGTCTTGTCTTGCAAAGAACGTCCAATGTTCATTTTTTATATATGCATTTGACATTAATTGCTGCTCATGAATATTTACATGCGAAACAAAAGACGATTACTGGTAATATCAGAAACAGGGGTGTTGTACCCCAAAATTTGCCCTCCCATATTCTTCAAGAAATTGCAAAGTCAAGCTGCAAAGTTCCCCAAGGGTTGCACAGTGCAAAAGTCTCCTATATAGTCAAAACTAGGGTTTGTGTTCTGGTCAAGAAAATGAAGTTTTCAAAGGTCCAATCAAGTCTCATATGCCTACAAATATGGTCAAGTATCCTCATATCAAGTTTCAAGGCATTCAGCTCAAAATTGCACAGTCAAAAACCCTAATTGCACTACAGTCAACTGTAGGGGCAAAATGGTCATTTGACAGTCAAAAGTTCAAATTTTTGGTCAACATATCATTTTGAAGCCACAAACATCATTTGATCAATGCTTGATCATGATTCTCAAATTTTGGCTCAGAAATCATCAAAGATGCAAAAGTTTCCTTATTTGGACAGCTGAAAAAGTCAACTAAAATTGACCAGGGCATAACTTTCACATGGATTACCAGAAAAATTCCATCCAAAGCTCATTTTGAAGAGAAAGAAATTTCCTACAACTCATCTTCATACTTCAAGTCCAAGAAATGCTCTCACAAAAAGTTATCAATTTCAACATTATAGGTCATTTTCAAAAGTCAACAAAAAGGGACTTTAAGTCAAAGGCCATAACTTGAGATTGGTAAATCAAAATGACATGGGACCAAAGACATTAGTTATAGGACTCAAAGACCTTTCCAAAATGTCCAAGAACATGAGAAAAGCTTAAAAATTGAGCAAGTTATGCCTTGTGGAAGTTGGGAAATTTTTGGATATTTTGAAAAGTCAACATTGATTCAAATGACCTAAAATTGCTAATGGGCCCATTTTTCTTCCACAATTCATCATTCCAAGCATGTACACGACCACTTGGCCCAAAGGGAAGTATTTTCTCATTTTTTATTTATTTATTTGAATTTTTATTTATATTAATTCATTTAAATCATTTAAATATGTGAAAAATACTTAGCTTAACCTAACCAATCTTTTTATACATGTTTTACTCTCAAGATTTCGTGCTTGTACCAATATGGAAAGAATTGGACTGATTAGATCATGATTTGCATAAAAGCACATGGAAGAATATTTGAAAAAGATCCTAGAAAATCAATTTTTCAAAATCAATGAATGCAATGGATTTGATTGAGTTTTTTTGACCTAATGCACTCACTGCATATGCCTGAACACAACCCTAATTAGAATACACACTAAGCTGCGCAAGAAAGCCATTCACAAACTTGAAAAATTGTCAAAAAACTCAATTCTGAAAACAGCCTTCCAGGACGATTCAGGTCTCGATTCTTGTTCCAATAGCTTCCTCAAGCATCCCTGGACAGATTCCAATCACAAACATTCATCCCAGCTTCAAGAATTGGTAACAGGAGTGCCCACTGTATCATGAAAAACTCATAATCGTATATCACGATTCATGCATCCTTTATAGTTTTTAATGCTTGATTTACATTCCTTGTGAAGTTTTGAAGCTAACCAATGCATTCAATTATGTTTTTATGCTGTATACACGATTTCACCATGTTTGCGTTTTAGGGTTTACAGGACCTCCAATTGGGGATTTTGTAATGGGGAAAAATTAGCCCTCAAGACTACCACCATTAGAATCATCATGACTGGACGAAGAAGATGCGACCCTCGCGCTCAATTTATGAGTGACGGAGGGCTAATCGCTATTTTCCTTAAAGCCACCTAAAACAACGCGTGAAAAACCGTGGCCTGTGTGTTTTGTGTTTCAGGGATAACGAAGAAGACGAACTCGTGGCAGGGAGCGATTGGATCATTTAAAATTCGCGCGCGTTTCCAAAGCCATTGACAATTTTATTTTATAATATTTATTTGTCATTATATGTTAAATGTATTTGGGATGGCTCAGTGGTAAGTAAACGCGTTTGCAATGTCCATGACCTGGGTTCGAGCCCCAGGTCTTACATGTTTCCATATTATTTTTCAATAACAATTCCCATGCAGCGCCAGCATCAAGACGCACCATATGCCCTCAGGAATCCAACATCCACGTGCCCCTGGAGATCAGATCAAAGGCTGAGAATTGATGAACACCTTAAGCCTGAGTCAACGTGCCAGCATGTGAGCAAAAAGTCCACAAAAGTCAGAAATTCCAATGGGCCAAAATTGCTTGGATTCAACCTCCACTTTGGGGACTACCACCCCCCCTGGTTTGCAATTCTCTATATTTCTTATATTTTATTTTCAATTATTATTTTATTTTCTTTATTTGTTTCAATTAATTAATTATTTCTACAAAATACAAAAACATCCTAAAAAATCAGAAAAGATAAAAAATATAAAAAATATTTTTATTTTAATGTTTCTTGTAAATAAATGCATGTAAATTATTTAGTTTAAATTAGGGTTTTAATTTTAATTCCTTTTAAATAAAAAATCTAAAAAATGTAGAACTAGGTTTAATAAATGTTTTATTCCTTTTAATTTTTCTTTTTCACAATAATATTATTTATTTTATTTTTTTTCATAATTAAAATTGCATATAAAAAATTAGGTTTAATTTAGGTTAAATTTTAACGTCTTCTTAATAAATTAAAATAAAATAGAATTAGGGTTAGTAGTTAATTTTAATTAATTCTTTCTTTTTTTTTCTATTAAATCCTAAAATATCAAAAATACCAAAAACATTTTCTTTTTAATTAATTAACTTCATCATTGATTTGATTGTTGCAAAAGGGTCCAATGCCCTCGTTTCGATTTAATTTCGCATATTTATTTTATTTTGCTTAAATAATTATGTACCTCTCCCGAAGCCTTGTAATTACTTCTCGCACTTTTCAATTCTTTATTTACTTTCTTTATTTATTTTCCGTCAAATCGGGTCCTGGTTAATTTTGGCGATGTGGACCCGCGCCATTTGTAATAGCTTTAGATTTACTTTTCCTCGCAAATATTTTTAACTGTTAATCAAAAGCATGCAAGAATGAATGTCCAAATAAAAGCAATGCGTAGAACACCAAAAACATAACAAGACAAATACAAATGAAAACGACACACAAATCACACACCACCCTTAGGGTACGCCTCACTGTTGCCTTGCCTCGAAAGGTGATCGTCGAGTAGAGGATGTCTTAGTAAGTCCTCATGATCCGGGAACCTGGCATGAGGGTAGCTTCTAAGGTGTCTTCCCATTACTCTGGTGATCACCATGTCCCGAACCTCGAATTGACCCGAACACCTCCAACGGTGGTGCTACCTACCTCTCAATGGTGGGATGGCACTACTTTAAAGGACATTTACACAGACGAATTCCTTAGGGTAGGTAGACAACTCTAGATACTTGCTCTAATTTCAAAAACAAATCAAAAATACTTTTCACACCGACACCCTTTCAAAAAGCTTTCGAAAGCAATTTTTCAAACACTCTTGAGGACCGATACAAGAGTCGAACTGGAATTTTCAAAGAAACCTTTTTAAAACCCACAATTGAAAAGCAAACAAACCATTTTGAAAACACAATGAGCAAGTATCTAAGAGCCCATGGATAACCATGGATAGAAAGGGTGCTAACACCTTCCCTTTCTATAATCTACCTCCCGAACCGAGAGCAATCTCTTTAAGGAATTTTTCTGTGCTTTTGTCCTTTCTATTTGGAGAAAATAAAAGACGGTGGCGACTCTTGCTTACCGCGACATTTCGCGAACCAGCGTTAAACAGTCAGTTCCAGATCCACCGATCACATAACTGGCGACTCTGCTGGGGACACTTATAAAGTGAGGTGTACCTTAGGACTAAGATCACTTGTGTTTTCGATTGGCTGAATTGTTTGCTTTATTATTGTGGGTACTGTCTTGGGAGTGCTATAGATCCTAACCCGGATCTGGGGATACCTTCTTAGAAAGTAGCAACAAGGCTGTGAGGGAACTGTGCGGGGTATACCGACACGGTTGAAGCAGTCTGCTACGTTGATGTGGCACTTTGGTGAGTACCGGTAACCCTTGAGTTCAGTCAAGGAGAGTACGGGGCCGCCGCGTGGTGTCGTGAAGCATCAACAGACCTTAGGAACCTTAATTGGACTATCTTGGCCTCTTTAGGGTAGTGAGATAACTGACTTTGGTGCAGTCCGATGTTGGTTGATACTCGATACTACACTCAATTGAGGATTGCTTTCCTGGAATATTTCGGTCGCCAGTTCAGTGGCTAAATCGAAACGATGAACAATGAAAGAAATCCATGTATATTGGGACCCTTAGAACCCGGTTACTTCTAATAGGACAGGTTGAGCCCACCAACTTCAAGAGGGTAATACCCCGACCCCATGCTGGCCTAAACTCTAAGGGTTTCTCTTGTGTGACTTGTGTGCCTTCGTACTTGACTATTTGCATGCTTGTTGTCTGACACTTGAGCTTCTTGCAGGTTTTGTTTATAGTCCTTAACTAGGACTCATAACAGGGTTTACTGAATTTCCTGCAGGTTCTGTTCATAGTCCTTAACTAGGACTCTTAACAAGGCTTACCAAGTTTCTTGCAGGTTTTTATTCATAGTCCTTAACTAGGACTCTTAACAAGGCTTACTAGGTTTCTTGCAGGTTTTGTTTATAGTCCTTAACTAGGACTCATAACAAGGTTTACCGAGTTTCTTGCAGGTTTTGTTTATAGTCCTTAATAGGGACTCATAACAGGGTTTACCCATCTTACCCCATGCATACCATAACATCATACCATTGCATACATCCTAACCCATTTCAAGGATCTCAAGGGCTTGTGATGCAGGTCATGGTGAATCAACTATCCCAGCAAGGGGCAAAGAGGATTTATTTTCCTCTAGACAGAGTTGTCAGGGGCTATGACCCACTTGATATGGTGAGCTCTGACTCTTGAAGAAGGTTCCCTTAACCAAAGTTGTTTGGAAATCAAAACCAGACATGATGACTAAAGTCAGGGGCTATGACCCACTTGATATGGTGAGCTTTGACTCTTAAAGAAGGTTCCCCTAGCCAAGAAATCAAAACAAGGTTGATAACTCGAGTCAGAGGCTATGACCCACTGGATATGGTGAGCTTTGTCTCTTAAAGAAGGTTCCCCTAGCCAAGGTTGCCTGGAAATCAAAACGAGGTTGATAACTCGAGTCAGAGGCTATGACCCACTGGATATGGTGAGCCTTTGACCCTTGAAGAAGAACTCTCCACAACATGGGTTTCCTTCAATCAAGCTACCGGACCCAAATTCTAACAAATTGTCTTGTTTACCCCGCGAGGTCCTTGAAAACATTACATGCATGTCATACACATCATTGCATAACAGTTTTCCTTGTTGCAGGTCACTCACCCTTCTCGCTGTTTATTTCAGCAATGGCTTCCCAACAAGGCAACCAGGGTCTTCATGCTCAAGAGACTCGGTTCAGGGAAATCTTCCTAGGTCTATCCAAGGGGCAGGAAGAGTTGAGGGCACTCCTCATGGGGAATCTGATCAGAAAAAGTCCTGAAGATGACAAGGACGAACGGCTGAAACGTCTACAAGCTGAGGTAGACACATTGAAAACCCAGATGCTGGGGCAAAGGGCCCTCATTCAAGGTTTAGCTCAGGAGCAAGGAGAGCTGAGGGCCATGATCAGTCAGCTTCCCCAAGGCATGAAGCAACCAGCCCAAATCAGGGACCAGGTCATGGAACAGCTTCCAAGAGGGCAAAGATCGGGTCCAATGAATAGACCTCTCCGAGTTGCTACTACTTCACAGGTCCAACAACGACCTCGCCAAGAACAGCGGGTTGATCAGAACAGGTCGGACGAGCCTAAGAGACAATTCACCAACATCAACATGCCATGGTCACGAGCTTTACAGCACATGTTAAGGATGAACCTGATTGCGGTGATCAACCCTCCTGCAAATCCAAAGACCTCCTCTCCAAGTTACAACCCAGAAGCAAGGTGCGCTTACCATTCTGGTAGCCCGGGGCACGACACTGAGGATTGTTGGGCACTGAAGTACAAGATTCAGAACATGATCGATGCTAAAGAGATCGAGTTCGAGCCCGCCGAGACTCCCAACGTGATCACTGCTCCCTTGCCAAAACATGGCTAAGACTGAAAAGACTTTTGTTCATTCGAATGTTCAAGTTGCAATTTTCTTTTGTTCAAACATTTACTCATTGTTAAAACATTGTTATTTCATTAATGCATCGCTTATGTCTATTTTGAATCAATATATTCGTATTCACTATACGCAAATTATTTTCATATTTTTTCTGATGATCAACTCTCAATCAATAATTCTAAGCCTCTTGAGGGAGGATGACGAAAACGATACCACATTCTACAGTATGCTTTTGAACAGACCCCGTTGATGAGGTACAGGCATTGTTTTAATCCCTAAACACTGGAGTTATAAGGAAGATAATCCCTCGTCAACCCCTCTGAGCCAAAGAAGTAGGAGTTTTTCTTTTCAAAAAAATTAAAAACCCTTTATCATAACCTGGGGCAGGGTAGTTCTCTCAGTTGATCCGAGTGCACAACGAATGACACCAAAGGAGTTTTTACAAGAAAAAAAGGACAATGATGGTTCCGAATAATCAATAAAGAAAGGCAGTCATTATCTTTCAAAATAAAAACCCATTAAGTCAAAACCCATGAAGGAGACTTACAAAACTGGGGCATCCCGCTGACTGTAATTCCAAAAAAGGAAACAGTTCAGGCAAAAAGAAAGGGATAACAAAAAATCAGACAAGAATGAGGTCTTACAAACCCTCAACAAAAAAGGGAATGACTGCCTATTCAAAATAAGTTATCAACATCCGAATCATCACCGGAAAATCAGAGCAAAAACTCAAACAAGGTCTAACGTATGATCAACTGAGTTTAGGTTTGGAGAACATCACGAAGAGCGGGTGGGTACAAATAATTTGAGCCTTTATCCTTGGTTTCTTAAACCGTGAGCCAGGCCACGTTATAACCCTTAAAAGTCCTAGCTGAAGCATGGGTTGGTTCGAAAGCATACTGTGACGAAAGGTATCCTGACTCCTTAAGGCTTACTATAAAGAAGGAGTTGACATCACGTTTTACAAACATTCATTTGTTTTATGAAAAAAGATTGCATTTTCAAAATCTTCAAAGACAAACATAGGCTTTGCATTTTTAACATAACTTTTTTTGCATATGACTTTTTGTTTGAACAGCATAGAAGTTCGCACGACGAATGCCTAATGAACAAAAGCACTTCCAATCAAGGGGCATGGCATGACTATTGTCCATCATCTGGGGCAATCCAATCAAGATTCGGAGAATCTCTCAAAGGCCAAATAGCCTGGGGCAAATCTCCGCCTGAGTCACTTGGGGCACTCCAACAACGAATCTTGCCTGATCAAACACTTGCTGGTGGCATGACAATACACTTCTAACAGGGGCAACTCCCTACATTCTGAGAACATGGACATAGTCGAAAAGATACTACGCAAAATTAAAGACCCGCTAGGCTGACATGCCTAGGCAAAAATAAGGGCTTCCCGGCGAACCAAAAGGGTTCGGGCAAAATGAAGGGATGAAATGAAAAAATCTGTACACCCGGCGAGTCGAAAACCTGAAAAGGTGGCTTGGGCAAAAAATGGGTATCCCGGTGGACCGAAAACCCGAAAGGGCGGTCCATGCAAAAGTTAGGGATCAAAGCGTACGACTATGTCCTGTCATCCTGTCACCTGCCTACCAGAAGAAAGTGGGTCCATCAACAACTATCAGCACCCCACAGGTGCCTTCTCCCATAGAAACAGGGGCAATGATGAGTTGTCTAAGCAATCTAATTGTTCTGTCCTCCAAGGTGCTAAGGTAGGTTCAGTTAAAACCAGCATATCTCAATTCCCCAGAGAGCCAGCAGTCAGTGCATTCTTCTCCAAGCAGAGTTATCAAATCTCAAGGAAGTTGAGTATCCTCCAGCAGATCTCAACATTCCCCAACAGCAATATACATATCCTTAAAAAGCATCCCCGGCAGTCTTGACCTAAAGATTGTTCCCCGGCGGCATATCAATGTTCAGAGGAACCACTTCCCCCCGCAGTTCAAAACTTCCCCAAGAGAGTCCAATCCAGTTCCCCAGGAAGGTTGGAATTCATATCCCCAAGCAGTAAGCTTATCCCCAGTAGATTCTGGAAGCTTATCCCTCGCAGAACACGAACGCGTCGTCCGGCTTGATTTAAAGAGTTATTTCCTTAACAGGATATAACTGGGTTATCCTCAGCCAAAAGCCACGGAAAGATCGTCGTCAACATAGCTCTTTCTTATCCCCGACGAAGTCCATCAACACTTCCTATACAACAAGGGTATCCCCAGCAAATTATTATCAACACTCAGCAAGGCATCCCTCTTCCCACAGAGTATTGCTTCCCAGCATGGTCGCTAGAGTATCGTTTCTCCCTGCAGAACATTCCATTTGCCAAGTTTATTCCGCAACGGAGTCATCTTCTCCTACCGGTATTCTTGCAGTTATCATCCCCAGCGGAAGCAAAATCTATTCTTCAACATCAGCCCAGGATATGACTTCCCGGCACCCGTCAAGGATTTACTTTCCTAGACGAAAACATACATTCATAAAACATCACATATAGCATGCATAGACGCATTATGTCATACAAATCTCATCCATGTTGAGAACATCATTGCTTGATCCATATCATGCGTTGCATATGACTGACCTTTACCTTTCAGGAAAGATGCAGTTGAGATTCGCAATCATATTTCAAGACCTAGACCGGTTCAGTTAATCGACTTCAAAGATTTCTTATCCAGTCCCAGGCCTTCTCTAGTCCAGCTAAATCGACTCCCAACAGATTTTTCTGATGAAGACTCAGTAGAAGTTATCCCAGGTTATTCCTTTTCAGATGTTTCCCTCTCTGACGGTGAGTGAGGTGATAGTCTCCTATGGTCCCCTCTCCGACGGTGAGTGAGGTGGTAATTCCTTTTCAGATGTTTCCCTCTCCGACGGTGAGTGAGGTGATAGTCTCCTATGGTCCCCTCTCCGACGGTGAGTGAGGTGGTAATTCCTTTTCAGATGTTTCCCTCTCCGACGGTGAGTGAGGTGATAGTCTCCTATGGTCCCCTCTCCGATGGTGAGTGAGGTGGTAATTCCTTTTCAGATGTTTCCCTCTCCGACGGTGAGTGAGGTGATAGTCTCCTATGGTCCCCTCTCCGACGGTGAGTGAGGTGGTAATTCCTTTTCAGATGTTTCCCTCTCCGACGGTGAGTGAGGTGATAGTCTCCTATGGTCCCCTCTCCGACGGTGAGTGAGGTGGTAATTCCTTTTCAGATGTTTCCCTCTCCGACGGTGAGTGAGGTGATAGTCTCCTATGGTCCCCTCTCCGACGGTGAGTGAGGTGGTAAGTCCTTTTCAGATGTTTCCCTCTCCGACGGTGAGTGAGGTGATAGTCTCCTATGGTTCCCTCTCCGACGGTGAGTGAGGTGGTAAGTCCTTTTCAGATGTTTCCCTCTCCGACGGTGAGTGAGGTGATAGTCTCCTATGGTTCCCTCTCCGACGGTGAGTGAGGTGGTAAGTCCTTTTCAGATGTTTCCCTCTCCGACGGCGAGTGAGGTGATAATTCCTTTTCTTATGGTTCCCTCTCCGACGGTGAGTGAGGTGACAATTCCCTTTCAGATTATAATTGCCTATGGTTCTCTTCCCGATACTGCAAAGATGGTAATTCCCGCTAAGATTTTTCTCAACGAGCGTTGTTGAAGATAAAGTCGCCCAAGGTTCTCTTACCATTCATATTAAGGTAGTAACCATCCCTGGTTCATTCATCATCTTGTGAAGCTCCAAACTCAGCTCCCGTAACCAGTCAGGACATATCTATGCCAAACATCTGAAATCAACTCCTGCAACGTGTCAGGTACTCATGTTTCTTTTGCAGGTATGCAGGTTCTCGCTAAGGAATCTCTTACGCGATCAACATCCAGGTGGCATCTATAAGCCCATCATCCTATTCATCAACCTCTAAATGGCATCTATAAGCCCATCATCCTATTCATCAACCTCTAAATGGCATCTATAAGCCCATTCCACCATCACTGTTACTATGTGAGCGCAAATTTCTGGGCACTCTAGTGTCCAATCATCTTCTACCTTCGGATTACGAAAGGCACGTCAGCCAATCTGCATCCTCAGGTCTAAGAAGATTGAACAGGGGCAACTGTTGTACCCCAAAATTTGCCCTCCCATATTCTTCAAGAAATTGCAAAGTCAAGCTGCAAAGTTCCCCAAGGGTTGCACAGTGCAAAAGTCTCCTATATAGTCAAAACTAGGGTTTGTGTTCTGGTCAAGAAAATGAAGTTTTCAAAGGTCCAATCAAGTCTCATATGCCTACAAATATGGTCAAGTATCCTCATATCAAGTTTCAAGGCATTCAGCTCAAAATTGCACAGTCAAAAACCCTAATTGCACTACAGTCAACTGTAGGGGCAAAATGGTCATTTGACAGTCAAAAGTTCAAATTTTTGGTCAACATATCATTTTGAAGCCACAAACATCATTTGATCAATGCTTGATCATGATTCTCAAAATTTGGCTCAGAAATCATCAAAGATGCAAAAGTTTCCTTATTTGGACAGCTGAAAAAGTCAACTGAAATTGACCAGGGCATAACTTTCACATGGATTACCAGAAAAATTCCATCCAAAGCTCATTTTGAAGAGAAAGAAATTTCCTACAACTCATCTTCATACTTCAAGTCCAAGAAATGCTCTCACAAAAAGTTATCAATTTCAACATTATAGGTCATTTTCAAAAGTCAACAAAAAGGGACTTTAAGTCAAAGGCCATAACTTGAGATTGGTAAATCAAAATGACATGGGACCAACGACATTGGTTAGAGAACTCAAAGAAATTTCCAAAATGTCCAAGAACATGAGAAAAGCTTAAAAATTGAGCAAGTTATGCCTTGTGGAAGTTGGGAAATTTTTGGATATTTTGAAAAGTCAACATTGATTCAAATGACCTAAAATTGCTAATGGGCCCATTTTTCTTCCACAATTCATCATTCCAAGCATGTACACGACCACTTGGCCCAAAGGGAAGTATTTTCTCATTTTTTATTTATTTATTTGAATTTTTATTTATATTAATTCATTTAAATCATTTAAATATGTGAAAAATACTTAGCTTAACCTAACCAATCTTTTTATACATGTTTTACTCTCAAGATTTCGTGCTTGTACCAATATGGAAAGAATTGGACTGATTAGATCATGATTTGCATAAAAGCACATGGAAGAATATTTGAAAAAGATCCTAGAAAATCAATTTTTCAAAATCAATGAATGCAATGGATTTGATTGAGTTTTTTTGACCTAATGCACTCACTGCATATGCCTGAACACAACCCTAATTAGAATACACACTAAGCTGCGCAAGAAAGCCATTCACAAACTTGAAAAATTGTCAAAAAACTCAATTCTGAAAACAGCCTTCCAGGACGATTCAGGTCTCGATTCTTGTTCCAATAGCTTCCTCAAGCATCCCTGGACAGATTCCAATCACAAACATTCATCCCAGCTTCAAGAATTGGTAACAGGAGTGCCCACTGTATCATGAAAAAATCATAATCGTATATCACGATTCATGCATCCTTTATAGTTTTTAATGCTTGATTTACATTCCTTGTGAAGTTTTGAAGCTAACCAATGCATTCAATTATGTTTTTATGCTGTATACACGATTTCACCATGTTTGCGTTTTAGGGTTTACAGGACCTCCAATTGGGGATTTTGTAATGGGGAAAAATTAGCCCTCAAGACTACCACCATTAGAATCATCATGACTGGACGAAGAAGATGCGACCCTCGCGCTCAATTTATGAGTGACGGAGGGCTAATCGCTATTTTCCTTAAAGCCACCTAAAACAACGCGTGAAAAACCGTGGCCTGTGTGTTTTGTGTTTCAGGGATAACGAAGAAGACGAACTCGTGGCAGGGAGCGATTGGATCATTTAAAATTCGCGCGCGTTTCCAAAGCCATTGACAATTTTCTTTTATAATATT
Organism: Vicia faba; assembly: GCA_948472305.1. Taxonomy (NCBI): domain Eukaryota; kingdom Viridiplantae; phylum Streptophyta; class Magnoliopsida; order Fabales; family Fabaceae; genus Vicia; species Vicia faba. The sequence continues at coordinate 920,982,130 of OX451741.1, read as the reverse complement.
TATTTGCCATTATATGTTAAATGTATTTGGGATGGCTCAGTGGTAAGTAAACGCGTTTGCAATGTCCATGACCTGGGTTCGAGCCCCAGGTCTTACATGTTTCCATATTATTTTTCAATAACAATTCCCATGCAGCGCCAGCATCAAGACGCACCATATGCCCTCAGGAATCCAACATCCACGTGCCCCTGGAGATCAGATCAAAGGCTGAGAATTGATGAACACCTTAAGCCTGAGTCAACGTGCCAGCATGTGAGCAAAAAGTCCACAAAAGTCAGAAATTCCAATGGGCCAAAATTGCTTGGATTCAACCTCCACTTTGGGGACTACCACCCCCCCTAGTTTGCAATTCTCTATATTTCTTATATTTTATTTTCAATTATTATTTTATTTTCTTTATTTGTTTCAATTAATTAATTATTTCTACAAAATACAAAAACATCCTAAAAAATCAGAAAAGATAAAAAATATAAAAAATATTTTTATTTTAATGTTTCTTGTAAATAAATGCATGTAAATTATTTAGTTTAAATTAGGGTTTTAATTTTAATTCCTTTTAAATAAAAAATCTAAAAAATGTAGAACTAGGTTTAATAAATGTTTTATTCCTTTTAATTTTTCTTTTTCACAATAATATTATTTATTTTATTTATTTTCATAATTAAAATTGCATATAAAAAATTAGGTTTAATTTAGGTTAAATTTTAACGTCTTCTTAATAAATTAAAATAAAATAGAATTAGGGTTAGTAGTTAATTTTAATTAATTCTTTCTTTTTTTTCTATTAAATCCTAAAATATCAAAAATACCAAAAACATTTTCTTTTTAATTAATTAACTTCATCATTGATTTGATTGTTGCAAAAGGGTCCAATGCCCTCGTTTCGATTTAATTTCGCATATTTATTTTATTTTGCTTAAATAATTATGTACCTCTCCCGAAGCCTTGTAATTACTTCTCGCACTTTTCAATTCTTTATTTACTTTCTCTATTTATTTTCCGTCAAATCGGGTCCTGGTTAATTTTGGCGATGTGGACCCGTGCCATTTGTAATAGCTTTAGATTTACTTTTCCTCGCAAATATTTTTAACTGTTAATCAAAAGCATGCAAGAATGAATGTCCAAATAAAAGCAATGTGTAGAACACCAAAAACATAACAAGACAAATACAAATGAAAACGACACACAAATCACACACCACCCTTAGGGTACGCCTCACTGTTGCCTTGCCTCGAAAGGTGATCGTCGAGTAGAGGATGTCTTAGTAAGTCCTCATGATCCGGGAACCTGGCATGAGGGTAGCTTCTAAGGTGTCTTCCCATTGCTCTGGTGATCACCATGTCCCGAACCTCGAATTGACCTGAACACCTCCAACGGTGGTGCTACCTACCTCTCAATGGTGGGATGGCACTACTTTAAAGGACATTTACACAGACGAATTCCTTAGGGTAGGTAGACAACTCTAGATACTTGCTCTAATTTCAAAAACAAATCAAAAATACTTTTCACACCGACACCTTTTCAAAAAGCTTTCGAAAGCAATTTTTCAAACACTCTTGAGGACCGATACAAGAGTCGAACTGGAATTTTCAAAGAAACCTTTTTAAAACCCACAATTGAAAAGCAAACAAACCATTTTGAAAACACAATGAGCAAGTATCTAAGAGCCCATGGATAACCATGGATAGAAAGGGTGCTAACACCTTCCCTTTCTATAATCTACCTCCCGAACCGAGAGCAATCTCTTTAAGGAATTTTTCTGTGCTTTTGTCCTTTCTATTTGGAGAAAATAAAAGACGGTGGCGACTCTTGCTTACCGCGACATTTCGCGAACCAGCGTTAAACAGTCAGTTCCAGATCCACCGATCACAAGGGGCAATGAGAATTGTCCAAACTATACAGTTGCTCTGTCCACCAGGTACAAGATAAATTCAGCTGAAAAACATGGCTAAGAAACATTCACTCCCCGCAGAGTAAGACATTAATGATAGCTCTCCCCAGTTGAGACTTGCAACTGTGAATGAATCGGTAATATCCTGCCCAAGCAGAGTTTATCTACCATCAGCACTAAAAAGGCTTGATATCCCGACAGTCTTAATATTCCCCAACGAAATATAAGAATGCTCCCCGGCAGGGTACATGATATCCCCAATGGAGTTAAAATTTTCCCAGCGCAGTCTGAAAAAGCTTCCCCAACGGAGTTGGGAGAATCATCCCCAGTAGACTCTGGAAGTTTATCCCCAGCGGAGTACAAAAATAAATCTCCCTAGCAGAGTTCAAAGGATCATTCGTAGCAGAACTCAAAGGATTATCCCCATAAGAGTCTAAAAGGTTATTCCCAGAGAAGTCGCAACCGAAGATCATCCCCAGCGGAGTTCTTTCCTTTCACAAACAGGAATTCAATCCCCAATAGGATTCAATATCACCAGCAACGATAATTCATCCCGACGGAATTTATCAGTGGAATCTTCAGCAGAACATCTCTTCCCCACAAAGTAATCTCCTCATCAGTTTATTCCCCCAACGGAGTCATCCTCTCCTGCAGGTTTATCATCTTCGTTCGCCATCCCCAGCAGAAGCGAAGAATTCAACTCTATTCTCCAGCAGCTACCTGGGATTTATTTTCCCCAGCTAGAAACATTACATTTCCATACATCATGATACAGGCATATATGTATCATACCACACAATCTCATTTATTTTGAGAGCATCATTGCTTGATATATATCATGTATTTCATACATCATGATATTGCATATGACTAACTCTTTACCTTTTCAGGGAGAAGACGAATCAATAAACACCGTTGACTACTTATATGACCTGGTATTCCCCTCAAAAACTACATCTATTAAGGGTCGTTTATGTGGATTCCTCAAAAAGATTCCCTCACAAGATTTTCGCCTAGTTCAGTTAAATCGATTCTAAGATTTTTCTGATTCTTATCCAGTCAAAGACCTTCTCTGGTTCAGTCATATCGACGCTAAGATCTCCATGATTCTTATTCCAGTTGAAGATATTCCAAGACTTTCATCTGGTTCAGTTAAATCGATTCTAAGATTTTTCTGATTCTTATCCAGTCAAAGTTAATCCAAGACCTTCTCTGGTTCAGTCAGATCGACGCTAAGATCTCCCTGATTCTTATTCCAGTTGAAGATATTCCAAGACTTTCGTCTGGTTCAGTTAAATCGATTCTAAGATTTTTCCGATTTTTATCCAGTTAAAGTTAATCCAAGACCTTCTCTGGTTCAGTCAGATCGATGTTAAGATCTCTCTGATTCTTACTCCAGTTTAAGATATTCCAAGACTTTCGTCTGGTTCAGTTAAATCGATTCTAAGAGTTTTATGATTCTTATCCAGCCAAAGTCAATCCAAGACCTTCTCTGGTTCAGTCAGATCGACGCTAAGATCTCCCTGATTCCTATTCGAGTTGAAGATATTCCAAGACTTTTGTCTGGTTTAGCTAAATCGATTCTAAGATTTTTCTGATTCTTATCCAGCCAAAGCCAATCCAAGACCTTCTCTGGTTTAGTCAGATTGACGCTAAGATCTCCCTGATTCTTATTCCAGTTGAAAATATTCAAAGACTTTTGTCTGGTTCAGTTAAATCAATTCTAAGATTTTTCTAATTCTTATCCAGTCAAAGTTAATCCAAGACCTTCTCTGGTTCAGTCAGATCGACGCTAAGATCTCTCTGATTCTTACTCCAGTTGAAGATATTCCAAGACTTTCGTCTGGTTCAGTTAAATCGATTCTAATATTTTTCTGATTCTTATTCAGTCAAAGTTAATCCAATACCTTCTTTGGTTCAGTCAGATCGACGCTAAGATCTTCCTGATTCTTACTCCAGTTGAAGATATTCCAAGACTTTCGTCTGGTTCAGTAAAATCAATTCTAAGATTTTTCTGATTCTTATCCAGTCAAAGTTGATCGAAGACCTTCTCTGGTTCAGTCAGATCGACGCTAAAATCTCTTTGATTCTTACTCTAGTTGAATATATTCCAAGACTTTCATCTGGTTCAGTTAAATCGATTCTAAGATTTTTCTGATTCTTATCCAGTCAAAGTTAATCCAAGACCTTCTCTGGTTCAGTCAGATCGACGCTAAGATCTTCCTGATTCTTATTCCAGTTGAAGATATTCCAAGACTTTCTTCTGGTTCAGTTAAATCAATTCTAAGATTTTTCTGATTCTTATCCAGTCAAAGTTAATCCAAGACTTTCTCTGGTTCAGTCAGATCGACACTAAGATCTCCCTGATTCTTATTCCAGTTGACTATATTCCAAGACTTTCGTCCGGTTCAGTTAAATCGATTCTAAGATTTTTCTGATTCTTATCGAGTCAAAGTTAATCCAAGACCTTCTCTGGTTCAGTCAGATCGATGCTAAGATCTCCCCGATTCTTATTCCAGTTGAATATATTCCAAGACTTTTGTCTGGTTCAGTTAAATAGATTCTAAGATTTTTCTGATTCTTATCCAGTCAAAGTTAATCCAAGACCTTCTCTGGTTCAGTCATATCGGTGCTAAGATCTCCCTGATTCTTATTCTAGTTGAAGATATTCCAAGACTTTCGTCTGGTTCAGTTAAATCGATTCTAAGATTTTTCTGATTCTTATCCAGTCAAAGTTAATCCAAGACCTTCTCTGGTTCAGTCAGATCGACGCTAAGATCTCCCTGATTCTTATTCCAGTTGACTATATTCCAAGACTTTCGTCCGGTTCAGTTAAATCGATTCTAAGATTTTTCTGATTCTTATCCAGTCAAAGTTGATCCAAGACCTTCTCTGGTTCAGTCAGATTGACGCTAAGATCTCCCCGATTCTTATTCCAGTTGAAGATATTCCAAGACTTTTGTCTGGTTCAGTTAAATCGATTTTAAGATTTTTCTGATTCTTATCCAGTCAAAGTTAATCCAAGACCTTCTCTGGTTCAGTCATATCGGTGCTAAGATCTCCCTGATTCTTATTCCAGTTGAAGATATTCCAAGACTTTCGTCTGGTTCAGTTAAATCGATTCTAAGATTTTTCTGATTCTTATCATGTCAAAGTTAATCCAAGAACTTCTCTGGTTCAGTCAGATTGACGCTAAGATCTTCCTGATTCTTATTCCAGTTGAAGATATTCCAAGACTTTCGTCTGGTTCAGTTAAATCGATTCTAAGATTTTTTCGATTCTTATCCAGTCAAAGTTAATCCAAGACCTTCTCTGGTTCAGTCAGATCGACGCTAAGATCTCCATGATTCTTATTCCATCCGAAGTTCAGACCTCCTACCAACAGTCTCCAAATGGCATCCATAAGCCCATTCCCTACATCACAAGGTTGATACTACTTCATGCGAGTGCAAATTTATGGGCACTCTAGTGTTCAATTATCTTCCACCTTCGGATCACGAAAGGCACAAAAGCCAATCTATATCCTCAGGTTTAGGAAGATTTAACAAGGGAAGCTGTTGTACCCCAAAATTTTCCCTCTCATATTTCTGAAAACATTGCAAGAAAAATCTCCAAGTTGCTCAAGTTTGCTCAAGAGTGGGTAAGACAAATCATCTCCTATGGTAGTCAACCCCAAATTAGTGTTTTGTGTTGCATCAAGATCCTTGAGTCCAAATGACCTCAAATTCTCCCTAATGTCCTAATATGTTCTCAAGCTCATCCATGTCAAATTTCAAGTCTTGCAAAGGAAGTTTGCTCAGTCAATTGCTCAAAGGGTCCAAAAACCGACTGTGCTAGGGCAAAAGTCATCTGTGACCTATAAACAGTCAAACTTCAAGATTTTTTGTCAACATTCTCATTTTGAAGGATATTTCATCATTTGATCAAGGGTTGATCATGATTCATCAAGGATTGCTCAAAATTCATGAAGACTCAAAAGTTGCTAAATTAGGGTTTTGTAGGAAAAGTCAACTCAACTTTGACCAAGCATAACTTTCTCATACTTTATGCGAAATGAACCATAAAAAGCTCATTTTGAAGAGGATGCAATTTCCTACAATCCATATTCATACCCCAATATCAGAAAATGCACTCACAAGAAGTTATAAATTTGGACATTATAGGTCATTTTTGAAAGTCAACAAAAACACCTTTTTTTCCAAAGCTTATAACTTGAGCATGGAACATCAAAATGAGATTATAACAAAATAGTTGGTTAGAGGACATCTCAAGCTTTCTAAAAAGTCCAAGAACACTTCCATAAGTTCAAAATTGAAGAAGTTATGCATTGTTGAAGTAGGGCATTTTTGCAAAATTGCCAAAAGTCAACTATCCCCAAAACTTCAAATTTTGTCAAATGGGCCCATTCTTTTCCACTTGATTTGAACATGCCACATTTCACACATGTCCTAGCTTCAGTCTTGTGTCCATTTATCAATTTTATTATTTTATTTTATTTTTTATTGAATTATTTCATTTTAAATCAAATTAAATCAAATAAAATCCTAAAACTTGATTACATGAGATCTTTTGCTATTTTCAGGACTTAATCATCATCATGGTCAACATCAAATTCGCATCTCACCATATCATGAACAAAAAAATGGATTTTTGACAAATTAGGCAAGCTTTCAAAAGTGAATCAAATCAAATATCTTATGCATTGATGGGGAAGATTCAAGGCATATTTGTTAACCTAATGCCTTCCACATTACATAAGGAAGCTTAAGGCACGATTACAAGGGTTGGAGGCTGCAAGAACAAGCAAAGAAAAACTTGAAAAAAGTGGTAAAAAGTGTGAAACCAAAATCGTGTCTAGAGGCAATTTCAGAAGTAAAGCTTGACACCAATCGATTCCTGGAGGTCCACTGAGTCAGAGCCAATCCCTAGCAAGCCTCCATACACGCTCAAACTCATTGTAAGTGTCACAAAAAATCGCTCTGCATTTGAATTCGTGAATCTCTATTCCTGCAACCTTTTGTATAAACCATTTGCATATTCATGATCCTCATCAAATTTCCAAGCTTTTTGTATTATCCAATTTCATTTATCTGATATGTGAAGCCAAGTGCCATAGCTAGGGTTTCGTGGTTGGTTTTTGGGAGTTTCTTTTACAGGTAAAATTAGCCCCAATAATGGCCATGGACATGAACGAAAGAGAAGGACGAACTCAACCATGTGCTTGGAATTGATTTTCATGGACTGGAATGGATTTTAGAGTGAGCCTACGCATTTAGCTGCAGATCTAAATCCACATGTAAAGTTACAGGGTTGGAAGGTCATGGACGACAACGTGTCTCCCTCTGATTGGCATGATTCAAACACGCGCGCCCTTTTTATTTTTCTGGCATATTAATTCATTTTCTCATATTATCATTATTTTGTATATTATTAACAATTGAGGCACATCGGCCTAGTGGCGAAGCAAGCAAGGCAAACACCAACAGGACCTGGGTTCGAATCCCAGGTCCCCCATGTTATTTGTTATATTTTTCCTTCAGGTAATCTAGTGCAGATCTAGGCGTAGAGCTCATCATGTGTCCTCACTCAATCAAGCGCCAGATGGCCCAAGGCCAGATCTGGTGATCCAGGATGATGGTCCACCATGGGACCAAGTCAAAAGGCGCATAGGGAATTCACAAAGTCAACCAGGCCAGCTTGTAATGGGCCTCAAATTGCTATGCTGAACCCCCCCCAAACAGGCCCAAACCTCTTCCTTTTGCTATTTTATTTATTTAGTTTTATTAATTGCTTTTATTATTTTCCTTTAATTATTAACCAATCAAATCTTTTTCTTTAATAAAATTAAAACCAAAAAATATTTTCTTTATTAAATTAAATTTCAGCATTTTAATTTTTATTAACAAATATTAATTTAATTAATTTAGGCCATTAATTAGGAATAACTTTAATATATTTTTTTCAATAATTAAAATCAATTAGACATAATTAGGTTTTTATTAACATTGATCGATTTTATTTTCTTTCTTTAAATAACACAAAAAACCCAAAAATATTTATTTTTATTAATTAATTTAATTAATTTAATTCTATAATTAATTTAGGATAGTTTATTTCTTAAATTAAAAAATAACAAAAAAAATCTTTTCTTTAATGACAAAGGGTCAAAACCCTAGAACTTGCGCCCGATTTAATTTCCCGCACGCGATCCATTTTATTCAATATTGTATTTGTTCCCGGAATGTAATAGCTTAATAGGACTTTAACTATTTTTATCGCTTTATTTATTTTCCATATTTAAATTTCAAAGGGTTGCTTTTGGCGATGTAAATACCCGACGCCTTGTAATTTAATTTCCGCAATTTATTTCTTGCAAAATATAACTGCTAGATGTTTGATAATAGGGATGCATGACAAGATTGAATGTTTAACCTAAAATCAACTCAGATAACCATTGACATGTACAAAGATAAAATTAACTGAAAACGATACACTCGCACATGCGCACTCTTAGGGTACACCCCACTTGGTTGCCTTCGTACGCGGTCATTAAGTATAGGTCACTTTAGAGGTCGCCCTCTTGTCCAAAGATCATAGTCGCATCGAAACGGTTGCCTCAGATATTGTTGCCTCAAAACAAATGATCTAAGACATTAGGGTTACCGCTAAGGCATCCTAACATTGCTTTGGTGACCGTAAGTCCCTAAATTCGAATTGACCCTTAAACTCCAACGACGTTGCTACCTACTCATCAATAGTGGGATAAAATTGTCTAAAGGAAGATAGCATAGAATGATTCCTCTTTCGAGTAGGTAGATGGTTCTCAGGTACTTGCTCTTTCTAAAACAAAATATTTTTCACACTTACACTCCTTTTCAAACAAAGACTTTTTCAAATCCACAAACACAAAGAAAGAAAATTTTTGAAAACAATATGAGCAAGTACCTAAGAGCCTGTGGATAACCCCGGATAGAAAGGGTGCTAACACCTTCCCTTTCTATAATCTACCCCCCGAACCCGAGAAATATCTCGAAAAAGGAATTTTTTTGTGCTTTTTTCCTTTCCTTGTTTGATAAAATAAAAGTCGGTGGCGACTCTTGCTTACCGCGACATTTTGCGAATACAAACGCAAAACGCAAACCAGCATTCCAAAAATAGTCAGTTCTCTCCCATCGTATCACACTCAGAAATGAAGATAAAACATTCATTCATACTATCATGCGTTCATTATTCACAACATAAACTTATTGGGGTCCCTTTTCCATCAGACTCCAGTGAACTGCAAAGACGACTTCTCCACATCCCTACCGTACAAGAAGCTACTAGCGAAGACTTATGGATCTTTTTGAAGAGAATCAGAATGCTCTCCACCGAGATATGGACACCATGGGCACTCGCATGGATCAGCTTATGGAAACTCTTCATGCTGTCATCAAGGGTCAAGAAGAGCTACATCAAAGTGTTGCCAAGCTTGCTACTGCTGCCCCCATTCACTTCTGCTAATGGGAGGAATGATAATGCAAATGTTGAGACCCCTACTGGAGATCCTCAGAATGATGTTGATGATCATCATGACATCATTGATCTTGATGAACCCCATGTGAATCTTGCTGCTGTAGTTTCTGAAACTAAAAAAATGTACCATGCTCTTGAAGAGCGTCTCAAAGCCATGGAGGGTATGAAGACTTCGGGTTTCAATACTGTTGCAATGTGTCTCGTGCCTGGGGTAGTTATCCCTCCCAAGTTCAAGGTTCTTAATTTTGACAAATACAAAGGAACCTCTTGTCCATAGACTCATCTTCGTTTCCTACTGTCGCAAGATGGCAACCTATACTGAAAATGAACTGTTACTCATGCACTTCTTCCAAGATAGCTTGACAGGGGCACCGTTGGACTGGTATATGCAACTAGAAAGAACTCATGTCAGTACTTGGGGAGAGCTTGCTGACGCATTTTTGAAACATTACCATTATAATACTACCATAGCTCCTAGCCGCACTCAGCTTCAATGGTTGATACAGAAATCTGAAGAGTCATTCAAAGAGTACGCCCAAAGGTGGCGTGAACTGGCTGCAAGGGTCCAACCTCCTCTCTTGGATTGTGAATTGATTGATTTGTTTATGGGTACTCTACGAGGTCCTTATCTCCAACACATGCTCAACAATACCTCTACTTCTTTCTCTGATATGGTCATTATTGGAGAACATGTTGAAACTCGCATCAAGGCTGGAATGATCCAAGGTATCCCTAATAATACCAACAACAATACTGGCATTGGTAGGAAGCTGTTTTCTGGTTTCGTCAAGAAAAAAGAGGGTGAGACTAGTGTTGTCACCACCAACCAAGGGAAAGCTCCTGCATATCCTCAATTTCTATTTCCATATTTCCCGACACCTGCTGCAGTTCCTAATCAATTTGTTCCTCAAGTGTATGCTGCTACAAATCCAGCACCCTGGATGGCCCAACAATGACCTTTCACTCCTCAACCACAGTATCTTCCACAACAACAATTTGCACCACCTTCAAATTATCAACAAAAAAATCTATAACCTCAAGGTCCGAGAGCTCCACAAAGACAAAGAGAGCCCGAAAGAAGTTTTGATCCCATTCCTAGGTCCTATGCCCAACTTCTCCCTCAGTTACTTGCCAATCAGTTGGTTCAACTATGTGAACTTGGTCCACCACCTAATCCTCTACCCAGGGGGTATGACATTAATGCTCATTGTGAATTTCAGTCTGGAGCCCCAGGCCACACGATTGAGAATTTTAGAGCATTTAAATGAAAATTTCAAGATCTCCTCGATGCAAAGGCCATAAATTTCAACCCCGTTGGTCCCAATACTCAGAATATTCCCATGCCTCCTCACCCAGGGTCAGTGGTCAATGCTACTGAAGAAATTAGTGAGCAGACTCTGGTAACCAAGGTTGACGAGAACAAGATGTCATTAGGAATTATTAGAGATCATTTGTTGGAACACATGGTGCTATAGGAACCACATGATTTTTGCTTAACATGTTCCTTTAAACCTGAAGAGTGTACTAGTTTGAAGACGACTATCCAACATCTATGTATGAAGGTTTCCTACAGGTAGAGAAGGTATTTCGAGAAGAAGAGATTGATGTCTTGGAAATTCCTTATTATCCGAGAAGCATCTCGGTAACACCAGGTACCCCGTTAATAATTCAGGCTCTTACTACCCCATTAATGATTCAAGCTCCCGCTACCCCTGCAACAACTAAAGCTCCTATTCCTCCTTTATGTAACAACTCAAAGGAAATTCTGTGAGAGTATAATGTGGTCTATATTCTTGGGAAGAAATACGAGTGTCCTCTAGTAGCTGACAAGAGTATTACCAACATTGCAGGAACCAGTAACATGACTCGTAGTGGCAGGATCTTTTCTCCCCCACCACCACCTCCCAAAGAAACTAATAGTGATGCTCTGGCTAGGGCTAGGGGAAAACAAGCGATTGATAGTTATCCTAAACCTTCTGTAGGACAAGAAGTGGAGAAGATTTTGAGGATTATTAAGCAAAGTGATTACAAAGTGGTGGATCAACTCAACTAGACGCCATCCAAGATCTCCATCTTGTCTCTTCTCTTGTGTTCAGAGACTTATCGCAATGCCTTGCTAAAGATTTTGTGTTCTGCCCATGTTACACAAGACATTTCTGTGGCCCAGTTTGAAGGGATCGTAACCAATATTGTTGTAGGAAATTGTTTGGATTTCTGTGATGATGAGCTCCTAGTTGAAGGCAGAGCCCACAACAAAGTGTTGAAAGTTTCCATGAAGTGTTTGGATACGGTTTTATCTCGAGTTTTGGTAGACACGGGTTCTTCACTCAATGTGATGCCTAACGATACTCTATTTAAGCTGAATATGGACGGGGTAATGATGAGGCCTTCCACCCCGAGTGTTTGAGCGTTTGACGGTTCAAGGAGATCTGTGGAGGGAGAAGTGGACTTGCCCGTCAAGATTGGTCCCCACACTTTCTATCTATCATTCTATGTTATGGATATTCGTCCATCCTATACTTGCCTTTTGGGTCACCCATAAATCCATGTAGCAGGAGTTGTGACATCTACTCTTCATCAAAGCTTGAAGTTCATTGTGAATGACAAAGTTGTTGTCGTTTATGGAGAAGAAGATGTAGTGATTAACAATATGACAACCTACCGTTATATAGAAGTAGAAGGTGAGGTGCAAGAGTTTCCCTTTCAAGCTCTGGAGATTGTTTCTGTTGACAAGTCCCCATTATAGAAGGTAAGAAGCATGAAGCACGCATGGCCTCTTTGAATGATGCTAAAACCCTCATGGAAGCTAGATCTCTCCATGATGGTTGGGGATAATTGATTGAAGTACCTGAGAAGAAAGATCACTGTGGTCTTGGTTATCAGCCATTGTCCTCCGTGCAAGCTAGTTTGGTTCCCCTCAAAGGAAAGCAGGTTCCCCCAATTTCTGAAGTGTTCATCAGTGCTGGTACACGCAAAGAAGGACAAGTTATCTTAACAGATGATGAAGGTGACAATGAAGATGTTTCCAGATTTATCTATCAGGTTGTGCTGGAGCAGGAGCTCAGCAATTGGACTACCATGGATATCCCTGAAGTTGTTTTCCTTGATGTGTAATTTTTTGTTTCCATTAAGTCATATGCCCTGCCCAAGACATGGAGACAACTTGTAGAAGGGGCCCCTTATGTTTCAATCTCTGTTTAAAATTGAAAGAAAATCACACTTTCGCATAAAATTTTGTTCCCTGTCTGTTCTTTTACTTTTACTTTTCAAAATAAAAACGGAAATGCTTTTCTTTTCATATTCTAAATATTTTCTTGCACTTTCTAAAATAAAACATAAAATCGCCAATCATGCAGATCCGTCTCGAACTCCATCAAAAATGATAGTGCTATGGTTCTTAATATCCTCGAGAATTTAGTTGACCATGATGACGAAGCACTAGCAAGACTCTTGAGACAGAAAGAGAAGGTCATCCAGTCATATCAAGAAGAAACAAAAGTTAGCAATCTCGATACTGAAGAGGTAAAGAGATAAGTCAAGATAGGTGATGCCTTGCAAAGTGAAGAAAAGAAGGGGTTGATTGAGTTGCTTCGAGAGTATACTGACATCTTCTCCTGGTCGTATAAAGACATGATTGGTTTAGATATTGATATAGTGATGCACAAATTGCCACTCAAGCCAGAACGTCCTCCTATGAAGCAGAAGCCGCGAAGGACCAGACCCGACATGGCCTTGAAGATAAAGTAAGAAGTTCAGAAACAGCTTGATGCAGGCTTCCTATATGTGATAAATTATCCGCCTTGGATTGCTAACATTGTGCCTATACCTAAGAAAGATGGTAAGGTACATATGTGTGTTGACTACCGAGACTTGAATAGAACAAGCCCAAAGGATGATTTCTCGTTGCCTCATTGATGTATTGGTTGATAATACTGCTCAGTCTTTAGTGTTCTCCTTCATAGATGGATTCTCGTGTTACAATCATATAAAGATGGCTCCTGGAGACATGGATAAACAACTTTCACAACTCCTTGGGGTACCTTTTATTATAGAGTTATGCCTTTTAGTCTAAAAAATGTTGGTGCAACATATCAGCATGCTATGGTGACTCTCTTTCACGAAATGATTCACAAAGAGATCGAGGTGTATGTGGACGATATGATCGCAAAATCACAAACCGAGGAAGAACATCTAGTTCATTTGCAGAAGTTGTTTGATCTTCTACGAAAATTTAGTTTAAGGCTTAATCCCAACAAGTGCACCTTTGGGGTTCGATCAGGCAAGTTACTTGGTTTTATCGTAAGTCAGCGAGGGATTGAAGTAGATCCAGACAAGGTAAGAGAAATACAGGATATGCTGGAATCGAAAAATGAAAAGGAAGTACGTGGGTTCCTTGGATGGTTGAATTACATATCCAGGTTCATTTCTCATCTTACTGCTACCTGTGAACCCATCTTTAAATTGTTACGCAATAATCAAGATGTCCATTGGGATGAAAGTTGTCAAGAGGCCTTCAAAAAGATTAAACAGTACCTTCAAGAACCACCAATACTCATACCTCCAGTTTCAGGGAGACCTCTCATTATGTACTTGACTGTGCTCGAAGGATCTATGGGTTGTGTGCTCGGACAACATGATGATACGGGACAAAAAGAACACGCCATCTATTACCTGAGCAAGAATTTTACTGATTTTGAATCAAGGTATTCATTACTTGAGAAAACTTTTTCCTCTCTTACGTGGGTAGCTCGACGTTTGAGGCAGTACATGTTGACGCATTCTACACTTCTGATAGCTAATATGGATCCGATAAAGTACATCTTCGAGAAACCAACACTTACAGGAAGATTGGCTCGGTGGCAAATGCTTTTGTCTGAGTATGACATCCATTACATCACACAAAAGGCTATCAAAGGAAGCATTCTTGTTGATCATCTCGCCCAATAGCCATTGGGAGAGTATTAGTCAATAAAGTTCAATTTTCCAGACGAGGATGTTATGAAACTTGATGATAAGGAAGGACCCGAACCAGGGGAGTGATGGACTCTCACGTTCGATGGTGCATCAAATTCCATGGGCCATGGTATTGGGGAAGTTTTGACTTCTCCATGCAATACTCACATACCTTTCATAGCCAGGCTATGTTTTGATTGTATGAATAATATCATAGAATACGAAGCTTGTGTAATGGGTCTTGAAGCATCCATTGATTTGAAGATCAAGATTCTTGAAGTTTATGGGGACTCATCCTTAGTAATATATCAAGTACGAGGTGATTGGGATACATGACACCCTAATTTAGTTCCATATCAGTATTACATATTAGAGTTGTTGTCCGCTTTTGATGAGATCACCTTTGAGCACATTCCTAGAGAAGTAAATCAATTGGCAGATGCCTTGGCCACTTTAGCAGCAATGTTCAAAGTCAGTCACCTGAATCATGCACCCAACATAAGAATCCTTCTTTATAAGGAGCCAACACACATTTTCCTTGCTCATTGTCTCACAACCAAAGATGTGTCAGATGAAAAGTCGTGGTACTTCGACATCAAAAGATATCTTGAGAAACAAGAATACCCCGAGGGTGCTACAATTTGTGATAAGCGGCCTCTTAGAAGATTAGCATCCAAGTTTTTACTATCAGGAGACGTTCTATACAAAAGAAACTATGATTTGGTTCTGCTCAGGTGCATGGATAGACACGAAGTAGAATCCATCATACGAGAAATTCACGAGGGCTCTTTTGGGACTCATGCCAGCGAAAATTCCATGTCCAAGAAAATCCTACGAGCAGGCTATTTCTAGATGACGATGGAAAGTGATTGTTGCGTTTATACGAATATGTGCCACAAATGTCAAGTTTACATAGACATGATACATGTTCCTCCCACTCCTTTGAATGTGATGACTTCACCATGGCCCTTTTTAATGTGGGGCATCGATATACTTGGATGCATCGAGCCAAGCGCTTCAAATGGACACAGATTCATTCTTCTTGCTATTGACTACTTCACCAAGTGGGTGGAAGAAGCTTTGCATAAGAATGTGACCAAGCAAGTTGTTACCCGCTTCATCAAGAAAGAAACCATATGCCGGTATGAACTCCCAATAAGATCATCACTAATAACGGGTCGAATCTCAACAACAAAATGATGAAGGAAATGTGCAAATAATTCAAGATTGAGCACCATAATTCATCACCCTATTGGCCAAAGATGAATGGGGAAGTCGAAGCTGCTAAGAAAAACATAAAGAAGATTGTTCAGAAAATGGTAAGAACATACAAAGATTGGCATGAGACATTTCCTTTTTCCTTACACGGCTATCGAACTTCAGGGAGTACTTCCATTGGGGAAACTCCTTTTTTACTAGTCTATGGTATGGACAAGGTGCTCCCAGTCGAAGTGGAGATCCCTTCATTAAGGGTCCTGATGGATACTAAACTTGACGAAGCTGAATGGATTCAAACAAGGCTCGACCAACTCAATCTCATCGAAGAGAAACGCCTAGCAGCCATTTGTCATGGTCAGTTATATCAACAACGTCTTAAGAGAGAATTTGACAAAAAGATTCGACCTCGAGAGTTCCACACAGGTGACTTGGTCTTAAGGAATATTCTCCCAATTCACTCTGATCCAAGAGGCAACTGGACTCTCAACTACGAGGGGCTGTACATCATGAAGAAAGCCTTCTCAGGAGGTGCTCTAATCCTGACAAACATGGATGGGGAATACGTTTCGCTTCCAGTCAATTCAGACTCAGTAAAAAAATACTACACATAAAAATACCCGCTAAGTCGAAAACTCGAAAGGGCGGATTAGGCAAAATTTAGGGATAAAAAAGTTTTAAAAAAAAGAATAACCCGCTAAATTGAAAACCCAAAAGGGAAACTTAGGCAAAAATGGGTATCCCGGTGGATTGAAAACCCCAAAGGGCGATCCAGGAAAAAATTAGGGACAAAAAGTGAGAGACTGCAGTCTGAAGACTCTTCACGAATAACAAATACACCCTCCTAACACTGGATGAATCAATTTAACTTTTACCTTTTGGAAGCATAACACTAGGACGATCTAGAATATGGGAACTATAGCAATATCAGTTTTAATGGAAGTTTGAGCTTTCATCCTCATCATCTCCTTACAGACGGCTGAGCACCCAATTCTCCAACACTAAGAAACTTGAGGAATTTGATGAGATCCATGTCTCTACTCAGTCATTCACAAAAGTCCAGCATGCCTGATCAAGCCACTCCTCCTCCGCAAGATTTAATCCCCAGTGAACTCGACAAGGCTATAACCCAATCCTCTCAGTTTTCAAGCACCAATCTATTTTGGTATCTCAAGACAACATGCAACGGATCCCAATGAGCCTAATATTTGGCACTTTGCATATAATAATTATCACTGCATATTACATTTCATCCTCAAATGCATAGCATGTCCATGAGTCATCATTCCACACTTAAAAATTAATATTGAAGCATGAGCCAGATTTGGTACCTTGCACGAAATCCCCAAATCAGTAAAACATCCCTATAAAGAATATCATCCTTATACTTCCCAATTAACATCTATCATTACACTACCAACCAAAATAAGCCATGCTGGTAATACATTATACTCCCCAACTCTCAATACTTACTTTATCTTTTTTAAGGTCGTAGGTCGCTCTTAGATTTTACCTTCGTGTTGTCTCCTCTTGGGTCATAGGTCGTTTATAGATCTTACCCTTACTTCACTTTTCCTAGGGTCGTAGGTCGTCCGTAGATCTTACCCTTACTTTACTTTTCCTAGGGTCGTAGTTCGTTTGTAGACTTTACCCTCACATTCTCTTTTTTTAAGGTCGTAGGTCGCTCGTAGATCTTACCTTTGCGTTATCTTTTCTTGGGTCGTAGGTCATCTGTAGATCTTACCCTCACTGTATCTTTTCTAGAGTCGTAGGTCATCCGTAGATCTTACCCTCATGTTATCTTATCTAGGATTGTAGGTCGTTCGTAGATCTTACCCTCACGTTATCTTTTTAGGGTTGTAGGTCGTTCGTAGATCTTACCCTCACGTTATCTTTTTTTAGGGTCGTAGATCGTCCACAGATCTTACCCTCACGTTATCTTTTTAAGGTCGTAGGTCATTCGTAGATCTTACCCTCACGTTATCTTTTTTTAGGGTCGTAGATCGTCCGTTGATCTTACCCTCATGTTATCTTTACTTGGGCTATAGGTCGCTCGCAGGTCTTACCCTCATGATCTCATTTCTCTTGGGTCATAGATTATATGCTGATCTTTACCCATTCTATTTACCTTCCTTTTTGGGTCGTGAATCCCCCACGATAGATTCTTCGCTTTCGTCGAGTTTTACCAGTCGTCTTTAAGTTATCATGCTGTCATTAATCCTACTTTCAGTCACCATGACATCGTCAACCATATCTTTTCAGTCACTTTAATGCCACTTCCCCGAGAACCTTGTATTGGCACCGTTACCCTGATATAAGCTATCATTACTCAACCACATTTATTCATCATGACCAGTTCACCAAAAAATTCATTTTCACCCCCCAGCAGACGTCACAAACAAATAACACTCACACCATCTCTCTAGGACAAATTTCAGGTCCTGGTATTTAATCATCTTCCACCTTGAACTTTTGAAAGGCTGACGCCAATCTCACCTTCAGGTTTAAGACGATTAAATAGGGGCAGCTTTCGTACCCCAAATTTGTCTTACCTTTTGCTTTTGTCTGGCTTACACTTTGCATTTCATCTACATCATCTTCACTTGTTCATTTTCATATCATGCATTGAATTGAATAAGGTACTTTGGTTCAAGAGGCCGCATTTGTGAAAGACTAGGGTTTCATATTGGTTGAGGTCCCTTCATCAGTTAAAGGAAGTTTCATCTAGTTCTTTAGTAGTGGACTATGTGGCATCAAGTTTTAAAATATGGTTATCATAGCTTTCTTTCTTATCAAGTTGCAAGGCTATTTCTCATTCAAACTCATCAGAGCCTGGCTTAGGGTTTATTTCCCTATTGTTTGTCAAGGGACTAGGGTTCTGGATCCATGGTTATTGTGAAATTCCTCTTTCATCTATTTCAAAGAAGTCTCAAGAGCAAGATGTCAGGGTTACAACTTTTTGATGTTAAGGTTCTCACCTTTATTTTCAACTGAGAAGACTTCGAACCAGGGTTTTGTAGATTCTCAATATCTCAAGCCGCCTTCTTCATTCAATGTGCATCTCAGGTGAATTTGATTTGTTGATCCTAGGGTTTTTATAATTACTTCAGGGGAGAATATTGTGGGTTAGGTCATCCTCTTGTTCTCAAATCATTTTCATTTCAAGGCATTTAGGCATGTGTTAATTTCATCAACTGGAAAAGGCTTTGTCTCAGTAAAGAGTGTATTAAGTGTTCTTTCGAGAATTTATTGATTCAAGGCACTCTTTTGGTTTATGTCACATTGTGTGATTAAGGGAAGATTTGTGCATCCAGGTGATTATTGTGGAGTTAAGATTGAAATATAGCGTGAAATGAAGAACAAATCTTAGTTCAAGGTCTTAAGGACGATTAAACAATGTTTGATCCTAGACTAAGAAGTTTCCTTCGTGTGATTCCTTGGTATACAAAGTAAAAATGAGCAACGAAGTACATCGTCGAGTTACAAATATCAAAGTTCATTGCTTTTGTTAATTATTTTGTTTAAGATATCAGATATTCGACATTTATTTCATGGTCATTAAATGATTCAAAGGTTATCAAGACAAGTTCGTCATTCATTGATTTCTACAATCTTTCATTCAAGATTCAAGTCGCATTCACGGATTCAACATTTAAAATCGAAAAACTCATTCATTTAATTTCAACTCAATACAAAGAACATTTACATTTGTTAAAAAATCCAAATTCAATTTCCATTACATACATAATAAAATTCATACGAAAAAATAATATACAAGTTCATCAATTTCATGAAGCCTATTATCCAAAGCATAATACAGCTTCAAGCCAATTTCCAAAACCTTATGGCTTGATGTCCAACTTGTCCAAACCAATTGTTGATGTTCTATAGTGCTATCAACCAGTCCAAACATCTGCTATTAGACCAGCCCACAAACTTTTCCCCATGCTGCCAAATTCCTGCATACAACAGTCTGTCCAAAACCAGCTCTAGGCATCATTCCAACCTGCTACAATATTGCATAAAATTAGTGAAAACAAAACCTGCATCTAAAAAGTTGGAACAAACATACGAAAATAGTTTAAAACTATCCAGATTTCCCTCCCAAATCACAGTTGATTTCATCTATAAAAAACAGTTTCAAAGTAGAGAAGGGGGGGGGGGGGAGATCGTAAAAGAAACATACAGAAAAATATTTCTAAAAATTTGTTGTCCAAACACAAAAGAGTTTTGGATAGAGAAACACCTTTTCAACCTTGTTCAAACATATACAAAATTCCTCAGAAGTAGGAAAAGACCTCCAAGACTCATAGTTAACACACAGTTTCAGACGGAAGAGAAAGAAAAAAAGAGTGGAACTTACCTCTTTTGGAACTTTATAGGAGAGACTTCGATAGGTATCACTTTTTCCCATCACTTCTTCATAATCTCTTTTCTCATATGTCACTGTCTTGTTTGCTTGCCAAGCCCGTTTTTTTCTTTTTCGTTGTTGCTATTGTTTTTTATATTGGATCCAAATCATAAGCATGTAAACTGATAAGCTACTGTTATTAGTATCTATCGTGAATTTATGAAAACGGGAATTTTGTGGTTAATACGTCGAAAATAGAACATAAGGGAGGTGAAAATCATTGAACCTGAGACTTACAACAGAGCACTCCACGGTCCTGTTTCGGCTACTTCCTTCCAGCCTTCTTATTACCAAATGTAGACAACTTATTTCACTACACGCTTAACAACCTTATGTTAGCACCAAATATCCGTCTCTATTAACCATTCAAAACCCCTCAAAAACCGAAATCACTTCCAAACTTTTACTTCAATAACCTGCAATAAACAAAATCAACATAGAGAACATGAAATCTCAAAAACCTCATAGCTGTTTTTAACCCGCATAAAACCGTAACCCAGTAGAAATCAGAAGGAGAAGAAATAGAATCAGATAGCATTTTTTGTTGCTTACTGTGAAAACGAGTTGTTTGATTTGTTTGAATGATGAGAGAATCAATTTGAGAGAGAGTGAATCCATTTGTTGTTGATTCATCCGAGTGAGAAAGCAGAAGGAGAGAGCAATGTAATTGTGCTTTGTTTCTTGGGAGTATAGAACGACTGGGCAGGAGATAATTTTTCGTTATGTTTTCCTTTTAAACCTACTGTAAAAAACAAATTTAACTTAGACTTTTTCCTTCCCCATACAAAACACGACGCCCCATTAAAAATTAGGGTTCCAAGAATCCCAACCTTTCTCTATTCTCCTAGATGGATCCAGGTTTAGGCCTAGCTCAACCCATTCTTCAAGTCTTTGGTTTTTATAGCTTTTGCATAGTATAATAGACGAATGAATTGAAATGGTGCAGTGGTTAAGGCTTTGTGTGTGTAAACTTATGGTCCTGGGTTCAACACTCACCAAGGTCATTTTATTTTCTTTCTTCTTCGTCCCCATTACTTTTTTGTTTTAATTTTTGGTTTTTTCATTAGCTATTGGGCTTAGACTGCCCAACGAATTTCTCTCTTTCTAGCTCAGTAACGAAATTTACAGTATATCCCATATTTTGTTGTTTTCTTTATTCCTATTGTTTTATATATATTTTGTTTTAATGATTTCATATTAGTTTCTTGGTTTTATTTTTTACATGATAAAAATAACAAAAAGATATTTAGACTTAATTTTAATTTTCTCTTAATATTTTCTTTATAAAAAAATATACACAAAAAAATGTATAGATTTAATTTTAATGTTCTTTTATTACTTTCTTTACTTAAAAAGCACAAAATATGTTTAGAATTAGTTTATTTTTATTTTAGTATTTTTCTATACTTAGAAATCATAAAAATATATATAAAATACAAAAACATTTTAAAATAAATAATTAGATTAGAAAATATATTTTTATATTATTTATTTAGGTGATTATTATTATTAAATAGATAGTTTAATTAGCTAGGTATTTAAATTAATTTTCAGTTTAGTTGTATTGTTTGTTGAACTAGAATTTTAGTTGAACTTTCGATCTGACTTATCCCTATTCATAAACTTATACCCCCATTCCCATATGGTTTGTAATAGTTTAGAATTTTATTTCTTTACTATTTTCTTTGTATGTTTAAATTGCTAATTATTCATATTTTATCCGATTAGAACACTTGACATCCTCTTGGGCTCATCATCAATGAGCATGTATTCACTTACAAATGCACACTTGTACACATTTTTATAGTTTGGTCCTGGGCTTTTCTACAATGACAACTATTCGGTCGATTATTTTAAATTGGTCGTCTAGAATACTACTGTCACGCTAGTCCCACTTTTTAGGAAATGCATATGGCCACCTTGTATGGGCTTTTGATTTCCATCTTATACATTGAAGCAACTTCTCTCCCTTTGGTTTACATACCAAACATCTTCTTAAAGGGTCTTGTTGTACCCCAAAATTTGCCCTCTTAATTCTCAAGGCTTTTCTTAGAAGGATTGTCAAGGTTCAAGCTTGAACAAGTGCATTGGGATTTTTCCAGTACCAAAATTAAAAGAAAACTGTCAAAAAGGAAGAAAATAGATAAAAATATTATTTTGACAAAAAAATTGGAGAAATACAAGTGTTCTTCGTTTCAGCTCTTTCGATTGGCCTTTAGGCCTCTTTCGATCAGCATCTTTCGATTGGCCTTTTGGCCTCTTTCGACACAAGCTTGGCTTGCATCCTTCGACTGACTCTAAGCCTCTTTCGATTGCTCAAAGTGGCTGCTAGCGTGCCTCTTTTGAATCTGGACATTTGGCCTCCTGTATGCCTCTTTCGAATGCAACTTGGGTACATCCTTCGTTTGGATTGGAAACATCCTTCGATTCAACCTTTCGATTGGACAAGCGTGCTGCCTGCATGGTTGCAATCGAAGGCCATGACCTGCTGGCCACACATGCCCCCTGCAAGGAAACCCTT
This sequence comes from Vicia faba, assembly GCA_948472305.1. NCBI lineage: Eukaryota > Viridiplantae > Streptophyta > Magnoliopsida > Fabales > Fabaceae > Vicia > Vicia faba. The sequence continues at coordinate 920,959,624 of OX451741.1, read as the reverse complement.
TTCGATTCATCAAGCGTACTGCCTACAAACCTGTTTCGATTGGGACAAGTAGCTTCCTGCAAGCCTGTTTCGTTTGGGACAAGTAGCTGCCAGCAAGCCTGCTTCGATTTGGACAAGTTTACTGCCTACAAACATGCTTTGATTGGCCAACATTGTTTCCTTCGAACACGGACTTTCGATTGGGAAATATGTTTGCTTCGACCCAAGCTTTCGACTGGGCAATAGCTTCCTGTGCATTAGCTTGTTTCGACCACAAGCTTCGACTGAGGCAAACGCTTCCTTCGAACAGGTGTGCTTCGATATCACTCTTGCCTTTGACACAGGACCAGGTCTCGTTTGCTAGGCTGTGTTGCGTCCAGATCTTTACATAGTCAGAAGTTTGCACAAGGGTTTCAAACTTGGTCTGTTGGATACTGCTATTCTGGGTTAAAGGCTACATATTTTTTCTTCAAGCAGAGAGTACTTTATCACAAAAGCAGCTGTCCATCTGATTTCAGTCTGAGCACAAGCAACATTAGAGGCATAAGTCACATCTCCTGCACCCCACTGCTGCTGCTGCCAACAGGCCCCCCCACTTGTACTGTCACGTTACCCATTATTTTTATAACTTTTGCAAGGCTGGCTGTTGAAGACATGTTCATTATTTCTCTATAAATAGAGGGATTTTTTACAAAGCTGGAGAGGATTTTTGACCAGACGAACCTCTCCCAAATTTTCTCAAACACAGTAAAATTCTCAAAGTTCTTAAACACTTTAGAAAATCACAAAAAATCCAAAGAGGACTTTTTGAGCCAGAGGAACGAATCTGCAGAAAATTGTTCTCAAACACAACAAAAAATCTCAAGCTCATCAACACTTGAGAAATCAAAAATATCCAGAATCCAAACACTTGTTTCCTTAGAACCTGAAACATCCATACACCTTGTTACCCTTCGAATCCAGTAGGAAGAACCTCACGCTTGTTCTTCTCTGTTGAATCCAGTATCAAGGACATAACCCCTGGTTTCTCCCTCCGAATCCAGAAGCATTCAAGGATACCACTTAAAGGCCCAGCACACGTTCCAGCCTGAAGCAAGGTAAGTTATTCTTACCTTTGAGCTTTTCATTTCATGGCATGACATGTAAATATTCTTGTTCGTTCCAAGCATGTACATACTGCTATTCCTTTCGTTTCCACCCTGTTAACATGTTTCGTTTTGCTTTCTGTTTACCTGAACTAGTTTTAATTATTAAACTGTTTGAAAGATAAATACTAGCATGGCCTTAGGTCATGTTGCCATTTAATGCTTGAAATGAAAGAAACAGGAGACAGGAGTATGAAATGAAACCTTTGGTTTCCACACTGACATCCAGGCCCAGCCAGAGACACGCTCACACTGACTTCACTGGCCTAATCGAAGAAGGCAACAAGGTAGAAAGGCCCCAATCGAAGGATACAACTTGCTGCTGCCTTCGCCCAGTCGAAGGATACAACTTGTTGTTGCCTTCGCCCAGTCGAAGGATACAACTTGATGCTGCCTTCGCCCAATCGAAGGACAGGACTTCGCCCCTGCCAAGGCCCAATCGAAAGACGTGACTTTGCTGGTGCTAGCCCCAATCGAAGGAGGCCAGCAGAATGCCAATCGAAGGCTGCTAATCCCAATCGAAGGATGCCACTGCCTGGATCGAAAGACACTCTTTTTATTTATTTTTATCTTTTTTTTGCCTTTATATTTCTATGCACTTCAATATGGTTGTAATAGTGTAGGATTTATTTTTTGCACCTTTTTTATTGCTTTCTACAAATGCTAGTAAATAGGTGTGCATGGCAAGATAAAACCAACAAATAGACCACCAAAAAAAATCAAAGACTAAATGCATGCAAATCAAACACACTTTACACACATGCACCCTTAGGGTAATCTTACTTGTTGCCTATCGGAAAATAGTCATGTCCCTCGAGCATGGGCGTTTTAGCAAAGACCCTCGATAAAAGATCGTAGTCCCTCGATGACCCTCGATGTTGCCTTCGGTAAACGATCTAGTCCCTAAAACGACATTGCTAAAACGTCCCATATGTTGCCTTCTATGACTATACAAACGTCCCAATGCCCGTCCCGTTCAACATCCTAACGCAAGGTTGTTCACCAAACACAATGGTGAAACAACACTGTTAAAAGGGTTAAAACATAAGAAAGATCTTTGAGTAAAATAGGGTAGATACCTCTTAGTTACTTGATCAAACTTGCAAAACATCCTTGCCATTTTTTCAAACACACATCACAACACAACTTCAAAACAACTTTCAAAAACATTGAAACATCTTTTCAAAAAGACAAGCACCTTTGTAAAACATTCAAACGAATTGTTACAAAGGTTGCCTAGACAAGGCATCTTTTTTCAAAACATTTTCAAAAACCACACACACAAAACACCATTTCAAGCAATTGAAAAACAAAGGCAAGTGATCTAAAACAAGTAACTAAGAGCCCATGGATAACCATGGATGAAAAGGGTGCTAGCACCTTCCCTTTTCATAATCTACCCCCCGAACCCACAAAAACATCTCAAAGGTCTTTCATGTGCTTTTTGACCTTTCCTTAGGATAAAAAAAAAGTCGGTGGCGACTCTTGCTAAACCACAACATTTGCGAACACAAACGCAAAAACCACAAGTCAGTTCTCCCACTGTATCACATAACTGGAAACTCTGCTGGGGAATCTTCTAAAAGTGGGATTACCTTAGGGTTTTAGATCACCTTTACTTGATTACTTTGATTGCTTTGATTGCTTTACTTTTTGTGTTCCTTGTTTGGGTTTGTTTAAATCCTACACCCGGATTTGGGGACACCTTTTAGGTAAGTAGCAATAACTGTGAGGGAACTGTGTGGGGTATACCGACATGGTTGAAGCAGTAGCTACGTTAGTGTGACATATTTGTGGGTATCGGTAACCCTCGAGTAGTCAAGGAGAATACGGGGCCGCTGAGTGATGTCATGAAGCACTAACGAACTCTTAGAACCTTACTTGACCATCTTGGCCTTTTTAGGGGTAGTGAGATGACCGACTTTGGTGCAGTCCGAAGTTGGTAGATACTCGACACTACACTCATTGAGGGTTGTTTTCTTGGAATATTTTGGTCTCCAGTTAAGTGGCTAAACAAAAACAATGAACACAGAAAATAATCCAGTGATATTGAGCTCCTTAGAACCCGGTTACTATTTATAGGACAGGTTGAGCCAACTAACTTCAAGAGGGTACTTACCTACAAACCCCATGTAAGCCTAAACCTAAGGACTTGTTTTGCTTTGTGTGAATATGATTACCTGTATATACACTTACCTACTTTTGCATACATGTACATAACATCATAACATCATACCATAGCATTTTCAATAACCATTTCAAGGATCACGAGGGTCTTTTGATACAGGGTCACGTTGAACCAGACGTCTACCAAAGGGCAAGAGGGTTCCCCTCTAAACAAACGCCGTTAAAGATCAAGTGCAACAACTTAAATCAGGGGCTATGACCCACTTGACACGGTGAGCTTGATTCTCGTGGAAAGACATCCACCGATACAAAGTTCTCCAATCAAAGATGTTGATCAAAGTTCAATCTCTAACATTTCGTGTTTACCCCATGAGATCCTTGAAAACTTTGCATACATATATCATACATATCATTGCATAACAGGTCTCCCAATATAGGTCTCTCATGTTCTCGCTGTTTATTTCAGCAATGGCTTTCCAACCAGACAACCGAGATCTCCGGGCTCAAAACGCCTAACTTCAAGAAATGTTCTTGAACCTATCCCAGGGGCAAGAAGAAATAAAAGCTCTCCTCACAAGGGGCTTAGTCCTAGGGAATCCAGGCGGTATCATGAATGATCAGTCAGAAGGGCTACAAATCGAGTTGGCAACAATGAGGATCCAGATGATGGGACAGCTGGTGGGACAGATGGCTCTCATTCAAGACTTAGCTCAAAGACAAGAAGAGCTCAGGGTCCTCGTCAACAAGCTGCTTCAAAATAACCAAGTGGGGCAAACAACTAGGGTTGAAGATCAAATCATCGTTCAACCTCCTTTGAGACAAGAAGACAAAGGAAAAGCTCCCCAGCTTGCTTCAGGGTCACAAGCCCAACAACAACCTCGCCAGCATCAACGGGGTAACCGGCGCAAGCGAAATGCATCTGGAAGACATTTCTCTGAGACTGATATACCATCATCTCTAATATTGAAACGCTTGTTGAAGGTCAATCTGATTACTTTAAAGGATCCTCCCCGGAATCCCAACACCTCTGCTCCTGGCTATCGTCCCGATGCATTTTGTGTATACCACTCCCATAGTCCTGGACATGACACCGACGACTGTTGGAATCTGAAGAACAAGATCCAAGACTTGATCGACGAAGGAGTGCTGGAATTCATGTCGGATGGCGAGATGAAAATCTTGCGTTAAGGGTTCTCAACCTGAAATGACAAAGTTCGAACTGGGAGACTTTTGTTCATTTGAATTTTCAAGTTGTAATTTCTTTTGTTATTCAAACAATTATCTATTAATGTCAAACTTTGTTTCATTAATGCATTGCATATGTTTGTCTTGAATTATTTCATTTTTATTACATTTAAACTATGCTTTTTACTCAGTTTATGACATTTAACTTTTGCTAAAAGTTACAAGCCTTTAGAGGGAGGATGACGAAACAATTCCATAATCTCATACAGTATGCTTTTGAACAGACCTTGCTGATGATGTACAGGCATTTCTTTCAAATCCTAAACACCGGAGTTATAAGGAAGATAATCCCTAGTCAACCCCTTCGAGCCAAAGAAGTAGGAGTTTTCTGTTTTTAAACAAATTGAAACCTTTGATTTAAACCTGGGGCAGGGTAGTCTCTCAGTTAATTCAAAAGATGCGCTTTAAGTCGCAAACTCTCAGTTCGTAATACAACGAACGACATCAAAAACACTCCTTTGGAACCAAAAGACAGTGGTGGTTCCTTATCTCATAGGCAGTCATTATCTCTCAAAAGAGAAAAGCCCACTGAGCCAAAACCTATAAAGGAGGCTTAAGAAAGCTGGGGCATTCCGCTGACTGTAATCTCGAAAACAGGAACAGTCAGGCAAAAGTTAGGGATAACAAATCAAAAGAACGAGGTCGCTACAAATCCTCAACAACATGAAAAATGTTGCAAAAATGACTGCCTTCCAACAAATTCAACTTGTGTGAACCATCACCAAAAAAGTCGTTCCAAACTCAAATAGAGTTCGACGCACAATTAACTGAGTTTAGGATTGAAGAACATCACGAAGAGCGGGTGGGTACAAATATACTTTGAGCCTTTATCCTTTGTTTCTTAAACCGTGAACCAAGCCACGTTATAACCCTCCAAAAGTCCTAATTGAAGCATGGGTTAGTTCAAAAGCATACTGTTACAAAAGGTATCCTGACTCCTGTAAGGCTTTTCTCTAAATCTTGTGTTAAATTTGTCTTATAAAACGTTTTCTCCTAAAAAACGCATTTTTTCAAAACTTTGAGACAAACATAAACTTTGCATTACTTGAATATCACTGTTTGCATTTGGCTATTTGTTTGACAACGGAGAAATTCACACAACGAATATCCGATGAACGAAAGCCCTCTCAGTGAACAAAATCACTTCAAAAAGGATGACACTTCCATTGACAAATCTCCTATCAACAAGGGGGCATGACATGTCACTATCCATCACACCTGAGGCAGTCCAGTCAAGATTCCAGGAAATCTCTCAAAGAAGTGCAGATTAACCAGGGGCAGGTCTCCATCTCCCTCACTTGGGGCATTGAACATCAATCTCAATGAAGGGTTACGTACAATTAAACATTTTCTGGCAATGTCACAAACACTTGCTACTAGGGGCAATGACAAGTCTCCCCAAAGTCCTTCTCATAGGATGACTCCCAGCAAGGGTTTAATCTCTGAAAACCTTTCCCCAACTGAATCAACCTCAAGAATCCTCGAGGACTTCCCCAACGAAGATGTCACCTCTCCAGAGGACTGACGACATGGTTTATTTCCCCAACAACACCAGGATTCCCCAGCTTGAGTTTGCCTCTCCGACTACTACAAATCAAAGGACCACAACTCCTCTTCCCTAGTAGACTACTCTACAATCCCCAGCAAGTTACTGCGAAACCTGGACCCGACCAGATATCAGTTCAACTTTGACTCCCCAGTAGAGCAACGGAAGACTAAGACTCCTAAACTCTTTTCCCAAGCAGAAATAAACATTCTCCCCAGAGTTTTCAACTTCCCCCAGCGAAGTTCTCCTCAAACAACAAAACAAGAATCCATTAGAAATATTCTAAGCAAAGTTTGAAGAAACACATACTATTCAACAACAATCCGGAATTTAACGACTCTCCATCACTTGTCAAGGATTTATTTTCCCAGACAAAAATACATTCATTAACATTTCACATTTCATACACCCTATTTACATACATGATAAGTGCATACAACGCAATCTCATTTATTTTGAGAACATCATGACATCGTGCATTTCATACATTATGACATTGCACACAACTAACGTTATACCTTTTTTAGAAAAAGGTCAATCAACAGATGGATACCATCAACCTTTTCAAGTTCCAGATTAATACCTGTAGCAAGCCGGGAAAACTATTTGTGGGCGACTGATTGTAGATTAATACCTGAAACCAGCCAGGAAAACTATCTACATGAAGAGATTGAAGATTAACACTTGTAGCAAGCCAGGAAAACTATCTTTCTTTCTCAGGTCAAAGATTAATACCTGAAACCATCCAGGACAACTATCTCGTTGACCAACCTTTTCAAGTTCCAGATTAATACCTGTAGCAAGCCAGGAAAACTATCTGTGGACGACTGATTGTAGATTAATACCTGTAACAAGCCAGGAAAACTATCTACATGAAGAGATTGAAGATTAATACCTTTAGCAAGCCAGGAAAACTATCTTTCTTTCTCAGGTCAGAGATTAATACCTGAAACCATCCAGGACAACTATCTCATCGGCCAACCTTTTCAAGTTCCATATTAATACCTGTAGCAAGACAGGAAAACTATCTGTGGACGACTGATTGTAGATTAATACCTGAAACCAGCTAGGGAAAACTATCTGCATGAAGAGATTGAAGATTAACACCTGTAACAAGCCAGGAAACTATCTTTCTTTCTCAGGTCAGAGATTAATACCTGAAACCAGACAGGACAACTATTTCATCGGCCAACCTTTTCAAGCTCCAGATTAATACCTGTAACAAGCCAGGAAAACTATCTGCGGACGACTGATTGTAGATTAATACCTGTAACAAGCCAGGAAAACTATCTACATGAAGAGATTGAAGATTAACACCTGTAACAAGCCAGGAAAACTATCTTTCTTTCTCAGGTCAGAGATTAATACCTGAAACCAGACAGGACAACTATCTCATCGGCCAACCTTTTCAAGTTCCAGATTAATACCTGTAGCAAGCCAGGAAAACCATTTGTGGACGAGGGATTGAAGATCAATACCTGTAACAAGCCAGGAAAACTATCTTTCTTTCTCAGGTCAGAGATTAATACCTGAAACCAGCCAGGACAACTATCTCGTCGACCAACCTTTTCAAGCTCCAGATTAATACCTGTAGCAAGCCAGGAAAACTATCTGTGGACGACTGATTGAAGATCAATACCTGTAACAAGTCAGGAAAAACTATCTTTCTTTCTCAGGTCAGAGATTAATACCTGAAACCAGCCAGGACAACTATCTACTCGACCAGCTCAAACAATTCAACAATCATCTCCAGATGGCATCTTTAAGCCCATCTCCAACAATTATCTGTTACCTTTCTGTTGTAACCCAAAATTTGCCCTCCCATATTTCTCAAAACATTTCAAGAAAATTCACAAGTCCAACCCGGCACGTTATATTCAGGTGTTCTTCGCCAAGATATCTCTGATAACATGTCCTCAAATTCAGGTTCGGCTCAAGAGTCAATTCTTTAAAGAAGGTATCCGAATGTGTGAGTTTTCTTGAAGAAATATAGTGAAAAAGTGTGCTGAAAGTGCAGTTTTTACGCGCTAAAAAATTCATAACTTGAAGATCGTGACTCATTTTGAACCCGTTCCGGTGGCCAAAATTCCGTCTTGACACTATCTACGTTTTCATCTCTCACGGCTGGAAGCCAATTTCGATCAGAAGGTCTTCAAAAATGTGGATTTATCAGGTATTTTCGTGCAGAAAATTTGTGACAGAAGTTTATTTGCGTCATGTTCAAAAAATCATAACTTGGTCGATTTTCATCGTATCGAGCTGGTTCCGGCGCCAAAATTTCACAAATTGAGTTGGATACATTTTCACAGAAGGTATTGAGTTCAAACGGTATTCAAAAGGCCTTCGTTTTTTGCTCAGAGTGCGTGACACGCTGAAAATCCTGAATGCTGAATATTATTTCATCTGGGCCGAAACTTCTAAAATTCATAACTCGGTCAATTTTTATCGGATTGGGCTCATATTTTTACACAAGGTCCCTGACTCGTAGATCTACAACTTTGCTTCAAAAGTCAAGACCAAATTATGCACCGATCAATACCAGTTTTTTATTGAAGAACGTGTCAGAGTCGACACTGGAGCCCAAAATAAGTTTGTCTGAGCTGAAACTTCAAAAATTCATAACTAATTCACCTTTTATCCGATTGAGTCGATTTTCGGACATGATTTAGTTCTCGATGCCAGCTACATTTTGTTTTCACATTTCAACTTCAAATAATGCACTTAAGTCCCTGCGATTTAGCCTGGAAAGTGACGAATTCAAGTAAATATTGGAGGCCCAATTGCACATTCAAAGCCCATTTGCTTTACCCTAATTTTCATTATATAATCACCTTCTTTTCACACAAACCAAAGAGGAGGAAAAAGAGAGAAAAAACCTTGCCACAACACTGTCAGAATATCAAACTCTTTCAAGAACCCTAAAACCTTGAAATCTTTATTACCAAATCCCTCTCTCACCACAAACAAGCCATCACAGTTACAAACCAACACCTCACTACTTCTTCAGTAAGGGTAAGGCTGGCTTGATCTCCATGATCCTAATTTTCCAGTAAGGCATAAAAGCATTCAGGTCACTAATCTTCCAGTAAGGGTAAGATTGATTTGATCTCCATGATCAAAAGGGTATAATCATTCATACATGCCATATTGTGCCTAAACATTAAATTTCTTCATATGTTGGTTTTATTTGAATTTTTATGATTTTATTTAATGTGTTCATGAGGTTCAACACTGCAGATTTAGACAGGATCCCATGCAGGTTCATTAAGGAACGTTGAGACCAAAAGTCAAATGGCCAAAGTAGAACATTTTATGCATGACACCAATACATGGCGAGGCAGACATTAAGCCAGACATTAAGGGAACGTTGAAGCCAGAACACAAATGGCCAAAAGCCAAAAGCCAAAAGCCAAAAGCCAAAAGCCAAAAGCCAAATGGCCAAAGTAGAACAACTTATGCATGAAACTCAATCCAATGGCCAAAGAATGCTGACCACGGTACTCAGGAGTCAATACTTCAAAAAACCTCCCCTTGGGCCAGACACCCCCTATGGTTTGCTCAATTTTTAATTTTTATTTGTTTTTCCTTTTTATTCTTTTAATTGTTTTTTAATTGTTTTCTTTTAATTCCATAAAATAATTTTCATAATAAATATAAAATACAGAAAAATCAAAAAAATGTTTATTTTATTAATATTAATTTTACTATTATTATTTTTGTAAATAAACTTTAAACAATTAATTAGATTAATTTAGGTTTCAAAACTTTAATATTTTTCTTAATAAATTAAATATGTAGAAATTAGGTTTTTTTAACTTTTTCATCATTTTTTTTAATAAATAATTTTCTCATCATTATTATTATTATTAATTACTAATTTATTTTGTAAATAAACATGTACATAAATTCTTTAGTAAATTAAGTTAAACTTTAACATTTTTCTCAAATAATTAAAAATAACTTAGAATTAGGGTTTCTTTTAATTTTAATTTTAATTTTCTTATTTCATAAATGCAAAAAAACCTAAAAAACACTTCTTTTATTTCAATAAATAATTAATTAATTTTTAATTTCAATTTAACTTCAAAAGGGTCCAACGCCCTCGTTTCCAATCTTATTTCAATTCGCGCGTTTTATTTCGTTTCTTTTAAATATTTATGTAATTCTCCCAAAGCCATGTAACTCGGACATTTTATATTTCTCGCACTTTAGTTCTTTATTTATTTTCAGTCAAATCGGGTTCTGGAAATTTTGGCGATGTGGACCCGCGCCTTTGTAATAGTTTAGGAACTTTAATTTCCGCAACTTTTTTAACTGCTAATAAAATGCATGCAAGAATGAATGACAAAAAAATAAAAACAAACGCATAGATCACTAATAACATGACAAGATAAAATATTTGAATCTGACACACGAATCACACACCACCCCTAGGGTACGCCTCACTGTTGCCTTGCCTCGAAAGGTGATCGTCGAGTAGAGGATGTCTTAGTAAGTCCTCATGATCCGGGAACCTGGCATGAGGGTAGCTTCTAAGGTGTCTTCCCATTGCTCTGGTGATCACCATGTCCCGAACCTCGAATTGACCCGAACACCTCCAACAGTGGTGCTACCTACCTCTCAATGGTGGGATGGCACTACTTTAAAGGACATTTACACAGACGAATTCCTTAGGGTAGGTAGGTTCTCGTAGATACTTGCTCTAAATTTCAAAACAAATCAAAAATACTTTTCACACCAACACATTTTCAAAAAGCTTTCGAAAGCAATTTTTCAAACACTCTTGAGGACCGATACAAGAGTCGAACTGGAATTTTCAAAGAAACTTTTTAAAACCCACAGTTGAAAAGCAAACAAACCATTTTTAACACAAATGAGCAAGTATCTAAGAGCCCGTGGATAACCATGGATAGAAAGGGTGCTAACACCTTCCCTTTCTATAACCTACCTCCCGAACCGAGAGCAATCTCTTTAAGGAATTTTTCTGTGCTTTTGTACTTTCCATTTGGAGAAAATAAAAGACGGTGGCGACTCTTGCTTCCGCGACATTTCGCGAACCAGCGTTAAACAGTCAGTTCCAGATCCACCGATCACACTTTCCAAATGGCATCTGTAAGCCCATTCCCGACATCACAATACCTGTAGCAAGCCAGGAAAACTATCTACATGAAGAGATTGAAGATTAACACCTGTAACAAGCCAGGAAAACTATCTTTCTCAGGTCAAAGATTAATACCTGAAACCAGGCAGGACAAATATCTACTCGACCACCTCATTCATCCAACTTACAAATTACAATTCAACAGGAATTCTTGGATGGCATCTACAAGCCCATCTCCAACAGGATTCTATCACCTCTCCAAATGGCATCTTTAAGCCCATTCCCTCTACCATCACATCTCCGAGTGCAAATTTCCGGGCACTCTAGTGTTCAATCATCTTCCACCTTCAAGTCACGAATGGCTAAATTACCAATCTAACTCTTCAGGTGTAAGAAGATTGAACAGGGGCAGCTGTTGTACCCCAAAATTTGCCCTCTTAATTCTCAAGGCTTTTCTTAGAAGGATTGTCAAGGTTCAAGCTTGAACAAGTGCATTGGGATTTTTCCAGTACCAAAATTAAAAGGAAACTGTCAAAAAGGAAGAAAACAGATAAAAATATTATTTTGACAAAAAAATTGGAGAAATACAAGTGTTCTTCGTTTTAGCTCTTTTGATTGGCCTTTAGGCCTCTTTCGATCAACATCTTTCGATTGGCCTTTTGGCCTCTTTCGACACAAGCTTGGCTTGCATCCTTCGACTGACTCTAAGCCTCTTTCGATTGCTCAAAGTGGCTGCTAGCGTGCCTCTTTCGAATCTGGACATTTGGCCTCCCGTATGCCTCTTTCAAATGCAACTTGGGTACATCCTTCGTTTGGATTGGAAACATCCTTCGATTCAACCTTTCGATTGGACAAGCGTGCTGCCTGCATGGTTGCAATCGAAGGCCATGACCTGCTGGCCACACATGCCCTCTGCAAGGAAACCCTTTTCGATTCACCAAGCGTACTTCCTACAAACCTGTTTCGATTGGGACAATTAGCTTCCTGCAAGCCTATTTCGATTGGGACAAGTAGCTTCCTGCAAGCCTGCTTCGATTTGGACAAGTTTACTGCCTACAAACATGCTTCGATTGGGCAACATTGTTTCCTTCGAACACGGACTTTCGATTGGGAAATATGTTTGCTTCGACCCAAGCTTTTGACTGGGCAATAGCTTCCTGCGCATTAGCTTGTTTCGACCACAAGCTTCGACTGAGGCAAACGCTTCCTTCGAACAGGTGTGCTTCGATCTCACTCTTGCCTTTGACACAGGACCAGATCTCGTTTGCCAGGCTGTGTTGCATCCAGATCTTTACATAGTCAGAAGTTTGCACAAGGGTTTCAAACTTGGTCTGTTGGATACTGCTATTCTGGGTTAAAGGCTACATACTTTTTCTTCAAGCAGAGAGTACTTTATCACAAAAGCAGTTGTCCATCTTATTTCAGTCTGAGCACAAGCAACATTAGAGGCATAAGTCACATCTCCTGCACCCCACTGTTGCTGCTGCCAACATGCCCCCCCACTTGTACTGTCACGTTACCCATTATTTTTATAATTCTTTGCAAGGCTGGCTGTTGAAGACATGTTCATTATTTCTCTATAAATAGAGGGATTTTTTACAAAGCTGGAGAGGATTTTTGACCAGACGAACCTCTCCCAAATTTTCTCAAACACAGTAAAATTCTCAAAGTTCTTAAACACTTTAGAAAATCACAAAAAATCCAAAGAGGACTTTTTGAGCCAGAGGAACGAATCTGCAGAAAATTGTTCTCAAACACAACAAAAAATCTCAAGTTCATCAACACTTGAGAAATCAAAAATATCCAGAATCCAAACACTTGTTTCCTTAGAACCAGAAACATCCTACACCTTGTTACCCTTCGAATCCAGTAGGAAGAACCTCACGCTTGTTCTTCTCTGTTGAATCCAGTATCAAGGACATAATCCCTGGTTTCTCCCTCCGAATCCAGAAGCATTCAAGGAGACCACTTAAAGGCCCAGCACACGTTCCAGCCTGAAGCAAGGTAAGTTATTCTTACCTTTGAGCTTTTCGTTTCATGGCATGACATGTAAATATTCTTGTTCGTTCCAAGCATGTACATACTGCTGTTCCTTTCGTTTCCACCCTGTTAACATGTTTCGTTTTGCTTTCTGTTTACCTTAACTAGTTTTAATTATTAAACTGTTTGAAAGATAAATACTAGCATGGCCTTAGGCCATGTTGCCATTTAATGTTTGAAATGAAAGAAACAGGAGACAGGAGTATGAAACGAAACCTTTGGTTTCCACACTGACTTCCAGGCCCAGCCAGAGACACGCTCACACTAACTTCACTGGCCTAATCGAAGAAGGCAACAAGGCAGAAAGACCCCAGTCGAAGGATACAACTTGCTGCTGCCTTCGCCCAGTCGAAGGATACAACTTGCTGCTGCCTTCGCCAAATCGAAGGACAAGACTTCGCCCCTGCCAAGTACCAATCGAAAGACGTGACTTTGCTGGTGCTAGCCCCAATCGAAGGAGGCCAGCAGAATGCCAATTGAAGGCTGCTAGTCCCAATCGAAGGATGCCACTGCCTGGATCGAAAGACACTCTTTTTATTTATTTTTATCTTTTTTTTGCCTTTATATTTCTATGCACTTCAATATGGTTTTAATAGTGTAGGATTTATTTTTTGCACCTTTTTTATTGCTTTATACAAATGCTAGTAAATAGGTGTGCATGGCAAGATAAAACCAACAAATAGACCACACAAAAAAAATCAAAGACTAAATGCATGCAAATCAAACACACTTTACACACATGCACCCTTAGGGTAATCTCACTTGTTGCCTATCGGAAAATAGTCATGTCCCTCGAGCATGGGTGTTTTAGCAAAGACCCTCGATAAAAGATCGTAGTCCCTCGATGACCCTCGATGTTGCCTTCGGTAAACGATCTAGTCCCTAAAATGACATTGCTAAAACATCCCATATGTTGCCTTCTATGACTATACAAACGTCCCAATGCCCGTCCCGTTCAACATCCTACCGCAAGGTTGTTCACCAAACACAATGGTGAAACAACACTGTTAAAAGGGTTAAAACATAAGAAAGATCTTTGAGTAAAATAGGGTAGATACCTCTTAGTTACTTGATCAAACTTGCAAAACATCCTTGCCATTTTTTCAAACACACATCACAACACAACTTCAAAACAACTTTCAAAAACATTGAAACATCTTTTCAAAAAGACAAGCACCTTTGTAAAACATTCAAACGAATTGTTACAAAGGTTGCCTAGACAAGGCATCTTTTTTCAAAACATTTTCAAAAACCACACACACAAAACACCATTTCAAGAAATTGAAAAACAAAGGCAAGTGATCTAAAACAAGTAACTAAGAGCCCATGGATAACCATGGATGAAAAGGGTGCTAGCACCTTCCCTTTTCATAATCTACCACCCGAACCCACGAAAACATCTCAAAGGTCTTTCCTGTGCTTTTTGACCTTTCCTTAGGATAAAATAAAAAGTCGGTGGCGACTCTTGCTAAACCACAACATTTGCAAACACAAACGCAAAAACCACAAGTCAGTTCTCCCACTGTATCACAGAACTGGCGACTCTGCTGGGGAATCTTCTAAAAGTGGGGTTACCTTAGGGTTTTAGATCACCTTTACTTGATTACTTTGATTGCTTTGATTGCTTTACTTTTTGGGTTCCTTGTTTGGGTTTGTTTAAATCCTACACCCGGATTTGGGGACACCTTTTAGGTAAGTAGCAATAAACTGTGAGAGAACTGTGCGGGGTATACCGACATGGTTGAAGCAGTAGCTACGTTAGTGTGACATATTTGTGGGTACCGGTAGCCCTTGAGTAGTCAAGGAGAATACGGGGCCGCTGAGTGATGTCATGAAGCATTAACGAACTCTTAGAACCTTACTTGACCATCTTGGTCTTTTTAGGGGTAGTGAGATGACCGACTTTGGTGCAGTCCGAAGTTGGTAGATACTCGACACTACACTCATTGAGGGTTGTTTTCTTGGAATATTTTGGTCGCCAGTTAAGTGGCTAAACCAAAAAAATGAACACAGAAAATAATCCAGTGATATTGAGCTCCTTAGAACCCGGTTACTATTTATAGGACAGGTTGAGCCAACTAACTTCAAGAGGGTACTTACCTACAAACCCCATGCAAGCCTAAACCTAAGGACTTGTTTTGCTTTGTGTGAATATGATTACTTGTATATACACTTACTTACTTTTGCATACATGTACATAACATCATAACATCATACCATAGCATTTTCAATAACCATTTCAAGGATCTCGAGGGTCTTTTGATATAGGGTCACGTTGAACCAGACGTCTACCAAAGGGCAAGAGGGTTCTCCTCTAAACAAACGCCGTTAAAGATCAAGTGCAACAACTTGAATCAGGGGCTATGACCCACTTGACATGGTGAGTTTGATTCTCGTGGTAAGACTTCCACCGATACAAAGTTCTCCAATCAAAGATGTTGATCAAAGTTCAACCTCTAACATTTCGTGTTTACCCCACGAGATCCTTGAAAACTTTGCATACATATATCATACATATCATTGCATAACAGGTCTCCCAATATAGGTCTCTCATGTTCTCGCTGTTTATTTCAGCAATGGCTTTCCAACCAGACAACCGAGATCTCCGGGCTCAAAACGCCCAACTTCAAGAAATGTTCTTGAACCTATCCCAGGGGCAAGAAGAAATAAAAGCTCTCCTCACAAGGGGCTTAGTCCTAGGGAATCCAGGCGGTATCAGGAATGATCAGTCGGAAGGGCTACAAATCGAGTTGGCAACAATGAGGATCCAGATGATGGGACAGCTGGTGGGCCAGATGGCTCTCATTCAAGACTTAGCTCAAAGACAAGAAGAGCTCAGGGTCCTCGTCAACAAGCTGCTTCAAAATAACCAAGTGGGGCAAACAACTAGGGTTGAAGATCAAATCATCGTTCAACCTCCTTTGAGACAAGAAGACAAAGGAAAAGCTCCCCATCTTGCTTCAGAGTCACAAGCCCAACAATAACCTCGCCAGCATCAACGGGGTAACCGACGCAAGCGAAATGCATCTGGAAGACATTTCTCTGAGACTGATATACCATCATCTCTAATATTGAAACGCTTGTTGAAGGTCAATCTGATTACTTTAAAGGATCCTCCCCGGAATTCCAACACCTCTGCTCCTGGCTATCGTCCCGATGCATTTTGTGTATACCACTCCCATAGTCCTGGACATGACACCGACGACTGTTGGACTCTGAAGAACAAGATCCAAGACTTGATCGACGAAGGAGTGCTGGAATTCATGCCGGATGGCGAGATGAAAATCTTCCGTTAAGGGTTCTCCACCTAAAATGACAAAGTTCGAACTGGGAGACTTCTGTTCATTTGAATTTTCAAGTTGTAATTTCTTTTGTTATTCAAACAATTATCTATTAATGTCAAACTTTGTTTCATTAATGCATTGCATATGTTTGTCTTGAATTATTTCATTTTCATTACATTTAAACTATGCTTTTTACTCAGTTTATGACATTCAACTTTTGCTAAAAGTTACAAGCCTTTAGAGGGAGGATGACGAAACAATACCATAATCTCATACAGTATGCTTTTGAACAGACCTTGCTGATGATGTACAGGCATTTCTTTCAAATCCTAAACACCGGAGTTATAAGGAAGATAATCCCTAGTCAACCCCTTCGAGCCAAAGAAGTAGGAGTTTTCTGTTTTTAAACAAATTGAAACCTTTGATTTAAACCTGGGGCAGGGTAGTCTCTCAGTTAATTCAAAAGATGCGCTTTAAGTCGCAAACTCTCAGTTTGTAATACAACGAACGACATCAAAAACACTCCTTTGGAACCAAAAGACAGTGGTGGTTTCTTATCTCATAGGCAGTCATTATCTCTCAAAAGAGAAAAGCCCACTGAGCCAAAACCTATAAAGGAGGCTTAAGAAAGCTGGGGCATCCCGTTGACTGTAATCTCGAAAACAGGAACAGTCAGGCAAAAGTTAGGGATAACAAATCAAAAGAACGAGGTCGCTACAAATCCTCAACAACATGAAAAATGTTGCAAAAATGACTGCCTTCCAACAAATTCAACTTGTGTGAACCATCACCAAAAAAGTCGTTCCAAACTCGAATAGAGTTCGACGCACAATTAACTGAGTTTAGGATTGAAGAACATCACGAAGAGCGGGTGGGTACAAATATACTTTGAGCCTTTATCCTTTGTTTCTTAAACCGTGAACCAAGCCACGTTACAAACCTCCAAAAGTCCTAATTGAAGCATGGGTTAGTTCAAAAGCATACTGTTACAAAAGGTATCCTGACTCCTGTAAGGCTTTTCTCTAAATCTTGTGTTAAATTTGTCTTATAAAACGTTTTATGCTAAAAAACGCATTTTTTCAAAACTTCGAGACAAACATAAACTTTGCATTACTTGAATATCACTGTTTGCATTTGGCTATTTGTTTGACAGCGAAGAAATTCACACAACGAATATCCGATGAACGAAAGCCCTCTCAACGAACAAAATCACTTCAAAAAGGATGACACTTCCATTGACAAATCTCCTATCAACAAGGGGGCATGACATGTCACTATCCATCACACCTGAGGCAGTCCAGTCAAGATTCCAGGAAATCTCTCAAAGAAGTGCAAATTAACCAGGGGCAGGTCTCCATCTCCCTCACTTGGGGCATTGAACATCAATCTCAGTGAAGGGTTACGTACAATTAAACATTTTCTGGCAATGTCACAAACACTTGCTACTAGGGGCAATGACAAGTCTCCCCAAAGTCCTTCTCATAGGATGACTCCCAGCAAGGGTTTAATCTCTGAAAACCTTTCCCCAACTAAATCAACCTCAAGAATCCTCGAGGAATTCCCCCAACAAAGATGTCACCTCTCCAGAGGACTGACGACAGGGTTTATTTCCCCAACAACACCAGGATTACCCAGCTTGAGTTTGCCTCTCCGACTACTACAAATCAAAGGACCACAACTCCTCTTCCCTAGTAGACTACTCTACAATCCCCAGCAAGTTACTGCGAAACCTGGACCTGACCAGATATCAAATCAACTTCGACTCCCCAGTAGAGCAACGGACGACTAAGACTCCTAAACTCTTTTCCCAAGAAGAAATAAACATTCTCCCCACAGAGTTTTCAACTTCCCCCAGCGGAGTTCTCCTCAAAAAACAAAACAGGAATCCATTGGAAATATTCTAAGCAAAGTTTGAAGACACACATACTATTCAACAGCAATCCAGGATTTAACGACTCCCCAGCACTTGTCAAGGATTTATTTTCCCAGACAAAAATACATTCATTAACATTTCACATTTCATACACCCTATTTACATACATGATAAGTGCATACAACACAATCTCATTTATTTTGAGAACATCATGACATCGTGCATTTCATACATTATGAAATTGCACACAACTAACGTTTTACCTTTTTCAGAAAAAGGTCAATCAACAGATGGATACCATCAACCTTTTCAAGTTCCAGATTAATACCTGTAGCAAGCCGGGAAAACTATCTGTGGACGACTAATTGTAGATTAGTACCTGAAACCAGCCAGGAAAACTATCTACATGAAGAGATTGAAGATTAACACCTGTAGCAAGTCAGGAAAACTATCTTTCTTTCTCAGGTTAGAGATTAATACCTGAAACCATCCCGGACAACTATCTCGTTGACCAACCTTTTCAAGTTCCAGATTAATACCTGTAGCAAGCCAGGAAAACTATCTGTGGACGATTGATTGTAGATTAATACCTGTAACAAGCCAGGAAAACTATCTACATGAAGAGATTGAAGATTAATATCTGTAGCAAGCCAGGAAAACTATCTTTCTTTCTCAGGTCAGAGATTAATACCTGAAACCAGCCAGGACAACTATCTCATCGGCCAACCTTTTCAAGTTCCAGATTAATACCTGTAGCAAGCTAGGAAAACTATTTGTGGACGACTGATTATAGATTAATACCTGAAACCAGCCAGGAAAACTATATGCATGAAGAGATTGAAGATTAACACCTGTAACAAGCCAGGAAACTATCTTTCTTTCTCAGGTCAGAGATTAATACCTGAAACCAGACAGGACAACTATCTCATCGGCCAACCTTTTCAAGTTCCAGATTAATACCTGTAACAAGCCAGGAAAACTATCTGCGGACGACTGATTGTAGATTAATACCTGTAACAAGCCAAGAAAACTATCTACATGAAGAGATTGAAGATTAACACCTGTAACAAGCCAGGAAAACTATCTTTCTTTCTCAGGTCAGAGATTAATACCTGAAACCAGACAGGACAACTATCTCATCGGCCAACCTTTTCAAGTTCCAGATTAATACCTGTAGCAAGCTAGGAAAACCATCTGTGGACGAGGGATTGAAGATCAATACCTGTAACAAGCTAGGAAAACTATCTTTCTTTCTCAGGTCAGAGTTTAATACCTGAAACCAGCCAGGACAACTATCTCGTCGACTAACCTTTTCAAGTTCCAGATTAATACCTGTAGCAAGCCAGGAAAACTATCTGTGGACGATTGATTGAAGATCAATACCTGTAACAAGCCAGGAAAAACTATCTTTCTTTCTCAGGTCAGAGATTAATACCTGAAACCAGCTAGGACAACTATCTACTCGACCAGCTCAAACAATTCAACAATCATCTCCAGATTGCATCTTTAAGCCCATCTCCAACAACTATCTGTTACCTTTCCAAATGGCATCTGTAAGCCCATTCCCGACATCACAATACCTGTAGAAAGCCAGGAAAACTATCTACATGAAGAGATTGAAGATTAACACCTGTAACAAGCCAGGAAAACTATCTTTCTCAGGTCAAAGATTAATACCTGAAACCAGACAGGACAAATATCTACTCGACCACCTCATTCTTCCAACTTACAAATTACAATTCAACAGGAATTCTTGGATGGCATCTACAAGCCCATCTCCAACAGGATTCTATCACCTCTCCAAATGGCATCTTTAAGCCCATTCCCTCTACCATCACATCTCCGAGTGCAAATTTCTGGGCACTCTAGTGTTCAATCATCTTCCACCTTCAAGTCACGAATGGCAGAATTACCAATCAAACTCTTCAGGTGTAAGAAGATTGAACAGGGGCAGCTGTTGTACCCCAAAATTTGCCCTCTTAATTCTCAAGACTTTTCTTAGAAGGATTGTCAAGGTTCAAGCTTGAACAAGTGCATTGGGATTTTTCCAGTACCAAAATTAAAAGGAAACTGTCAAAAAGGAAGAAAATAGATAAAAATATTATTTTGACAAAAAAATTGGAGAAATACAAGTGTTCTTCGTTTCAGCTCTTTCGATTGGCCTTTAGGCCTCTTTCGATCCGCATCTTTCGATTAGCCTTTTGGCCTCTTTCGACACAAGCTTGGCTTGCATCCTTCGACTGACTCTAGGCCTCTTTCGATTACTCAAAGTGGCTGCTAGAGTGCCTCTTTCGAATATGGACATTTGGCCTCCTGTATGCCTCTTTCGAATGCAACTTGGGTACATCCTTCGTTTGGATTGGAAACATCCTTCGATTCAACCTTTCGATTGGACAAGCGTGCTGCCTGCATGATTGCAATCGAAGGCCATGACCTGTTGGCCACACATGCCCCCTGCAACGAAACCCTTTTCGATTCACCAAGCGTACTGCCTACAAACCTGTTTCGATTGGGACAAGTAGCTGCCTACAAGCCTGTTTCGATTGGGACAAGTAGCTGCCTGCAAGCCTGCTTCGATTTGGACAAGTTTACTGCCTACAAACATGCTTCGATTGGGCAACATTGTTTCCTTCGAACACGGACTTTCGATTGGGATATATGTTTGCTTCGACCCAAGCTTTCGACTGGGCAATAGCTTCATGCGCATTAGCTTGTTTCGACCACAAGCTTCGACTGAGGCAAACGCTTCCTTCGAACAGGTGTGCTTTGATCTCACTCTTGCCTTTGACACAGGACCAGATCTTGTTTGCCAGGCTGTGTTGCGTCCAGATCTTTACATAGTCAGAAGTTTGCACAAGGGTTTCAAACTTGGTCTGTTGGATACTGCTATTCTGGGTTAAAGGCTACATACTTTTTCTTCAAGCAGAGAGTACTTTATCACAAAAGCAGCTGTCCATCTGATTTCAGTCTGAGCACAAGCAACATTAGAGGCATAAGTCACATCTCCTGCACCCCACTGCTGCTGCTGCCAACATGCCCCCCCACTTGTAATGTCACGTTACCCATTATTTTTGTAATTCTTTGCAAGGCTGGCTGTTGAAGACATGTTCATTATTTCTCTATAAATAGAGGGATTTTTTACAAAGTTGGAGAGGATTTTTGACCAGACGAACCTCTCCCAAATTTTCTCAAACACAGTAAAATTCTCAAATTTCTTAAACACTTTAGAAAATCACAAAAAATCCAAAGAGGACTTTTTGAGCCAGAGGAACGAATCTGTAGAAAATTGTTCTCAAGTTCATCAACACTTGAGAAATCAAAAATATCCAGAATCCAAACACTTATTTCCTTAGAACCAGAAACATCCATACACCTTGTTACCCTTCGAATCCAGTAGGAAGAACCTCACGCTTGTTCTTCTCTGTTGAATCCAGTATCAAGGACATAACCCCTGGTTTCTCCCTCCGAATCCAGAAGAATTCAAGGAGACCACTTAAAGGCCCAGCACACGTTCCATCCTGAAGCAAGGTAAGTTATTCTTACCTTTGAGCTTTTCGTTTCATGGCATGACATGTAAATATTCTTGTTCGTTCCAAGCATGTACATACTGCTGTTCCTTTCGTTTCACCCTGTTAACATGTTTCGTTTTGCTTTCTGTTTACCTGAACTAGTTTTAATTATTAAACTGTTTGAAAGATAAATACTAGCATGGCCGTAGGCCATGTTGCAATTTAATGCTTGAAATGAAAGAAACAGGAGACAGGAGTATGAAACGAAACCTTTGGTTTCCACACTGACTTCCAGGCCCAGCCAGAGACACACTCACACTGACTTCACTGGCCTAATCGAAGAAGGCAACAAGGCAGAAAGGCCTCAGTCGAAGGATACAACTTGCTGCTGCCTTCGCCCAGTCGAAGGATACAACTTGCTGTTGCCTTCACCCAATCGAAGGACAGGACTTCGCCCCTGCCAAGGCCCAATCGAAATGCGTGACTTTGCTAGTGCTAGCCCCAATCGAAGGAGGCCAGCAGAATGCCAATCGAAGGCTGCTAGTCCCAATCGAAGGATGCCACTGCCTGGATCGAAAGACACTCTTTTTATTTATTTTTATCTTTTTTTTGCCTTTATATTTCTATGCACTTCAATATGGTTATAATAGTGTAGGATTTATTTTTTGCACCTTTTTTATTGCTTTATACAAATGCTAGTAAATAGGTGTGCATGGCAAGATAAAACCAACAAATAGACCCCCAAAAAAAATCAAAGACTAAATGCATGCAAATCAAACACACTTTACACACATGCACCCTTCGGGTAATATCACTTGTTGCCTATCGGAAAATAGTCATGTCCCTCGAGCATGGGCGTTTTAGCAAAGACCCTCGATAAAAGATCGTAGTCCCTCGATGACCCTCGATGTTGCCTTCGGTAAACGATCTAGTCCCTAAAATGACATTGCTAAAACATCCCATATGTTGCCTTCTATGACTATACAAACGTCCCAATGCCCGTCCCGTTCAACATCCTAACGCAAGATTGTTCACAAAACACAATGGTGAAACAACATTGTTAAAAGGGTTAAAACATAAGAAAGATCTTTGAGTAAAATAGGGTAGATACCTCTTAGTTACTTGATCAAACTTGCAAAACATCCTTGCCATTTTTTCAAACACACATCACAACACAACTTCAAAACAACTTTCAAAAACATTGAAACATCTTTTCAAAAAAACAAGCACCTTTGTAAAACATTCAAACGAATTGTTACAAAGGTTGCCTAGACAAGGCATCTTTTTTCAAAACATTTTCAAAAACCACACACACAAAACACCATTTCAAGCAATTGAAAAATAAAGGCAAGTGATCTAAAACAAGTAACTAAGAGCCCATGGATAACCATGGATGAAAAGGGTGCTAGCACCTTCCCTTTTCATAATCTACCCCCCGAACCCACGAAAACAACTCAAAGGTCTTTCCTGTGCTTTTTGACCTTTCCTTAGGATAAAATAAAAAGTCGGTGGCGACTCTTGCTAAACCGCAACATTTGTGAACACAAACGCAAAAACCACAATTCAGTTCTCCCACCGTATTACAGGTCTCATAGTTGAGTTTGGGCATGGCCATTCTCACGAGGTTAACCAATTCTTGCCCTTGGCTAACTATAACCCGAACCAATCACTTTTGATCCATATACCAAGTGTTTCCATGCACAAAGGGTCTCATGGTTGAGGGTAGGAGCACCTACTCTCACGAGATTAATCAAGTGCATCCCTTGGTTAATTATAACCCGATTCACTTCCCACACACCGAGCATTCCATTTACACCTTTCATGATACTACTCATTTTGTCGTCACTTTTTGCTATGATCACCATGCACGATCACTCTTTACAAACAATTTCATTTCTACTTTGTGCTTATAAGCATGTTCCCTTAGGATGATAGTCTCCTCTTCTTTAGGATGCAAACTATTAGACCTCAGGTTAGAACCCATGCATGACAACATTAGGGTTTTTTCTAGTCTCCCTCTTAAACTTTTTATTTTGTAATTAAAACTTATCATTCACAAATCAAAAATCCAAAAACATTTAATCACTACTCAAATTCATTTTAAAACTTGCAAAACACTCAACCAATCAAAACCTCCCCAAAAGGGCATGTTATCTCCGTTCTACCACGATACTGGCTGTGCCTATTGCTAGAATGCGTGCGTTAATGTTTCCCACTAAAAATACCAACAAACCAACATTTTATAGAAGAACTACGGTGTTTTGATTCCTTCACTAGATACATAGGCAAAGGGTTGTGAGACCCTCACGAACGCACTAATAAAAAACCATTTCTTTCCCCTTAAGCAAGTATAGTTATAGATAAACACACCCTTAGAAGCAAAAAAAACAAAATGGATCATGTTGAGTACAACGGATGTGAGGGGTGATAATACATTCCCCTCGCATAATCGACTTCCTTACCCTTTCTCTTGGTCCCAAGATAATCTTATCCATCCTCTTGTGGTTTTCTCGATGTTTTCCAATCCTTCTGGATAAATAAAGTTCGGTGGCGGCTCTATGTTTTTTGTCGGTAGCTACAACGATGGCTAAGAAGATTCTGAGAGCGGGTTATTATTGGTCGACCATGGAAACTGATTTCCATCACCACTCAAGAACTTGACACAAGTGCCAGATCTACGTTGACAAAGTACATGTGCCTCCAGTCCCTCTGAATGTCTTGACTTCTCCTTGGTCGTTTTGCAATGTGGGACATTGATATGATTTGAGAGATTAAGCCTACTTCTTCCAACAGACATCTCTTCATCCTAGTCGCTATTAATTACTTCACGAAGTGGGTTGAAGCGGCCTCCTTTGCCTCCGTCACCAAGAATCGCTCATCTGTCGGTATGGCATCCCCGAAAGGATTATCATAGACAATGGTACTAATCTTAATAACACTATAATCATGGAACTCTGCACCTAGTTAAAAACTAAGCACCACAATTCTTCTCCGTATCGATCAAAGATGAATGGCGCAGTGAAAGCCGCCAATAATAACATCAAGAAGAATATACATAAGATGACAGTGACATATAAAGATTGGAATGAGATGTTACCATTTGCTATTCATGTCTATTGCACTTCAGTACAAACATCAATTAGGGAAACCCTATTCTCCCTAGTCTACGGTATGGAAGTTGTCCTACTTGTCGAAGTTCAGATTCCTTCTCTAAGGATTATGAAAGATGTAGGTTTAGACGAAGAGGAGTGGATTCAGACTAGGATGGACCAACTAAATTTTATTAAAGAGAAAAGGCTTACGGCTATTTGTCATGGTCAGATGTATTAGAAGCGTATGATTAAAGCCTTCAACAAGAAAGTCAAACATCAGGTATACCAGGCTGGCAACTTGGTAATAAAGTGCATAATCCTACCACAAAGTGATCCCATGGGAAACTAGACTCCCACCTACGAAGGAACATTTGTAATCAAGAAGACATTTTATGACGGTGCCATGATACTTACAACCATGGACGATGAAGATTTTCCGCACCTTGTAAATGCGGACATAGTCAAAAAATACTATGCCTAAAAGAGACCCGCTAGGTTGACTGGCCTAGGCAAAAATAAGGACATCCCGAAGAACCAAAAGGGCTAGGGCAAAAATTAGGGATATATATAAAGATTGTACACCCGACAATTCGAAAACTTAAAAAGGCGACTTGGGCAAAAAAGGGTATCCCGGTGGACTGAAAACCCGAAAGGGCGGTCCAGGAAAAAATTAGGGGTTAAAGTGTACGATTATGTCCCGTTGAATCACCTACTTACATCAAGATTTATTATCAACTTCAAGTTCGAAATATACGGAACGATTCAGTTAACTTCTTCCAATAACAATGGATGAGATGCTCGAAGACACAGGGGCAATAGCAGAGTTGGAACTCGATGGGATCATTTACACATAGCTATATGTTTTATTTTTACTTTGTACTCTTTTCTCTTTTACGGCAATTTCCTCTTACTAGGTTTTATATCTCTTTGTATAAAACCACCTGTTTATAGGCAAATCATCAATACAATTTCAAATTTCAAAATTACCTTACTTTCCCTGTTTTGTTTACAAGAATGTGCAATGAATAAATTGAATGAACATATGCATATGAATATGATTACTATTAACAAATATATGCATAAAAACATGGATAAACATTTACTAAAGACTCTAGGAGTTAAGATAGCGTTCAAGTCGTCTACAAATCCCCACAAAGAGAATCTCCGCAGAGAAATCCCCGTAGAGCTACCTTCCGAAGCTCGCCCCCGACAGAGATACATTCCACAATGAGTCTAATATGCCCTCAGACAAGAGTTAGGGAATCTTCCAGCAGTTCACAAGATCATTTCCCCCAGTATATTCCATAGAAAACAAGGAAGTTTGATCATTTCCCTAGTACAACTATGAAAATACCAATTCCCGCCAAAAATGATTCCACAACACAGTTCACATGAATTTAATCCTCCAACGGAGTTTATTTCTCCATCACTATCCACTGTAGAATTCTCTTCTCCAGCAGGGATCATTTCCCCAGCAGGTTTATTTCCCTGATAGGGTTTATTTCCTCAACAGGGTTTATTTCCCCAACAAAGTTCATTTCTCCAATTACTATAAAACCCCAGCAAGATTCTGCTCTCCAACAAAGCATGGTCAAGGTTGTTATCCCTAGTGAGTTGCTACGAAAACTGAAACCAGGCCAGATATCATTTAACTTTGTCCTCCCTAAAAGAGTTGACATCCATATAAAAAACTCGGTTATGCATCACCTCAGAAGGTTATCCATCTCTTTTATCCCCAATCTGGGTATATAAGAACTAAATTCCCCAGTAGAGCGATGAACGACCAATGTTCCTGAACTCTTCTATCCCCAAGCAGAAGTCAAACATTCCAGGAATCCCCAGTAAAGACATTCTAAGCAATATTGGAGGGACATATCCTTCATCCCCAGCGACAGTAATCGATTTATTTTCCCAGTCAAAGATGCTACACAAAGCTACCATCGCCATCAGCAACATCTTACATGCATACATCATTTACAAATATCATAACATATGTATACGAAACACATATAACACTCTCATTTATTTTGAGAACATCATAGCATATGCATACAAAACTCATATAACATACTTTCATTACATACATCATGACATTGCATAAAACTAACTTTTATCTTTTTTGGTAAAGTTCACAAATAGACGAATATCATCAGCAATTTTCAAACAGGTCAAAGATTAATTCTCGGAACAAAACGGGGCAACAATCTATATGACTAAATCAAAGATTAATTCCCAAAATAGGACGAGACAACTATCTGTATGACCAGGCAGTATGATTTCCCGAAACAGGACGGGTTTGCCAACATAAAGCATGTTAAAGATTAACTCCCGAAACAAGACAGGGAAACTATATATATGACCAGGCAAAGATTAACTCCCGAAATAGGACAGGGAAACTATCTTTATAACCAGACAAAGATTAAATCCAGAAACAGGCCGAGGAAACTATCAATATGACCAGGTGGTATGAATTCCTGAAACAAGGCGAGTTTACCAACAAAAACAGACTGTAGATCAATTCTCGAAGCAGGACGGGGGGACTATCTACATGACAAGAATTTCCCTCAGAGACTAAATTTGACAAGCAGCTACTTAATCACTTTCCCCAGAGATTCATTCCGAAAAGTATTCTTCAGATACAATCAAGCGTAGACTCATTTTGATACTCCTATCGGCAATTATTTTGATGGCATCTATAAGCCCATCTTCGACGACATTACTTCATTTTTCTGAATGGCATCTTTAATCCCATTCAAGCAATATTATCAACCAACATCATTACCTCTTTCACATACGAGTGCAAATTTCTAGGCACTTAAGTGTTCAATCCTCTTCCACCTTCAGATCACGAATGACGGACATGCTAATCTAACTCCTCAGGTTTAAGAAGATTGAACAGAGCCAACTGTTGTACCCCAAAATGTTCCCTCCAATTTTTATTCAAGACATTCTCCTAGGGTTCTCAAATGCTCAAGGTTGCTCAAGACTTGATCAGACAAATTCTCCTCCTAAGCAATGGACTTACAACTAGGGTTTCACTTGTCTCAAGGAAGTTTGGGTTTCTAACGTCTCAAATGTATTTCATGGTTTATTATATGTCTTCAAAAATTCTCATACCAAGTTTCATGCCTTGCATCACAAGTTTGCTCAGTCAATAGCTCAAATGACTAAAAATAAATTATATTGGACAAAAAATCAACTGTGGTCAACATACAGTTAAACTTCAAGACTTTTGGTCAACATCAACATTTTGAAATCATATTCATCATTTTATCAAGGGTTGATCGTGATTCATCAAGAAAACTCCCAAATCATAAAAAAAAGTAAAGTTATCAAATTAGGGTTTTCTTAAGGAGAAGTCAACTAAACTTTGACCAAGCATAACTTTCACATGCTTCATCATATTTTACTCAACCAAAGCTCATTTTTAAGGAAATTCAATTCTATACAACTTTATAACTCTAAGCTCAAGTCTAAAAAATGCTTCATTCGAGAGATACGAGCCAATACATTATTGGTCATTTCAAAAGTCAACAAAAATACACTTTTTGTCAAAGCAATTTAAATCAAGATAAATTCTTCAAATGAAAAAATGAACAAAATATAGATTGTATAGGAAATCTTGAGCTTTAAAAAAAGTCCAAGATCACATTCAAATGATACAAATTAAGAGAGTTATGATTGGTGCAAGTTGGAAAGTTTTGAGAAAATGCATGAAACCAAAAGTGATCAAACTTTGAATTTTGGGCTATTGGGCTTGTGATTCAAAGTCCATATGTGTTTTGCAACCTATTGTGAACTTCAAAGATTACTCATACATCCCTTGGTTTTTTATTATATTTTTTATTTATTAATTTAAAGTCAAAATTAAGAAGATAAAACAAGGACTTTTCTTACAAGGTCCAAGCCCAAATAGTTTGACCTAATTGAAAGCATTATATATCTTCCTCATTCAGACAAAGGCAGCCACGAATCCTTGTAGCAAGAAACACCTCTCAAGAACTTTAAAAATATCAAAAACAAGGGGAACTCGAAACCCTAGCTTACAACACCTTTCAGAGCAAACCAACCCTCCAATTTACTTCCAGGGCCACTGTAGGGTAAGAATGGATCCAATTTGAAGATCCAAAGGGTCTGAAATTCATGAACATGCATAACCGATTTCCCTCATTGCATGAATTTTATAATTATGTTTTCTTTTAGTTTTAATGTGTGCTAACCTTGCTAATGCGCTTCTGAGGTTCAATAATGCAGGAATAGCCCATCGTGTGAGCCCCATAATGGCTATATCAAAGCTTGCCATGTTTGCACCAATTTTAGTTATTTTATTTGTAGCTCACAACCCCTGTTTAATCTTCTTAAACCTGAAGAGTTAGATTGGCATGCTCGCCATTCGCGATCTGAATGTGGAAGTGGATTGAACACTTAAGTGCCCAGAAATTTGCACTCACATGTGAAACAACCAGATGAAAATCATCAAACAATGAAGTCGCCTTTGGATGTCTTTTATCCCACATGAAGGGAAAGGTAAACATCAAGAAAACCTGAGAAGGGAAAAGTCACGGTCTTCTGACCGATATATCGGTCAAGGGAGTCTGTTACGCGAGGAGAAGGTGTTATCACCCCACACGCTCGTAGTACTCTATGGTATCCACTCTTGTTGTCTATCTTATAGGTGTGTCTAATCTATGCTTACTGTTTACTACTGAGGAAGAATGCACACAAAAGAAATTAGAAAATAATGTAGGGGAAATAAAGTTGTGCTCGCTTGGGCCCTACCCCAATGCCTACGTATACTTTTTGAGGAATCTGAGTTACGTAGTTCGGCTCACATGTTTTATTTGTTTTGTGTTTTTATAAACAATGTTAATTCCTCCTTCTGCCGTAGCTCGACCTTTAGAAACTCCTGCATTGGCACAAAAGTAAATTAATCATGTCCTTACCTAAAAATAGTTCTGAGTTATGCCCTCAAGGTAAGATGCCACATTTTGATTGGTTTATGTTTTGTTACCTTGAAAAAGGGTTTAAGTTGTTAGCTGTTTTATGATTTTCTAAGAAAAACAAAGTTTTAGTTTTAAATGCAAGGATGCAAAAGGAGGAAGAAAAACAATTAAGGGAGACTATCCTATTTTTAATCCTAATGCTATCATACAATGATGGCCCTACGTCAAGGATGAAACGGAAATCTCTACCTAATATTAGCATGCATGGTTTTCCACCTAAGGTCTAACTTGCATCTGAAAGGAACAAGTAAATCCTAAGGTAACATGGTATAGAAAGCGAGTAAACAAGCAAGCTCGAAAGAGCACACACATAAAATGGTAGAGAAAAGAAGCGAAATGCTTTAGTCAAGGGGAGCGTATCATCCGAGACAAATAAACGGGAGTAGGATGTAAAACAAAAGGTGATGTTCAAAGCGATTGAACACCTAACCAAGATATAGGAGACCGAGGTAGTTAAAAAAAGGTAATATGAATGATCACAGAGTATCAGCATCGGCCAATGTGAACTCCTGTAAAGATGTGGGGGTTTGATTGCAAAACCCTTCCCCACTTGACGACTTGATAACCAGAGCAGGCACGACTCCAAAGCATCATGGTGCGTCACGAGCTAAGGATGACACGGACGAAATTGTGGGGGTTGATTACGAACCCTCCCTGCTCGCCTCTTTTGAGGAATTATCCTCTGTACATATGCAGGCACAAATATAAACACACATGCACAATACCTACTTCAAAGGTAGGGTTTTAAACAAACACAAATAGCAAACAGAATGCACACAGTGTGGAATTTCCCTAAACGGGTCTTTAAATAAACCAGAGGGATTCCTGACATGATCATCAATGGAGATCCCCGTCATACATCTCTAACCTACTTCTCGTGGCATCAGAAAGCAGTAAAGTCCTACTTCTCGTGGCATCAGAAAGCAGTAAAGTCCTACTTCTCATGATCTCTAGAAAAGAAGTAAAGAAATGCAGTAAAGTGATGAGAAGTATACAAAGGTAGTAGCGACGACTACTACAAGCAAGCCAATCATAAAAAGCAGATGAAAGAGATGGAGAAGCAGGGAGTACACGTCGCGCAAGATTCACCAAGAAACAAACAAAGTCAGAAACGATATGCAACTAAAATAAAAGCAAACGCGTGTTGCAAATGCAACGCATAATCAGAAGTTCCTGCACAAAGCATCATAAAATATCACATGCATCTTGATAACATATACAATGATAAGAATTTCTCAGAACGGTGAGAAATAAGGTGTGTCGCATCGGAAGTGAGCATAAGCCACATGCTCCGATCATATAACAACTTGTTATGTTACAAGATCAAAAGCAAAAAGAATGTACCTTTCACAATGAACAAACGTGTCAAGAATAACGAGGCAAAGCAGTGTAAAAATATGAATAAAATACTAAAAGAAAAAGTATTTTTGTTAGTTTTTTACATGAAGAAAATTCTATCGAAAAACTAAGATTAATTCCTAAAATCGATTAAGAAAAACTAACAAATCTTATTGATTTTTATATTTTTATTATTATTAATTGTTTTCGTTTATTAAAATTCAAAAGAGAAATGAAATCAAAAACACCAAACAAAAAGACTAAAAACTAAAACAACACCAAAACTCAAAGGCGACTGTTAAGATGGCATTGGGCACTGGATTCAGTAACAAAGGCGTTAGGCCTACCCATATCAGGATCCAATATGCTGGTTTTTTTTGTGTGTATAATAATAGCAAGCTTTGAAAAAAATCAAAAGGAAATGGGCCTAGGAGGAAAATCTGCTCGGTCCAGCAATACAAAGTTTTTTTGTTACAAGGCTATCTAAAAAAACATCCAATTAGGCTTAGGAGGAGTACAATCTGAAGTCATGTCTATTTTAGCCTAACTCTGCCTCCAAACAACACACTCATTCAAATTTATTAACAAAAATAATAATTAAGGAATAGAAAAAAGAAGGTACATTGTCGTTTTGACAAAATCTAGGGTTTAGTTAAGCGATGACTTTTCAACTTCACTAAAACAAGTGCTCTCCATTCCAAATTGCAGTGGCACCATCCTCTCATATTCTCCGATCCGAATCCGCAGCGGTGCACTCTTCTCCTTCATCGGCTTCGACATAATATGTCGTTGTATGAAAGGTCCGACTGTAGTAACCTCTCCTCTGTTTTCCTAAGTCGCCACCACATTCTCCTTCTAATTCCTACACCATCCCTCCGATTTCACACTCAAAAATCCAAAAGAATCGAAAACCTAAAAATTGAGATAACTGATCCTTAAGCTTCATCAAACCTCAAGATCTTGGAGATTTAACATGGTGTGCGTCTAGCAAAGACAATGTACAAAGAAGTGCATAGTGAACTGAAAGAAAGTAGAACCTGGATCCGTAGCTTGAAGGAGATAAATTCCAGAATACCATAGATGATGTAATTTTACACATTTGTTGTACCCAAAGCAATGGGTCCACAACTAGGGTTTCATCTTGTACAAGGAATAATTGTTTGCAAGGGTCTCAAATTACTTTCATGGTTCATCATAGGTCCTCAATAATGCTTATGTCAAGTTTCAAGTCTTGGATTACATGTTTGCTCAATCAATAGCTCAGATGATTGAAAATCAACTATATTGGGTAAAAAGTCAACTATGGTCAACATACAGTCAAACTTCAAGATTTTTTGTCAACATAAACATTTTTAGGTGATATTCATCATACAATCAAGGTTTGACCATGATTCCTCAAGGAAATCCCTCAAATCATCAAAGGTAAAAAATTGCCAAAATTAGGGTTTTGACTGAGGATGACTGATCATTGACTTTTGGCCTAGTGCATGACCTAATGGATTGAAGCATGATATCAAGAGTTCAAATACAAAATCTTGACCTAATTACATGGATCAAGACATTTCCAAAGATACAAGTGATTGATAGTTGAAGAATTGAACCAATTGAATGAAAAGTCAACAGTCACTCAAAAATCAAACTTTGACTTTTTGGTCAAACTTAGAATTTAAAAGTCAAGAATCATCAAGATATTCAAAACTATCAAACTTGATCATCAAGAATCAAAAAGTCAACAAAAGTCAAATTTGGAAAATTGTCTAACACTTAGAAAAAATTCTAAGTGTTTTTGTTTTTAACAAAAGTCCTAACTTCATAGCCATTTTTCACTAAGATCCAAGTTGATTCAAAGAAAACTTTCAACATGAAAGTTATAGGGATTGATGAATTCTACAACTTTTTCAATAAGGGTTGATTTCAAAAAAGTGCTTGGATTAAGAGATATGAGCCCATGAGGTTGTGATATTTTATTCCAACACTTATAAAAAATTTCAACAAGTTTTGGTCAGTTTCTCATCTCAACTTCTTTGCCAATTTTCACCAAGTTTCCATTTGATTTATCCAAAACTCACAACATGAAAGTTGTAGAAAATGTTTCAAGCTTTCCAAAATGTCTAAGAACACAATTTTATCATGCTTGAGATAGAATTTTCGAAGATATGAAGTTGGGTATCTAAGGTAGCATTATAGGTCATTTTTGTGACAAGTTCATAACCTAATTTTCAAGCCATGCTGCATAAACTCACTTTACAGGCTTCTAACCTCCAAATCAATCCATAATCAGAAGATTACATAAACTTTTAAGCCATCATCCAAGTGATTCAAGCATTATCCAATCCATTTGGCCATTTAAGGAAAAAAAAAGATAACATTTATATTCTTGTAAAGTGACTTTAATCACAAAGTTCACTCCTTGAGCCTCTAACTTGTTTATTATGATCACACTCAACATGAGTGCTCAGAAGCAACATCTCTAAGCCTATTAGCCACCCTACATTACCTTGGAACCATGACTTTTCAAGTTACTTCAAAACCAAGCTTCAAAACTATAACTTGTTATCTCAAGATTCTGGTTACTTCAAGATGTCAAACCTTTTCTCTATAAATAGAGAGGTCATTTGCAAGCTAACACACGAATTAACAAGCCTTCAAACACTCTCAAACTCAGAATCACTTAAAAACTCCATTATTACACATTTGAAGCTTCCAACACCCAACTTCAAATCCACTCGTGCGTTTTCCACTTTTATCTTTCAAACACCTTAGATACATCATATAGAAGATGTCCAAACACCTGAACAACTTTTGTAATCACTCCATCATCATCCACCATTTTCAAAATCCAAATTTGTAACTTGACTTGAGTAGACTAATTCGAACACCCTCAAGGCAAAGTAAGAGTTGCAACATACTCACCAAGGTCCCAGGAAGCTAAAGCAAGCATCACATTACTTCTGGAAGTCGTGTAGAGGGCATTGGATTTTGCTTCAAGAGGTAAGTTTTCTTGAACTTTGAAATCCTTATACACGTATCATTTGACTTCAATTTCAAAAGATAAAATGTAGATATGACTGCCCTGAAACTAACCATGTCCTTAGTTTTCATTTATGTTGACTGTGTAACGTGAATTTTGTAATTGAAGTTTATGAAATATTAGGTTTCTGTTTGGTACCAACAAAAATTCACATTAATCTTTGAGTTTTAGATTAAGTTAATGACATGATTGAATTCATGGTAAAATTTAGAACAACTTTGGTGTTTACATCTTTCAATTTGGTTGAGAAATGAAGCTTTTGCAAAATTTGAAAATATGGCTGTTGTTGTTGTAAACGCAAGCGAGGAAGAAGATGGAGTCCAATTTTGAAAATAAGTTTACTTTATATTTATTTCAACATATTTTATCACCTAATGTAACAGCAACCCCAGTGGCAGGCAGCGCGTGTTTCATGTCACTTTGGCCTTAGGGACCTGGGTTCGAGCCCCAACGGTACCCTTTTATTTTTCACATATTTGTTCCTTACAGGTTCAATACAAAAAATTCAATAGGAATGCATGGTGTACCTCACATCTTGACTTTCAGATTTCAAAAGGGCCAGATCCAATGTTTCTGATGGTCTCCCCATGGTACATCACAAAGAGACATCATATTGAATCTCAAACAGGCGCATGGGCCTCTCTGATTTGGGCCAAACAGTTTTGCTTCTTTTCACGCCCCAATTTTCCTTTTACAACGCCAGGCCCATTAATATTCTAAGGTGATGTATAGAAAGAACCTAGCCAACGGGCGATCTCAGGTACTAAGATGATCTATAGGAAGAACCTAGCCAACAGGCGATCTCAGGTTATAAGATGATCTATAGGAAGAACCTAGCCAACGGGCGATCTCAGGTTATAACATGATCTATTGGAAGAACCTAGCCAACGGCCGATCTCAGGTTCTAATGCGATCTATTGGAAGAACCTAGCCAACAAGCGATCTCAGGTTCTAAGATGATCTATTGGAAGAACCTAGCCAATGGGCGATCTCAGGTTCTAAGATGATTTATTGGAAGAACCTAGCCAACGGGTGATCTCAGGTTCTAAGATGATCTATTGGAAGAACCTAGCCAACGGGCGATCTCAGGTTCTAAGATGATCTATTGGAAGAACCTAGCCAACCGGCGATCTCGGGTTCTAAGATGATTTATGGAAGAACCTAGCCAACGGGCGATCTTAGGTTCAAAGATAATCTATGGAAGAACCTAGCTAACGGGCGATATCAGGTTCTAAGATGATCTTTGGAAGAACGTAGCCAATGGGCAATCTCATGTTCTAAGGTGATCATAGGAAAAACCTAGCCAACGGGCGATCTCAGGTTCTAAGATGAGAATATTAGTTACGACGTGACAAGTGTTTGAATTGACACGACGAGTGTTTGGAAAACATTTATGGATAAGTGTTTAGGAAACTGACACAGATGAGTGTTTAGGAAACCAACCCGGATGAGTGTTTGGAAAACTGACATGGATGAGTGTTTAGGAAACTGACACGGATGAGTGTTTGGGAAAATGACACAGATGGGTTTTTAGGAAACCAATACGGATGAGTGTTTGGGAAACCGACACATATGAGTGTTTAAGAAACCGACACGGATGAGTGTTTAGAAGTTGACATAGACGAGAACTGGAATCTGAATTATTTGTCAGAAGAGAACTGACTACCAGACGAGAACTGGGATTTAAATTAATTGTTAGATGAGAATTGACTACCAGACGGGAATTGGGATTTGAATTAATGGTTGTCAGATGAGAATTGACTACCAGACGGGAACTGGGTTTAGAATTGGTGTATTGATTATGCTGGGAATTGAGGGATACAAGGTACTGGCACCGTTAGCTGGGCATTATGAAGATGAAGGTCATCAGCTAGGGATTATGGAACGATACGCTCTTGTGGGGATATATCATTGTCTTTGAATGATTCAGGTCTTTCGTGTAAAGCACCCGATCTAGCTTATGCTTCGTATGCATGTTTGAATTTCTTCTGCCGCAAAGATCCGTTCTGATGGATCAGCTACACGCTTTTGAAGATGCAATGTTATGCAGTGATAGCTATATGCAATGCAGAGAAGTAGACTTCACGGGGATAAGCGAAGGCTTGTTGAGAATTGTCGCTCATCACCGGGATTGCCAATACATACGACGCTGGAAACCTGTAGTACCAAAGGTTGTTGGGGATACTGATAAGAATTTGCACTGGGGAGCTCATGATACCAAAGATTATTGGTGACTCTGTTGTAGATTGAATTTCCGACGAAGCGAGTTTTCAGGTACACCGTTGAATTCTGAATTGTGTTGTTGGGGAAGAGATAATCTGGCCCGACTTCTCTACATATTGAACCGTCTTGAGGGTGGTAGAAGTGAATAGGTTAAGGAATGGGTACTGAGAACCATGTGGATCTCTTCGAATACATGCCCCAAGTTTACGCCGCACTATGGAATTACCTCATAAATCACTTGGGGATGAAAAGATGGTCATGAACATTTGCAAATGCCCCGGTTTACTCCACTGGGGAAAACTCTATAGGAAAAATTTACGAATGCCCCAGTTTAGATCTACGAATGCCCCGGTTTAGATTTGCGAATTCCCTGTTTTGGCTCTCGAGGATCGTGCACTTACGCGTGCCAAGTCAAATGACAACTCTAGGTTTTATGAATTCCCTTGGGGAATCGGGGTTGAAATTGTCTGTAGCAGACGAAGGCGGATTTGCATTGGCTAGGTCAGGGTGTCTGTTATCAATTTCTACCTACAAAGAAAAATGACACTTGGAATGCATACGACACTCCCCCATGGTTATACATAAACATAAAGTCAAGTTTTATCTTAGCTCGTGAATTTTTATTCCCCATATTTCTAATGCAATGTTTAATAACGAATAAAACACATTTCGCATATGAAGACATTTTATGATAATAAAGGATAACTTTTTGATGAAGACAAACTTTATTGATTGACAATTGGCCTATGAACAGGCATTTGTACAAGGATGCAACTCTTATATGAGGTAGTTGTAGAAAAAGAACGAAAAATACAATAGGTACAAATGGCAATGAGAGATACTCGAATTTCCATTAAAACTGGTATTGCTACAGGTCCCATATCCTCAGTAGTCTAAATGCCTTGCCTCTGAAGAGTAGAAGTTAGACCGATCGATTCACTGCCAAGGTGATATAGATGTGTTTGTGTTATTCGTGAAGAGAATTCAGACTAAAACCTCTCGCTTATGATCCCTAAATTTTTCTTGGACCGCCCTTTCGGGTTTTCGATCCAACGTGATACCCCTTTTTGCCTAAGTCGCCCTTTCGGGTTTTCAACTTAGCGGGTTATTATCTTTTTTCATTTTATCCTAATTTTTTCCTGGACTTATTATGTCCACCGGGATGCCTATTTTTGCCTAAGTCTCCCTTCGAGTTTTCAACTTAGCGGGTCTTTTTATGTGTAGTATTTTTTTACTGAGTCTGAATTGACTGGGAGTGGAACGTCTTCCCCATCAATATCTATCAGGATTAGAGAACCTCTTGAAAAGGCTCTCTTCATGATATATGGTCCCTCGTAATTGGGATTCTATTTTCCCGTTGGACCGGAATGGCTTTGCATAATAACCTTTCTTAAAACCAAATCACCAGGATAAAATTTCAGAGGACAGATCTTTTATCGAATGCTCTCTTCATCCTCTGTTGGTACAACTGGACATGACAGATGGATGCCATGTGTTTTTCGTTAGTTAAGTTGATTTGATCAAGTCTTGTCTGAACCCACTCTGCCATAGCCATCTTGGTCTCCATCAGAACCCTCAACGAGGGAATCTCTACTTCGATGGGAAGCATTTCGCCCATACCATAGACAAGATAAAATGGAGTAGCTCCCCTTGAAGTATGCACAGACGTTCTGTAACCATGCAGAGAAAAAGGCAGCAGTTCATGCCAATCTTTGTACGTTCTGACCATCTTTTGGACGATCTTCTTTATGTTCTTATTAGCATCTTCGACTGCACCGTTCATCTTTGGTCGATACCATAATGAATTGTGATGTTCAATTTTGAACTCTTCACGCAACTCCTTCATCATGTTCTTATTAAGATTAGAACCATTACCATTGATGATTCTGTGAGGAATTCCGTAACGGCATATGATTTCCTTTCTGATGAAGTTGGTAACGACCTGTTTGGTTACATTCTTGTAAGAAGCTTCTTCCACCCATTTAGTGAAATAGTAAATAGCCACTAGAATGAACCAATGACCATTCAAAGCACTTAGTTCAATCCTTCCAATCATGTCAATTCCCCATATGCGAACGACCATGGTGAAGTCATAACATTTAAAGGAGTTTGAGGAACATGAATTCTATCTGCATACACCTGGCATTTATGGAACAATTTTGCATATACACAACATTCACTCTCCACCGTCGTCAAGAAATACCCTACGCGCAGGATTTTCTTCGACATAGAATACCCTCTCAAATGAGTCCTGAAAGAACCCTCATGGATTTCCTTTTTGATCGACTCTGCTTCGTGTCTATCCACGCATCTGAGCAGAACTGAGTCATAATTTCTCTTATATAGGACGTCTCCTGATAAGAGGAACTTGGATGCTAACCTTATAAGCGTACGCTTATCACAAATTATAGCATTTTTAGGATACTCTTGCTTCTCAAGGTACCTTTTGACGTCTCAATACCATGGATTTTCGTCAGACACATCGTCGGTCGAGAGACAATGAGCAGGAAAGACATGTGCTGGCTCTTTGTAACGAAGGATACATATATTAGGCACCTGATTCGGAAAGCTCCCCAAGGACATTGATGGTAAAGTATTTAAAGCATCGGCCAACTGGTTTTCATCCCCGGGAATATGTTCAAAGGTGATTTCGTCAAAAGCGGGTATTAGCTGCAAAATGTAGTCTCTGTATGAAATCAAATTGGGGTACTTCATTTCCCAATCGCCTTGTATATGATGTATGACCAAAGTGGAGTCTCCAAAGACTTCAAGGATTTTGATTTTAAGGTCAATGGCTGCTTCAAGACCCATCACGCAGGCTTCGTATTCTGCCATATTGTTTGTACAATCGAAACATAATCAGGCCATAAACGGTGTATGAGTATTGCATGGAGAAGCCAGTATTTCCCCAATGTCGTGACCTGTTGCATTCGAGGCACCATCGAACGCAAGAGTCCACCACTCTTTTGGATCGACCCCATCATAATCATCAAGCTTCATAACATCTTCGTCAAGAAAGTCAAATTTCATCGATTGGTATTCTTCCAACGACCGATGAGTGAGATGATCTGCGAGAACACTACCCTTGATAGCCTTTTGTGTAACATAATGAATGTCATATTCAGTAAAAGCATATGCCATCCGGAAAGTCTCCCTGTAAGTGCTTGTTTTTCAAATATATACTTTGTCGGGTCCATCTTTGATATCAGAAACATTGTGTATGTCAGCATATACTACCTCAGATGTCGAGCTGCCCAAGCAAGCGCACAATAAGTTTTTTCAAGCAAAGATTACCTGGATTCATAATCGGTAAACGTTTTACTCAAATAATAAATGGCATGCTCTTTACATCCTGTTTCGTCATGTTGTCCAAGCACACAACCCATAGATCCTTCCAGCACCATCAAGTACATGATGAGTGGCCTTTCACGCACTGGAGGAATAAGGATCGATGGCTCTTGGAGATACAGTTTGATATTTTCAAAGGCTTCCTGGAAATTATCATCCCATTTGACATCTTGATTCTTGCGCAAAAATTTAAAAATAGGTTCATAAGTAGTTGTGAGATGAGAGATGAACCTAGCTATGTAGTTCAATCTCCTAAGGAACCCTCTTAATTCTTTTTGTTTTTCGGTGCTGGCATATTCTGTATTGTTTTTAGTTTGTCGGGATCTACTTAAATTCCTCGTTGACTTACGATGAAACCAAGTAGTTTACCGGATTGCACCTTGAAGGTACACTCGTTCAGATTAAGCCTTAGCCTGAAATTTTGCAGATGTGAAAACAACTTTTGCTGATGGACTAGATGTTCCTCCTTAGTTTGTGATTTTGCAATCATATCATCAACGTATACTTCAATCTCCTTATGAATCATATCATGAAAGAGCGTCACCATGGCACGTTGATATGTTGCACCAGCATTTTTGAGACCAAAAGGCATGACCTTGTAACAATAAGTACCCCATGGAGTACTGAATGTAATCTTTGGCATGTCTTTCAGAGCCATCTTTATCTGATTGTAACCTAAAAAGCCATCCATGAAGGAGAAAACCGGGGAGTGAGACGTATTATCAACCAATACATCAATGTGAAGCAACATGAAGTCATCCTTTGGGCTTTCTTTATTCAGATCCCGATAGTCCACACACATGTGCACCTTCCCATCTATGTTGGAAACGGGTATGATGTTAGATATCCAATCTGAGTATTCACATACCAACAAGAAACCTTCATTCAAGTTCTTTTCAACCTCTTCTTTGATCTTGAGGGATATATCTGGACGAGTTCTCCGCAACTTTTGTTTTACCAGAGGACATTCTGGCTTGAGTGGAAAATGCTGCATAACTATATTAGTATCTAAACCAGGCATGTCTTCATACGACCAGGTGAAGATGTCGGAGTACTCTCTGAGAATCTGAATCAACCCCTTCTTTACATAATCTTGCAAAGTGGCCCCTATCTTGACCTCTCATTTCACCGTGTCAGTACCGAGGTTGATGATCTCAATGGATTCTTAATGAGGAAGGATCATTTTCTCTTCTTGCCTCAACAGTCTTGCCAATTCCTCTAGAATTTCAGAATCTTCCCCACTATCTTCATCAGCTTGGTCATTCAGATTTCTAAGGATATTGGTGCAAGAAACTATAACATCATCGTTTATAATGGAATTCGAGGCAGACCTACATGATTGGTGAATCATGCCTTATTTTAGAATATGAATGCGAATTGGAAAATGGTTAAAGAGTTAAAAGTAAAAGCATTGCCATTTTTATTTTACGAAAATAAAAGAAAAGACAGAGAGCAAAAAATTGTATGCATAAAATGCAATTTTTATTCAATTTTAAACAAACATAAAAACATGTGGGGCCCTTTTCACAAGATGTTAACATGCCTTGGGCAAAACATGTGGCTTATTCAAAACAAGAACATTACATGTCAAGGAAAACCACTTCAGGAATATCAGTAGCAGTCTAATTTCCGAGTTCTTGATCAGGAGCAATCTGGTAAATATACTGAGATATATCTGTACCGTCTTCATCATCATCATCCACTGCATGGGTCTACCCTTGAACACTTGGACCAGAACTAACAAGCACTTCTGAAAGTGTGGGGGGGGGGGGGACTTGTTTCCCTTTTAGCATGGTTGGACCAGTACCAACACAATCTGAAAAAGAGGACTCGAACCTAAGTCCATACTTGTCCTGCTTTTCGCGCACTTCGACCACTTTTCCCCAATCTTCATTGGGACTTCCTGACTCCATAAGGGCTTTGGAACCCTCAAAGAAACCATAGGAAATCCGGACTTCTTTGTAGTTTATAGCACGGCGGGTACTCTGTCAACAGAAATGATTTCGAAGGCTTGGAAAGGGGTTTCATGTACTTCTCCGTCCACTTTGACATAACGGAAGTAAGTAACATTGTTGGTCACGAAATCTTCCTTTCCGCCAATGATAATGACCTTGTCTTGGATGATGAATTTCAAATGTTGGTGCAAAGTTGAGGTTACAGCTCCTGTCATATGGATCCACGGGCGTCCCAAAAGGTAAGTATAAGATGGACAAATATCCATGACATAGAATGACAGGTAGAACATGTGGGGACCGATCTTGATGAGTAAGTCAACTTCTCCCTTTACATATCTCCTTGAACCATCAAAATCTTTGACTATTAGCATGTTGGGTTTCATCATAACCCCGTCCATGTTCAGCTTGAGTAGAGTATGTTTAGGAATCACATTTAAAGAAGACCCAATGTCTACCAGGACTCGAGACATCACAGTGTCTAAACATCTGATGGAGATATGCAATGCTTTATTATGAGCTTAGCCCTCGGGAGGAAGCTCATCATCACTGAAACCCAGACAGTTCCCTGCAGAAATATTTGTAACAACCCCTTCAAATTGGGCCACAGAAATTTTAGGATTGACATGAGAACCATGCAGAATTCTCATCAAGGCGGTTTGATTTTCTTCGGAGTACAGAAGGAAGGATAAGATTGATATCTTTGCAGGTGTTTGATTCAGCTGGTCAACCATCTTGAAATTACTCTTCTTAATCACCCTGATTAGTTGCTCCACTTGTTGTTCAAAAGATGTCCCGAGAGAATCACTGGCTACTTGCTTCCCCTTATCTTTCACAGGGATTTCTTTAATAACTTCTTCGGGGGGAGGTGGAGTAGGAGCAAAGACTCTTCCGCTTCGGGTTATTCTACTAGTTACTGCAATGTTGGTTATATCCTTATTCTCAATCGGAGGATAGACAACTTTCTTTCCACGGATGTAAACAATATTATATTCCCATGGCACTACCCTGTTATTCCCTATCAGAATGGGAACTGGATTTGGAGGTTCCGGTGCTTGGGTTGGAAGGAGAGCAACCAAATTCTGATCTGGTGCAGGGAGCGCTGGAATTTGTACAACCAATGGAACTCTTGAAGTATTCCTCTGAGCATTGGCCTGATAGTACGAAATCTCTAGAATAGTAATGTAACCCTCAGGGATGACCTTCTCAACTATAACAACCCCTTCGTCCATCAATTTCTGAATGTCATTTTTCAATTCATCAACTCATCTAAATTCGACGAGCATTTCAAACAGAAGTCATGACGCTCTTGTAGAACTTCTTGCTGCAAAAGATGTTCTCTTAAAACCGCCATTGACATCTGAACCTCATCAACCCGGGTCACTAAATCATGCCCATCATAGAACCTGATTACATTGACAGTAACCCCATGATGGGGAGACATGGGATTATTTTTAACATTAGGACCTATAGGAACAAAGTTTAACTCTGTGGCATCCAAAAGTTCTTGCACCTTGTACTTTAAAGCTTTTCAGTTTTCAATCAAATGGCCTGGAGCGCTAGAATAAACATCACAATGTGCATTAATGTCATAACCCCTTGGAAGTTCAATCGGTGGAGGACCTAACTCTCGGAGTTGTACCAATTAGGCTTAGGAGGAGTACAATCTGAAGTCATATCTATTGTAGCCCAACTCTGCCTCCAAATAACACACTCATTCAGATTTGTTAACAAAAAAAATAATTAAGAAATAGAAAAAAGAAGGTACGTTGTCGTTTTGAAAAAATCTAGGGTTCAATTAAGCGGCGACCTTTCAACTTCACCAAAACAAGTCTTATCCGTTCCAAATTACAGTGGCACCATCCTCTCATCTTCTCCGACACGAATCTGCGGCGATGCGCTCTTCTCCTTCACCGGCTCTAACAGACTATGTCATTGTATGAAAGGTCCGGCCGTAGTGACCTCACCTCCATTCGCCTAAGTCGCCACCACCTTATCTTTCCAATTCCTACATCATCCCTCCGATTTCACACTCAAAAATCCAAAAGAATCGAAAAACTAAAAGCTGAGATAATCGATCCATAAGCTTCATCAAACCTCAAAATCTTGTAGATTTAACACGATGTCCGTCTAGGAAAGACAATGTACAAAGAGTTATGCAGTGAATCGAAAGAAAGTAGAACCTGGATCCATAGCTTGAAGGAGATAAATTCCAGAATACCAGAGGTGAGGTAATATTACACATCCATTAATCTTTCGTCTGCTTCTTCTACTTCTTCTCTGATTCTGCATTCTGATTTTTTTTATGTGTGAATCGTGAATGTGATGCGGTTACTGAAGTTTTTTTGTTGCTTCAATTTACGATTTTAGAATGAAAGAGCGAGAAGGTTGTTGCAGATTTTTAGAGCTTTTTGGTGAGATGATGGTGATGAGTCTGCGATAGATATTTAAACGCCAGTTATAGTTGTGATGAAGATTGGAAGTTTTTTCCGCGTTGGTAGAGGTTCTTGAATTCTAGGCTTTGTAAAGATAAGGACGAAGGCTATCGGAGCATGAGAATTGGTGATGGTTATTGAGGGATGAAGATGGAACAAGTCGATGAAGATTCTGTTATTTAAGGTTGCAGATCGCTGAAGATGAAATTTAGAGCGAAATTGAAGAATAAGGTTCAGAGAAGGTTTTTGAATGATGAAGGTTCTGCAGTAGAATCAGTTATCGAGCAGAGAAGGCAGAGTGAGCAGAGAATTTTTCTAGAGTTTTTGTGATGACTCTCTAAAATGATGCCGAAAAAAAACTACAAAGGTATGAATCAGTTTTATTATTTCTGTTAGAGCTAGGAAAAGTTAGTTAGAAGTTACTGAATCTGAGCCTTGGATTTTAATTTTCTGTTACATGATTGAATGGCCAGATTTTGTTTGAAATTTTATTTGTTATTTTTCTATGGAGTTCTCCCTATAACCGAATCTGTTATATTTTGTTATGATATCTACTAGAGGTTGAAAAAGTT
Source organism: Vicia faba (assembly GCA_948472305.1). Taxonomy (NCBI): domain Eukaryota; kingdom Viridiplantae; phylum Streptophyta; class Magnoliopsida; order Fabales; family Fabaceae; genus Vicia; species Vicia faba. The sequence continues at coordinate 920,914,781 of OX451741.1, read as the reverse complement.
TGTTAGAGATTTTGGATTCTGTTAGTAACTGCTTTGGTTAGGAAGAGATTGGAAAACTGTTAAAAATTCTGTCTGTTAGGAAGGTTGGGAAATTAAAATTCTGTTAGGGATCGTTAGAGAGGTAGTGGACAGTTCGTTAAGTATTTTTCTGTTATTGGTTGAACTGTAACTGTTAGTGATTAAGTTTTGCTTCCTAATTTTATATTTTTTGTTTCCTTCGTTCTGATTTAATTCCCTGAATTTCACTGTTCCTAATTTTTGAGTTTTGAACTCACGATTCCACCCTATCTTTTTTCTGCAATAGGGCACGGTTTGGGCTTGATGAACATTGTGAAAATAGAAGCATGAGGTTTTGACATCGTTACTTGTACTAACAATTAAGTCTAGTTGCATAACTGTTAGTGAATGGACTCTTTTGGCTTGTTCAATGCAGGTTTTCAAGCATGAAATTTATCTAGGAAGACAATGGCATGGTCGAGTACTGCTTTGGCTCAATTTAAGACTTGAAGAGAATGAAATTATGGAAGACTGAGAAGTATGAAGAAACAAGTTAGCATAGGTTTTAGTTATAGGTCAAAACTTATGTAACTCTTTCTGTGTATTTGTAATTGTTGTACCCCAAAATTTTCCCTCTCATTTATCAAATAATTTCTCACAAGATCTCCTTTGGTTCAAGACTGCACTGGGGTTGATCAGCTCAAGACACCTCCTCAAGCTCTGATGACTGAAAATTAGGGTTTGAGATTGCACAAGGATAATTGAAATTTTAATGACTCATATGACTTTCATGGATCATTATGGACCCTCAAGATTGCTCATGTCAAGTTTCAAGTCTTGGATCACATTTTTGCTCAGTCAATTAATCAGTTGACCTAAAAATCAGTTGTATTAGGGAAAAAGTCAACTGTGGTTAATTTACAATCAAACATCATAATTTTTTATCCATATCAACATTGTGAACTCATATATATGTAATTTGATCAAGTTTGGACCATAATTCCTCAATAAATCTGATCAGATCATCAAAAGGGCAAAATGGTCAAAATTAGGGTTTTGACTGAGAAAATGAAAATTTTTATTTTTGACCTAGAAAATGGTTGATTGGTTGGAAACATAATCTCAAGGTTTCAAATACATCATATTTACCTAATGATATGGCTTAAAACTTCCCTCAAGATCAATTGATTGATAGTTGATTTTCAGTCAACTAATCAAAAGTCAACTGCACACTGAAAAGTCAAACTTTGACTTTTTGGTCAAAATCAAGTGTCAAAGATCACAATTCATCAAAACATGTCAAAATATGAAACTTGTTCATCAAGAAATAAAAAAAGTCAAGATTTCATTTTGAAAAGTCAAAGTTTCCAAACATAGAAATTTTTCTAAGTGTTGAAAACTTCATATTTTTTCACAACTTTGAGCCAATTTTTCACCATGATGCAAGATGATTCAAAGGAAAATTTCAACATGAAAGTTGTAGAAAAATTAGTAGATTTCATTGCTGAACACAAATCCTCCTAGAAATTCTTGGATTTCAAGTTATTAATCCATGAAATCATGGTCATGAAACTAAAACACTTAGTGAAATTTTGAGCATTTTGGCCAGGATTTTGACCTAACTTCTGAGCCAAGTTTCATATAGTTCCAATTGGACTTCGCAAAAGTTATTCAAATAGGGGTTGTAGAGCACATTACAAGATTTCCAAAATGTCCAAGAACTTCTTGAGATCATTTTTTAGCAAGGAGAATCGAAGGCCAGAAGTTAGGGTTTCAAGTTGTTTTACAAGGCAGAATTTTGTGATGAACATGAACCAAATCCATAGCCATGTTGTATAATCCCACTTTTCAGGCCCTCTAACTTGTGTTTCTATCCTTAATCCGAAGATTACACAAACTTTATGGCTATTATCCATTAAATCCAAGCTTTGTCTAAGTTAACTTGCCATTTTTGGAAGAAAGGCAAGACTTCCATTTTGGAAAAGTATGCTTTTGCAAATGTCAACCCTTCTTGAGCCTCTTAATGGATCTTTCTGCACACACAACATCTACAAGTCAGAAATAAGCTTGTTTAAAGTTTAACCACTCTATAATAGCATGGTACAAGCTTTGGGAAGATGTTTGTCATGTTTGCTTCAAAAACAAGTAAAGATTTTACAACATGTAAATTCAAATTCTGACTTGTTGTAGAACACAAAACCTCTTGCCTATAAATACATACACTATTTTCAAGATTAGGGACGCATGCTTAAGCCCTCAAGCTCCCTAGAACTCGGAATCACACACAAAAACTCCATTGTTGCATAATCTGACCAAAAAATTGAAACTCACATCTCCCTCGTGCGTTTCCAAGCCTTTTGGTTTCTAAAGCTTCTAAACATCAAATATAAGTGTGAATAGTGTTTGTTTTCAGTTATTTTATCTTGATAATTAGGGTTATCTAGATTTTTTTTAGTCTTTTCATACAAACCCTAGTTACTAACAGTTAAATATGTACAGAAAAATAAAGTGTGGAATGTAAAGTGTAAAAATTAAAACCTACGCTATTACATCCTGTGAGCAGTTACATAATAGGAAAAAGTGCGAGAAAATAAATCTAAGCTATTACATTGATAGTGTGACCTATACAATTGTCTAATAAAATTAAATAGCAAAAGATGAGGAAAGGATGTTAAAATGTTTTTGTGTTTTTGTGTAGAAAATAATTTAAGTTTTAATAATTAATTAAAACCTAATTGCTTCTAATTAATTTTAATATTAAGAAAAAGGTTAATTAATTAATTAATTAGTAAATAAAAATATATCAAGAAAAAATTAATTACTAATTAAAAACCCCAATTTGTTATAATGTTAAAAAATTAGGTTAGTTAATGATTGATTAAAATAATTAATTAAGAAAAAAAATGAAAATTAGGTTAGAAAAATAAGAAAACCCAATTGCACGGGTGTTGAACACACGCCCCTGGCCTCTAAGAATACTCCCTTCACCATTGAGCCATGCTGTTGTTGGTGTTTAGGAATAGGCAACATTCAATATATTATAAACATGTGCGTTAGTTTGGAAAAACAAAATAGTTTTGCAAAATGTAGGGATCAAACCCACGCTCTCATGTAATACAAACACATCATTTACCATCTGCACCATGCTGCCTTTTTGTTATTAAAATACAAACAAATAAATATATAATAAAAGAAATTGAATCAGAGAAGCGTCGGAGCCCTAGCTCCGATCGTCTTCTCCGGTGAGAAGATTTGTCAACCTGCAAAAATAGCAGGATTTATAGATTAAGAGGGGTCGTGTCCCCTTAATTTCGACAACCTGAATCCAATGGTGGTGTTAGTTTGGCCTGAAATTGCTTGTATCGTGAGTTTCAAATAAAAACTCAAATCGTGCCCTAATAATGGTGTTTCATCATCCATGCGCTATATCTCACAAGTAATGGATCAAAACAGTTCTAAACATCATCATGAACATATATGTATGCATCAAATCATTCAATAATGCATGAATTAAGAATTTTAAGTTAAAGAATTTTACCCAACCGGTGCAACTTGGTTGTGATGATCTGGCGTGCTTCAAGCTTCAGGGGTGGGTGAGGTGAAATCCTGGGAACTTCAGAAACACGATGGAATGCTTGGAATGGATAGAATGTGACTGGAAATAAGGGTTTGAATTTTATCTATTTCTTAAAATTTTTTGAGATTTTAGGGTGTGTTCTTGAGGCAATGTTTCATGTCCTTGATGGTCTGAACATGTTATGTATTTATAGGAGAGTGGTTTAGGTCAACAAACATGAATCAAATCTTTGTATTTCGTGACCAAATATTTGATTTGAATTTTTGCATGAAATCTTTATTTTTTAGGCCAATCATGTACCAATCATCTCTACAGGTTTTTTGTAAGTTGTCACCAGCTTTTTGGGTTTATGATTTGATTCAAAAATAGATCCACATGCCTTATATCATTTATTTGATATTTTATTTGATTTATTTTGCTTTTAATTGAATAAAATCAAAGTAAAAACTACAAAAATAAAAGAATGGATTCATAGGTCTATTATGAGGCCAGGAACACGTTTCGACCTTAAAAGATAGGCCCATTAGCCCAAAATTTCAAATTTGCTCAATTTGAACTTCGTACATTTTCTCAAAATTTCCCAACTTGCACCAATCATAACTCGCTCAATTTTTGTCATATGAAAATGATCTTGGACTTTTTGGAAACCTCAAGATGTATCCTACAAATTTCATGTTGGTCTATTTTCCATTTTAAGAATTTAACTTGATGTAAATTGCTTTGTCAAAAGATGTCTTTTTGTTGACTTTTAAAATGACTTGTAATGTTTTGGCCCATATCTCTCAAATGAAGCATTTTTGGCCTTGAGCTAAAAGAGACAAAGTTGTAGAGAATTGAATTTCCTTCAAGATAGACTTTGGTTAAGAAATTTCTGAGGAAGTATGTGAAAGTTATGCTTGGTCAAAGTTCAGTTGACTTCTCCTACAAAAAACACTAATTTAGTAACTTTTGACTTTTGATGAATCTTGAGTTTTCTTGATGAGTTATGACCAACCCTTGATCAAATGATGAATGTGACTTGAAAATATTAATGTTAACCTAAAATCTTGAAGTTTGACTGTAAATTGGTCAAAGTTGACTTTTTGTTTAATACAGTTGATTTTCAATCATCTGAGCAATTGACTGAGCAAACTAGTGTTGCAAGGTTTGAAATTTCGCATGGGGATTATTTGGAGCATATGAGGAACCATGAATTCCACTTGAGTAATTGGAAGTCCAATTTACTTTAAGAAAAACAAAACCCAAGTTGTAGGTCAGTTGCTTAGGAAAAGGTTTGTTTGATTAATCTTTGAGTAGTCTTGATTGTCTGAGACCTTCATGAGCATGAGGAGACCTATTGGAATAATTTGTCTTGAAAATGTGAGGGCAAATTTTTTGTTACAACAAAGAAAAACTATCATTGATTGCAAAATGGAATTGCTCAAGTCAAAACATCTTAATCAAGTCAAATGTATCAAAGTCTTGAAGAAATATTGTGTGAATAAATCAAATGTCAAGGTATAAAGAATTCAATATCTCTATATGTATACAAGTGTTCATAAAAATGGTTCATGCATGCCATAAATATTCAAACATGTTTTATAAATCACAACTTGATGTCTCACATCTTTTCTCAAAAGTAATTTTTTAGAAAAATCTTAGGGAACCTGGTTACCCAAATATGGTAACCGGTTACCCTGCATCAGTTTCCAAAAATAATAGCTTCAGTCTTGTGGAACCCGATCACCCACTTATGGGAACCGGTTACCCAACACTAATTTTGAAATTGTTTAATGTTGAGAAAGATGGTAACCGGGTACCCACTTATGGGAACCGGTTACCACCGAAATAGTGTGAAATTTTTATAGTTTTAAAATGCAGAAAAGTTATCTTGTTTGGTTCATGAAGCATGGCATCATTCTATGGAATCATATAATTTTGAAAGGCTGTATAGAGGCCTATATAGACTCATAATTTCATAATTATTAACAACCTTCTTCAATCTACAATTCAAATTACATAAACTTATTATCTTTCAATTTTCTCAAGTGTTTTATATCAGAATTTTTATTGAAACTTTTTGCACTCATTTTTCATTGAAAAATTGTTTTAAGTTTCATATCATCATTGTGAACACTTGTATATATTATTGAGAATTGTTTTTCTTGAAGGAGAATATCATTCCAAGATTTATATATTGTATCATATTTCAAGTTTTCTTATAAAAACTCAGAATACATTATTACTTCCCTTGCTATTCAGGATTGTTGAAAGCAAGTGTGTGCATTGAAGAGGATTGTTTATATTGCACTTAGTGTTTAAGATCTTAAAGGATTTAAGATCCTTTGATCTTCCTATAGAATAAATAGTAAGGCATCCCCTTTGGTGTGATTAGGCTTGTACAATCATTCTAAACTATAGTGAAATATCTTCCGTGTTGGCAAGAGGATTGGAGTACTCTCGATCTATGAGAGGAACCAATATACTTCCGGTGTTCATTTACTTTCCGCATTTTATTGCTTTCATCACTTAACCAAAAAAACCAGAAAAGAAAGATCAAAGATTCATAAAATCTTAAATAAAAATAAAAGTCCTAATTCACCCTCTCTCCCTCTTAGACAAACCTTATACTCACAATTGGTATCAGAGCAGGTTATAGGTAACCTGTTCCTAAAGATCCATAATGGCTTTTGTAAATCAAAATCCAGTTTTTAGAGGTGGTGGTAGCAATAACAAGCCTCCACTGTTTTGTGGTGAATACTTCAATTTTTGGAAAATTCGTATGAAGGCTCACTTAGAAGCCCAAGGAGAAGAAATATGGGATGCCGTCAAAAATGGTCCATTTATTCCAACAAGTTTTATCAACGATGTTGGTACGTCAAAGATTAAAAGTTCATGGAATGATGATGATAAGAAAAAGTTCCTCTATGACAAAAAGGCAATCAATCTTCTTTAAGGTGCACTTAGAATGGATGAATTCTTCAGTGTTTTGGCATGCACAACGACAAAAGAAATATGGGATACTTTGGTAGAAACTCATGAAGGAACCGTTGAAGTTAAAATATCAAGATTGAATACCTTAAGTCAAGAATACGAGTTATTCAGAATGGAGCCCGGAGAATCCATTCTAGACTTGTAGAAAAGATTCGTGCACTTAACAAATCATCTGAAAGCTCTTGGTAAAACTATTACTACCGAAGAACTTAATCTTAAGGTGCTTAGATCTTTAAGCCGAGAATGGCAACCAAAAGTAACGGTAATATCTGAAAAGAAAAATATATCCTGAATGACTTCCGCGACATTATTTGGAAAACTTCAAGAATATGAGACGAAACTTGGAAGATTGGAAAAACAAGAAAATAAAGAGAAGAAATATAAAAGCATTGCTTTAAAGGTTTATTCCAAAGAAATTCAAAAATAAGACAATCTGGAAGAAGACGGAAATTCATGCTTCTTGTTAAAAGGTTAGGAAAATGCTTTGGATCTAAAAATAATTTTGGTAATTCTAACTTTGTAAAAAGGAAGAAATTTTCAAAGAACAGGGATAAAGAAACCTCCACATCAACACAAGATGTCACATGTTATGAATGTGGCGAGCAAGGTCATATAAATCAGGATTGTCCGAAACTCTCCAAGAAAAATGGATTCAAAGGCAAAAAGGAGTTTAAGAATAAAAAGGCTTATGTTGCATGGGAAGATAATGAGATAAGTTCTTCATTTTATTCAGAGACTGAGGAAAGTGCAAATCTAGCATTGATGGCTTCACACCATTCCGATGATGAAGATAGTGAGGTTAGTTAGGATTTTTCTCTCTTTGACAATGATGCACAAGGTATAATAAATGAACTCTTAAATGAATGCAAAATTTTATACAAAACTATATAATCTCAGAACAAACAAATCTCATCTTTAGAAGAAAAAGTTGAGACAATGTAAAAAGATTTTAATAATGAAAAGGAAAAGATGATTAGTGAGCCAAAACAGAATTTTGTATGCAAAAATCATGAATCAATTTCTTTCCAAATTGTCCAATTAAAAAGAGTTCTTGAAAGATATGAAAAGGGAAAAATTATGTTGGAATGTGTCCTTAGTCAAAAAAGATACCCTAATGATAAAAGTGGACTTGGATATTCAAGTTTTTTAAAGCCAAGCTCTAACAAAACTATCTTTGTTAAGGCTAGTGATAAAAAAACCAAGAGAAAGTGAACAAACCTAAAATAATCCATCATTATCCTAAAAAGAAAAAGTTTATTAAGAAGAAGCCTTATCCTCCTAGATATAGGAGTAATTTTGTACCTACTTGTTTTTATTATGGTATTGTTGGTCATACACCTAATGCTTGCTATGTTAGGAACTTTAGTGTATCAAGTGGGCATTATGTGTGGGTAAAGAAAGGTACTAATTATGAATGATCCAAAGCAACTTGGGTACCTAACAAAACTTAATTTGTTTTATAGGTATGCTTGAAGACCATATCAAATCTATGATATCTCGATAGTGATTGTTCCAAGCATATGACGGGAGACATAAACCAATTTTCAAATATAGTGCTAAAGGCCAAGGGTTTTATCACTTATGGAGATAATAATAAGGGAAGGATTCTTGGTAAAGGCAAAGTTGGTGCACCACCTTTCACATCCATTCAAGATGTACTTTATGTTGAAGGACTAAAGCATAATCTTCTAAGCATAAGCCAACTTTGTGACAAGGGCTTCAAGATCAAGTTCACCAAAGATGAATAGATGAAGTCACCAATGAGGTAAAACTCAAAGGTAAAAGAATTAACAATATTTTTATGATTTCTTTAGATGATTTATCTTTGAAAGTAAAATGTCTTATGGTAAACAATAATGAATCATGGTTATGGCATAAAAGGGCAGCCCATATACATATGGAACATTTAAATAAATTAACCAAACATGATCTTGTCATTGGCTTACCAAAGATAAAATTTGTCAAAGATAAATTGTGTGATGCTTGTCAAAACGGAAAACAAACTAGATCAACTTTCAAATCTAAGAATGTGGTGTCTACTACAATGCCACTACAATTGTTGCATATGGACTTATTTGGTCCATCAAGAACAAGAAGCTTCGAAGGTAATGTATATGCTTTAGTTATTATTGATGATTTTTATAGATATTCTTGGACTTTATTCCTTGTGCAGAAAAGTGATGCTTTCAAGGCATTTAAAAAGTATGCAAAGCAAATTCAAAATGAAAAATCATTAAAGATTGTATACATAAGAAGTGATCATGGTGGAGAATTCCAAAATGCATCTTTTGAAGAATTTTGTGAAGAACATGGTATCTCTCACAATTTTTCATCACCAAGGACTCCACAACAAAATGGGGTAGTTGAAAGAAGGAATCGATTTCTAATGTTACTTACAAGAACAATTCTTAGTGATGCAAATCTACCAAAATATTTTTGGGTGGATGCAGTTAGTACGACATGTTATGTTGGAAGTCGAGTTATTATTAGACCTATCTTGAAAAAGACTCCATATGAACTCTTCAAAGGAAGAAAGCCAAACATTGCTCACTTTCATATTTTTGGATGCAAGTGCTTTGACCTCAACAATGACAAAGACAATCTCGGTAAGTTTGACAAGAAATCCGACGAAGGTATATTTCTTGGTTACTATCTTTATAGTAAAGCTTATAGAATATATAATAAAATAACTTTAACTATTGAAGAATCTATGTGTGTTTCCTTTGATGAAACTAACACCTCTAAGGAGGACATCGTTGTTTGTAATGATGATGATGATATTATAGATCTACCCTCGGAAGAAGTTCCTAATGCTCAAAGTTTGAAACAACCGGAGCATCAAGAAGAAGTTTCACAATAAAATAAAAATCACAATGACCTTCCTAAAGAATGGAGAACTCATAGAGATCATCCAAATGATAAAGTCATTGGTGATATTAGTCTAGGAGTTGCAACAAGATTAAATCTCAAAGATGCTTGCTTGAATATGGCGTTTGTTTCATATATTGAATCTTCCAAAGTTGGTGAAGCCTTAGGAGACAATCAATGGATAATTGCAATGCAATAGGAATTAAATCAATTAGAGAGAAATCAAGTTTGGGAACCTGTTCCTAGGCCAAGTGGTAAACACATCATAGGTACCAGATGGGTATTTAAAAACAAAATTTATGAGAATGGTATAATTGTTCGAAACAAAATAAGGTTTGTGGCTCAAGGTTATAATCAAGAAGAAGGAATCTACTTTGAAGAAACATTCTCTCTGGTTGCAAGGTTAGAAGCTATTTGTTTATTACTTGCTTATGCTTGTTCATTAAATTTTCAGACATAACAAATGGATGTCAAAAGCAAATTCTTGAATGGCTACATCAACGAATAAGTCTATGTCAAACAACCCCCGAGTTTTGAAGACTTCAATAATCCTTCACATGCCTTTAAGTTGAGAAAATCTCTTTATGGTTTGAAATAAGCACCAAGAGCATGATATGATAGACTTAGCAATTTTCTATGTGAAAAAGGTTTTGAGAAAGGTAAAGTTGATAAAACCTTGTTCATCAAGAGGATTAAAGGTAGCCCTTTATTGGTTCAAGTCTATGTTGATGATATAATATTTGGTTCAACTAACAAAGATATGTGACGAATTTTCATCAATAATGCAAGGAGAATTAGAGATTTCCATGATGGGAAAGATAAACTATTTTCTTTGATTACAAATTATGCAATTAAAGTATGGAATCTTCATCAACCAATCCAAATATTGCAAAGAATTATTGAAAAAGTTTGATATGGATGATTGCAAAGTAATGAATACTCCAGCGGGCCCTGGTACTTATATCGATCAAGATGAATCTGGTGTTTCCATTGATATTACAAAATACTGGGCTATGATTGGTTCCTTATTATATTTGACGGCAAGTCGTCCTGACATAATATTTAGTGTTTGTCTTTGTGCTCGCTTTCAAGCAAATCCAAAGGAATCACATCTCATGGCGGTCAAGTGAATCTTGAAGTATATCAAAGGAACAAAAAATGTCGGATTATGGTATCCTAAAGGTAGTGTTTTCAATTTAATTGGTTATTCTGACGCGGATTGTGCAGGTTGTAAAACTGATAGAAAAAGAACGAGTGGTACTTGTCATATTCTTGGAAATGCTTTAGTATCGTGGGCTTGTAAGAAACAAGCATGTCGTGCTCTTAGCACGGCGGAAGCATAATACATAGTAGTAGGTAGTTGTTGTGCATAAATACTTTGGCTTAAACAACAACTTTGTGACTACGGACTCGGTCTCAGATGCATTCCTCTATGTTGTGACAACACTAGTGTGGTCAACTTTACAAAGTATTTGTCCATGCATTCAAGAAAAAAACACATTGATATTCGACATCATTTCCTTTGTGGTCATATGCTTCAAGGATATGTTAAAGTTAATTTTGTGGATACTCATAATCAATTAGCAAATATTTTCACAAAGCCTCTTGCAAAAAAACCTTTCTACAAAATTCGTCGAGAACTTGGAATTTTAGATGAAAGTGATGTATGATTCTTTCGATTTTCTACTCATTAGAATTTAATGAATCAAAGGTACACTTATCTTACTTTATGTTAGAAACTATGTTATTGTTGTATGTTATGTTTAATTATGTTATATATGTGTTGTGTTATGTTTTTATGTTGTACTATATTTTCTTCTTCTTTCCCCATTCCTTTTTCTAATGACAAAGGGGGAGAAGAATTATTGCTTGTGTTCTATTTTCTCTAAGAAAAGTGCAGTAAGAAAATTTCAAAAGTGCAGCAAGAAAATTTCAAAGGAAACTCACGTGCATGGATCAAGGGGGAGTCTTTGACTTAGGGGGAGTTTTCAAAGTTTTCCAAATTGATAGAGAAATCAAGATGCATCAAAATTTTCAAGCAAAGGTTGTCATCATCAAAAAGGGGGAGAATGTGAAGACAAGCTTCCTAAAGAGTTTTGATGAAGACACACTATCATTGATTGCAAAATGGAATGGCTCAAGTCAAGACATCTTAATCAAGTCAAATGTATCAAAGTCTTGAAGAAATATTGTGTGAACAAATTTCAAGGTATAAAGCATTCAATCTCTCTCTATATGCATAAAAGTGTTCATAACAATGTTTCATACATGCCATTAATCTTCAAACATGTTTTAGAAATCACAACTTGATGTTTCACATCTTTTCTCAAAAGTAATTTTTCATAAAAATCTTAGGGAACCCGGTTACCCACTTATGGTAACCTGTTACCCTGCACCAGTTTCCAAAAACAATAGCTCCTGTCTTGGGGAACCCGATCACCCACTTATGGGAACCAGTTAGCTAACACTAATTTTGAAATTGTGTAACATTTAGAAAGATGGTAATCGGGTACCCATTTATGGGAATCGGTTACCACCGAAACAATGTGAAATTTTCATAGTTTTAAAATGCAGAAAAGTTGTGTTGTTTGGTTCATGAAGCATGACATCTTTCTATGGAATCATACTATTTTGAAAGGATGTATAGAGGCCTATATAGACTCATAATTTCAGAATTATTAACAACCTTCTTCAATCCACAATTAAAATTACATAAACTTATTATCTTTCAATTTTCTCAAGTGTTCTATATGAGAATTTTTATTGAAACTTTCTGCACTCATTTTTCATTGAAAAATTGTTCTAAGTTTCATATCATCATTGTGAACACTTGTATACATTATTGAGAATTGTTTTGCTTGAAGGAGAAGATCAATCCAAGATTGATATATTGTATCATATTTCAAGATCTCTTATAAAAATTCAGAATACATTATTACTTCCCTTGCTATTCAAGATTATTGAAAGCAAGTGTGTGCATTGAAGATGATTGTTCTTCTTGCACTTAGTGTTCAAGATCTTAAATAATTTAAGATCCTTTGATCTACCTATAGATTAGATAGTAAGGCATCACCTTTGGTGTGATTATGCTTGTTCAATCGTTCTAAACTATAGTGAAATCTCTTCCGTGGTTGCAAGAGGACTGGAGTACTCTCGACCTGTGAGGGGAACCAGTATACATTTGTGTTCATTTACTTTCCGCATTTTATCGCTTTCATCACTTAACCAATAAAAAAACCAAAAAAGAAAGATCAAATATTCATAAAACCAGAAATAAAAATAAAAGTCCTAATTCACCCCCGTCTTAGGCAAACCTTATACTCACATAAAAAGCTAGACACAAGAAAAGAAAAATAAAAGAGAAAAGCTAGTAGAATTTAAACTGAAGCTACAAATGCAAATTGACAACACTAGAAGAAGGAAGTTTTTTCAACAATATTGTGCTCAACCTCCATATACCTCAACAAGTAAGGTTTAAGCCAAAAATATCCACTTTTTACCATTTCCTTATAATGAGTGTCCATATGGTTGTACATCTATTAGGACTTGCACTGTTTCAGAATTTTTATCTATTTATTTGATTACACGTTGAGGCATGTTTTTTCTTTTAAAACGTAGAACCTTTCTTAGGTGTCCCCTTAAATATTTTATCCTCTGTTAAACCCTTTGAGCTCGAGTTGTTATTTCAGTGACTTAGTGTTTCCAGTGATTTCTGGTAAACAACCGCTAGTCTTCCAAACTATCGAATAATCTTTATTAACGCTACTCAATCTCTTTGGTAACTCACAGGATCGACTAGATTGATCCTAGGACTCCTTGGATATTAAGGTTACTCTCACAATCGAACAATTATTCATGGGTGCTATTGTACAAATGTTTGGTTTATTTCGATCCCTCTCTCTAAGAGTTTAAGAATGTGGTCAAAATGTATGTGAAAACTAAGTTATACGAATAATTGCTAATTGTAATGCTGATTGAAAAGACATATAAAACTGTATGGAAAATGAAGTAACTGGTTTCGACCCATAAAACATTTAACATAAAAGATTTCTGGAATGTGGAAGTTTGAAACGTGAAGAAAGCGTTTAATGCAAGAAATCTAGAAATGACTTTAAGTGAAAGTACATGTTTGAAGAATAATACTTGAAAGTAAAGGTATTGAGAGCGTAAAAGTTCTCTGAAATATAGAGTGCTCGAAATATAAAGAAAGCAGTAAAATGTAAAACTTTGAAGAAAAGACTTTGAAATGAAAAGACAGTAGATAAATAAACTTGCAAATGTTATTCGACAGAAAGAAAAAGAAGGAAAGTACTGGAAATAGTAAAAAGGGCTTTTATTAAATTAGAAATACATGGTGCTATCATACATACATCTCTCTTGCATTCGTTTCCCTTGCCATGTGGTAGTTTGAATGTTATTGAGTATTTTGTATAACAGATATGACACACTGAAATCCTAACACTAAGACTTCTATTTATACTAATTCGACCCTAACGGTCTCGCTACAAGATCATGCCACGTTTCGAACATGCAAGACAATGCTTCTTTCATCTTTCCACGTGTCCCCAAATGCTCCAACACATAACTTTCAAACTTTGAAAGTCCCGCTTTCATTTTAAATTTTAAATGCTTTGGTGTTTCTCTGTTTCGAACGCTCTTCTCAGACCTAGCTTCGCTGCTGTTTCGAGACCCCTTTGGATACGCTCCCATGATCACCGTTCGAAGCTTCAAGCTTTGACACACTCATTCGAAACACTGCTTCTGCAATTTCGAAGCGTGGTGTTTTAATTCCATTTCGATCAGAACTTCTAGCTCTTTTTGAATTCTAAATAACACTATCAAAATCTTCAGCCAACAAATTGCCCCTTTAAAATATGTATTTCGATCTCTCTGAGAAATGCCTATTTTAAACATTTATACAAGATTTTGATAGGATTTTCGAATCATCATAGCATTTAATGCGTTTGACCCTAGTCACATCAATCATAGCACCCTTTGGGTACCTTAACCGCCCAAAGTCACTTCACAGCATGGTGCAGTTATAAATAATGATTGTTTTTAAAATCACGCCTATTACCTATATCAACTTCTCACCACCTCTTCATCACACCAATCCATGATCTCCACGTATCATACTTTCACTCGGTGGACGCTTAATCTTCTTATTATAAAACGTCAATTTAACCTTCCTTTTTCCTTCTTTACACTCTAAACCTTTCAAACTCTGGAATTTTACTCTTCTTCTCTCATAAACAATCTAAGCTCTCAAACAACAAAAATGTCTTCTTCCACATCATCCCAACTCAAGAAAGTCTCCAAGAAGAAAGGAAAAACTACAGGAGCAACTATGGAGAGTAAAATCGTCACCATTCAAGGCCAATCTGCTCTTGCTCCTCAAATGATTTCCAAAGAAAAAGAAATGCTGTACGCATCACAGGTACTCATCCCTACCCATGTTGCTGGTAAGAGGTTAGCCTTAAATGGCCCTCTTACAGTTTTTGAAATACTAAAGGACACCAGGACCATTTTTCCCGTGTGTTATAACTTCAAACCTTTATTCAACAAAATGGATGCCCCTAGGGCAGTAGAATTTCTTAATCCGAATACCACAGAAACCTCAACTGTTTATCCTAAGGACCCATTTATCTTGGATTATGTAAAAAGCAATTTTAAACCATTCCGATCTTGCCCTACTGCTGATGTTGCTTATCAAAACTGGTTCACGAAAGTAGAAGCCAAAAAATCCCAGCAATGGGAAGAACTAGGCATTTATAACCTCATTAAGCTATCGAAACCTGGATTCACCTATAGTCATCCTCTGCTATTTGCGTCCCTCTATTTCTGGGATAGTACCTACAACACTTTCCATCTTCCAGGTGGAATGATCACCCCAACCTTCTTCGATATAGCAGCCATTACTGGGCTGTCGCCAGTGGGGGAAAACTTATGTTCCTGACAATGAAGAGCACTCAAGCATAATTGACTTCGAAGTCAAGTTAGCCAGCTTCTCCAAATTTATTGGCCATTATCATGCTGAAGGGGATAATGTGTCTGACACAGAGCACATTGCTTTCTTAACCCTGTGGCTGTCTAGGTACGTTTTCTGCAGTAGATCCCTGCAGGTAGCTAGTAGGTTCATTCCTTTAGCTAGGGATTTACATGAAAATCGCAAAGTGTGCCTAAGTGAATTACTCTTAGTTGACCTCTATGAGAGCCTGAGGTCAGCTGTTTCGAGCCTCAAATCCCACACTTCCAAAAACATTCTCTTAGCTGGCCCATTTTGGTTACTTCAATTATGGCTCAACGCCATGTTCGAACCTTCTTTATCAACCGCCAACACCATAGATGAACAAGATTCAGAAATAAGTGATAGGATAGTCGAAGGCACTAGGCTTCGCAGACTAACCCCTAATGATGACAAGGACGACTTCAAAGTTCAATTTTCGAAGTACATCTTAATACTCTCAAAAAGACATAAGTTCGAAGAGAGCATGGCGCCCTTTGCTTCGAGGGCTCATGGACCTTCTTGGTTCACCATGGCTCTCTCAGAAGCCATCAAGAGTAAGGAAATACAAGATGTGTGGAGAGCTTTCTTGCTTCCTAGACTTATCTCTTCAAGGATAACCCCAGCTAAGAACCAAATTCTTCTCTTTGCCTACCAACCAAACTTCGTTTCGAGGCAGTTTGGCCTATGCCAACTGATTCCTGAACCTTTGTTCCAGACTGAAAGCGCCATCACCTCTGGTCGAACTTTCAAGGCAAGGGAAGCCAAGATCCAGCAAGAACAATATCAGGGCTTCGCCCAATTTGAACTGATAGCCTTCGAACCTACCCATCTCGCGGCCAAAGGATTTCTGGAGTGGTGGATTAAGTTTTATCAAGCTTGTATGTTCGATACACTTACTATTCGACAGAAACTAATTGATGCCTTCGATGTGCAGGTACCAGCAAAGAAAGGTATGTTTACTCATGCCAAAGAAATAAAAGCTTTTCAAAATTACTTCGAAACTACTTACGACCCCACACGCTTGGACTCCACTGTGCATCAAGCGGCTGAGACCTTGAAGGAAAAATTTAAACAAAAAGTTTCTAAGCTAAAACTTCCTTCAGGGCTGTCACCTGAGGATAGGTATAGGTTGGCATTCGAAATGCACCCACCTAAATTTCCCAGATTACCTACCTCAGAACTGGCTCTGGCTTGGTTTCCCCCATATCCATGGTGGTTTACTTGCAAAGAGATGTTCAAATATCTTCAGAGGAAACCAAAGCCATCTGAGACTGTGACATGGGCTCGACACTGGCTTCATGATTTCCCAGGACATCTTCGATATGACCTTTCTGCCATGTCAATTAAATCTGATCAAGGCACAGGTGCGAATGCTTGGGAAAAACTCCCAAATATCTTTTATTTTCCAAATCTTTAACCTTTGCTTTAAATGTTTTGATTTTCAGCTATCAGGATAAAGACTGCTGCCTCGAAATCGAAGGAAGGGAGTGCCTCTCAAGCCTCCATCGAAACTACCGAAAAGGCTAATCCACCCGAAACGACTACTGCTGCTGCAACTACACCAACAACAACAACGCCAACAACAACAAGTGCCCCGATTCCAACGGTAATCACTTAGTTTTTTATGCTTCGAATTCACTCAATCCTTTTATATCTAACTTCGTTAAAATTCGTTCAGACCAACAAGCTTCCCCCCACTACTCCCAAGAAGCGGAAACCAAGCACCACTGGGGAAGATCTCACTGCTGGAGGAAACTCAAACACTGCTTCGAAGAAGAAGGTAAAGAAAGCTACACCCAAAAGTACTGTTCCTACTAGTGCCTCTGGACTCGACTCCAGGGATGCTGCTCCCTTACCACAATCCAAAAATCCACCTTCGACCTCCAACCCACAGTTGGAACGCATAGCTAGTAACCTCTCTTCTGAGGGCCCACAGGTAAATCGAACTTCTTTAAAATGTTTAACTTCTTATTACCTTGGGGAAGGTCATCCTCTAACATTTTGCTGCTCCTTGCAGAACATCCTGAATCCTACCATTTCGACCTCACCGTCCAGGGCTGCTGTTCCGCTTAACTCCTCTCCTCAAGGAGATTCCAGCAATTTGGTCCAAAACAAAGGTTCTTCCAACGTGGCGGTTTTGGCTGGAACTTCTGAGCAGCCAGATGACCAAGGTACCTCCATTCCTCTGAAAGAGGTGAACGAAACCATACCTCAAACGTCTGCAGAGGATTCACAAAGGGTTCTTCAAAAGTCCCCTCTTGAAACTCTTCAAGAGGATCCAAAGGATACTCAGACTGAAGAGGAAAAAGCTGATTCTGGGCAAGGATTCGAAGAATCTGCAGACGAAGAATCTGAGGAGGGAAACGCCAATGATGGGGAAAACGACAATGATGGTTCGACTGCCGGGACGGAGTCTAATGCACATAGCGGTGAAAAGGATGGTATCGAAGTGGTAGATTTGGACGAGGATGAAGAAGACCAAGAGCACGAAGCAAATGAAGGGGATGGTGATACAATCAACGAAAACCCAGAGGTTGAAACAAACGAGGTTCCCCTACGCGTGGAATTCCCCCAATCCTCTCCGTCTCGAATGACTGACGAGGAACTGGCACTTCTGAGGCGAAATGACCCTATTGGGTACATGAAGGCAAAGTTGGCCCAGAGGGACATCCCACTCGCTAGGGCTGGCACAAGTTCAACCAGCTATCCTCTTCCCACAGATGAAAGAGTTGTTCTTCTCAACAAAATTAGGAGAACTATTCTCAATGTGGATATCTTCGAAGTGCTTAAGCAAGATAGTACTGCTTGCTATACTATGAAGGAGCTGCTTACAAAGGTTAATCTTTCCAGCTGCTCTTTGCCAGTTAGTACTCTCTTGTTTGATCTTCAGAATTTGCTGGACAACGTAACTGGCTATCTTCTCCAAGACGAATCTGCTGCCAAGAAGGTTCACGAGAAACGCATTGCTATGGATGCCGCCTATGAACACGCTTCGAAGCTTTCTCAAGAAGCTGAAGATCAGGCTATGCATCTGAAGCAGGCAAAAACTGAATATGAGGCTCGAGCTGAGTCCATTCTTATTTGGGAAAGGCAGATTCTGGAACTTCAGCAGAAAGTTAAGGAGGCTAAGGAACAACAACTAGCCTTCGAAACTAATCCTGCAGGTAACCAATTCGAAGAGCTTCTCAACCGGGGGCTTGCAGAAATGGAGACTGCAGAACAACTTAAAGGAGAAGTGGCAACCTTGGAAGGTGCCAGGCGGTTTGCTCAGCAGAAACTTGAAACATTTCGAAGTACCTTTACTCGATTGAAAAATAATGTTTATTTCTAGATTTTTTGGTCTATCTGACCATAACTTTGGTTCTTTCAATGTAATATTCGAACAACGCCATTTTGGCATTCTTATCTTGCCATCTTGGCTTTTTTATAATATTTTGTTTACGTTGTTACTATTCGAATTTCCCGCAGGCTTGGTTTATATTTCTTTAAATATTTCCCATTAACCTTTAGGACACGTTTATCATCCAAGAGTTCTTCGACTTCGTAGGCATTGTTTGAGAAAACTTTTAATACTCGAAAAGGTCCTTCCCAATGAGGTGACCATTTACCTAATGCTTTGTTCTTCTTATCCATAGGCAATATGACTCTCCAAACCAAGTCATTAGTAACGAATACTTTTTTCTTCACCCTCTTATTGTATGTTCTGGCCACTCTTTCTTTTTGCCTTATCAAAATCTCCAACGCACGTAATCTAATTTCGTCCAATTCAACTAATTCATTCATCATCATTTCCCAATATAACGCGGCTGGAATTTCGTTTTGTTTCTGTATTCGAACTGATTGCAGATGAATTTCTACTGGTAACACTGCATCATGGCCGAATGTAAGTTGGAAAGGAGTAGTGTTAGTGGCTTCCTTTGGAGATGTTCTACAAGCCCATAATACTTGGTCCAGAGTTTTGTGCCAATTTCTTGGCTTCTTGCCAATATGCTTCTTGATTAATCCTATTATTACTTTGTTTGCCGCTTCGACTTGTCCGTTTGCTTGAGCATAATATGGTGTTGAAGTTAGCAATCTAAACCCCATTTCTTGGGCAAATCCTTGCATCTTTCTACCAGTAAATACAGAACCTTGGTCTGTAGTTATACTTTCTGGTAATCCAAACCTATAGATAATATGCTTTTGTATAAATTCGATAATTGCCTCTTGATCAGCAACTACCAAAGGTATAGCTTCGATCCATTTGGTAAAATAATCTACTCCTACCAAGATATATTTATGACCTTTGGACGAAGCAGGATTTATTTCGCCTATCAGATCTAATGCCCATCCTCTGAATGGCCATGGTTTGATGATCGAATGCAGCTCACTTGCAGGGGCGTGTTGAATTCCTGCATGTTTCTGACATTCCTCACATCCTTTCGCAAAGTCTATGCAATCTTTGAGCATGCTAGGCCAATACAAACCATATCGAAATAGCAACCATTTCATTTTATGGCCTGCTTGGTGTGCCCCACATGCCCCATTATGGACTTCAGACAATGCTAAATATGCCTCACTTTCTCCTAGGCATTTCAATAAAACACCTTCTTGGGTCTTTTTGAACAATTCGTTCCCCATGAGGAGGTATGACAATGCTCTATATTTTGTTTTTCTATCTACTTTTAGAGTTGGGTCTGCTAAATAACTCTTTAATGGACTTCGCCAATCTGTATCTGACAAAGTATTTATGGCTAGAATTTCGAATCCCTGTTTCTCGGCATATCCCAATCTCATACTTTCCAGATTCGATGGTGTGAATCTAGTAGCCATAACTCTTCCCCTTATTTCGACCAAATCCTTAAGATTCTTGGTAGATACTCTATAACCTGAAGCCAACTGCGCTAAGTCTTTTGCTTCTTGGTTTTCTAATCTTGGTATGTATTGAATATCCATGTATTCAAACTTTCTCAATAGCCTATTGACTATGACGAAGTATACCATTAGATTTTCCTTTATGCACTTATATTCTTTTGTAATTTGTTTGACCACCAACTCAGAATCTCCTTTAATTTCGACTCTGGTTGCCCCCAATTCCAACAAAGCTTCAAGTCCAACAATGAGCGCTTCATACTCAGCTTCGTTGTTCGAACAACAAGGACCATCCAATTTATACTTGAATTTTGTTGGAATTCCTTCAGGAGAAATTAGAAGGACTCCAACACCACTTCCATTCTTGTGGGTTGAACCATCAAAGTACAATTTCCATGGTTGCATTTCGACGTAACTTATGCTTGTCTGCTCAACCAACGAATGATCCACAATGAAATCAGAAATCACTTGACCTTTCATAGCTTTTAAGGGCATGAACGTCAATGAATATTCCGTTAAGGCCAGAGCCCACTTTCCAACTCTACTATGCATTATTGGCTTTGAAAGCATATGTTTAATGACATCGAAGTGAGACGAAACATAAACATCAACAGGTTTTATATAATATTTGAGTTTCATACAAGAGAAATACAAACAGAGACATAGCTTTTCTAAATTGCTATATCTGGTCTCGGCATCATTCAGCACTCTACTTAGATAGTATATGGCTCTTTCGACGCCATTGTTATCCTCTTGTGCTAACATACTACCTATGCTAACTTCAGAGGCAGATATGTACAATCTCATGGGCTTCCCCCATGATGGTGGAGACAACATAGGAGGCTGGGAAAGATATTCTTTTATTTTGTCAAACGCCTCCTGGTGAGCTTCGTTCCATTCGAAGGCCTGACCTTGCTTCAGACGAAGTAACAGAGAGAAAGCTTGAGTCCTTCCACTCAGGTTCGAAATGAATCTTCTGAGGAAGTTAACTTTCCCTAGTAGAGATTGCAACTCCCTTTTTGACGCAGGTGCTTTCGTCTCCATTATGGCTTTGGTTTTGTTCTGGTTGATTTCAATTCCTTTCTTGTGGACCACAAAACCAAGAAAATCTCCAGCCTGCACAAAAAATGCACATTTAAGGGGATTCATTTTTAAGCCATGTTTTCTCATTCGCTCGAATGATTGGCTTAAATGATGCAAATGTGCTTCTGCAGATATAGATTTGATGACTATATCATCAATATACACCTGCATGAAGGTTTCGATAAAGTCATGAAAGATTGAATTCATCGCCCTTTGATAAGTTGCCCCAGCATTTTTTAAACCAAAAGGCATCACCACCCATTCGTAGGTGCCTAAGGCTCCTGGGCAACGAAATGCTGTTTTTGCAACATCTTCTTCAGCAATGAAAATCTGGTTATATCCAGAGTATCCATCTAACATGCTCAAGTATTCGAATCCTGCAGCAGAATCTACTAGCATTTCTGCCACGGGCATGGAATATTCATCCTTAGGGGTTGCAGTATTTAAATCCCTAAAATCTATGCAAATCCTTAAAGAACCATTTTTCTTGATAACAGGTACTATGTTTGCTAACCATTCGACGTACCTTGTTGTTCTGATGAATTTGCAACGCAGCAACCTTTCGATCTCAGCTTTAATTTTTGTGAGAACCGCTGGCGCGAATCTTCTGGGAGTTTGTTTGATGGGCCTCTTGCCATCTTTGATTGGCAGCCTATGTTCGACCAACTCCCTCTTTAAACCAGGCATCTCATCATAATCCCATGCGAAACAATCTTTGTTCTCCTTAAGGATTTCGATCACTTTTTCCTTGAGGCCTGGGCTAAGTTTAGCACTTACGTAAGTTACTCTTTTCGTCTTGTCATCCCCTAAGTTGACTTCTTCGAGCGGGTCTTGTGCCAACATTTTGACACCTGAGTTTATGGGATCCCTTTCGAAGCCTAAGGGTTCTTTGTCATAGATGGCATCCAACCTTTGATCCATCTCCAACTCTTCGCTGGGTGAGCATTTCGAACCCCCCCCACTAACTTCATTCGTTTTTTCAAATGATTCATTTATTTCAGCCTCTAAGGCCGCTTTCGATTCATTCTCAGCCATATAGGCCGAAATCCTTTCGAAAAAGGTAGACTCAGTCATGGTTAAGGTTGTCGAAGTCCCAGCCTGCTGGCCGTTTTTGTATAGCACCTTCAACTTCCTCTTCTTTACTGATTATTGTTCTATCCCAGTAAAGTCCATCATGACGAAGTGTCATGTAGTAGTGGGCATTTCTAGTTTCATTCATCTCATCATTTGGAACACATGGAGCAATCTTTGCCAGATTTTTATCATAATCCCTTTTGTCAACTAAATTGACAGTTGACATAAAGTAACTCTGGTCTGCTTCGATGTTTTCCACGATTCCGTCATCTCTCCACAGGACTAGTCGTTGATGCATTGACGAAGGAACTGCTCCCACGCCATGGATCCACTCTCTTCCTAACAGTAGGTTATAGTTGGCCTTGGCTTCGACAACCATAAACATGGTGGGCCTGCAACTTGAGCCTATTGTCAATTCCAACTGGACCACCCCCAGTGTTTTACCCACTTTTCCTTCATAATTGGATAGAACCATATTATGGGGCTTGATATCCCCTTCGCGGATTTCCAACCTTTTTAGCATGAAATGGGGAATCAGATTGACTGCAGCACCCCCATCCACTAGAACTTTGTTCACACCATGGACACCCACTTTCGCCCGAATGAAAAGTGGCTTGAGATGATTCTTCATTGTAGGCTCTGGACGTTCGAAGAACGCATTTTGTTCTTCAACAGCCCCATTGTCCATCACGTAGTAGCATACGGGCCTATGTTTCATTAAATCTGTGGTGTCTTCTTCCTCATATTCATCGATTTCGGTTTCCTGCCCGAATTCGCAGGGAAGCACAGACACTACGTTACAGTTCAGGTTAAATGAAGACTCCCCCTCCGATTCGAAGTTATCTGTTATCATATCTTCGTCCTCTTCCGGGCCTGGAGTGTATTCCTTTGGTCCGTCTTGTTGGTCTTCAGAAAAAAGCCTTCTGTTGACTGGAGGTTTCTCTTCCGTCTGACTTTTTGGTTTGTTGGTGCTCGATTCACCTTGTGTCTTTGTTGAAGTATCCCCTTTGTTTGCCACAGCTTCTCTTTCAGCCTTTCGAATCCTTTGCTGTCTGCGCCACTGGGATCTTGACATGGGGTTCCTTCCTTTGTAATTTTCTAATCTGACTTCCTCCCTTTTTTGTGTGTTGAATTGCCTCCTGTATGTCACAGCATGGCGTGCATTTCGTTCAGCATTCCTCCATTTGTCTTTGCCTTTGTCATTTCTGGCTTGCAACCATCTATCGGTTGGTACTTCAGCAGGGAGTTTGAAAGTCACTCTTCGAGCAACTTTGGGGTGAGGGCTATCAGGTCTTCGCTGTTTGTATCTGCTGTCGAAACGCGGACCCATCTGGGCAGTTTCTTGATGGCTCCAGCAAGGGGCGAAGGGGATCGTTTCGAAGGCCCTAGCCATGCTTTGGTCATACACAGCAGAACATCTTGGGCACACCAAGCACTTAGTTGCCCCCTTGTAGCAGCGAAAAACAAACTCCAACAAACTCTCTCCAGCCTTGGGGTAGCATCTAAAAAGTTGGTTATCCTGGCGCCAATTGTTGCCAGTTCGAGCCCTCTGTACCCTTTCGAAATTTGCAGCAATTCTTTGGTTGCAGAGGATGCTGCACCTAGGGCACAGTATCATGCCTGGATCTCCTTTGTGGCATGACATGAGATAGTCTTTGAGAGTATCATCTCCAGTGTGATTGTCCCCCATCCTATGCTTTTCTTTTTCTAAGTATTTTTCCACTTCCTTCATCTCAGAACGGGGTCTTTCCATGTCCACCATATTTATTTCCAAATCCTCCTCTTTTGTTTCGTCATCGCCCCATCCTGTGGGCTTTATATCTTCGATCTGGACCCTCGAACTTTCTGGGGCAGAATATTTGACCAGATAGTCATATTTTCCACTGGGTTCCCCTAGAGTGTCCCATATTTCCTTCTGAGAGGGGACTGGCTGCGTAATTTGGACTTTCTCTAATTCCAAACTCAAGCCCTCAGTGACTTGTGTAAATCCTTCGTTGTGATCCCCTTGGCCTTCAGTAGCCTGGGTTTCTCCTGCAACAGCCACAGGTCCAGCAATCGAAGTGTCTGGTGTATTCTGGATGCCTTCCATGACTTCCTCGCTGACTTCGACCATCACCCAGTTTTCGACTCCAATGTCCTTCTCTCCTGTCAGGGTATCGCTTCGATCAATTTCCACCATGTTGACTTCTCCAATGCATGCAGGCTCGGAGTAGTTGGTGTCTGCGACGTCCAAAGGATCTTCGTCCACTTTCATCTTCATCTTATCAGCAAACTTTAATCTGCCATCTTTGATTGCGTTTTGAATCAAATCCCTGAAAAGAAAACATTGTGAGGTCTTGTGGCCTAGGAAACTATGATATTTGCAAAATCCCCTTTTCTTCCTCTGGTCCAAAGGGGGTATTTTGACATTTGATGGCACAATTAGTTGGCCATCTTTGACAAGCAAGTCAAAGATTTCGTCACATTTAGTGACATCGAAGGTGTAAACCTTCTTTGGAAACTTATCACTTTTCTCATTTTCAACAATATCTTTCCCTTTCGTAGGAACTAACATTTTGCAGGAGTAAGGCGGGGCCTGTTTTAATTCAGCGAGGTCGATTTCGACCTCTTCGAATTCGAATTCAGGATATTCTTCTACTTCCTCAGTTCCAACATAGGAAATCCTTTCTTTCTTACTATTCTTAAAGACTCGGGCTTTTTCGGCTTTTAGTCTTTCGACATGTCGAACCCTATCGGCTAACTGAGCCATATCCCTCAAATGCTGAGTATCTAATTTCTTTCGAATAGAGTAATCCAATCCCCCAGCGGCCATTTCGACTAACTCATGCTCAGGCACTACTGTGTAACATCTGGATTTTAACAGCCTAAATCTATTCAAATAGTCATCAATGGGTTCAGTGAACTTTCTCTTAACACTGGCCAATTCCTTCAGACTTATTTTCGATTGTCCCATGTAAAATTGCTCATGGAATAATCTCTCTAAAAGGGTCCAAGTGTCAACAGACCCAGGAGGCAACGTGGTAAACCAAGTGAAGGCATTTTTTGTCAAGGAACTTGGGAAATATTTGATTCTGAGATCTTCATTATTGGCTATATCCCCCGCTTCGGTTAAATATCTCGCTATGTGTTCGACTGTTGACTCGTTGGTATCCCCAGCGAACTTTGTAAATTTAGGGACTTTGTATCCCCTTGGTAAATCAGTATGCATTATACAATCTAATATAGGAGAAGCGTAATTTGGCCTCCTCATTCCCATATTGAGGCCGTTTTGGGTCATGATCCTCTCTATCATGGTGGTCAGATTATTTTCTGCCAAGATGTTATCGTTTCGAATCCTATGAACGACAGCATCGGCATCTTGGTTTCGACCAACCAAAACGACTCCCCTAGGTTGTTCTCCTCGAAATTCTGGGGCTTCTGGTCTTTCGATCCTTGCCCCTGGTTCCATAACTTCCCTTTGTGGGCCCGGAATTATTGGGGCTTCTAACCTTGGTGCTCTGGCCCCTAAGTTAACCTCTTCTCTGGGTGGTCTATGAATTGGGTCGTTGGCAATTTGTTCTATAACAGGCACGTTTGTTCGAAATCCCGCCTGGTTCTGCCTACGCCTTTCTGTGGGAGCAAAGAAATCTGCTATTCGACTCATATTGTCAGCGTTTTCCCTGTTCGTCACAGTCACATTCTGAACTATTGGGGCGAATATTTCCTGCATGGTTTGCGCTAACACCCCTATCATATTATGGTTGCTGTCATCCATCAATTGCCTAAAAGCCAACTGGTTATCTGTGGTTAGGATAGGCAATGTACTATAACCCACTGACCCTTGGTTATTTGACATAAATTGGTTTGCCCCAGACCCAGATCCTAGTTGTGGGGATGAATTCGATGTGGAATTGTGTAAACCTGCCATAAAAGATGTTGGCATTCCGTAGGAAGAACTTCTAATTCTATTCCCATCGAAGCCGGGTGGTCTAGTTGATGGAGTGGCGAAATGGGATTGTGTCCCAGGTGGCGGAACGAATCCCCCAGGGTAGCCCATAGTTCCAGTATTTCCTAAGATCGAACTGTTGGTTGATATGCCACTTACTCCGTTGGTGGCCATGTTACTGGTTGAAGATGCAACAGACTGTGCATTCGAAGGGATTACATTAGATGTTCCGCTCGAAATGGACGCGTTAGTGCCTGTTGCCTGTGGGCCACCTTGGTCTCCTTGTTGATTGTCTGAATTAGACATTTTGTCCAAACGTTTTCTTCTGGATAAAGGTTGGTTGCTGTTGGTTATCTTACCACTTCTCAGGTTCATAAAACAGCAAACTTCTTAGGTTCCTACGTTTCTGGGATGGCTATGTCTCGACAATCCTTAATTCTGATATCCAACTATTGGTCCCACCGGGTGTGCCAATTTGTTTCCAGTGATTTCTGGTAAACAACCGCTAGTCTTCCAAACTATCGAATAATCTTTATTAACGCTACTCAATCTCTTTGGTAACTCACAGGATCGACTAGATTGATCCTAGGACTCCTTGGATATTAAGGTTACTCTCACAATCGAACAATTATTCATGGGTGCTATTGTACAAATGTTTGGTTTATTTCGATCCCTCTCTCTAAGAGTTTAAGAATGTGGTCAAAATGTATGTGAAAACTAAGTTATACGAATAATTGCTAATTGTAATGCTGATTGAAAAGACATATAAAACTGTATGGAAAATGAAGTAACTGGTTTCGACCCATAAAACATTTAACATAAAATATTTCTGGAATGTGGAAGTTTGAAACGTGAAGAAAGCGTTTAATGCAAGAAATCTAGAAATGACTTTAAGTGAAAGTACATGTTTGAAGAATAATACTTGAAAGTAAAGGTATTGAGAGCGTAAAAGTTCTCTGAAATATAGAGTGCTCGAAATATAAAGAAAGCAGTAAAATGTAAAACTTTGAAGAAAAGACTTTGAAATGAAAAGACAGTAGATAAATAAACTTGCAAATGTTATTCGACAGAAAGAAAAAGAAGGAAAGTACTGGAAATAGTAAAAAGGGCTTTTATTAAATTAGAAATACATGGTGCTATCATACATACATCTCTCTTGCATTCGTTTCCCTTGCCATGTGGTAGTTTGAATGTTATTGAGTATTTTGTATAACAGATATGACACACTGAAATCCTAACACTAAGACTTCTATTTATACTAATTCGACCCTAACGGTCTCGCTACAAGATCATGCCACGTTTCGAACATGCAAGACAATGCTTCTTTCATCTTTCCACGTGTCCCCAAATGCTCCAACACATAACTTTCAAACTTTGAAAGTCCCGCTTTCATTTTAAATTTTAAATGCTTTGGTGTTTCTCTGTTTCGAACGCTCTTCTCAGACCTAGCTTCGCTGCTGTTTCGAGACCCCTTTGGATACGCTCCCATGATCACCGTTCGAAGCTTCAAGCTTTGACACACTCATTCGAAACACTGCTTCTGCAATTTCGAAGCGTGGTGTTTTAATTCCATTTCGATCAGAACTTCTAGCTCTTTTTGAATTCTAAATAACACTATCAAAATCTTCAGCCAACACTTAGCCACGTTATTAGTCTATTGACCTGAAAGATTTATCTTTCCATCCTCTATTTGGAGTTAGCTAGATTGATTTTCTAGAGGATACAAGAAGCTAAGTTTGTGGTTGCTCTTAAAATTAGAAACGTTTAAGTTTGGGATGGGGGTAATAAAAATCTTGATTCATATAAAGAAAAAATTATGAAAAAGAAGTATGGAATAAGAAAAACTGTTAAATTATAGCTTCTGGAAAATAAAAAGAGAAAAGAAAGAAAAAAGAACTCATGTCTAGTACCGAGTTGTAATGAGGAAGGTCAAAAAGGTGATATGTTTAGAAAATTAGCAGGTACTTAACTCCAAAGAATTAAACCTACTGACCAAAATAATCTCCTACCTTCACATAAGCCATGTTATAACCTTTGAAATACCTCAAAAGCATGTTTTTAGATAGAATGTGATAGACTTTTTAGAAATTTTACAAGTCCATATGTCTGATGTCAATTATGTGTGAATGAGAGTACATAAATTTCCAATTATGAGTGAACTAGTGATATTGTGAGAAAGGTTAAGTATGGAGAAAGTTGAAGAAGATTCCTTAGAAAGTGTTGAATTGAAGAAAGTGATAGAAGTAAAGACTCTGTGAGCAATAATGTCTCTCATTGGTTTGGTAAGTATGAGGTTCTGAAGTTCATAGGTATGAATGAGTTACTTGAGGACAATCAATAATGTAAGTTTGGGATTGCGATGACACTCTGTTAACACGTAACTTTTACAGCATTTTGTCTGTTATTTTATTAAGTTTAATCTCATTTTGGTTAAGTTTGATTAGGATTTACTATGTTTTTGAATAAATGGAAGAAAAGGGAAGAAAAATGAAAATATGAAGAAATGGTGTGAAAAAGAGAAAATTTTGAGACAATTCAACACTGCATTTATCACACCCACCGTGGCACGATGCACATCTTCTTGTGGTGCAATACATTAGTATTGTGGTGCGATTCCATATGGGGTATGATGTGTTTTCCATCTTTATAAAAGGATTTTTGCATACTTTTTGGGGTTCTTCTTCTGGTGACCTAATTTTGACGACACAGAAATATTTTGGAGCTCTGGAGCAAAGGTTTTCACCATCGAAGTCAAATTCTAACCAGAAGTCCATGTATATTTATCTTATCTCTATTGTTATGAATTATCTAGTTATGAGTAGCTAGTTTTCTTAGGTTAGTTTTTGTTGAGATGAACTTGTATGGGTCTGTTGGAACCATATGTTAGGTCTTTGTACTGTTTACTCTTTTGATTGATTAAGTTTCCTATTCAATTAATATTTGTGTTTAATGATTTATATGTGTTTACGAATGTCTATATGTCGATTCAAATTTAGGTTGATTACTAACCTTAAATGTATGAATCAAATTTAAATTAATTGTTCAATATAATAATTGATTTAAAATAGGGTTTAACGAACAAACATTGCCTATTTTAACTATCAAATTAGCCTAAGAGATTATGTAATTATAACTTATAATAGTGATTTATACACCAAGAGATTAGGTATACCAACTTAGTTAAACAGTCGTGGTAATTGAATTAATCATCATAAGGGCAGATAGATGCTAGCATCAAAAGTAACATACATGGGATTCAAGACAAAACCTAATCGCCTTTCGCATTCTGATAACCTTTTTATTTACTTTTCGCATTCAAACTTGAAAACCTCCCCTTGCTACTTTTAATTTGAACAATCGTAATCCTTATTAAATTCAAATTATCATGGAGATGATCTTTTAAAATATTACTTCGACACTATCGGTACACTTGTCGATTTGTCATCAGTTCATCTATGGGAACCCTTAATAATCAACATTTTGTAACCCTAATATCTGTCAATCAAGATATTTATGCTAGGGAGAGGATACAAACCTTTGGGACATATGACATTGAGTTTGGTGAATTCGACGCACATATTCCACTTTTTCAATGCCTTTCTCACCAAAACCATTCTAGCCAGCCATGAAGGGTATATGACCTCTATTATGAAACCAATGCTTGTTAGCTTATAAACTTTCATGTAAGTGGTTGTTCTCTTTTCCACGCCAACCATGCACTTTATCTGAATTAGTGGCCTAACTGAGGTGTTTATGGAGAGGCAGTGACATACCACTATGGTATTTATGCCAAGCATATCCAGGGGTGCCTATGCGATCAGGTCGGTGCAAATAAAATGATATTGAAGGGGATCAAACAAGATGGATAATGCCATAGGATTATGGGTCGAGAAGCTGTATGAAATAAAAGTGGTCGTATCACACTACCCCTCACTCCACCATCGGGGAAACCCCTTTTACACTAGTGTATGAGAAGACGTCTCACTTCCAGTCAAAATAGACACACCATCATGGCGACACTCCCATTTCTATGAATAATAAAATGAATCAAGGCTAAGATATGTCGCTAACCTGGTTGACAGAATAAGAGATGTCATCCATATTCAGGAATTCACCTCTAAACAAAGAGCATATATAAGATATAACTCCCAGGTAGTTCAAAGAGAGATGCAGGAAAGTTATTTAGTGCTACAACAAGTCATAATGCATACCCAATAGGGAAAGCTACAACTTAATTGGGAGGGACAATATCACATATATTAGAATTACCTAATGGATTCAACAAGCTTGAAGTATTTGATAGACGGATCATTCTGAGAACATGGAACTTAGTCAATCTGAAATATTATTATAGTTGATCGGTAGAAGGGAAAATCGTCTATTTACAAAAACTCTTGTAAAAGACTCTGACATTTGCAACAAACTATTATGGTTTGATTGTCAAATTTAATTATTGGACTCCAGAGGAAGCTCATTTCTGCTTTACAAGGTAATTAAATTGTTGGCTTCCAGAAGAAGATCTTTGTCACCATACGAGGTAATTAAATTGATGAAATTTCATAGGGAGATCATTGCTACCTTACAGGGTAATTAAATTGTTGGACTTCCACAAGAAGATCCTTGTCACCCTTCAGGATAATTAAATTGTTAGACTTCCCCGAGAGATCATTGCTACCCTATGGTGCAATTAAATTGTTGGACTTCGACAAGAAGATCTTTGCCTCCTACGGGGTAGTTAAATTATTGGATTTTTCACATGGAAATCCTAGCCATCTTAGAGAAACTTCCTTATGAGGATCTTTCAAAAACTTAAGGAAGACTCGACTAAGTCTCATCAGGAAGACACAACTAAGTCTCTTCAGGAAGGTTCAACTATGTCTCGCCTAAAGGACTGGACTAAGTCTTGTCGGAGGGACTCGACTAAGTCTTTCCTGAGGGAGTCGAATTAGTCTCTCTTGAGGGACTTTACTAAGTCTCGCTTGAGGTACTCAACTAAGCTCGCCTAAGGAATTCAATTAAGTCTCGCCTGTGGGAGTCAGCTAGGACTCGTCAAGAAGACCTAACTAAGTTCGTCTGAGGGACTTAACCAAGTCTCACCAGGAAGATGCAACTAAGTCTCTCCTAAGAGACTCAACTAAGTCTCACCAAGAAGGAACACTTGAGTCTCGCCAAAGGGATTCACTTGACCCTCGTCTAGAAGGATCATCTGAAACTCCGAGAACTGAAGGGGAGAGTAAAACTTCAACTAGGCTCCTGAGGAAAGCCCGAAGAGAAGTAAGGGGTTACAACATGTTTAGCCCAAAATCCTCACTAGGTAAGAAAATTATATTTGATATCAGAAAACCAAATGACAAAGTGTAAATATATTTAGGCGTAGCATAAATTGGATTAATTGTGCAAATATTATGAAAATGCTTAAATTAAACTAACAATTGAAAAATATGTTGAGAGAAACTATTAAACCCCCCTTTGAATCCTTTGCCCTTTTTTATCTGGTTAATTCATGTTTGAACCTATAATGACTTTTCTTATATCACTTATATCACGATTATTTTACAAAATAGTTGCACATAATTTCCCGTCATGCAACACGCTTCGCCTAATTACAATCCCTCAATATCTTGGACGACGTCACAATAATGAAGGTTTGATCGACGGTAAAATACCTATCACATTTGAGGATACTTTATGTCTAGTGATATAAACAACATCTGAATAATCTTTAATTTAAATTTTGATATCTATTATTAGTTCTCAAACACGGTCTAAACCAATTCCCTCAAATTCGTAAACGTGAAAAAAATATTAAACACACAATGTTACTGAATAACATAAGAAATCTGTCATTATAAAGAACATATCTACACGGATAATGTGTTTCACACAAATAGGAATAAATTCATCTCAAGGGGTTGAATATATGAAAATTAGTCACTTATCTGTAATGGGTTAATAAGAAATTCGTTGAAAAGAAAACAATTATACATTACAATAGATGAGGGATGGAACCCTTAATGGTTCCTTCTATTGTCCTCATTCCAATTCTTCAAATTCTACCTTAAATGGAATAAAATTTGAAACACTAACAACTGTATGCATTTGAAAATTTATAAAAGATTTTTTTACACAAAACTGTGTCGCACAAACCTAGTGACGCATCGCAATTTTGCAATGTTGATGATATGTCGGCATGTTGATTGTAAAAACGTGTTGTGCTTCCTAAATGGAGCACCACGACTTTTCTAGAAGCTAAATGGTGTTTTGTGTTTCATAACTTGTTGTTGTTTGTCTTGTGCAATGTGTTTTGCTCAATCTTATTCATTTTCTTCTTTTCTTTTGATAATTGTGTGCAAGTTGTCTCATTCATTCATCATCATAACTTCTATAATAAAATACTACATAATTTGTCTAGTTAAGATGATTTTGCCACAAATTGATCATTTCTATAATTTTTATTTTTAGAAATCTTTATTTAAACCTTAAAAATATAAACTATTAAAAATATTAAAAACTAATATAAATTATACTAAAAAAACATGTAATATATCTTAAGTGAAATAAATTCGGGCTTCAAAATTACATATTCCCCATTAAAATTGGTTAAACACTATGAATTACAAAGGAATAAAGGAAGAGTTGGCAAGAAGAAGAATAAGTATTGATAGCAATAAATTCTTATGTGTATTCTGCTCTATTGAGGTAGAATTGCTTGATCATATGATGTTGTCTTGTGTGTTTTCTAAAGCGGTCCGGAGGGGGGTGTTGTCCTGGTTGGATATCAACCAAGTCGTCAAGGGGTTGCTTGTACATCAGCTGTTTCGGTTTCATGAGGCTTTAAGGGGAATAATTTCTCTAAAAAAGATTTTGATTGTTTAATTGACAATTTATTGGATGCTGTAGATCTCAAGAAATTCGGCAATCTTTAAAAACGAGAAGCCTGTGATGTCAGATATTGTGGAGAGTGTTAAATTATTATCTTGATTTTAACATGTAATTGGCATAAACTCTAAAAGTTGTAGAGATATTTACTTATGGCTCAAATGTCTATGAGATTTTATGTAAGTGGCTGTTCTTGTGTAAATAGGAGGGTATCCCTTGTACTCCTTTAATCACATTGCTCCATTATTTATAAATAAAAAAATACAACAACTCATTTTGTCACCTCAATTTTTCTATATCAATACAAACACGGATTTTGTTTTCAAGTCAAAAATTGAAGAACCGCGCATTTGAATTTACATTCCAACAAATAATTATAGGTTTAACTTCTAAGTTAAAGAGTTTCCTTTTAAAAAAATTCACAAATTTGGTTAAAGAGTTTCCTTTTAAAAAATTTCACAAATTTGGTTTTGTTCTATGTCAAGTACATATTCCCATACTGATTGCAAAGCAACCATTGAGGTATCTCTCATACTTTATGTCCATTCATTTATTCTAATCAACACATCACTTTCATTTTCTTGTCACTAAAATCTCACATGAAATATACAACACATAGCATGCAACACGGTAGAATAAAAATCAAATATTCTTGTCGACCGGGGTGGAATAACTTTGTTTCTATAATGTTCCACTTTACCAACTTACCAAGAAATCAACACATACTAATATATAATGATCTTTCAATTCTTTTTCTTTTTTAAATTAATTTCACGGAATCACAACACACATGGCATCAAGCCCTAGGAATGTTTCCCTTACAAAGGTGGTTAATATCACACATGGTTTTGTTGCTTGGCTCCACCAAGAACAGCAAGAGTCACGAAAGCACAGCCATGCGAATCTGTTGTTTGGTTCCTTAATCAAATATTTAAAGGAACTAATTAGTGAGAGTAGTGAATTATTTATGTAAAGTAGTTTGATGGACATAAGTGGCATCTTAGTTGGAAATAATTATACTAAAGAGATCAACTTGAGATTTAATTAATTAATTAATGTCGTTTTCATCTTTGTCCAACAAACATTCTTTCTTTTGTCCTCTTCAATATCATACCACACCATGGACCCTTTACCTACCCCTGCCTGCCGACCAAGATTGATTTTCATGCACATTCTAATTCTCTCTTCATATTTTAGATCAACCTTTCAAAATTAGTCAAGTTTAAGTCATTTTTTAATGCTGATCTCAGTCCTTAATCGTGGCTTAATTATTTATTTCCATGTGACTTATGTGGTCCTCAAATCATAATCTTATCCTAGCCAAGTTGGAGAAACTATATGTTATGATTATTTCTTTTTCACTTCGTCCATTAGTAAACTATTTGATTCATGTCTATGTATAATCAAGATATCTATCTATTGTAACATGTAAAGTTTGTAATTGCTATTAACTTTTTTAAGGTTGAGTTGAGTGTTCTAAATGTTTCTATTATTTTTCTAACTCTATAAGTATGTCTTTTAATTAGCATGATGTTAACAACTTATAATTTATGTTCAAAAAGCATAGTGTGCTTCAACTTTAAATATCAAGCTACAATTATGATATAGGCAAATTATATTATCACTTTATATTGCTGTTTAATGTACTTTTGTTTTATGTGATATATAGATTATATAGGTGGAATTGTGAACTAACTATCGCATTTGCATATGTTCTGATTTGAAGCTACATTTCTAAAGTTTGTCTTCTTTGAGAATTTGTGCAAAGCCTTGGTAGTTTTGTCTATCACTGGAAAATCTTATTATGAACTTCATTTCATCAATTGAAGTTGGTTTGATTACATTTGCATGTTTTAGTTTGTTTTATGCATACGATTGCATGCATATGAGAACTTTTAACATGCTTCCAAAGTTTTACTAATGATGAGTAATTACATACACTCTATTACTCCCCCACATATTCAAAGAGGATTGAAGTTGACGATTTTGAGTTTGGTGCGTAAGTTTTGTAACGCTCCTGTACTAAGTCGTTTTGTGAGAGTGTATGTATTCTGCAAGGCACTAGGTACATGTTGGATCTTTATATGTTTTGCAATGACTTTCATGGACAAAATAGATATCAAGCTCAATGTATTTGGTACGAACATAGAAAATAAGATTGTGTGAGAGAAGAACCACACTTAAGATTGTGACATAGAAGTGTGGGAGGAAAGAAGGTTATCCCAGGTTCTTTGAGTAGGAAATCAAACCACAAAAGTTCTGAAGTAGTGTGAGTTAATGCACGATATTCGTCCTCGGTGCTGAAGTGTGCAACTAATGGTTGTTTCTTCGAGCACCATGTGATAATATTTGCGCCAACAAAAATGTATGATCCCGATGTGGAATTGTAGCGGTAGAAATGTTTAAGACTAAGCAATTGGATTGACTAGACTCGTACAAATTAAAATAAAAATCGCCACAACACTTTATTGTTTCTAAAGGAATGAGAAAAGAGTGAATAACCCAAAAAGAGGGGAAAACATTCAAGGTAAGGGGGTTGGTTATGCAAAGAGAAGGTATTAGCACCCTAAACATCTACGGTACTCCGCATGAACCTCTTTGTAAAATCTGTATATTTTGGCTATAAAATGTTGTATAAAAAATGGATAGTGGAGGTGAGAAGAGAAATATTTTGTATGATTTTTGCACCCGCCGCGGTTGCGAATCTATAGTGCCTACGTACCAGCTTCCGTGCAATAGGGGATCAGGGTACACGTAGTTCCTCTTTAAAATTTTATAACAAGTGCGTTGGTTAATTTTATGAGATAAAACATCATCGTCATTGTCCGTGTGGAAAACATACTTACTGTCCACAATCATGAGAAATGAGAATTTGCATCAAGTCAAACTAGAGGATATGACTTGGATTTTAAAATCAACAATGTCTCACTTAACACCCAAGTGGAAAATATCTCACTTCACTACATATTGTAGAAGTATAGTTGTTTCCATCACTACAAGGATTGATAAGAGTCTAATCTTTTGAGAAAATTTTAAAGATAATAGTCAAAATGATAAAATGGTTTGAATGAGATTGATTGACTTTTAGTTTTCTCACAAGAATGTCAAGGTATTGTTAAGTTGATTGAAGTTTATTTATGAAAATAATTTGAAAATGCATTAACCTAAGTCCAAGTTTATTATGAAAGTGGTTCAAGTTTAGAAACAAGAAGAGTTTTCAAAAGAAGGGCGAATATTTTTGAAATTAAAGAAGATGGAAGGAGAAGGAGGGGCTATCCTGAAGCATAAGGTAAAAGTTAGGGAGAAGAACTATCTAACCAATAAGAAGTCAACACTTGACATTATGAGTCAAGATAGAATTCTCATTCTTTGGATTGAAACCAAGCAAGCAAAGATACTAGACCTCTTGAGAAGACCAAACTTCAAATGTATTAAGTCTTCACAAAAATTAGGCAGAGTAACGGCTGTATACGGGTGAATTCCAAATTACAGACAAAGTAGGTAATCACAATAATCTGCACGCAAAACAAACAAGCAACCCAAAGTCTTGAGGTAAACCTCAAGAACTCCAGACAAAATATTAATTAAGGTCACAGGTCTCCAACATAGGTCGAGGTCTCAAATCATAAGTTCAAGAAGTCCAATACTCCATAATTCCAAGGATAGTAACCAAATAGTCCAAGTATCATTAATGTTTTTTATGGTTCATATTGATTATTAAGTATCTTCAAAAAGAAAAGAAAAGCTCAAGTGAGCAAAAATAAAAATGACATAAAAGTAAATGCTCAAGTGAGCAAAGATGAAAATAACATGAAATATAAATGCTAAAGTAAATGGTACATAAAGTAAAAGCATAAAAATAAAAGCATAAAATAAAGTAAATTGTTAGAAGTTAATGGTTAGTTGGATGACCATCTTGAGACTTGCATTTGGAACTCATTAGAGGATTGGTAGAACCAAAGCCTCTCAACAACAAGTTGCATTTTTCTTTTTGTCAAGTATATCATCTATTTAATAATCCTCAATGTAACATTTAATGATCAATGATGTTTAAGTGATCTGCGTTGACCAAAATTGATAAAGATCCATTGGAGGATTTTTAGAACCAAAGCCTCCTAACAATGAATCTCAAAGTTATTGGATCAAAGGGTTCAAATTAACATACTTGGGCTTGTAAATATAAGTTTTGGCCACGAAT
The DNA here is from genome assembly GCA_948472305.1 of Vicia faba. Lineage (NCBI taxonomy): Eukaryota > Viridiplantae > Streptophyta > Magnoliopsida > Fabales > Fabaceae > Vicia > Vicia faba. The sequence goes on along the minus strand of OX451741.1, from coordinate 920,877,349 downwards.
GATCATTTTCTCAAATCGGGACAAAATTTAGCGCTATGTTAAGCAATCGTAAGTGGACTTATGTAGAAGCTGCACCTATTTTGAGGCCGGTCAATAGCAATCTATGTACTTCATGTTTGGATAAATGATATAGATATCATTATCCCTTAGCATGTAGCACAAATAAAAAAGAAAGGGATAAGATGAAGAGGGAGGGGAATGATAAGCTAATTTGGATCACTACCTCAAATTTATTTCATCTTTAAATTCAATCACCCATCTCAATGGATTAAAGTACTAAACATATCATTAATCCAAAGCACCAAAAATGAACTGAATAAAATTCACTCTTTGGTAGATTTAAATTAATGAACATTTATCCAACTTCATCTACACTCAAAGACCATTGAATTTAAAGAGAAATTGGATATTTAAAATTGCAATTCAAATCAACAATCAAAAGGAGTGAGTAAAAATATATATATGGATCAAAATAGCTTCAAAAAAGGCAGAAAAAGCATTTTGGCACTGTTACAATCGATTGCGCTCAGACAGCAATCGATTGCATGAGTTCATTTTTAAAAAAATGCAAAATGCTTCTGTGGCAATCGATTGCACTATTACAGTAATCGACTGTACCCTATTAAAATTAGAAAAATCAGCATTTCAAAAGGCCAAATTCTTGTTTAAACTTTTTATCAAACACCTAATGATCATGGATTTAATTGAGCACGAAAATTCTATCAAATCATGAGAAAATAGCACCAATGGAATCACAAAAAAAAATGCTCAATGGATCAAACCAAAATATCAACAAAAGATCACATTGTGAAAGATGAAAAATCCAACTTACCAAAGGTAGATCTAGAGAATTGTCAAAACAACTTCAAGAATTTTCTTCAATTCAACCCCAAGAATCAATTTCCCAAGCATGTATGTAGAGAATTGATAAAGAAAAAGTGTTTGGATGAAGGTTTAGCTCAAAGATTAGTAAGCTTCAATGTAAAGCTTACTAACTTTTTTTGAAAATGGAGCTTTGAGTGAATTTGGTAGATAGATAGAATTGAGAGATTTCATAGAAAAATGAGTTTGGCTATCAAAAGCTTGAGATTTGAATGAAATGTGGAACTATTTATAGAGTTTAGGCTTGGGATTAGTGGTGGTTTGGTAATTAATTCTTGGAGTCAAAATTTGAATTAATCATATATCTTTCAAAATTGGAGCCAAAATTTGAATTAATGATATATCTTTCAAAAAATGAAAAATTGGAGCCAAAATTTGACAAGCTTGAAATTGCTGATTTTTTCATAATTTAACATTGTGCAATCGATTGCGCTCTAGGAGAAATCGATTGCATTAGTGTTTTTTTTCAAAAATTACACAAATTGCACTTTGTGCAATCGATTGCACTCTAAGAACAATCGATTGTACATTGAAAAAAATGAAAAAAATTTAATTATTTTTCTTTACAAACAGAGATTTTAGGGAAATAATACCGGAAAATCTTATTTGTCAGATGCTTCGATTCGGTACCTACAAAACACAAATATTCAAAGACAAATATTTTTTGTATTTTTATTAGAATTTAGTCGACAACACATATACAAAATACACAAGTAAAGTACTTGGAGATTCCTCAAGAGCAAACTTAAAGATAGAAGATAGAAAAAAAGGAAGAACCAACCCTAATGTGATCTTGTTATGGTCGAGTTAATATGATATGATAGGGGGATATTAGGGGGGGAAATTGGGGTACAACATATGCCCTTATTTAAGTGTCTTCTATCCAGAGATATGAAGGTTAAAATCTTCGTGTCGACGTGATTGAAGATACTTAAATATAAAACAAGTCCTATTTTTGGCCCTAAGATACCATGCAATGCTTATGAATATGAATTCAGATGAATAAGTCTAAAGGGACGCAATACACCATTGGGAATGTAGGAAGTAAAACAAGGATCAAAAGAGAAACCCGACCAGGCTAATAAATCACTGGTGAGCAAAAAAACTAACTCTATTAGGGTAAAGCCCAAAGAAGAGACAAGGTAGCATCAAATCAAATATTGAGGAAAAAGTAAAGAATGATAACGATCAACAGATAACTGTGAACTACCAACTCAATGGATGAAGGTAGAAAAGTAATAAGATACTAACTCACAGATGACAGTAGACTACCAACTCAATAGTTGAAGGTAGAAGATCAAAAAGATACCGACTCATAGATGACGATAAACTACCAACTCAATAGTTGAAGGTAGAATATCAAAAAGATACCGACTCACAGATGGCGGTAAACTACCAACTCAATGGTTAAAAGTAAAAGATAAAAAAGATATCGACTCACAGATGACGATAAACTACCAACTCAATGGTTGAAGGTAGAAGATCAAAAAGAAGTCAAATCACAGATGACAGTAAACTACCAACTCAATAGTTGAAGGTAGAAGATCAAAAAGATAACGGCTCATAGATGACGGTAAGCTACCAACTCAATAGTTGAAGGTAGAAGATCAAAAAGATACTGACTCATAGATGACGGTAAACTACCAACTCAATAGTTGAAGGTAGAGAGAAAAGAATAACACCAACGTTCACTAAAGGTGAACTACCAACGTTCACTGAAGGTAGAAAAAAGAACGTATTGACAATAACAAGTTTCCAAAAATCATGACGTTTCACCTAGAACGAGTCTTAACTTCTTCTTTAACCAAGGCCTTTCGCCTGGAAAGGGTAATATATATTGTCACACATAAAGAGACTACCTCTTGTAAAGATTTATCAATGAACTGTCTCTGTCATATTGAAAAGACTTGCCATCCATTGGAGTAATTTGACAATGAACTGCAAACTATCCACTCATAGAGAAGATAGCAAAAAAGTAATGTCGACCCACCGGGGAAATATGCGGTAAGATAATATCAGTAAATTTCAAGATGTATTCATTTACTCATGACTGCGAACAAATGAACTTCTTCAAAACAAATAGAGGCTCAACGATGAACTACCTTCCATAATGGCAAGGCTACCATTCATCAGAAAAAGATCTCAATAACAGACTACCTTCCATAACGACAAGGCTACCATCCATTGGAGTAACAAAATCTGAATCTTCTTTAGGAATAATCAGATTCACCGGGGAAGTACAGGCTGCTCAAATAAAGAGTCCTGCCACTTACTGCTATAAGGAGGAATTGCAAAAGATGACTTCCTGGGGAAAGGAATATGGCTTCCTGGGGAAAGAAATATGGCTTCCTGGGGAAATGCAAACATACTCCTTCTGAGAAGCTAAAGTCTTCTCGTGCCAACGTAAACGCACCTTCTCAAACCAGGGCTCGAAGCTTGCAGAAATCGAAAGTAATAATATTGTTATGGATCATAGATTCAAACCAGAAATAAACTGGAATTAATTAGTCAACCAAAATAACACCTCTTGAGAAATAAACTCAAAGGGGAATCACATTCTATCCAGACAAAGAGCTGTACAGGAAGGCTAAGGAAAAAATCTTCCACGAGGGATAACTCAGTGGGGAAACTAAAAGAATGTACACTTTCTGCTTAAGGTTGACACTCTATTGGAGAGAGGATAACACATCTCTACAAAACAGGGTAATATACTAACAAAAAAACAATGAATGCAAATGAGCAATGATTTTCTAAATTCAACTATGAATGATGTATGTATGAATGTATGAGTGTTATTATGTATATGCTGACAAAACAAATATATAATCACTGGGGATAACCAGACAAAACCAACTCGGGTAACGTCAATACTCGACTAAATCACATTCAAGATGAAAATTCCATAAGGAAATAAGCACCAACTGAGGAAACAAATTCCCACTTCACGACTTAACTTCACTGGGAAGGAACATAATCCGAAAGTAATTGCATCACAATAATAAATCAGTACAAATACAGGGATATAACATCCTCCTCCAAGCTTCACCAGGGAATATCACACAGACTTCAATGGGGAAAACAAATGTTTCATGGTATGTACATTTACTGGGGATTGCAATACTGATTTCAATAAGGCAGATGAAAACCATATTGTCGAAGCATCAACTAAGGATTTCATGCTGACTTCATTGGGGAAATATCATACAGACTTCACTAGGGGAGATAATACCTCATCATCGAGATATCAACTGGAGACCTCGCGCTGACTTCATTGGGGAGGACAACACCACATCGTAGAGGGGAAACCAAGATACATTCTTCAATATTGAGAGTGACAATTGCACCTACTTCTCTGGGGAAAAAGTATGAAACCTCATGGGGATAACAACTTAGGGGAGTTAAGAAGTCAAACATTACAGCAAGAAATCACAATTATAGGGATTTTAAATCAAACCCAGCACTTGGCGATTGAAAACCCAAAAAGTTGACAAATGTCTCATCACTTCTTAGGAAAGATATTGCCCTGGCCTGGTTTCCTGGGAAATAAATACCAACAATAATGCCAACACCGCAAAAAGAAGAGTGACATTTTGCAAATAGTTCCAACTCAGCAAACAAAGGGAGAAGGAACTTTCTTCCTATGAGTGAAGACCTCGCTGGGGAATCTGGGATAGAGGCTTCAGACCATGAAAACCTAAGATTAAAATTAATTAAGACTTGGCTGGGGAAACATGATCATAAACCCAACGCTGAGCCATACATCAATTGGTATCATCTTCAATTATCTGAGAAATACAAGAAGATGATACTTATTCCAACAAAATTGCCCTGGGATAGCCTTCCTGGGGAATCAAGAAGATAATATTATAGCAAGAGGTCAAAGTTACGGGGATTTTAAATCAGACTCAACACTTGGTAAGAGAAAACCCAGAAATTTGACAACTGTCTCAAAACTTCTTAGAAAATATACTGCCCTTGTCTAGCTACTTATGGAGCACATAACAACAATAATTTCGTAACTATAGGGGGAAATACTCTACAAGAGATCTCATATAAATTCTAAATACACAAAAGGGAGAAAGAACACCATCAAATGAGCAAAGGCTTTATGGCTCTTTTTAAACTCTATTTGATCACCACTTGGTTGGGTAAAGAATCACACTTAACTGGAGAAGTCTGTAACAAAACTGGAAAAATGGGATTATAAACCCAACACCATAACACGACCTGTAGGAAACCCTTTAATTGATCAACAACTATTAGAGGAAGCCAGCCACACATCTACAAAACAGATCATAAGAAACAATCTTGCTTGAGGAAGATTCTCGGCTTGGGGTAGACATAGCAGCTATCTTGGCGAAATCTGGCTATGCCCATGGAAACCAATCTGGTGTCCCAAGCTTACCGTGATGATCAAGGTAACTTTCATAACTTTCCTTTGGCTTCATGCTTTTAAGATAACCTTTCTGATCAAATGACTTCTAAAGATTAGTCTAATCTCGACGTAACTGCCCTAGATTGGATGAATGTTGCATCCTCATTACTCTGTAACTCTTATTGGCAACATGCCTTTTACTAATACTCAAATGTAAACTTCCATGATATCAAGCAGTTGTTTTACAAGAAGAAAATTTGTATTCTAAGAATTAAAATTCTAATGCAACAATTATGTAAGTCTTGAAGATTTTATTTGAAAAGATGTCGCAAAACCTTGTGAACGAATCACTAGCCAGGATGCGACATGTATTTTTTGTATGAAAGATAACAAAATCAATATGATACCAATAAAAATATATTAGCAACATTAATGGGAGTCAGGAAACATTGTCTCATTGATGTATGCTTTCAAAATAAACCATGTTTCAATTAGGACTTTTGAGGGTTGTAATGTGGCCTGGTTCACGGTTTTAGAAAAAAGTTTTAAGGCTAAAAAATATTTGGTTCCCACCCCCATCGTGATGTTCTTCAGTCCTAAGTTCAGTTAACTTGACACGAACATTCATCTCTCAAAAGAAATTTCGAGATGGTTGAGGAATAAAATAAGGTTTTCTTTGGACATGCAAGTCACTCATTCCTGCTTCTTTTCGGTTTCTTGTCACACGACTTTCTTCTTTGCTAAGGATTTCACGTTTTAATCCGTTATTGCATTTTAATATTTCCATTACTTCCTTTTTTTCGGGACAAATTCCTTTTGAATTTAACTCTGAAGTGCAGCGGGATGCCCTGACTTTTCCCTAAGCGACTTGTTTTTTCAAGTTCCGACTTAGCGGGCCTTTTTGTCTCTTTCTTTTTTATCATCATTTTTTTATTCATATCATTTTTTTATTCATATCATTTTTTTTCTTTTTTCTTTTTGAACATGTCGCGTGACTTCGAGTCGTTTGTGACTTGTTGGAAGGATTGTGACTGCCCTATTTATGAGTAGATGAAGGATAACCATTATTATGTAGTAATTTGTTGATCTCCTGATATGTGAGAGATACCCATTTGGATAACGTCTTCTTTTGATGCACACTATTGATATGCAAAGATTAACCATTGCGGTTTTGACTTTCCTCAACCTTTCGAGGGATAACCATTGTTGTATCCTTAGATGCGCACTCTTGATGAGATCTGAATACTCAATCAGATTAACTGAACACTACCCTGCCCCGGGTTAAAATGAGGTTTTTTTTAATAGAAAAAAGAAACTCCTACTTCAAGGCTCAAAGGGGTTAACGAGGGTTTCACTCTCTTATATCTCTAGTGTTTGAGGATTTGAAATAATGCTTGTACATCGTCAATAGGGTTTTATCCAAAAGCATACAACCAGAAAATTCGTGTTTTAATATCACCATCTTACCTCCAATCTCTGCCTAGGAAAGAGAATGGGTAATAGGGTGGTATCATAAAGCAATTTAAAATTGAAAACAAATACGAGTGAAACGAATGAGTTTCTTCAAGACAAACATACTCATTGTATTAAGATTAAACATTCAAATGCAAACAAGTTCTCACATGCAAATAATACGATGATAAACAAGAAAAATTACAAATGAGAAAGCAGTAAGAATGCTAATAAACTAAGATGACTCTCTTATCTGGACTTGCATTGAAGGAAACATTTCCCAAACTTTGGAACTACCACCAACAGAGATTCATTCACACTCTACTAAGGAATTATTTTGAAAATTTGGGCCAATGTCCTTAAATGACAAGATACCGCTTCAGACCAACCTCTGAACTTCGACCTTCAAAGCAAAGCAGTCTTCTAAATTGTGCCCAGGAGCATCCTGATGAAAGGCACAGGAAGCATCATCCTTATATCCTCTTGGAAATTTTTCAGGAACAACTAGTCGAGCTCAGGTTTGAACTAGATTCTTCTCGAACAAAGAAGGATACATCTCTGTGTATGTCATTGGAATTGGATGAAATGTCATTTTCCTCTGATGACCTTTCCCTTGATTTCCTTGTCAAGGTGCCCTCTGATATGCAAAAGTCGGAGTCACATTGATGACTGGAGTCACAGAAGAAACTTGTTGATTCCTATTATGAGATCTCCCTTGCCTACCACGAAGTATAGCGTAAGAGTCTTGCTCTTTATTTTTGGAATAACTATCACCATACCTCTTAGAACCATTTGACGAGTCTCCATCTTTAGATAGACGACCTTCACAGAAATCTTCCTCTAAGCCGACTCCCATGCTTACCATTTCAGTAAAATCACTGGGTGCACTCGCCACCATTCTCTCATAATAGAATGCACTTAGTGTCTTCAAGAAAATCTTTGTCATTTCTTTTTCTTCCATTGGAGGAATCACTTGGGTGGCTACCTCACGCCATCTCTGGGCACATTCCTTGAATGATTCTCTGGCATTCTAGACCATGGCCCTAATTTGATCATGGCCAGGCATCATGTCCATATTGTAATTGTATTGTCTGATAAACGCTTCACTCAAGTCGTCGAAAGTATAAATATCGGCACTGTCCAAACTCATGTACCACTTCAACGCATCACCGGTCAAACTATCCTGAAATAAGTGAATCAGCAGACACTGATCATCGGTGTGGGTAGACATTCTTCTTACATACATCACAAGATGAGCACGAGGAAAAGTATTTCCCTTGTACTTCTTGAATTCCTGAACTTTAAACTTTGCAGGTATCTTGAAATTTGGGACCAAGCACAAATCATTCACATTCTGCCAGAACAATTATTTTCCTATGAGGGCCTCCATCTCCCTCTGCATCTTGTCAAACTGATCCTTAAAATCATCCATTCGATCATAGAGACCTAATCCTTCACTTTGTGGAAGAAAAGGACAATAAGTTTCGTCATTAGCAAATGGGACCACATTAACCGAGGGAGGTGCAGTAGGAGTAACAATAGTCTGAACAACTGGAGTAACTTGAGGAGCAAGATTAAAACCCTCTGGCACAAAGTTCTATGGCATTCCCTATGGATAAACTTGAGGCATGTGATTCTGAATAACAACTGGAGTAGCAGACACAGGAACAGTCGGAGCTTCAGTAGCAACTATTATCTGTTGAGGCTGAGCAATCTGTGGCTGATTCTGAGCAGCCACCAAAGTTTCCATCAGAGCAGTGAGATTGGCCATACCGGCCTTCAGAGCATAAACTTCTTCACGCATCTCGCGATTCTCTTGTTCTAAGTTATCCATCTTCCTTCTGAAATTAGCCTGAGTATTGTACCGGTGAGACAACTTGTTGAGTGAAGTAAAGAAGCTTAGTAAAACACCTGGGTATGCATAATAAATGCAAGAACTATGTACAATATGATGCATGATGTGAAATGCACATGATTGTTTAAAAGTTTTAAAACTAAGTTTTCAAAGAACTTTGGAAAATTATAAACGAATTGCAAACATCAATTAAAATACATAATTGGGATAACTGAAAAAATCATTTTATTAATATTGGGAGGATTACATTGGAAGTACAAGACTTCACTAATCCTAAACAGAAGAAAGAGAAAGCTAAATCCTCAGGTCCAAATGAACTGCATCCAATTAAGATCCAACATCGTGTTATAAAATCTCCTTGAGCTTGAATTTGGAATGCTAAAGGAAAATAAATTCTCTTTCACTCTTCTCTTCTACTTTGTTGATAATCGGGAAAATAAATCACTGATACAAAGGATTTAGGAACTAGATCAAGAGCTTGGAGAAATCCATCTTCAAGATAGCTAGGAGAATTTAAAGTCCCAAGGACTAGATACCAAGGAATAAGGCTTTCTCAATTCTTCTAAATCAGGACTCTTGACATTGTACTTCTTAGTACTCTTTCCAAAATCCATAATTACAAAACTTGTGATGTTTGCAAGCAAAAGTCTTTAGTTCCTTATAATTTGGTTAAAAAATGCTCATGTATGCATGGATGCATGATGCAACAATCACACACAAGATCATAAACATAGTGTTCATAGGTTCAGCATCGCGAGCATGAGGTCGAAGGTACTACCCGTAAGGTATTGGTCTAAAAGTTATCACCTGTCGAACAAGGTTCTATAGGTTCCCAGAGTCTACATCCTTCCTTCGGATATTACCAACTTCTCGATTAACTTGGTAATTAACAATATTCTCAAGAAAAACTCGTCCGAGTGTAGTATCGCGTGACAACTATTTCGGATTACTCAGTCATAGCTTCCTCACTACACCTAAAAGGCCAAGATGGGTTAGGTAATTTACGGTCCTAAATTTCAGCAGGCTTCCAGGTCGAAGGCAGTACGTCTTCTCGATTACTCAGTAAACGACACTACATTCAAAGGGGCCTCCACTGAGTGGGGGATCTCATTTCTCCTTTTTTGGGATTACTCCCTCAAAGTTAACATGACTATACCGCCCGTCCTATCTTAAAGTTTTCCCAAGTCCGGGTATAGGACTCATGAGTAATCACCAAGCATCCTGAAAACCAGGAAAATCCAAACAAACATATATACAACATATAATACAACAAACAATAGCACATATACAGATATAAACAAAGATAGGCTCAACCCACTTAGGGATGGACCAGCAAGACGTCAATCTTTCCCCATTGAAATCGCCATTTTTTTCTGTAGTAGTAGAAATGTTTAAGACTAAGCCATTGGATTGACTAAACTCGTACAGATCAAAATAAAAATTTCCAATGCGCTACATTGTTTCCAAAGGAATGGGAAAAGAGTGAATAACCCAAAAAGAGGGGGGAAGATTCAAGGTAAGGGGGTTGGTTATGCAAAGAAAAGTTATAAACACCCTAAACATCTACGGTACTCCGCATGAACCTCTTTGTAAAATCTGTATAATTTGGCTATAAAATGTTGTATAAAAATGGATGGTGGAGGTGAGAAGAGAAATATTTTTTATGATTTTTGCACCCGCCACGGTTGTGAACCTTTAGTGTCTACGTACCACCTTTCGTGCAATAGGGGATCACGGTGCACGCAATTCCTCTTTAAAACATTAAAACAAGTGTGTTGGTTAATTTTATGAGCTAAGACATCATCGTCATTGTCCATGTGGAAAACATACTTACTACCTACAATCATGAGAAAGGAGAATTTACATCATTTTAAAGTGGATGATATGGCTTTGATATTAAAATCAACAATGCCTCACTCAACACCCAAGTGTAAAATATCTCACTTCACTACATATTGTAGAAGTATAGCTGTTTGTATCACTACAAGGATTGACAAGAGTCTAATCTTTTTGAGAAAATTTTAAAGATAAGAGCCAAAATGGCAAAATAGTTTGAATGAGATTGATTGACTTTTTGTCTTCTCACAAGAATGTCAAGGTATTGTTAAGTTGATTGAAGTTGATTTATGAAAATAATTTGAAAATGCATGGACCTAAGTCCAAGTTTATTATGAAAGTGGTTCAAATTTAGAAACAAGAAGAGTTTTCAAAAGGAGGGCGAAGATTTTTGAAATTAAAGAAGATGAGAGGAGAAGAAGGGACTATCGTGAAGCATAAGGTAAAAGTTAGGGAGAAGAACCATCTAACCAATAAGAAGCCAACACTTAACATTATTAGTCAAGATAGAATATCATTCTTTGGATTGAAACCAAGTAAGCAAAGATACTAGACCTCTTGAGAAGACCAAACTTCAAATGTATTAATTCTTCACAAAAATTGGGCAGAGTAACGGCTGTATACAGATGAATTCCATAATACAGGTAAAGTAGGTAATCATAATAACCTGCACACAAAAAAAACAAGCAACCCAATGTCTTGAGGTAAACCTCAAGAAATCCAGACAAAATATTAATTAAGGTCACAAGGTCTCCAACATAGGCCGAGGTCTTTAATCCTAAGTCCAAGAAGTCTAATACTCCATAATGTCAAGGCTAGTAACCAAATAGTCCAAGTATCATTAATGTTTTTTATGGTTCATGTTGATTATTAAGTATCTTCAAAAAGAAAAGAAAAGCTCAAGTGATCAAAAAAATGACATAAAAGTAAATGCTCAAGTGAGCAAAGATTAAAATAACATGAAATATAAATGCTAAAGTAAATGGTACATAAAGTAAAAACAGAAAAATAAAAGCATAAAATAAAGTGAATTGTTAGAAGTTAATGGTTAGTTGGATGACCATCTTGAGAATTGTATTTGGAACTCATTAGATGATTGGTATAACCAAAGCCTCTTAACAACAAGTTCATTTTTCTTTTTGTCAAGTATATCATTCATTTAAGAATCTTCAATGTAATATTTAATGATCAATGATGTTTAAGTGATCCGCATTGACCAAAATTGATGAAGATCCATTGGAGGATTTGTAGAACCAAAGCCTCCTAACAATGAATCTCAAGGTTATTGGATCAAAGGGTTCAAATTAACATACTTTGGCTTGAAAATATAGGTTTGGGCCTCGAATGATCATTTTCTCAAATCGGGACAAAATTTAGTGCTATGTTAAGCAATCATAAGTGGACTTATGTAGAAATTGCACCTATTTTGAGGCCGGTCAATAACAATCTATGTACTTCATGTTTGGATAAATGATATAGAGATCATTATCCCATAACATGTTGCACAAATAAAAATGAAAGAGATAAGATGAAGAGGGAGGGGATTGATAACCTAATTTGGATCACTACCTCAAATTTTTTTCATCTTTAAATTCAATCACTCATCTCAATGAATTAAAGTACTAAACATATCATTAATCCAAAGCACCAAAAATGAATTCAATAATTCACTCTTTGGTAGATTTGACTTAATGAACATTAATCCAACTTCATCTACACCCAAAGTCCATTGAATTTAAAGAGAAATTGAACATTTAAAATTGCAATCCAAATTAACAATCAAAAGGAGTGAGTAAAAAAATATAAATGGATCAAAACAGCCTCAAAACAAGGCAAAAAAAGCATTTTAGCATTGTTACAATCGATTACGCTCAGACAGCAATCGATTCCATCAGTGCATTTTTTCAAAAAAACACAAAATTCTTCTGTGACAATCAATTGCACTATTACAATAACTGATTGCACCCTGTTAAAATTAGAAAAATCAGCATTTCAAAAGGCCAAATTCTTGTTCAAACTTTCCATCAAACACCTTATGATCATGAATTTAATTGAGCACGAAAATTTCATTAAATTATGAGAAAATAACACCAATGGAATCACAAAAAAATTCTCAACAAATCAAATCCAAAGATCAACAGGAGATCATATTGTGAAAGATGAAAAATCCAACTTACCAAAGGTAGATATACAATTGTCAAAACAACTTCAAGAATTTGCTTCTATTCAACCCTAAGAATCAATTGCCTAAGCTTGGATGTAGAGAATTGATAAAGAAAAAGTGTTTGGATGAAGGTTTAGCTCAAATATTAGTAAGGTTCAATGCAAAGCTTACTAAGTTTTTTTGAAAATGGAGCTTTGAGTGAATTTGGTAGATGGAGAGAATTGAGAGATTTCTTAGCAAAATGAGTTTGGCTATCAAAAGCTTGAGATTTGAATGAAATGAGGGCTCTATTTATAGAGTTTAGGCTTGGGATTAGTGGTCGTTTGGTAATTAATTCTTGGAGCCAAAATTTGAATTAATGATATATCTTTCAAAATTTGATCCAAAATTTGAGTTAATGATATATCTTTCAAAAAATGAATAAAAATTGGAGCAAAAATTTGAATTAATGATATATATTTCAAAAAATGAAAAATTAGAGCCAAAATTTGACAAGCTTGAAATTGCTGATTTTTTCAAAATTTCACATTATGCAATCGATTGCGCTCTAGGAGCAATCGATTGCATTAGTGTTTTTTTTTTCAAAAATTATGCAAATTGCACTTTGTGAAATCGATTGCACTCTAAGAGCAGTCGATTGTACAATGAAAAAAATGAAATTATTTTAATTATTTTTCTTTGCAAATAGAGATTTTAAGGAAATAATACCGGAAACCTTATTTGTCAGATGCTTCGACTCGGTACCTACAAAACACAAATATTCAAAGACAAATATTTTTTGTATTTTGTTTAGAAGTTAGTCGATAACACATATACAAAATACACAACTAAGATGATTGGAGATTCCTCAAGAGAAAACTTAAAGATAGGAGATAGAAAAAGAGGAAGAACCAACCCTAATGTGATCTTGTTATAATCGAGTTGATATGATATGATATGGGAATCTTAGGGGAAAAATTGGGGTACAACAGGAACGCCAATCATCAAGATCACTCTCCCTATCAGAATCATTGTAGGCTCGTAGGGAAAGTTTGTTTGTAGTGGGTGCAAGAGTGATTAGGTGAGTAGGAAGCCATGTTTAGTCGTACCACTAAGATACCACAATATTTGTTTGACGGTAGACTAATGAGTTTGTGGAGTTGAATATGTGAATTAGCAAGATTTATTTACATTGAAAGCAATGTCGGGCCTTGTAAGTGTAAGATACTGAATTGCTCCAACCATTGATATATAATGATGATGTTCAACAAGATTGGTGGTACCATGCCTACTCAGCTTGCAGCCTGTCAACATCAGAGTAGATACCCCATTTGCATTATTCATGTAGGCGCGATTAAGGAGATCTCAAATATACTTAGATTGTGTGAGAAGAATGCAATCTGAGGACAAGCACCTAATCTCAATGGCTAAGAAATACTCTAGATAACCAAGTTTCTTTTGGGAAAATTTATCTTGTAGAGAATTAATAAGTTTATGGATCAACACTAAGGAAGGAAATGTGATCAAAATATCATCCACATACACAAGGGAAAATAGTGTGATACCTTGATGCTTGTAGATGAACAAAGAGTGATCATATTTTCTATGTTTGATACAAAAGTGAACAGGGGCCTGAGTCAGTTTCTCATACCACGCGTGAGGGGTATATTTGAGTACATACAAAGCCTTATGTAGTTTACATACAAGGGAAGGATCTCGCTTTTCAAAGCCATGTGGTTGTGTCATATAGATATCTTCTTGCAAGGAGGCATTAAGAAAGACACTGTTCACATCTATTTTTTAAAGTTCCCAATTGTTAGTTAGTGCCAAAGTTAGAATAATACAAATAGTGGTTGGTTTGACAACTGGTGAGAAGGTATCGTTGAAGTCAGAGCCAAATTGTCAGTGATAACCTTTAGCCACGAGGCATGCTTTGTATTTGTTAATAGTTCCATCGGGATTTTATTTTATCTTAAACACCCACTTGCATCCCACGGGTTTTCTATGAGGTGGAAAAGATGTTAACGACCTCGTGTGATATGTAAAAAGTGATTCATACTCACTTTGCATTGCCTTAGACCAGTCCAGATGAGGGTTTATTTGACTGAAGTTGGCTCAACATATGCAGGAAGAGATTTAGGCTTGGAGTTCCCTATATTATATTTAGTCATGGGATGCTCATTGAACTGATTGACATGTGGAACTGAAGAAATGTGAATAGAGGGAGATCTGGAATTAATGGAACTAGAGATAGGGAAACTTTAGGTGTTAGAGAAAAGAGGCATTACTACAGAAGGTTCGCCAACTGGTTTAGGTGGTGAGAGACTTGAGTTATGACTAGGAGTCATGATTGAGTGGGAGATTAATGCATCATTAGGTTTAGAGGAATTTAGCAAACTGTCAGCAACTTTGACTGGTAAGTTCACAAGATTAAGTGTGTTATTTTGAAGTACACTTCTTGAATTGTTAATAGGAGGGAACTGAACTATAGAAGAAGTGATCACTGAAGGGAATGAGAGTGATTTAGATTAATTGAGTTAAACTTTAGAGGCATCATAATTATAAGGAAACATTATTGAGTAGGGAAAGAGCTTTTATGAAATATGACATCTTTAGTGATATAAATCCTACTAATCTTACTTAAGCACTTGAATCCTTTATGTTGAGAAGATATGCCTAGGAACACACACTCTTGGCTTCTGAAATCAAGTTTGTTCTTGTTGTATGGTCTGGTGTGAGGGAAGAAAACACAACCAAACATCTTAAGTGAATAATAATTTGGAAGCTTGTGGTACAAGTCATGGTATGGTGATATAAACTGTGTAATCCCATTTGAAGGAAGTTTGCTGATCACATGTACTTCTGTTGTAAAGCTATAATCCTAGAGATAGAGAGGCATAATTGCATGTGATAACATGGTGAGGCCCGTTTCAATAATGTGCCTATGTTTCCTTTCCACTGTGATATGCTGATGAGAAGAGTAAGGGCAAGTGAGTCTGTGTGTGATACCTAGCTCAATGGGATATTTGGTGAAGATCATAAGTTCTTCCCCATCATTAAACTGCATTGCCTTAATTGTTGTATGGAATTGAGTTTGAACAAGGTTTACATAGAGCTTGAAAGTATATAATGCCTCAGAATTAGGTTTTAATAAATAGATCCAAGTAAATTTAGTGAAAGCATCTACAAAAGCAATGTAATAGAGATAGCCAGAAGTAGAAGGGAATAGGCCAGGTCCCCAAAGATCAATATGAACAACATCAAATAGAGAATGATAAGTGATGGAAGATAAACGAAAATGAATTTTATGAGACTTTCATATGAAGCATGACTTGTAAATCAAGGAACTAGTTTTATTGAAAATTGAAACATTACAATGTTTAAGATCCACTTGAATAGCTTGAAAATTTTCATGGCCTAGTCTATAATGCCATAAGAGACTAGAATTATGCTTGTTTACATCAGTTTTTACAGAACGTGAAATGGAATTAATAGTGGATCTTAAGAAATTTGAGTTTGAAAGAAGTGGAGAGTGGTATCTTGAAGGCTCCATTACCAAGTGTAGGAAACAATACAATCCATGTGATAATATCTAGGAATTTCAACAACAATCAATGTGTCTAGAAACTCAAAACAAGCATGCAATAAAGCCTTATGAAGTTTACATACGAGGGAATTATCTTGCTTTTCAAAGCTATGTGGTTGTGTCATATAGATATCTTCTTGCAAAGATCCATAAAGAAACACATTGTTCACAACAATTTTTCGAAGTTTCCATTTTTAGTGAATTCTAAAGTAAGAATAACACGAATAGTGGTTGGTTTGACAACTGGTGAGAAGGTCTCATTGAAGTCAAAACACTACTACAGAAAACACATACAATAACGGTTGCAAAACACATATAATAAAGATGGTGCATCCATTGTTTGGTAGTGTCACAATGCCGAACATGCACATAGACAACGCTTTTTTTTGGCCATAGACAACACTTATAACCTTAGGCGGCGCTTTTACTCTATGTGAAAGTGCTGCTTAATGAAGACCTTAGACAACGCTTTATTGAATAAGCGCTTTCTAAAGGCCCCTATAGGCAGCACTTTGAACAATTTAACCGCTTTCTATAGTGTGCCTATAGCAGCACTTTCACTTTAGTCAGCGCTTCTTCAAGCATTGTCTAAAGTGAAAGCGCTGCTATAGGCACAATATATAAAAAGCATTGTCTATTGTATTATTTTTTCTTTTTTTTATTTATATTTTAGTTAAGCGTTGTCTAATGTCCCCTTTTAAGCAACGCTTGTTATGTCATAGGCAGTGCTTTTTGGTTTAAAGCGCTGTATAATGTTAACGGATTTTTTTAATATATTCAACTTATATTTTAAGCGCCCTATACACATAATCACTTAAAATTTAAGCATTGTCTTTCAAATTTGCACCAGAATTTATAAAATTTTGAAGCTTCAATCCAATAAATATGCACCAAATTTACATATTTATATATACAACATTAATTTAACAATTTATATATACATAAATACAACTTAAAGTGTTGAATATTGTT
This sequence comes from Vicia faba, assembly GCA_948472305.1. Lineage (NCBI taxonomy): Eukaryota > Viridiplantae > Streptophyta > Magnoliopsida > Fabales > Fabaceae > Vicia > Vicia faba. The sequence goes on along the minus strand of OX451741.1, from coordinate 920,860,248 downwards.
ATCTTCTAGAGCTGCTATATTCTACTATCTTCTCTACAAACAACAACAATGAAGAATCCCAAATGAATCTATATATCTTCTACACATATATGCACCTACCTGAAACAAAACAAATAAAGGCATATATATTAGAATCAAGTTATATATATATAACACTTAAAAATCAATGTAACAAAAACAAATCAAGATTCATACAAACAAAATTCCTCGATTCATACCATGCATACAAACAAAATTCACCGATTTCGTCCATACAAACAAAAAAAAATCTGTTATAATCCACCATTAAAAATTCCCCAATTCATACATACAAACAAAATTCCCTGATTCAGTCCATGCATAAAAACAAAATTCCCCGATTTCGTCCATACAAACAAACAAAATTCCGTTATAATCCACCATTAAAAATTTCCCGATTCATACATACAGACAAAATTCGCCGACTCATACCATGCATACGAACAAAATTCCCCGATTTCGCCGATACAAACAAACAAAATTCTATTATAATACATCATTAAAAATCCCCCGATTCATTCATACAAACAAAATTCCCCGATTCATACCATGCATACAAACAAAATTCCATGATTTCATCCATACAAACAAACAAAATTTTGTTATAATCCACCATTAAAAATTCCCTGATTCATACGTACAAACAAAATTCCCCGATTCTGTTATACCCCACCATTAAAAATTCCCCGATACAATTTCAAATACAAACAAAATTTTCATCTTAATAACAACAACAACATTGCAATGATTTACTACACTATGATGAATAGTATCTCATTAACTCAAACTTATATATACTCAAAATTATGATCAATTAAAGTGCCACAATACCTTATAAAATTCTGATCTCAATAATGAATTGACACAAATCCTCCTTAATTTCCTCCAAATAATCTTTCGAATAAGTAGAACACTTGTATTCATCAAAGTACTACATAATATAACATAGTATGATTTAGTTAAAACAAATTATTAGATGAAATGTGTTAAATATATTAAAATAAATCATAAGTTAGAAACTCATACCATGGATGAAATCTCTATTTTATTCAAAAGAATAATTTCTTTCATAAACCTCAACATGAAATAACCGCAATCTATACCATTGCGCTGACGAGGACACTACACATGGAAAAATATATAAATATATATCATCTCATATAATTTAACTTGTTTTATCAAGTAACATCACTAATATAATCAAAATTATGAAAATATACCTACACTCTAATCCATGTAATATTGTTTTCCTTACTCTTTGGTACTTGAATATTTCTTTGTGATCTAAAAATTTGTATAACCCTAACAAAATATAAACGATGATTTAGAACAATCTCACATGAAAAAATAAATAAGTATACAAATGATGTTTTAGAACAATCTAACTTACGTATCAACCATCTCCTTCATGTATGGGTATTTTGTCCAATCGTCTTCTAACGAATCCAAATAATATACAACTTCTCTTATTGGATTGGTCGAAACCAACAACCAGTGTCCACTGTAAGATTAAAAAATTTTAGATTGAAACTTTCTACAAAACTTCAAAACACGAAAAATTATAATAGATGAAGTTTGAATAAAAATGTTACCCATTTCCAGTATTAAATGGAAAAAAATAATTTTTCTGTATCTATGTTGGCCATAAATGTACGGAAAAAAAAACTCTTTTACGTCATCTGATCGTTGTTGGATTAATAGTGCGTTGATATTGTTTGGAGATAAGAAGGATAATCTTTGGTCCATTTGATGCGGGCGTATCAAGTTGGCATACATGCAACTTAAATAAATACATCATTAACATTTAGACCATTTAATGAAATTAACATAGATAACATCGTGTACTTGCGCTTCATACATAGCCATGAAGGTAGGTTATAAATCATAATAATCACAGGCCATGTGGTATATGAGATACTTTGAAGACCATGCGGGTTCATTCCATCAGTAGATAATGCCAAGCGAAGGTTTCTTGCATCTCCTCCAAAATCAGGATAATCATTATCAATTTTCATCATTGTGGTGAATCTGCCGGATGTCGAAACTTTCCATCAATAATTCTTTCATCTGCATACCAAGTCAAGTGTCTTGCATCGGTTTCACTATGAAACATGCGTCTAAATCTCGGAATTATAGGAAAATACCATAAGACTTTTGTTGGAGATAATTTTTTCTTATATCGAGATAAATCGTATTTAGGGCAATCATTTAACGATGTATATTTGTTTCGAAACAAAATTCAATCATTTGGACAAGCATATATCTTATCATAGTTCATGCCAATAAAGCACAACATTTTTTTGGCCTCATAGGTTCGATTAGGAAGAACATTATCCTCCGGAAGCATATCTCTCATAATGGCTAATAACTCAGTGAAAATTTTATCCGACCATCCATTGCCCGCCTTTAAGTTGTACAACTTTAATACCACATACAGTCTTGTGAATTTAGTACAACCTTTATACAACGGTTTCTCTGCATCGCTTACCAACCTCTCAAACATTTTGGGACAATCTTGAAGATCTTCTTCAAGTACTTCTGCAATCTCTTAGACTCGATCACAATCGTATGTATCTGTGTCATTGTCATTTGAAGCATATGTCGTACTATCATCCAGTTCAACATTCAATCAATTCCACGCCTCAATAAATGCGATTGCAACCCAACTGCGTCAACCTGACCCACAAAACAACAACTTAAGCAAGGACATTTCATTTGATTGGCGTCTTCGGTATATTCAACAGCAAACTTAACAAATTCCAATACCCCATTCCCGTACTCTTTGGAAAATCGATTGGAAGACATCCATCTTTATCCATGGTCTTACTATTAAGTAAGCTAAACAAAAACAATACTTAAAAAAAGGACAAAGACTAAAAAGCTTAATACCAATTAGGCATATTCATCGAAAATAAAAATACTATAATTATTCAAGAAACTATAGAAAATTAAAAGAACAACTAAATACCTGTAGAGAAGCCAATAACTTCTGAAACCACACAATGTAATATTCTTAGAAACGCTCTGAAACTCCATTCTTCACAAGTAACCTATATAAATGATCAATTAATTTCATTATAATAAAACAAAACTATAGAATAATAATTATATTAGAATATTTATACAACATTAAACATATATGTATACACCATTAAATAATCACTAATATTCTTTTTAACATATATTTTACTGTTATAATTTAAAATATATATATAAATATTTGATTTTAAAATATGAAGGTAAAATATTAATAAAAAAAATTTGTTTAATAAAGATCTATTTTAATATTCTAAATTGAAAATATAAATCAATCAAACAATTCATGTGACTCTATATTAATAATATGGCTCATAAAGTGTAACTTTCATTTTTTTTCCTTCAAATTATATTCTAACTTCAAATCTAGATCTTCAAATTTTAATCCAACAATCATAATTTATTTAACTATCTTAATTTATGTGTTAGTATGACTCTTACATTAGAGAATCCAAGTTTCTATAATTCTATTGACCAATAAATACTTTATGTAACATGTCTCTTTTCTCTAGAATTTTTATCACTATATTAACTATTTCTTTATTAATTTCTAATCACTAATTTTAATAAAACATTTCATCCTTGTGTCTCGTCCGTGACTCTTGTCTAAAAACCAACTTTTCACAATAATAATCGCAATGGTAATGTATACACATTTCAATTACAATACTTTTTTCTCTCATTCAATACATGCAATATTCGTTGTGACATTTACACAAACACCTTACATGTAATCTCATTGTGACATTTTCTCAAACACCTTACATGCAAAAAACACATGCCACACAAAACACACCATAATGCAACATTATCAACACTAAATAAACACTAAAGTAACACTATCAACACTATCAACTAAACCAAATGCAACATTATATATCAACGTTATCAAATATATCAAATATATCAAAAATCATACCTAGAGGAGAAGAGAACCTTGGTTGTGAATGGAAAAAAGGAGGCAATGGTCTTGAATGGAAGAAGGATGAGAATCTTGAAGAAAGGATGCAACGATTTTGTCAAGAATCAAACGAAAAATGGCGTCAAAGTGGTTTTTGTTCATAACGACTATATTCTGAAAATGGGTTTTACAAATAATAACGTGTTACTGTGTTTTATGTTTGGCGCATGTTTTTTTTATAACATGACTTTAGGCAGCGCTTGTAGTAGAAAGCACTGCTTAATCCCCCTCTTTAGGCAGCGCTTTAAGAAAGCGCTGCTTAATCCCCCCCTTTAGGCAGCGCTTTGTAAGCCCACTCTTTAGGAAGCGCTTCTCCAAAGCGCTACAGTACCTACCCCCTTTAGCAGCGCTTTATAAATTCACATTAACCCCCTTTAGGCAACGCTTTCACAAAGCGCTGCTTAAGCCCATGCTTTAGGCAGCGCTTCTGAAAAACGCTTTGTAAGCCCACCCTTTAGGCAGCGCTTCAGGACCTACCTCTTTTAGCAGCGCTTTATCAAACAATATTCACCCCCCTTAGAAAACGCTTTTTTAGAAAGCGCTATCTAAGCATAGGACAAAATTTCCGTGTTTTTAAAATGCACTTTTAGCAGCGCTTTTGATAAGAAGTGCTGCCTTAGATGTGTTGTCTAATATTATTTTTGGCGTAATGTGTGTGATTGTATGTATGAGTTAATGTCACAAGTTATTCACTTACCTTGGGCTCATAAAATTGAAGTTTGTTTCCAGAGTTGTTCATTCTATAATTTCTCTCCACAATACTATATAGAAAATTCAAAGATAATTACAAGTTATTACATGGTAACATAATTACAAATTCAAAGAAAAAAAATGAAAAAAAGTCTCATAAAAATAAAGTTACCTATTAATGATACTTTTCGTCTTGGGTTCGAGTGGTTTATCTAACAAACAATGTGTAGTTACCATATTCGTTCGAAGAGATATGATAATCAATTGAAAATGATCTTTGAGTGAATAACACAAGCATATATAGTTAGTACTTGGTAAAATATGAAAACTAACTATAATAGATAAACCATTATTTTAAAGTTACTCACTTATGGAAGAATGGTGCTAAGTAACATTCTTTCTCCCCCGTTATCCGTGATGTTAATACGTCTTCAATTTTTTTGCAGTATTACCTATAAATCATACTCTAACTGGATATAATAATCCATAAGTACCTGATTTATTTAACTTTATACAAACACAATGAATTTACCTAAATGGTTAAACAAATTACAAAAAACATGTGAGAAATTATATCATTATAAAAAACAATGAATGTACCATAATAAGACATACTTACGTTCACCAAACTTGTATTACCCCTACATCCAACCACTTTTGTCCAACAACCAAATCCTTTATATCTTTAGCATCAATTAAAAGTTCCACTAACCCCTCCATTTCTGAATCATGTTCTATATGAAGAGTAAAGAAGTTGTTTTGTAGCGCATAACAGTACTTAACATTTTGGCATATGATTCTATAGAGGGAGTCAACAACTCGATATCGATCTCGTCACCAGTGGGGGCGGATGAATAACTCCCTTTTGTGCTTGATTTATATATAATATTTCTATCAAGCAATTGATTATCCTCATTAGCATCTTCATTCGTACACGGTTGGGCAATACCACTTATTATCTACATCATAAAAAATATAGGAACATATAACATAATTAACACAACATGCTCACATGCACAAAAATAATTATCACAGTATTCTCACATACCGAATATAACCCTTTAATGTGTTCCATATCTCTCATATGAGTTTCCTTCTCCTCCTCTAACTTCTCTTGATATTCTTTCTGTTGATTATCATTCTTTCTCTATAACTCTTTAAAGTTTCATTTTACACTTGTCCAATGGTTTTTCTAGATGAACCAAAATACACTCTCAAGCCGATGCCATCTCCCAAACCATGGACACGCCCAACGTGCTCCTTTATTCCGATGGCTTAGACTAATATATCATGTCGTTGTTCTGGAACAAAAGAGCCTTCACGGGGTAAGGTAAACAACGAATCATACAAAACATGATAAGACATACATTGTTAATTACCAAATAATGTTTAAATAACACTTAACTTATGCACAACAAGTCTTACGTACTTACAATTCTCTCATCGAAAAATCTTGAGGCCTCGGAAATATAGTCTCCATTTGGCCTTTTCTACACCCTCTTCCACTTCTCATGTCATGATGGTGGAGATGGATCTCGATCACCACTCATGTTTGCATCTCCTAATTGTTGTCTTTTTGTCATCAATCAATTTTTTCTCATGTTTTTTGTAACCCCCGCGAGAAAATCTATAGGGGTATTTGTTTTTAGCCTTGTTCATCTTTCCCGCTTCACTTGTAACATGTTTAAAACATAGGAGAAATATTAATGGTAATAGTTGTATCTATAAGATTATCATAAAATACAACTGGTACTAACCTTGAAATTATTTGTAATACAAGAATTCACAAACTTTCTCCAAATCTTATTGCATAGATAAGGATATTTCACCCATGGGCGCTGTGATACGGTGGGAAAGAACTGACTATTTTTTGGAATGCTGGTTTGTGTTTGCGTTTGTTTTTGCAAAATGTCGCGGTAAGCAAGAGTCGCCACCGACTTTTATTTTATCCAACAAGGAAAGGAAAAAAAGCACAGAAAAATTCCTTTTTCGAGATAACTCTCGGGTTCGGGGGGTAGATTATAGAAAGGAAAGGTGTTAGCACCCTTTCTATCCGTGGTTATCCACGGGCTCTTAGGTACTTGCTCATATTGTTTTCAAAATTTGCTTTTTCTTTGTGTTTGCGGTTTGAAAGAGTTTTTTGTTTGAAAGGTGTAAGTGTGAAAAAGATTTTTGTTTTGGAAAGAGCAAGTACTTAAGAACCATCTACCTACTCGGAAAAGGAATCATTCTATGCAATTTTCCTTTAGACAATGCTATCCTACTATTGATGAGTAGGTAGCACCGTCGTTGGAGTTTGAGGGTCAATTCGAATTTAGGGACTTACGGTCACCAAAGCAATGTTAGGATGCCTTAGCGGTAACCCTAATGTCTTAGATTATTTATTTTGAGGCAACAATATCCGAGGCAACCGTTTTGAGGCGACTATGATCTTTGGACAAGAGGGTGTCCTCTAAAACAACCCATACTCAATGACCGCATACGAAGGCAACCAAGTGGGGTGTACCCTAAGAGTGTGCATGTGCGAGTGTGTCGTTTTCGGTTAATTTTATCTTTGTACACGTTAATGGTGATCTATGTTGATTTTAGGTTAAAACATTCAGTCTTGTCATGCATCCCTATTATCAAACATCTAACAGTTATAAGTTGCGGAAAATAAATTGCGGAAATTTAACTAACTATTACAAGGCGTCGGGTATTTACATCGCCAAAGACAAACCCTTAAAGAATAAATAAAGCGATAAAAAGTAATAAAAGGTCCTATTAACTATTACAAACCGGGAACAAATACATTATGATATAAAAGAAAATAAATCGCGTGCGAGAAATTAAATCGAGCGCAAATAGGGTTTTGACCCTTTGTTATTTAAAGAAAATATTTTTTTTGTGGTTATTTTTGAATTAAGAAAGAAATTAATCTAAGTTAATTATTAAATTAATAAATTAATTAATTAATAAAAATAAATATTTTTGGGTTTTTTGTGTTATTTAAAGAAAGAAAATAAAATTGATCAATGTTAATAAAAACCTAATTATGTCTAATTGATTTTAATTAATGAAAAAAATATATTAAAGTTATTCCTAATTAATGGCCTAAATTAATTAAATTAATATTTGTTAATAAAAATTAAAATACTAAAATTTAATTTAATAAAGAAAATATTTTTTTGGTTTTAATTTTATAAAGAAAAAGATTTGATTGGTTAATGATTAAATAAAAACAATAAATAAATAATCAAAACAAAAATAAAATAGAAATATAGAGAGATAAGGAGTATGGGCCTGATTAGAGGTGTTTGAGAAGCAATTTAGAGGCCCAATTAAATTGGCCTAGCTTGACTTTTTGAGATCCCCTATGCGCATGTTGACTGGACTCCATGGTGGACCCTCATCCTGGATCACCAGATCTGGCCTTTGGGCCATCTGGCGCTTTGATTTGTGAAGGCATATGGTAAGAGCAAGCATTGATTTGTACCTGATTACCTTAAGAAAAAATATAACAAAGCATATGGGGGACCTGGGATTCGAACCCAGGTCCTGTGGATGTTGCCAGTGCTCATTTGCCACAAGGCCAATGTGTTCCATTTGTTAGTATGTTGTAAACTAATAATAATAAGATAAAGAAAAATTAATGGATCAGAAAACAAAATAATGCGCGCCATATTTGAATGGACGAATTGGAGAGTGACACGCCATCGTCCCTGTCGCTGGACTGTGGCTAAAAATCAAAACACCTATACCAACAGACAAAGATCCGTCGCTATAGGCCATGTCTATTCCAAAATCTTGAATAGGCCATATAAATGAAAGGTAGCACCATGGTTGATCTCATCTTGTTCCCCTGAACAAGATGGCACCCTTCACGCAAGCCAATTATCCCTGTAATAGAAAGCCCTAAAAAAACCTAGAAAACCATACAATGGTGGTTTACGATGTAAAGCATGAGAATGAAATTGGTTATTGCAGAAAGCTAACAAATGATGTAATGAATCAGAATATGCAATCGTTTTTTACAATGGATGCAATAATAAGGATTTGCGACTTCAAGAACATTGCAGATCCGTGAGATACTTACAGTGCTCTAGGAGGCTGGAGAATGCGTGATTCTGATTGGTTTTGCTTCTGAGATTGCCAGGAAGCGATTGTGATGCTTGCCAAGTCCTGAAAGTGCCTCCAAGCTTGATTTCGATCTCCAACTTTTTGTAACTTTTTCAAGTTTTCTTCTGTTTGTTCTTGTAGCCTTCAACCCTTGTAATCGTGCCTTAAGCCTCCTTATGTAATGTGGAATGCATTAGGTTAACAAATATGCCTTGAATCTTCCCCATCAATGCATAAGATATTTGATTTGATTCACTTTTGAAAGCTTGCCTAATTTGTCAAAAATCCATTTTTTTGTACATGATATGGTGAGATACGAATTTGATGCTGACCATGATGATGATTAAGTCCTGAAAATAGCAAAAAATCTCATGTAATCAAGTTTTGGGATTTTATTTGATTTAAAATGAAATAATTCTATAAAAAATCAAATAAAATAATAAAATTGATAAATGGAAACAAGGCTGAATCTAGGACACGTGGGAAATGTGGCAAGTTCAAATAAAGTGGAAAAGAATGGGCCCATTTGACAAAATTTGATGTTTTGGGGATAGTTGACTTTTGGCAATTTTGCAAAAATGCCCAACTTCAATAATGCATAACTTCTTCAATTTTGCACTTTTGGAGGTTTTCTTGGACTTTTTAGAAAGCTTGAGATGTCCTATAACCAACCCTTTTGGTATCATCTCATTTTGATATTCCATGCTCAAGTTATAAGCTTTGGCAAAAAAGGTGTTTTTTGTTGACTTTCAAAAATGACCTATAATGTCCAAATTTATAACTTCTTGTGAGTGCATTTTATGATCTTCGGGTATGAAGATGGATTGTAGGAAATTTCATCCTGTTCAAAATGAACTTTGGATGGTTCATTTATCATAAAGTATGAGAAAGTTATGATTTGTCAAAGTTGAGTTGACTTTTCCTACAAAACCCTAATTTAACAACTTTTGAGACTTGATGAATTTTGAGCAATCCTTGATGAATCATGATCAACCCTTTATCAAATGATGAAATATCCTTCAAAATGATAATGTTGACAAAAAATATTGAAGTTTGACTGTTTGTAGGTCACAATTGACTTTTGCCCTAGTACAGTCGATTTTTGGACCCATTGAGCAATTGACTGACCAAACTTCCTATGCAAGGATTGAAATTTGACATGGATGACCTTGAGAACATATTAGAACATTGGGGAGCACTTAATGTCATTTGGATTCAAGGATCTTGATGCAACACAAAACCCTAATTTGGGGTTGACTGCCTTAGGAGATAGCTTGACTGTCCAATTCTTGAGCAATCTTGAGACACTTTGAGATTTTTCTTGCAATTGTCTTAAGAAATATGAGAGGGAAAATTTTGGGGTACAACAGCTGCCCCTGTTCAATATTCTTAAACCTGAGGATGTAGATTGGCTTTCGTGCCTTTCGTGATCCGAAGGTGGAAGATGACTGAACACTAGAGTGCCCAGAAATTTGCACTCGCATGAAGTGGTGTCAGCCTTGTGATGTCGGGAATGGACTTACAGATGCCATTTGGAGATTGTCGGTAGGAGGATGGGCTTACAGATGCCATCTGCAGGAGCGTCGATCGCGTAAGAGATTCCTTAGCGAGAACTTGCATACCTGTTGTTTGTAGAAGATTCCGCTGGGGAAGTATATCTTTTATTGAGATTTAAGAACTTTCCTGTACCTCGGCTGAGAGAACATTGTGATCGGTGGATCTGGAACTGACTGTTTAACGCTGGTTCACGAAATGTCGCGGAAGCAAGAGTCGCCACCGTCTTTTATTTTCTCCAAATGGAAAGGACAAAAGCACAGAAAAATTCCTTATAGAGATTGCTCTCGGTTCGGGAGGTAGATTATAGAAAGGGAAGGTGTTAGCACCCTTTCTATCCATGGTTATCCATGGGCTCTTAGATACTTTCTCATTTGTGTTTTCAAAAATGGTTTGTTTGCTTTTCAACTGTGGGTTTTAAAAAGTTTCTTTGAAGATTTCAGTTCGACTCTTGTATTGGTCCTCAAGAGTGTTTGAAAAATTGCTTTCGAAAGCTTTTGAAAAAGTGTCGGTGTGAAAAGTATTTTTTGATTTTGTTTTGAAATTAGAGCAAGTATCTAGAGTCGTCTACCTACCCTAAGGAATTCGTCTGTGTAGATGTCCTTAAAGTAGTGCCATCCCACCATTGAGAGGTAGGTAGCACCACCATTGGAGGTGTTCGGGTCAATTCGAAGGTTCGGGACATGGTGATCACCGGAGCAATAGGAAGACACCTTAGAAGCTACCCTCATGCCAGGTTCCCGGATCATGAGGACTTACTAAGACATCCTCTACTCGACGATCACCTTTCGAGAGGCAAGACAACAGTGAGGCGTACCCTAGGGGTGGTGTGTGATTTGTGTGTCGTTTTCAGATATTTTGTCTTGTCATGTCATGGGTGATCTACGCTTTTGTTTTTATTTTAACATTCATTCTTGCATGCGATTTATTAGCAGTTAAAAAGTTGCGAGAAATATAAAGTTCCTAAACTATTACAAAGGCGCGGGTCTAGATCGCCAAATTAAATCCAGGACCCGATTTGACATAAAATAAAGTAAAGTGCGAGAAATATAAATGTCCGAATTACATGGCTTTGGGAGAATTACATTAATATTTAAAAGAACGGAAATAAAAAATGCGAAGAGAATTAAAATCGAAAGCGAGGGTGTTGGACCCTTTTTTAATTAAATTAAAATAAAAAGAAAAGATTTTTGAGTTTTGTGGTATTTATGATTTTTTTATGAGAGAATTAAATGAAATTTAAACCTAATTCTAGCTATTTTTTAATTTAAGAAAATATGAAAATTAAACCTAAAATTAAACCTAATTAATTAATGCAATTTGATTTATAAAAATAAATAATTAATTATTAGTGATGAGAAAATAAAAGAAAAAGTAATTAAAGTAATTAAAACCTAATTCTACAAATTTTAAGTTTATTGAAAAATGTCAAAATTAAGTTTAAGAATAAAACTAATTAATTAATAAGACTTTATTTACAAAAATAAGTTTAAATGAAATATATTTTATTTTTATGACTTTCTGATTTTTATTATTTTTATGTTTTATGAAAATAAATTAATTTAAAGAATTAAAAAAGAAACAATTGAAACAAATAAAATAAAAAAAGGAAAAGAATTGCAAAACCTTGGGGGGTTCTGTCCCCAATTGGGAGGTATCATCAACATTTTAGGCCCATTGAAACTCTGGCCTTGTTGACTTTTCTGAGCCACATACGTCTGCCTTGACTGATGCTCATGGTGCTCTCAAATCAGGACCCTTGGATTGCCTTCAGTGGCCATGTGGCACGTTTGGGTCATGGGTGTATGGTGATCATTAGGGAGCGAGCTGCATAGAATGACATTAGAAAGAAAAATATTGAAATAATATGGGGGACCTGGGGATCGAACCCAGGTCCCGTTGCTTACCAATGCACATGCTTGCCAACTGATCCAACTAAGCGCTTTGTTTATTATATGACAACAAATCAATATGAGCTAAAACAAGGGTTAGTGGAAGATTTTAGCGCGAAATTCAAATGAACCACTCGTTGGCCTACACATCATCATCTTCTCCAATTATGCCTGAAACAGAAAAAGGTTAGCGGGGGTTTTAAACCCCCCCAAAATGCAAGCTTTTCAAAAATAGCGATTAGCCCATCTTGCTATATAAATTGGGCGCGATTAGTGCATTATGTTTGTCCAAGCTTCCTGAATTCAGTCATGGTATTGGGAAGTCCCAATTTTACAGTATTCAAAAATGCCCAATTTGAAGCTTGAAGAACCCTAGCGTGCTTCAATGGCGAAATCGTGTATGATGCATAAAAACTCAATCAAAACCCATGGTTAGCTTTAGAATGATCCACTGAATACAAATCCAATATTAAAAATTGCAAACAATGCATGATTTATGATACAAGAATACAAAAAAAAGCATGAACAGAATGAGGTTGTTCTACCAATTCTTGACGTTAGAGTTGATGGTTTTGATCTGAATACCTTCCTTGAAGTCTCAGGAAGGCAATGGAATAATTATTTTTCCTTGAATCGCACTGGAACGTAGTTTTCAGTTTTGGAATTTTTCACAAAAAGTGCAAACTTTGTTCTTCTTTTCTGGCGCAGCTTAGAGGTTCTTTTCACTAGGGTTTGCATTAGGCTTATGTATGGAATGATTAGGGTAAAGTTTTTGGTCCAAAGAATCCTTGCATTGATGGAATGATATTTGATTTTCATGGCATAATCTTTCAAATCTTTTCCATGCATATTTGATACCAATCATGGCAAAACCTTCCACTTTTGATTATGCACAAATCTTGAGTGTCCAATGAGAGTTTATTCTGCACAAAAAGATTTGATCACATTGGTTTAGTATTTTTTCCACATTTTAATTAATTAAATGAATTAATTGTAATTAAAAATTCAAATAAATAATAAAAATGATTAAAAAAATCCCTTTTGGGCCAAATGGTCGTGCATATGCTTTGGATGATCAATCTTGGAAGAAAATGTGGCCCATTAGCAATTTTAAGACATTTGAAGCAAAGTTGACTTTTCAAAATATCCAAAAATTTCCCAACTTCCACAAGGCATATCTTGCTCAATTTTTAAGCTTTGCTCATGTTATTGGACATTTTGGAAAGGTCTTGAAGTACTCTAACCAATTCCCTTGGTCCCATGTCATTTTGATTTACCAATCTCAAGTTATGGCCTTTGACTTAAAGTCCCTTTTTGTTGACTTTTAAAAATGACCTATAATGTTGAAATTGATAACTCTTTGTGAGAGCATTTCTTGGACTTGAAGTGTGAAGGGGAGTTGTAGGAAATGTCTTTCTCTTCAAAATGAGCTTTGGATGGAATTTTTCTGATAAACCATGTGGAAGTTATGCCTTGGTCAAGTTACAGTTGACTTTTTCAACTATCCAAATATGGAAACTTTTGAATCTTGAGACTTTTTGAGCCATACTTTGATAATCATGATCAAGCATTGATCAAATGATGTTTGTGGCTTCAAAATGAGATGTTGACCAAAAATTTGGACTTTTAACTGTCAAATGACCATTTTGCCCCTACAGTTGACTGTAGTGCAATTAGGGTTTTTGACTGTGCAATTTTGTGCTGTAAGTCTTGAAACTTGGTATGAGGATGCTTGACCATGTTTGTAGGCATGTGGGACTTGATTGGACCCTTGGAAACTTCATTTTCTTTGACAGAACCAAAACCCTACTTTTTGACTGTTAGGAGGCCCTTGCACTGTGCAACCCTTGGGGAGATTTTGAAGCTTTGACTTTGCAATTCTTGAAGAATATGGGAGAGCAAATTTTGGGGTACAACAGTTGCCCCTGTTCAATCTTCTTAGACCTGAGGATGCAGATTGGCCGACGTGCCTTTCGTAATCTGAAGGTGGAAGGTGATTGAACACTAGAGTGCCCAGAAATTTGCGCTCACATAGTAGTGTGATGTGGGGAATGGGCTTATAGATGCCATTTGGAGATTGATGGATAGGATGATGGGCTTATAGATGCCATGCTAAGAGACGATGGGTAGGCTGAGGGGCTTATAGATGTCGTCTGGATGTCGATCGCGTAAGAGATTCCTTAGCGAGAACTTGCGTACCTGCAAAAGAAAAGGATTACCTGACCCGTTACAGGAGCTGGTCTTCAGATTCTTTGTATAGATGTGTCCTGACTGGTTACAGGAGTTGAATCTGGAGCTTCAAAAGGTGATGAATGAACCAGGGATGGTTACTACCTCAACAGGAACGCTGAGAGAACCTTGGACGATTACTACCTCAACAGGAACGCTGAGAGAATCTGGGGGCGATTACTACCTCCGCAGTAACGGGGAGAGAACCATAGGCGACTTCTACCTCAACAGTAACGCTGAGAGAATCTTGGGCGACTTCTACCTCAACAGTAACGCTGAGAAAATCTTGGGCGACTTCTACCTCAATAGTAACGCTGAGAGAATCCTGGATATCTTCTACTGAGTCTTTATCAGGAAAATCTGTTAGGGGTCGATTTAGCTGGACTAGAGAAGGCCTTTGACTGGATAAGAAACAGAAAAATCTTAGGGTCAATTTAACTGAACCGGTCTAGGTCTTGAAATCTTCAACTGGATAAGAAACAGGGAGATCTTAGGGTCGATCTGACTGAACCAGAGAAGGCCTTGGACTGGATAAGAAACAGAAAAATCTTAGGGTCGATTTAACTGAACCGGTCTAGATCTTGAAATGTCTTCAACTGGATAAGAAACAGGGAGATCTTAGGGTCGATCTGACTGAACCAGAGAAGGCCTTTGACTGGATAAGAAACAGAAAAATCTTAGGGTCGATTTAACTGAACCGGTCAAGGTCTTGAAATATAGCTGAGAACTTAACTGGATCTTTCCTGAAAGGTAAAGGTCAGTCATATGCAAGGCATGACATGAATCAGGCAATGATGTTCTCAACATAAATGAGATTTGTAAGATATGATGTGTGTATGCATGCTATAATGATGTATGTGATGTTTATGAACGTATGTTTTTGTCTAGGAAAATAAATCCTGGACGGGTGCCGGGAAGTCACTCCTGGGCTGATATTGAAGAATAGATCTTTGCTTCCACTTGGGATGATAGTTGCAAGCATACCGGTAGGAGAAGATAACTCCGTTGGGGAATAAACTTGGCGCACGGATAACTCTGCGGGGAGAAAAGTACTCTATCTACCTTGCTGGGGAACAATACTCTGTGGGGAGAGAAGTACTTTGTTGAGCTGTTGATAGTAACTTGCTGGGGATACCATTGTTGTGTTGGAAGTGTTAATAGACTTCGCTGGGGAGAAGAAGACTTTGTCGAAGACGCTCTTTCCGTGGCTTTTGGCTGAGGATAACCCAGTTATATCCCGGTAGGGAAATAACTCTTTGAATAAAGCCGGGAGACGCGTTCGTGCTCTGTGAGGATAAGCTTCCAGAATCTACTGGGGATAAGCTTACTGCTTGGGGAGATGAATTCCAACTTTCCTGGGGGAACTGGATTGGACTCTCTTGGGGAAGTTTTGAACTGTATCGGGGAAGTGACTCCATTGAATGTCTGATATACCGCCAGGGAACAATCTTTAGGTTAAGACTACCGGGGATGCTTGTTAAGAATGCATGCATACTGCTGGGGAATGTTGGGATCTGCTGGAGGATACCCAACTTCTTTAAGTTTGACTGTAACTTTGCTCGGGGAGAGTGCATTGACTTGCTGACATACTCTCTGGGGAATTAAGATATACCGGCTGTGTTCTTCAGCTGAACCTACCTTGGTACCTTAGAGGATAGAACAACTAGATTGCTTAGACAACTCTTTATTGCCCCTGCTTCTAATGTTACCTGTAATTAACCCTTTGTTTCGTATGCAAATATTCATGAGTTAGCAAATTATTGTCAATGCATATATCACAAATTGAACCTTGGACGTTCTTCGCAAAACAAAACAGAAAAGGAAAAACAATTGGCAATTTTGACTGAAAAATGTATTTTTGTATTGATTTTGAATTTGCCTGTAAAATAGGCGTTTATGTACAAGAGGCTGACATCCTAGTAAGAGAACGCCGCCGAACAAAAGAGTTTATACAAATTGTACAAAAGAAAATAAAACAGCTGTGTGAAATGAATGATCCCACTGGGTTTCAACTCTGCTATTGCCTTTATATCTCCGAGAGTCTCATCACTTGATGACCTTAGTTGAAGATGAAGCTGACTGATCGATGCCGTCTGAACTTGATGTAGATACTGGATTCTGGATGCAAAGTGATCCAATGAGACATAGTATTACGCTTTATCCCTAACTTTTGCCTGGACCGCCCTTTCGGGTTTTCAGTCCACTGGGATACCCATTTTTGCCCAAGCCGCCCTTTCAGGTTTTCGACTTGCCGGGTGTACAGATTTTTTTCATTTCATCCCTTCATTTTGCCCGAACCCTTTTGGTTCGCCGGGAAGCCCTAATTTTTGCCTAGGCATGTCAGCCTAGCGGGTCTTTATTATGCGTAGTATCTTTTTACTATGTCTGCATTGGCAGGGTGAGGAAGGTCGTCACCATCCATGTTGGTTAAAATCATGGCTCCTCCTGAGAACACATGTTTAACCACAAATGGCCCTTCGTATGTAGGGTCCATTTGCCCCTTGGATCACTCTGAGGAAGGATGATTCGCTTGATTACCAGATCCTTAACTTGATATTCTTGTGGTCTGACCTTTTTGTTAAATGCCCTGATCATCCGTTTCTGGTACGTCTGACCATGACAAATAGCAACAAGTCTCTTTTCATCAATTAAGTTGAGCTGATCAAGTCGTGTCTGGATCCAATCATCTTCATTCAGATCTGCATCCTTCATTATCCGGAGAGAGGGTATCTGCACCTCGATCGGTAAGACTGCCTCCATACCGTAGACCAAGGAGAAAGGAGTTGCCCCGGTTGATGTTCTGGCTGAGGTACGGTACCCATGTAGAGCGAACGGTAACATCTCGTGCCAATCTTTATAAGTCACTGTCATCTTCTGCACGATTTTCTTGATATTTTTATTTGCTGCTTCTACAGCCCCATTCATCTTCGGCCTGTAAGGGGAAGAGTTGTGGTGCTGTATCTTAAACTGCTCGCAGAGCTCAGTGATCATCTTGTTATTTAGATTGGTACTGTTGTCTGTAATAATTCTTTCTGGGACGCCGTATCGACAGATCAGATTATGCCGAATGAACCGTGCCACAACAGTCTTGGTTACCGTAGCGTAGGAAGCTGCTTCGACCCACTTTGTAAAGTAATCAATCGCTACCAGGATGAAGCAATGCCCGTTAGACGCTGTAGGTTTAATCTCACCGATCATGTCTATGCCCCACATTGCAAACGGCCAAGGCGCAGTCAGAACATTCAGAGGAACTGGAGGAACATGCACTTTGTCTGCATAAATCAGGCATTTATGGCATGTCCGGGAATGTTGGTAGCAGTCAGCTTCCATTGTGGACCAGAAATACCCTGCGCGAAGGATTTTCTTTGCCATAGTGTGTCCACTGGAATGTGTTCCGAAGGTCCCTTCATGTAGCTCTTCCATGATCCTTTCTGCTTCTGTCTTATCCACACAACGCAGTAAGGTTGAATCATGGTTTCGCTTGTACAAGATGCCGTTGCTAAGGAAGAAATTTGCTGCGAACCTTCTGAACTTTTTATCGTTGACAGATGCACCTTCAGGGTATTCCTGAGCTTCCAGATATCTCTTCACTTCATGGTACCAAGGCTTCTCAGTCACCAATTCAATCTCGAGATCACAACAGTATGCCGGTTCGTCCAGTTTCCAGATGATGATCCGGGGAGCCTCATTATCCCATTTGACCTTGAACATGGAAGACATCGTAGCTAACGCGTCCGCTAACTGATTCTCCTCTCTTGGAAAGTGTTCAAAGGTTATCTTTGTGAAGTGAGGGATCAATGTCAACACACATTCTCTGTAGGGAATAAGATTCGGATGTTTCGTATCCCACTCTCCTTTGATCTGATTGATCACAAGAGCGGAATCTCCGAAGACACTCAGAAACTTGATCCTTAGGTCGATCGTAGCTTGAAGACCCATGATGCACGCCTCATACTCCGCCATGTTGTTGGTACAGTTGAAACATAGCCGGGCAGTGAGTGGAGTATGAGTGCCTTGATGGGATATGATCACAGCGCCGATACCGTTTCCCAAAGCGTTGGAGGCTCCGTCAAAGTGCATAGACCATCGGGATCCTTCCTCAGGTCCTTCATCCGGTCCAGGTACTTCACAATCAGTCACTATCATGATGCCCTCGTCTGGAAACTCGAAGTTCATTGACTGATAGTCGTCTACTACCTGATGTGCCAAGTGGTCTGCCAATACACTTCCCTTGATGGCTTTCTGGGTTGTGTACTGGATGTCGTATTCCATCAAGATCATTTGCCATCTTGCTATTCTCCCAGACAAAGCAGGCTTTTCAAATATGTACTTTATAGGATCCATCTTTGAGATCAACAAGGTAGTGTGAGTCAGCATATACTGTCTCAGCCAGCGAGCAGCCCATACCAAAGCGCAGCAAGTTTTCTCAAGCAGTGAGTATCGGGTCTCACAATCGGTAAACTTTTTGCTAAGGTAATAAATGGCGTGCTCTTTTCGTCCAGACTCGTCATGCTGCCCCAGCACACACCCTATTGAGTTGTCAAGCACTGTCAGGTATAGTATCAGAGGTCTCCCTTCAACCGGTGGCATAAGGATGGGTGGTTCTTGGAGATACTCTTTGATTCTGTCAAAAGCAGCCTGACATTCATCATTCCAACGTACTACCTGATCTTTCTTCAGCAGCTTAAAGATTGGCTCACAGGTAGCAGTCAGGTGTGAGATGAATCGAGCAATGTAATTCAGGCGTCCTAAAAAGCCTCTGACCTCCTTCTCTATCTTGGGAACTGGCATCTCTTGAATAGCTTTGACCTTGGCAGGGTCCACTTGAATACCCTTATCACTTACAACGAAGCCTAGCAACTTCCCAGATCTTACCCCGAAGGTGCACTTGTTCGGGTTCAACCTTAGCTTGTACAACTTCAGACGGTCAAACAATTTCTGCAGATGATCTAGGTGTTCCTCCTTAGTTTGAGACCTTGCAATCATGTCATCAACATACACTTCTATCTCATGATGGATCATATCATGAAATAAAGAAACCATGGCACGTTGGTAGGTTGCCCCAGCGTTCTTCAGTCCAAAAGGCATGACCTTGTAGCAGAAGGTGCCCCACTGAGTAACAAAGGTAGTCTTCTCCATGTCTTCAGGTGCCATCTTGATCTGATTATAACCTGAAAAACCATCCATGAAAGAAAACACCTTATGCTGAGCAGTATTGTCAACGAGGACATCAATGTGAGGTAGGGGAAGTCATCCTTGGGACTGGCCCTGTTCAGATCCCTGTAATTGACACACATTCTGACCTTTCCATCTTTCTTTGGTACCAGCACCACATTAGCAACCCACTGAGGGTAAGAAGTCACTGCAAGGAAACCGATATCAAACTGTTTCATAACCTCGACTTTGATCTTCTCAGACATCTCTGGACGCATACGGCGGACCTTTTGCTTAACCGGAGGGCAGTCTTCCTTAGTAGGCAAGTGATGGACCACAATATCGGTATCCAAACCGGGCATGTCTTCGTAGGACCAGGAAAATATCTCCATGTAATCATGTAGCATCTGAGTCAACCGTTGCTTCACGCTGAGCTCTAGGTTGGCACCAATCTTTACCTCCTTTCTGTCTGTATCAGTACCCAGATTTATTGTTTCCACTGGCTCTTCGTGTGGTTGAATTGCCATCTCTTCCTGAAGTAACAGTCTTGCAAGCTCGCCAGGCACTTCGCAATCATCTTCACCTTCGTCTTCGGCTAAGTTGATCGGATTTTCGAAGTCATAATTGGCAGTAGCAGAGTCGTTACCAGTGAGATCCAGAGTGGATTGAAACCTGTATGAGTGAGTGTGTGTAAATACATCTGTTTTGAAATATATAGAAAGGAAAGAAAGGAAAGGAGCATAAGATTTGAAATGCGAGAAAACGTCCAAGATCTTTATTCATGATATATGAAATGACAATTTATATGCCCTCACAAATAAAGCCACGGTGCCCCGGGTAAGACACCGGGCCATAGAGTTCAATTTATTGTTTATTACAAATAACAAAACAAAGAAGTTTATTACTGCGTAACAAAAGTAACAGGAGTATGGTCCTTGGCAATCCAATTGGTCAATCCGCTCTCAATTGTCGGGTAGATCCTGCTATTGAACTCTGCTTCATCCACTTCATTATCTTCCCCAACAGCATTCACTCTTGGATTGGTAATGAGCACAGGAGGTCTTCTGGTCTTTTCCTTCCGCATAGCTTTCTGTCCCTCTGAAGTAAAACCCAGTCCGAACTTGTCAGTTTTCTGTATAAAATCAGGGAGCCTGCCCCAGTTAGCACATTCACCTTTCTGGATCACAGCCCGGGCATCCTTCAAGGAAGCCATCTTCAAAGGAACATCCTCTTCGACTGCTGTTTCTGCTGCTGCTAAAGTTGGAAGTACCTCCTCGAAATGCTGAAAGGGGGTTTCAATAAACTCCCCTTCCATCTCAATATACCTGAAGGAATTCAAATGGCTCACCATATACTCCTCCTCTCCCTGCACAGTGACGATCTTCCCTCTGACAAGGTATTTTAGCTTCTGGTGCAAGGTAGAGGTCACTGCCCCAGCTTTGTGGATCCAAGGTCGACCCAGTAGACAAGAATACGATGGACGGATATCCATCACATAGAAGGTAGAGTCGAACACTTGAGAACCCACACAAATAGGAATGTCAACCTCTCCATGAACCATCCTCTTGGAACCGTCAAAGGCTCTGACGATAATATTGCTAGGTTTTAGTTCCAGGCCTTCACAATCCAAACGGTCTAAGGCTTTCTTGGGTAGCACATTTAGGGAAGAACCAGTGTCCACCAATACATGTGCCAGAGTAGTGCCCCTGCATTCAATAGAGACATGCAGGGCGTCATTGTGGTCCCTTCCCTTGGCAGTAAGGTCAGCATCTGAGAAACCCAAACCATTGTCCGCTGTCAGATTTGCTACACAATCAGTAAACTGGACTGCAGATGTCTCTTGTGGCACATGGGCCATCTTGAGAAATGAAATCAAGGCCTTAGCATGGGCCTCTGAGCACAAGAGCAAGGAGAGCATGGAGATCTTGGAGGGTGTATGCCCCAGCTGCTCGACAACATTAAAGTCACTCTTCTTGATTATTTTCAGGATTTCCTCCATCTCTTGTTGGGAGGCCTCAGCATTTACAGGTCTTGGTGCCTCCATCTGGGCAGGCTCATCTTCAATCCCTTTGCCCCGAGCATTGGATGACTCGGCAGCAGGGGAAACAACTTGATCAGTAACAGGAACAGGTATACTTGCAGGTGTTATAGTGAGGGGTCTTTGAATAGCGGGTGGTGCAATGTCAGGCGAGAAGAGCCTGCCACTGCGGGTAACCTTTGCTGGACCAGTGATATTGCTGATACTGGTGCCAGTGTTGAACTCTTGTTTGATTCCATTCACATACACGTCTGCCCCATAGTGCCAGGGGACAGCCTTATGAGATTCGTAGGGGAGAGGCCCCGGAACAGTAATAACAACAGGTGCGACAGTCATGATTTGAACAGGCTTCCTTGGGAGAGCCCTGATTGGATTATTAAAGATTGTAACAACAGAAACTTCTTCTACCGGAACAAACTGAACAGCGGACTTCTTGAACAAAATCTCTTTGCTGTCCATTAGGCTTTGGATGCCCAACTTCAGCAAAGGACAACCAGATAGGGAAACAGCACAGAAAAGGCAACCTTCACTACAACCCGAAAATAAACCGGCCAACAGTAGGTTCCTCTTGACAGTCATTAAGGGAGTAGCCACATCATCCACAAAAACAGCGTATACATCCTCATCAACAGCATTTACTCCATGCTGGGGCATAGGAGCAGTCACCACATTTGGCCTCTTAGGCGCTTCAAACTGTATCTCTTTTGCATCAATTAGGTCTTGTACCTTATTTCTTAAGGCCCAACAATCATCAGTGGAATGTCCCGGGCTATCAGAATGGTAAGCACAACGGGCATTTGGATTGTATTTGGGGGAGGCAGTGTTCACAACTTTCGAGGCCTCCCTGACAGTCACTAAGTTGGTGGATAGTAATTGTGGCAAGATTTGCAATAAAGTCATACTCAAACGGGTGAACTCTCTTCTAGGTCTTTCAGCCCTTGGAGGATTGGTTTGCCGAGGAGCGGCAGCAGGCTTAGCAATCATCACCGCGTTGACAGATTGGCGGCGCTCAGGCTTCTCTTGTCTTCTAGACCCATATACAACACTGGCCTCCTTCTTAAAGGGCTTCTTCTCAGAACTTGCAGATGCACCCTTCTGAATTTTACCAGACTTCATCCCAGCCTCTATTCTCTCCCCAGTCAGAATAAGATCAGTAAACCCTGCAGATGAGTTACCAATGAGATGGTTGAAAAATGGCCCAGATAGGGTCCCCAGGAACATGTCTACCAACTCCCGGTCAGTCAACGGAGGCTGCACCCTGCCAGCCAGATCCCTCCACTTCTGTGCGTACTCTTTAAAACCTTCGCTTGACCCTAGCGACATACCCTGGAGTTGGGTACGTGTAGGGGCAAGGTCGGCATTATATTGATACTGCTTGTAAAAAGCAGTAGCCAACTCCTCCCAGTTACGAACCTTGGTCCCATCCAGCTGATAGAACCATTCGAGATGAGTCCCTGAAAGACTCTCCTGGAAGAAGTGGATCCACAAGTTCTTGTCCACCGAGTACGGTTGAATCTTCCGCACATAAGACCTGAGGTGTAACTTGGGACAAGACGCCCAGTCATACTTGGTAAAGGATGGTGCTTTGAACTTATGAGGAATGATCACACCAGTAGACAAACCCAAATCTCCAAAATCCAGCCCAGGCACCTGTTGGATCTCCATTGCATTCAGTCTGTCCTCCAGTTGCTTGTATCTGTCTTCTGCAGGAGGATACTGTTCCTCATCAAAATCAGTCTCGTTGTCAGAGACTACCGGACTAGGACCTTTTCCCTCTCGGGGACTACCCTTGCCTATAGAAGAACCAGCCTCTTCATTTTGCAGAGTGTTGCCAAACCTTCGGCCCGAGTTGAAAAGAACAGTTCTCCTCTTCTTCTTCTTTTCTTTCTTCAGGAGCAGAGCCTTCAGCTCTTCTTGGCCCTGAGCCAAACCCATGATTAGTTCCTGAAATTGCGCATTCTGCGCCTGAAGAGCCTTGATGGACATCTCGGTTGATGATGAGTCAGGATTCATGATGCTGAAATAAACAGCGAAGAACAGTAAGCAACCTGAAAAGAAGAAAACCTGCTATGCACGTGATGAATGGAATGCGTATGATTTATGTTTTCAAAGACAATCGGGAATAAACTTTGTAAACAAAAAGGAACACACTTCATTAGATTCAACTTTGAAACTTAAATTATTCAACAGGTTGCCCTTAGGCGTTACATAAAAGGGAAATACTGAAAAGGGAAATAAAACTGTAAAAGAACATCCAGAGCTCCTTATTGATCCCATGGTCTCCTCTTCTCAGTACGGATGTAGTCATTTAGAGCTCGCTCATTCTCCAACTGCTTTGTCAGCTTCTGGATCTTCAATTCCTGCTCGTTGAACTTTTCCCGGTAAGAATCCCGTTCTTCTCGCAGTTGCGACCAAGATCTCTTTAATGTCTCATAATCAGTAGGTATCTGAGGAGGAAGGATAGTTGGAGGAACACCATCTTTGTCAGGATACTCAAGAATGATAGGTCTGACGGCTTCGTATGTCATACCTAACTTCTGAGCACGGATGCGAACCCAATTGTAGTAGGCTTCCATAGGTAAAGAAGTTTTTGGCCCCAACTCTTGTGGGTCAGCTTTATGAACTTTGTCCCAAGCCTTGATGAACCTACGACGCAGCTCGTCACTATCTACCTGAAACTCAAAATTGATGTGAGGCACCAACATCTCATGGGGGCCTGCTATTCTGGCTCTTCCAAACTGACAGAGCGCTAGACATGGATTGTAAGAGATTCCTCCTTGGGTACCAATCAGAGGAACATTAGGGTATTCCCCGCATCGATCAATAATAGCTATCTCATCCAAAGCTCTGCAAGTCCAAATGATGTCTTTATCGGTGAGAGACATTAACCTATGAGCCCAACCTCTTCCTTCTTGGTTCTTCAGTACGAACTTAGTGAGGTGCGAAATAAACCACCTCACCAACAAAGGGATACAACACCACAGGGTTCCTCGTCTTCGGGCAGTACGAGCATGAAGTTGTTGCAGGATGTCACCCAAGAGAGTGGGTACAGGATTCTGAGACATAAAGATCCTTACGGCAGTGACATTGATGAAGTTGTCAGGATTAGGAAACAAGACTAACCCATAGATCAAGAGAGCCAAGATGTCTTCATATGCCCTAAAGTCCAGGTCGTTCCAGAAGCTGTTAGCTTTACCAATCAGAAACTTGGCCAAGAAACCCTTAACTCCGCTTCTAGTCACCCAGTTGTCCATTACTTCTTGATGGGTCAAAGGAAGAGCTGCAGCAACCTCCTCAAGCCTGAGGGTCTTTTACCAACCAGTGAAGGGAGTCTGATCCAAGATAGGGATACCAAGCAAATCAGAGAACTCTTCCAGGGTAGGGACCAGCTGGAAGTCTTGAAAGGTGAAACACTGGTACAAAGGGTCATAGAACTGGGTCAGAACACTCATCAACTGTTGATCCCGCTTTGCAGTGACTAAACTGAGAAGAGAATCATGCCTCTGAATGAAGGAAGTGGTATTTGGAATTCTGCTAACCAACTCTTCAAGCAACTCAGGTGAGTGAACAAAGTTGAACCAGATAGTATTCCTTCGCACAGGCATCATGATGTCCTACAAAACAGAGCAAAGGTGAAACCCTCTTGTCTTTGAAATGGTCAGTCCTTATGCAGGATGCATGCAATGCTCATGATGTTATGATGTTATGATAAAGCACACCACAAATAGATACAAAGGCAAACATGGTAAGGCACACAAGTCACACAAGACAGACCCTTAAAGTTTAGGCCAGCATGAGGTCTAGGTATTACCCTCTTTCAGTTTGTTGGTTCATACCTGTCCTATCAAAGTAACCGGGTTCTTAGAGGATCCCAATATCATTGACTACCCTCAATCGGTCATAACTCCAGCATCGCAATCTTTTCTTGCAGCCAGAACCATCACGAGAGTTTAGCCTCAATGGGCGTAGCATACTGCTACTGTTCTAATGGCCAAGTTGTGTCATTTAAGGTTCTAAGGTTGTTGGTGCTTAATGACTCCTCAGAAGACCCATATTCTCCTCGTTACAACACAAGGGATATCGGTACAGACCAAGGTGCCACACCAACGTAGCCACTGTTTCACCCGTGTCGGTCTACGCCGGACAGGTCCCTCACAGCTTATGCTACCTAAACAGGGTATCCCCAGATCCGGGTTAGGATCTATGTAACTCCCATGCAACCCACAAATTTAAAGCAGACAAGTCAATACAATTGAAAACACAGTTATGAACTAACCCTAAGCTACACCTCACTTTAGTTTATCCCCAGCAGAGTCGCCAGTTTTATGATCGGTGGATCTGGAACTGACTGTTTAACGCTGGTTCGCGAAATGTCGCGGAAGCAAGAGTCGCCACCGTCTTTTATTTTCTCCAAATGGAAAGGACAAAAGCACATAAAAATTCCTTATAGAGATTGCTCTCGGTTCGGGAGGTAGATTATAGAAAGGGAAGGTGTTAGCACCCTTTCTATCCATGGTTATCCACGGGCCCTTAGATACTTGCTCAT
Organism: Vicia faba; assembly: GCA_948472305.1. Taxonomy (NCBI): domain Eukaryota; kingdom Viridiplantae; phylum Streptophyta; class Magnoliopsida; order Fabales; family Fabaceae; genus Vicia; species Vicia faba. Next base: position 920,834,032 of record OX451741.1, on the reverse strand, counting down.
TTGTGTTTTCAAAAATGGTTTGTTTGCTTTTCAACTGTGGGTTTTAAAAAGTTTCTTTGAAGATTTCAGTTCGACTCTTGTATCGGTCCTCAAGAGTGTTTGAAAAATTGCTTTCAAAAGCTTTTGAAAAGGTGTCGGTGTGAAAAGTATTTTTTGATTTTGTTTTGAAATTAGAGCAAGTATCTAGAGTCGTCTACCTACCCTAAGGAATTCGTCTGTGTAGATGTCCTTAAAGTAGTGCCATCCCACCATTGAGAGGTAGGTAGCACCACCATTGGAGGTGTTCGGGTTAATTCGAAGGTTCGGGACATGGTGATCACCGGAGCAATAGGAAGACACCTTAGAAGCTACCCTCATGCCAGGTTCCCGGATCATGAGGACTTACTAAGACATCCTCTACTCGACGATCACCTTTCGAGAGGCAAGGCAACAGTGAGGCGTATCCTATGGGTGGTGTGTGATTTGTGTGTCGTTTTCAGATATTTTGTCTTGTCATGTCATGGGTGATCTACGCTTTTGTTTTTATTTTAACATTCATTCTTGCATGCGATTTATTAGCAGTTAAAAAGTTGCGAGAAATATAAAATTCCTAAACTATTACAAAGGCGCGGGTCCACATCGCCAAATTAAATCCAGGACCCGATTTGACATAAAATAAAGTAAAGTGCGAGAAATATAAATGTCCGAATTACATGGCTTTGGGAGAATTACATTAATATTTAAAAGAACGGAAATAAAAAATGCAAAGAGAATTAAAATCGAAAGCGAGGGCGTTGGACCCTTTTTAAATTAAATTAAAATAAAAAGAAAAGATTTTTGAGTTTTGTGGTATTTATGATTTTTTTATGAGAGAATTAAATGAAATTTAAACCTAATTCTAGCTATTTTTTAATTTAAGAAAATATGAAAATTAAACCTAAAATTAAACCTAATTAATTAATGCAATTTGATTTATAAAAATAAATAAATAATTATTAGTGATGAGAAAATAAAAGAAAAAGTAATTAAAGTAATTAAAACCTAATTCTACAAATTTTAAGTTTATTGAAAAATGTCAAAATTAAGTTTAAGAATAAAACTAATTAATTAATAAGCCTTTATTTACAAAAATAAGTTTAAATGAAATATATTTTATTTTTATGACTTTCTGATTTTTATTATTTTTATGTTTTATGAAAATAAATTAATTTAAAGAATTAAAAAAGAAACAATTGAAACAAATAAAATAAAAAAAGGAAAAGAATTGCAAAACCTTGGGGGGTTCTGTCCCCAATTGGGAGGTATCATCAACATTTTAGGCCCATTGAAACTCTGGCCTTGTTGACTTTTCTGAGCCACATACGTCTGCCTTGACTGATGCTCATGGTGCTCTCAAATCAGGACCCTTGGATTGCCTTCAGTGGCCATGTGGCACGTTTGGGTCATGGGTGTATGGTGATCATTAGGGAGCGAGCTGCATAGAATGACATTAGAAAGAAAAATATTGAAATAATATGGGGGACCTGGGGATCGAACCCAGGTCCCGTTGCTTACCAATGCACATGCTTGCCAACTGATCCAACTAAGCGCTTTGTTTATTATATGACAACAAATCAATATGAGCTAAAACAAGGGTTAGTGGAAGATTTTAGCGCGAAATTCAAATGAACCACTCGTTGGCCTACACATCATCATCTTCTCCAATTATGCCTGAAACAGAAAAAGGTTAGCGGGGGTTTTAAACCCCCCCAAAATGCAAGCTTTTCAAAAATAGCGATTAGCCCATCTTGCTATATAAATTGGGCGCGATTAGTGCATTATGTTTGTCCAAGCTTCCTGAATTCAGTCATGGTATTGGGAAGTCCCAATTTTACAGTATTCAAAAATGCCCAATTTGAAGCTTGAAGAACCCTAGCGTGCTTCAATGGCGAAATCGTGTACGATGCATAAAAACTCAATCAAAACCCATGGTTAGCTTTAGAATGATCCACTGAATACAAATCCAATATTAAAAATTGCAAACAATGCATGATTTATGATACAAGAATACAAAAAAAAGCATGAACAGAATGAGGTTGTTCTACCAATTCTTGACGTTAGAGTTGATGGTTTTGATCTGAATACCTTCCTTGAAGTCTCAGGAAGGCAATGGAATAATTATTTTTCCTTGAATCGCACTGGAACGTAGTTTTCAGTTTTGGAATTTTTCACAAAAAGTGCAAACTTTGTTCTTCTTTTCTGGCGCAGCTTAGAGGTTCTTTTCACTAGGGTTTGCATTAGGCTTATGTATGGAATGATTAGGGTAAAGTTTTTGGTCCAAAGAATCCTTGCATTGATGGAATGATATTTGATTTTCATGGCATAATCTTTCAAATCTTTTCCATGCATATTTGATACCAATCATGGCAAAACCTTCCACTTTTGATTATGCACAAATCTTGAGTGTCCAATGAGAGTTTATTCTGCACAAAAAGATTTGATCACATTGGTTTAGTATTTTTTCCACATTTTAATTAATTAAATGAATTAATTGTAATTAAAAATTCAAATAAATAATAAAAATGATAAAAAAAATACCTTTTGGGCCAAATGGTCGTGCATATGCTTTGGATGATCAATCTTGGAAGAAAATGTGGCCCATTAGCAATTTTAAGACATTTGAAGCAAAGTTGACTTTTCAAAATATCCAAAAATTTCCCAACTTCCACAAGGCATATCTTGCTCAATTTTTAAGCTTTGCTCATGTTCTTGGACATTTGGGAAAGGTCTTGAAGTCCTCTAACCAATGCCTTTGGTCCCATGTCATTTTGATTTACCAATCTCAAGTTATGGCCTTTGACTTAAAGTCCCTTTTTGTTGACTTTTGAAAATGACCTATAATGTTGAAATTGATAACTCTTTGTGAGAGCATTTCATGGACTTGAAGTGTGAAGGGGAGTTGTAGGAAATGTATTTCTCTTCAAAATGAGCTTTGGATGGAATTTTTCTGATAAACCATGTGGAAGTTATGCCTTGGTCAAGTTACAGTTGACTTTTTCAACTATCCAAATATGGAAACTTTTGCATCTTGAGACTTTTTGAGCCATACTTTGAGAATCATGATCAAGAATTGATCAAATGATGTTTGTGGCTTCAAAATGAGATGTTGACCAAAAATTTGGACTTTTGACTGTCAAATGACCATTTTGCCCCTATAGTTGATTGTAGTGCAATTAGGGTTTTTGACTGTGCAATTTTGTGCTGTAAGTCTTGAAACTTGGTATGAGGATGCTTGACCATGTTTGTAGGCATGTGGGACTTGATTGGACCCTTGGAAACTTCATTTTCTTTGTCAGAACCAAAACCCTACTTTTTGACTGTTAGGAGGCCCTTGCACTGTGCAACCCTTGGGGAGATTTTGAAACTTTGACTTTGCAATTCTTGAAGAATATGGGAGGGAAAATTTTGGGGTACAATAAACATCTCTGCTGAGTTTTAAGAACTTTTCCATAATTCAACTAGGGGAAACATCTTCATCAAGATCTAGGAACTATCTGGTCTTCAACGTAGTATACTGTTGAGATTATAGAACTCGTCCACACTATGACGGAGGAAAACATCAAGATCTAGGAACTGTCTGGTCTTCAACGTAGTATACCGTTGAGATTATAGTACTCATCCACACTATGACGTAGGGAAACATCTTCATCAAGATCTAGGAACTGTCTAGTATTCAACGTAGTATACCGTTGAGATTATAGAACTCGTCCATACTACGATGGAGGAAAACATCAAGATCTAGGAACTGTCTGGTCTTCAACGTAGTATACCGTTGAGATTATAGAACTCGTCCACACTATGACGTAGGGAAACATCTTCATCAAGATTTAGGAACTGTCTAGTATTCAACGTAGTATACCGTTGAGATTATAGAACTCTTCCACACTACGACGGAGGAAAACATCAAGATCTAGGAACTGCCTGGTCTACAACGTAGTATACCGTTGAGATTATAGACTCGTCCAAACTATGACGTAGGGAAACATCTTCATCAAGATCTAGGAACTGTCTCGTATTCAACGTAGTATACCGTTGAGATTATAGAACTCGTCCACACTATGACGGAGGAAAACATCAAGATCTAGGAACTGTCTAGTCTTTAACGTAGTATACTGTTGAGATTATAGAACTCGTCCACACTATGACATAGGGAAACATCTTCATCAAGATCTAGGAAGTGTCTAGTATTCAACATAGTATACCATTGAGATTATAGAACTCGTCCACACTACGACGGAGGAAAACATCAAGATCTAGGAACTGTCTGGTATTCAACGTAGTATACCATTGAGATTATAGAACTCGTCCACACTATGACGTAGGGAAACATCTTCATCAAGATCTAGGAACTGTCTAGTATTCAACGTAGTATACCGTTGAGATTATAGAACTTGTCCACACTACGACAGAGAAAAATATCAAGATCTAGGAACTGACTAGTATTCAACGTAGTATACCGTTGAGATTATAGCACTCGTCCACACTTTGACGTAGGGAAACATCTTCATCAAGATCTAGGAACTGTCTAGTATTCAACGTAGTATACCGTTGAGATTATAGAACTCGTCCACACTACGACAGAGGAAAACATCAAGATCTAGGAACTGTCTGGTCTTCAACGTAGTATACCGTTGAGATTATAGAACTCGTCCAAACTATGACGTAGGGAAACATCAAGATCTAGGAACTGTCTGGTCTTCAACGTAGTATACCGTTGAGATTATAGAACTCGTCCATACTATGATGTAAGAAAACATCTTCATCAAGATCTAGGAACTGTCTAGTATTCAACGTAGTATACCATTGAGATTATAGAACTCGTCCACACTACAACGGAGGAAAAAATCAATATCTAGGAACGGTCTGGTCTTCAACATAGTATACCGTTGAGATTATAGAACTCGTCCACACTATGACGTAGGGAAACATCTTCATCAAGATCTAGGAACTGTCTAGTATTCATCGTAGTATACCGTTGAGATTATAGAACTCATCCACACTATGACTGAAGAAAACATCAAGATCTAGGAACTGTCTGGTCTTCAACGTAGTATACCTTTGAGATTATAGAACTCGTCCACACTATGAAGTAGGGAAACATCTTCATCAAGATCTAGGAACTGTCTAGTATTCAACATAGTATACCGTTGAGATTATAGAACTCGTCCACACTACGACAGAGGAAAACATCAAGATCTAGGAACTGTCTGGTCTTCAACGTAGTATACCGTTGAGATTATAGAACTCGTCCAAACTATGACGTAGGGAAACATCTTCATCAAGATCTAGGAACTGTCTGGTCTTCAACATAGTATACCGTTGAGATTATAGAACTCATCCACACTACGACGGAGGAAAACATCAAGATCTAGGAGATGTCTGGTCTTCAACGTAGTATTCCATTGAGATTATAGAACTCGTCCACACTATGACGTAGGGAAACATCTTCATCAAGATCTAGGAACTGTCTAGTATTCAACATAGTATACCGTTGAGATTATAGAACTTGTCCACACTACGACGGAGGAAAATATCAAGATCTAGGAACTGACTAGTATTCAACGTAGTATACCGTTTAGATTATAGCACTCATCCACACTTTGACATAGGGAAACATCTTCATCAAGATCTAGGAACTGTCTATTATTCAACGTAGTATACCGTTGAGATTATAGGACTCGTCCACACTATGACGGAGGAAAATTGTCAAGATTGAGAACCTTATCTGAAATTCAACCGAGGATAATTCAGTTGAGATTTAAGAACCGGTCAGGTCTTCGACGTAGCTTAGAACTTTAACTGTATCATTTCTGAAAGGTAAAGGTCAATCATATGCAATGCATGATATGGATCAAGCAATGATGTTCTCAAAATAAATGAGATCGTGTTGTATGATGCGTATATGCATGTATCATGATGTATGGAAATGTAATGTTTTTTAGCTGGGAAAATAAATCCCGGATAGCTGTTGGAGAATAGAGTTGAATTCTTCTCTTCCGCTGGATATGGCGAACGAAGATGATTGCGAGAAAAAACCTGCAGGAGAAGCTAACTCCGTTGGGGAATAGACTGAGGAGGAGATTACTCTGTGGGGAAGAGATGCTCTGCTGAGGATTCCACCTATAAACTCCGCTGGGGACGAATTACCGTTGATGGTGATACTGAATCCTGTTGGGAATTGAATTCCTGTTTGTGAAAGGAACGAACTTCGCTGGGGATGATCTTTCAGTTACGACTTCATCGGGGATAACCTTTTAGACTCTAATGGGGATAATCCTTTGAGCTTTGATGGGGACAAACTTCCTTTGAACTCGGCTGGGGATATTTATTTTTATACTCCGCTGGGGACTAACTTCCAGAGCCTACTGGGGATGATTCTTCAACCCCACCGGGGAAGCTTTTTCAGACTGCGCTGGGAAAATTTTAACTCCACTGGGGATAATCTTTTATTCTGCCAGGGAATATTCTTATACTCCGCTGGGGTATATTAAGACCTCCGGGGATATTAATCTTTTTCGATGCTGATGGTAGATAAACTCTGCTTGGGTAGAGTATTACCGAATCATTCACAGTTGTAAGTCTCAGCTGGGGAGAGCCAATCATTATTGTCTTACTTTGCGGGGAGTGAATGTATCTTAGCCATATTCTTCAGCTAAATCTACCGTTGTACCTGGTGGACAGAGCAACTATGCAGCTTGGACAATTCTCATTTGCCCCTGTTTCTGATATTACCAGTAATTATCTTTTGTTTCGCATGCAAATATTTATGAGCGGCAATTAATGTCAAGTGCATATATCAAAAATGAACATTGGACGTTCTTTGCAAAACAAAACAGATAAAGGAAAAATAGCTTGAAATTTCTTTGAAAATGAATTGTATTGATTTTGAAGTTTTGCCTATAAATAGGCGTTTTTGTACAAGAGGTTGACGCCCTAGTAGGAGAACGTCACCGAACAAATAGAATTTATACAATTTGTGAAAAGAAAACAACTATGTGAATAATCCTACTGAGTTCCAACTCTGCTATTGCCTTTATGTTCTCGAGCATCTCATCACTTTGCTACTTGGTTGAAGGTAGATCAGATTGATTAGTGTCGTCCGAGCTTGATAGTCGATACCGAAGTCTAGATGCAAGGTGATCCAACGAGACATAGTGTTACGCTTTAATCCCTAATTTTTGCCTGGACCTCCCTTTCGGGTTTTCAGTCCACCGGGATACCCTTTTTTTCTCAAGTCGCCTTTTTAGGTTTTCGACTTTCCGGGTGTACAGATTTTTTTTTCATTTTCATCCCTTATTTTTGCCCGAACCCTTTTGGTTCGTCGGGAAGCCCTTATTTTTGCCTAGGTGTGTCAACCTAGCGGGTCTTTGATCATGCGTAGTATTTTTTCACTATGTCTGCATTGACGGGGTGAGGAAGGTCGTCACCATCCATAGTGGTTAGAATCATAGCTCCTCCTGAGAAAATGCTCTTAACCACAAATGGCCCTTCGTAAGTAGGGGTCCATTTGCCCCTGGGATCACCTTGAGGTAGGATAATGCGCTTGATAACCAGGTTCCCAACTTGATACTCTTGTCGTTTGACTTTCTTGTTAAATGCCTTGATCATCCTTTTTTGGTACGTTTGACCATGACAAATAGCAGTAAGTCTTTTTTCGTCGATTAAGTTCAGCTGATCAAGTTGGGTCTGTATCCAATCATCTTCGCTCAAACCTGCATCCTTCATAATCCGAAGAGAGTGTATCTGAACTTCAATGGGCAGTACAACCTCCATGCCATATACCAAGGAATAGGGTGTTGCCCCTGTTGACGTCCGTGCTGAGGTACGGTACCCATGAAGAGTAAATGGTAACATCTCGTGCCAATCTTTGTATGTTACTGTCATCTTCTGCACAATCTTCTTAATGTTCTTATTAGCCGCTTCTACGGCCCCATTCATCTTCAGCTGGTAGGGAGAAGAGTTGTGATGCTGTATCTTGAACTGCTTGCAGAGCTCAGTGATCATCTTGTTGTTGAGATTGGTACCATTGTCCGTAATGATCCTCTCTGGTACACCGTATCGATAGATCAGGTTGTGCCGAATGAACCGTACCACGACGTTCTTGGTTACGGTAGCAAAGGAAGCTGCTTCAACCCACTTCGTAAAGTAATCAATTGCTACCAGGATGAAACGGTGCCCGTTGGATGCCATAGGTCTGATCTCGCCGATCATATCAATGCCCCGCATTGCAAAAGGCCACAGAGTTGTCAAGACGTTCAGAGGTACTGGAGGTATATGCACCTTATCAGCATAGACTTGACACTTGTGACATGTCCGAGAGTGCTGATAACAGTCAGCTTCCATAGTGGACCAGTAATATCCTGCCCGAAGGATCTTCTTTGTCATGGTATGTCCACTGGAATGAGTTCCGAAAGTACCTTCATGTAAATCTGCCATGATCCTTTCTGCTTCATTCTTATCCATACATCACAGTAGGGTTGAATCATGGTTGCGCTTGTAAAGGATACCATTGCTGATGAATAACTTCTCCGCGAACCTTCTCAGAAACTTCTTGTCATTAACAGATGCACCCTCAGGGTACTCCTGAGCTTCAAGATACCTCTTCACCTCATGAGACCAGGGTTTATTTGCTACCTCTTCAGTCTCAATATCACAATAATGTGCAGGTTCGTGCAATCTTTCAATGATAATCCGGGGAGCTTCGTTGTCCCAATTGACTTTGAACATAGAAGACATCGTAGCCAGCGCGTCCGCCAACTGATTCTCCTCTCTAGGGAAGTGTTTAAAAGTTATCTCTTCGAAGTGGGGAAGAAATGTCAACACATACTCCTTGTAAGGAATAAGATTTGGGTGTTTCGTATCCCACTCGCCTTTGATCTGACTGATCACGAGAGCGGAATCTCCGAAAACACTCAAGAACTCAATCCTTAGGTCAATTGCTGCTCGAAGACCCATGATGCATGCTTCATACTCCGCCATGTTGTTGGTGCAGTTGAAACATAGTCGGACGGTAAACAGAGTATGAGAGCCTTTAGGAGATATGATCATGGCGCCAATGCCATTACCCAAAGCGTTTGAAGCTCCATCAAAGTACATAGACCATCGGGATCCTTCCTCAGGTCCTTCATCCAGTCCAGGTGTCTCATAATCAGTCACTATCGTGATATTCTCATCCGGAAATTCAAAGTTCATAGACTGGTAATCATCCACTGCCTGATGTGCCAAATGGTCTGCCAACACACTTCCCTTGATTGCCTTTTGGGTCGTATACTGGATGTCATACTCAGTCAAGATCATCTGCCATCTCGCTATTCTTCCGGACAAGGCAGGCTTTTTGAAGATATACTTGATTGGATCCATCTTTGATATCAATAGAGTAGTGTGAGTCAGCATATACTGTCTCAGCCGGCGAGCAGCCCATGCCAAAGCGCAACAAGTTTTCTCGAGCAACGAGTATCAGGTCTCGCAGCCGGTAAACTTTTTGCTAAGGTAATAAATAGCATCCTTTTTTCGGCCAGACTCGTCATGCTGCCCCAACACGCACCCCATTGAATTGTCGAGTACTGTCAAGTATAAGATCAAAGGTCTCCCTTCAATTGGAGGCATCAAAATGGGTGGTTCTTGGAGATATTCTTTGATCCTTTCGAAAGCGGCCTGACATTCATCGTTCCATCTTACCACTTGATCTTTCTTCAGTAACTTGAAGATTGGTTCACAAGTAGCAGTCATGTGCGAGATGAATCGGGAAATGTAGTTTAGACGTCCCAGAAAGCCTCTGACTTCTTTTTCTGTTCTGGGAGCTGGAATTTCCTGTATAGCCTTCACCTTTGCAGGATCCACTTGAATACCCTTATCACTTACGACGAAACCCAGCAGCTTACCAGATCTCACCCCGAAGGTGCACTTGTTCGGGTTTAACCTCAGCTTGTACAACTTCAACCTGTCAAACAACTTCTGAAGATGGTCGAGATGTTCTTCTTCATTCTGGGATCTCGCAATCATGTCGTCGACGTATACCTCAATCTCATGATGGATCATATCATGGAATAAAGCAACCATGGCACACTGATACGTTCCCCCAACATTTTTTAGTCCAAAAGGCATGACCTTGTAGCAAAAGGTACCCCATTGAGTAACAAAGGTCGTCTTTTCCATGTCTTCGGGAGCCATTTTAATCTGATTATAACCGAAGAAACCATCCATAAAGGAGAATACCTTATGCTGAGCGGTGTTGTCAACCAGAACGTCGATATGAGGTAGAGGGAAATCATCTTTGGGACTTGTCCTATTCAGATCCCTATAGTCAACACACACTCGGACCTTTCCATCCTTCTTCGGTACAGGAACCACATTGGCAACCCACTGAGGGTAAGAAGTAACTGCTAGAAAACCGGCGTCAAACTGTTTCATAACTTCAGCCTTGATTTTCTCAGACATATCCTGGCGCATTCGGCGAACCTTCTGTTTCACGAGAGGATAGTCTTCCTTGGTAGGCAATCGGTGAACCACAATATAGGTATCCAACCCAGGCATATCTTCATAAGACCAGGCAAAGATCTCAACATAGTCACGCAGCATCTGAATCAACCGTTGCTTCACAGTAAGCTCTTAATTTGCCCCAATCTTGACCTCTTTCTTATCTATATCTGTACCCAGATTTATCGATTCCACGAGCTCTTCCTGCAGCTGTATAGCCCTCTCTTCTTGAAGTAACAATCTAGCAAGTTCACCAGGCACTTCGCAATCATCTTCACCTTCGTCTTCGGCTAAGTTGATCGGACTTTCGAAGTCATAACTGGCAGTAGCAGAGTCGTTACCAGTGAGATCCATGGTGGATATAGACCTGTATATGTGTGTGTGTGTAAAATAGCTGTTTTGCAATATGTAATAAAAGAAAAACAAGGAGCGCAAAATTTGGAATGCAAGAAAACATCCAATGCTTTTATTAATGATATATGCAAATGACACACATAAAGCCCTCACAAATGAAACCACATTGCCCCGGGTAAGACACCGGGCCATAAAGTTTAAAACATTGTCTGTTACAAATTCAAAATAAAAATTACTGGGTAACAAAAGAAATTGGGATGAAGTCCTTTGCTGTCCAGTTGCTTAGTCCACCGTCGGTCGTTGGGTAGATCCAATTTTCGAACTCAAACTATTCAACATCGTCTTCAATGGCATTCACTCCTAAATTGCTGATGAACAACGGAGGTCTTATGATCCGTGCACTCCGAACAGCCTTTTGAGCTTCTGTAGTGAAACCCAAACCAAACTTGTTAGTCTTATGTGCCAAATCAGGGAGTTGGCCCCAATTTGCACACCCACCTTTCTCGACAACAGCCCGAGCATCCTTGAAGGAAGCCATCTTCATAGGAGGATCTCCAACAACAGTCTCAGTTGATGCCAGTGTCTGGGGAACCTCTTCAAAATGCTGAAATGGGGTCTCAATGAACTCCCCATCCATCTCTACATATCGGAAAGAGTTGAGGTGGCTCACCAAGTACTCCTCTTCTCCTTGCACTGTCACAATTTTCCCTTTCACCGGGTACTTTAGCTTCTGGTGGAGCGTAGACATCACTGCCCCAGCTTTGTGGATCCACGGACGACCCAACAAACATGAATAAGATGGCCGAATGTCAATCACATAGAATGTAGATGCAAAAACCTGAGAACCAACCTTGATTGGAATATCCACTTCACCGTGCACCATCCTCTTAGACCCATCAAATACCCTGACGACAATGTTGCTTGGTTTCAGCTCTAACCCTTCGCAGTCGAACCGATCTAGAGCTTTCTTAGGTAAAACGTTCAATGAGGAACCAATATCCACTAATACATGAGCAAGAGTAGTGCCCCTGCATTCAATGGAGACATGCAGGGCGTCATTGTGATTCTTCCCTTTAATAGTCAAATCGGCGTCAGAGAAACCCAACCCATTATCAACAGTCAGACTAGCCACACAATCTTTAAACTGATCAGCTGATGTTTCTTGAGGTACGTGTGCAGTCTTCAAGAATGCAATCAGAGCCTTGGCTTGGGCCTCTGAGCATAGAAACAATGAAAACATGGAGATTTTGGATGGGGTTTGTCCCAACTGCTCAACCACATTGTAGTCGCTCCTTTTAATGATCTTCAAAATTTCTTCCATCTCTTGTCTAGAGGCTTCAACAGTAATTATCTTCGGTGCCTCCGTCCGGGCAGGCTCATCAGTGGTCTCTTTTCCCCGAGCATTAGATGACTTGGCAATAGGGGTAAGAATGGGAACTTGAACAGGAATAGTAGCAGGTACACTGGTAGGTGTAATAACAATAGGTTTCCGGGCAGTTTGTGAAGAGATATCAGGGGAGAAAAGTCTTCCGCTGCGGGTGACTTTGGCAGGTCCAACAATGTTGCTGACGTCAGTATTAGCATCCAAATCTTGTTTAACTCCGTGATAATAGACATCATCCCCGTAGTGCCAAGGGACAGCTTTATCAGATGTATAGGGGATAGGCCCTGGAACAGTGATGATCAACGACGCGATTCTTGGAACATATGTAATTCTAACAGGCTTCCTCGAGGGAGCCTTGGAAGAATTGTCGAAAATGGTGATAATGGCAACTTCTTCAATATGAACTAAAGGAACAACAGTCTTCTCCAATAGAATTTCCTTATTATCCATCAGGCGTTGGACACCTGACTTCAAAAGATGGCAACCGGTAGGTAGGACAAAACACATACGACAACCATCGTCACAACCCGGAAATAAACCGGCTAGCAAAAGGTTCTTCTTCACAGTCATTAAAGGGGTAACAATGTCATTCACAGAAACCACAAATGAGTCTTCCTCTATAGAATTCACTCCATGCTTGGGCATGGAAGCAGTTACAACATTAGGTCTTTCAGGTGCTTCGAACTCAATCTCCTTCGCATTAATTAAGTCCTGTATTTTGTTCTTCAAAACCCAACAATCATCTGTATCATGCCCCAGGCTATCAGAGTGAAAAGCACAACGGGCATTAGGATTATACTTTGGTGATGTAGTGTTGGGATCCTTTGGGGCCTCCCTTGGAATCACTAGATTGGTTTTCAGTAACTGTGGCAGAATCTGAGATAAAGTCATGTTGAGCTGAGTGAATTGCCTTCGCGGTCTCTCGCCCTTTGGCTGATTGTAATGCTGAGGAGCACTAGCAGGTCTTGATATAACAACCGCATTAACAACTCGGAGGCGTTCAGGTCTATTCTGGCTTTTCGAACTATAAACAGCACTGGACTCCTTCTTAAAAGGCCTCTTCTCGGTGCCTGATGAAGCACCCTTCTGTATTTTACCAGACTTAATACCAGCCTCAATCCTTTCCCCAGTCATAATCAGCTCTGTAAACCCGGACGAAGACCTTCCAATCAGATGGTTGAAATACGAACCAGACAAGGTCCCCAAAAACATATCCACAAGCTCCCGATCAGCCAAGGGTGGCTGCACTCTTCCAGTAAGGTCCCTCCACTTCTGAGCATAATCTTTGAAACCTTCGCCCGCACCCATTGACATACCCTGGAGTTGGGTACGCGTGGGAGCGAGGTCGACATTGTATTGGTACTGCCTGTAGAAAGCAGCAGCCAAATCCTCCCAATTACGGATACTAGTTCCTTCTAACTGGTAAAACCATTCAAGCTGAGTCCCTGAGAGATTGTCTTGAAAGAAGTGGATCCATAGGTTCTTGTCAGTGGTGTACGACTGAATCTTCCTAACATACGACCGAAGGTGCAGTTTTGGACAAGAAACTCCGTCGTACTTAGCAAAGGCTGGTGCTTTGAATTTGTGGGGGATCGCCACCCCCGATGACAGACCTAAATCACCAAAGTCCAGACCAGGTACTTTCTGAACTTCCATCGTGCTCAACCGGTCTTCCAGTTGCTTATATCTATCCTCAGCCAGAGGATACTGGTCTTCGTCGAAGTCCGTCTTGTTGTCTGAAACCACAGGGCTAGGAGCCCTCCTTTCTTCCTGACTATCTTTCCCTCCAGATGAGGTGGTCAAATCAACTTCATCTCGTAGCCTGTTTCCAAACCTGTGACCTGTGTTAAACAGGATTGTCCTCTTCTTCTTCTTCTCTTTCAGAATAAGGGTCTTCAGATCTTGCTGACCCTTATCTAGATTCATGAACAACTCTTGGAATTGGGAATTTTGAGCCTGCAGAGCCTTGATTGCTTGTTCAGTCGATGGTTCAGAAGACATGATGCTGAAATAAACAGCGAAGAAGATGAGAAAACCTATAAGGGTACCTGTTATGAGGTGCATGGAATGAAATGCGTATGGCATGATTACAAAGACATCGAGAGATTCAAATTTGTAAACAAGAAATGAAACACACTTTTATTAGATAAACATTTTAAATTAATTGTTCAACAAATGCCCTTAAGGCGTTACAAGAAAGGAAATATTGAAAGGTAAATAAAAACTGGAAGTAATCACAGGACATCAACGCTCCCATGGTCGTTTGCCTTTAGTGCTGACATAGTCATTGATGATCTACTCCCTCTCCAACTGCCTTGTCAACTTCTGAATCTTCTGCTTTTGCTCGTGATACTTTTCTCGGCAAGTATCCCGTTCTTCTCTCTGCTGCATCCAGGACCTCTTCAATGCCCCAATGTCAGTAGGCAAGTAAGGGTGTAAGATAGTAGGAGGAACCTCTTCCTCGTCATCAACTTCAATAATAATAGGCAAGACGACTTCATAGGGCATTCCCAGCTTTTGGGCACGTATGCGAACCCATTGAAGATATGGCTCCATTGGCAGAGAAGTCTTCGCACCCAACTCGTGTAGATCAGATATGTGTACTCTATCCCAAGCCCTTATGAATCTGCGGCGTTATTCGTCACTGTCCCCTTGAAAATCAAAGATGATACTAGGCATTAGCAGCTCATGAGGTCCTTCCCTTCTGGCTCGCCCAAACTGACGTAAGGCCAAGCATGGATTGTAAGTAATTCCTCCATGGGTTCCTATCAGTGGAACATTGGGGTATTCCCCATAGTGATCAATAACGGCCACCTCGTCCATACCCTTGATAGTCCAAATGATGTCATTGTGAGAGAGAGAGACATAACTCTATAATCCCAGCCCATGCCTTCTTTGTTCTTCAGAACTGATTTGGGGAGGTGATAAATAAACCACCTCGCCAACAGTGGAGCACAGCACATCAAGGTTCCTCGCTTCTGAGCAGTACGGGCATAAAGCTGATGAAGAATGTCACCCAGGAAAGTGGGTACAGGATTACCAGAGATGAAGATTTTTACCGCATTCACATCAACAAAGGAGTCAGAGTTACGAAACAATACCAAACCATATATTAGAAGAGCTAGAATATCTTCGAATGCCTTGAAGTCCAGACTATCCCATAAATGATTAGCCTTACCAACCAAGAACTTAGTCAGAAAGCCCTTTGCTCCACTACGAGTTTCCCAATTAGCCATTACCTCATCCTTTGTCATATGAAGGGCTGAAGCAATCTCTTCTGGCCTAAGGATCTTCTCCAAACCTGTAAATGGGGTCTGCTCCAGAATAGAGATACTGAGCAGATCAGAGAACTCTTCCAAGGTAGGGACCAACTGGTAGTCCTGAAAAGTAAAGCAATGGTACAATGGATCATAGAACTGGACTAGGACACTCATCATCTGCTCGTCCAATTTGGAGGTGACCAAACTAAGAAGATGCCCATGTCTTCTGATAAAGGAGGTAGTATCAGACATCTTTGCAACCAATTCTTTGAGCATAGTGGGAACCTGGACAAAGTTGATCCGGATGGTGTTCCTACGCATAGGTGCCATGACCTACAAAACAGATCAAAGATGAATCCCTCCTGTCTTTAAAATAGGTCATTCCAATGCAAGATGTATGCAATGTTATGATGTCATGATATCATGATAGAAAGCACACCACAGGTATCCATAAATAGCAAACATGGTAAAGGCACACAAGTCACACAGAGAGCCCTTAAATTTCAGGCTGGCAAGGAGCTTAGGTACTACCCTCTTTCAGTTCAGTTGGTTCAAACCTGTCCTAAAAATAGTAATCGGGTTCTAGAGGATCTCAATATCACTGACTACCCTCGATCGGTCATAATTCCATTTTAGTAACCTTTTCTTGCGGCCGGAATCATCACGAGAGTTTAGTCTCAATGAGTGTAGCATACTGCTACTGTTCTATGTCCAAGTTGGTCAATTTAAAGGTTCTAAGGTCAGTTGGTGCTTAATAACCCCTTAGCAGACCCATATTGTCCTCGTTCCAACACAATGGATATCGGTACATACTAAAGTGCCACACCAACGTAGCTACTGCTTCAACCGTATCGGTCTATGTCGTACAGTTCCCTCACAATTTATTGCTACTTACCTAAAGGGTATCCCCCAGATCCAGGTTAGGATCTATAGTGACTCCGATTCAAGCCCACAAAGATAAATCATACAAAGAAAACAATTGAAAACATAATGATCTAATCCTAAGGTACATCCCACTTACAAGATAGTCCCCAGCAGAGTCGCCAGTTTTGTGATACAGTGGGAAAGAACTGACTGTTTTTTTGAATGCTACTTTGTGTTTTGCGTTTGTTTTTGCAAAATGTCGTAGTAAGCAAGAGTCACCACCGAATTTTATTTTATCCAACAAGAAAAGGAAAAAAAGCACAGAAAAATTACTTTTTCGAGATATCTCTCGGGTTCGGGGGGTAGATTATAGAAAGGGAAGGTGTTAGGACCCTTTCTATCAGTGGTTATCCACGGGCTCTTAGGTACTTGCTCATATTGTTTTCAAAATTTTTTTTTTCTTTGTGTTTGCGGGTTTGAAAGAGTTTTTTGTTTGAAAGGTGTAAGTGTGAAAAAGATTTTTGTTTTGGGAAGAGCAAGTACTTAAGAACCATCTACCTACTCGAAAAAGGAATCATTCTATGCAATTTTCCTTTAGACAATACTATCCTACTATTGATGAGTAGGTAGCACCGTCGTTGGAGTTTGAGGGTCAATTCGAATTTAGGGACTTACGGTCACCAAAGCAATGTTAGGATGCCTTAGCGGTAACCCTAATGTCTTAGATCATTTGTTTTGAGGCAACAATATCCGAGGCAACCATTTTGAGGCGACTATGATATTTGGACAAGAGGGTGACCTCTAAAACTACCTATACTCAATGACCGCGTACGAAGGCAACCAAGTGGGGTGTACCCTAAGAGTGTGCATGTGCGAGTGTGTCGTTTTCAGTTAATTTTATCTTTGTACATGTTAATGGTGATCTATGTTGATTTTAGGTTAAAACATTCAGTCTTGTCATGCATCCCTATTATCAAACATCTAACAGTTATAAGTTAAAGAAAATAAATTGCGGAAATTTAACTAACTATTACAAGGCGTCGTGTATTTACATCGCCAAAGACAAACCCTTAAAGAATAAATAAAGCGATAAAAAGTAATAAAAGGTCCTATTAACTATTACAAACCGGGAACAAATACATTATGATATAAAAGAAAATAAATCGCGTGCGAGAAATTAAATCGAGCGCAAATAGGGTTTTGACCCTTTGTTATTTAAAGAAAAGATTTTTTTTTTGGTTATTTTTGAATTAAGAAAGAAATTAATCTAAGTTAATTATTAAATTAATAAATAAATTAATTAATAAAAATAAATATTTTTGGGTTTTTTGTGTTATTTAAAGAAAGAAAATAAAATTGATCAATGTTAATAAAAACCTAATTATGTCTAATTGATTTTAATTAATGAAAAAAAATATATTAAAGTTATTCCTAATTAACGGCCTAAATTAATTAAATTAATATTTGTTAATAAAAATTAAAATACTGAAATTTAATTTAATAAAGAAAATATTTTTTTTGGTTTTAATTTTATAAAGAAAAAGATTTGATTGGTTAATGATTAAATAAAAACAATAAATAAATAATCAAAACAAAAATAAAATAGAAGTATAGAGAGATAGGGAGTATGGGTCTGATTAAAGGTGTTTGAGAAGCAATTCAGAGGCCCAATTACATTGGCCTAGCTTGACTTTTTGAGATCCCCTATGCGCATGTTGACTGGACTCCGTGGTGGACCCTCATCCTAGATCACCAGATCTGACCTTTGGGCCATCTGGCGCTTTGATTTGTGAAGGCATATGGTAAGAGCAAGCATTGATTTATAGCTGATTACCTTAAGAAAAAATATAACAAAGCATATGGGGGACCTGGGATTCGAACCCAGGTCCTGTGGATGTTGCCAGCGCTCATTTGCCATTAGGCCAATGTGTTCCATTTGTTAGTATGTTGTAAACTAATAATAATAAGACAAAGCAAAAATTAATGGATCAGAAAACAAAATAATGCGCGCCATATTTGAATGGACGAATTGGAGAGTGACACGCCATCGTCCCTGTCGCTGGACTGTGGCTAAAAATCAAAACACATATACCAACGGACAAAGATCTGTCGCTATAGGCCATGTCCATTCCAAAATCTTGCATAGGCCATATAAATGAAAGGTAGCACCATGGTTGAGCTTGTCTTGTTCCCCTGAACAAGATGGAACCCTTCACGCAAGCCAATTATCCCTGTAATAGAAAGCCCTGAAAAAAACCTAGAAAACCCTACAATGATGGTTTACGATGTAAAGCATGAGAATGAAATTGGTTATTGCAGAAAGCTAACAAATGATGTAATGAATCAGAATATGCAATCGTTTTTTACAATGGGTGCAAGAATAAGGATTTGCGACTTCAAGAACATGGCGGATCCGTGAGACACTTACAGTGCTCTAGGAGGCTGGAGAATGTGTGATTCTGATTGGTTTTGCTTCTGAGAATTTCCAGGAAGCGATTGTGATACTTGCCAAGTCCTGAAAGTGCCTCCAAGCTTGATTTTGATCTCTAACTTTTTTTCACTTTTTCAAGTTTTCTTCTGTTTGTTCTTGCAGCCTTCAACCCTTGTAATCGTGCCTTAAGCCTCCTTATGTAATGTGGATGCATTAGGTTAACAAACATGCCTTGAATCTTCCCCATCAATGCATAAGATATTTGATTTGATTCACTTTTGAAAGCTTGCCTAATTTGTCAAAAATCCATTTTTTTTGTACATGATATGGTGAGATACGAATTTGATGCTGACCAAGATTATGATTAAGTCCTGAAAATAGCAAAAAATCTCATGTAATCAAGTTTTGGGATTTTATTTGATTTAATTTGATTTAAAATGAAATAATTGAATAAAAAATCAAATAAAATAATAAAATTGATAAATGGACACAAGGGTGAAGCTAGGACACGTGTGGAACGTGGCAAGTTCAAATCAAGTGGAAAAGAATGGGCCCATTTGACAAAATTTGAAGTTTTAGGGATAGTTGACTTTTGGCAATTTTGCAAAAATGCCCAACTTCAATAATGCATAACTTCTTCAATTTTGCACTTTTGGAGGTGTTCTTTGACTTTTTAGAAAGCTTGAGATGTCCTATAACCAACCATTTTGGTCTCATCTCATTTTAATATTCCATGCTCAAGTTATAAGCTTTGGAAAAAAAGTGTTTTTTGTTGACTTTCAAAAATGACCTATAATGTCCAAATTTGTAACTTATTTTGAGTGCATTTTATGATCTTGGGGTATGAATATGGATTGTAGGAAATTGCATCCTTTTAAAAATGAGCTTTGGATGGGTCATTTCTCATAAAGTATGAGAAAGTTATGCTTGGTCAAAATTGAGTTGATTTTTCCTACAAAACCCTAATTTAGCAACTTTTGAGTCTTGATGAATTTTGAGCAATTCTTGATGAATCATGATCAACCCTTGATAAAATGATGAAATATCCTTCAAAATGAGAATGTTGACAAAAAATCTTGAAGTTTGACTGTTTGTAGGTCACAGTTGACTTTTGCCCTAGTAAAGTCGATTTTTGGACCCTTTGAGCAATTGACTGACCAAACTTCCTATGCAAGGCTTGAAATTGGACATGGATGACCTTGAGAACATATTAGGACATTTGGGAGCACTTGAGGTCATTTGGATTCAAGGATCTTGATGCAACACAAGACCCTAATTTGGGGTTGACTGCCTTAGGAGATAGCTTGACTGTCCAATTCTTGAGCAATCTTGAGCAATCTTGAGACACTTGGAGATTTTCCTTGCCATTGTCTTGAGAAATATGAGAGGGAAAATTTTGGGGTACAACAGGCGCTAAATATTAGGCTTAGGATTTATGATGTAGTTACTCGTGAGCCATGACTTAAAACTCCTCCAAGTCGTACCAACATAATTGATCCACTTTTTTGAATCATCACTAAACTCAAACATCAACTACACATTTACATCAATAAGGATGTATTAGTGTTTATATAAATTAATATTGAATTAATGAAAATTAAAATCAATACCTGAACGTCTTCTCATATGCTCTGTTTCACTTCATCTATTACATATTTCCAATCATTTTTTAATATGTTGATTTTGCCACGTCTAAGGAATGCAACATAACTCTTAAAAAGGGAAGAATACGAACCATCAAGAATAATATAAAAGGCACTAAATTCTGACTTGTGTACTTTTTTTAATTTAGCCATCATTGTGCAACCTGTTTGTTTTTTCGATTCTTCGTGTACATTGAGAAACTTAGAGTTTATTGGTTTTTCTCTAACCATAGAAATTGAAGATGACAAATGTTTTAATTGTTGTTACATGTTTATTTGATGATGATGCATGTTGACTCATGTTTTTAGTGAGAAATCTTACTATGATTAGTGTTGTTGTGATAAATTAGGGTTTTATGTTGTGTTGATGTGGTTTGTTGTATCATGTTCTTGTTTCTTCAAGCTATGACTCATAATCAATTGAATTTATGTTGGGTTATAAATTGGAATGGTTTAATGTTGATAAATTTGGAAAAAGGATGTGTTTAGAAGTAGTATTTTAAGAAGGAAACATGAACCAATCGATTTTCATGCAAAGGAACCCAGAACCAACCGACTGGTTCTATCTTAAAATTGTGAAAAAAATCATTTTTATTGATGTCAATCGATTGACATGCCTGGACCAATTGATTGGTCCTACTAAGTTTTTGAAAAATTATAGACAATGAGCTTTTTTCAATTGATTAGTCCTTAAGGGAAATTGATTGGTTGCTGTGATACGGTGGGAGAACTGACTTGAGGTTCTGTGTTTGTTTTCGCAAATGTTTCGGTTGAGCAAGAGTCGCCACCGACTTTTTATTTTATCCTAAGGAAAGGTTTAAAAAGCACAGCAAAAACCTTTGAGATTTTTCTTGGGTTCGGGGAGTAGATTATAGAAGGGGAAGGTATTAGCACCCCTTCTATCCATGGTTATCCATGGGCTCTTAGGTACTTGCTTAGATCAACTTGCCTTAGTTTTCAATTGTTTGAAATGGTGCTTGGTGTGTGGTTTTGAAAATGTTTTGAAAAGATGCCTTGTATTAGGCTAACCTTGTAACAATTCTTTACTCGAATGTTTTACAAAAGGTGTTTTATCTTTTTAAAAAGATGTTTCAAGGGTTTTGGAAAGTTGATTTTGAAAGTGTTTGTGAAGTGGGTTTTTGAAATTAGGCAAGTGTTTTCTTTGCAAATTGACAAGTACTTAAGAGTTTATCTACCCTAAAAGTTTCCTCAAAGATTTATGTTTTGTTTTAAACCTTTTGACAATTTTGTTCCACCATTGCATTTGGTGGACAATCTTGTCTTAGGAGATGAAAAGGGACAGGCGCGGGTCATCGTTTGGACCATAATTGCAACGGCGTTTAAATATCTTTAGGCAATTTCTTTAAGGGTCTTGATCATTTGTTTTTGTTTGTTTTGAAAAGTTTTATCGAGGGACTATGATCATTCAAATTGTTTGCTTTGCCCAAAGAAATTCAACATACAATATGGCCCAATTATTTGAAGGCAACAAAGTGGAATACCCTAGGGGTGCAAGTGTGAGATGTGTTGTTTATTTTCATGCTCATTCATCTTGTATTAGGTCAAACTATTTTTTATCGTTTTTTCGCATGCAAACCCTAATTCTAACATGGCATAATTAGAAAGCGTATAAAGTGCGAAATTTAAATTCCTACGCTATTACAACATAATAATATAGGGAGGGGGGTACAAATTTACAAATGGGGGATATTTAAGCAAGAATTTAAATCTAAATTATTACATCATTTTTGAATATTTGCAAGGTAAATAAATTGCATAATTAAATAGAAATTAAATAAATATGCAAAAATACAAAAAAGAAAGTTTTTATATGTATGAAAAAATGTTGTTCATGTAAAATAAAATAAACAATAAAAAGGTATTATTTTTGAGTATTTTCATATTTAGGGCAAAAACCCTAATTTTAATCAAAATGTATATTAATTAATTAATTCACATAATATTTATTATTTGCATACAAAAATAAAATAAAATACGGTATATTTGTAAAAAGGTCATTTTTTAGTATTAAATATTAAAAACAAAATATATACATTTTTTTGGCATTTTTATTCTAAGTATATTGATATATATATATATATATATATATATATATATATATATATATATATATATATATATATATATATATATATATATATATATATATATATATATATATATATATATATATATATATATATATATATATATATATATATATATATATATATATATATATATATATTTATATTATTTAAATATGTATTATATACAAATAATAATAATATTCAATTTTTTTAGAAAATAGGATTTTTTTATATGAAATATTTTCAGAGGGTAAAAATAAAAATAAAAATGAAAGTGTTTTTTACATATTTTTCTATTTATCCTAAATAATAATATATATATATATATTTATGTGTAACTAAAAGAAAATCAAATAAAATCCAATAAAAATCAAAAAATGGTGGGAAAAATATTTTCAAAATTTTAATGTGATGAGAAAAAATAAATGAATCAAATAAAAAAAGAAAATGTCAAAAATCATTAAAAATAAATCAAATGGGCTTGGGGGTGAGAAAGTGGACATAGTGGTGTAAAAAGAAGAAACCACACAGGCCCAGCCCATGTGGCTTCATCTTCAACCTTCGTTCAACAAAAACGCGCGCCCTGTACTCCAGATGCTAACTCCTGATTCCTGGCTTTTCAACAAAAACTCATAACATAAAAAATGCTCAGCATGAAGAGACGATTCCAACCATGTATAGAACTTGACCTAACTCTCTAAGATGAGGGAGAATTTCTCTTCCCCCAATTTCTGACCTAGTTTTTCTGCCATTTTCAAAGCTCAAATTCTCTCTACTCAGACAAAAGAAATGAAAAGTAAAGATATGTACATGTTCAGGGCTATGAGCAGAACCTTGTTTCTTCACAAACTTAAGACTAAAGATGCATAATAAGGGAGATACGAATTCAAACTTTTACCTGTGCAGTTGAACTTCTATCTGGAGAATGAGGAACTTCTAGTGCAAGGTAATGATTGGAAAAGCTTCCTTGAGGTCCAGGGATGCTTTTTCAATGCTTACTTTGTCTTGAAACTTCTTGTATCAAGCTATAGAACTTCACCTGCACAAGGAAAAAATAAAAATGGTGGAAGCTGTTAGAGGGATTACAGGTCAGGTTTTAGGTCATGGTTAGCTTGCATACATGCTAGGGAATGTGTATGGATTGGTTTTGGTAAGAATGCTCGAGGGAAATGGGAGTTGGCACTCAAACTGCAGAGGCAACCCTGTTTTTGCAGTTTGAGGATGATTATGGCAATAGGAGTGTTTGAAAGGTCAAGGATTCGTGCAAAAGCTTGGTTGGGATGTACTGAGTGTGTTTGATAAGTTTGCTCTTCTGTTTCTAAGCTGAGATGAGTGTTGTCTCTAGTTATGCCACTTTTCTTCTTTCTTAAGCAACAAAAGCAAGTTGGTGTTCTAGGCATGTAGGGGACCTCCTAATGTGCTGCATAATCCCTCCTTGATCAGAGTGTTATGCTCATAATCTTGTGCTAGAGAGATTTGATCTGTACCTCCTTGATTTACCAATTGACATAAAGCAAACTTTTACAAATATGGAAAGAATGCTTTATCTAAATTGGGATTAACCCTTCATACAATGCTTTAGCTCATGAAACAAGGTCTTGACACAATGAACAAGCATTAAATTATGGAGTGTAACTTGGTTTAAGGACCTGTAACTTAGCACAAACTAAGCTGACTTGAAAATAGCTTAAGTTATGAACATGTTTTGGTTAAGAACAAAAGTGAATTTTTGCCAACTTGTGAAATTCGAATCTCTCAAGTTATGAGGTTGTTTGATGAGTTCTTGGACATTTTGGAAAGCTTGGAATATGTACTACAATCCGTCTTTGAAATGCAAATTGAAATTCCAAGTGGAAGGGTATGAAAAGTGGCCTTGAAGTGGGGTAGAAAACCTTGTCAAACTAGGTTAAAATTTCACTAAGTTAAAAATGGTTTAGTGCCCTTATTCAAAAAATTGTAACTTGAGATAAAAGCTTCAAATGAGAAAACTTTGTGAATCAAAGTTGTAGATTATGCAACAAGCTACAACTTTCATGTTTTGACTTTTGTTTGAATCCAAATGTATCTTGGTGAAAAGATGGGGCAAAGTTGGGAAAAAACTAGGGTTTTTCATAACTTAGAAAAATTCTAAGTTATGAAAAATTCCATTTTCAAACCCTAATTTGCAATTTGTGATTTCTTGGTGAACAAGTTTCATGATTTGGCATATTTTGATGAAAAATGAATCTTGACTCTTGATTTTGACCAAAAAGTCAAAGTTTGACTTTTCAGTATACAGTCAAAACTGATCAATTGACTGGGAAATTCAACTGTCAATCTTGTGTATTTGGGATCTCTTGAACTTGTTGAGCATGTCAAGATAGTTACATGGGGTCCTTGAGTCTATATGTGAGCTTGGTTTGCCATTGGCTAAGTCAAACAGTCAAAAATTGCTTATGTGCAGTCAAAACCCTAAAAATGACCATTTTGCCCTTTTGGTGATCTGATCAAATTTCTTGTGGAGTTGTGGTCCAAACTTGATCAAATGACTCCTAGGAGTTCATAATGTTGATGTGGATTTAATTTCATGAGATTTGACTGTCAATTGGCCACATTTGACTTTTTCCCCAATATAGTTGATTTCTAGGTCAACTGTCCAATTGACTGGGCAAAATTTGGAATCAGGACTTGAAACTTGGTATGGATAAACTTAGGAGGTCAATATGAAGCAAGAAAGTCATCTTGGGTACTTTAGGTCAAAACATCTTGGTGCAAACACAAACCCTAATTTGGGGTTAGCAGTGCAAGGAGGAGTCTTGAGCAGATGAAACCCTAACTGGATCTTGAACTTCAAAAGCTTTGTGAGGAGAGATCAATGAGAAATGGGAGGGAAAATTTTGGGGTACAACAGTTGCCCCTGTTCAATCTTCTTGGACCTGAAGAGTTAGATTGGCAAGCTTGCCTTTCGTGACTCGAGGGTAAAAGGAGATTGGACACTAGAGTGCCCGGAAATTTGCACTCGTCAAAGCACTGGATGCGGGAATGGGCTTAGAGATGCCATTTGGAGATGGGCTTAACGATGCCATCTGGCAGAGTGATAGAAACTTGTCGGGGATGGGCTTAAAGATGCCATCTGGAAGGGAGTATCAGGAAAGTGTCCAAGCTTTGGACCACTTCTGAATTGGAGGTCTGAACAAGCAATAGGTTGACATTCGTTTTCTTGGAGAACCCGTGAACTGTTTTCAGAAATCTTGAAGTTGAATAAGCAATAGAACAACATCCGTTGTTGGGAAGCGTCCGTAAACCAAATTCAAAGGTGCATCTGAACAAGCTGATAGATTAACATCCGTTACTTGGGAAGAATCCATGAACTGTTTTCAGAAGTCTTGAGAAGAATCTGAACAAGTGATAGGTTAACATCCGTTTACTTGGAGAACCCGTGAACTGTTTTCAGAAATCTTGAAGTTGAATAAGCAATAGAACAACATCCGTTGTTGGGAAGCGTCCGTAAACCAAATTCAAAGGTGCATCTGAACAAGCTGATAGATTAACATCCGTTACTTGGGAAGAATCCATGAACTGTTTTCAGAAGTCTTGAGAAGAATCTGAACAAGTGATAGGTTAACATCCGTTTACTTGGAGAACTCGTGAACTGTTTTCAGAAATCTTGAGATTTGAATGATTTTAGTCTGTCAACTGATCTTACCTGAAAAGGCAAAGAGTTAGTCGTATGCAATGCTATGATGCATGATACAATGTATATCTTGTGTTATGGATGTAAATGGATGTGCATGTAAGCTGGAGAGCTGTCTTGCACAGGATAGATGAATCCGGAGTAGCGGGAGATAGAAGTATCCTGACTGCTGCCGGGGAAAATGAGTCCTGGATTGTTGCTGGGGAACCTGGAGCTTGGGTTGTATACCAATCTTCTGGGGAATTCCTGGAGTCTTCTACTGGGGAGTACCAAACTAGTAGACTTAATGCTGGGGAGGCTAGATTGGGAATCTTCAGCTTGGAGAGAAGTATCTCTGGAGATTTCACTGGGGAACTCAAGATTTTTCTTCCTAAAAACTCTGTGGGGAGAAGGTCTGAAAGTCTGACTCCGCTGGGGGTTGTCTATTTGAAGCTTTTGATCTGCTGGGGATACTGAGGCTTAAACTCTGAGGGAAAATGATTTCCGGAAGATTCTCTGGCTGGGGATTTGCAAAGATAAACTCCTCCGGGGATAGTATTGATAAGTTATTGTTGGGGGAATTTTGAGGAACTCCGCTGGGGAATTTTGAGGAACTCCGCTGGGGATGGGAAGAATTTTGGCGAGCGCGATCTCCCCTGATGGTTAGCTGAGGATAACCCAGTTATAAGCCTTTGTGAGGAATAACTTTGAATAAAACTCGGAAGGGACGTCCGTACTCTGCGGGGAATACCTTTCAGAACCTTACTGGGGGTAAGCTTCGAGAGTCTGCTGGAGGTAGACCTCAGGGTTTGCCAGGGATGGTGGATTACAGATCTTGAGGGATTTCCTTTGAAAGGGTGTCAAAATATCCGTTTGTACTTTCATCCTATCAGTAATCCTTTTCTTAGGTTCAATTAGGAAGTGATCATGTTTCAAATGCATATGCCTATTTAACAAAACATTGGACGTTTCTCAAAATAAAACAAATAGTGCAAGAGAAAAAGAAAAAGGGAAATGACACAAATTTTGGGAAGAGTATTTGTATTGATTTTCTTTGGGTATATTTGTACAAAGGAGACAATCATCCTAGTAAGAGGATCTTGTCGTAAATATTTGAAAAATTTATACAAAACAAAGATGGCTATGTGAGATAATTCCATGGGATTCCATTTTGCTGTAGCTTTCACAACTCCGAACATCTGTCCATTCAATGCTTCGTTTGACGATGGCTGGATTGTTCAGAAACCTGGAACCGGTTGATGAAGAGACCGTTTTTGAAGTGATCCGACGAGACATAGTCATATGCTCTAATTCCCTAACTTTTGCCTGAATCGCCCTTTCGGGTTTTCGATCCACCGGGAAACCCCTTTTTGCCCAAGCCGCCCTTTCGGGTTTTCGACTTGCCGGGTGTACAGATTTTTTGTTGTTTTTATCCCTAATTTTTGCCTGAACCGCCCTTTCGGGTTTTCGGTTCACCGAGATGCCCATTTTTGCCCAAGCCGCCCTTTCGGGTTTTCGACTTGTCGGGTTACTTTATGCGTAGTATCTTTTGACTATGTCTGCGTTCGCAGGGTGTGGCAAATCGTCGCCGTCCATGGTGGTCAGAATCATTGCACCACCAGAAAATATGCTCTTGATCACAAATGGTCCTTCATATGTAGGAGTCCATTTGCCCCTGGGATCACTTTGCGGCAAGATAATCCGCTTGACTACTAGATCTCCGACTTGATACACTTGACGCCTAACTTTCTTGTTGAAAGCCTTGATCATCCGTTTTTGATACGTCTGACCATGGCATATAGCAGCAAGTCGCTTTTCGTCGATCAGATTGAGTTGATCAAGTCGGGTCTGCATCCAATCATCCTCATTCAAACCTGCATCCTTCATAATCCTTAGAGAAGGAATCTGGACTTCCATAGGCAAGACAGCTTCCATGCCATAAACCAAAGAAAATGGGGTTGCCCCAGTTGAAGTACGTGTCGTCGTACGGTATCCATACAGCGTAAACGGCAACATCTCATGCCAGTCTTTGTAAGTGACCGTCATTTTTTGAATAATCTTTTTAATGTTTTTGTTCGCAGCCTCAACAGCACCGTTCATCTTCGGCCGATAGGGAGATGAATTGTGATGATAAATCTTGAACTGTTCGCATAATGCAGTGATCATTGTATTATTCAGATTTGTACCGTTGTCTGTGATGATCCTGTCGGGAACACCATACCGACATATGAGATTATGTTTGATAAAGCGGGCAACCACATTTTTAGTAACAGAGGCGAAGGAAGCTGCTTCGACCCTTTTAGTGAAGTAGTCAATGGCAACCAGGATGAAGCGATGTCCGTTGGAAGCCGTGGGCTTGATCTCTCCAATCATATCAATGCCCCACATTGCAAAGGGCCATGGAGCAGTCAGGACATTGAGGGGAACCGGAGGGATATGAACTTTGTCAGCATAGACTTGACACTTGTGACAAGTACGGGAATGTTGATGGCAGTCAGCCTCCATAGTAGACCAATAATAGCCTGCCCTTAGGATCTTCTTAGCCATTGTATGCCCGCTCAAGTGAGTGCCAAATGGTCCGCTGTGTATGCCGGTCATGATCAACTCTGCTTCAGCTTTATCCACACACCGGAGTAATACACAATCATGGCTTCGTTTGTAAAGGATGTCGTTGCTCAGGAAGAACTTAGCAGCGAATTTCCTTAAGAACTTCTTGTCATTCACGGAAGCTCCTTCAGGATAATCTTGGGTCTCGAGATACCTTTTGACTTCATGGAACCAAGGTTGTTCCACTACTTCTTTGGTATTAATCTCGTGACAATGCGCGGGTTCATCCATTCGCTCGATGGTGATTTGGGGGGCCTCATTATCCCAGTTGAGTTTAAACATGGAGGACATTGTGGCTAGAGCATCTGCTAGCTGATTCTCTTCTCGCGGAAAGTGCTCGAAGGTAATTTGCTCGAAGTGAGGTAACAATGTCAGAACATGTTCTTTGTATGGAATAAGATTAGGATGTTTGGTATCCCAATCTCCTTTGATCTGGCTGATGACCAAAGCCGAGTCCCCGAATACGATCAAAGATTTGATCCCCAAGTCTATAGCAGCCTTGAGACCAAAGATGCAGGCTTCATACTCAGCCATATTGTTTGTGCAGCTGAAGCAAAGTCGGGCCGTGAAAGGAGTGTGGCATCCTTCCGGAGAAATGAGTACTGCGCCAATGCCGTTTCCAAGTGCATTTGAAGCACCATCAAAGTACAGGGTCCATCGGGATCCCTTTTCGGGTCCGTCATACGGTCCGTCACCTTTAATGTTGTCCAAATTCATGATGTCCTCGTCTGGGAAATCAAATCTCATGGGTTGATAGTCTTCGATAGCCTGATGAGCCAGATGGTCAGCTAATACACTCCCTTTTATAGCTTTTTGGGTGGTGTACTGGATGTCATACTTGGTCAAGATCATTTGCCATCTGGCTATCCTTCCAGATAAAGCGGGCTTTTCGAAGATATATTTGATAGGGTCCATTTTGGATATCAACAAGGTAGTATGAGTCAGCATATACTGTCTTAGTCGGCGAGCAGCCCATACCAAAGTGCAGCAAGTTTTCTCGAGCAGTGAGTAGCGAGTCTCACAGTCGGTAAACTTTTTGCTAAGGTAATAAATAGCATGCTCTTTTCGACCAGACTCGTCATGCTGGCCCAAAACACACCCCATTGAGTTATCCAAGACGGTCAAATACATGATCAATGGCCTTCCTTCGACGGGGTGGCATCAGAATGGGAGGTTCTAGCAAATACTCCTTGATTCTGTCAAAAGCAGCTTGGCAGTCGTCGTTCCATTCAACTACCTGATCTTTTTTCAAGAGTTTGAAAATTGGCTCACAGGTAGAAGTCAGATGCGAAATGAATCTGGCAATGTAGTTTATGCGCCCCAAGAAACCTCTAACTTCCTTTTCAGTACGGGGAGCAGGCATCTCTTGTATTGCTTTTACTTTTGTCGGATCGACTTCAATGCCCTTGTTGCTTACAATGAATCCCAGGAGTTTACCAGACCTAACTCCAAAAGTGCATTTGCTTGGATTCAGCCTTAACTTGTACTCTTTTAACCTGGCAAACAACTTCTCCAAATGTTCAAGGTGCTCTTCCTCCGTTTGTGACCGAGCTATCATATCGTCTACGTAAACCTCAATCTCATGATGTATCATGTCATGAAATAAAGCTACCATGGCGCGTTGATAAGTTGCCCCTGCGTTCTTCAGCCCGAACGACATCACTTTGTAACAGAAGGTGCCCCATTGTGTGACAAAAGTTGTTTTCTCCATATCCTCGGGAGCCATCTTGATTTGATTGTAGCCCGAGAATCCGTCCATGAAGGAAAACACCTTATGCTGAGCTGTATTGTCGATCAAGATGTCAATATGAGGTAGCGGGAAATCATCCTTAGGGCTGGCCCTATTCAAATCCCGGTAGTCCACACACATTCTGACTTTGCCATCCTTCTTAGACACTGGCACAATGTTAGCGACCCATTGAGGATAGGACGTAACAGCCAGAAATCCAGCATTGAACTGCTTCATTACTTCTGCTTTGATTTTTTCGGACATGTCAGGCCTCATTCGGCGAACTTTTTGCTTGATCGGTGGACAGTCTTCTCTTGTGGGGAGACGGTGAACCACGATGTCTGTGCCTAGGCCCGGCATGTCTTCATAGGACCAAGCGAAGATTTCAACATACTCATTCAGTAACTGTACCAAGCGTTCCTTGACTTCTGGTTCCAGGTTGGCACCCACTTGCACCTCCTTCCGATTCTCTTCGGTTCCCAAGTTGACAGTTTCCAACGGTTCTTCATGCGGTAAGATGGCCCTTTCCTCTTGTTGCAAAAGTCTGGCTAGTTCCCCGGGTACTTCACAACCTTCGTCATCTTCGTACTCGGCTAGATTGACCAGGTCTTCAGAATTATTAAAAGATACAGCAGAATAGTCACTCATGGAATCCGGAGTGGATGGGTACCTGCATTGGTGAGTGTGGGTGTGTGTAAGGGGTAGCCATCCTTAACCAAAAAATGCAAAAGGAAAGAAAATGAACACAAGCAGTTTATCAAATGAAAAACGTCCAATGAATCATTAAACATGGCATATGAATATGAAAAATAGTCAAAACCCTTACAAGTGGACCTACATGCCCCGGGTACGGCAGGAGGCGAGAAGATAGTGTACGGATTGTTTGAAAGTAAAATATTACAGACCAAATAGGAAATGTTTGATAGATAAATTACTGAGGAATAAAAGTAATGGGGACAAAGTCCTTAGCCTCCCAATTGCTCAACCCTCCTCCGACAGTTGGATGAATCCATTCTTCAAAGTTGCTTTCTTTGTCTTCATCTTCCAGGGCGTTGATTTGGTAAGGAGAAATCTTGACTGGCGCTCTCTCAATCTTTGACCGGCGCATAGCCTTCTGGCCAGCGGTGGTGAAACCTAATCCAAGCTTATCAACCTTATGCGGAAAATCGGGTAACTGCCCCCATGCTGAATTCTTTCCTTCTTTAACTGCAGCCCTTGCATCCTCCAGAGATGCCATCCTGGCCATCTGTCTCGGTGCCTCAGCTGCCAACTTCGCCATTGCTATCTCAGGAAGCACTTCTTCGAAATGTTGAAACGGTGTCTCAATGAACTCCCCTTCAACCTCCACATATCGGAAAGAATTTAAATGGCTAATCATGTACTCTTCTTCACCATGGACAGTAATGATCTTTCCCTTTACGGGATACTTCAGCATCTGATGCAGGGAGGAGGTGACTGCCCCAGCATGGTGTATCCAAGGTCTACCCAGCAGGCAGGAGTATGATGGACGGATGTCCATTACGTAGAAAGTGGATTTAAACACCTCAGTACCTATCTTGACAGGAATTTCAACTTCTCCATGGACCATTCTCTTCGACCCATCGAAAGCTCTGACGACAATATCACTCGGCTTCAATTCCAAACCTTCGCAATCTAGCCGGTCCAAGGCCTTCTTAGGCAAAACATTCAGCGATGAACCGATATCGACCAAAACATGTGCAAGGGTGGTTCCGTGACACTCGATTGAAATATGCAACGCATCATTGTGGTTTCGGCCCCTAGGGGTCAGGTCGGCATCAGAAAAACCTAGTCCATTGTCCGCAGTCAGGCTAGCCACGCAATTCTGAAATTGATCCGCAGAGGTTTCCTGGGGCACATGAGCTGCCTTCAGAAACTTAATCAAAGCTTGAGCGTGCACTTCTGAGCAAAGAAATAGTGCCAGCATGGAGATCTTGGAGGGGGTTTGCCCCAACTGTTCCACCACATCGTAGTCACTTCTCTTGATTATCCTCAAAATCTCGTCCATTTCTTTCTTGGAAGCTTCTGGAATCACCAAAGGTTGAGCCCTCGTCCTGACGGGTTCATCTTGTATTCCTTTTCCTTTATCAGCAATGGTAGGGGAGACAGTACTAGGAACGAAAATTTCTTCAATCAAAGGAGTTCTGGCAGAGAGCTTTACTGGTGCAGGGATGACTTCTTTAGCTGATGAGGGTCCAAAGACTGCTTTTGGAGGAGCAATCTCTGGAGAAAATATCCTCCCACTCCTGGTGATTTTGCTGGTGCCCGCAATGTTACTAATGCTGGCTTCTTCATCATCTGAACTTTCTTCAACTGTTTCAACTTGCTTGATACCATGGTAGTAGATGTCACCACCATAGTTCCAAGGTATCGACTTCTCGGAGACATAGGGAACAGGTCCTGGCATTGTTATCTTCAAAGGTATAGACTTTGCGGCTGGCGTAATCTTAACAGGCTTTTTGACGGCCTCAGAAAGATTGGCGTGAATGGTTATGATTGAGACATTTTCAACATGAACTGGAACGGTAGGAACTTTTTCGAACAAAATTTGTCGGCTATCCATGAGGCCTTGGATACCTTCCTTTAATAGCGGACAATCAAACGGCAGAGAGTGGCAACAGTAACAGTCTTCTTTACATCCCGGGAAAACCCCGACTCTCAACAAATTCAGTTTGATGGTTAGCAGTGGAGTAGTCAGATCACTAACGTCGGCAACATACAGATCTTCTTCAATGGCATTGACATTCCGACCGTGCTTCGGCATAGGTGCAGATATCACATTAGGCTTCTCTGGAGCGTCAAACTCTACCTCCTTAGCCTCTATCAGGTCTTGGATCTTATGCTTGAGTGCCCAACAATCATTGGTGTCGTGTCCAACACTGTCTGAATGATAGGCGCACTTAGCATTGGCATGATAATGCGGAGAGGACGTATTCACATTCTTTGGTGCCTCCTTGAGGGTGGCAAGATTCAACTTCAATAGATGAGGAAGCACCTGCGCTGGAGTCATATTAATACGGGTGAACTGCCGTTGTGGCCTTTCCACCCGTTGCTGATTTGGTCTGGTCTGGTTATAGCGAGGCTGCTCACTCAGAGTGTTCTGAATCATTACGGCCCCCACGGTCGGCCGACGCTCCACCTTCCCTGCTCTTCTCTGAGAATAGACCACCGCTGTCTCCTTCTTAAAAGGTTTCTTCTCAACACTTGCAGCAACACCCTTCTGAATCTTTCCTGACTTGATGCCAGCCTCAATTCTTTCGCCTGTTAAGATCAAATCAGTAAACCCCGCGGAAGAGTTACCAATCAAATGATTGAAAAACGGCCCAGATAGGGTCCCAAGAAACATATCAACGAGCTCACGATCGGTTAAAGGAGGTTGCACCCTGCCATCCAAATCCCTCCATTTTTGTGCATATTCTTTGAATCCCTCACTTGTTCCTAGTGACATACCTTGAAGTTGGGTACGAGTAGGAGCAAGATCAGAATTGTACTGGTATTGTTTATAGAAAGCGGTGGCCAAATCTTCCCAACTTCTGACACTGGTTCCTTCTAACTGATAAAACCATTCCAATCGGGCTCCCGACAGGCTGTCTTGAAAGAAGTGAATCCAGAGGTTTTTATCTGCCGTATAGGGTTGAATTTTTCTCACATAGGACCTGAGATGCATCTTGGGACAGGACAGCCCATCGTACCTCACAAACACTGGCACTTTGAATTTTGGGGGAATCACAATTCCGGCGACCAAGCCCATGTCTTCAAAATCCAAACCCGGTACCCTTTGTAATTCCATGGCAGCCAATCTGTCCTCTAAACCTTTGTATTTGTCATCAGCTGGAGGATACTGCTGGTCAGAATAATCTTCCTCCTCTTCAACCTCTTCCTTTTCCGCATCAGACTCGGAAGGCACCACAACTTGATCTCTTTTACTAGTTCCTTCATCAGAAGTGGGAGGAAAATCGAGCACTCTCCGAGCTTCTCCGTTGAATCTTCTCCCCAAAGTGGCCACTCCAACCCTCTTCTTCTTCTTCTTCACTGGGTCCTTATTCTCCAGTTGAGTCTTGATATCCTCTTGACTCTTGACCAAGGTCATCAAGAGTTGCTGGAACTGTACATTCTGAGCCTGTAGGTCTTTGACTGTTTGCTCGAGATCCATCCTACTGAAATAAACAGCAGATAGATAAGGAACCCTGGAATGAGACCTGCTTATGATGAATGGTATGCTTATGTATGCAATGCATTCAAGGGTTTAGAACATTCAAAATTGTTTCAGACAAAGAAGAACGCACGTCATATTAATAAGAAGAAATTTGTTAGTACATAAATGCCCCATGGGCCAAATATTACAAAATAAACTTCTTAAGGCAGAAAGACATTGCGCATCCTCTTTGGTGCGATGTAGGTATTGAGGGCCTCTTGCTCGTGGAGTCGGCGGGTAAGCTCTAGAACTTTCTTTTCACTGGCGTAGTAGCTAGCTTCAAAAGTGTTCCGTTCCTCCTTGAGCTGAATCCAACTTTTCTGCATTTCCTCCCACGATGTAGGCATGTCTGGATGTAGGATGGTGTAGGGAACCTCTCCTTCCTTAACAGGCTCTTTAATCACCGGGAGAACATGAGGATAAGGCATCATTAGACTTTGGGCTCGGGCTCGTACCCACTTGAGATAGGGCTCAAGAGGGATGGAGTTCTTGTGTCCCAGAGCCTTGCTATCAACCTTGTTGAGGTTTCCCCAAGCTCTGATGAATCTTTGACGGAGTCCTTGCGCATCGTTGTCGAAGTCAAAAACCAAGCTAGGAATCAACATGTCATGAGGGCCATCCCTCCGTGCATATCCAAATTGCCTCAAAGCTAGGCAACGGTTGTAGGTGATACCTCCTCTAATTCCGAGTAAAGGAACATTAGGAAATTCTCCACAACGATCAACGATGATAAAATTTTCTCTGGACCGAGAACACCAATGCACATCAGAATGAGTGAGAGTCATCAATCGTTGGGACCACCTTATACCTTGATCATTCTTCAAGACAGATTGTGGAAGGTGCGAAATAAACCACCTTGCGAGGATAGGAGTACAGCACATGAGAACACCCCTCTTTCTCATTGTTCGTGTGTAAAATGAGTGAAGAATGTCCCCAAGCAATGTTGGTATCGGGTTTCTGGACAAGAAGATTTTGACGGCGTTGACATCTATCAATTGGTCAGAATTTGGAAACAGAACCAACCCATAGATCAGGAGTGCCACAATTTCTTCAAAGGCTTGAAGATCCAATGAGTTCCAACATTCTTGTGCCTTTTCAAACAAGAACTTTGCTAAGAATCCTTTGACGCCGCTTCTGGTTTCCCAATGCCCCTTGATTTCAGATGGTTGTAGATGTAGTGCTCGAGCAACATCTTCAGGCTTTGGTTCCTTCTCCGTACCGTTGAAGGGTAGTTGATTAAGGATAGGGATTCTTAGGAGTTGAGAAAATTCCTCCAAAGTGGGTACCAACTGATAATCAGGGAAAGTGAAGCAATGGTGGAGAGGGTCAAAGAACTGGAATAGCACTTTCATCATGTCTTCTTCAATGTTGGTGTTGACTAGGCTGAGCAGTCTACCATGTCTTTCACTGAAGGATGAATTTTCCGGAATTCTTGAAGTGATCTCCTTGAGTTGAGGAGAGATTCTCACAAGGTTGACTTGAATGGTATTTCTGCGAGGTATTTCCATGACCTACAAAACAAGAACAATGATGAAGATCCCAACCCTTGAAATGGTTAGTGAATGCATATGATGTTTCATGATGCTTATGATGTATGCACAAGACATATGTACAAGCAAATCACACCAAACCCTAGTTTCAGGCCTGCATGGGGTTTCATAGGTAAGTACCCTCTTGAGTGTAGTTGGCTTAAAAACCTGTCCTATAAATAGTAACCGGGTTCTAAGGAGCTCAATATCACCGGATTGTTTTCATTGTTCATTGTTTTGGTTTAGCCACTTAACTAGCGACCAAAATATTCCAAGAAAACAACCCTCAATGAGTGTAGTATCGAGTATCTACCAACTTCGGACTGCACCAAAGCCGGTCATCTCACTACCCCTAATAAAAGGCCAAGATGGTCAAGTAAGGTTCTAGGTCATTAGTGCTTAGTGACATCACTCAGCGGCCCCGTACTCTCCTTGATTGAACTCAAGGGTTACCGGTACTCACAAATATGTCGCACTAATATAGCTATTGCTTAGACCGTGTCGGTATACCCCGCACAGTTTCCACAACGTATCGCTATCTATGAATGTTTCCCAAAATCCGGGTGGAGGATTTGTAAACCCAAACAATAGAGTCAAAGTATAAGGCAAACAAATCAAACAATTAGTCATGCAAGAGGGTGATCTAAGCCCTAAGGTTACTCCACTTTAAAATTTTCCCCAGCAGAGTCGCCAGTTCTGTGATACGGTGGGAGAACTGACTTGAGGTTTTGCGTTTGTTTTCGCAAATGTTTCGGTTGAGCAAGAGTCGCCACCGACTTTTTATTTTATCCTAAGGAAAGGTTTAAAAAGCACAGCAAAAACCTTTGAGATTTTTCTTGGGTTCGGGGAGTAGATTATAGAAGGGGAAGGTATTAGCACCCCTTCTATCCATGGTTATCCATGGGCTCTTAGGTACTTGCTTAGATCAACTTGCCTTAGTTTTCAATTGTTTGAAATGGTGCTTGGTGTGTGGTTTTGAAAATGTTTTGAAAAGATGCCTTGTATTAGGCTAACCTTGTAACAATTCTTTACTCGAATGTTTTACAAAAGGTGTTTTATCTTTTTAAAAAGATGTTTCAAGGGTTTTGGAAAGTTGATTTTGAAAGTGTTTGTGAAGTGGGTTTTTGAAATTAGGCAAGTGTTTTCTTTGCAAATTGACAAGTACTTAAGAGTTTATCTACCCTAAAAGTTTCCTCAAAGATTTATGTTTTGTTTTAAACCTTTTGACAATTTTGTTCCACCATTGCATTTGGTGGACAATCTTGTCTTAGGAGATGAAAAGGGACATGCGCGGGTCATCGTTTGGACCATAATTGCAACGGCGTTTAAATATCTTTAGGCAATTTCTTTAAGGGTCTTGATCATTTGTTTTTGTTTGTTTTGAAAAGTTTTATCGAGGGACTATGATCATTCAAATTGTTTGCTTTGCCCAAAGAAATTCAACATACAATATGGCCCAATTATTTGAAGGCAACAAAGTGGAATACCCTAGGGGTGCAAGTGTGAGATGTGTTGTTTATTTTCATGCTCATTCATCTTGTATTAGGTCAAACTATTTTTTATCGTTTTTTCGCATGCAAACCCTAATTCTAACATGGCATAATTAGAAAGCGTATAAAGTGCGAAATTTAAATTCCTACGCTATTACAACATAATAATATAGGGAGGGGGTACAAATTTACAAATGGGGGATATTTAAGCAAGAATTTAAATCTAAATTATTACATCATTTTTGAATATTTGCAAGGTAAATAAATTGCATAATTAAATAGAAATTAAATAAATATGCAAAAATACAAAAAAGAAAGTTTTTATATGTATGAAAAAATGTTGTTCATGTAAAATAAAATAAACAATAAAAAGGTATTATTTTTGAGTATTTTCATATTTAGGGCAAAAACCCTAATTTTAATCAAAATGTATATTAATTAATTAATTCACATAATATTTATTATTTGCATACAAAAATAAAATAAAATACGGTATATTTGTAAAAAGGTCATTTTTTAGTATTAAATATTAAAAACAAAATATATACATTTTTTTGGCATTTTTATTCTAAGTATATTGATATATATATATATATATATTT
Organism: Vicia faba; assembly: GCA_948472305.1. NCBI lineage: Eukaryota > Viridiplantae > Streptophyta > Magnoliopsida > Fabales > Fabaceae > Vicia > Vicia faba. The sequence goes on along the minus strand of OX451741.1, from coordinate 920,795,690 downwards.
ATATTATTTAAATATGTATTATATACTAATAATAATAATATTCAATTTTTTTAGAAAATAGGATTTTTTTATATGAAATATTTTCAGAGGGTAAAAATAAAAATAAAAATGAAAGTGTTTTTTACATATTTTTCTATTTATCCTAAATAATAATATATATATATATATTTATGTGTAACTAAAAGAAAATCAAATAAAATCCAATAAAAATCAAAAAATGGTGGGAAAAATATTTTCAAAATTTTAATGTGATGAGAAAAAATAAATGAATCAAATAAAAAAAGAAAATGTCAAAAATCATTAAAAATAAATCAAATGGGCTTGGGGGTGAGAAAGTGGACATAGTGGTGTAAAAAGAAGAAACCACACAGGCCCAGCCCATGTGGCTTCATCTTCAACCTTCGTTCAACAAAAACGCGCGCCCTGTACTCCAGATGCTAACTCCTGATTCCTGGCTTTTCAACAAAAACTCATAACATAAAAAATGCTCAGCATGAAGAGACGATTCCAACCATGTATAGAACTTGACCTAACTCTCTAAGATGAGGGAGAATTTCTCTTCCCCCAATTTCTGACCTAGTTTTTCTGCCATTTTCAAAGCTCAAATTCTCTCTACTCAGACAAAAGAAATGAAAAGTAAAGATATGTACATGTTCAGGGCTATGAGCAGAACCTTGTTTCTTCACAAACTTAAGACTAAAGATGCATAATAAGGGAGATACGAATTCAAACTTTTACCTGTGCAGTTGAACTTCTATCTGGAGAATGAGGAACTTCTAGTGCAAGGTAATGATTGGAAAAGCTTCCTTGAGGTCCAGGGATGCTTTTTCAATGCTTACTTTGTCTTGAAACTTCTTGTATCAAGCTATAGAACTTCACCTGCACAAGGAAAAAATAAAAATGGTGGAAGCTGTTAGAGGGATTACAGGTCAGGTTTTAGGTCATGGTTAGCTTGCATACATGCTAGGGAATGTGTATGGATTGGTTTTGGTAAGAATGCTCGAGGGAAATGGGAGTTGGCACTCAAACTGCAGAGGCAACCCTGTTTTTGCAGTTTGAGGATGATTATGGCAATAGGAGTGTTTGAAAGGTCAAGGATTCGTGCAAAAGCTTGGTTGGGATGTACTGAGTGTGTTTGATAAGTTTGCTCTTCTGTTTCTAAGCTGAGATGAGTGTTGTCTCTAGTTATGCCACTTTTCTTCTTTCTTAAGCAACAAAAGCAAGTTGGTGTTCTAGGCATGTAGGGGACCTCCTAATGTGCTGCATAATCCCTCCTTGATCAGAGTGTTATGCTCATAATCTTGTGCTAGAGAGATTTGATCTGTACCTCCTTGATTTACCAATTGACATAAAGCAAACTTTTACAAATATGGAAAGAATGCTTTATCTAAATTGGGATTAACCCTTCATACAATGCTTTAGCTCATGAAACAAGGTCTTGACACAATGAAAAAGCATTAAATTATGGAGTGTAACTTGGTTTAAGGACCTGTAACTTAGCACAAACTAAGCTGACTTGAAAATAGCTTAAGTTATGAACATGTTTTGGTTAAGAACAAAAGTGAATTTTTGCCAACTTGTGAAATTCGAATCTCTCAAGTTATGAGGTTGTTTGATGAGTTCTTGGACATTTTGGAAAGCTTGGAATGTGTACTACAATCCATCTTTGAAATGCAAATTGAAATTCCAATTGGAAGGGTATGAAAAGTGGCCTTGAAGTGGGGTAGAAAACCTTGTCAAACTAGGTTAAAATTTCACTAAGTTAAAAATGGTTTAGTGCCCTTATTCAAAAAATTGTAACTTGAGATACAAGCTTCAAATGAGAAAACTTTGTGAATCAAAGTTGTAGATTATGCAACAAGCTACAACTTTCATGTTTTGACTTTTGTTTGAATCCAAATGGATCTTGGTGAAAAGATGGGGCAAAGTTGGGAAAAAACTAGGGTTTTTCATAACTTAGAAAAATTCTAAGTTATGAAAAATTCCATTTTCAAACCCTAATTTGCAATTTGTGATTTCTTGGTGAACAAGTTTCATGATTTGGCATATTTTGATGAAAAATGAATCTTGACTCTTGATTTTGACCAAAAAGTCAAAGTTTGACTTTTCAGTATACAGTCAAAACTGATCAATTGACTGGGAAATTCAACTGTCAATCTTGTGTATTTGGGATCTCTTGAACTTGTTGAGCATGTCAAGATAGTTCCATGGGGTCCTTGAGTCTATATGTGAGCTTGGTTTGCCATTGGCTAAGTCAAACAGTCAAAAATTGCCTCTGTGCAGTCAAAACCCTAAAAATGACCATTTTGCCCTTTTGGTGATCTGATCAAATTTCTTGTGGAGTTGTGGTCCAAACTTGATCAAATGACTCCTAGGAGTTCATAATGTTGATGTGGATTTAATTTCATGAGATTTGACTGTCAATTGGCCACAGTTGACTTTTTCCCCAATACAGTTGATTTCTAGGTCAACTGTCCAATTGACTGGGCAAAATTTGGAATCAGGACTTGAAACTTGGTATGGATAAACTTAGGAGGTCAATATGAAGCAAGAAAGTCATCTTGGGTACTTTAGGTCAAAACATCTTGGTGCAAACACAAACCCTAATTTGGGGTTAGCAGTGCAAGGAGGAGTCTTGAGCAGATGAAACCCTAACTGGATCTTGAACTTCAAAAGCTTTGTGAGGAGAGATCAATGAGAAATGGGAGGGCAAATTTTGGGGTACAACAGTTGCCCCTGTTCAATCTTCTTGGACCTGAAGAGTTAGATTGGCAAGCTTGCCTTTCGTGACTCGAGGGTAAAAGGAGATTGGACACTAGAGTGCCCGGAAATTTGCACTCGTCAAAGCACTGGATGCGGGAATGGGCTTAGAGATGCCATTTGGAGATGGGCTTAACGATGCCATCTGGGAGAGTGATAGAAACTTGTCGGGGATGGGCTTAAAGATGCCATCTGGAAGGGAGTATCAGGAAAGTGTCCAAGCTTTGGACCACTTCTGAATTGGAGGTCTGAACAAGCAATAGGTTGACATTCGTTTTCTTGGAGAACCCGTGAACTGTTTTCAGAAATCTTGAAGTTGAATAAGCAATAGAACAACATCCGTTGTTGGGAAGCGTCCGTAAACCAAATTCAAAGGTGCATCTGAACAAGCTGATAGATTAACATCCGTTACTTGGGAAGAATCCATGAACTGTTTTCAGAAGTCTTGAGAAGAATCTGAACAAGTGATAGGTTAACATCCGTTTACTTGGAGAACCCGTGAACTGTTTTCAGAAATCTTGAAGTTGAATAAGCAATAGAACAACATCCGTTGTTGGGAAGCGTCCGTAAACCAAATTCAAAGGTGCATCTGAACAAGCTGATAGATTAACATCCGTTACTTGGGAAGAATCCATGAACTATTTTCAGAAGTCTTGAGAAGAATCTGAACAAGTGATAGGTTAACATCCGTTTACTTGGAGAACCCGTGAACTGTTTTCAGAAATCTTGAGATTTGAATGATTTTAGTCTGTCAACTGATCTTACCTGAAAAGGCAAAGAGTTAGTCGTATGCAATGCTATGATGCATGATACAATGTATATCTTGTGTTATGGATGTAAATGGATGTGCATGTAAGCTGGAGAGCTGTCTTGCACAGGATAGATGAATCCGGAGTAGCGGGAGATAGAAGTATCCTGACTGCTGCCGGGGAAAATGAGTCCTGGATTGTTGCTGGGGAACCTGGAGCTTGGGTTGTATACCAATCTTCTGGGGAATTCCTGGAGTCTTCTACTGGGGAGTACCAAACTAGTAGACTTAATGCTGGGGAGGCTAGATTGGGAATCTTCAGCTTGGAGAGAAGTATCTCTGGAGATTTCACTGGGGAACTCAAGATTTTTCTTCCTAAAAACTCTGTGGGGAGAAGGTCTGAAAGTCTGACTCCGCTGGGGGTTGTCTATTTGAAGCTTTTGATCTGCTGGGGATACTGAGGCTTAAACTCTGAGGGAAAATGATTTCCGGAAGATTCTCTGGCTGGGGATTTGCAAAGATAAACTCCTCCGGGGATAGTATTGATAAGTTATTGTTGGGGGAATTTTGAGGAACTCCGCTGGGGAATTTTGAGGAACTCCGCTGGGGATGGGAAGAATTTTGGCGAGCGCGATCTCCCCTGATGGTTAGCTGAGGATAACCCAGTTATAAGCCTTTGTGAGGAATAACTTTGAATAAAACTCAGAAGTGACGTCCGTACTCTGCGGGGAATACCTTTCAGAACCTTACTGGGGGTAAGCTTCGAGAGTCTGCTGGAGGTAGACCTCAGGATTTGCCAGGGATGGTGGATTACAGATCTTGAGGGATTTCCTTTGAAAGGGTGTCAAAATATCCGTTTGTACTTTCATCCTATCAGTAATCCTTTTCTTAGGTTCAATTAGGAAGTGATCATGTTTCAAATGCATATGCCCATTTAACAAAACATTGGACGTTTCTCAAAATAAAACAAATAGTGCAAGAGAAAAAGAAAAAGGGAAATGACACAAATTTTGGGAAGAGTATTTGTATTGATTTTCTTTGGGTATATTTGTACAAAGGAGACAATCATCCTAGTAAGAGGATCTTGTCGTAAATATTTGAAAAATTTATACAAAACAAAGATGGCTATGTGAGATAATTCCATGGGATTCCATTTTGCTGTAGCTTTCACAACTCCGAACATCTGTCCATTCAATGCTTCGTTTGACGATGGCTGGATTGATCAGAAACCTGGAACCGGTTGATGAAGAGACCGTTTTTGAAGTGATCCGACGAGACATAGTCATATGCTCTAATTCCCTAACTTTTGCCTGAATCGCCCTTTCGGGTTTTCGATCCACCGGGAAACCCCTTTTTGCCCAAGCCGCCCTTTCGGGTTTTCGACTTGCCGGGTGTACAAATTTTTTTTTGTTTTTATCCCTAATTTTTGCCTGAACCGCCCTTTCGGGTTTTCGGTTCACCGGGATGCCCATTTTTGCCCAAGCCGCCCTTTCGGGTTTTCGACTTGTCGGGTTACTTTATGCGTAGTATCTTTTGACTATGTCTGCGTTCGCAGGGTGTGGCAAATCGTCGCCGTCCATGGTGGTCAGAATCATTGCACCACCAGAAAATATGCTCTTGATCACAAATGGTCCTTCATATGTAGGAGTCCATTTGCCCCTGGGATCACTTTGCGGTAAGATAATCCGCTTGACTACTAGATCTCCGACTTGATACACTTGACGCCTAACTTTCTTATTGAAAGCCTTGATCATTCGTTTTTGATACGTCTGACCGTGGCATATAGCAGCAAGTCACTTTTCGTCGATCAGATTGAGTTGATCAAGTCGGGTCTGCATCCAATCATCCTCATTCAAACCTGCATCCTTCATAATCCTTAGAGAAGGAATCTGGACTTCCATAGGCAAGACAGCTTCCATGCCATAAACCAAAGAAAATGGGGTTTCCCCAGTTGAAGTACGTGTCGTCGTACGGTATCCATGCAGCGTAAACGGCAACATCTCATGCCAGTCTTTGTAAGTGACCGTCATTTTTTGAATAATCTTTTTAATGTTTTTGTTCGCAGCCTCAACAGCACCGTTCATCTTCGGCCGATAGGGAGATGAATTGTGATGATAAATCTTGAACTGTTCGCATAATGCAGTGATCATTGTATTATTCAGATTTGTACCGTTGTCTGTGATGATCCTGTCGGGAACACCATACCGACATATGAGATTATGTTTGATAAAGCGGATTGAGGAAGGGAGATTAAAGTTTGCAGACAAATCCCCCATGGCTATCGACTCCAATCCACTGAACGCTGAAGCCCACTATGCTGAACCCTCTGAGGTGAACATGATAGAGGCAACCAGGATCCAGTCGAAGAAGCCAGGAATTACCATGGTCGAAGTCTCAAAGGACCACATTAACATGCCAATCTTTGGCAGTTTTTCTGGAAATTTATCCAGGAAGACAATTGAAGCTGTCCAGAAAGCGGTCGAAAACCCGAAGTCGGAGACTGCTGAAGCACAAAGAACTGGATCAAAGCCCAGTTCCCACTTGGCCACTGTTCAAGGCCAGACGGAGAATCTGGAGATACAAATGAAGCAGTTAACTCTTGCTAGCAAGGATACAATGAATATCAACATGGTTGAACTTTCTGACCCAAAAGCATCAGAAGAGGCCATAAGGCAAGAGCAGGCTAATAAGACGGCTTTCCCTCGGGAAAACGAAAACTTGGCAGATTTTTTACAAAGATGCCAGAAGAAGAAATCAGAGGTGATGCTGTGTCCAAGATGCAGTTCGATCTTTGATAAAAAAGCTGCTGAGCACATTCAAGGCGTGAGAGCAGCGAATAAGAGAAGGGAGAATGCTGACCTTCGACATGATCCCAGAAGGGGTTCTAATCAAGACAAGAGGCCATTGACTTTTAGGCCTCCAACAAATGTGCCAGTAGACACTTGGTACAAAACCTCTGGCCGGAAAAGGCCAAGTGAGGAGAAATGGCATTCTTTCGATGTGCCAAGAGGTTCCTCTTTGACTCAAAAGAAAGAGCCTCAAGTTGTTGCACCTAAAGTTACACAAGTGTCCAGCAACTACAAGGGTAAAAACCCTATGTCTCGATCTCAATGGAGGAGATATCAAAGGAGACGAAAAGCTGAAAGGGAGGCTGCCAACGAACCTAAGGCAGAGACTAGTTCGAATGTTCCTCAAAGGAAACAAAGGAAGCCTCTAGAGAGAGAGCCAGTTACCAACAGGCTAGTTTGGCCTAACCAAAGTGAAGTCGAAGACGAAGACGATGCTGAGTCTGATGATACTTTGGATATAATGGTGAATATTGTTTCAGTGCTGCCCAGGGAATTCAATCGACAGGTAGAAGTCGAAGCAAGTGACTGGGAAGTGGAACAAGAAATGGCCAAACATAGGCCAGTGTGCTATTTTGTCATGGACAATGGCACTACTGAGGAACAAAATGGCTTCTTCGAGCCACCTACAGAGGCGATGAAGAATCACCTCAAGCCTTTGTTCATAAGGGCTAAGCTCGAAGAAACTACTGTGAATAAAATATTGGTCGATTGTGGGGCAACCATCAATATTATCCCTCACTCTATGCTAAGGAAGATTGGCAAAAGAGATGAGGACATTAAACCTCACAATATGGTCCTGTCGAACTATGAGGGCGGCATAGGGACCACTATGGGAGTGATCCAGCTAGATATCAAAGTTGGGTCTATCCTTCGACCAACGATGTTCATGGTCATATCGGCCAAACCTAACTACAACCTTTTGTTGGGCCGTGAATGGATTCATGGTGTAGGCGCTGTGCCTTCATCGATGCACCAAAGACTGCTGCTATGGCGTCCAGATGGGATGGTCGAAAACATAGAGGCAGATCAAAGCTACTACCTTGGCGAAGTGAATCACTTGGGTGTGGCAGATTTCGACAAAAACTTGGCTCACATAGGGCCATGTCCGACACCTGACTTCGACATGGCGCCAACGCCAAACACCTTTTGTTCCCTATACCTGCATCCTGAGCATGGTTTCCAATGGGACAGAGAAGACTTGTCCCACATAGACTTCAGTGGGTTAACTGATATCCAACCAACTGGTTGGGGAAGTGAATTCAGTGATAATGACTGAGTCACAATCTTTGAAGCGAATTTCGGCTTATGTAGCCGAAACCAAGATGATAACGGCTCTCGAAGCCGAAGTAAAGTACATGGCCACACAGGCCAATGATCAACAATTATCTGCTGTTGGCCCAGGAAAGGATTTCGATCCAAAACCTCCTGATATCATGCCAGAAGAAATGCAGGAACAGAGGCTCGACGCCATCTATGACGATGAGCCTTTGGGCTTCGAAAAGGACCCCTTGGCGAACAACATTAAAATGTTAGCACAAGACCCTTTAGAAGAAATCAACTTAGGCGAAGGATCAGAGAAAAGGCCAACTTACATCAGCGCCAAAATCGATCCAGAACTTAGGTTGGAAGTAATCCAATTGCTGAAAGAGTTTAAAGACTGTTTTGCATGGGATTATGACGAAATGCCTGGTCTCGACAGAGGATTGGTAGAACTTCAGTTGCCAATCAAACCTGGAAAGAAGCCAATCAAGCAAAATCCAAGGCGCTTCGCTCCAGAAATACTGTCGAAGATCAAAACGGAGGTCGAAAGACTTCTGAAATGCAAATTCATCCGTGTTACAAGGTATGTCGAATGGATTGCAAATATTGTGCCAGTAATAAAGAAAAATGGCACATTAAGGGTGTGCATAGATTTCAGAGATTTGAATGCTGCCACCCCCAAAGATGAATATCCTATGCCTGTGGCGGAAATGCTAGTCGATTCTGCCGCTGGTTATGAATACCTGAGTATGCTCGATGGTTATTCAGGATATAATCAAATATTCATTGCTGAAGAGGATGTGTCGAAAACAGCTTTTCGATGCCCTGGGGCCTTAGGCACTTACGAATGGGTAGTGATGCCTTTTGGCCTAAAAAACGCTGGGGCAACGTACCAGCGAGCAATGAATACTATCTTCCATGATTTTATTAACACTTTTATGCAAGTATATATTGATGATATTGTTATAAAATCTGTTTCCAGGAAGAATCACATTGACCACCTTCGACAATCATTCGAAAGAATGAGAGAACATGGTCTGAAGATGAACCCTTTGAAGTGTGCGTTCTGTGTGAAAGCTGGAGATTTCTTGGGTTTCGTTGTCCACAAGAAAGGAATCGAAATCAACCAGAACAAGACGAAGGTAATTCTGGAAGCGAAAGCGCCATCGAATAAGAAGGAATTGCAATCTCTCTTAGGCAAGATAAATTTATTAAGGAGGTTTATATCTAATCTAAGTGGGAAAGCTCAGGCCTTTTCACCCTTACTTCGACTGAATAAAGAGGGGTTCGAATGGGGGCAGGAGCAACAAGAAGCCTTCGACAAAATCAAAGGGTACCTCACTAAGCCACCTATTTTGGTGCCTCCTTGTAGCAATAGGAGTATGAGATTGTACATAGCTGCATCTGACAAAACTCTGGGAAGCATGTTAGCCCAAGAGGATGAGAATGGAGTCGAAAGACCCATTTACTATCTCAGTCGAGTTTTGAATGATGCAGAAACTAGATATAGCGAAGTTGAAAAATTGTGTCTATGTCTGTATTTTTCTTGTACAAAACTCAAGCAATATATAAAACCAGTTGATGTTTATGTTTCGTCTCATTTTGATGTTTTCAAATATATGTTGTCGAAACCTATCTTGCATAGTCGAATTGGCAAATGGGCATTAGCATTAACTGAATACTCCTTGACCTTTATGCCTCTTAAGGCAATAAAAGGACAAGTGGTTGCAGATTTCATAGTCGACCACTCAATTCAAGTTGAGGATATTAATTATGTGGAGATAGAACCTTGGAAATTCTACTTCGATGGTTCCAGCCAAAAAGATGGAACAGGGGTAGGAGTCTTGATTATTTCTCCAGATAAAATTCCAACAACATTCAAGTACAAAATAGCAGGTTCTTGTTCGAACAATGAGGCTGAGTATGAGGCTCTAATTACTGGCCTTGAGATATTGTTGGAATTGGGGGCAACTCGAGTCGAAATAATGGGAGACTCAGAGTTAGTCATCAAGCAAGTCACAAAGGAATATAAATGCATAAGGGAGAATCTCATTATGTACTTTGTGATAGCAAATCGTTTATTGAAACAATTTGAAACGATCAATATTCGACACATACCCAGAGTCGAAAATCAAATAGCCAATGACTTGGCACAAATTGCATCTGGGTATAAGATTTCAAAAACGAAACTACAAAGAGCAATCAAAGTTTGAGAAAAGATAAAGGCAACTTGTCTATCACCAACAGACTTGGAATCGACGAGACTAGGATATGCTGATCACAGTAACTTCGAGATTTCGTTCATTGATAATTTGTCAGAGCAAGATTGGAGGAAACCCATTGTGGACTATCTTAAAAATCCAGGAGCTTCGACAGAACGAAAAACAAAATACAGGGCGTTGAGTTTTGTACTCATGGGTAATGAGTTATTTAAGAAGACGCCTGAAGGGGTGTTGCTGAAATGTTTAAGTGAAACTGAAGCATACATAGCCCTTTCGACGACGCATGCTGGGGCATGTGGGGCTCACCAAGCAGGCCATAAGATGAAATGGTTGTTGTTTCGACAAGGACTATATTGGCCCACTATGCTGAAAGATTGTGTTGAGTTCGCCAAAGGTTGTCAAGAGTGTCAAGTTCATACAGGCATCCAACATGTACCAGCAAGCGAACTTCACTCGATAGTGAAGCCTTGGCCCTTTAGAGGATGGGCGTTGGATCTCATTGGAGAGATTCGACCAGCATCATCAAAGAGTCAGAAATACATATTGGTAGGCATTGATTATTTTACTAAATGGATCGAAGCTGTCCCTTTAGTCAATGTGGACCAAGAGAATGTCATTGAATTTATTCAAAAGAACATTATCTTTAGGTATGGAATCCCTGAGACAATAACAACTGATCAAGGGTCAGTTTTCACTGGTCGAAAGATGCAGGAATTTGCTCAGGAAACAGGTTTCAAACTCCTAACATCCACGCCTTATTATGCACAGGCGAACGGTCAAGTCGAAGCAGCTAACAAAGTGGTGATTGGCTTGATAAAGAAACATGTTGGGAAGAAACCAAAGAATTGGCATAAGACGTTAGACCAGATTTTATGGGCTTGTCGAACGTCCCCAAAAGAAGCCACTGGTACAACACCGTATAGGCTAACTTTTGGCCATGATGCAGTGTTACCAGCAGAAATTTGTCTTCAATCTGCAAGGGTTCAGAGGCATTATGATATTCCTTCTGAATTTTATTGGAACATGATGTTAGATGAACTGGTGGATTTAGACGAAGAGAGATTACGCGCTCTCGACCTACTCAGGCTTCAGAAGAAAAGAGTAGAAGACTCTTATAATAGAAAGGTAAAACCTAAGGTATTTTTGCCTGAAGAACTAGTTTGGAAGGTAATTCTTCCCATGGATCGAAGGGATCGAAGCATGGGGAAATGGTCACCCAAATGGGAAGGACCCTTCAGAGTTATCCAAACTTTTTCTGGTGGAGCCTATGAAGTCGAGGAGTTAGGTGGAGATAAAAGGCTCTTGAGAGTAAATGGTAAATATTTGAAAAAATACAAACCTATACTTCAAGAGATAAAAATAAAATAATAAAAGAACAAGTCTAAATTAACCATAAAAATGCCAAAATAGAAATTTTATTAATTTCAGCCAAGATGGCAATTGTTGTCGAATAACGATTACAGAAGATGGTTACAAAAGAGAATCAATCAAAAGGTAAGAGAGTTCCTGAGTCGAAGATACTTGGCATGCTGCAGCTCCAACCTCTTCTTGCACCAGGAGTTTTCCTGCACTAGTTTGGCAATTTGAGCGTCGAGGCTTTGGGCCCTTTCAGCAAATTCCAGGCCTTGTTTGATCTCAGTCTGGCTCTCGGTGTCTGAGATGGTCGAAAGAAGTTCCTCCTTGAGTACAGTGTTGGCGTTTATCTTCGCCTCTATTTCTGCGATTTGCGCCCGGAAGGAAGCATTCTCTCGATCAATGGCATCGACTTTTTCCTGCGCAGACGCTTTTTGTTTCGACAACTCAGCAATTCGAGAAGTCGAATCTGAGACAACAGTCCATGCAGAGGAGCTTTTGCCATACAACACCTCAAGCTGACTGTTAAACCCTCTTTGGCGCCTGTAATCCGCTGAGACTTGATCAATCATAGAGTGTAACTCCATGATCAAGTCTGAGATTTCTGGGGCTACAGCTTCAAAGTCGACAGTATTCAAGACCTCTTTTAAGCATGATGGAGCAGTGGGGTCCCCCTCTAAAGCCTTCATCAAGTCCCTCTTGAAGAACTGGGCCTTAACCTTCGCCAAAGCATCATCAAGGGGAGAAGTTTCAGTAGACTTCCCCGACAGGGTAGGAACTTCCTGACTCGCGTCAGACGAACTTTTGCTCTCGATGATGGCGTTGAGGTAGCTAACAGGGTCAGTTTCTTTCAAGAGTTCCAAGTCCTCTTTTGACCTGTGCTTCGAGGAGGTAACCCTTGCAATAGTATTATCTTGGGTTTGAGGTTCTTGAGTGTTAGGTGCCTCGACTGGTTGCTCTTCGACTCGGACTGAGGCAGTACCAGCATCGACTTGTGGTTCTTCGCTAGCATCACCCTGGGGCCCTTCGCCAGCGTCATCTTGGTGTCCTTCGCTAGCGTCACCCTGGTGTCCTTCGCCAGTGCCACCTTGGTTCTCTTCATCGGCAGCATTTTGATTTTCTTCGCCATCATTGCCTTGGTCCCTTTCTTCATGATTCTCTTCTGACAGATCCACCACCACCTGAACCGTTTCTGGCTGTTGTTCCTCCACCAGAGGTTCCTCTGTCGGTTTCTCTACCGTTTCAGCATTGGCCTCATTCTCAGTATGGGCTTCGTCATTGCCCAAGCCTTTTTCCTGAGGCCTGCTAAGTTCAGCAGATTCCAGCGTTTCTGAGGTCCTTGGCGGAGAACTTTCAGTAGTGTCCTGAAAAGGGAAAGAAGACGAATCTTCAGAGATCGAAAGAGACACAATCGAATATGGGTATCTATACCTAAATTATAAAAGGGTCTAAGAGATTACCTGTGGATTAACTTCAGCCCCAGGGCTGGAATTGTCACTTTCGACAGGCTTGTTAAGAAGAATGTTTAGTTCCTCCTCAGTTGGCTCCTCGATGATCACTGGAGGTGGCCTAGGCTTTCTCACAGCAACCTTTATTCTGACAGTTCGACCTTCAGGAACAGGAGCAGGAACAGAAGCATCCTTCGTCAACTTTCGCCTTTTTAAGGGGGCAGGAGGGGAATCACTTTCTTCATCACTCCCAGATTCGACCACCAGTCCTGGCCGTTTCTTGGGCGAAGGTGCCTAGAAAACCAATGGGAATTCGATTTAATAATTACATCGAAAATCAAAATCGAAAGCCAGAAGAAAAATGAAGAAAGTCTGGTTACCGATATAGAAGGCCTCTTCGAAGAGCCTTCCCCCTGTTGGTTGCCTGTGGTCTTCGCCGGCGCTGTAGTCTTCGCCGGCGGTGGAGGTTTTGTTGAAGGGCCTCCTCCCTGTTGGCCTTCTGTAGCCTTCTTGGCTACAGGCTTTCGAACAACTGAAAGCAAATGAAAAAGTTAACAGGCTAGCAGTCGAAGAGAAAGACAAAAAGTAATGTGAGAGAATGAACTTACATTTCTTTATTTTGTCCAATACAAGGACAAAAGACTTCTGCAACTCATCCACGAAGTCCTTCTCGTCGAAGAAGTACTCAGCATAATAGCTTCTCCACCACTCCTCGAAGGATGGTGAGCAAAGGAAATTGAGCTGGTAGTCAAACAGCGAGAGGATTATTCGACCAGCATATCTTCCGATATGTTTAATGGCCGCTTCTTCTGTGTAATCATTGCAGAAGTACAACATAGACTTCTCTCTTTGAAAAATCGGAGAAGGTAGGGTTTGGATAATACCAAACTGGCGAGATACCAGATTTGGTTGATAGGAAATCAGACTCAAATGAGTCTTTGAGCTCTTGAATCGAAGAGGCATGATCCTTGGTGTAAGGAACGCCTCCCAAAGTATTGTATGCTCATCGACATTGGGACCACTCGACGCCTTTGGATGTGGCCTAGTGAACCATGCTGGCCCCACCCGCCGTTGAGCAAATGGAGCCATAGTTGAAACAAACTCCTTCCTTCGAGCAAACATTAGAACGAAGTTGGTGAAGGTTTGTTGAAACTCCAGTCCATCGTCCGTAGGTGTCAGCAGAGCCAGCCTGATTCCTTCGATGCGTCTATTCGCTATCGCTGGAGCCTGTTCATTTATCTGAACTTTCTTGGGCAAGAAAGATTCGAAAGTGGCATTGAGCCACAGTTGGAGTAGCCAAAAAGGCCCAGCGAGTAGCAAACTGGCCCTGTCCTCGATATGTTTCAGAAGAGTTGCCCCATTGCTGATCGAATCATAGAGGCTAGCCAGAATCAGTTCTGCCAAACAGATGTTTTGGCGGTGATGCAGTTGAGTAGCAAGAGTGACCATCTTTTTGGTCACCTGTAGAGACTTCGAGCAAAACACAAAGCGAGTTAGCCATAAGGCTAGAAACGCTATGTGTTCGACATCCGACACAGCATCTGTCGACCTGTCATGATAATGGTTGATGAAAGTGGTGTATGTTGGTTTGGTCTCAGAGAAGCCAATTTGGTCCTCCGACATCTCCTCCGGATCGAAGTAATCCCCGGTGGGTCGAAGGCCAGTAATAGCGGCCACATCGAAGAGTGTGGGGGTTAGCATCCCACATGGAAGATGAAAAGTAAAATGGGAGTAGTCCCAGAACAACAGTGAAGCTATCAGCATCTCCGGGGAGTAGTTCAAACCCGTCTTCGACAACATCACTAGGTCGAAGATTCCCATATCCTTCCAGATCGAGGTTTGGTGCTTCTCCAACTTTGTTAGCCAAGCAACATAATCGGAGGTAAGATTAGGGCAAGACCTGAAGACCCTAACACCTCTGTTGAAGAAGCGGAGGTCGATTTTTTCGCGTGCAGGGTCTTCGTTGTCTTCTGCGTCTTTCTTGGCGCATGCGACTGGTTTGAGTTTCTCGACTATCGGGAAATAGCTCTTGATCTTCAGAGCCTCAGAGATACTTGGATTCATGGGGCCAGACATTGCAAAGATCTGGTTGGAGTATCCAACCGGGATCATCAAGTGGCGCGAGTAAGCATCGCGAACGGCGATGTCAGAAGGTTCAGGAACCCTTCGTTTGCCTGTAGAGTTTACTACTGGGGCAGTGACGAAAACCTTGGGTTTAACATGTTCAGTTGGTGCGTTAGCACTGGGAGCAGTAGAACCAGAGGCCATGGTTTGGTGTTGAGTTTGAAGTGAGGTTAGAGATGAAGTGAAAGAGGAAGAGTTTCTGCAAAGATAGCAAACTTGTATGAAAACAGGGAAGTTTGAAGGCTAGATGGCGTAAAAAGTCCCACAATGGGGTACTTACTACTATTTATAGTAGTGGGAAAAATCCCCAATAACGAGGACATTAAATGCCATTTAATGCTGCAGGAGTTAGTGGGACGCGTGGCGGCCCCCTGTTGTTTTGGCCGTTTCTGCAGAAATAGAGGGACGCAGCATGCGTCCTCGTTTTTGAGAATTGTCATAATGACAAATTCTGAAATGACGTTTGGTACTGCACGCCGTACTGAAAGTGACGTCCTAGGTACGGAACAATGATGGTTTCCTTGGGATTGCCAATAATTGGTAAAAAGCAACAAAAAGTGCACAAGTTAATTTGTGACTAAGCGTGGAAAGACAGGTGTCGAATGGCGTTTCAAAGAATGCCTTTTTCTTTCAGAGTCGAAATAAGGCATTCTTGGGGGGCAATTTGTTGGCTCCTAAATTCGACACCTTTGTTTTGATTGATGTCAGCCATTAAAGCTGAAGGATGTTTTCGACTGGTTAAGTCTGTCGAAATGCCCGTCGAAAGATGGCAAAGTACTTAGAAGATTTCTTCCAAGGAAGAAGGCTGATTGCCTTCGACGTCGAAGGAGTTTCTCGTCGAAGATGTCTCTTGACGAAAGTGTTCGATGGTCCAGAGTGGAGCAGTTTGAAATTCAAGCGTTTGGAGGGAAAACGGTTTCCAGCAGTTACCACGTGCAAACGTGCAAGGATCTGGAGCGTCGAGCATGGGGAACGTGCCAAGTGGATTGATCTCGAAGCAGTGTAACTGCCCGACGGTTACTTGGGATGTTTTAGTATAAATAGGAGTAGACATGTAGTTTCTCGCGTGTGTTCACAATTCTATACAAAGTCACTCATATAGATTCGAGTACCCAGCGTGTGAGAAAGAATTGTTGAGAAATGTATGTGTGAAACACCAATTTTATCAATTAAAGTCATTTACTTTTCCAGAAATTTACTTGCTTTCTCCTTTAAATTCCTGTCGAACCTTTTACTTTAAACCTTGTTTATTTTACCAAGTCTTTCCTTTATGCAATTCATTTAAAGCCAATTTACTTAAAGCCTTATCCAATTCAATCAAACTTCAAAATCAACCTATGTCCTAGGATCAATCTGATCGATCCTGCGAGTAACCAAATAAGTAACCATTTGGAGGATCAGCGGTTGTTTACCAAAACCCAAGGTAAACAGTAACTTGGTTTAAGGACCTGTAACTTAGCACAAACTAAGCTGACTTGAAAATAGCTTAAGTTATGAACATGTTTTGGTTAAGAACAAAAGTGAATTTTTGCCAACTTGTGAAATTCGAATCTCTCAAGTTATGAGGTTGTTTGATGAGTTCTTGGACATTTTGGAAAGCTTGGAATGTGTACTACAATCCATCTTTGAAATGAAAATTGAAATTCCAAGTGAAAGGGTATGAAAAGTGGCCTTGAAGTGGGGTAGAAAACCTTGTCAAACTAGGTTAAAATTTCACTAAGTTAAAAATGGTTTAGTGCCCTTATTCAAAAAATTGTAACTTGAGATACAAGCTTCAAATGAGAAAACTTTGTGAATCAAAGTTGTAGATTATGCAACAAGCTACAACTTTCATGTTTTGACTTTTGTTTGAATCCAAATGGATCTTGGTGAAAAGATGGGGCAAAGTTGGGAAAAAACTAGGGTTTTTCATAACTTAGAAAAATTCTAAGTTATGAAAAATTCCATTTTCAAACCCTAATTTGCAATTTGTGATTTCTTGGTGAACAAGTTTCATGATTTGGCATATTTTGATGAAAAATGAATCTTGACTCTTGATTTTGACCAAAAAGTCAAAGTTTGACTTTTCAGTATACAGTCAAAACTGATCAATTGACTGGGAAATTCAACTGTCAATCTTGTGTATTTGGGATCTCTTGAACTTGTTGAGCATGTCAAGATAGTTCCATGGGGTCCTTGAGTCTATATGTGAGCTTGGTTTGCCATTGGCTAAGTCAAACAGTCAAAAATTGCCTCTGTGCAGTCAAAACCCTAAAAATGACCATTTTGCCCTTTTGGTGATCTGATCAAATTTCTTGTGGAGTTGTGGTCCAAACTTGATCAAATGACTCCTAGGAGTTCATAATGTTGATGTGGATTTAATTTCATGAGATTTGATTGTCAATTGGCCACAGTTGACTTTTTCCCCAATACAGTTGATTTCTAGGTCAACTGTCCAATTGACTGGGCAAAATTTGGAATCAGGACTTGAAACTTGGTATGGATAAACTTAGGAGGTCAATATGAAGCAAGAAAGTCATCTTGGGTACTTTAGGTCAAAACATCTTGGTGCAAACACAAACCCTAATTTGGGGTTAGCAGTGCAAGGAGGAGTCTTGAGCAGATGAAACCCTAACTGGATCTTGAACTTCAAAAGCTTTGTGAGGAGAGATCAATGAGAAATGGGAGGGAAAATTTTGGGGTACAACAGTTGCCATGCATTTTTCCAAAATCCATTTGTTTAATTATGTTAAGCTATCTTAAGAGTACTATAACTTATACTATGATATGTATGTATAATACGGTGGGAGAACTGACTTTGGTGTTTTGCGTTTTATCGCAATTGTTGCGGATAGAAAGAGTCGCCACCGACTTTTCTTTTATCCAATAAAAGAAAGGGTGAAAAGAATAGGAAATACCTTTTGAGAATTTTCTTGAGTTCGGGGGGTAGGTTATGAAAAGGGAAGGTATTAGAACCCTTTTCATCCATAGTTATCTACGGGCTCTTAGTTGCTAGCTCACTTTGAAAATGCTTTGTTTGAAATGTGCTTGTGATAGGTTTTGAAAGTATTTTTGAAAAGTTTCATCGTTTAGGCGAACTTTGTAATGATTCTCGTCTCTATAAGATTGTATGCAAAGTGTTGAATTTTGAAAATATTTCATTTTGAAAGTGTTGGTGTGTTTTGAAAGATGTTGTTTTGAGAATGTTGTGAGCAAGAAACTATGAACGTTCTACCTACTCAAAAGGGTCTTAGTTATTTTCCTCCCCCTTTAGATATTGCTATCTTACCATTGATTGATAAGAAGCCCTATCATTGGATGCAAAGGGACGGGCGTGGGTAGAAGGAAACCTATGAGACGCTTAAGCAATTTTTGTGAGGGACTAAGATCATTTTACAGAAGGCAACATCGAAGGGTCATCGAGGCACTACGATCTTTTTTATCGAGGGTCTTTGCTAAAGCGTTCCACATTCGAGGGAAATGACTATTTGTTCGTAGGCAACAAGAGAGATTACCCTAGAGGTACGCATGTGAAAAGTGTGTTTGTTTGCATGTATTTTTGACTTTGAAATTAGGGTTTTCTAACGGTTGATTTTATCTTGTCATACACACCCTAATTACTAACAATTATATTAAAGCGATAAATTGCGGAAATTAAAATCCTACGCTATTACATCACTTGGGGGATGGAGGTACAATTTATAAACGATGATGAAATACAAGCCTAATTAAATTATTAAAACCATATTGAATAAATGAATAGCAAGAAAAGATATAAAAAGGAAAATAGTGTACAAAGAAAGAAAAACAAACTTTATTATTGACACATATCTTCATGCATCGATAAATGTCACTGCTTGTTTCTGAAAAAACAAAATCAACTCAGTATGAGTCGATACATATTGGTATGTGTCGACTCATTTCTTGTTTGTGTTGACACATTCGTGTTTTGTGTCGACTCATACACCTTTTGTCTCTCTATATTGTGCTTGGATAACATTATGCATAGATGCATAAGGCCTTATGTCGACTCATGCCCTATTCTGCAAATGATATGAGTCGACTCATGCGTGTTTTGTGTCGACTCATAACCTGTTCTGTAGCTAAAATGAGTCGACTCATGTGAGTATACATCGAATCATGCTGCAGTTTTTTGCTTTTAACATTGTTCTATTATGTGTACAGGCCAGTTCTCAACATATGATTGACAAAAATGAAAAGCAAGCAAATGGATAGCTTCAAGGGAAATGATTACTACATTCTATCTTCAAAAGTGAACCAATAATGACGCGTGTATGAAAAAAATTCGAAGTCAAGAAGACTTACCTTGAGACTGCAATTTGTTTTTTGGATCTGGATACCTTTCAAGATGCTGTGATGATCAAAATGGCTTCAGCGAACCTCCAGGAAATTTCTCTAACCCTTACTTTGTATTAAAAGTTGCTAAACCAACTTCAACCCAGTCAAGTTTTATAATACTATCCTTTTTTGTGTTTGGAAGGTGATGATAATGGCACTATAAAAACTATTCTTATGTTTGAACAGTCTCTATGTGATGTGAAGTGTTTGGGTAGTTGGTTTATGGGAAATCTTGCAAGGTGGAATAATGAGTTGAGGTTTTGTTTTTATGAATGAAGATAAAGGTGAATATGAGTTGAGGTTACAAAAATTTATGTTGGATTTTTTAGATTTCTTTCTCTTTCTCTTTCAACAAAAACCTCTTTTTTCCTCCAAAAGACTCTTCTCTGAAAACCCCTCCCCTCTTGTGTGTTGTGAAACAACTTATTTATAGATGAAATGGACTGAAATTTGGGAGGGAAATAGATGAATTTTTAAACTATTTGGGTATACTGTTTCATTTCTTTTTAGATGCAGTTCTTATGTGCTAATTTTATGCAAATATGGGACTGATATAGTGCAGGCTTGGACTAGGTTAGAGGCAGCATAGGAGGACTGTTTTGTAGAAGTTTTGGAGTGGAGTGGCAGCTTGGTGTAGGGCTGGCTTTGTATAGGACAACCGAATATTTTTTTACATGGTTTTCGGCTAGTATCAGCAGGCTTGGACTTGGCAACATATCCATTTTTGGGACTTTCCTGGACAACAACATTTGTAGCATGATACAAGTCTGGTTTTGTGGACAGATTTCTGCAGCTTGTAACAAAGACAAGGCATATTTATGGATAGCATAGTGGCAAAATTTGAAGATTGGTTCAAAGGGAAAAGTTCAAACAAGACAAAGTTTAGGATTTGTAACTTGCAATTTTTAAGTTAAAAATGCAGCCTTGTTGTTTACTTGAAAGCTATGAAATTAACATGTATAGAAAATACTTAGAAAAATTTCCAAGTCTTGCAAAGTTTGATTTTTTTGATTTTCTTGACTTCTTGATGATAAAATTTCACATTTTGAATGTCTTGATGAAATGTGATCTTTGAAACTCAAATTTGATCAAAAAAGTCAAAGTTTGACTTTTCAGTGTATAGTTTACTTTTTCATCAGTTGACCAAGTTTCGTCTATCAATACACTGATCTCGGGAGATGAATTGAAATATGCGATTAGGTTAAAATGATGTACTTGAATCCTTGAGATCATGTTTCAAACCAATAAGTCATGTACTAGGTCAAAAGTCAAAGATTGGTCATTCTCAGTCAAAACCCTAATTTTGACCATTTTTCCCTGAACAATTTTCTTGGAGAATTATGACCCAATCTTGATCAAATGATACATATGACCTCAAAATGTTGATATTGTTCCAAAATCTTGAAGTTTGACTGTAGGTTGACCATAATTGCCTTTTTAACCAATAGAGCTGATTTTAGACCACCTGACCAATTGACTGAGCAATTTTATGATCCAAGACTCAAAACTTGACAGGGGTAATCTTGAGGGTCCATAATGATCCATGAAAGTCATTTGGAACATTAGAAGTCCAACTGCCCTTGTGCAAACTCAAACCCTAATTTGAGGCATCAGTGTTGAGGAGATGGCTTGACCTAGTCAATACTTGTGCAAACTTGAACCATTGAAGATCTTTGTGAGAAATATCTTGAGTAAAGAGAGGGAAAAGTTTGTGGTATAACAGCTGCCCCTGTTCAATATTCTTAAACCTGAAGAGTTAGATTGGCGGTCCGCCATTCGTGACTTGAAGGTGGAAGATGATTGAACACTAGAGTGCCCAAAAATTTGCACTTGATGATGTATTGGTTGATTGTATCAGGAATGGGCTTAAGTCTTCCATTTGGAGAAGTGATGAAGAGTTTGTCGGAGATGGGCTTACAAATGCCATCCAGAGTGACAAAAGAGGTATGTTGTTTGGCGACTTCACTAGGGAAATAATCTTAAACAGAAGAGGTTTATTGATTGCCTGTCATTAACTAGAAGAAGTAAATTTAACCAGAAGAGGTCTTTGTTTTGTTGGTTGACTTTTCCTGCAAGGAAAAGGGTTAGTTGTATGCAGATGTAATGATGTTCTCAAAATGAATGAGGTTTTGTTGTATTCATTTGTCATGCATGTAATATGATGTATGAATGTGAAATAGTTTTGAAGTGTATCTTTGTCTTGGAAAATAAATCCTTGACAAATACTGGGAGCTTTGGGAAGTTAAATCTCATACTTTTGTTGGGGATGAAGAGTATGCAAATATTCAAACCTTGTTTAGAATGTTTCCGTTGGGTATTCCTATTTTGTTATTTGAGGAGAAATCCGCTGGAGAACATTGATTTTGGCTCTTTGCTTTAAGAAACTCTGTGAGGAGTGTTGATTTCTGTTTGGGGGTATAGAGTTCAGGAGTTGTCCATTACTCTACTGGAGAATTATATTTGACTGGGGAGAGTGAAAGTTAGCTGTTATCTGGTTAGAATCCAGGCTTCATAGCATCTTTCGACTTGTTGGGGGTAATAAAGTTAACGATTATCCGATCGTATTCCAGGCTTCGCAACAACTTACTGGAGAAGATGAAATTAACTATTATATGGTCGGGTTCCAGGCCTTGCAAAAAATTACTTGGAATAATGAAGTTTAACTGTTATCTGGTCGGATTCCAGGCTTCGCAATAACTTGCTAGGGAGTATGAAGTTAACTATTATCTGGTCGGATTCCAGGCATCACAATAAGTTAGATGAAATTAACTATTATCTGGTTGGATCCCAGGATTTGCAGCAATTGATGAAGTTAAACTGTTATCTGGTCGGTTTCTAGGCTTCGCAGTAACTTACTGAATTTAACTGTTATCTGGTCGGATTCCAAGCTTCATAGAAAATTTCTAAGAGAATGATGTTAATTATTATCTGGTCGGATTCCAGGCTTCGCAATAACTTGTTTGAAAGGATAAAGTTAATTGTTACCTATCGGATTACAAGCTTTACAGTGACTTATGAGATTGATAAAGTTAATTACTATCTGATCGGATTCCAGGCTTCGTAACCACTTACTGAAGTTAACTGTTATCTAGTCAGATTCCAGGATTTGCAATAACTTTCTGAGATAGATGAAGTTAATTGCTATCTGGTCGAATTCTAGGCTTCACAACCACTTACTAAATTTAACTGTTATCTGATCGGATTGCAAGATTTGTAGTAAATTTCTGAGATAGATGAAGTTAATTGCTATCTGTTCGTATTCTAGGCTTCACAACCACTTATTTAAGTTAACTATTATCTGGTCGGATTCTAGGCTTTGTATTAACTTTCTGAGATAGATGAAGTTAATTTCTATCTGGTCAAATTCCAGGCTTCACAACCACTCACTGAAGTTAATTATTATCTGGTCGGATTCCAGGCTTTGCAGTAACTTTCTGAGATAGTAACGACTCCGTTGGGGATTGTAATGACTCTACCGGGGATTAAGGGGTTTTGTCCATTGATTTGTAATCGTATGAGAGGCCAACTCAAGCTGGGGAATTTGTAGTTTGTTGGGGAAATACATCTTGTTAAAGAGAATATTTTGACGAACTTCTGTAGAAGTGATTTCTTTAGGTAGAACTCTACAAGGCTTCTTTCTAAGACCAACTCAGCTGGGGAGAGGGTTTTCGAGAGATTGGAACTCTGGATGGGGATTGCATGGATCCGTCTCTATGGGGATAATCTTATTGAAATATCTCTATGGGGATATCCCAAACCCTTAAGGAGATGCTTGTTACTGTTTTTATGTATACATTTGTTAACAGTTTAATCATGTTCATATGCATATGTTCATTCAATTTTAGTCATTGGATACTTTTGCACTCAAAACAGAAAAAACAAAAAGTTTGCACTTCAAAGTATTTTTGTATTGATGTTTGCCTATAAACAGGCATTTTTGTACAAGGAGACAGAGATCCTAGTAAGAGGAAATCGTCGAAAGTGTGAAAGGAATACAAAGTTAAAACACAAGTAATAGCCATGTGGAAGTGATCTCATTGGGTTCCAAATCCTCTATTGCCCATATGTCTTCGAACATCATCTCTTGCCGTTGAAAGAAGTCGATTGAATTGATCTTGGACCATTGAACCTTTAACCTTGGTAATAAAGCTGGCTGCAGAGATCCAACGGGACATAGTCATACACTTTAATCGCTAACTTTTTCCTGGACCACCCTTTCGGGTTTTCAGTCCACCAAGATACCCATTTTTGCCTAAGCCGCCCTTTCAGGTTTTCGATTTACCGGGTGTACCATCTTTTGTATATATCCCTTATTTTTTCCTGAACCTCTTTTGGTTTGTTTGGACGCCCTCTTTTTACCTAGGTGTGTCAACTTAGCAGGTCATTTTTTATGCGTAGTATTTTTTGACTATGTCCGTGCTCACAGGATGCAGGAAATCTTCGTCGTCTATAGTAGTTAGCATCATGGCACCGCCAAAGAATACTTTTTTGACAAAAAATGGCCCTTCATAAGTGGGAGTCCATTTTCCCCTAGGATCACCTTGTGGAATAATGATGTGCTTTATTACCAAGTCTCCAATCTGATATACTCGAGGCTTTACCTTTTTGTTAAAAGCCTTGATCATACACTTTTGATACATTTAACCATGACAAAAAGCAGCCAGTCTTTTCTCATCGATCAAGTTCAATTGATCCAATCTAGTCTAAATTCATTCGTCTTCTCCTAATTCTGCTTCTTTCATTATCCTTAGAGAAGGAATCTGAATTTCGACAGGCAGGACAACCTCCATGCCATAGACTAAAGAGAACGGAGTTTCCTCAGTTGACGTTCGTGCCGAGGTACGGTAGCCATGGAGAGCAAACGGTAGCATCTCAGGCCAATCATTATAGGTTACTACCATGTTTTTCATAATCTTCTTTATGTTTTAATTGGCAGCTTCCATTGTGCCATTCATCTTAGGTCTGTATGGAGAAGAATTGTGATGCTTGATTTTAAACTGAGTGCAAATTTCCATAATCATAGCATTGTTGAGATTGATTACGTTGTCAGTGATGATCCTTTTAGGGATACCATAGCAACATATGAGGTTATGCTTGATAAATCAGGCTACAACGTTCTTTGTAACTGAAGCATATGAGGCAACTTTGACCCATTTAGTGAAGTAGTCAATAGAAACATAGATGAAACGGTGTCCATTAGAAGCAGTGGGCTTGATTTCTCCAATAACGTCAATGCCCCACATTGCAAAAGGCCATGGAGCAGTCATGACATTTAGAGGAATTGGAGGCACATGGACCTTGTCGGCATAGATCTGACACTTATAGCAAGTCCTCCAGTGATGGGGATAATCAGTTTGCATTGTCGACCAATAGTACCCATCCCTCATAATCTTCTTGGCCATAGTGTGTCTGCTAGAGTGAGTCCTAAATATACTATCATGCATGTCCTCCATGATCCTCTCTGCCTCCTTCTTGTCCACACACTGGAGTAGAGTTGAATCATGGTTGCGCTTGTACATGATTCCATTTCTTAGGAAACATTTGGCTGAAAATCTTCACAAAAATTTCTTATCATTGATGGAAGCTCCTTCAGGATACTCTTGTGCTTCAAGATATCTCTTCACCTCATGGTACCGTGGCTTCTCTTCATCAGTGTCAAGCTCATAACAATGCGTAGGTTCATCAAATCTTTCAATTATAATTCTAGGAGTCTCGTTGTCCCAATTGACCTTAACGTGGACGAAGTTATTGCTAAGGCATCTGCCAACTGATTTTCTTCCCTTGGGAAGTGTTCAAAGGTGACCTCCTCAAAGTATAGGGTCAAGTTTAACACAAGCTCTTTGTAAGGAATCAAATTAGGATGTTTGGTGTCCCACTCTCCCTTAACTTGATTGATTACTAGAGAAGAATCTTCGTATACGCTTAAGGACTTCATTCTTAGGTCGATAGCATCCTTTAGACCTAAGATGCATGCCTCATACTCAGCCATGTTATTCGTACAGTCTAAGCACAATCTAGCGGTGAAGAGTGTATGGAAACCTTCAGGAAAAATAATCACAACACCAATTCCATTACCTAAAGCGTTGGAAGCCCCATTAAAAACCATAGTCCATCGGGATCCTTGTTCAGGTCTGTCATACGGTCTAGGATTTTCACAGTTAGATACTAGCATGATATTCTCTTCGGGGAATTCAAAGTTCATGGATTAGTAGTCGTCAACAGCTTTATGTGCCAAATGATCTGCCAACACACTTCCTTTGATTGCCTTTTGTGTAGTGTATTGGATATCATATTCGGTCAAAATCATTTGCCATCTAGCTATTCGACTGGAGAGAGATGGCTTCTCAAAGATATCCTTGATAGGGTCCCTCTTAGAAATAAATAGAGTGGTTTGAGCCAACATATATTGTCTTAGCCGACGAGAAGCCCATGCCAGAGCGCAACAAGTTTTCTCGAGCAGCGAATATCTAGTTTCACAGTCGGTAAACTTTTTGCTAAGGTAGTATATTACATGCTCTTTTCGGCCAGACTCGTCATGTTGGCCCAACACACACCCCATTGAATGCTCTAATACAGTCAAGTACATAATCATAGGTCTTCCTTCAACTGGAGGCATCAGAATGAGAGGTTCTTGTAAATATTCCTTGATGTTGTCAAAGGTTGCTTGGCAGTCGTTGGTCCATCTGAACATTTGATCTTTCTTCAAGAGTTTAAAGATTGGCTCAAAAGTAGCATTTAGGTGAGATATGAATCGAGCAATGTAGTTATGTTGACCCAAGAAACTTCTGACTTCCTTCTCAGAGCGGGGAGCTGGAATTTTCTGTATGGCTTTAACCTTCGCAGGATCAACTTCAATGCCTTTGCTACTGACGACAAACCCTAAGAGTTTTCCAAATCTTACCCCGAAAGTGAATTTCTTGGGATTCAGCCTTAACTTGTATTTTTTCCACCTTTCAAATAGATTATCTAAGTGATCGAGGTGTTCTTATTCAGTTTATGAACTTGCAATCATATCATCCACGTAGACCTCTATTTCAGGATGGATCATATCATGGAATAAGGCTACCATAACTCGTTGATAAGTTGCCCATGTATTCTTTAACCGAACGGCATGACCTTGTAACAAAAGGTGCCCCATTGTGTGAAAAATGTGGTCTTCTCCATATCCTCGGGAGCCATCTTGATTTAATTGTATCCGAAGAAGCCATCCATGAAAGAGAAGACTTTGTGTTGAGTTGTGTTGTCGACCAAGATGTCAATTTGTTATAGTGGGAAATCATCCTTGGGGCTTGCCCTATTCAAAT
Source organism: Vicia faba (assembly GCA_948472305.1). Taxonomy (NCBI): domain Eukaryota; kingdom Viridiplantae; phylum Streptophyta; class Magnoliopsida; order Fabales; family Fabaceae; genus Vicia; species Vicia faba. The sequence goes on along the minus strand of OX451741.1, from coordinate 920,769,284 downwards.
CTCTATAGTATATGCATATACGAACCTTTCCATCTTCTTTGTTACATATACCACATTCGCCACCCATTGAGGATATGATGTCACAGCCAGGAAACCTGCATTGAATTGCTTCATTACCTCAGATTTTATCTTCTCAGACATGTCTGGCTGCATACGACAAACATTCTGCTTGACTGGAGGATAATCTTCCTTTATTGGTAGAAGATGAACCACTATGTCAGTATCCAAACCTGTAATATCTTCATATGACCAAGAAAACACTTCAACGTAGTCATGTAGCATCTGGACCAATCTGCCTTTGATACTGTCTTCTAAGTTAGCTCTGATCTTGACCTCTTTTTTGTCTTCCTTAATACCTAGGTTGATCACTTCAAATGGGTCCTCATGAGGTTAAATGCCTTTCTCTTCTTGCATCATAAATTTGGCTAGTTCCCCTGGTATTTCACAATATTCTTCGCCTTCTTCTTTGGCTTGGTAGATTGGATTTGCAAAGTCATAATTTGCAATAGCAGAGTCATTGGCAATGAGATCCGGAGTGGATGAGGGTCTGCAAGCGTGTGTGCATGCATGTAAGATACATGGCTATTTTGAAAATGAAAATAAGAAAAAGAAATATAATGAGCACAAAACTTGAATGCAAAAGGTCCAATGTTTTTCATTAAATGATCATATGACATATGGAAATGAACAAACCCTTAACAAGTGGACCATAGTGCCCCAGGAAAGGAACATGGCTTAAAGTCATTGTTTGGAATTAACATTAAAGACAAAAGTTCTTGAATTGACAAAATGGTAAATGGTAATTACTCCTCATTGAAGGAGATGGGAATGAAATCCTTTGCATGCTAGTTGTTGAGCCCTTCCTCGGTAGTCTGGTATACCCAGTCATCAAAGTCACAGTCGTCTTCAGAGTCTTCAATAGCATTCACTTCATGATTACCAATGCAAAGAGGTGGTTTTCCTATGCGAGAACGTCTGATCTCCTTTTGAGCTTTGGCAGTGAAACCCAACCCAAACTTGTCTGCTTTAAAAGGAATGTCAGGGAGTTGTCCCTAAATTGTACTGCTTCCATCTTCAATCATAGCGCAAGCATCTTTAAGTGAAACCATCCTTGGCGCAACTTCATCAGCTTTTGGAGTGTCAGAAGAGATTTTGGTGGCGGCAACCATAGGAGGGACTACTTCGAAGGCTTGACATGGAGTTTCTATAAACTCACCATCCATTTCCACGTTTGAACGAATTCAGGTGACTAACCATAAATTCTTCTTCGCCACAAACAGTAACAATATGAAGATGACATTAAGTAGACCTCTTGAGTTAAATTTTGGAATTGAGACCACTCAAAAATCATAAAAATCAAAGGAGTTATGATCTTTGGAAGATGATGAACAAATTTGGGGAAAATCACAAAAGACCAATAATATTTTCAATTCTTCAACCACTTTCTAAGCAACCTAAAGTCTTGCACATAAAAACAAAGCTGTAGTAGACATCTCAAATATTATTGTGGAAAAATAATGGGCTCAAGTCGATAAAAATTGACCAATTTATGATCATTTGAAGTGAAAACCTAAAATTTAAAGGCCTTTCAAGGAGACTTGTAATATTTCTCAACTATTAGTGATCTTCCATTCAAAATTAGCCTTAGATTTCTGAGGAGAGCTTGTTAAAGACCATTTAAAGAGAATCATGGCTTTGGAACCAATAAAAAATATAAAACAATAAGTAAGATATGGTCCTTAGAAGTCAACAAACCCTAGCTCAAAGAGTGTCAAAATGACTTGCAACCGCTTTCAACTTTTGATGAGTTTTATTTCACAATTAAATATTGTCATGTGAAGAGAGTTTGTTTTAGATGATGATAAGAATCCATAGAAAAATGAACCAACTCAAAATATTGAAAATTTAGAGAGTTATGCACTTGTAATAACTGAATCTAGTATTTGATCAATTAGGTAAAACTTGTTGAATCAACCTTGAATCTCTTTGAACTTTCTTGGCAAAATAAAGCAGGATGAATCATAAGAGGCCTTGAAATGATGTTTTCTTGAAGCATACTCAAAGATGTAGCTTAAGTCTTAATGAAGCTTGTTGGAGAAGGCATGGAAATAAACACATGAACCTATGAATCTTCTTGATGAATGCCACCACCAACTTTGAGGAGGTTTTGACCTAAATAAAGTGAGAGAGCTCCTTGAAACACAATCTTTGATGTCGTAGACATGACCTTGAAGATTGAGCTCTTGCAATCCATTAGAGAACCATTTGATTGAGAATCAACCCTCTAACGCTAGATTATATGGTGAGCTGAATACAATTGTGATCACCTATAATATGAACATTCAAAGGAACATATATACACATATTGATGTTAGTTAAAAGAACACATGTACAAGATACACAATTCAAGGTGCTTGGTAATCCCTCAAGAGCAAACTTAAAGATATGATAGAGAGAGAAACAAACCTAATGTGTCTTGAAGCATTGTGACATGAGATGATGAGAGATCTTAGGGGAAAAGATTGGGGTATAACAGCTGCCCTTATTTAAGTGTCTTCTATTCGAAGAGACGAAGGTTAAAATCTTCGTCTCGATGCGATTGAAGATACTTAAATACAAAACAAGCCCTATTTTTGGCCCTAAGATGCCATGAAATGCCTATGATCATGAATGCAAACAAACAACTCTAAAGGTAACATAGAACACCACTAGGTAAGCAGAAGATAAAACAATAGATCAAAAAGAGAGTCTAAACAGGAAAATAAATCGCTTGGGAATAGAAGACTCAACTCTTCTGGGGTAAAGCCCAAAGATGAGATAAGGAATCACTAACTCAAATAAAGAGGAAAAATCAATGGATGATAAAAATCGACAGATAATTGTGAATTATCCACTCCTAGAGGGGATAGCAAAAAGAGAGTAACATCGACTCACAGGGGATTGGAAATTAACGAACCAAAGGATGCAAAGAGAAGTGGTAAGATAATACCGGTAAATACCAATATTAGGTAGGTAATAAATGATTGGAATCCGTACTTATGACTGGAAACTAATGGTTGATATCAGCACTTATGGCTTGGAACAAAGCAACTATTTTAGAGCAAAGTGAATCTCAACAACAAACTATCTCCCTTAATGAAGAGACTACCACTCATTGGAGTATAAATATCAACAACGAACTATTTCCCTTAATTAAGAGACTACCATCCATCGGAGTAAAAATCTCAACAACAAAGTATATCCCTTAATGAAGAGACTACCATCCATTGGAGTACGAATCTCAACAGCGAACTATATCCCTTAATGAAGAGACTACCATCCATCGGAATACAAATCTCAACAACGAACTATATCCCTTAATGAAGAGAATACCATCCATATGAGTACAAATCTCAACAACGAACTATCTCCCTTAATAAAGAGACTATCATCTGTAACACCCCAGTTTCAATTATTTGATTTATTTAAATGTGGGAAATTATTTTATTAGAATTAATAAAATAAATAAGAATTATTTATTTTGAAATATGGAGGAAAATAAAAGAAATAAGGATACATTTGGGACTTAAGTTTTTTTTCTCATTATTCACGATAACACAGATTTGGGATTATTTGGGAAATAGAGCTCTGAAGGCGAGAAGAACGAAGAACATCGCTCAAGAACTCAAGCTGCAAATTGTTAAGGTAAGGGGGGCTATTACTCGATTTACCTTTGTTTATGGGTTTATGTACGGTTGATTTGGGTAATCGTAGGGAAAAACCCCAATTGTTAGACGTTATTAGGGATCGATACCCTTAGGATTGAACTTTGTTAAAGAGGGTTTAGGTTCTCAATTTTATGAAATCAATTAACGATTTTAGGTTCCTAATGGTGGATTGGAAGTATATCTGCATGATCGTGAATTTACCTTAGAAGTTATAGGGATAACCCCAATGTTAGCAGATTTCCCCAAAATGAACGACTAATCACTTCTAAGGTTACTATAATGATTGTTGGTAATTAGGAAATTGAGGTGTTGTTTTGAATTATACAAACTCGATGTCGTTAGGTACCTAAATGCGCGTTTAGCTGGCATTTTCCCGCGTTTGGCTGCTGTTCTGAGCTGCTGCAGGTACAGGAAATTTCTGTACGCGCTCAGCAACACGGGCCGTGTTGCACAACACGGGCACCCGTGTTGCTCTTCTGTGTTGGTGAGATAATGTGTTTTCTGGACACATTACAACACGGGCCGTGTTGCACAACACGGGCACCCGTGTTGGTCCCCTGTAATGAGGAAAAATTGTGTTTTCTGGACATGTTACAACACGGGCCGTGTTGCTTAACACGGGCACCCGTGTTGATGCTGCTGTGTTGATTTTTCTGAATTTTGTTTTCTGTGCGTTATTGTGGATTTTATTGTCATGCTTTTGGATAATGTTATCGAGCATGAATTATGATATGACTTGATATGATTGATGTTTAAATAGTATGCTGAGTGATTACATGCTATCCATATCCTGTTATGATTGATGTTGTTGATGTGCATGATATGTTGATTGATGTTCATAGTATGCTGAGTGTTACATACTTACATATCATGTTGCATTTGTTAATTCCCATTGTGTGGAATTAACGTGGTGGCCAATATACGTGTCCGCTATTTAATGGAACATTGAGGTGGTAGCCGTGTCCGCGATATAATGGAACGGTGAGTTATCCGTGACCTGAGATTTAATGGGGCGGTAAAGTGGTACCACATGCATGGGTGTGTTGCATTACCTTGAATATAACATGAATGGATGATTTTTCCAATGTTGTATTTGATTGTTTGTATGCACGTATGGTTGCTAAATTGTTGACGATATTTGATGTTAATTGCAAATATGAAAAGTAATATATGATGGGTATATGAATTGTAAAGATTTTTGTAAACTATGAAATATGCTAATTGTTGGGTGATGCTTATGGTTTCCTGAATTGATTGTTATGAACGTATAATCAAATGTATAATTGAGATGCTCACCCTTACTGTTGAATATTTCAGATTGAGGAGCTTCGTTCAGGTGCTTGGCGAAGGCTCGTCGTTTCTAGTTTATTTTCATTTGTATTGTCCGGGTCATGCTCTGATAGTCGTAACTCCGGGAACGTTTGTTTGTCGAGCTGTTTTAATCAGACTCGTTTAATTCCTTATGTTTTGTTATAATATGATGTTGACATTTTCCAGGTGATAATCCCTGATGATTTTGAAAATATTATAACATTGATTTTATTAATTAAATTATTCCGCTGTGTAAACATGTATGAGTTACTACTACGTTATGCATGACAGGAATTTGTTTTATTAAAAGAGAATTGTAGCATCCTCGATTATACATGTACTCTGAAATTATGATTTTAATATTTGCGAAAATTCGTTCGGGGTTTTAGAGGGTGTTACAGTAGTGGTATCAGAGCATAGTCGGTCGTTGCGACCAGAGTCTTGAGTCAGTCATCCCTTTTGTATGCGATTAGTGTAAGGTAACACTGTCGATACTGTATTCTAATGTGGAATATGTTTTAATTCTCAGGAATATGGCTGGAAGAGGTAACGGACGAAATGATGCTGCACTAGCTGAGGCTTTGGGGATGTTAGCTGGTGTACTTGCTGGAAACCCAACTGGAGGCGTGATTGGTGCTGATAGGCAATTGGGAAATTTCCAAAGGAACAATCCTCCGTTGTTCAAAGGTACACATGACCCTGAAGGTGCTCAGAAGTGGCTGAAGGAAATCGAAAGGATTTTCCGTGTGATTGATTGTGCTGAAGATCTGAGAGTCAGATATGGTACGCATATGTTGGCAGAAGAAGCCGACGACTGGTGGGTTGCAACAAGGACTGAAATGGTTCAGGATGGAGAGGCACTGACTTGGGCTAACTTCAGAAGGGCTTTTCTGAGGAGGTACTTTCCTGAAGATGTTCGGGGAAGAAAGGAAATTGAGTTTTTGGAGCTTAAGCAGGGCAATCTGACGGTTAGTGAGTATGCTACTAAGTTCACTGAGCTGGCAAAGTATTATGCACACTACAACAATGATGAGGCTGGAGAATTCTCTAAATGTATCAAATTTGAGAATGGTCTCCGAGATGAGATTAAGCAGGGAATCAGGTACCAGCGTATTCGTAGATTTTCTGATCTGGTGGATTGTAGCAGAATCTTGGAAGAAGATATTACCAAGAATAGGTCGTCTCACTCTCGTGGGGCTGTGGATAAAAGAGGAAAGCAACATATGGACCGTGGCAAGCCATATGGTAGAGATGACCAGAAATCAGGTGGTTGGAAAAGGCCTAGTGGGGGAGATTCTAAGGCTCCTATCAGATGCTACAGGTGTGGTGAGTCTGGTCACCACATTCGAGATTGCAAGAGTGATGAGAAGAAGTGCTATAAATGTGGAAAGGCTGGTCATTTGTCTATTGATTGCAAAGGGAAGTCTGTTACTTGCTACAATTGTGGCGAAGAAGGTCACATTCGTCCGCAGTGTCCTAAGCCTAGGAAGGACCAGTCAGGTGGAAAAGTGTTCGCTCTGTCTGGATCTGAGACTACTCCAGAGGATCGATTGATTAAAGGTACGTGTTTTATTCATGGCACACCTTTAGTTGCAATTATTGATACTGGTGCAACTCATTCTTTCATTTCTTTGGATTGTGCTGAGAGGTTGAAACTGGACATATCTGGTATGCGAGGTAGCATGGTTGTTGATACTCCTGCATCGGGTTCAGTGACAGCTTCACTTGTATGTAGGAATTGTCCTATTGAGATTTTTGGTAGAGGTTTCGGTATGGATTTAGTGTGCCTACCACTTGAACAAATTGATATTATCCTTGGGATGAACTGGTTGGAATTCAATCGGGTTCATCTGAACTGCTTTGCTAAGACGGTGATTTTTCCAGAAGCAGTTGGTGTCGAGAATTTGACTATGACTGCTAGGCAGGTACAAGAAGCAATGGAAGACGGTGCTAATGTGTTTATGTTACTTGCTTCGTTAGATGCAACAGGAAAGGTCAGGAGTGGTGAATTGCCAGTGGTGTGTGATTTTCCAGAAATCTTTCCTGATGATGTTGGTGAGTTACCTCCTGAGAGAGAGGTGGAATTTTCTATAGATTTGATTCCTGGTACGAGACCGGTGTCGATGGCGCCATATCGTATGTCTGCGTCTGAGTTGGCTGAATTGAAGAGTCAGTTGGAAGATTTACTGGAGAAGAAGTTTATTCGTCCAAGTGTTTCACCTTGGGGTGCTCCGGTATTGTTGGTCAAGAAGAAAGAAGGTTCTATGAGACTGTGTGTTGATTACAGGCAATTGAACAAGGTAACCATTAAGAATCGGTATCCATTACCGAGGATTGATGATTTAATGGATCAGCTAATTGGAGCCAGTGTATTCAGTAAGATTGACTTGAGATCTGGATATCATCAGATTCGTGTGAAAGCGGAAGATGTTCAAAAGACTGCTTTTCGAACGAGGTATGGGCATTATGAATATTCTGTTATGCCGTTCGGGGTTACTAATGCACCTGGTGTTTTCATGGAATATATGAACAGGATTTTTCATCCGTATCTGGATAAGTTTGTTGTGGTTTTTATTGATGACATTCTGATTTATTCCAAGAATGACGAAGAGCATGCGGAACATCTCAGAATTGTGTTAGAGTTGTTGAAAGATAAGAAGTTGTATGCTAAGTTGTCCAAATGTGAGTTCTGGCTGAATGAAGTTAGTTTTCTTGGACATGTGATTTCTAAGAATGGTATTGCAGTGGATCCTACAAAGGTAGAAGCGGTATCTCAGTGGGAAGCGCCGAAGACTGTTTCTGAAATCAGAAGTTTTCTTGGTCTTGCAGGGTATTACAGAAAGTTTATCGAAGGATTCTCAAAGTTAGCATTGCCTTTGACGAAGTTGACTCGAAAAGGACAAGCGTTTATTTGGGATTCTGATTGTGAGAAAGGTTTCCAAGAATTGAAGCGGAGATTGACTAGTGCTCCTATTCTGATTTTGCCGAATCCGGTGGAATCTTTTGTGGTCTACTGTGATGCATCTCTGTTGGGATTAGGTGGTGTTTTAATGCAGAATCAACAGGTAGTTGCGTATGCTTCGAGACAGTTGAAGGTTCATGAAAGGAACTATCCTACTCATGACTTAGAGTTGGCAGCAGTTGTGTTTGTCTTGAAATTGTGGAGACATTATCTGTATGGTTCGAGATTTGAAGTGTATAGTGATCATAAGAGTTTGAAGTATCTTTTCGATCAGAAAGAGCTCAATATGAGGCAAAGAAGGTGGTTGGAATTTCTCAAAGATTATGATTTTGGTTTGAATTACCATCCTGGTAAGGCAAATGTGGTTGCAGATGCTTTGAGCAGGAAATCCTTGCATATGTCTATGATGATGGTTCGTGAATTGGATTTAATTGAACAATTCCGAGATTTGAGTTTAATTTGTGAAAGTACTCCGAAGTGTGTTCGTTTGGGTATGTTGAAACTTACTAGTGGTATTCTAGAAGAGATCAGGATCGGGCAAAAATCTGATGTTAATTTAGTTGATAAATTGACATTGATCAACCAAGGTCAAGGTGGTGAGTTTAGAATTGATGAAAATGATGTTATGAGATTTGGCGATAGAGTTTGTGTTCCGGATGTTGCAGAAATCAAGAAGAGTATATTAGAGGAAGGACATCGCAGTGGGATGAGTATTCATCCGGGTGCCACGAAAATGTATCATGATTTGAAGAAATTGTTTTGGTGGCCGGGAATGAAAAAGGAAATAGCGGAATTTGTGTATGCATGTTTAATCTGTCAGAAATCGAAGATTGAACATCAGAAGCCGTCTGGATTTATGCAACCAATGTTTATTCCAGAATGGAAGTGGGATAGTATTTCTATGGATTTCGTATCTGGGTTGCCGAGGACTCCTATGAATTGTGAAGCGATATGGGTCGTTGTGGATAGGTTGACTAAGTCTGCTCATTTTATACCGGTGCGAATGGATTACTCAATGGAGAGATTGGCACAGTTATATATTGAGAAAATAGTGAGTTTGCATGGAGTTCCTTCTAGTATTGTGTCAGATAGAGATCCGAGGTTCACTTCGAAATTTTGGGAAGGATTGCAGAAGGCTTTGGGTACTAAATTGAGGTTGAGTTCAGCTTACCATCCTCAGACTGATGGACAGACGGAGAGGATGATTCAATCGTTAGAAGATTTATTGCGTGCTTGTGTTTTAGAGAAGGGTGGAGCTTGGGATAGCTATTTGCCATTGATTGAATTTACTTATAACAATAGTTACCATTCGAGTATTGGTATGGCTCCGTTTGAGGCATTGTATGGTAGACGGTGTAGAACGCCTTTGTGTTGGTATGAATCTGGAGAGAGTTCAGTAATTGGGCCAGAAATTGTTCAGCAGACTACTGAAAAGATCAAATTGATTCAAGAGAAGATGAGAGCTTCTCAGAGTCGTCAGAAAAGTTATCATGATAAGAGGAGAAAGAATTTAGAATTCAGTGCTGGAGATCATGTGTTTATGAGAGTTACTCCGATGACGGGTATTGGTCGAGCGTTGAAATCTAAGAAGTTGACTCCGCGTTTTATTGGTCCGTTTCAGATTACGGAAAGAGTTGGAGAAGTTGCTTATCGTATTGCCTTACCTCCGAGACTTGCGAATTTGCACGATGTTTTTCATGTTTCTCAGTTGAGGAGATACATTCCAGACCCATCTCATGTAATCCAAATAGATGATGTACAGGTGAGAGATAACCTGACAGTAGAAACATTGCCTATGAGGATAGAAGATCGGGAAGTGAAACAGTTAAGAGGTAAAGAGATAGCATTAGTGAAGGTTGCTTGGGGAGGTCCAGCAGATGGAAATATCACTTGGGAGCTGGAGAGCCAGATGAAAGAGGCTTATCCGGAACTGTTCGTCTAAGGTATGTTTTCGAGGACGAAAACTCTTCTAGTGGGGGAGAGTTGTAACACCCCAGTTTCAATTATTTGATTTATTTAAATGTGGGAAATTATTTTATTAGAATTAATAAAATAAAGAAGAATTATTTATTTTGAAATATGGAGGAAAATAAAAGAAATAAGGATACATTTGGGACTTAAGTTTTTTTTCTCATTATTCACGATAACACAGATTTGGGATTATTTGGGAAATAGAGCTCTGAAGGCGAGAAGAACGAAGAACATCGCTCAAGAACTCAAGCTGCAAATTGTTAAGGTAAGGGGGGCTATTACTCGATTTACCTTTGTTTATGGGTTTATGTACGGTTGATTTGGGTAATCGTAGGGAAAAACCCCAATTGTTAGACGTTATTAGGGATCGATACCCTTAGGATTGAACTTTGTTAAAGAGGGTTTAGGTTCTCAATTTTATGAAATCAATTAACGATTTTAGGTTCCTAATGGTGGATTGGAAGTATATCTGCATGATCGTGAATTTACCTTAGAAGTTATAGGGATAACCCCAATGTTAGCAGATTTCCCCAAAATGAACGACTAATCACTTCTAAGGTTACTATAATGATTGTTGGTAATTAGGAAATTGAGGTGTTGTTTTGAATTATACAAACTCGATGTCGTTAGGTACCTAAATGCGCGTTTAGCTGGCATTTTCCCGCGTTTGGCTGCTGTTCTGAGCTGCTGCAGGTACAGGAAATTTCTGTACGCGCTCAGCAACACGGGCCGTGTTGCACAACACGGGCACCCGTGTTGCTCTTCTGTGTTGGTGAGATAATGTGTTTTCTGGACACATTACAACACGGGCCGTGTTGCACAACACGGGCACCCGTGTTGGTCCCCTGTAATGAGGAAAAATTGTGTTTTCTGGACATGTTACAACACGGGCCGTGTTGCTTAACACGGGCACCCGTGTTGATGCTGCTGTGTTGATTTTTCTGAATTTTGTTTTCTGTGCGTTATTGTGGATTTTATTGTCATGCTTTTGGATAATGTTATCGAGCATGAATTATGATATGACTTGATATGATTGATGTTTAAATAGTATGCTGAGTGATTACATGCTATCCATATCCTGTTATGATTGATGTTGTTGATGTGCATGATATGTTGATTGATGTTCATAGTATACTGAGTGTTACATACTTACATATCATGTTGCATTTGTTAATTCCCATTGTGTGGAATTAACATGGTGGCCAATATACGTGTCCGCGATTTAATGGAACGTTGAGGTGGTAGCCGTGTCCGCGATATAATGGAACGGTGAGTTATCCGTGACCCGAGATTTAATGGGGCGGTAAAGTGGTACCACATGCATGGGTGTGTTGCATTACCTTGAATATAACACGAATGGATGATTTTTCCAATGTTGTATTTGATTGTTTGTATGCACGTATGGTTGCTAAATTGTTGACGATATTTGATGTTAATTGCAAATATGAAAAGTAATATATGATGGGTATATGAATTGTAAAGATTTTTGTAAACTATGAAATATGCTAATTGTTGGGTGATGCTTATGGTTTCCTGAATTGATTGTTATGAACGTATAATCAAATGTATAATTGAGATGCTCACCCTTACTGTTGAATATTTCAGATTGAGGAGCTTCGTTCAGGTGCTTGGCGAAGGCTCGTCGTTTCTAGTTTATTTTCGTTTTAGTATTGTCCGGGTCATGCTCTGATAGTCGTAACTCCGGGAACGTTTGTTTGTCGAGCTGTTTTAATCAAACTCGTTTAATTCCTTATGTTTTGTTATAATATGATGTTGACATTTTCCAGGTGATAATCCCTGATGATTTTGAAAATATTATAACATTGATTTTATTAATTAAATTATTCCGCTGTGTAAACATGTATGAGTTACTACTACGTTATGCATGACAGGAATTTGTTTTATTAAAAGAGAATTGTAGCATCCTCGATTATACATGTACTCTGAAATTATGATTTTAATATTTGCGAAAATTCGTTCGGGGTTTTAGAGGGTGTTACATCATCCATCAGAGTACAAATCTCAACAAAGAATTATCTCCCTTAATGAAGATACTACCATCCATCAGAGTAAAAATCTCAATAATAAACTATTTCCCTTAAGGAATAGACTACCATCCATCAGAGTAAAAATCTCAAGAACAAACTATCTTCCTTAATTAAGAGACTACCATTCATCGGAGTACAAATCCCAACAAAAAACCATCTCTCTTAATAAAGAGACTATCATCCATCGGAGTAAAACCACCTTCTATGGCTTTAACAAACTTACTAGGGAAGAGCAAGTTGCTCAAATAAAGAGACCGTCATGTGTTGTTACAGAAAGGATTACGATAACGCAGCTGGGAAATGAATCTTGACTTCCTGGGGAAGTTCCAATACATTCCTGCTGAGGAGATAAAGTCTTCACATTCAAAATAAATGCACATTCTCAATCTGGGGCCTAAATCCTACATAAATCAAAATAACAATGTTGATGGGGACCAACATTCAAACCAGGAACAGACCAGAGTTAAACAGTCAACCAAGACACCATCCAATGAGGAGTAAGTTCAAATGGGGATGACATTTTATCCAAATAATGAACCGGGTAGGAAGGCTAAAGCAAAATTCGTCCATGAGGGATAACTCGGTGGGGAAATTCAAAGGATATATACTTTCTACTTAAGGTTGACAATCTATTGGAGAGATGGTAACATAACTCTACAAAGAGGAAAATATGCCAACAAAAACAATTAATGAGTGCAAATGAGCAGTGAATTTTAAATTAGTTATGCATTGATGTGTATGAATGTTATCATGTTTATGCTGACAAAATAGACATACAACATTGGGAATAACCAGACAAAACCAACTTGGGTAAAGATAACACTCGGCTAAATCACATCCAGGGTGAAGATTCCATAAGAGAATAAGCACCAACAGAGAAAACAAATTCCTACTTCACGACTTAACTCCACTGGGAAGAAACATGGATTGAAAATTAATCAAAACAACAAATTTGATAGCAATAAACCAATACAATTTCAAAGATATAACACCCTCTTGCTGGATTCACTAGGGAAAACAACACCACATCGTCTAAGGGAGCCTAAATACAATCTTCAATATCAAGAGTAATGGTTGTGCAAACTTCTCTAAGGAGAAATTATAAATCTTCATGGGGATAATAAATTTTAGAGAGAAGCATCATCTTTGCTTCATTTGGGGATCTAAGAAGTGTATAATGCAGCAGGAAGTCAAAATTATGGGGATTTTAAAACAAACTCAACACTTGGCAAGAGAAAACCCAAAAATTTGACAGTTGTCTCAACACTTCTTAGAAAATATATTGCCCTTGTCTGACTAGTAGGGGAGCACACAACAACAACAATATCATAACTGGAGAGAACAATGCTCTACAAGAGGTTCTACGTAAATTTCTAACATATAAAGGGAGAGAGAAACCCATTAAATGAGCAAAGGCTTCATCACTTTACTAACTCTGCTTAATCATAACCCAACTGGGGAAATGATCACACTTAGCTAAAGTAATTCACATCAAGACCAGACTGTGGAATACAAGATAAATGTATCAAACCACCCAAACCAAAAACCATATAATAACTTGGAGAAAATCTGAACCAAGACTTAACTGGGGGAAAATGGGATCACAACCCCAATACCACACCACATATCAAATGGTATTAAATCCAACTAACAAAGGAACAATCATAGATGGACTATGTGCATATCAGCAGGAGTAACCCGTGAATACCTCTTAGGGAATCTTTTCAAAACTTCAGAGTCTGTCCATCCTTGGAACCACTATTTTTATCCCACTTGAATCCCAAAATGAAAGTAAAAAGTAATTTGAAAATTCTTCTCAAAAACATGTTTTTATTATTAAGTGTTTTGTTTCGAATATTACTATCAATAATAAATGAAATTTTTGTAAAAGAATAAAAATAAGAACTATAAAGAATTGGATAAAGGCTCAAACTTTATTAATAGAATATTAGTCCGTAAATGGAGAGATTCCACAAATGATTACAAAGTTTTGAAAATGGTAAATATAATGGAAAAAGTACATTGAAATACAATGACCACTATTCACCCTAACAACTTTAAACTGCTGAGCAGAGGCTTTAGTTGAAGTATGGTGAGAATTCGAGAAGATTGTTGCTTCAATGATCAAGTCTTGTCTGACGCTGTTACTTGCCAATAAATCCCTACCTTTTTCCTAGGTTTCCCTCACGAGTTTTCAACCGACCGGAAAAATTTATTTTGTTTATGTCTCTAACTTTTTCCTAGACCTCCCTTTTAGGTTTTCAGCCTACCAAGACACTCTTTTTTGCCTAATCCGCCGTTTTGGGTTTTCAACTTAGTGACTTGTTCTTTTATTTCTTTTGGTGAAGTATTTATTGATTGCATCAGCATTCATAGAACGTGGGAACTCCTCAACATCCATAGTTTCAAGAATCAATGCACCGCCAAAGAAGGCTTTCTTGACAACATATGTGCCTTCATAATTAGGAGTCCACTTTCCCCTAAAATCAGCATTAAAAGACATGATCTTTCTGAGCACGAGGTCACCTTCTCTAAATTCACGAGGCTTGACTTTCTTATCAAAAGCTTTCTTCATTCTTTTCTGATATACCTGACCATGGCACAATTTTGTCATCCTCTTTTCTTTGATTAAATTCAACTGGTGAAACCTATTCTGGACCCATTGAGCCTCTGGAAATTTGGTTTCTATTATTACATGCAAAGAGGGAATCTCAACCTCAATGGGGAGCACTGCTTCCATACCATACACAAGAAAAAAATGGCTTTCCCCTGTTGAAGTGCGAACGAATGTACGATACCTATGTAAAGCAAAAGGGAGCATCTCATGCCAATCCTTATAGGTAATAACCATCTTCTGGATGATCTTCTTAATGTTTTTATTAGCAGCTTCAACAACCCCATTCATCTTAGGCCTGTAAGGAGACGAATGGTGATGGACAATCATAAACTCTTCACAAAGCTCTGTCATTATTTGTTATTCAAATTTGAGCCTTTGTCGGTGATAATTCTACTTGGCACACCATACCGACATATAAGATTATTCTTGATAAAGTGTATTACTACTTTCTTGGTGACATTAGCATAAGAAGCTGCTTCCACCCACTTGGCGAAATAGTTAATTGCCACTAAGATGAAACAATGTCCATTCGACGCCTTGGGTTTAATCATTTCAATCATATTAATACCCCATATAAAAAAGGCCACGAGGAAGAAATAACATCCAGAAACATTGGAGGCACATGAATCTTGTCAGCATAAATCTGACATTTGTGGCACTTCTTCGCAAATTTATTAACAGTCAGATTCCATTGTCAGCCAGTAGTAACCTGCCCTAAGAATCTTCTTTTCCATCAAGTGTCCATTGGCATGGGTACCAAAGGAACCTTCATGGATTTCATACATCAACATTTCTGCTTTGTGTCTATCCACGCATCTGAGCAAGACCATGTCATAATTTCTTTTGTATAGCACATCTTCATTAATCAAAAAGCTACTTTCCAACCTTCTCAATGTGTTTATATCTTTGTTTGACGCACCAACCGGGTATTCTTGAGTCTGGAGAAAGTGCTTAATATCATAATACCAAGGTTTTTCATCTGACGTCCCCTCTGTAGCAAACACATGAGCTGGTCTATCAAGATGTCAAACTGTAATCCGAGGCACATCGTTCCAAGCATTTACTTGGTACATGGAAGCCAAAGTGGCTAAAGCATCTGCCATCTGATTTTCATCTCAGGGAATATGATGGAATTCAACTTTATTGAAGAAAGGTAATAATCTCCTTGCATAATCCTTGTAAGGAATCAAGCCAATGTGACGAGACTCCCATTCTCCTTTGATCTGGTTTATCACTAAAGCTGAATCACCATTTACGTCAAGAATTTTAATTATGAGAAACATAGCCTTTTTGAGACCCATAATACAAGCTTCATATTCTGCCATGTTATTGATATAATCAAATGTCAGCCTTGTAGTAAGGGATATGTGACCCATGAGGAGTGATAATCACAAAACCAATTCTTTTTCCGTAAGCATTTACATCTCCATCAAACACCATACCCCACTAGGATTCAGGATCAGGACCTTCCTCAGACAAAGGTTCATCACAATGTTTAACTTTAAAATATATCACATCCTCATCAGGGTAATCATATTTAACAGACTGATAATCATCAACTGGTTGGTGAGCAAGGTACTCCGCCAACACACTGCCTTTTATAGCCTTATCAGTACGGTACTCAATATCATATTCAGACAACAACATCTACTAACGGGAAATTCTTCCAGCAAGAGCATGATTTTCAAAAATATACTTAATTGGATTCATTTTGGAAATCAACCAAGTAGTATGGTTTAACATATATTTCCGCAATCGCTTTTCTTCCCAGGCCAAAGCACAACATGTTTTTTCTAGCATAGAATATCGTGACTCACAGTCAGTAAACTTCTTGCTAAGATAATAAATGGAATATTCTTTTCTTCATGTTTCATCTTGTTGTCCCAAAATATATCCCATGAAATTATCTAACACAATCAGATACATAATCAACGGTCTTCCTTCAACAGGAGGGAGCAAGATAGGAGGCTCAAGCAAATACTCTTTAATGCTTTCAAATTCCCTTTGGCAATCATTCGTCTACACACAACCATGATCTATCTTCAAAAACTTGAAGATTGGTTCACATGTTGCAGTCATATGGAAAAAAAATTTGGAAATGTAATTCAAATGTCCAAGGAAGCCTCTAACTTTATTTTCATTTCTTGGTGCAGGAATTTCTTGAATTGCCCTAACTTTATCAGGATCAACTTCAATTCCTTTTTGGCTTACAATAAAACCTAGAAAATTTCTTGAACGAACACCAAAAGTACACTTATTTGGATTCAAACGGAGATGATATTTCCTCAAACGCTGAAACAATTTCAACAAGTATTATATATGCCCTTCCTCAGTCTGAGATTTGGAGATCATATCATCAACATATACCTCAATTTCCTTATGCATCAAATCATGGAATAAGGTTGTCATAGTCCTCTCGTACGTTGCACCAACATTCTTCAACCCAAAGGGCATCACTCTATAACACAATGTTCCCCAGGGTGTGATAAAAGTTGTTTTTTCCATGTCCTCAGAAGCCATTCTAATTTTGTTGTATTCAGAAAATCCATCCATGACCGATAACACTTTGAGTTTTGTTGTACTATCTACCAACATATCAATATGTGGTAATCGGAAATCATCTTTTGGACTTGCTTTATTTAAATCTCTATAATCGACGCACATGTGGACTTTTCCATCTTTCTTTGGTACTGGAACAATATTGGTAATCCACTGAGGGTGCATTAATGTCACAAGAAAACCAACATCAATCTATTACAAAACATCTTCATTAATCTTTACTGCCACGCCGGGACGAGTTCTTTGCAACTTCTGCTTGATCGGTGGACATTCTTGCTTAAGCGACAAATAATGTTCTATAATATCATTATCCAAACCAGGCATGTCTTGGTAAGATCAAGCAAAGATATCCACATACTCTTTCAATAACTCAATCAACCTGCTCTTCACATCGGGATGAAGTAGTGCTTTAATCTCGACTTCTTTCGGATCTTCCTCTGAACCCAAGTAATCGTCTCCAACGGCTCTTTATACGCCTGGATGGTATTTTCCCCGCGCTCAAGCAATAGTGAAACCTCTTATGGAATTTCATCATATTCTTCTTCTTTAATCACATACACAGGATATTCAAAGTTGGGAGAGGGTGCAGGGTCATTGCACTGAATGGGTTTTTTTAAATTAATTTGCACATATGATTTATGATTGTTTTCAGAAACTGACACATGTAACAAGTGATTATGCAGATTTATTTACAGTTATTTTTTATTGCGAAAGGTTTTTTCTGATTATCATTTTCCAAGAAAAAGCATAAAATAAAGACATAATTTATAAATAAAAAACAACTTTTATTAATGATTTTAAAAATCAAAACAATAGACATGCTCATACAACATCATTACTTTCACCTTGGGCAAAGTGAAAGATTTTTGAAAAGACGAACAAACAAAATACTTCGAAATGTGAATACAAGAAGGAGCATCAACAGTGATCCAATTCTGACTCTGACTCTATGTGTCATAAGGTTTGATATCTCTTGCTCTGATTCATATTCGAAAATATCATTGATCTTTGGAGTAGTCAGATGAAGATATCCTACATTGTGAAATATGTCTTGATATTTAATCAAAGCAAACTTCGGCTTCACAACTTCCTTCTTCATGGAGAAATCCAAACCAGTCTCATTCATGTTCACAGGTAGATAAATAACTTGCCCTTGCACCTTTCTAGGGCCCTTTTGCACTACATGTTGCACATCCTTAAATAAGGTGATAGAATCTTCATTCTTCCTTATATTATCAATAGACAAAGCTTGGAACTGAGTTCCAACAACGACTTCATCCACTTTTACAATGCTAAAGGAAGACAAGTGAAATATCAAGAGCTTGCTCATTGTTCATAATGACTACCTTTCCTTCACGAACAAATTTCATCTCCTAATGCAAGGTTGAAGTAATAGCTCCTGCTTCATGGACCCATGGTCGTTCCAATAAACAACTATAGGCGGGCACAATATCCATAACATGGAAGGTGATTTGGAATAGGTGGGAACCTATGTGAATAGGTAAATCCACTTCTCCGATGACAAACTTTCTTGAACCATCAAAAGCTTTCACTATAATGCCACTAGGGTGCATATGAGTTCCTTGGTACTTAAGCTTCATGAGAGTACTTCTTGGTATGACATTCAAAACAAATCCATTGTCAATCATCACATTGGATAAATAGTCATTCATACAATTCATAGATATATCCAGAGCCAGGTTATGATTTCTCCCTTTATCAGGAAACTCGTTATCACAAAAGCTCAGATTGTTACAAGATGTAATATTCCCCACAACACCATTGAATTGATCTAGAGACATACCGCTTTCAACAAAGGCCTGGTCCAACACCCTCGTCATAGATTCCTAATGAGCAGAAGAGTTCATCAACAAGGCTAAAATGGAAATCTTAGATGGAGTTTGCAACAATTGATCCACAATCTTGTAATCACTCATCTTGATAATTTTCAACAAATCATCAACATATTTTTCCAAGGCAGTGCCACTAGATCCTCCTTCCACTTTCTTAGGCTCAACATAAGTCTCAACAATCTTCCTTCCAGGATTAACATCCTCTAGAAAGGTAGGGGCGAAGACATGACCACTGCAAGTTACCCGACTAGCTTCAGCAATATGGGACAAAGGTCGAATAGGAATTTCCACACCATCTTCCAGGATAGTTGCATTGTACTTATAAGGCAGGGCTTTATCTGATTCATATGGGATAGGACAAGGCAGACAAATGATTATGGGAGCAATAGAAGGCTTGCGATGGTACTCAATCTCTACAGGAGCGGGATCACCAAAACATGGTACAATAACATTCACCCATGCTTCTTCAGAATACTAAAGAGACATGGAATCATTATTAGAAAAAATATCCTCATTCACAAACTTTGACTCACTGAAAGAAAAGAACTCATCAGCGAGAATGTACTCATCAATAGACATGGCCTCAACATAGTAGTCCTCAATCATATTAAATCCATTATAATCATATTTGTTTCATGTGATTCTGATAGTACCATTATCTAACAGTAATTGAATACCTCTTCTTACAACAGAACAACCACTGGAATCCCTACAGCAGATCTGACACGACCCATAATAATGTACCTCCTGGCCATCAATGTGACAAAATGTGGCATGCAACTACACCAGATCATCATTCATATAATTCACATGAAAAATATGGAATTCTTAGGGGAAACCAATAACCATATTCACATCTTCTTCATATTTAAACCTTGGTCTGATTATGTGGATAAGACCTTCGTCACCACTTCTTGAAGATTAGCTCTCACTTTATCGCACCTATGTATATCTGAACTGTAAATACCACAACCAACATGGTCATGCGTATAATAATTGAACTCACAAAGATCAAAATGCATCTTCACTAAATCCCCTCTTACTATATTGATATAAAAAATAATGAAGTCTCTAGGACAACCAACAACCATATTTACAGTATTTCCACCTCCATGTTTGGGTAGTGGATTATCCTTTACATTGGGACCAACATCTTTAAAAGACAAGAGACCATATCTTACCATCTTCTACACCTCAGACTTCCATGGATAGCAAATTTCAGTGTTGTGTCTAAGGGCTGCTTAATGAAAAGCATAAGTTTGATCTGCCTTGTAATACCATGGTAAAGGTGAAGGTATAGCAGAGGGATGCCTAGTCTGCACCAATTTCTTCTGAATTAAAGTTAGAAACAATTATGCATAACTCATTGGAATAAGATCAAAATATTATCTCTTATAACCTTTATTTTGATTACCTTGAGAATGTGCTCTCTGATAGGTAACAGCAATCAGAGCTACATTGACGACTGGAGTCATAGAAGCAACTTGTTATTGGTACTGATGACGTCTTCTCAGAGATCTAACCTTTGTTTCCTCAATGATAACATTTTTGTCACTTCTTTCTTTCTAGAAAACCCATATGATGATTTATTTTTTCCACTAGAACCTTCGTCTTTTGTCAATCTTCCTTCCCTGACAGCTTCTTCTAGACGAGCACCCATACTTACCATCTCAATGAAATCACTTGGTGCGCTTGCAATCATCCTTTCATAATAAAATGAACCAAGGGTTTTTAGGAAGACATTAGTCATTTCTTGATCTCCCATAGGCGATACCACTTGGGTAACAACCTCGTGCCAACGCTGCTGTTGTACCCCTAAATTTTCACTCTCAATTTCTCAAAGATTCACTCACAAGATCTCCATTGATTCAAGACTGCACCAAGATTGATCAGCTCAAGATACCTCCCCAAACACTGATGACTCAAAATTAGGGTTGGAGTTTGTATAAAGACAATTGGACCTTTAATGATTCATATTATTTTCGTAAATCATTTTGGACTCCCAAGATTGCTCATGTCAAGTTTCAGGCTTTGGATCACATTTTTGCTCAATCAATTGATCAGTTGACCTGAAATCAACTATATTGGGGAAAAAGTCAACTATGGTTAATTTACAGTCAAAACTCATAATGTTTTTATCCATATCAACATATTAAACTCATATGAACCATTTGGTCAAGTTTAGATCACAACTTCTCAAGAAATTTGATCAGATCATCAAAAGGGCAAGATGGTCAAAATTAGGGTTTTGACTGAGAAGGTTCATTTTTTGACTTTTTGACCTAGCACATGACTTGTTGGTTTGAGATATGATATCAAGAATCCAAATGCATCATTTTGACCTAATGTAATGGTTCAAAACATTTCTTGAGATCAATTGATTGATAATTGAAATTTGGTCAACTGATGAAAAAAGTCAATTGTACACTAAAAAGTCAAACTTTGACTTTTGGATTAAAATCAAATTTCAAAAATCTTATTTCATCAAGACATGTCAAGGTATGAAGATTGTTCATCAAGAAATCAAAAGTCAAGATTACTTTGAAAAAAGTCAAAGTTCTAAACACTTAGAAATTTTTCCGTGTTAAGAAAATATGATAATTTCATAACTTTGTGCCAGATTTTCACCATGATGCAAAATGATTCAAGAAAAACTTCCAACTTGGAAGTTGTAGATCTCAATGAGATCAGAGATATTGTAGGGTATAACTTCTTCTAGAAATTATTGGATCTCAAGTTATAAATCCATGAAGACATGTCCATGAAACTAAAACACTTAGTAAAATTCTGAGCATTTTAAGTCAGAATTTTGACAGAACTTCTGGATCAATTTTCATATAGTTACAATGGGAGTTTGCAAAAGTGATTCAAAGAGGGATTTCATAGAATTTTACAATATTTCTAAAAAGTCCAAGAACTCTTTCAGATCATGTTGGAGCAGGGAGAATCGAAGATCAGAAGTTGGACATTCATTCTTAAATTATGAGTCATTTTCATGATGAACATCTGATCCAATTCCAAGCAATGCTGCATAATCCCACTTTTCAGGTTCTCTAATGTGTGTATATATCCTTAATCATAATATTACACAAGCTTTTGAGCTATGAACCACTTGATTTAAGCTTTGTCCAATACACCTTTCCATTTAAGGAAGAAAGTTCACACTTCCATTCTAGAAAAGTGACTTTAATCACAAAGTCTACTCTCCTTGAGATTTGTGTTTGTTGTTTCTGCACAAGCATCACATACAAACTCAGAACATGCGTTTTTAAAGTTTCTAGCCATCATATCTTGCCTTGAAACCATGTTTGTCTAAGCTTGCTTCAACAACAAGTTAAAATCCACAACATGTGATTTTGTACTTCTAACTTCACCAAGCTTCCAAACCCTTTGCCTATAAATTAGACCTTCATTTTCAAGCCAAATAGAGGATGGGACGAGCCTTGAAACTCACTATAACTCTCTAGAAACATAAATTGCAACACAAGCACAAAAACTTGTCATTTCTAATTTTTGAATCCAATCTCCAAATCTCCTCGTGTGTTTCTTGGCCAAGCCATCCACAAAGTTTCTGATACACATATAAAAGATATTCCAACCTCTCTTTTCAGACTGTAACATCATCTTCACCAACCTCCATTATCAAAAACAGAGCATTATATATTGACTTCTCCAGAACATTCCAGCCATCCATAGCTCAAGTTAACCATTGCATTAGCTTCCTGGGAACTTGAGGAAGCTAACCAGATTATCATAGTAACTTGAATCAAACTCTAACTCAAAACACGATCTCCAGTTGCAAGGTAAGTTTTTCTGATTTTCATCTCATTATTTAGGTATTGTTAAGCTTGCATTTTCAAAGACAAAATGTAGATATCATTGCTCTGAAATTGTACATATCCATAGATTCCATTTAAATGGCCTGAGTAGAGAGAATTTTAAATCAGAACTTCTTGAAAAAGTTACGGTTCAGATTATGGCTAGAAAATTCATTTTTATTTCTGATTTATAGTTTTAATGCTTTATAGTTCTGGAACCATGATGAAATTTTCCATAACTTTCACGTTTACATTTTCCATTTTGGTTGAGAAATGAATGAGTTGTAGATGCTCTGGCTGGTGCGAGGAAGAAGATGAATTTCATCAGTAGAACTGATTTTTTAATATATATTTATGGTTTTGTTTATAATACCAGATGTATAGCCACCCTAGTGGTAGAGAGTGCGCGCGTAAGGCATTAGTGTTAAGGGTCCTGGGTTCTAGCCCCAGGAGCACCTTTTGTTTTAACTTCTTAACATTTTACCCCATATATTTGTTAACAGCACGCCTGGGTCAGAACTTCTAGGCTGTCTCATTTTTCCTCCTAGCATCACCCCTCCCCTTTACCTGTTAACAACACGCCTAGGCCAGAACTTCTAGGCTGTCTCATTTTTGCTTCCAGCATCCCCCCCATTTACCTGTTAACAACCCGCCTGGGCCAGAACTTCTAGGTTGTCTCATTTTTGCTTCCAGCATTACCTCCCATGTATTTATTAGCAGCACACATAGGCCAGAACTTATGGGTTTTCTCATGTTTCTTCCAGCAGCACCCCCATCCATTTTTTTATCACGCAGCCCAGCATAACCTTCTTTTTATTTTCTTTCTGATTCTGATCACACAAAAACACATTTGGGCCTAAACCAAGCAGAAATCGGTTTTTCTTACAAAGATCCTTTCCACTTTCTAAACCTCCTGACTTTAATTTTATATTTTTTTTATTTTCTTTCTTTTATTATTTTAGTATCATTACTATTATTTTTATTAATCACAAGTACCAAAAATATATTAAATGTTTAAGTTATTTAGTTTATCTTCATTTAAAAAAGACCAAAAATATTTTCCTATTTAATTTATTTTCTTTAACTTAAACTTAGATTTAGTTCATGTTCTTTGTTTAAATTAAAATTGACTTAGTTTAATTTTCTTACTTCTAACTATTTGTCTTATTTTAGAAAATTAGTTTAAATATTTTCTTAAACAAAATCAAAACAAATTTATTTTCTTTTCATTCAACTCTTGTACATTATTCAAAGTTCAATATAGTTGTAATAGATAATTAGTTTTAATTTCTTGTAATCTCCATTTGTACATTTGTATCCCCCATTCCCCAAAAATGATGTAATAATGTAGGATATTTACTTTCCACAATTTATTGCTTTCATATAAATGCTAGTAATTTAGGGTTTATATGGAAAGATAAAATCAATGCTTAGAAAATCCTAATCCAAGATAAACCAATCATGAAATACAAACACTTGCATGCTATGCATCTATAGGGTCTACTCCACTTTGTTGCCTTAAAAATGGTCATGTTATGCATGTGAGGCGCCTTAGCAAAGAACAATAAAAAATACAAAATCATAGTCCCTAGATGACGCTTCAAATGTTGCCTTATAAATGATCTTAGACCTTTAAGAAATATGATAAGGCATCTCACAACATTGCATCTTATGACTATACGATGACCCACGCCCGTCCCTTTACATCCAAAGATAAGGTTACTTACCAATCAATGGTGAGATAGAAATGTCAAAGGAAGAGAGAAATGAACAAAAGAATTTTGAGTAGGTAGAAAGTTCTTAGTTTCTTGCTAACAATCTATCTTCAAAAACAAATATCTTTCAAAACACACCAAACAATTTCAAAACATGAAATATTTTCAAAAAGTCCAACACTTTGTATACATTCTTATAGAGACGAGAATCGTTACAAAGTTTGCCTAAACGAAGGCACTTTTCAAAAATACTTTAAAAACCCACCACAAACACATTTCAAACAAAGAAATTTCAAAAGTGATCTAGTAAGAAACTAAGAGCCCGTAGATAACTACATATAAAATGGTTGCTAACACCTTCCCTTTTCATAACCTACCCCCGAACTCAAGAAAATATCTCAAAGGTCTTTCCTGTTCTTTTCACCACTTCCTTATTGGATAAAAGAAAAGTCGGTGGAGACTCTTAATATCCGCAATAATTGCAATCAAATGCAAAACAACCAAGTCAGTTCTCCCACCGTATTACAGAATTGGCAACTCTGTTGGGAAAGTCTTAAATGTGGGGCTACCTTAGAGTTAGATCACATTTATTTGTTTTCATTGTTTAATTTATTTGCTTTACATTTATGGTTCCTTGTTTGGATTTTTACTGATCCTCTACCTGGATCTGGGAACACCATTAGGTAAATAGAAAAGCTTATAGAGACTGTACAACATAGACCGATATGGTTGAGATAATAACTATGTTAGTGTGACATATTTTTGGGTACCGGTATCCCTTATAGTGAATTAAGGAGAATATGGGGCCACTAAGTGATGTCATGAAGCACTAAATAACCTTATAACCTTTAATTGAACAACTTGGCCATTAGGAAGTAGTGATATAGCCAGTTTCGATGGAAAGCTGAAAATTGGGATTCCCTAGAACCTAATTACTCTTAGGACAAGTTGAACCAGCTAAACTTCAAGAGGGTACTTACCTATGAAACCCATGCAAGCCTAAACCTAAGGTTTTTTGTGTGCTTTGTTTGTGATTATTATTCATGACATTATAAACATAATAACATCATAAATAATTCTCACTAGCCCTTTCAAGGATTTAGGAATTCATCTTTGTTCTGTTTTATAGGTCGTGACTTCTACTCGTAGGAATACCATCTAAGTCAACTTCGTGAAAGTGCATCCTCAACTTCAAGAGTTAGCATCAAGAGTTCCTGGAGATTCTCCTTTCACCAAGAAATATGTTCAACTTCTCAACTAGGCTACCTCAAACTTCCAAGAAGAAATAATGTGTGTGCTTTTCCAATTCTTTGATCCTATGCATCATTGTTTCACCTTCCTCGACTACCAATTGGTGCCTACATTAGAATAATTCTCTCAATGGTTAGGAGTGCATGTGCTTGATCAAATACCATTCACTGGTTTAAAAGAGACTCCAAAACCTGGATTTATTGCCAAAGCTTTGCATTTGAATAGATCTGACATTATGGAAAATTGGGAGACAAGAAGTTGAGTTAAAGGCTTCTTAGCCAAGTTTCTATTGGAGAAGGCTCGTTTTTTATGGGAAGATTTGTATTTTCAAGCATTTGAGGATGTCTTGGCCCTTCTAATCTATGGTTTGGTTCTATTTCCAAATCTGGACCAACTCATAGATGTGAATGCCATCAAGGTTTTTCTCTCTCATAATCCCATACCTACTTTGCTTGGAGACATTCTACATTGTTTCCACACTCGCACCATGAAGAAAAGGGGTACTCTTTTGTGTTGCATTCCATTACTCTCTAGATGGTTTATTTCACACCTACCTCAATCAACATTGAAGAATGAGCAAGGCTTGACATGATCTCAAAGATTAATGTCACTCACACATTCTGATATTTATTGGTGTGCTCGATCTATGGAGGACCTTACTATTATTGACCGTTATGGGGAATTCCATAATGTCCCTCTACTTGGAATTAGGGTAGGTATCACTTGCATTCCTTATTTGGATTTGCAACAGTTTTGGTATGCTAGGAGGGATGGCCCTCATGATGCACTTGTCCAAGGAATTGCATTTGACTATGAGAGTGATGTCCAAGGTTATCATCAGAGATTCATGCGAGCTTGGGGCATGGTTAATAAGGTTGATATCAATACATTGGGACGTAATAACTCCATTCCTTTGGAGCCTTATCTAAAGTGAGTGCGATCTCGCACCCAAAACCTCATGATGCCTTATGAATCAATCTTACCTATCATCGTAAAGCCTGTTGCCGAAGGAGATGTTCCGTATACTATCCTTTATCCTAACATGCCTACTTCTATTGAAGATTTGCAAAGAGCTTGGATTCACTTAAAGGAATAGCGAGACACCTTCAAAACCCAGTGTTGTACCCCAAAATTTGCCCTCCCATATTCTTCAAGATTTGCCAAGATCAAGGTTCAAAATCTCTCAAGGGTTGCACAGTCCAATTACCTCCTAACACAGTCAAAATTAGAGTTTTGGTTATGGCAAAGAAATTGAGGTTTTCAAGGGTCCAATCAAGTCCCACATGCCTACATGCATTGTCAAGCATCCATATGTCAAGTTTCAAGACTCACAGCATCAAATTGCACAGTCAAAAACCCTAATTGCTTCACAGTCAACTGCAGGGGCAAAATGGTCATTTGACAGTCAAAAGTCAAAAATTTTGGTCAACATCTTATTTTGAAGCCACAATCATCATTTGATCAATTCTTGATCATGATTTCTCAAGCATGGCTCAAAAAGTCTCAAGATGTAAAAGTTTCTATTTTTGGACAGCTAAAAAGTCAACTGCAAATTGACCAAGGCATAACTTCCTCATGGTTTATCATAAAAATTCCATCCAAAGCTCATTTTTAAGAGAATGACATTTCCTACAACTCATCTTCACACTTCAAGTCCAAGAAATGCTCTCACAAAAAGTTATCAATTTCAACATTATAGGTCATTTTCAAAAGTCAACAAAAAGGCACTTTAAGTCAAAGATCATAACTTGAGATTGGTAAATCAAAATGACATGGGACCAAAGAAATTGGTTAGAGGACTTCAAGACCTTTCCAAAATGTCCAAGAACATGACCATAGCTTCAAAATTGAGCAAGATATGCCTTGGAGAAGTTGGGAAATTTGTGGGAATTTTGAAAAGTCAACTTTGCCTAAAACACTTCAAATTTGCTAATGGGCCTCAAATTCTTTCTTGAATCATTACCCAAAGCATATGCACGACCCATTGAGCTAAAAATGATTTATTTTCTTATTTTTAATTAATTAATTGAATTTTTATTATTATTAATTCATTTAATTAGTTTTAATTGTAGAAAAATATCAAATAATGCTTTTCAAATCTTTTTGTGCAGCAAATATTCTCATTAATGGTAGAAGACGTGGCTGGCAGGTATTGGGACCTGGGTTCGATTCCCAGGTCCCCCCATATGCTTAATAATTTTTGTTTCAATGTGTTCTGGTGCAGCGTTCAACCAAAGGCCTACCATACACGCTTATGCCTGTGCTTGCCAAGTGGCTTCAGGGTTCAATCCAAGGGCCACTGAATGAATTCCATGGTAGGGCTCAGTCAATGGACATACACTCAAGCTGGAAAGGTCAAACAGACTTTGTGTTCATGGGCCAAATTTGCTTAAAATTAACCTCTCACTTGGGCCTGATACCCCCTGGTTTGCATTATTTTTTTCAATTTTATTTGTAATTCTTTTAATTGTTTTTAATTGTTTTATCAATTCACCATAAAAATAATTTTCGTTTCATAATATAAAAAAAACAGAAAAAATGTAAAATATGTTTAATTATTATTAATTTCACCATTTAAATATTTTTGTAAATAAACTCTAACCATTAATTTAGTTTAATTTAGGTTTTAAACTTTAATCTTTTCTTAATAAATAAAATAGGTAGAATTAGGGTTTTTGACATTTTCATCTTTTTCTTAAATAAATAATTTTCTCTCATTATTATTATTATTATTAATTACTATTTATTTTTGTAAATAAACATGTATATTAATTAATTAGTAAATTAGAGTAACTTTAATATTTCTTTTTATTAATAATTAAAATATTTAGAACTAGGGTTTCCTTCTAATTTTAATTTTCTTTATTTTCATAAATACCAAAAAACATAAAAATACTTCCTCTTCTTTAATTAAATATTAATTAGCCTTTAATTCAAGTTAATTTCAAAAGGGTCAAAATCCTCGGACGTTCGATTTTAATTTCTTTTCGCGCATTTACTTTCTTTTGAATATTATGTAACTGCTCAAGGATGTAATAGTAATTAGGAATCTATTTACTTTCCGCATTTTTATCAAAACGGGTCTTTGTACTTTGGCGATGTATAGACCCGTGCCTTGTAATAGCGTAGCTTTTTATCTTTCCGCATTTAAATTTCCGCACTCTTAAATTCTAAATTGCATGAAAGAATGTATGATTAATTAAAAACAAGCGTAGCTCACAATAATGCCATGATCAAAGATAACTTAAATTGAAAACAACACACAAATTCACACACCACTTCTAGGGTACGCCTCACCTGTTGCCTTCGAAACGTGGTCGTCAAGTATAGGACGTCTTAGTAAGTCCTTATGTCCATGATCCAGTTGCCTCAAAACAAGTTGCCTCGAATGAAAAAAGGATCAAGGACATAAGGGTAGCTTCTAAGGTGTCCTAACTGTTGCTTCGGTGACCACACTGTCCCTAAACTCGAATTGACCCGAACACCTCCAACGGTGGTGCTACCTATCTCTCAATGGTGGGATGGCACTACTTTAAAGGACTCCTACACAGCCTAATTCCTTAGGGTAGGTAGATGACTCATAGATACGTGCTCTCTCTAAAAAAACAAAACAAAAACCTTTTCACACCGACACTTTCAAAAAAGCTTTCAAAACAATTTTTCAAACACTCTTGAGGACTGATACAAGAGTTATTCAGAAATATCTCAAAGAAACTTTTTCAAACCCACTCACACTTGAAAAGCAAACAAACATTTTGAAAACACAATGAGCAAGTATCTAAGAGCCCATGAATAACCATGGATAGAAAGGGTGCTAATACCTTCCCTTTCTATAAATCTACCTCCCGAACCGAGAGATGATCTCATTAGGAATTTTGCTGTGCTTTTGTCCTGTCCATGTTGGAGAAAATAAAAGACGGTGGCGACTCTTGCTTCCGCGACATTTCGCGATCCAGCGTTAAACAGTCAGTTCTAAATCCACCGATCATAGAACTGGCGACTCTGCTGGGGATAATATAAAAGTGAGGTGTACCTTAGGACTAAGATCACTTGTGTTTTCAATTGTCTGAATTGTTTGCTTTAAATTGTGGGCCTGTCTTGGGAGTTCTATAGATCCTAACCCGGATCTGGGGGATACCCTCTTAGAAAGTAGCAACAAGACTGTGAGGGAACTGTGCGGGGTATACCGACATGGTTGAAGCAGTCTGCTACGTTGATGTGGCACTTTGGTGAGTACCGGTAACCCTTGAGTCCAGTCAAGGAGAGTACGGGGCCGCCGCGTGGTGTCGTGAAGCATCAAATGACCTTAGGAACCTTAATTGAACCATCTTGGCCTCTTTAGGGTAGTGAGATAACTGACTTTGGTGCAGTCCGAAGTTGGTTGATACTCGATACTACACTCAATTGAGGGTTGTTTTCTTGGAATATTTCGGTCGCCAGTTCAGTGGCTAAATCGAAACGATGAACAATGAAAGCAATCCAATGATATTGAGACCCTTAGAACCCGGTTACTTCTGATAGGACAGGTTTGAGCCCACCAACTTCAAGAGGGTAATACCCAGACCCCATGCTGGCCTAAACTCTAAGGGTTGTGGTGTGACTTGTGTGCCTTACCATGTTTGCTTTTGTGAATACTTGTGGTGTGCTTTATCATAGCATCATAACATCATACAACATCATATGCATTGACTAACCATTTCAGGGGTTCGAATCTTCATCTTTGTTCTTGTTTTATAGGACATGGAAACTATTCGCAGAAAGACAATTCAGATCAGCCTTGTAAGGATCCCTCCTCAGCTTAAGGAGCTTATCTCCAGGATTCCCGAGAGCTCTTCTCTCAGTGAGAGGCATGGAAGACTCATCAGTTTGGTCAACACCAACATTGAGGAAGATATAATAAAGGTCCTCTTCCAGTTCTTTGATCCTCTGCACCACTGCTTTACTTTCCTGGATTACCAACTGGTGCCTACATTGGAAGAGTTCTCCCGGCTTCTGAAGATCCCTATCCTTAGTCAACTACCCTACAACGGTACGGAAAAGGAACCCAAACTGGAAGAGATTGCTAAAGCACTACGCCTACAACCATCTGACATCAAGGGACATTGGGAAGTTAGAAGTGGTATCAAAGGGTTCTTAGCCAGGTTTCTGTTTGAGAAGGCCCAAGAATGTTGGAACTCCCTTGACCTACAAGCTTTTGAAGAAGTTGTGGCCCTCCTTGTCTATGGATTGGTTTTATTCCCGAATCCCGATCAGCTTATAGATATCAGTGCTGTCCAGATCTTCATGTCCAGAAATCCTATACCTACGTTGCTTGGGGACATCCTTCACTCATGTTACACTCGAACTATGAGAAAAAGAGGTATTCTTATGTGTTGTACTCCTCTCCTGGGAAGGTGGTTTATTTCGCACCTTCCACAATCAGTTTTGAAGAATGAGCGGGGTTTGAGATGGTCACAACGATTAATGACTCTTACACATGCAGATATACATTGGTGCTCTCGGTCCAGAGAGGATGTCACTATCATTGATCATTGCGGGGAGTTTCCTAATGTTCCTTTACTTGGAATCAGAGGAGGTATTACTTACAACCCGTGACTGGCTTGGAGACAGTTTGGTTATGCTCGGAGGGATGGCCCTCATGACATGTTAATTCCTGACATAGTTTTTGACTTCGATAACGATGCACAAGGACTTCGCCAGAGATTTATCAGAGCTTGGAGGATGCCCAGCAAGGTAGACAGCAAGACACTGGGGCACATGAATTCCATCCCGTTGGAGCCTTATCTCAAGTGGGTACGAGCCCGCTCCCAGAAGTTAGTGATGCCATATCCTCATGTTCTCCCTGTGATCAAAGAGCCAATTTTGGAAGGAGAGGTGTCCTACACCATTCAACATCCTGACATGCCTACATCTTGGGAGGAAATGCAGAAGAGCTGGATCCAGCTTAAGGAAGAACGGAATTCTCTTGAGTCCAGTCTGCATGCTAGTGAGAAGAAGGTCTTGGAGCTCACCCTCCTACTGCACGAGGAAAAGACTTTCAACACTTACATAGCTCCAAAGAGGATGCGCAGTGCTTTTGGGATTGATTTGCTTTGTAATGTTTGCCCATGAGGCCTTGATGTACTGAACAATTATTTCTTAATGATAACATGTGTTCCTTTTTGTCTACAACAAATTTGAACTTTCGAACCCTTGAATGCATTGCATAAATAGCATATCATGCATCATGAGCATCACAGGTACTCTTCTTTTCAGGTTGCTTAATGTTCTTCGCTGTTTATTTCAGCATCATGAATCCTGAATCATCTACTGAGCAGTCCATCAAGGCCCTTCAGGCTCAGAACGCCCAGTTCCAAGAGCTGATCATGAGTTTGGCCCAAGGTCAAGAGGAATTGAAGGCCCTGCTGGTCAAGAAGAAGAAGAAGAGAACTGTACTATTCAACACTGGCCGGAGGTTTGGTAACACACTGCAGAATGAGGTTGATCAAGCTGGTTCTTCTGTAGGGAAAGGCAGTCCCCAGGGGGGAAGGGTTCCTAGTCCGGTGGTCTCTGACAACGAGACTGATTTCAATGAGGAGCAGTATCCTCCAGCTGAAGACAAGTACAAGCAGTTAGAGGATCGTCTGAATTCCATGGAAATTCAGCAAGTGCCTGGTTTGGATTTCGGAGACTTGGGTCTATCTTCTGGTGTGGTGATCCCACACAAGTTCAAAGCACCATCTTTCGCAAAGTATGACGGGGCATCCTGCCCTAAGTTACATCTCAGATCTTATGTGCGGAAGATCCAGCCGTATACTGTGGACAAGAACTTATGGATCCATTTCTTCCAGGAGAGTCTTTCAGGGACTCATCTCGAATGGTTCTATCAGCTGGATGGAACCAAGGTTCGTAACTGGGAGGAATTGGCTACTTCTTTTTACAAGCAGTATCAGTATAATGCCGACCTCGCTCCTACACGTACCCAACTCCAGGGTATGTCGCTAGGATCGGGAGAAGGTTTTAAAGAGTATGCGCAGAAGTGGAGGGACCTGGCTGGCAGGGTGCAGCCACCATTAACAGATCGTGAACTAGTGGACATGTTCTTAGGGACCCTATCCGGGCCGTTCTTCAATCATCTCATTGGCAATTCGTCTGCAGGGTTTACAGATCTCATTCTGACTGGGGAAAGGATAGAGGCTGGTTTGAAATCAGGGAAAATACAGAAAGGCGCGTCCTCAAGTTCTGAGAAGAAGCCTTTCAAAAAGGAAGCCAGTGCTGTGTATGGGCCTAGGAGGCAAAATAAACCAGAACGTCGCCAAGCTGTCAACGCAGTGGTAATTGCTAAGCCTGCTGCCGCTCCTTGGCAACCTAACCAACCAAGGGCTGAGAGAACCAGAAGAGAATATACTCGGCTTAGTATGACCTTGTCGTAGATCTTGCCACAACTGCTATCGACCAACTTGGTAACCGTCCGAGAGGCTCCAAAGGTGGTGAACACGACCTCTCCGAAGTATAATCCCAATGCTCGCTGTGCTTATCACTCTGATAGCCCGGGGCACTCTACTGATGGTTGTTGGGCCCTAAGAAATAAGGTTCAAGACCTTATTGATGCGAAGGAAATACAATTTGAGGCGCCCGAAAGGCCAAACATTGTGACTGCTCCTATGCCCCAACATAGAGTAAATGCTATTGAGGAAGACTTGTATGCAGTTTCTGTGAATGATGTTGCTACCCCTTTACTGACTGTCAAGAGGAACCTGTTACTAGCCGGTTTATTTTCGGGTTGTAGCAAGGGTTGCCTTCTATGTGTTGTTTCCCCTACTGGTTGTCCGTTGCTGAAGTCAGGCATCCAAAACCTGATGGATAGCAAAGAAATTTTGTTCAAGAAGACCGCTGTTCCTTCTGTTCCTACTGAGGAAGTATCTGTTGTCACCATCTTCAACAATCCTACCAAGGCTCCCCCGAGGAAGCCAGTCAAAATCATGTCTGTTGCACCTATTATCATTACTGTTCCGGGGCCTCTCCCCTATAAATCTGACAAGGCTGTCCCATGGCATTATGGGGCAGATGTGTATGTACTTGGAGTGAAGCAGGAGTTCAACACCAGTACCGGTATCAGTAACATCACCGGTCCCGCTAAAGTTACTCGCAATGGTAGGCTCTTCTCGCCTGACATTGCGCCACCAGTTATCCGAAGACCTCTTATCATTACGCCTACAAGTGCGCCGGTTTCCCCTTCTGATCAAGTTTCTACCCCTGCTGGCGAGTCATCTAATACTCGGGGCAAAGGGATTGATGATGCGCCTGCCCGGATGGAGGCACCGAAGACTGTGAATGTTGAAGCCTCCCAGCAAGAGATGGAGGAAATCCTTAAGATCATTAAGAAGAGCGATTTCAACATCGTTGAACAGCTGGGGCATACCCCCTCCAAGATCTATATGCTATGATTGTTGCTGTGCTCAGAGGCCCATGCCAAGGCCCTGATTTCATTTCTGAAGACGGCCCATGTGCCACAAGAGGCGTCTGCAGACCAATTTACTGACTGTGTGGCCAATTTGACCGCTGACAATGGTTTGGGTTTCTCTGATGCTAATCTGACCGCTAAGGGAAAGAACCACAATGATGCCCTGCATGTCTCCATTGAATGCAGGGGCACTACTCTTGCACACGTGTTGGTGGACACCGGTTCTTCGCTGAATGTATTGCCCAAGAAGGCCTTAGACAGGCTGGATTGTGAGGGTTTGGAGTTGAAGCCTAGTAACATCATTGTCCGAGCCTTTGATGGGTCGAAGAGGATGGTTCATGGTGAGGTAGATATTCCGATTCGTGTTGGTTCCCAAGTCTTTGATTCAATGTTCTATGTGATGGACATTCGTCCCTCCTATTCTTGTTTGCTGGGTCGTCCTTGGATCCACAAAGCTGGGGCAGTGACCTCCACCTCTACACCAGAAGCTCAAGTACCCTGTCAGAGGGAAGATTGTTACAGTGCAGGGGGAGGAAGAATACATGGTTAGCCATCTGAACTCGTTCCGGTATTTCGAGATGGACGGGGAGTTTATTGAAACCCCCTTTCAACATTTTGAAGAGGTGCCTCCAACATTGGCGTCAGCAGAAACAGTGATTGAAGAAGACTTTCCTTTGAAGATGACCTCCTTAAAGGATGCCCGGGCTGTAATTGAGAAAGGTGAATGTGCTAACTGGGGCAGGCTCCCTGATTTTACTCCTAAAACTGACAAGTTTGGACTGGGTTTCACTGCAGAGGCTTAGAGGGCTGTACGCAAAGCAAGGATCGGAAGACCTCCCGTGTTTATCACCAACCCGGGAGTGAATGCTATTGAAGGCGATGCGGAGGAATCAGAGTTTGATAGTTGGATCTACCCGACGACCGACGGTGGACTGAACAATTGGACTGCAAAATACTACATACCTGTTACTTTTGTTACGCAGTAATGAATTCCTTTGTTTTTAATTTTGTAATGAACAATAAATTGAAACTTTATGGCCCGGTGTCTTACCCGGGGCACCGTTGGCTTCATTTGTGAGGGCTTATTACTTGTC
Organism: Vicia faba; assembly: GCA_948472305.1. Taxonomy (NCBI): domain Eukaryota; kingdom Viridiplantae; phylum Streptophyta; class Magnoliopsida; order Fabales; family Fabaceae; genus Vicia; species Vicia faba. Next base: position 920,733,935 of record OX451741.1, on the reverse strand, counting down.
ATTTCCATATATCATGAATAAAGACATTGGACGTTTTTCGCATTTCAAATCTTGTGCTCCCTTTCATTCTTTCTTTCTTTATATATTGCAAAACAGCTATATTTACACACACTCACCTATACAGGTTTCAATCCACTCGGGATCTCACTGGTAACGACTCTGCTACTGCCAGTTATGACTTCGAAAATCCGATCAACTTAGCCGAAGACGAAGGTGAAGATGATTGTGAAGTGCCTGGTGAGCTTGCAAGACTGTTACTCCAGGAAGAGAGGGCCATCCAGCCACATGAAGAGCCAGTGGAAACGGTAAATCTGGGTACTGAGACAGATAGAAAGGAAGTTAAGATTGGTGCCAATCTGGAGCTCAGCGTGAAACAACGGTTGATTCAGATGTTGCATGATTATGTGGAGATCTTTTCCTGGTCTTACGAAGACATGCCTGGGTTGGATACCGACATTGTAGTCCATCACCTGCCTACCAAGGAAGACTGCCCTCCGGTAAAACAAAAGGTCCGCCGTATGCGTCCAGAGATGTCCGAGAAGATCAAAGCTGAGGTTATGAAGCAATTTGACGCCGGTTTTCTTGCAGTGACTTCTTACCCTCAGTGGGTTGCCAACGTGGTTCCAGTGCCAAAGAAAGATGGTAAGGTCAGAATGTGTGTCGATTACAGGGATTTGAACAGGGCAAGCCCCAAGGATGATTTCCCTCTACCTCACATCGACGTTCTGGTTGATAATACTGCTCAGCACAAGGTGTTCTCCTTCATGGATGGGTTCTCAGGTTATAATCAGATCAAGATGGCTCCTGAAGATATGGAAAAGACTACCTTTGTTACTCAGTGGGGCACCTTCTGTTACAAGGTCATGCCATTTGGACTGAAAAATGATGGGGCAACCTACCAACGTGCCATGGTTGCTTTATTTCATGACATGATCCATCATGAGATTGAAGTGTATGTCGACGATATGATTGCAAGGTCCCAAATTGAGGAGGAACACCTTGACCATCTGCAAAAGCTGTTTGACCGTCTGAAGTTATACAAGCTGAGGTTGAATCCAAATAAGTGCACATTTGGGGTAAGATCTGGAAAGTTGCTAGGCTTCGTCGTGAGCGACAAAGGTATTCAAGTGGACCCTGCCAAGGTAAAAGCCATACAAGAGATGCCAGTTCCCAAGACAGAGAAAGAAGTCAGAGGCTTTCTAGGACGTCTGAATTACATTGCCCGATTCATCTCGCACCTAACAGCTACCTGTGAACCAATCTTCAAGCTGCTGAAGAAAGATCAGGTAGTACATTGGAATGATGAATGTCAGGCCGCTTTCGACAAAATCAAAGAGTATCTCCAAGAACCACCCATTCTTATGCCACCGGTTGAAGGGAGACCTCTAATACTATACCTGACAGTACTTGACAGCTCAATGGGGTGTGTGCTGGGGCAGCATGACGAGTCTGGCCGAAAAGAGCACGCCATTTATTACCTTAGCAAAAAGTTTACCGACTGTGAGACCCGATACTCACTGCTTCAGAAAACTTGATGCGCTTTGGTATGGGTTGCTCGCCGGCTGAGACAGTATATGCTGACTCACACTACTTTGTTGATTTCAAAGATGGATCCAATAAAGTACATATTCGAAAAGCCTGCTCTGTCTGGGAGAATAGCAAGATGGCAAATGATCTTGACAGAATACGAAATCCAGTACACGACCCAGAAAGCTATCAAAGGAAGTGTATTGGCAGACCATTTGGCACACCAGGCAGTAGATGACTACCAGTCAATGAACTTTGAGTTTCCAGACGAGAGCATCATGATAATGACTGATTGTGAAGTACCTGGACTGGATGAAGGACCTGAGGAAGGATCCCGATGGTCTATGCACTTTGACGGAGCCTCCAATGCTTTGGGTAACAGTATCGGCACTGTGATCATATCCCCTAAAGGAACTCATACTCCACTTACTGCCCGACTATGTTTCAACTGCACCAACAATATGGCGGAGTATGAGGCATGCATCATGGGTTTTCAAGCTGCGATTGACTTAAGGATCAAGTTTCTGAGTGTCTTCGGAGATTCCGCTCTCGTGATCAATCAGATCAAAGGAGAGTGGGATACGAAACATCCGAACCTTATTCCTTACAAAGAATGTGTGTTGACATTGATCCCCCATTTCACAAAGATAACTTTTGAACACTTCCCAAGAGAGGAGAATCAGTTGGCGGACGCTTTAGCTACGATGTCTTCTATGTTCAAAGTCAAATGGGATAATGAGGCTCCCCGGATCATCATCTGGAAACTGGACGAACCTGCATACTGTTGTGATCTTGAGGCTGAGGTAGTAACTGAGAAACCCTGGTATCATGAGGTGAAGAGATACTTGGAAGCTCAAGAATACCCTGAAGGTGCATCCATCAATGATAAAAAGTTTCTGAGAAGGTTCGCAGCAAAGTTCTTCCTCAGCAACGACATTCTGTACAAGCGAAACCATGATTCGACCCTACTACGTTGTGTGGATAAAACTGAAGCAGAAAGGATCATGGCAGAACTGCATGAAGGTACCTTCAGAACACATTCCAGTAGACACACCATGGCAAAGAAGATCCTTCGGGCAGGATATTTCTGGTCCACAATGGAAGCCGACTGTTACCAACATTCTCGGACATGTCATAAGTGCCAGATATATGCAGATAAGGTGCACGTTCCTCCAGTTCCTCTGAATGTCTTGACTGCACCTTGGCCTTTTGCAATGTGGGGTATTGATATGATCGACGACATTAAACCTACGGCATCCAACGGGCATCGCTTCATCCTGGTTGCTATTGATTACTTTACAAAGTGGGTGGAAGCAGCTTCCTACGCTACAGTAACCAAGAATGTCGTGGCACGGTTCATTCGGCATAATCTGATCTGTCGATACGGCATCCCAGAAAGGATCATTATGGACAATGGTACCAATCTTAATAACAAGATGATCACTGAGCTCTGCGAACAATTCAAGATACAACACCACAACTCTTCTCCTTACCGACCGAAGATGAATGGGGCTGTAGAAGCGGCAAATAAGAATATCAAAAAGATTGTGCAGAAGATGACAGTGACCTACAAAGATTGGCATGAGATGTTACCGTTCACTCTTCATGGGTACCGTACCTCAGCAAGGACGTCAACCGGGGCAACTCCCTTTTCCTTGGTCTATGGCATGGAGGCAGTCTTGCCTATTGAAGTTCAAATACCCTCTCTCCGGATAATGAAGGATGCAGATCTGAGCGAAGATGACTGGATCCAGACTCGACTTGATCAGTTAAACCTAATTGACGAAAAGAGACTCACTGCTATTTGTCATGGTCAAACGTACCAAAAACGGATGATCAGGGCATTTAACAAGAAAGTCAGACCACAAGAGTATCAAGTTGGGGACCTGGTAATCAAGCGCATCATTCTTCCTCAAAGTGATCCCAGGGGTAAATGGACCCCTACGTATGAAGGGCCATTTATGGTTAAACATGTGTTCTCAGGAGGAGCCATGATCCTAACCACCATGGATGGTGACGACCTTCCTCACCCCGCCAATGCAGACATAGTAAAAAGATACTACGCATGATAAAAGACCCGCTAGGTTGATATACCTAGGCAAAAATTAGGGCTTCCCGGCGAACCAAAAGGGTTCGGGTAAAATGAGGGATGAAATAAAAAAAAAATCTGTACACCCGGCAAGTCGAAAACCTGAAAGGGCGGCTTGGGCAAGAATGGGTATCCCGGTGGACTGAAAACCCGAAAGGGTGGTCCAGGCAAAAGTTAGGGATTAAAGCGTAATACTATGTCTCATTGGATCACCTTGCATCCAGAATCCGGTATCAACCATCAAGTTCAGACGGCATCGATCAATCAGCTTCATCTTCAACTGAGCAGCCAAGTGATGAGACGCTCGAAGATATAAAGGCGATAGTAGAGTTGGAACCCAGTGGGATTATTCTTTTCACATAGCTGTTTTGTTTTCCCTTTTCGTAAAATTGTATAAACTCTGTTGTTCGGTGGAGTTCTCTTACCAGGACGTCAGCCTCTTGTACATAAACGCCTATTTACAGGCAAATTCAAAAAAATCAATACAAATTCACTTTTCAGACCCATTGCCAATTGTTTTTCCTTTTTCTGTTTTGTTTTGCGAAGAACGTCCAATGTTCAATTTTTGATATATGCATTTGACACTAATTGCTAACTCATAAATATTTGCATGCGAAACAAAGGATTAATTATAGGTAATATCAGAAACAGGGGTAATAATGAGTTGTCTAAAGCGATCTAATTGCTCTGTCCACCAAGGTACCAAGGTAAGTTCGGCTGAAGAATGCAATCAAGATATCTTAGTTCCCCAGAGAGTGAGACAAGATTCAACCATTCTCCCAAGCAGTTGGTCTCCAATCAGCCCTAACAAGGCACTATATCGCCAGCAAGTCATCAACACTCTCCCCGAGCAGAGTTATCCTCCGTCAGCCTTAAGGAAGTTGGGTATCTCCAGCAGATCTCAATATTCCCCAGCGGAGTATACAAACATTCTTAACAAGCATCCCCGACAGTCTTGATCTAAGATTGTTCCCCGGTGGAATACAGGCATTCAGTGGAGCCACTTCCCCAGTCCAATCTGAAAAGTCTCCCCAGGAGAGTTCAATCAATATCCCCAGCAGGAAGCTTATCCCCAGTAGATTCTGGAAGCGTGTCACCCGCATAGTACGAACGTGTCTCCCGGACTTTTCTATTCAAAGGTTATTTCCCCACCAGGATATAACTGGGTTATCCTCAGCCAATTACCACGGAAAGACCGTCCTCGGCGAAGTTTTCCTATCCCCAATGGAGTTCATCAATTCCTTCAACATAACACATCAATGGTATCCCCAGCGGAGTTATCATCAACCTCAGCAAAGTATCTCTCTTTCCCCACAGAGATCACTCCCCGCAGAGTAATCTATTCGCCAAGTTTATTCCCCAACAGAGTCATCTTCTCCTACCGGCTTATTCTTGCAACCATCATCCCCAGCGGAAACAAAGAACACTATTCTTCAACATCAGCCCAGGATTTGACTTCCTGGCACCCGTCAAGGATTTATTTTCCTAGACGAAAAAAAAACATTCATGAACATCATATCTTCATACATTATAGTATGCATATACGCATCATGAACATACAATCTCATTCATTCTGAGAACATCACGCATGTCATACATCATGACATTGCATACAACTAACGTTTTGTCTTTTCAGGACAAAGGTTAATACAAAGATGATTACTATCAACTGTCGTGATTCCAGATCCGATTCCTGTATCTTGCCAGGGTGTATCTGTTGACGACTATATTCCAGACTCGATTCCTGTATCCGGCCAGGGCACGTCTGAAGAGTTCGAAGATCCGATTCATGTATCTTTCCAGGGTGTATCTGTTGACGACTATATTCCAGACTCGATTCTTGTATCCCGCCAGGGCACGTCTGAAGAGTTCGAATATCCGATTCATGTATCTTGCCAGGGTGTATCTGTTGACGACTATATTCCAGACTCGATTCCTGTATCCGGCTAGGGCACGTCTGAAGAGTTCGAAGATCCGATTCCTGTATCTCGCCAGGGTGTATCTGTTGATGACTAATTCCAGACTCGATTCCTGTATCCCGCCAGGGCACGTCTGAAGAGTTCGAAGATCCGATTCCTGTATCTTTCCAAGGTGTATCTGTTGACGACTAATTCCAGACTCGATTCCTGTATCCTGCCAGGGCATGTCTGAAGAGTTCGAAGATCCGATTCCTGTATCTTGCCAGGGTGTATCTGTTGACGACTATATTCCAGACTCGATTCCTGTATCTCGCCAGGGCACGTCTGAAGAGTTCGAAGATCCCATTCCTGTATCTTGCCAGGGTGTATCTGTTGACGACTAATTCCAGACTCGATTCCTGTATCTTGCCAGGGCACGTCTGAAGAGTTCGAAGATCCGATTCCTGTATCTTGTCAGGGTCTATCTGTTGACGACTAATTCTAGACTCGATTCCTGTATCCTGCCAGGGCACGTCTGAAGAGTTTGAAGATCCGACTCCTGTATCTTGCCAGGGTGTATCTGTTGACGAATATTCTCCGGACTCGATTCCTGTATCCTGCCAGGGCACGTCTAAAGAGTTTAAAGATTCGATTCCTGTATCCAGCCAGGGCACATCTACATAAAGAGTTTGAAGATCAACCCCTGTAACAGGCCAGGTAATTATTTTCTTTCTCAGGTACGCAAGTTCTCGCTAAGGAATCTCTTACGCGATCGACACCTAGATGGCATCTATAAGCCCATCCACATACCAACAGCTCCAGATGGCATCTATAAGCCCATCCTCCTATCCATCATCTCTCCAAATGGCATCTGTGCGCCCATTCCCGCTATCACACTGCTGACACGCTACTATGTGAGTGCAAATTTCTGGGCACTCTAGTGTTCAATCATCTTCCACCCTCGGATTACGAAAGGCATGCCAGCCAATCTACATCCTCAGGTTTAATAAGATGGAACAGGGGCAACTGTTGTACCCCAAAATTTTCCCTCCCATATTCTTCAAGATTTGCCAAGATCAAGGTTCAAAATCTCTCAAGGGTTACACAGTCCAATTACCTCCTAACACAGTCAAAATTAGGGTTTTGGTTCTGGCAAAGAAATTGAGGTTTTCAAGGGTCCAATCAAGTCCCACATGCCTACATGCATTGTCAAGCATCCATATGTCAAGTTTCAAGACTCACAGCATCAAATTGCACAGTCAAAAACCCTAATTGCTTCATAGTCAACTGCAGGGGCAAAATGGTCATTTGACAGTCAAAAGTCAAAAAATTTGGTCAACATCTTATTTTGAAGCCACAATCATCATTTGATCAATTCTTGATCATGATTTCTCAAGCATGGCTCAAAAAGTCTCAAGATGCAAAAGTTTCTATTTTTGGACAGTTGAAAAGTCAACTGCAAATTGACCAAGGCATAACTTCCTCATGGTTTATCAGAAAAATTCCATCCAAAGCTCATTTTGAATAGAATGACATTTCCTACAACTCATCTTCACACTTCAAGTCCAAGAAATGCTCTCACAAAAAGTTATCAATTTCAACATTATAGGTCATTTTCAAAAGTCAACAAAAAGGCACTTTAAGTCAAAGACCATAACTTGAGATTGGTAAATCAAAATGACATGGGACCAAATGCATTGGTTAGAGGACTTCAAGACCTTTCCAAAATGTCCAAGAACATGACCATAGCTTCAAAATTGAGCAAGATATGCCTTGGAGAAGTTGGGAAATTTTTGGGAATTTTGAAAAGTCAACTTTGCCTAAAACACTTCAAATTTGCTAATGGGCCTCAAATTCTTTCTTGAATCATTACCCAAAGCATATGCACGACCCATTGAGCTAAAAATGATTTATTTTCTTATATTTAATTAATTAATTGAATTTTTATTATTATTAATTCATTTAATTAGTTTTAATTGTAGAAAAATATCAAATAATGCTTTTCAAATCTTTTTGTGCAGCAAATATTCTTATTATAGGCTAAAGATTTCGTGCACCAATCAACAAGACAAGATCATCCATATTTGGCAAGATTTGCATGAAAAAAAGATTGGAAATTCATGATTAAAAATCAAATATTCAAAACATAAATTCATGGATCTTTGGGCTTGTTTTTGACCTAGAATGCTTCACATACATATGCACAAGGAAACCTAATTCAAGGATACACGAAAAAGCTGCTGAGAAGAGATAACCAAATTGCAAAATTTCCATAAAAACTTGGAATCTGAAATCACATTTGCAGGGCGATTCAAGGCTTCAAAACACTTCCATTGCCTTACTGACATTGCTAGGAGTCGATTGCAATCAAGAACAGGTCCCCATACTCCAAGAATCGGTAGAACAGAATCATCTTTTTCATAAATATGTCCATAATCGAATTTCAATTTCTATGCATCATTCATGTGTTTTGATCATTGATTTGTGTTACTAACATCTCCCTGGAACTTTTGGCATAGTTTAATTGTTCTAAAAATGCTTGAAACGAGATTCACCATTGATGAAACCTAGGGTTTCAGAACTTCAAAATTAGGGGTTCCCATATACTGTAAAATTGGACCTTCAAACTTGTATGGATGAATTCGTGGCATCAAGATGAAACAAACCAACTACTCGCGCTCAATTTATTCAACCTGTAGGCGTATTCGCTATTATTTACTGTGCCATTTAGTGGGGGTTTAAAACCCCCGCTACTTGCTTTATGTTTACAGAGAAAACGAAGAAGAAGCCTGGCGTGTCATCACCTGGTTGGGCAATTCAAAAGTTTGCGCGTTTTTCTTTGTTTTATATCACTAACGTTGTTTTTTTTATATAATATTTGTTTTCCATTGTGTATACAAACGCACACCATAGTTCAGTTGGTAGAAGACGTGGCTGGCAGGTGTTGGGACCTGGGTTCGATTCCCAGGTCCCCCCATATGCTTAATAATTTTTGTTTCAATGTGTTCTGGTGCAGCGTTCAACCAAAGGCCTACCATACACGCTCATGCCTGTGCTTGCCAAGTGGCTTCAGGGTTCAATCCAAGGGCCACTGAATGAATTCCATGGTAGGGCTCAGTCAATGGACATACACTCAAGCTGGAAAGGTCAAACAGGCTTTGTGTTCATGGGCCAAATTTTCTTCAAATTAACCTCTCACTTGGGCCTGATACCCCCTGGTTTGCATTATTTTTTTCAATTTTATTTGTAATTCTTTTAATTCTTTTTAATTGTTTTATCAATTCACCATAAAAATAATTTTCTTTTCATAATATAAAAAAAACAGCAAAAATGTAAAATATGTTTAATTATTATTAATTTCACCATTTAAATATTTTTGTAAATAAACTCTAACCATTAATTTAGTTTAATTTAGGTTTTAAACTTTAATCTTTTCTTAATAAATAAAATAGGTAGAATTAGGGTTTTTGACATTTTCATCTTTTTCTTAAATAAATAATTTTCTCTCATTATTATTATTATTAATTACTATTTATTTTTGTAAATAAACATGTATATTAATTAATTAGTAAATTAGAGTAACTTTAATATTTCTTTTTATTAATAATTAAAATATTTAGAATTAGGGTTTCCTTCTAATTTTAATTTTCTTTATTTTCATAAATACCAAAAAACATAAAAATACTTCCTCTTCTTTAATTAAATATTAATTAGCCTTTAATTCAAGTTAATTTCAAAAGGGTCAAAACCCTCGGACGTTCGATTTTAATTTCTTTTCGCGCATTTACTTTCTTTTGAATATTATGTAACTGCTCAAGGATGTAATAGTAATTAGGAATCTATTTACTTTCCGCATTTTTATCAAAACGGGTCTTTGTACTTTGGTGATGTATAGACCCGCGCCTTGTAATAGCGTAGCTTTTATCTTTCCGCATTTAAATTTCCGCACTCTTAAATTCTAAATTGCATGAAAGAATGTATGATTAATTAAAAACAAGCGTAGCTCACAATAATGCCATGATCAAAGATAACTTAAATTGAAAACAACACATAAATTCACACACCACTTCTAGGGTACGCCTCACCTGTTGCCTTCAAAACGTGGTCGTCAAGTATAGGACGTCTTAGTAAGTCCTTATGTCTATGATCCAGTTGCCTCAAAACAAGTTGCCTCGAAACGGTTGCCTCGAATGAAAAAAGGATCAAGGACATAAGGGTAGCTTCTAAGGTGTCCTAACTGTTGCTTCGGTGACCACACTGTCCCTAAACTCGAATTGACCCAAACACCTCCAACGGTGGTGCTACCTATCTCTCAATGGTTGGATGGCACTACTTTAAAGGACTTCTACATAGCCTAATTCCTTAGGGTAGGTAGATGACTCATAGATACTTGCTCTCTCTAAAAAAACAAAACAAAAACCTTTTCACACCGACACTTTCAAAAAAGCTTTCAAAACAATTTTTCAAACACTCTTGAGGACTGATACAAGAGTTATTCAGAAATCTCTCAAAGAAACTTTTTCAAACCCACTCACACTTGAAAAGCAAACAAACATTTTGAAAACACAATGAGCAAGTATCTAAGAGCCCATGGATAACCATGGATAGAAAGGGTGCTAATACCTTCCCTTTCTATAAATCTACCTCCCGAACCGAGAGATGATCTCATTAGGAATTTTGCTGTGCTTTTGTCCTGTCCATGTTGGAGAAAATAAAAGACGGGGGCGACTCTTGCTTCCGCGACATTTCGCGATCCAGCGTTAAACAATCAGTTCTAAATCCACCGATCACACCCAGTTCTACGCAAGTGAAGATATGGTTTTGGAGCTTACAAGACAGCTTCATGAAGAGCGAAGTTTGAATGCCTACGTTGCGCCGAAAAGGATGCGCTTGACCATTTTGCATTAGGAGTTTATTTTGTATTTACTTCCTCCATTGTAAGCCCAAGAGGCATGTTTGTAATCAATTTGAACTTATTAATGCAATTAATGTTTGTTCCTTTTGTCTAAACAAATTTAAATCTTCTAAGTCCTTGAAATCATTTGCATACGCATTTTCATGCATCATAACATGAACATGTTTTCCACAACAGGTTTCCTTATCTTTGTACTGTTTATTTCTGTAAGATGGATATCGAACAAACAGTGAAGGACTTGCAAGCGCTGAATTCCCAGTTCCAAGAGACCTTGCTGACCCTAGCTAAGGGGCAACAAGAGCTGATGACTATGCTAGTAGCAAAGAAGAAAACCAAAAAGAAGGCCTTCATCAACACAGGTAAGAGATTCAAAGGTCCGATTCATCAAGTACAGATAGTCAAAGAGTCGTTTGAGGAGGACGAAAATCAAGACGAGGAGGCAAGGAGCACCCATGATGGGGGTGCCAATAATCAAGCTCCCAAAGACGAAGACTACTTTGATGAGGAATACCCTCCAGCTGAGGATAAATACAAGCAGTTGGAGGATAGGCTAAAGGCTGTTGAAATTCAAGCCGTGCCTGGTTTGGATTTTGGTGAGTTGGGCTTAGTACCTGGGGTCGTCATCCCCCATAATTTAAAAATACCGGTCTTCGCCAAGTATGAAGGGGTTTCCTGCCCGAAACTTTATCTAAGGTCTTACATGCACAAGATGCAGTTGCACATCATCGACAAATAGATCTGGATCAATTTCTTCCAAGAGGGTTTGGCATCCATACATGGGAAGATCTAGCCAGTGCTTTTTATCACAAGTATCAATATGATGTGGATCTGGCACCTACTAGAGTCCAACTTCAAGGTATGACAATGGGTACCAATGAGGGGTTTAAGGAGTACGCACAAAATAGGAGGGATCTTGTTGGTAGGGTCCAACCACCGCTAACTGACAGAGATCATGGGCACATTAACTGGCCCATTTTTCAACCTATTGATTGGCAGTTCTTCGTCTGGTTTCACCGGTTGATCCTAATTGGTGAAAGAGTCGAAAGTGGCATTAAGAGCGGAAAAATTCCCATGACATCTGCTTTCGCATCCAATACTTTAAAGAAGCCTTTCACTGGAAAGAAGGAAACAAATGATGTGTATGCGGCAAGGGCCCATACCAAGAAGGATAATTGAACTTCTGTTAATGTTGTGTTAATCTCCAACCCTCTACCTGCTCAAAGGCAATCATCCAACAATCAACGATCCAAAGTTCCTCGAAGACAGTTCACGAGGATAAGCATGTCACTGTCCCAAGTCTTACAACATCTGTTGAAGGCCAACTTAGTGACATTGCGCGATCCACCATCCAATCTAAACATTTCATCACCTAAGTATAATCCAAATTCCAAATGTGCGTATATCATTCCAACAGCCTCGGGCATGAAACTGATCAATGTTGAGCTCTGAAGAATAAGATTAAAGATGTAATAGACAATAAAACAATTGAATTTGATCCACCTGTTACTCTAAATGTGATAATCGCACCACTGCTGTATCATGGAAAAGGTGTTAATGCAATTGATGATACTACTTTTGTTTCCTCCATTGAAGATTTAACAACCCCATTAACTAATATGAAGATTAATTTGCTGAGAGCCGGGGTGTTCCCTGGCTATTCTAAAGATTTTGTTTGTTGTGATCAACAAGTAAATGGGTGCAAGCAGCTCAAGAAAGGTGTGTAACGCCTGATAAATAGCTGCAAGATTCTGTTTGCGAAGATTCCTACCATCAAAAGTTTAACCAACAAAGCTGAAGACCTGTCCATAATAACCATTTCCAACAAGCCTCTTAGGATCCCCTCAAAGGGTCCTATTATAATTTCAAATGAACCAACCATTTCTACTTTAATAATCACTGCCCCTGGGCCTATTTCCCACTCCTCTGATAAAGCGGTTCCATGGAACTATGGTGTCGAGGTTTATTATCATGGGATAAAACAAGATTCATGGATCAACGAAAACGAAGTTGATGTTACTAACATTGCAGGTTCTAGTAAAGTAACAAGAACATGGAGAATCTTTTCCCCTGATATTTCACCATCCACTACTACAATAACTCCAATCCGCATAACAAATGACAAGTCTAGTGCCAACACTAGAATAAAAGAGAAAGAAGGTGAGCCTGCTGGGATAGAGGAACCTACCAAAAATGCTGAAGCTGAAGAACCCTCCACTTAAGAGATGGAGGAAATCCTGAAAATCCTAAAGAAGAGTGACTTCAAAACAATTAAGCAACTGGGGAAAACCCCCTCCAAAATTTCCATGCTGTCATTATTACTCTGTTCGGATGTTCATGCCCAGGCTATAATAAAGTTCTTGAAGAAAGCCCATGTACCCCAAGAAACCACAGTTGACCAGTTCGAGAACTGTGTAGCAAGTTTAACGGTTGGCAATAGATTAAGGTTCTCTTACACTGATTTGACTCCTATGGGAAGGAACCACAACAAAGCCTTGCGTATCTCTATTGAGTGTAAGGGGACCACCCTGGCCCATGTCCTAATTGATACTGGATCATCCTTAAATATGTTACCCAAAGATGCTTTGGACCGGCTAGATTGTGAAGGAATGGTATTAAAGCCAAGCGATATTGTCGTAAGGGCTTTCGATGGGTCTAAGAGAATGGTTCATGGAGAGGTGGATCTCCCAATTAAAGTTGGCTCGCAGATTTTCAACTCTACCTTTTATATAATGGACATATGTCCTTCCTATTCTCGTTTGCTTGGATGCCCGTGGATCCATGAAGCAGGGGCAGTAACATCCACCCTTCATAAAAAATTAAAGTATCCAGTCAAAGGGAAGATCGTTACTATTTGTGGCGAAGAAGAGTTTATGGTGAGCCATCTTAATTCCTTCAAGTACGTAGAAATGGATGGTGAATTCATAGAGACTTCGTGCCCGGCCTTAAAAATTTGTCCTCCTATGGTTGCCTCCACCAAAATCTCCTCCAACATATCAAAAGCTGATAAAGTTATACCAAAAATGGTTTCTCTTAAGGATGCCCGTGCCATGGTCGAAGATGGTAACTGTGCTATCTGGGGACAACTTCCTGACATTTCTTTTAAAGTAGATAAATTTGAGTTAGGTTTCACCATCGAAGCTCAGAAAGAAGTCAGGCGAGCTCGCATGGGAAAGCCATCTCTCCGCATCGGGAATCATGAAGTGAACGTTGTGGAAGACTCTGATGATGAAAATACTTTTGAAGATTGGATCTACCCTATTGTCAAAGGAAAGATTAACAACTGGCATGCAAAGGATTTCACTACCATCTCCTTCTTTGAGGAGTAAATACTGTTTACTATTTTATGTCAATTCAAGAACTTTTGTCTGTAATCTTAAATTCCAAACAATGACTTTTAATCCGCGTGCCTTGCCCGGGGCACTATGGTCCATTTGTTAAAGGTTTTTGTTCATGTTCATTTATCATGTGATCATTTAATATAAACCATTGAACCTTTTGCATTAAAATTTTTGTGTTCATTATCTTTTTTTTTCCTTTATTAGATTTTTTCAATAGCCATGTATCTTACATGCACACACACACACACACACACACACACACACACACACACACACACACACACACACACACACACACACACTTGCAAATCTTCATCCACTCCATATCTCATTACCAATGACTCTACTATTTCCAGTTATGACTTTGAACATCCAGTTAACCAAGACGGAGACGAAGATGAGGAAGATTGTGAAATACTAGGAGAATTAGCCAGACTTCTAATGCAAGAAGAGAAAGTTATTCAACCTCATGAAGAGCCAGTCGAGGTTATCAATTTAAGTACTGAGACAAATAAGAAGGAAGTCAAGATCGGCGCCAGCCTAGAATATGGTGTCAAGAGTAAATTGGTTCAGATGTTACATGACTATGTTGAAGTGTTTGCTTAGTCATACGAAGATATGCTAGGGTTGGATACCAACATTGTGGTTCATCGTCTACCAACAAAGGAAGATTTCCCTCTTGTTAAGCAAAATGTTCGTCGTATGCAGCCAGACATGTCTGAAAAGATAAAGGCTGAGGTAATGAAGAAATTTGATGCAGGTTTTTTGGCTGTCACATCTTATCCTTAATGGGTTGCGAACATGGTCCCCATACCAAAGAAAGATGGAAAGGTTTGTATGTGTGTAGATTATAGGGATCTGAATAGGGCAAGCCCCAAAGTTGCTTTCCCTCTACCACATATTGATGTCTTGGTTGAAAACACCGCTCAACATAAAGTTTTCTCTTTCATGGACGGATTTTCTGGCTACAACCAAATCAAGATGGCTCCCGAAGACATGGAGAAGACCACTTTCCTTATGCAATGGTTCACCTTCTTCTATATAGTCATGCCGTTTGGATTAAATAATGCAAGGGCAACATATCAAAGAGCTATGGTATCTTTATTTCATGATATGATTCATCATGAAATATAAGTCTATGTGGAAGATATGATTACAAGATCGCAAACTGAAGAAGAGCATCTCGATCACCTACACAAGATATTTGAGAGGCTGAAGAAGTACAAGTTGAGGTTGAACCCTAATAAGTGCACATTCAGAGTAAGGTCTAGAAAGCTCTAGGTTTTGTCGTCAGTGATAAAGGCATCAAAGTTGATCCTGCAAAGGTAAAAGCCATTCAAGAAGTCTAGTTTTCCGATCTGAGAAGGAAGTAAGAGGATTCTTGGTTCGTCTTAATTACATTTCCCGCTTCATATCTCATTTAACTGCTACTTGTGAACCAATCTTCAAACTCTTAAAGAAAGATCAAATAGTCATATGGAACAATGACTGCCAAGCTGCCTTCGACAAAATCAAGGAATATTTGCAAGAACATCTTATCCTCAGCCACTAGTTGAAGGAAGAAACTTGATCATGTATTTGACTATACTAGAGAATTCTATGGGGTGTGTGTTGGGCCAACATGACGAGTCTGGCCGAAAAGAGCATGCAATATACTACCTGGGCAAAACGTTTACCGACTGTGAAACCAGATGTTCACTGCTCGAGAAAACTTATTGCGCTATGGCATGGGATGCTTTCCGACTAAGACAATATATGTTGACTCACACCACTTTATTGATTTCTAAGATGGACCCTATCAAGTACATCTTCGAGAAACCCGCTCTCTCCGGATAGATAGCTAGTTGGAAAATGATTCTGACTGAATACAATATCCAATATACAACACAAAAGGCCATCAAAGGAAGTGTATTGGAAGATCATTTGGCCCATCGAGCTATTGATGACTATCAATCTATGAACTTTGACTTCCCGGATGAGAATATCATGTTAGTAATAAATTATGCAAAACCTGGACCGTATGACGGACCTGAACAAGGATCCCGATGGACTATGGTTTTTGATGGAGCTTCCAATGCTCTAGGCAATGGAATTGGTGCAGTGATAATTTATCCTGAAGGTTGTCACACTCCTTTCACTTCTAGACTGTGCTTCGATTGTATGAATAACATGGTTCAGTACGAAGCATGCATCTTGGGTTTGAAGGCTGCCATTGACTTAAGGATCAAGCATTTGAATGTATTCGGAGACACTACTCTAGTGATTAGCCAAGTGAAGGGAGAATGGGACACTAAGCATCCTAACCTGATTCTTTACAAGGAGCTTGCGTTAACTCTGATTCCATGCTTAGAGGAGATCACCTTTGAACATTTTCCTAGAGAAGTAAATCAGTTGGCTGATGCCTTGTCAACAATGTCTTCCATCTTCAATGTCATATGGGCAACAAAGCTCTTATGATAACAATCGAATGATTTGACGAACCTGCACATTGCTATGAGCTTGACACTGACAAAGAGAAACCATGGTTCCATTAGGTGAGAAGATACCTTAAGGCACAAGAATATCCTGAAGGAGCTTCTATCAATGATAAGAAATTATTGTGAAGATTTTCAGCCAAATTCTTTCTAAGTAACAGAATCCTATACAAGTGCAACCATGATTCTACTCTACTCTGATGTGTGGGTAAGAAGGAGACAGAGAAAATTATGGAAGACATGCATGATGGCCTCTTCGGGACCCACTCTAGTGGACACACTATGGCCAAGAAAATCCCGAGGGATGGTTACTATTGGTCCATAATGGAAACTAAATGTCATCATCACTCAAGGACTTGCCACAAGTGTCAAATCTATGCTGACAAGGTCCATGTACCTCATTTTCCTCTAAATGTCATGACTGTGCCGTGGCCATTTATAATGTGGGGCATTTATATGATTATAGAAATCAAACCTACTGCCTCAAATGGACAATGTTTCATCCTTGTTGCCATTGATTACTTTACCAAGTGGGTCGAAGCTGCCTCATATGTCGCTGTTACCAAGAACGTTGTAGCCAGGTTTATCAAGCATAATCTCCTCTATCGTTATGGTAACCCCGAAAGGATTATCACCGACAATAGAACTAACCTCAATAATGCTATAATTACGAAACTTTGTACTCAGTTCAAAATCAAGTATCACAATTCTTCTCCGTACAGACCCAAGATGAATGGCACAGTGGAAGCTGCCAATAAAAATATCAAAAAGATTGTGCAAAAGATGGTGATAACCTATAAAGACTTGCATGAGATGTTACCGTTTTCTCTCCATGGCTACCATACTTCGGCTCGTACGTCAACTGGGGCAACTCCTTTCTCCTTGGTCTATGGCATGGAAGCCATCTTACCGGTAGAAGTTCAGATACTCTCGCTAAGGATAATGAAGGAAGCAAATTTAGGTAAAGACGAATGGATTCAGACTAGGTTGATCAGTTGAACCTAATTGACGAGAAGCGACTGGCTACTGTTTGTCATGGTCAAATGTACCAAAAATGTATGATTAGGGCTTTCAACAAGAAGGTCAAGCATCAAATATATTAGACTGGCGACTTGTTAATAAAGAGCATCATTCTTTCACAAGGCGACCCCAGGGGCAAATGGACTCCAACCTACGAGGGACCATTTGTTGTAAAGAAATTTTTCTCTGGTGGTGCCATGATGCTGACAACTATGGATGGCGAAGACTTCCCACATCCTGTGAATGCAGACATAGTTAAAAAATACTACGCATAAAATGACACGCTAGGTTGACACACCTGGGAAAAATAAGGGCATCCCGGTGAACCAAAGAGGTTCGGGAAAAAATTAGGGATATATGCAAAAGATTGTACACCCGGAGAGTCAAAAACCCGAAAGGGCGACTTGGGAAAAAACGGGTATCCTGGTGGGCTGAAAACCCGAAAGGACGGTCCAGGCAAAAATTAAGGATTAAAAGCGTATTACTATGTCCCGTGGGATCGTTACAGCCAGCTTTATTACCCAAGTCCAAGTTCAAATGGTCCAAGATCAATCTAATCAACTTTTATTCAACGGCAAGGGATAATGTTCGAAGACATAGGGGAAATAGTGGGGTTGGAGCACAATGAGATCACTTTCACATGGCTATTATTTTGTTTTCACTTTGTATTTTTTACATTCTTTCGATGATTTCCTCTTACTAGGATCTCGGTCTCTTTTTACAAAAATGCATGTTCATGGGCAAAACATCAATGCAAATATACTTTGAAATGCAAACTTTCTATTTTTCTATTTTGAGTGCAAAAGTGTCCAATGATTAAAATTGAATGAACATATGCATATGAACATGATTAAACTTTTAACAAACGTATGCTTAAAAATAGTGACAAGCATCTCCTTAAATGCATTTGAAATATCCCCACAGAATTATTTTAATAACATTATCTCCACAGGTTTGGATTCATAAAATCCCCAGCCAGAGTTTCAATCTCTTGAAAATCATCTCCCCAACCGAGTTGGTCTAAAAAAAGAAGCCTTGTGGAGTTTCTTCCTAAAAAAGAAGTCACCTCCCCAACAGTTCGTTAAATATCTTCTTCAACAGGGTTTATTTTCCCCAACAAAATATAGATTCCCCAGCTTAAGTTTGCCTCTCATACTATTACAAATTAAGGGACCACAACCCCTAATCCCCAATGAAGTCGCCAACAGAGTCGTTACTATCCCCGAAAGTTACTGCAAAGCCTGGACCCAACCAGATACCAGTTCAAATCCATCCTACTCTCAAATTGCTTAAACCTGGACTTGACCAATAAACAACCCAAGTTACTGAAGCCTGGACCCAACCAAATACCAATTAACCTCAAGTTCAAATTATTGTAAAACTTGGATCCGACTAGTAAACAGTTCCCAGTTACTAAAGCCTGGACCCGACCAGATAATAGTTTAACTTCTCAAATTTCTTAAGCCTGGACCCGACCAGTCAACAACTCAAGCCTGGACCCGACCAGATAATAGCTTAACTTCCTCAAATTACTACAAAGCCTAGACCCGACCAGAAAACAATTTTAAGTTACTAAAGCTTGGACCCGACCAGATAACAGTTTGACTTCTTCAATTGCTGAAATATGGACCCGACCAGATAACAGTTCAAGTTTCTGAAACCTGGACTCGACCAGATAACAGTAAATCTCAATTCTTAGTTACTAAAGCCTGGACTTGACTAGATAATAATTTGACTTTTTCTATTGCTGAAACCTGGACCCGACCAGATAACAGTTTGAGTTACTAAAGCCTGGAACCGACCAGATAACAATTTAACTTCCTCAAATCATTGCTGAAACCTGGAACCGACCATATAGTAGTTTAACTTCTCTAGTTACTGCAAATCCTGGACCCGACCACTTAACAATTCAAGTTATTGAAACCTGGTCCCGACCAGATACCAGTTAAACCTCGAGTTCAAAATTGTTGAAGGCTGGACCCGACCAGATAGCAGTTTAAAAGCTCCTCTTCCCCAGTAAAGTTTTCCACTATCCCCAGTGAGTTGCTGTACAGCCTGGGATCTGACCAGATAATAGTTAACTTCCTTATCCCCATCAATTTGGTGTGAAACCTAGAATCCAACCAGATAACAACTAACTTTCAAGAGGTAATTCCCCACTAGAGCAACGAACGAATAGAAATCCTGAACTCTTTCCCCAAGAAGAGATCAACACTCTCCACAAAGTCTTTTCAAGAAAAAACTCAATATTCCCTAGTGGAATTCTCCTTAACACAACAGGAATCCCCAGCGGAAGCATTGTGTCCAGCATCTATCAAGGATAGGCTTCAATAACATTTTCGCATTCATATATCATACAACATACATAACACAACATAATCTCATTTATTTTGGGAACATCATTATACCATGCATACATGCACATACAACTAACCCCTTTGTTTCCTTGCAGATAAAATCACTGATCCAAAGACCTCTTCTGGATCATAATTATTTCTTCCACTAAAAGACAGACAAAACACCTAGTTTTCAGCACGAATCGACCAAAGATTTACACTGATTTCCCCCCCCCCCCCCCCCCCAGCTGCTACCATCATCTCTCCAAATGCCATATATAATCCCATTCCCAAATAAATACATTATCGAGTGCAATTTTCTGGGCACTTTCCTGTTCAATCATCTTTCAACTTCAAGTCACGAAAGAAGGATCTGCTAATCTCACTCTTCAGGTTCAAGAAGATTGAACAGGGGCAACTGTTGTACCCCAAAATTTTCACTCTCAATTTCTCAAAGATTCACTCACAAGATCTCCATTGATTCAAGACTGCACCAAGATTGATCAGCTTAAGATACCTCCCCAAACACTGATGACTCAAAATTAGGGTTGGAGTTTGTATAAAGACAATTGGACCTTTAATGCTTCATATTATTTTCATAAATCATTTTGGACTCCCAAGATTGCTCATGTCAAGTTTCAGGCTTTGGATCACATTTTTGCTCAGTCAATTGATCAGGTGACCTGAAATTAACTTTATTGGGGAAAAAGTCAACTATGGTCAATTTAAAGTCAAAACTCGTAATTTTTTTATCCATATCAACATATTAAACTCATATGAACCATTTGGTCATGTTTGTATCACAACTTCTCAAGAAATTTGATCAGATCATCAAAAGGGCAAGATGGTTAAAATTAGGGTTTTGATTGAGAAGTTTCAATTTTTGACTTTTTGACCTAGCACATGACTTGTTGGTTTGAGACATGATATCAAGAATCCAAATGCATCATTTTGACCTAATGGAATGGTTTAAAACATTTCTCAAGATCAATTGATTGATAATTGAAATTTGGTCAACTGATGAAAAAAGTCAATTGTACACTAAGAAGTTAAACTTTGACTTTTGGATTAAAATCAAATTTCAAAAATCTTATTTCATCAAGACATGTCAAGGTATGAAGATTGTTCATCAAGAAATCAAAATTCAAGATTACTTTGAAAAAATTCAAAGTTCTAAACACTTAGAAATTTTTCTAAGTGTTAAGAAAATATGATAATTTCATAACTTTGCCAGATTTTCACCATGATGCAAAATGATTCAAGAAAAACTTCCAACATGGAAGTTGTAGATCTCAATGAGATCGAAACATTTTAGGGAAGAACTTCTTCTAGAAATGCTTGGATCTCAAGTTGTAAATCCATGAAGACATGTCCATGAAACTAAAACACAATAAAATTCTGGGCATTTTAAGTCAGAATTCTGACATAACTTCTGGATCAATTTTCATACAGTTACAATGGGAGTTTGCAAAAGTGATTCAAAGAGGGATTGCAGAGCATGTTACAAGCTTTATAAAAACACAAAGAACTCTTTCAGATCATGCTGGAGCAGGGAGAATCAAAGATCAGAAGTTGGACATTCATTCTTAAATTATGAGTCATTTTCATGATGAACATCTGATCCAATTCCAAGCAATGCTGCATAATCCCACTTTTCAGACCCTCTAAAGTGTATATTTATCCTTAATCAGAAGATTACACAAGCTTTTGAGCTATGAACCACTTGATTTAAGCTTTGTCCAATACACCTTGCCATTTAAGGAAGAAAGTTCACACTTCCATTATGTAAAAGTGACTTTAATCACAAAGTCCACTCTCTTTGAGCTTTGTGTTTGTTCTTTATGCACAAGTGTTGTACCCCAAAATTTGCTCTCTCATGTCTCAAGGACTCTTAGAATTACTTCAGTCAAGTTTCAAGCCTCATACCACATTTTCTAAGAAAAATCATTCAAATTACCAAGAGGGGGAAAAATGAGTAAACATTGGAGTTTCAGCAGGAAAAAGTCAACCTGACGCTAAAAGTCAAACTTTGACTTTTTGACCAAATTTGAGTCCCAAAAATCACATTATGTCAAGACATCCAAAAATGAAGTTTGATCATCAAAAATCAAGAGAATAAAAAATCCAACTTTGCAAGACTTTGAAATTTTTCTAAGTATTTTCTATACTTGGTTAATTTCATTTACTTCATGATATTTTTTGCTACAATTCCAAATAATTCAAAATGATGCAAGTAATTCAAGATATTACAAAGTGGCGTTTTTGAAAATTTACAAATTCTAAAACTATGTCTTGATTGAGTTCTCTCAAAAAAACCTTGCCACATTATTTTGCCCTTGACATAATGTACATGGAATATTCCACAAGACCAAATTTGTGTCATGCTACAAATTATACTGTCCAAAGTTGAACAAAGTGTGATATGCTACATTTCTACAACACCCCATGCTGCCCTGCAAGAAACCTTGTGCCATGCTGCACCCCAAGTATACATGCTGCCTAATACAGTCCAAAACTGCTCTATGCAGTCTGCCCAAGCCTGCATCACAACAGCCCCAGAATTGCACCAAAATGGCAAAGAAAAATCATGGGAAGAAAGTGTCAAAACAGTAAGAAAAAACAATTTAAAATAACTTATTTGACTTCCCCCTAAACCACAGTCAAGGGTCTACAAAAGGGACTGTCTCATAAGACATAAGGGGTTGGATTTCTTGGAGAGGCTGGATTTTTGAAGTGGGATTTTGAGAGAGAGAATAGAGAGTTTGTGTTGAACAGAAAAACAACATCCTTTGAAAAAAACTTGACTCGTTCATTTTCAAAACAAAAAGTTTTGTTCTTATTCAAAACAAGACCCAACCCATTACTCCACCATACAAATTCTCCCATAAGCCAAACAACTCTTCACCTATAAAGACTGTCGAAACATAACAACAGTCCCTGTAGTATTATTCATCTTCACCTTCAAAAAATACCAAAAACATCACAGTACAACCTAACTTAGTTTCAACAGTCCGGGGTAGCTTTCTGGAGATTCATTGAGGTCATCTTAACATTTGGAAAACTTCCAGATTTAAAACAGCCAGTGCAACCCAAAAGGTAAGTCTTCTTGACTTGATATCTTTTCATACATCATTAATGATTTGTTGTTTTTAAAGATAAGATGTAGTATTTTATTATCCCTTTGAACTAGTCATTTGCTTATGGTTTAGGCTTATTCAATCATTTGTTATTTATGTTCATCCATCATATGTTGTAAGCTAACCTGTACAGACAAGAAAAACAATATTTAAAGCAGGAAAATACAACATGTATCGACACATATCCTCATGCGTCGACTCATCCTAGTGAAAAAACAGGGTATGAGTCGACACATAACCCCCATGCATCGACTCATACTGATTTCAGGTTACAAAACAGAAATGGGAAAAGACTATGAGTCGACACATACGCGTTTCGCGTTGATACAAGAAGGTGTATGAGTCGACACATCCCATTATGTGTCGACTCATACTGAGCAGATTTTGTTTTACAGGAGCAAGGAAAATCTATGTGTCGATGCATAGCAGCATGGGTCGACACATAGCAGTTTAAAATGCAGTTTTCCTTTTATTTTACATTGTTTTCATTATCATTCGAATGAAAACACTCTACACAAACACCTCTTTGAATTATGGGGATGAAGTGGAGACTGAAATATTACAAAACCCTTTTCAAAATCACTTTCAAAAACACTCTACACAAACACCTCTTTGAATTATTTTCAAAACAAAACTTTGTACGCATTCTTATAGAAACGAGAATCATTACAAAGTCATATTTTCAAAATACTTTCAAAACCCACACCACAAGCACATTCAAACAAAAGCAAGTGATCTAGCAAGTAACTAAGAGCCCATGGAAAACCATGGATGAAAAGGGTGCTAACACCTTCCCTTTTCATAATCTACCCCCCGAACCCGAGAAAACATCTCTAAAGGTCTTTCCTGTGCTTTTTCACCTTTCCGTATTGGATAAAAGAAAAGTCGGTGGCGACTCTTGCTAAACCACAACATTTGCAAACACAAATGCAAAACATCAAGTCAGTTCTCCCACCGTATCACAGAACTGGAGACTCTGCTGGGGACCTGTATATTTTAAAAGTGGGGTTACCTTAGGGTTAGATCACATTTACTTACCTTCATTTGTTTGAATTGCTTGCTTTACATTATTGACTCCTTGTTTGGGTTTGTTTTGATCCTCTAACCAGATATGGGGCACCTTTTTAGGTAAGTAGAAATAGATTGTGGAAACTGTATGGCGTAGACCAATATGGTTGAAACAATGGCTACGCTAGTGTGAGGCATTTGTGGGTACCGGTATCCCTTGTGGTGAATCGAGGAGAATACGGGGCCGCTGAGTGGCGTCATGAAGCACTAACTGACTTTAGAACCCTAATTGAACAACATGGACATTAGGACGTATTGAGATAACCAGTTTTGATGTAGAGCTGAAAATTGGTTGATACTCGATACTACACTCATTGAGGCTAGACTTTTGGGATATCTCGGCCGCAAGAAAAGATTGGTTATGCTGAGACAATGCCTAAGGGAAAGGTCGGTGATATTGAGATCCTTTAGAACCTGATCACTATTACTAGGACAGGTGGATCCAACTAAACTTCAAGAGGGTACTTACCTATAAAACCCCATACAAGCCTAAACCTAAGGACTGGTCTGCTTTATGTGAATTTATTTGTATATAAACTTGCTTACTTTGCACACTTGTACATAACATCACGAAATCATACCATAGCATTTTTCAATAACATCAAACCATCGCATTTCAAGGATCTCAAGGGCCTATGATGTAGGGTCACATTGAACCAGACGTCTATCAAGAGGCAAGAGGATTTATTTCCCTCTAACCAAACGCCGTCAAAATCAAGTACAACAAACCGGAGTCAAGGGCTATGACCCACTTGACATGGTAAGATTGATTCTAGTTGAAGGACATTCACCGACACGAAGTTCTCCAGTCAGTATTTTTTATCAAAGTTCAACTTCTAACTTTTTATTGTGTTTACCCCGCGAGATCCTTGAAAACATGCATTCACATATCATGCATCATATCATGACAGTTTTCCCCCTTACATGTCTACTTATCTTCCTACTGTTTGTTTCAGTAAGATGGATATGGAACAAACGGTGAAAGGCATCCAGGCTCAAAATGCTCAACTTCAAGAGATGTTCTCAAACCTATCTAAGGGACAAGAAGAGGTCAAGGCTCTCCTCACAAGGGTCATGGTCATGAGGGATCTTGAGGGCAACAAGGATGATCAGTTGGAAAGGCTACAAACTGAAATAGCCATAATGAGGGTCCAAATAATGGGACAACTGGTGGGCCAGATGGCTCTTATACAAAATCTGGCTCAAGGTCAAGAAGAGCTGAAAGTTCTTGTCAACCAACTTCGTCGAGATGATTGCAACCGTATGGGGAAAACAATCAGGATTGGAAATCAAGTCATTGCTCAGCCCCCCATGAGACAAGAATCCGATTTAAAGGAGAGAAGACCTTCCCAATCTGCTTCCACGTAACAAGGCTAACAACGACTTCGTCAACGTCAACCAGAAAATCAGCAAAGGCAAAGCAAGCCCAAAAGACAGTTTACCAACATCAACATGCCACTGTCTCAAGCTTTGCAACACATGCTGAGGATGAATCTGATTACACCAATAAGACCTCATCCAAATCCCAAAACTTTTTCTCCCAGCTACAATCCCGATGCCAGGTGTGCCTATCATTCTGATAGTCCTGGACATGGTACAAACGATTGTTGGGCGTTGAAGTACAAGATTCAAAACCTTATCAACGAAGGAATGCTGGAGTTCACACAAGATGGCCAGACTGAATTATTCTGCCAAAGGCTCACCACCTAAAGTGACAAGTCCAAACAAAGAGGCTTCTGTTCATTTTGAATTTTCAAGTTGTAATTTCTCTTTTGTTATTCAAACAATTATCTATTAATGTCAAACTTTGTTTCATTAATGCATTGCATATGTTTGTCTTGATTTCATCCAATCATTTTCATTACATTTAAACTATGCTTTTTACTCACTCAACCCCTTGCTAAAAGTTACAAGCCTTTAGAGGGAGGATGACGAAAACAATGCCATAATCTCATACAATATGCTTTTGGACAGACCTTGCTGATGATGTACAGGCATTCTTTTAAATCCTAAACACTGGAGTTATAAGGAAGATAATCCCTAGTCAACCCCTTCGAGCCAAAGAAGTAGAAGTTTTTCTTTTTCACAAAATTGAAACCTTTAAACAAAACCTGGGGCAGGGTAGTCTCTCAGTTAATTCAAATGCGCGTTTAGCCGCAAACTCTCATCTCGTAATACAACGAATGACATCAAGAAACATTCCTCTAGAATCAAAATACGGTGATGGTTCTCTATCACATAGGTAGTCATTATCTCTCAAAAAGAAAAGCCCACTAAGTCAAAACCTACGAAGGAGACTTAAAGAAAACTTGGGAATCCAGTTGACTGTAATCTCAAAACAAGAACAGTCAGGCAAAAATAGGGATAACAAATCAAAAGAAAGCGGTCACTACAAATCCTCAACAACATGAAAAAAAAATACTGCAAAAATAGCTGCCTTCCGACAAACTTAACTTGTCTGAGCTATCACCAACGTCATTCCAGACTCAATTGGAGTTCAAACGTACAATTAACTAAGCTTAGGACTGAAGAACATCACGAAGAACAGGTGGGTACAAATACACTTTGAGCCTTCTATTAGAACATAGTTCGATTCTACAACCCTTAATTAGAGTTTTGATGATAAAAGAATAAATAAATTGTAAGATTTATATATAAGACAAATATGCTTCTCAAAATTATGTCTTGTACATACAGAAGTTCTGATGGAATCAACATCAGCATCAGAAGCATCAGAAGATCAGTAACATGTGCTACACGCTGAAGCTACCAGATCATACGCTGAAGCTTGATGACCAGAATCTGCGCATAAACATTTACACTCTGACTCTGATCAAAGATCTTTACCAATTCATCAGCACTCAGAAGCGTCATCATAAGTTAAAGCAAAAAACACTCTGAAGCGTTACCATAAGCAAAGAAGACTCTGAAGTGTTATTAAGAATTCAAGACAGAATTAATTGCTAACGGCTTTATTCAGACAAGATCTTCTCAAAAAAGGAAAGTGCGTTATTATCATTGAAATGGCTTTATGGACAACGTATCTCTGCCTTGCCTATTTAAACAAGTCTCCTTGAGAAAAGACGCACGCATGCACTCACATAATTTGCCAAGCCTTCAAATTACGCTTACTCAAACGCTCTAGCAAATTCAGTTTTATTCCAAGCTTAAATTGTGTAATTATCACAGTTGTGGTATATTGTTTTATTAGAAAACATTAACACATCATTGTTCAAATTATCTGTAAGAGATTTCCTTGAGATAAATCGGTTTGTGGTTATACTCAAGAAGGCTTTAACAGTTGTTAAAGTAGCTGTTGTAATCCTTTGAATATAGTGGATTAAGACCTCGTTGGAGAGAGGCGAAATCACCTTGACGGGTGGACTGGAGTAGTTTGAGATCAAACGAACCAGGATAAAAATAATGTGTTGTCTAAGCATTTGATTTAAGTTTTACAATTCAACCCCCCTTCTTGTGTTTTTCACATCTTCAATTGGCATCAGAGCGCCTGGTTCTGAGCTTATAACACTTAACCGTGTCAGTACAAGATCCAGCGTCAGAAAAACACAATGGCAGGACCAAATTAAAACATCAGCAATGACAACAATGAAGAAAGAGACAGATTCAGTGGCAAACCTCCAGTCTTTGATGGAGAGAACTTTGACTACTGGAAAGACAGAATTGAGAGTTTCTTTCTGGCCCATGATGCTGATCTGTGGGACATGGTGACTGATGTATATACGCACCCAGTGGATGGAAGTGGTCAGAAGATTGACAGGAAAACGATGTCTGATTAGCAAAAGCGTGAGTTCAGAAATCATCACAAGGCCAGAACAATTCTTCTCAACGCCATCTCTTATTTAGAGTATGAGAAGATATCAAACAGAGACACTGCAAAAAATATGTTTGACTCTCTGAGAATGACGCATGAAGGCAACATTCAAGTCAAAGAAACCAAAGCCCTTGCACTCATTCAGAAGTATGAGGCATTCAAGATGGAAGAGAGTGAATCAATAGAAACTATGTTTTCAAGATTTCAAATTCTTGTTGCTGGTCTAAAAGTTCTTGACAAATGGTATTCCACTGCTGATCACGTTAAGAATATCATCAGAAGCTTGCCAAAACAATGGAGGCCAATGGTCACAGCACTTAAGCTAGCCAAGGATCTCAACAAAATCTCTCTGGAGGAACTTGTCATCTCCCTCAGAAGTCACGAGATAGAGCTAGAAGCAGATGAACCTCAAAAGCAAGGTAAGCCATTAGCTTTATAATCTAATAGTAAATCTGACTCCAAAGTTTTGTAGGCTGTGGAAGAAACCTCTGATGGGTCCTCATCAGAAGAAGATGAATTATCTCTCCTCTCCAGAAGGGTGAACCAATTACGAAAGCAGAGGCAAAGGAAGTTCAAGAATCCCAGAAGATCAGAAAATCAGAATGAATCTTTCTCCAGATACAGAAGGTCAGAATCCTCCTCTGGACACAGAAGATCTGAAGGTTCTTCAAGAAATAGAAAGCCAAACAACAAAGACATCATCTGCTATGAATGTAACGAGCAAGGGCACTACAAAAGTGATTGCCCAAAGCTTCAGAAGGAAAAGCCCAAAAAGAAGTTTGGCAAGGAAAAGAAGAAAAGTCTCATGGCTACATGGGATGATTCTGACATATCTGAAACTAACTCAGAATCAGATGATGAAAGAGCAAGCATAGCTCTCATGGAAAACATAACAGAAGACAGTGAAGCTTCTGAGTCAGAATCTGAATCAGATACAAAAGAGGTATTCCTTGACTTTACTATAAACTTTACTAAGGCTGAACTAGCTGAAAGCCTTAATGAAATTCTGGAAAGATATCAGCAGATCAGAGTCAAATTCAGAAACCTGAAAAGGAATCTTGCTTCTGACTCTGATAAGACTGGGAGTCTCAAATTGGAGAATTCTGAGTTAAAAGATAAAATTTCAAAATTAGAAAACCAATTTCAAAACTCTCAGAAGGAAACAATCCCTGAAACTCCCAGCAATGCTGATGAGATCATCAAGGAGTATGATCACAGCTTTCAGAAGTTTCTAGCTAAAAACATAAACAGAAGCAAAATGGCTTCAATGATCTATGGAGTTAGCAGAAATGGCAGAAAAGGGATAGGATATCAAGGTAAGGTACCTACACCAAAAAATGCCATGGATTTAGTTATAAAACATACTCCACTCGATTCACACTTTATATATGGGCACACATATTGTTGTACCCCAAAATTTTCCCTCCCATTTCCTCAACATTTTCTCATCACAAGACCTTTGAAGATCAAGACCCAGTTAGGGTTTCCTCTGCTCAAGACTTCTCCTTGCACTGTGGACTCAAATTAGGGTTTGTGTTTGCCCAAGGATGTTTTGACCTAAAATGCCTAAGATGACTTTCATGTTTCATGTTGGACTCCCAAGTTTATCCTCACCAAGTTTCAAGTCTTGATTCCAAGTTTTGCCCAGTCAATTGAACAGTTGACCTAGAAATCAGCTGTATTGGGGAAAAGTCAACTGTGGCCAATTGACAGTCAAACCTCATGAAATTTGACCCACATCAACATTATGAACTCATATGGACCATTTGATCAAGTTTGGATCACAATTCCACAAGAAATTTGATCAGATCACCAAAAGGGCAAAATGGTCATTTTTAGGGTTTTGACTACACAAAGGCAAATTTTTGACTGTTTGACCTAGCCAATGGCAAATCAAGTTCACATATGGACTCAAGGACTCAATGAAATGGTCTTGACACATTCATCAAGCTCAAAAGATCCCAAGTACACAAGATTGACAGTTGAATTTCCCAGTCAATTGATCAATTTTGACTGTACACTGAAAAGTCAAACTTTGACTTTTTTGGTCAAAATCAAGAGTCAAGATTCATTTTTCATCAAAACATGCCAAATCATGAAACTTGTTCACCAAGAAATCACAAAATGCAAATTAGGGTTTTAAAATGGAATTTTTCATAACTTAGAATTTTTCTAAGTTATGGAAAACCCTAATTTTTTCCCAACTTTGCCCCACTTTTTCACCATGATTCATTTGGATTCAAACAAAAGTCAAAACATGAAAGTTGTAGCTTCTTACATAATCTACAACTTTGATTCACAAAGTTTTCTCATTTGAAGCTTGTATATCAAGTTACAATTTTTTGAATAAGGGCACTAAACCATTTTTAACTTAGTGGAATTTTAACCTATTTTGACAAGGTTTTCTACCCCACTTCAAGGCCATTTTCCATACACTTCCACTTGGAATTTCAATTTGCATTTCAAAGATGGATTGTAGTACACATTCCAAGCTTTCCAAAATGTCCAAGAACTTCTCAAACAACCTCATGGTTAGGGAGAATCAAATTTCACAATATAGCAAAAACTCACTTTTGAATTGACCATTTTTCATGTTCATAACCTTGCAATTTGAACTCAGCATGCTTTAGGGTAGATTATAGGTCCTTAAACCAAGTTGCACTCAATAATTTAATGCATATTCATTGTGTTAAGGTGTTGTTCTATGAGTTTGAACATTGTATGCAAGATTAATCCCAAACTAGATAAAGCATTCTTTCCATTTTTGCAAAAGATCACTTTATGTCAAATTGAAATCCAAGCAAGTACAGTTAGGATCTCATTGGCACAGGTTTATGAGCTAATTTCACTGATCAAGACAAGGGTTTGCAGCTTGTTATGGGGGCCTGCATCAGTCAAAAACACCAACTTGCATTTCTTTGCTTCACATAGAAGAAACATAGCATAACTTGTGACAACTTCCATCTCAGCTTACCAACACAAGAACAAAGTCATCAAACACATTCCAAAGAAGATATCCAAGCTTTTGCACGAGCCTTTGACCTCCATTCCACCCTCCATCTCAGAATCACTCTCAAACTGCAAAAACAGAGTTGTCTCTGCAGTTTGAGTACCAACTTCCATTTCTCTCGAGCATTCTTGTCAAAACCAGTTCATACACATCCCCTAGCATCTATGCAAGCTAACCATGGCCTGAAACCTGACATGTAATCCCTCTAAGCCACTTCACCATTTTTGTTTTTCTGTTTTGCAGTTGGAGTTCACTAGCACGATTCAGGGAGTTTCAAGACAAAGTAGGACTTGGAAAAGCATCCTTACACTTCAAGGAAGCTATACAAATCATCATTTTACTCTGAAACATCCTCCATTACAAAGCACGATTCCAACTGAACAGGTACATTCATGAAGTTCTATCTCTCTTATTAGGCATTGTTAGCTTTAGGTTTGTGAAGAAAATATGTCACAATCATAGCCCTGAACATGCCCATATAGTTAGATTTCATTTATGTTATGTGTGCTGCAAGAATTTTGAGTCTGAACATGGCATAAAAATTAGGTCAGAAATTGGGGGAGAAGAAATTCTCCCTCATCTTAGAGAGTTAGGTCAAGTTCTATACATGGTTAGAATCGTCTCTTCATGCTGAACATTTGTTATGTTATGAGTTTTTGCTAAAAAGCCAGGAATCAAGAGTTGGAAGATGATGAACATGGCGCGCGTTTTTTCAATATTGTTGCTGGAGGTTGAAGACAGTGGTCTTTGGGCTGGGCCTGTGTGTTTTTCTTATTTGCACCACTATTTTGCTTTTACACCCCCAAGGCCCATTTGCTGATTCCTTTGACTTTTTTGACTTTTTCTTTTTTGATTGACTTTGTTTATTTTTTCTCATGACATTAAAAAAATAAAAATATTTTTTCCATCATTTTTGAATTTATTGCATATTTATTTGATTATTTCTTTTGATTGAACATAAATATTATATATACTATTATTTAGAATAAATAGAAAAAATAGTGTAAATACATTTTATTTTTGTTTACCTTCTGAAAATATTTCACAATAAAAAATACTTTTTTATTTATTTTATTAAATATTAAATATATATTATTTTATATATAATGCATATTTAGAATTTAATATATATATATATATATATATATATATATATATATATATATATATATATATATATATATATATATATATATATATATATATATATATATATATATATATATATATATATATATATATATATATATATATATATATGTTTATTAATATATTTAGGTTAGAATATAAAAAATATTTGAATTTTTCATTTTTATTAATATTTGATATAAAAAATACTTTTTTTTTATATAATGTACTTCATTTTATTTCTATTTTTGTACATAATAAATAAATACTTGTATTAAATTAAAATAATAATACATTTTCTTTAATAAAATTAGGGTTTTGCCCCAAATTCAAAATACTCCAAAAATAATATCTTTTCATTTTTACATAAATAACACTTATTTCATACATATACAAAACATTTTTGCATCTTGCATTTTTTTTTATTATTTCCATTTTATTTTTATTTAATTATTGTACATTAATTAAATTGTATAAATTCAAATTGATGTAATAGTTTTAGGTTTACATTACTTGTCAATATCCCCATTTGAACATTTGTATCCCCCTTCCCATATTTGGTTTTGTAATAGCCTAGTAAATTTATTTTCGCACTTTATTGCTTTCTAATGATAACATGTTAGAATTAGGGTTTGTATGTAAAAAACGACAAAAAATAGTTATGACCTAATCTCAAGATAAACAAGCATGAAAATGGACACACAAATCACACTTGCACCCCCTAGGGTACTCCACTTGTTGCCTTTCAAAATTGGGCCATATTGCATGTTAGGTCTCTTTGGGCAAAACAAACAAATTGAATGATCATAGTCCCTCGATAACATTTTTTCAAAACAAACAAAAACAAATGATCAAGTCCCTTAAAGAAAATGCCCAAAGATACTTGGCACCATTGCAATTATGGTCTAAACGATGACCCACGCCCGTCCCTTTCACATCCTAAACATAAGATTGTCCACCAAATACAATGGTGGAACAAACTTGTTAAAAGGGTTAAAACATAGCAATAATCTTTTGAGAAATTTAGGAGTAGATAACCTCTTAGTTACTTGAATCAAACTTGCAAAAACAAAACACTTGCCTATTTTTTCAAACCACACATCACTACACTTTCAAAACCACTTTCAAAAACAAATGAAAACCTTTTCAAAAGACGTACATCTTTGTATACATCCCCACATGGATCATTACAAAGGTTGCCACCACATTGGCCTCTTTTCAAAACATTTTCAAACCCACACACTCAAGCACCATTTAAAACAATTGAAAACAAAACGCAAGTGATCTAAGCAAGTAACTAAGAGCCCATGGATAACCATGGATAGAAAGGGTGCTAATACCTTCCCTTTCTATAATCTACTCCCCGAACCCAAGAAAACATCTCAAAAGGTTTTTGCTGTGCTTTTTAACCTTTCCTTAGGATAAAATAAAAAGTCGGTGGCGACTCTTGCTCAACCGAAACATTTGCGAAAACAAACGCAAAACCTCAAGTCAGTTCTCCCACCGTATCACAGAACTGGCGACTCTGCTGGGGAGTTCTTATAAAAGTGGAGTAACCTTAGGCTTTAGATCACCTTTGTTTTCAATTGTTTGCTTTGTTTGCTTTTATATTTGTGGGCTTTGCATCGGAGTTTCATAGATCCTAACCCGGATCTGGGAAATACCCTTTTTAGGTAGCATAATCTGTGAGGGACCTGTCCGGCGTAGACCGACATGGGTGAAACAGTGGCTACGTTGGTGTGGCATCTTAGTCTGTACCTATATCCCTTGTGTTGCAACGGGGAGAATATAGGTCTTCTAAGGGGTCATTAAACACCAACCAACCTTAGAACCCTAAATTGACCAACTTGGCTATTAGGACAGTAGCAGTATGCTACACTCATTGAGGCTAAACTCTCGAGATGGTTCTGGCCGCGAGAAAAGATTGCGATGCTGGAGTTATGACCGATTGAGGTTAGCCAATGATTTGAGATCCTCTAGAACCCGGTTACTTTTCAATAGGACAGGTTTTAACCAACAAAACCAAAAGAGGGTAATACCTGAAACTCATGCTGGCCTGAAACCTAAGGGTGTCTTGTGTGACTTGTGTGCCTTATTTGCCTATGTGAATACTTGTGGTGTGCTTCATCATAGCATCATGCCATCATACCATTGCATGCATCCTGTATAAAGGACTAACCCATTTCAAAGACAAAAAAGGTTTCATCTTTGCTCTGTTTTGTAGGACATCATGATGCCCGTGCGTAGGAATACTGTCCGGCTCAACTTTGTTCAACCACCTGTGTTACTCAAGGATTTGGTTGGAAGGATTCCAAAAACTTCTTCCTTCATCAACAGACATGGTTCTCTCCTTGGCTTGGTCACTGCAAAATGGGACCAACAACTGATAAGTGTTCTGACCCAGTTTTATGACCCTCTGTATCATTGTTTCACCTTTCAAGACTTCCAGCTGGTTCCTACCCTGGAAGAGTTCTCTTATTTGCTTGGGATCCCTGTCTTGGAACAAACTCCATTCACTGGTTTGGAAAAGACTCCTAGGCCTGAAGAGATTGCTGCAATTCTCCCCTTGACCAAAGAAGAGGTATTGTCCAACTGGGAAACTAGAAATGGGATCAAGGGCTTTTTGGTCAAATTTCTGGTTGGCAGGGCTAATGATTTCTGGAATGACTTGGACTTCAAGGCGTACGAGGATATTCTGGCTCTTTTGATCTATGGTCTGGTATTGTTTCCCAACCCCGACACCTTTATCAGTATCCATGTCATAAGGATCTTCATGTCTCGGAATCCGGTACCCACTCTTTTGGGTGATATTCTACAACAACTCTATGCTCGTACTGCTCGAAAACGGGGAACTCCGTGGTGTTGTGCTCCTTTGCTAATAAGGTGGTTTATTTCGCACCTTCCTAAGTTCGCTCTGAAAAATGAAGAAGGAAAAGGTTGGGCTAGGAGGTTAATGTCTCTCACTGATAATGACATCACCTGGACTCTCAGAGGTTTGGATGAGGTAGCTGTTATTGACCGTTGCGGAGAATACCCTAATGTTCCGTTGATTGGTATCCAAGGAGGTATCTCTTACAATCCATGCTTAGCTCTCCGTCAGTTTGGAAGAGCCAGAGGAGATGGGCCTCATGAAATGCTGGTTCCTCACTTCCATTTTGAGTTTCAGGCAGACAGTGACAAACTACGCCAGAGATTCATTAGAGCTTGGGACAGAATCCACAAAGCCAACCCACATGAGTTGGGACCAAAGACTTCTCTGCCATTGAAGCCCTATTGCAAATGGGTCCGCATCCGTGCTCAAAGGTTAGGTATGCCCTACGAAGCTGTTAGACCTCTCATTCTTGAGTCTCCTGTTGAAGATGAGGTTCCTCCAACTGTTCTCCCTCCTCAAATACCTACTGAGTTTGACACCATGAAGAGATCTTGGGCACAGCTAAAGGAAGAACGGGATTTCTATCGGGAGAAATTCAACGAGCAGGAACGGAAGATCCAGAGGCTGACTAAGCAATTGGAGGAAGAACGGGTCCTGAACAACTACATCAGCACTGAAAAGAGGAGGCCATGGGAGCATTGATGGGCTTTGGATATTTCTTTTTACAACTTTTATTTCCTTTCCAGTATTTTTCATTCCTGTAATGCCTAAGGGCAAATTGTTGAATAATTGAAGTTTTTTTAATCTAATGAAGTGTGTTTCCCTTTTTTGTCTACAAAGTTGAATCTTGTTTGTCTTTGAAAACATAAAACATACGCATTCCATTGCACCATATGCATAGCAGGTACCCTATTTCACAGGTTGCTTAATCTCCTTCGCTGTTTATTTTAAACAGTCATCATGAATCCAGACTCCTCCAGTGAGCAAGCAATCAAGGCCCTTCAGGCCCAAAGTGCACAGTTTCAAGAGATGGTCCTAAGCCTAGCCCAAGGTCAGCAAGAGTTGAAGACTCTACTCCTGAAGAAGAAGAAGAAAAAGAGGATCGCGTTGTTCAACACCGGACGCAGATTTGGGAACACACTCCATAATGAAGCTGATCCAACTACTTCTTCTGCTGAGAAAAACAGTCCCCAAGGGGGAGGAGCTCCTAGTCCCGCAGTCTCCGACAACGAGACGGACTATAACGACGAACAATACCCACCTGCTGCTGACAGATACAAGCAATTGGAGGACCGCTTAAGCGCCATGGAAATTCAGAACGTGCCGGGGCTGGATTTCAGAGATTTGGGGTTATCTTCTGGGGTAGTAATTCCACACAAGTTTAAGGCGCCTGCCTTCGCCAAGTATGATGGGGTCTCCTGCCCAAAGCTGCACCTAAGGTCGTACGTAAGGAAGATCCAACCTTACACGACGGATAAGAACCTTTGGATTCACTTCTTCCAAGATAGCCTCTCGGGGTCACAGCTTGAATGGTTCTACCAATTAGATGGAACTAGCGTCCGACACTGGGAAGATTTGGCAACCGCATTCTACAGACAATACCAATACAATTCTGATCTCGCTCCTACGCGTACCCAACTTCAGGGTATGTCTCTAGGAATGGGTGAAGGGTTCAAAGAGTACGCACAAAAATGGAGAGATTTGGCTGGCAGGGTGTAGCCTCCATTGACTGATCGTGAGCTGGTTGCTATGTTCCTAGGGACGTTGTCTGGTCCATTTTTCAATCATTTGGTTGGTAACTCCTCCGCTGGGTTTACAGATTTTATATTGACGGGAGAAAGAATTGAAGCTGGCATCAGGTCAGGCAAGATACAAAAGGCTGCCTCCACAAGTACTGAGAAGAGGCCGTTTAAGAAAGAAGCAAGTGCCGTCTATGGTCCTAGAAGACAAATCAAGCCCGAAAGTCGCCAAGCCGTCAATGCTTTGGTCATCTCGAAACCTGTTGCTGCTCCTCAGCAGTACAATCAACAAAGAAGCGAAAGGCCCAAGAGGCAGTATACTCGACTGAGTATGACCTTATCTCAAATTTTACCCCAACTATTATCCACCAACCTGGTGACCCTCAAAGAAGCTCCTAAGGTCGTCAACACTGCGTCTCCTAAGTATAACCCAAATGCCCGGTGTGCTTATCATTCTGATAGTCCCGAGCACACTACTGATGATTGCTGGGCCTTGAGAAACAAAGTGCAAGATCTGATCGACGCAAAGGAAATTCAGTTTGAGGCGCCGGAGAGACCAAATGTTGTAACTGCTCCTATGCCCCAGCATAGAGTAAATGCCATTGAGGAAGAATTGTATGCTGTTTCGGTAAATGAAGTTGTTACCCCTCTGAAGACCGTCAAGAAGAACCTACTGCTGGCCGGTTTATTTCCGGGTTGCAGTGAAGGTTGCCTGTTCTGTGCTGTTTCCCTATCTGGTTGTCCCTTGCTGAAGTTAGGCGTCCAAAGCCTAATGGATAGCAAGGAGATTCTGTTTAAGAAGTCTGCTGTTCAGTTGGTTCCGGTAAAAGAAGTTTCTGTGGTTACCATCTTCAATAATCCAATCAAGGCTCTCCCGAAGAAGCCTGTTCAAATCATGACTGTTGCACCTGTGGTTATTACTGTTCCGGGGCCTCTCCCCTACGTATCTGATAAAGCTGTCCCCTGGCATTATGGGGCAGACGTATATGTGAATGGAATCAAACAAGAATTCGACACTGGCGCCAGTATCTGCGATATCACTGGTCCAGCC
The DNA here is from genome assembly GCA_948472305.1 of Vicia faba. NCBI lineage: Eukaryota > Viridiplantae > Streptophyta > Magnoliopsida > Fabales > Fabaceae > Vicia > Vicia faba. The sequence continues at coordinate 920,696,501 of OX451741.1, read as the reverse complement.
AAGGTCACCCGCAGTGGCAGGCTCTTCTCGCCTGACATTGAACCACCCGCTACTCGAAGACCCCTCCTTATAACACCCACAAGTTTACCTGTTCCTGCTGCTGATCAAGTTGTTTCCCCTGCCGCCGAGTCATCTAATGCTCGGGGCAAAGGGATCGAAGAGGAGCCTGCCCGGATGGAGGCACCAATACCTATAAATGCTGAGGCCTCCCAACAAGAAATGGAGGAGATCCTGAAAATAATAAAGAAGAGTGATTTCAATGTTGTCGAGCAACTGGGGCATACGCCCTCCAAGATCTCCATGCTCTCCTTATTGCTATGCTCTGAGGCCCATGCTAAGGCCTTGATCTCATTTCTCAAGACGGCCCATGTGCCGCAGGAAACGTCTGCAGTCCAGTTCACTGATTGCGTAGCAAATCTGACAGCAGACAATGGCTTGGGTTTTTCAGATGCTGACCTGACTGCGAAGGGAAGAGACCACAATGATGCCCTGCATGTCTCTATCGAATGCAGGGGCACTACTCTGGCGCATGTATTGGTGGATACTGGTTCTTCCTTGAATGTTCTACCGAAAAAGGCTTTAGACCGTTTGGATTATGAAGGCCTAGAACTGAAGCCCAGCAATATCATCGTCAGGGCCTTTGACGGTTCAAAAAGGATGGTTCATGGAGAGGTTGACATCCCTATTCGTGTGGGCTCTCAGGTGTTTGACTCTACTTTTTATGTGATGGATATACGTCCATCGTACTCTTGTCTACTGGGTCGACCTTGGATCCATAAAGCTGGGGCAGTAACCTCTACCTTGCACCAGAAGCTAAAGTACCCTGTCAGAGGGAAGATCGTCATCGTGCAAGGAGAAGAGGAGTATATGGTGAGCCATTTGAATTCCTTCAGATACATTGAGATGGACGGGGAGTTTATTGGAACCCCCTTTTAACATTTCGAGGAGGTGCTTCCAATTTCAGCAGCGGCAGAAACAGCAGTCGAAGAGAATGTTCCTTTGAAGATGGCTTCCTTAAGGGATGCCCGGGCTGTGGTTCAGAAAGGCAATTGTGCAAACTGGGGTCAGCTTCCTGACTTCACTCAGAAGAACGACAAGTTTGGGCTGGGCTTTACTGCAGAGGCTCAGAGGGATGTGCGCAAGGAGAATATCAGAAAGGCTCCGGTGTTTATCTCCAATCCAAGGGTGAATGCTATCGAGGAGGATGTAGAGGAAGCAGAGTTTGACAGTTGGATCTACCCGACTACCAGCAACGGACCAAGCAACTGGACGGCAAAGGATTTTACACCTATCACATTTGTCACGCAGTAATTGATTTCTTTTGATTTCCAAATTTGTAACAAACAATATGTTAAAACTTTATTGGCTTGGTGTCCTACCCGGGGCATCGTAGCTCCATTTGTGAGGGCTTTTTGTATGACATTTTCATATATCATCAATCAAAACATTGGACGTTTGTTGCATTTCAAAACTTGTGCTCTTTTTCTTTGTGTTATACATATTGCAAAACAGCTATATTTACACACACTCACTTATACAGGTTTCAATCCACTCTGGATCTCACTGGTAACAGCTCTGCTACCGCCAGTTATGACTTTGAGAATCCGATCAACTTGGCCGAAGACGAAGGTGAAGATGATTGCGAAGTGCCTGGTGAACTCGCAAGGCTGCTACTCCAGGAAGAGAGAGCTATTCAACCACATGAAGAGCCGGTGGAGACAATTAACCTGGGTACTGAGACAGATAGGAAAGAGGTCAAGATTGGTGCCAATCTAGAGCTCAGCGTGAAGCAACGATTGATCCAGATGCTACAGGATTACATGGAGATTTTTGCTTGGTCCTATGAAGATATGCCTGGTTTGGATGCCGACATTGTAGTTCATCACCTGCCAACCAAGGAAGACTGCCCTCCGGTAAAGCAAAAAGTCCGACGGATGCGACCAGAGATGTCTGAGAAGATCAAGGCCGAGGTTATGAAACAGTTTGATGCCGGGTTCCTTGCAGTAACTTCTTACCCTCAATGGGTTGCCAATGTGGTGCCAGTGCCGAAGAAGGACGGTAAAGTCAGAATGTGTGTTGACTATAGGGATTTAAACAGGGCCAGCCCCAAGGATGACTTCCCCTATCTCACATTGATGTCCTTGTTGACAATACAACTCAACACAAGGTTTTCTCCTTCATGGATGGTTTTTCGGGGTATATTCAGATTAAGATGGCTCCAGAAGATATGGAGAAGACTACCTTTGTGACTCAGTGGGGCACCTTCTGTTATAAGGTCATGCCATTCGGATTGAAAAATGCTGGGGCAACCTATCAACGTGCCATGGTCGCTTTATTTCACGATATGATCCATCATGAGATTGAGGTATACGTTGATGACATGATTGCAAGGTCTCAAACTGAGGAGGAGCACCTTGACCATCTGAGGAAGTTGTTTGACCGACTCAAGTTATACAAGCTGAGGTTGAATCCCAACAAATGTACCTTTGGGGTAAGATCCGGAAAATTGCTAGGTTTCATTGTAAGTGATAAAGGTATTCAGGTGGACCCTGCTAAGGTAAAATCCATACAAGAGATGCCGACTCCAAAAACAGAGAAAGAAGTCAGAGGCTTCCTGGGACGACTAAATTACATTGCCCGATTCATCTCACACCTGACTGCTACTTGTGAGCCAATCTTCAAATTGCTGAAGAAAGATCAAGTAGTACGCTGGAATGATGAATGTCAGGCCGCCTTTGAAAAGATAAAGGAATATCTCCAAGAGCCACCCATTCTTATGCCACCGGTGGAAGGAAGACCTCTGATACTATACTTGACAGTACTTGACAATTCAATGGGGTGTGTGCTGGGGCAGCATGACGAGTCTGGCCGAAAAGAGCACGCTATTTATTACTTGAGCAAAAAGTTTACCAACTGTGAGTCTCGTTACTCACTGCTTGAGAAAACTTGCTGCGCTCTTGTATGGGCTGCTCGCCGGCTGAGACAGTATATGCTGACTCACACTACTCTATTGATTTCAAAGATGGATCCCATCAAGTACATATTTGAAAAGCCCGCTCTGTCTGGAAGAATAGCGAGATGGCAAATGATCTTAACAGAATACGATATCCAGTATACAACTCAGAAAGCAATTAAAGGAAGTGTACTGGCGGATCATTTGGCACACCAACCTGTGGACGATTACCAATCATTGAACTTTGATTTTCCGGACGAAGATATCATGGTGGTAACTGACTGTGAAGTACCTGGACCGGATGAAGGACCTGAGGAAGGATCCCGATGGTCTATGAATTTTGACGGAGCCTCCAATGCTTTGGGTAACAGCGTTGGCGCTGTAATCATATCTCCAAAAGGAACTCATACTCCACTCACCGCCCGATTATGTTTCAGCTGCACCAACAACATGGCAGAATATGAGGCATGTATCATGGGTCTTCAAGCTGCAATCGATTTGAGGATCAAGTTTCTAAGTGTCTTCGGAGATTCCGCTCTCGTGATCAATCAGATCAAAGGCGAGTGGGATACGAAACACCCAAATCTTATCCCTTACAAAGAGTACGTGTTGACCTTGCTCCCCCACTTTGAAGAGATAACTTTCGAACACTTCCCTAGAGAGGAGAATCAGCTAGAGGACGCCCTAGCTACGATGTCTTCAATGTTCAAAGTTAAATGGGACAACGAGGCTCCCCGAATCGTTATCTGGAAGTTGGATGAACCGGCATACTGCTGCGAGCTCGAGGCTGAGAAGGTGATTGAAAAACCATGGTATCATGAGGTGAAGAGGTACTTGGAAGCTCAGGAATACCCTGAAGGCGCGTCTGTCAATGATAAGAAGTTCATGAGGAGGTTTGCTGCAAAATTCTTCCTCAGCAACGGCATTCTCTACAAGCGGAATCATGATTCGACTCTGTTACGTTGTGTGGATAAGGCTGAAGCAGAGAAAATTATGATAGAATTACATGAAGGCACATTTGGAACACATTCCAGTGGACACACCATGGCTAAGAAAATCCTTCGGGCAGGATATTTCTGGTCCACAATGGAAGCCGATTGTTACCAACACTCCCGAACTTGTCATAAATGCCAGATCTATGCTGACAAGGTACATATCCCTCCGGTTCCTTTGAATGTCCTGACGGCACCTTGGCCTTTTCCAATGTGGGGCATCGATATGATCGGTGAGATCCGACCGACGGCATCCAATGGGCATCGCTTCATCTTGGTGGCGATCGATTACTTCACGAAGTGGGTTGAGGCAGCTTCCTACGCCACAGTAACCAAGAGCGTCGTGGCACGTTTCATCCGGCATAATCTGATCTGTCGGTACGGCGTCCCGGAAAGAATCATTACGGACAATGGTAGCAATCTCAATAATTCAATGATCACTGAACTCTGTGAACAATTCAAGATACAGCACCACAATTCTTCTCCCTACCGGCCTAAGATGAATGGGGCTGTAGAGGCAGCTAATAAGAATATCAAGAAAATTGTGCAGAAGATGACAGTGACCTATAAAGATTGGCACGAGATGTTACCGTTCGCTCTTCATGGGTACCGTACCTCAGCAAGGACGTCAACCGGGGCAACTCCCTTCTCCTTGGTCTATGGCATGGAGGCAGTCTTGCCAATTGAAGTCCAGATACCCTCTCTCCGGATAATGAAGGATGCAGACTTGAATGAAGATGATTGGATCCAAACTCGACTTGATCAATTAAATCTGATTGACGAAAAGAGGCTCACTGCTATCTGTCATGGTCAAACATATCAAAAACGGATGATCAGGGCATTTAACAAGAAAGTCAGACCACAAGAGTATCAAGTTGGAGACCTGGTAATCAAACGCATCATCCTTCCTCAAAGTGATCCTCGGGGCAAATGGACCCCTACATACGAGGGGCCATTTGTGGTTAAACGTGTGTTCTCAGGAGGAGCCATGATCCTAACCACCATGGATGGTGACGACCTTCCTCACCCCGCCAATGCAGACATAGTGAAAAAATACTACGCATAAATAAAAGACCCGCTAGGTTGACATACCTAGGCAAAAATAAGGGCTTCCCGGCGAACCAAAAGGGTTCGGGCAAAAATAAGGGATGAAATGAATAAAAATCTGTACACCCGGCAAGTCGAAAACCTGAAAAGGCGGCTTGGGCAAAAATGGGTATCCCGGTGGACCGAAAACCCGAAAGGGCGGTCCAGGCAAAATTTAGGGATAAAAGCGTAACACTATGTCTCATTGGATCACTTCGCATCCGGAATTCGGCATCAACTATTTGGCTCCAAATTTCGGCATTGACCAATCAGCTTCATCTTCAATTAGGCAGCAAAGCGATGAGACATTCGAAGACATAAAGGCGATAGCAGAGTTGGAACCCAGTGGGATTGTTCACATAGCTGTTTTGTTTCCTTTTTCAAATTGTAAACTCTATGTTATTTGGCGGCGTCCTCTTACTAGGATGTCAGCCTCTTGTACAAAAACGCCTATTCACAGGCAAAGTTTAAATCAATACAAATTCACTTGTCCACACAAATTACCATTGTTTTCCTTTTTTCTGTTTTGTCTTGCGAAGAACGTCCAATGTTCATTTTTGATATATGCATTTGACATTAAATTGCTGATTCGTAAATGTTTACATATGAAACAAGAGATTGATTACAGGTGACATCAGAGATAGGGGCAATGTGAAGTTTTCTGAGGCAGTCTAGTTGTTTTATCCGCCAAGGTACCGAGGCAGGTTCAACTGAAGAATGTGGCCAAATCATCTCAACTCCCCGCAGAGTAAAACAAGATTCAGCAATACTTTCCCCAAGCGGAGTTGACTCCCCAACAATCCTGAAAAGTCTCAACATCCCCCGGCGGGTCTTAAAGCTCATCCCCAGTAGGTCCTGGAAGCTTGTTCCCTATAGTGCACGGACGTCTCTCCCGAGTTTTATTTAGAGTTATTTCCTCACAAGGACTTATAACTGGGTTTATCCTCAGCTAAAAACCACAGAAGACCGCCCTCGGCGAAGTTCCTTCAATCCCCGACGGAGTTTATCTTTGGTTCTCCCCAGCGGAGTTTATCATCATTATCCCCAGCGGAATCCCTCATTAAAGTCCTCAACAGGCCTCCCATCAAAACTTCGGCCAAGTATCTCTTCCACAGAGCAACTCCCCGGCCGGTCGTCGAGGATTTATTTTCCTAAGACGAAATTACATGCATAAACATTTCACATTTTCGTGCATCTTGTTTACATATATGATAAAGCGCATACAACACTATCTCATGTTAAACATCATGACACCATGCATATCATACATCATGACATTACATACAACTTATGTTTTTGCCTGTTCAGGGTAAAAGACAATCCCAAAGACAATTACCCTCAACTGTCACAATTCCAGATTCGATACCTGTATCTAGCCAGGGCACATCTGAGAGTGATCAGTTTCAAGACTCAATTCATGTATCTAGCCAGGGCACGTCTGAAGAGTTCGAAGATTCGATTCCTGTATCCAGCCAGGGCACATCTATCAACTACAACATTTCCAGATTCAATTCCTGTATCCAGCCAGGGCATATCTGTTGACTACATTTCCAGATTCGATTCCTGTATCCAGCCAGGGCATATCTATTGACGACCATTTCCAGATTCGACTCCTGTATCCAGCCAGGGCACATCTGTGAGCAACCGATTGTAGATTCGATACCTGCATCTAGCCAGGGCATATCTGCATAAGGAGATTGAAGATCAAACACCTGTAACAAGTCAGGGAAACATCAGCCTCTCCCAAATACACAAGTTCTCGCTAACGAATCTCTTATGAGATCAACACCTCCAAATGGCATCTATAAGCCCATTCCCGACGTCACACTGTTGAGACTCCAGCATGCGAGTGCAAATTTCCGGGCACTCTAGTGTCCAATCTCCTTTTACCCTCGAGTCACGAAAGGCAAACTTGCCAATCTAACTCTTCAGGTCCAAGAAGATTGAACAGGGGCAACTGTTGTACCCCAAAATTTGCCCTCCCATTTCCTCAACATTTTCTCATCACAAGACCTTTGAAGATCAAGACCCAGTTAGGGTTTCCTCTGCTCAAGACTTCTCCTTGCACTGTGGACTCAAATTAGGGTTTGTGTTTGCCCAAGGATGTTTTGACCTAAAATGCCTAAGATGACTTTCATGTTTCATGTTGGACTGCCAAGTTTATCCTCACCAAGTTTCAAGTCTTGATTCCAAGTTTTGCCCAGTCAATTGGACAGTTGACCTAGAAATCAGCTGTATTAGGGAAAAGTCAACTGTGGCCAATTGACAGTCAAACCTCATGAAATTTGACCCACATCAACATTATGAACTCATATGGACCATTTGATCAAGTTTGGATCACAATTCCACAAGAAATTTGATCAGATCACCAAAAGGGCAAAATGGTCATTTTTAGGGTTTTGACTGCACAAAGGCAAATTTTTGACTGTTTGACCTAGCCAATGGCAAATCAAGTTCACATATGGACTCAAGGACTCAATGAAATGGTCTTGACACATTCATCAAGCTCAAAAGATCCCAAGTACACAAGATTGACAGTTGAATTTCCCAGTCAATTGATCAATTTTGACTGTACACTGAAAAGTCAAACTTTGACTTTTTTGGTCAAAATCAAGAGTCAAGATTCATTTTTCATCAAAACATGCCAAATCATGAAACTTGTTCATCAAGAAATCACAAAATGCAAATTAGGGTTTTAAAATAGAATTTTTCATAACTTAGAATTTTTCTAAGTTATGGAAAACCCTAATTTTTTCCCAACTTTGCCCCACTTTTTCACCATGCTTCATTTGGATTCAAACAAAAGTCAAAACATGAAAGTTGTAGCTTGTTACATAATCTACAACTTTGATTCACAAAGTTTTCTCATTTGAAGCTTGTATCTCAAGTTACAATTTTTTGAATAAGGGCACTAAACCATTTTTAACTTAGTGGAATTTTAACCTATTTTGACAAGGTTTTCTACCCCACTTCAAGGCCATTTTCCATACACTTCCACTTGGAATTTCAATTTGCATTTCAAAGATGGATTTTAGTACGCATTCCAAGCTTTCCAAAATGTCCAAGAACTTCTCAAACAACCTCATGGTTAGGGAGAATCGAATTTCACAATATAGCAAAAACTCACTTTTGAATTGGCCATTTTTCATGTTCATAACCTTGCAATTTGAACTCAGCATGCTTTAGGGTAGATTACAGGTCCTTAAACCAAGTTGCACTCAATAATTTAATGCATATTCATTGTGTTAAGGTGTTGTTCTATGAGTTTGAACATTGTATGCAAGATTAATCTCAAACTAGATAAAGCATTCTTTCCATTTTTGCAAAAGATCACTTTATGTCAAATTGAAATCCAAGCAAGTACAGTTAGGATATCATTGGCACAGGTTTAGGAGCTAATTGCACTGATGAAGACAAGGGTTTGCAGCTTGTTATGGGGGCCTGCATCAGTCAAAAACACCAACTTGCATTTCTTTGCTTCACATAGAAGAAACATAGCATAACTTGTGACAACTTCCATCTCAGCTTACCAACACAAGAACAAAGTCATCAAACACATTCCAAAGAAGATATCCAAGCTTTTGCACGAGCCTTTGACCTCCATTCCACCCTCCATCTCAGAATCACTCTCAAACTGCAAAAACAGAGTTGTCTCTGCAGTTTGAGTACCAACTTCCATTTCTCTCGAGCATTCTTGTCAAAACCAGTTCATACACATCCCCTAGCATCTATGCAAGCTAACCATGGCCTGAAACCTGACCTGTAATCCCTCTAAGCCACTTCACCATTTTTGTTTTTCTGTTTTGCAGTTGGAGTTCACTAGCACGATTCAGGGAGTTTCAAGACAAAGTAGGACTTGGAAAAGCATCCTTACACTTCAAGGAAGCTATACAAATCATCATTTTACTCTGAAACATCCTCCATTACAAAGCACGATTCCAACTGAACAGGTACATTCATGAAGTTCTATCTCTCTTATTAGGCATTGTTAGCTTTAGGTTTGTGAAGAAAATATGTCACAATCATAGCCCTGAACATGCCCATATAGTTAGATTTCATTTATGTTATGTGTGCTGCAAGAATTTTGAGTCTGAACATGGCATAAAAATTAGGTCAGAAATTGGGGGAGAAGAAATTCTCCCTCATCTTAGAGAGTTAGGTCAAGTTCTATACATGGTTAGAATCGTCTCTTCATGCTGAACATTTGTTATGTTATGAGTTTTTGCTAAAAAGCCAGGAATCAAGAGTTGGAAGATGATGAACATGGCGCGCGTTTTTTCAAATATTGTTGCTGGAGGTTGAAGACAGTGGTCTTTGGGTTGGGCCTGTGTGTTTTTTCTTATTTGCACCACTATTTTGCTTTTACACCCCCAAGGCCCATTTGCTGATTCCTTTGACTTTTTTGACTTTTTCTTTTTTGATGTGACTTTGTTTATTTTTTCTCATGACATTAAAAAAATAAAAATATTTTTTCCATCATTTTTGAATTTATTTCATATTTACTTGATTATTTCTTTTGATTGAACATAAATATTATATATACTATTATTTAGAATAAATAGAAAAAATAGTGTAAATACATTTTATTTTTGTTTACCTTCTGAAAATATTTCACAATAAAAAATACTTTTTTATTTATTTTATTAAATATTAAATATATATTATTTTATATATAATGCATATTTAGAATTTAATATATATATATATATATATATGTTTATTAATATATTTAGGTTAGAATATAAAAAATATTTGAATTTTTCATTTTTATTAATATTTGATATAAAAAATACTTTTTTTTATATAATGTACTTCATTTTATTTCTATTTTTGTACATAATAAATAAATACTTGTATTAAATTAAAATAATAATACATTTTCTTTAATAAAATTAGGGTTTTGCCCCAAATTCAAAATACTCCAAAAATAATATCTTTTCATTTTTACATAAATAACACTTTTTTCATACATATACAAAACATTTTTGCATCTTGCATTTTTTTTTTATTATTTCAATTTTATTTTTATTTAATTATTGTACATTAATTAAATTGTATAAATTCAAATTGATGTAATAGTTTTAGGTTTACATTACTTGTCAATATCCCCATTTGAACATTTGTACCCCCCTTCCCATATTTGGTTTTGTAATAGCCTAGTAAATTTATTTTCGCACTTTATTGCTTTCTAATGATAACATGTTAGAATTAGGGTTTGTATGTAAAAAACGACAAAAAATAGTTATGACCTAATCTCAAGATAAACAAGCATGAAAATGGACACACAAATCACACTTGCACCCCCTAGGGTACTCCACTTGTTGCCTTTCAAAATTGGGCCATATTGCATGTTAGGTCTCTTTGGGCAAAACAAACAAATTGAATGATCATAGTCCCTCGATAACATTTTTTCAAAACAAACAAAAACAAATGATCAAGTCCCTTAAAGAAAATGCCCAAAGATACTTGGCACCATTGCAATTATGGTCTAAACGATGACCCACGCCCGTCCCTTTCACATCCTAAACATAAGATTGTCCACCAAATACAATGGTGGAACAAACTTGTTAAAAGGGTTAAAACATAGCAATAATCTTTTGAGAAATTTAGGAGTAGATAACCTCTTAGTTACTTGAATCAAACTTGCAAAAACAAAACACTTGCCTATTTTTTCAAACCACACATCACTACACTTTCAAAACCACTTTCAAAAACAAATGAAAACCTTTTCAAAAGACGTACATCTTTGTATACATCCCCACATGGATCATTACAAAGGTTGCCACCACATTGGCCTCTTTTCAAAACATTTTCAAACCCACACACTCAAGCACCATTTAAAACAATTGAAAACAAAACGCAAGTGATCTAAGCAAGTAACTAAGAGCCCATGGATAACCATGGATAGAAAGGGTGCTAATACCTTCCCTTTCTATAATCTACTCCCCGAACCCAAGAAAACATCTCAAAAGGTTTTTGCTGTGCTTTTTAACCTTTCCTTAGGATAAAATAAAAAGTCGGTGGCGACTCTTGCTCAACCGAAACATTTGCGAAAACAAATGCAAAACCTCAAGTCAGTTCTCCCACCGTATCACACATATGACATAAAATATACAAGTAGTGATTACTCTGTCAAACCAAAATTCAACCAGAGTTTTGGTAAAACTAACAAATCAGGACCCAAGAAAATGTGGGTACCTAAGGATAAAATAATACATGTGGCAGATATCTTTAGCAGCAAAGCAAAAACACCAATCATGGTACCTGGACTCTGGCTGCTCACGACACATGACGGGAAGAAGGCATATGTTCCAAAGCCTGGAACTTAAGCCTGGAGGCCACGTAGGCTTTGGAGGCAATCAGAGAGGAAAGATCATTGGCTCTGGAATAGTAGGTAATGGAAATCTTCCCTCTATAAGTAATGTTTTACTAGTTGATGGATTAATGCATAATTTGTTATCCATAAGTCAATTAAGTGATAACGGTTATGATATAATCTTCAATCAAAATTCGTGCAAAGTTGTTAGTCAGAAAGATGGGACTATCTGTGATCGGTGGATCTGGAACTGACTGTTTAACGCTGGTTCGCGAAATGTCGCGGAAGCAAGAGTCGCCACCGTCTTTTATTTTCTCCAAATGGAAAGGACAAAAGCACAGAAAAATTCCTTATTGAGATTGTTTCTCGGTTCGGGAGGTAGATTTATAGAAAGGGAAGGTGTTAGCACCCTTTCTATCCATGGTTATCCATGGGCTCTTAGATACTTGCTCATTGTGTTTTCAAAAAATGTTTGTTTGCTTTTCAAGGTGAGTGGGTTTGAAAAAGTTCCGTTAAAATTTCAGTTCGACTCTTGTATCAGTCCTCAAGAGTGTTTGAAAAGTTGTTTTGAAAGCTTTTTGCAAAGTGTCGGTGTGAAAAGAAGTTTTTGATTTTGTTTTGAATTAGAGCAAGTATCTACGAGTCATCTACCTACCCTAAGGAATTAGTCTGTGTAAATGTCCTTAAAGTAGTGCCATCCCACCATTGAGAGGTAGGTAGCACCACCGTTGGAGGTGTTCGGGTCAATTCGAGGGTTCGGGACATTGTGGTCACCAGAGCAATAGGAAGACACCTTAGAAGCTACCCTCATGCCATGTTCATAGACATGAGGACTTACTAAAACGTCCTCTACTCGACGACCATGTTTCGAGGGGCAAGGCAACAGTGAGGCGTACCCTAGGGGTGGTGTGTGAATTGTGTGTCATTTTCAGTTATATTTGTCTTGTTCATGCATTGATGACCTACGCTTTGTTTTTATTTTTGGCATTCATTCTTTCATGTGAATTATTAGCAGTTAAAAGGTGCGGGAAGATAAAAGTCCTACGCTATTACAAAGGCGCGGGTCTACATCGCCAAATTAAACCAAGACCCGATTTGAAATAAATAAAGTGCGGAAAAATAAATATCCTAATTAATCTATTACAAGGCTTTAGGGCAAGTACATTACATTCATAAAAAGAAATAAAATAAGTGCGCGAAAAGAAATTATAATCGAATGCGAGGGCGTTGGACCCTTTAAAGAAATTAAATTGAAATTATTAAATTAATTAAATTAAATAAAGGCAAGGACTTATTTTTGGAGTTTTTGTATTTATGGAATTAAGGAGAATTAAATTGGAATTAAAAATTAATTAAACCCTAATTCTAAACATTTTTTAATTATTAAAGAAATAAATTCAAGTTTGACCTAATTTACGTTAATTATTTACATGGCATATTTATTTACAAAAATAATTAATTATTGATAATAATAAGAAGAAATTTTAATTATTAAAAAAAATAAATAACAAGCTAGAAACCCTAATTTTTATGTTTTTAATTTATTTAAGAAAATAAGTTAAAGTTAAAACCCTAATTTAAAGCTAAATTAATTATCAAATTTATTTACAACAAAAACATTAATACATTAAATAATAAATAAATATATTTTTATTTTTGACTTTCTGGTTTTTTGTATTTTTATATTATAAAACTTATTTTATGAATTAAAAGAAAAAATCATTAAATTAAAACAAACAAAAAAGAAAAAGGAATGAGAAAAGAAATACAAACATAGGGGGGTTTGTTGACCCTTTTGGAGGTATATTGCAGTAATGAGGCCCATGAGATGCAAGCCCACGTGGACTTTCCTGGCTTGTGTGTGGAGGCATTGACTGGTGTGTACCCTGGGACTCTCATCATGACCCTTGGATGGGCGTTGCTGGACATGTGGCAGGCAAGCTGGCGAAGGTATATGGTGAACCTTTGAGAATATGCTGCACAGAAGCGTTTTAAAACAAAATATATGAAATAAGTGGGGACCTGGGAATCAAACCCAGGTCCCAATGCTTGCAAACGTTCCTCTCCACCAACTGTGCCAGCGCATTCATTCATAAGCATAATGGAATGCAATTATTATATTTGAAAAGTGCCAATATTCTGGGACAAACAAAAAAACTCGCGCCAATTATTTGAATTAGCCAACCATATGCCTACAACTCATCTTCTTCTCCACTTCTTCGCTTTGGCCTGAAAAAAATAGAATGGATAGCGGGGGTTTTAAACCCCCACTAAGTGAAGAACACGAAAATAGCGATTAGGCCCTGGGATCATATAAATTGAGCGCGAGATGTGATTTTGAATCGTTGGAATGTCACGAATTCAAGGGTGTTGGTCTTATGGCTCAATTTTTCCATATGCAAAAGTCCCCAATTTCAAGCTTATGAAAACCTAGAAAATTTCCATGGCAGATTCTCGTACAGGGCACGTTAGTTCAATTAGAAGATACCAACAGCTTTAGAATGCTCATGTTAGTGCAAAACAACAGTTAAAAGGCATTGATCATGCATATAAAATAGAATACGATCATCAATTTTCTTAAGAAAAGTGGAACACGATTATACCAATTCTTGAGGTTGGAGGACGTGGTTTTGATTCGGAATGCTTCCTTGATGCGTCAGGAATGTAATGGAATCCTTCTTTGGCTTGGAAAAATGCCCTAGCTATGAAATCAGTTTGGAAATTTTTGGTGAAGAATGCAAAGTTTGGTTTTTATTCTGAGCGCAGCTTTCAGGTTTTGTGCATTAGGGTTGTGTTCTGGCTTTTATGAGGAATGTTTTAGGTTTGCAAAACAAGTCCAAAACCTTTGTAATCAATGCTTTTGAGATTTGATTTTCATGTAATCTTTTTTCAATCTTTTTTCATGGAGAACATGCCAATCATTGAAGATTCTTTCCATATTGAGTATGCACGAAATCTTGAGGTTATGATGAGTAGAAATGCTGCATAAAAAGATTTGAAAGGTGGCATTTAGTATTTTTTTCATATTTAATTTGAATTAAATGAATTAATAGATTTAAAAATTCAATTAATAAATTAAAAATAAGAAAATAACTCCCCTTTGGGTCAAAGGGTCGTGCCTAGCCTTTGGATGATGATTCTTGGGAGAAAATGTGGCCCATTAGCAATTTTGAGGCATTCGAAGCAAAGTTGACTTTTCAAAATTACCAAAAATTTCCCAACTTCCATAAGGCATATCTTGCTCAATGTTTAAGCTTTGATCATGTTCTTGGACATTTTGGAAAGGTCTTGAAGTCCTCTAACCAATTCCCTTGGTCCCATGTCATTTTGATTTACCAATCTCAAGTTATGGTCTTTGACTTAAAGTGCCTTTTTGTTGACTTTTGAAAATGACCTATAATGTTGAGATTGATAACTTTTTGTGAGAGCATTTCTTGGACTTGAAGTGTGAATATGAGTTGTAGGAAATGTCATTCTCTTCAAAATTTTTGAGCCATGCTTTGAGAATCATGATCAAGAATTGATCAAATGATGTTTGTGGCTTCAAAATAAGATGTTGACCAAAAATTTGGACTTTTGACTGTCAAATGACCATTTTGCCCCTGCAGTTGACTGTTGAGCAATTAGGGTTTCTGACTGTGCAATTTTGTGCTGTGAGTCTTGAAACTTAGGATATGGATGCTTGACCATGTATGTAGGCATGTGGGACTTGTTTGGACCCTTGGAAACTTCATTTTCTTTGCCAGAACCAAAACCCTAGTTTTTGACTGTTAGGAGGCCATTGAACTGTGCAACCCTTGGGGAGATTTTGAAGCATGTTCTTTGCAAATCTTGAAGAATATGGGAGGGCAAATTTTGGGGTACAATAGTTGCCCCTGTTCAATCTTCTTAGAACTGAGGATGTAGATTGGCTATCGTGCCTTTCGTAGTCCGAAGGTGGAAGATGATTGAACACTAGAGTGCCCAGAAATTTGCGCTCACATGTTAGAAGTGTGATGGTGGGAATGGGCTTATGGATGCCATTTGGAGATTGATGGATAGGATGATAGGCTTATAGATGCCATACTAAGAGATGATGGAAGGTGGATGGGCTTATAGATGCCATCTGGGTGTCAATCGCGTAAGAGATTCCTTTGCGAGAACTTGCGTACCTGAAAAAGAAAATGATTACCTGGCCTGTTACAAGAACTGGTCTTCAAACTCTTTGTATAGATGTGCCCTGGTTGGTTACAGGAGTCGGGTCTGGAGCTTCAAACGGTGATGAATGAATTAGGGATGGTTACTACCTCAACGGGACGATGAGAGAACCTTGGGCGATTACTACCTCAACAGTAACGATGAGAGAATCTGGGGCGATTACTACCTCAACAGGAACGCTGAGAGAACCTTGGACGATTACTACCTCAACAGGAACGCTGAGAGAATCTTGGGGCGATTACTACCTCAACAGGAACGCTGAGAGAACCTTGGGCGATTACTACCTCAACAGGAACGCTGAGAGAATCTTGGATGTCTTCTACTGGGATAAGAATCAGGGAGATCTTAGGGTCAATCTGGCTGAACCAGAGAAGGCCTTGGAATATCTTCAATTGGATAAGAATCAGGGAGATCTTAGGGTCGATCTGACTGAACCAGAGAAGGCCTTTGACTGGATAAGAATCAGGAAAATCTTAGGGTCGATTTAACTGAACCGGGTAAGGTCTTGGAATATCTTCAACTGGATAAGAATCAGGGAGATCTTAGGGTCGATCTGACTGAACCAGAGAAGGCCTTTGACTGGATAAGAATCAGGAAAATCTTAGGGTCGATTTAACTGAACCGGGCAAGGTCTTGGAATATCTTCAACTGGATAAGAATCAGGGAGATCTTAGGGTCGATCTGACTGAACCAGAGAAGGCCTTTGACTGGATAAGAATCAGGAAAATATTAGGGTCAATTTAACTGAACCGGGCAAGGTCTTGGAATATCTTCAACTGGATAAGAATCAGGGAGATCTTAGGGTCGATCTGACTGAACCAGAGAAGGCCTTTGACTGGATAAGAATCAGGAAAATCTTAGGGTCGATTTAACTGAACCGGACAAGGTCTTGGAATATCTTCAACTGGATAAGAATCAGGGAGATCTTAGGGTCGATCTGACTGAACCAGAGAAGGCCTTTGACTGGATAAGAATCAGGAAAATCTTAGGGTCGATTTAACTGAACCGGATAAGGTCTTGGAATATCTTCAACTGGATAAGAATCAGGGAGATCTTAGGGTCGATCTGACTGAACCAGAGAAGGCCTTTGACTGGATAAGAATCAGGAAAATCTTAGGGTCGATTTATCTGAACCAGACTAAAGTCTTGAAATATAGCTGAGAATTTAACTGGATCTTTCCTGAAAGGTAAAGGTCAGTCATATGAAATGCATGATATGGATCAAGCAATGATGTTCTCAACATAAATGAGATTGTAAGGTATGATGCGTTTATGCATGTATCATGATGTATGTGATGTTTTTGAATGTATGTTTTCGTCTTAGGAAAATAAATCCTTGACGGGTGCCGGGAAGTTAAATCCTGGGCTGATGTTTGAAGAAAAGAATATTTGTTTCCGCTGGGGATGATAGTTGCAAGAATACCGGTAGGAGAAGATAACTCCGTTGGGGAATAAACTTGACTGAGAGAGTACTCTTGCGGGGAGAAAATTATTCTAGTTGCCTTGCTTGGGAACAATACTCTGTGGGGAGAGAGGTACTTTGTTGAGGTTGATGAGGATAACTCCGCTGGGGATACCGTTGATGCGTTGGAAGTGTTTAATAGACTTTGCTGGGGATAAGAAGACTTCGCCGAAGACGGTCTTTCCGTGGCTTTTGGCTGAGGATAACCCAGTTATATCCTGGTAGGGAAATAACCTTTGAATAAAGCCAGGGGACGCGTTCGTGCTCTACGGGGATAAGCTTCCAGAATCTACCGAGGATAAGCTTACTACTGGGGAGATTGATTCAACTCTCCTGGGGAGACTTTTTGGACTGTACTGGGGAATGGCTCCACCAGGGTGTCTGGTATTCCGCCGGGGAACAATCTTAGATCAAGACTGTCGGGGGTGCTTGTTTAGGAACATCTGTATACTCCGCTGGGGAATATAAAGATCTTCTGGGGATGCCCCACTTCCTTAAGGCTGACAGTAAAACTTTGCTTGGGGAGAGTGCATTGACTTGCTGACTCACTCTCTAGGGAATTAAGATATACTGGTTGTGTTCTTCAGCTGAACCTACCTTGATACCTTGATGGACAGAGCAATTAGATCGCTTAGACCACTCATTATTGCCCCTGTTCCTAATGTTACCTGTAATTAATCCTTTGTTTCGTATGCAAATATTTATGAGTTAGCAATTAGTGTCAAATGCATATATCACAAATTGAACCTTGGACGTTCTTCGCAAAACAAAACAGAAAAGGAAAAACAATTGGCAATTTTGACTGAAAAATGATTTTTGTATTGATTTTTGAATTTGCCTGTAAATAGGCGTTTATGTACAAGAGGCTGACGTCCTAGTAAGACAACGCCGCCGAACAAAAGAGTTTATACAATTTGTACAAAGGAAAATAAAACAGTTGTGTGAAAAGCATGATCCCGCTGGGTTTCAACTATGCTATCGCCTTTATATCTTCGAGCGTCTCATCACTTGATGACTTAGCTGAAGATGAAGCTGATTGATCGATGCCGTCTGATCTTGATGCTGATACCGGATTCTGGATGCGAAGTGATCCAATGAGACATAGTATTACGCTTTATCCCTAACTTTTGCCTGGACCACCCTTTCGGGTTTTCAGTCCACCGGGATACCCATTTTTGCCCAAGCCGCCTTTTCAGGTTTTCGACTTGCCGGGTGTACAGATTTTTTTTTATTTCATCCCTTCATTTTGCCCGAACCCTTTTGGTTCGCCGGGAAGCCCTAATTTTTGCCTAGGTATGTCAACCTAGCGGGTCCTTTTTTATGCGTAGTATCTTTTTACTATGTCTTCATTGGAGGGGTGAGGAAGGTCGTCACCATCCATGTTGGTTAGAATCATGGCTCCTCCTGAGAACACATGCTTAACCACAAATGGCCCTTCATACGTAGGGGTCCATTTTCCCCTTGGATCACTCTGAGGAAGGATTATACGCTTGATTACCAGATCCCCAACTTGATATTCTTGTGGTCTGACCTTTTTGTTAAATGCCCTGATCATCCGTTTCTGATACGTCTGAACATGACAGATAGCAGCAAGTCTTTTTTCATCAATAAGGTTTAGCTGATCAAGTCGTGTCTGGATCCAATCATCTTCGCTCAGATCTGCATCCTTCATTATCCGGAGAGAGGGTATCTGCACTTCGATCGGTAAGACTGCCTCCATGCCGTAGACCAAGGAGAAAGGAGTTGCCCCGGTTGACGTCCTTGCTGAGGTACGATACCCATGTAGAGCAAACGGTAACATCTCGTGCCAATCTTTATAGGTCACTGTCATCTTCTGCACAATTTTCTTAATGTTCTTATTCGCTGCTTCTACAGCCCCATTCATCTTCGACCGATAAGGAGAAGAGTTGTGGTGCTGTATCTTAAACTGCTCGCAGAGCTCAGTGATCATCTTGTTATTGAGATTGGTACCGTTGTCTGTAATGATCCTTTCAGGGACACCGTATCGACAGATCAGATTATGCCGAATGAACCGTGCCACAACGTTCTTGGTTACTGTGGCGTAGGAAGCTGCTTCAACCCACTTCGTGAAGTAATCGATCGCTACCAGGATGAAGCGATGCCCGTTAGATGTCGTAGGTTTAATCTCGCCGATCATATCTATGCCACACATTGCAAAAGGCCAAGGTGCAGTCAAGACATTCAGAGGAACTGGAGGAACATGCACCTTGTCTGCATAAATCTGGCATTTGTGACATGTCCGAGAATGTTGGTAGCAGTCGGCTTCCATTGTGGACCAGAAATACCCTGCCCGAAGGATCTTCTTTGCCATAGTGTGTCCACTGGAATGTGTTCCGAAGGTCCCTTCATGTAGCTCTTCCATGATCCTTTCTGCTTCAGTTTTATCCACACAACGCAGTAAGGTCGAATCATGATTTCGCTTATACAGAATGCCGTTGCTAAGGAAGAACTTTGCAGCGAACATTCTCAGGAATTTCTTGTTGTTGACAGATGCACCTTCAGGGTACTCCTGAGCTTCCAAATATCTCTTCACCTTATGGTACCAAGGTTTCTCAGTCACCAACTCAGTCTCGAGATCATAACAGTATGCCGGTTCGTCCAGTTTCCAGATAATGATTCGGGGAGCCTCATTGTCCCATTTGACCTTGAACATAGAAGACATCGTAGCTAACGCGTCCGCCAGCTGATTCTCCTCTCTCGGAAAGTGTTCAAAGGTTATCTCTTGGAAGTGGGGGATCAATGTCAACACACATTCTCTGTAAGGAATAAGATTCGGATGTTTCGTATCCCACTCGCCTTTGATCTGATTGATCACGAGAGCGGAATCTCCGAAGACACTCAGAAACTTGATCCTTAAGTCGATCGCAGCTTGGAGACCCATGATGCATGCCTCATACTCCGCCATGTTGTTGGTGCAGTTGAAACATAGCCGGGCAGTGAGTGGAGTATGAGTGCCTTGGGGGGATATGATCACGGCGCCGATACCGTTACCCAAAGCGTTGGAGGCTCCGTCAAAGTGCATAGACCATCGGGATCCTTCCTCAGGTCCTTCATCCGGTCCAGGTACTTCACAATCAGTCACAATCATGATACTCTCGTCTGGAAATTCGAAGTTCATTGATTGATAGTCGTCTACTGCCTGATGTGCCAAGTGGTCTGCCAATACACTTCCTTTGATGGCTTTCTGAGTTGTGTACTGGATATCGTATTCTGTCAAGATCATTTGCCATCTTGCTATTCTCCCAGACAGAGCAGGCTTTTCAAATATGTACTTTATAGGATCCATCTTTGAGATCAACAAGGTAGTGTGAGTCAACATATACTGTCTCAACCGGCGAGTAGCCCATACCAAAATGCAGCAAGTTTTCTCGAGCAGTGAGTATCGGGTCTCACAGTCGGTAAACTTTTTGCTAAGGTAATAAATGGCATGCTCTTTTCGGCCAGACTCGTCATGCTGCCCCAACACACACCCCATTGAGTTGTCAAGTACTGTCAGGTATAGTATCAGAGGTCTCCCTTCAACCGGTGGCATAAGGATGGGTGGTTCTTGGAGATACTCTTTGATTCTGTAAAAAGCGGCCTGACATTCATCGTTCCAACGTACTACCTGATCTTTCTTCAGCAGCTTGAAGATTGGTTCACAAGTAGCGGTTAGATGCGAGATGAATCGAGCAATGTAATTCAGACGTCCTAAAAAGCCTCTGACTTCTTTCTCTGTCTTAGGAACTGGCATCTCTTGAATAGCTTTAACCTTGGCAGGGTCCACTTGAATACCCTTGTCACTTACAACGAAGCCTAGCAACTTTCCAGATCTTACCCCGAAGGTGCACTTGTTCGGGTTCAACCTCAGCTTGTACAACTTCAGACGGTCAAACAATTTCTGCAGATGATCAAGGTGTTCTTCCTCAGTTTGAGACCTTGCGATCATGTCGTCAACATACACTTCTATCTCATGATGGATCATGTCATGAAATAAAGCAACCATGGCACGCTGGTAGGTTGCCCCAGCATTTTTCAGTCCAAAAGGCATGACCTTGTAGCAGAAGGTGCCCCACTGAGTGACAAAGGTAGTCTTCTCCATGTCTTCAGGTGCCATCTTGATCTGATTATACCCTGAAAAACCATCCATGAAAAAGAACACCTTGTGCTGAGCAGTATTGTCAACCAGAACATCAATGTGAGGTAGAGGGAAGTCATCTTTGGGGCTGGCCCTATTCAGATCCCTGTAATCGACACACATTCTGACCTTTCCATCTTTCTTTGGTACCGACACCACATTAGCAACCCACTGAGGATAAGAAGTCACTGCAAGGAACCCGGCATCAAACTGTTTCATAACCTCGACTTTGATCTTCTCAGACATCTCTGGACGCATACGGCGGACCTTTTGCTTAACTGGAGGGCAGTCTTCCTTGGTAGGCAAATGATGGACCACAATGTCAGTATCTAAACCAGGCATGTCTTCATAGGACCAGGCAAAGATCTCCATATAATCATGTAGCATCTAAGTCAACCGTTGCTTCACGCTGAGCTCTAGGTTGGCACCAATCTTAACTTCCTTTCTGTCCGTCTCCGTACCCAGATTTATCGTTTCCACTTGCTCTTCATGTGGTTGAATTGCCCTCTCTTCCTGGAGTAACAGTCTTGCAAGCTCGCCAGGCACTTCGCAATCATCTTCACCTTCGTCTTCGGCTAAGTTGATCGGATTTTCGAAGTCATAACTGGCAGTAGCAGAGTCGTTACCAGTGAGATCTAGAGTGGATTGAAACCTGTATGAGTGTGTGTAAATACAGCTGTTTTGCAATATATAAAGAAAAGAAAGAAAGAAAAGGAGCATAAGATTTGAAATGCGAGAAAACGTCCAAGGTCTTTATTCATGATATATGAAATGACAATTAATATGCCCTCACAAATGAAGCCACGGTGCCCCGGGTAAGACACCGGGCCATAAAGTTTTAATTCATTGTTTATTACAAATAACAAAAACAAAGGAGTTTATTACTGCGTAACAAAAGTAACAGGAGTATGATCTTTAGCAATCCAATTAGTCAGTCCACCATCAGTCGTCGGGTAGATCCAGCTATCGAACTCTGATTCTTCCACCTCATCTTCATCCCCAATAGCATTCACTCCATGAGCAGGCAGGGGAGCTGTCACTACATTGGGCTTCTCAGGTGCCTCAAATTGTACCTCCTTTACATCAATAAGGTCTTGCACTTTGTTCCTTAAGGCCCAGCAGTCATCAGTAGAATGCCCCGGGCTATCGGAATGATAAGCACAGCGAGCATTTGGATTATACTTGGGAGAGGCAGTGTTTACAACCTTCGGGGCCTCTCTGACAGTCACCAAGTTGGTGGATAGCAACTGCGGCAAGATTTGCGATAAGGTCATACTCAACCGAGTAAACTCTCTTCTGGGTCTTTCAGCCCTTTGTGGATTGGTTTGCCGAGGAGCGGCAGCAGGCTTGGCAATCATCACCGTGTTGACAGATTGGCGGTGTTCTGGTTTATCATGTCTTCTAGGCCCATATACAGCACTGGCCTCCTTCTTAAAAGGTTTCTTCTCAGAACTTGAAGATGCCCCCTTTTGAATTTTACCGGACTTCATTCCAGCCTCTATCCTCTCCCCAGTCAGAATAAGATCAGTAAACCCTGCAGACGAATTACGGATAAGATGATTGAAAAACGGCCCGGAGAGGGTCCCCAAGAACATATCTACCAGCTCGCGGTCAGTTAACGGAGGCTGCACCCTGCCAGCCAGATCCCTCCACTTCTGTGCATACTCTTTAAAACCTTCGCTTGATCCTAGCGACATACCCTGGATTTGGGTACGTGTAGGAGCAAGGTCGGCATTATATTGATATTGCTTGTAAAAAGCAGTAGCCAACTCCTCCCAGTTACGAACCTTGGTCCCATCCAGCTGATAGAACCATTCGAGATGAGTCCCTGAAAGACTCTCTTGGAAGAAGTGGATCCACAAGTTCTTGTCCACTGTGTACGGTTGAATCTTCCGCACATAAGATCTGAGGTGTAGCTTGGGACAAGACGCCCCGTCATACTTGGTGAAAGATGGTGCCTTAAACTTGTGAGGAATAATCACACCAGTAGATAAGCCCAAGTCTCCGAAATCCAGCCCAGGCACTTGTTGGATCTCCATGGCGTTCAGTCTGTCTTCCAACTGCTTGTACCGGTCTTCAGCAGGAGGATACTGTTCCTCATTAAAGTCAGTCTCGTTGTCAGAGACTACTGGACTTGAAGCCTTTCCCCCCTGGGGACTGCCTTTGCCTACAGAAGAACCAGCTTCTTCATTCTGCAGAGTGTTACCAAACCTTCGGCCCGAGTTGAAAAGAACAATTCTCTTCTTCTTCTTCCCCTTCTTCAGGAGTAAAGCCTTCAGCTCTTCTTGGCCTTGAGCCAAACCCATGATCAGCTCCTGAAATTGCGCGTTCTGCGCTTGAAGGGCCTTGATAGACATCTCGGTTGATGATGAATCAGGGTTCATGATGCTGAAATAAATAGCGAAGAACAGTAAGCAACCTGGAAAGAAGAATACCTGCTATGCACATGATGAATGGAATGCGTATGATTTATGTTTTCAAAGACAATCGGGAATCAACTTTGTAAACAAAAAGGAACACACTTCATTAGATTCAACTTTGAAACTTAAATTGTTCAACAGATTGCCCTTAGGCGTTACATAAAAGGGAAATACTGAAAAGGGAAATAAAACTGTAAAAGAACATCCAAAGCTCATCATTGATCCCAGGGTCTCCTCTTCTTAGTACGGATGTAGTCATTCAGAGCTTGTTCATTCTCCAACTGCTTTGTCAGCTTCTGGATCTTCAATTCCTGCTCGTTGAACTTTTCCCGATATGAATCCCGTTCTTCTCGGAGTTGCAACCAAGACCTCTTTAATGTCTCATAATCAGTAGGTATCTGAGGAGGGAGGACAGTTGGAGGAGCCCCATCTTTGTCAGGATACTCAAGAATGACGGGTCTGACAGCTTCGTATGGCATACCTAACTTCTGAGCACGGACGCGAACCAATTTGTAGTAGGCTTCCATGGGTAGAGAAGTCTTTGGCCCCAACTCTTGTGGATCAGCTTTATGAACTCTGTCCCAAGCTTTGATGAACCTACGACGCAGCTCGTCACTATCCACCTGAAACTCAAAACTGATGTGAGGCACCAACATCTCATGAGGCCCTTCTCTTCTGGCTCTTCCAAACTGACGGAGCGCTAGACATGGATTATATGAGATTCCTCCTTGAGTACCAATCAAAGGAACATTAGGGTATTCTCCGCAACGATCAATAACAGCTACCTCATCCAAACCTCTGAAAGTCCAAATGATGTCCTTATCAGTGAGAGACATTAACCTATGAGCCCAACCTCTTCCTTCTTGGTTCTTCAGCACGAACTTAGGGAGGTGCGAAATAAACCACCTCACCAACAAAGGGATACAACACCATAGAGTTCCTCGTCTTCGGGCAGTACGAGCATAAAGTTGTTGCAGGACGTCACCCAAGAGAGTGGGCACAGGGTTCTGAGACATAAAGATCCTTATGGCAGTGACATTGATGAAGTTGTCAGGATTAGGAAACAAGACTAGCCCATAGATTAAGAGAGCCAATATGTCTTCATATGCCCTAAAGTCCAAGTCATTCCAGAAGTTGTTAGCTTTACCAATCAGAAACTTGGCCAAGAAACCCTTAACTCCGCTTCTAGTCACCCAGTTATCCATTACTTCTTTATGGGTCAAAGGAAGAGCTGCAGCAACCTCCTCAAGCCTGAGGGTCTTTTCCCAACCATTGTAAGGGGTCTGATCCAAGATAGGGATACCAAGCAAATAAGAGAACTCTTCCAGGGTAGGGACCAGCTGGAAGTCTTGAAAGGTGAAGCACTGGTACAGAGGGTCATAGAACTGGGTCAGGACGCTCATCAACTGTTGATCCCGCTTTGCAGTGACTAAACTGAGAAGGGAACCATGCCTCTGGATGAAGGAAGTGGTATTTGGAATCCTGCTAACCAACTCTTCAAGCAACTCAGGTGGGTGAACAAAGTTGAACCGGACAGTATTCCTTCGCACAAGCATCATGATGTCCTACAAAACAGAGCAAAGGTGAAACCCTCTTGTCTTTGAAATGGTCAGTCCCTATGCGGGATGCATGCAATGCTCATGATGTTATGATGTTATGATAAAGCACACCACAAATATTTACAAAGGCAAACATGATAAGGCACACAAGTCACACAAGAAAAGCCCTTAAAGTTTAGGCCAGCATGAGGTTTAGGTATTACCCTCTTTCAGTTTGTTGGATCATACATGTCCTATCAAAAGTAACTGGGTTCTTAGAGGATCTCAATATCACTGACTACCCTCAATCGGTCATAACTCCAGCATCGCAATCTTTTCTTGCAGCCAGAACCATCACGAGAGTTTAGCCTCAATGGGCGTAGCATACTGCTACTGTTCTAATGGCCAAGTTGTGTCATTTAAGGTTCTAAGGTCTGTTGGTGCTTAATGACTCCTCAGAAGACCCATATTCTCCTCGTTGCAACACAAGGGATATCGGTACAGACCAAGGTGCCACACCAACGTAGCCACTGCTTCACCCATGTCGGTCTACGCCGGACAGGTCCCTCACAGCTTATGCTACCTAAACAGGGTATCCCCAGATCCGGGTTAGGATCTATGTAACTCCCATGCAACCCATAATTTAAAGCAAACAAGTCAAAACAATTGAAAACACAGTTATGAACTATCCTAAGGTACACCTCACTTTAAGTAATGGTCCCCAGCAGAGTCGCCAGTTCTGTGATCGGTGGATCTGGAACTGACTGTTTAACGCTGGTTCGCGAAAATGTCGCGGAAGCAAGAGTCGCCACCGTCTTTTATTTTCTCCAAATGGAAAGGACAAAAGCACAGAAAAATTCCTTATTGAGATTGTTTCTCGGTTCGGGAGGTAGATTTATAGAAAGGGAAGGTGTTAGCACCCTTTCTATCCATGGTTATCCATGGGCTCTTAGATACTTGCTCATTGTGTTTTCAAAAAATGTTTGTTTGCTTTTCAAGGTGAGTGGGTTTGAAAAAGTTCCGTTAAAATTTCAGTTCGACTCTTGTATCAGTCCTCAAGAGTGTTTGAAAAGTTGTTTTGAAAGCTTTTTGCAAAGTGTCGGTGTGAAAAGAAGTTTTTGATTTTGTTTTGAATTAGAGCAAGTATCTACGAGTCATCTACCTACCCTAAGGAATTAGTCTGTGTAAATGTCCTTAAAGTAGTGCCATCCCACCATTGAGAGGTAGGTAGCACCACCGTTGGAGGTGTTCGGGTCAATTCGAGGGTTCGGGACATTATGGTCACCAGAGCAATAGGAAGACACCTTAGAAGCTACCCTCATGCCATGTTCATGGACATGAGGACTTACTAAAACGTCCTCTACTCGACGACCACGTTTCGAGGGGCAAGGCAACAGTGAGGCGTACCCTAGGGGTGGTGTGTGAATTGTGTGTCATTTTCAGTTATATTTGTCTTGTTCATGCATTGATGACCTACGCTTTGTTTTTATTTTTGGCATTCATTCTTTCATGTGAATTATTAGCAGTTAAAAGGTGCGGGAAGATAAAAGTCCTACGCTATTACAAAGGCGCGGGTCTACATCGCCAAATTAAACCAAGACCCGATTTGAAATAAATAAAGTGCGGAAAAATAAATATCCTAATTAATCTATTACAAGGCTTTGGGGAAATTACATTACATTCATAAAAAGAAATAAAATAAGTGCGCGAAAAGAAATTATAATCGAATGCGAGGGCGTTGGACCCTTTAAAGAAATTAAATTGAAATTATTAAATTAATTAAATTAAATAAAGGCAAGGACTTATTTTTGGAGTTTTTGTATTTATATAATTAAGGAGAATTAAATTGGAATTAAAAATTAATTAAACCCTAATTCTAAACATTTTTTAATTATTAAAGAAATAAATTCAAGTTTGACCTAATTTACGTTAATTATTTACATGGCATATTTATTTACAAAAATAATTAATTATTGATAATAATAAGAAGAAATTTTAATTATTAAAAAAATAAATAACAAGCTAGAAACCCTAATTTTTATGTTTTTGATTTATTTAAGAAAAGAAGTTAAAGTTAAAACCCTAATTTAAAGCTAAATTAATTATCAAATTTATTTACAACAAAAACATTAATACATTAAATAATAAATAAATATATTTTTATTTTTGACTTTCTGGTTTTTTGTATTTTTATATTATAAAACTTATTTTATGAATTAAAAGAAAAAATCATTAAATTAAAACAAACAAAAAAGAAAAAGGAATGAGAAAAGAAATACAAACATAGGGGGGTTTGTTGACCCTTTTGGAGGTATATTACAGTAATGAGGCCCATGAGATGCAAGCCCACGTGGACTTTCCTGGCTTGTGTGTGGAGGCATTGACTGGTGTGTACCCTGGGACTCTCATCATGACCCTTGGATGGGCGTTGCTGGACATGTGGCAGGCAAGCTGGCGAAGGTATATGGTGAACCTTTGAGAATATGCTGCACAGAAGCGTTTTAAAACAAAATATATGAAATAAGTGGGGACCTGGGAATCGAACCCAGGTCCCAATGCTTGCAAACGTTCCTCTCCACCAACTGTGCCAGCGCGTTCATTCATAAGCATAATGGAATGCAATTATTATATTTGAAAAGTGCCAATATTCTGGGACAAATAAAAAAACTCGCGCCAATTATTTGAATTAGCCAACCATATGCCTACAAATCATCTTCTTCTCCACTTCTTCGCTTTGGCCTGAAAAAAATAGAATGGATAGCGGGGGTTTTAAACCCCCACTAAGTGAAGAACACGAAAATAGCGATTAGGCCCTGGGATCATATAAATTGAGCGCGAGATGTGATTTTGAATCGTTGGAATGTCACGAATTCAAGGGTGTTGGTCTTATGGCTCAATTTTTCCATATGCAAAAGTCCCCAATTTCAAGCTTATGAAAACCTAGAAAATTTCCATGGCAGATTCTCGTACAGGGCACGTTAGTTCAATTAGAAGATACCAACAGCTTTAGAATGCTCATGTTAGTGCAAAACAACAGTTAAAAGGCATTGATCATGCATATAAAATAGAATACGATCATCAATTTTCTTAAGAAAAGTGGAACACGATTATACCAATTCTTGAGGTTGGAGGACGTGGTTTTGATTCGGAATGCTTCCTTGATGCGTCAGGAATGTAATGGAATCCTTCTTTGGCTTGGAAAAATGCCCTAGCTATGAAATCAGTTTGGAAATTTTTGGTGAAGAATGCAAAGTTTGGTTTTTATTCTGAGTGCAGCTTTCAGGTTTTGTGCATTAGGGTTGTGTTCTGGCTTTTATGAGGAATGTTTTAGGTTTGCAAAACAAGTCCAAAACCTTTGTAATCAATGCTTTTGAGATTTGATTTTCATGTAATCTTTTTTCAATCTTTTTTCATGGAGAACATGCCAATCATTGAAGATTCTTTCCATATTGAGTATGCACGAAATCTTGAGGTTATGATGAGTAGAAATGCTGCATAAAAAGATTTGAAAGGTGGCATTTAGTATTTTTTTCATATTTAATTTGAATTAAATGAATTAATAGATTTAAAAATTCAATTAATAAATTAAAAATAAGAAAATAACTCCCCTTTGGGTCAAAGGGTCGTGCCTAGCCTTTGGATGATGATTCTTGGGAGAAAATGTGGCCCATTAGCAATTTTGAGGCATTCGAAGCAAAGTTGACTTTTCAAAATTCCCAAAAATTTCCCAAATTCCATAAGGCATATCTTGCTCAATGTTTAAGCTTTGATCATGTTCTTGGACATTTTGGAAAGGTCTTGAAGTCCTCTAACCAATTCCCTTGGTCCCATGTCATTTTGATTTACCAATCTCAAGTTATGGTCTTTGACTTAAAGTGCCTTTTTGTTGACTTTTGAAAATGACCTATAATGTTGAGATTGATAACTTTTTCTGAGAGCATTTATTGGACTTGAAGTGTGAATATGAGTTGTAGGAAATGTCATTCTCTTCAAAATGAGCTTTGGATGGAATTTTTCTGATAAACCATGTGGAAGTTATGCCTTGGTCAAGTTACAGTTGACTTTTTCAACTGTCCAAATATGGAAACTTTTGCATCTTGAGACTTTTTGAGCCATGCTTTGAGAATCATGATCAAGAATTGATCAAATGATGTTTGTGGCTTCAAAATAAGATGTTGACAAAAAATTTGGACTTTTGACTATCAAATGACCATTTTGCCCCTGCAGTTGACTGTTGAGCAATTAGGGTTTCTGACTGTGCAATTTTGTGCTGTGAGTCTTGAAACTTAGCATATGGATGCTTGACCATGTATGTAGGCATGTGGGACTTGTTTGGACCCTTGGAAACTTCAATTTCTTTGCCAGAACCAAAACCCTAGTTTTTGACTGTTAGGAGGCCATTGAACTGTGCAACCCTTGGGGAGATTTTGAAGCATGTTCTTTGCAAATCTTGAAGAATATGGGAGGGCAAATTTTGGGGTACAACACTATCATATTTAATGGAAAAAGGAAAAACAACATTTATAAAATAAAACTTTCTGAACTAAAAAGTCTGAATGTAAAATGTCTATTGTCTATTAACAACGAGCAATGGATCTGGCACAGAAGATTGGGACATGTTAGTATGAGAAGAATATCTCAGATTAACAAACTCAATCTGGTCAGAGTACTTCCTAACCTGAAGTTCAACTCAGATGCTCTGTGTGAAGCATGTCAGAAAGGCAAGTTTGCAAAACCAGCTTTCAAGTCTAAAAACGTTGTTTCCACCTCCAAGCCATTAGAACTCCTGCACATTGACTTATTTGGACCAGTTAAAACTGCTTCAGTCAGTGGCAAGAAGTATGGGTTAGTAATCGTATATGACTATAGAAGATGGACATGGGTAAAGTTCTTAAGGCATAAGGACGAGTCGCACTCTGTGTTTGTTACCTTCTGCAACCAAGTTCAGAATGAAAAGGATCTTAGAATCATCAAAGTCAGAAGTGATCATGGTGGAGAATTTGAAAACAAATATTTTGAGTTATTCTTTAATGATAAAGGCATTCTGCATGATTTCTCTTGTCCTAGAACTCCCCAGCAAAATGGAGTTGTAGAATGAAAGAACAGAACATTGCAAGAAATGGCCAGAACCATGATCAACGAGACTAACGTTGCTAAGATCTTATGGGAAGAGGAAATAAACACAGCTTGTTACATTCAGAATAGAATCTCCATAAGACCTATTCTGGAAAAGACTCCATATGAATTGTGGAAGAACAGAAAGCCCAACATTTCCTATTTTCACCCATTTGGATGTACATGTTTTATTCTGAATACAAAAAATTATTTGAACAAGTTTGACTCTAAAGCACAAAAGTGTATTATGTTAGGATATTCTGAACGCTCAAGAGGGTACAGAGTATACAATACATAAACACAGATTGTGGAAGAGTCAATCAGTGTTTGTTTTGATGATAAGCTTGACTCTCAAAAGTCAAAGCAGAATGAATTCCTTGCAGGTATGGAATTTAAACTCACAGGTACTGAAGACAAATCATCAGAAGCTCTCAACAGAGACACTCCCTCAACATCATAAAGAGTCACTGCAAGCAATCCAGCACCTTCTGTCGATCAACTCCAGAAAAGACTATCCAGAAGCAGCATGGATCACCCAAAAGAAACAATCTTAGGAAGAAAGGAAGATCCAATCAGAACAAGATCTAGCTTCAGAAACTCTGAAGAATCCCTCATGGGACTGGTTTCTCTAATTGAACTAACTACAATTAATAAAGCACTTCTGGACAATGACTGGATTCTAGCAATGCAAGAGGAGCTAAATCAATTCACAAGAAATGACGTATGGGATCTAGTTCCCAAACCAAAAGGATTCAACGTCATTGGTATAAAATGGGTGTTCAGAAACAAACTGAACGAACAAGGTGAAGTTATCAGAAATAAAGCACGACTGGTAGCACAAGGTTATAGTTAGCAAGAGGGGATAGACTATACAGAAACCTTTGCTCCAGTCGCCAAGTTAGAATCTATCAGACTCTTAATCTCATTTGCTGTTAATAAAGGCATCACTCTGTATCAGATGGATGTTAAGAGTGCATTCTTAAATGGATATATAGAAGAAGAGGTATATGTGCACCAACCCCATGGTTTTGAAAGTTCCAAAAATCCAGAATATGTTTTCAAACTAAAGAAGTCACTCTATGGTCTGAAACAAGCTCCCTGAGCTTGGTATGAAAGACTAAGTAACTTCCTGTTAGAAAAGGAATTCACCAGAGGGAAAGTGGACACAACCTTGTTCTGTAAGACAGTTAAGAATGATATTTTAGTATGTCAGATTTATGTTGATGACATCATATTTGGATCCACTAAACCCTCTCTGGGAAGAAAGTTTGCTAAATATATGCAGGCAAAATTTGAGATGAGCCTAATGGGGGAACTAAAATTCTTTATGGGCATTCAGATTAATCAAACCCCAGAAGGAACTTACATTCATCAGAGCAAATATGTCAGAGAACTTCTGAAGAAATTTGATCTCTCAGAATGTAAGCCATCAAAGATTCCAATGCATCCCACGTGCATTCTAGAAAGAGAAGAGGTAAGTAAAAAGGTAGAACAGAAGGTCTACAGAGGTATGATTGGTTCTCTTCTCTATCTGACGGCCTCAAGGCCTGACATCCTATTCAGTGTTTGCATTTGTGCTAGATTCCAATCAGATCCTAGAGAATCTCACTTAACCGCAGTTAAGCGAATTTTCAAGTATCTGAAAGGTACTACTAATCTGGGTTTGTTTTATAGAAAATCAAGTAATTACAGCTTAATAGGATACTGTGATGCTGATTTCGCTAGAGAGAGAGTAGAACGTAAAAGCACTTCTGGAAGCTGCCAGTTTCTGGGAGAAAATCTGATCTCATGGTCCAGCAAAAGACAATCCACAATTACTCTATCAACAACAGAAGCTGAATACATAGCAGCAGCTAGATGCAGTACACAAATGCTCTGGATGAAAAGTCAACTTGAGGACTTCCATATATTTGAGAGTAACATTCCTATCCTCTGTGACAATACTTCTGCTATTTGTCTCAGTAAAAATCCTATTTTGCATTCTAGGGCTAAGCATATAGAAATAAAACATCATTTTATTAGGGACTATATTCAGAAAGGGATTCTAAATTTAAAATTTATTAACACAGACCATCAATGGGATGATATATTTACAAAACCTCTTTCTGAAGATAGGTTCAACTTCATTCTGAAACATCTCAGCATGAAGCTCTGCCCAGAATAAAACTGTTTTGATTCCATATCTTAACCTTCAGAACTTTGTTTATTTTTTCGTGAACTACTGATCAATCTTTCTTCAGATCTTTAGAAGTACAGATTGTATCAGAATCTATCACAATCAAGGATAGAAATGTGCAGTTCACTCAAGCAAACAAGTCTCATCCAGTCATCAGCTACTTTATGAGGCTGAACACGCATTCACGTTTCTGAAAGGACAAAAGCGCTGATTGGTTGCATTGAGACACATGTCATGGGTAACCGTTCCAATATCTTTCTGAATCCCCCAAAATCAGCTATCATTAAATGCTCATAATCATTATATTTAATTTCTCTCTCTTGTCGTTTATGTTTTCAAAATTGTTTAGAAATCTATTTAAACACATCTCTCACCATTTACACTCTTTTACCTTCACTTTCATTTTCTCTCAATCTTACTGATTTCAGTTTGCATACTTTCTCAAAACCCTTTCAATTTTTTTCACAAAACCTTCGTGTGAACATGGCTTCTTCAAGCATCCCCACTTCCAGTTCTCAGAAAATAGTTTCCTACGAACAGTATGAAGAACCCTACAGAACGCTTCTCACACCAATCAAAAATCTAGAAATTCTTTCAGAATTGATCGTGGATTTCAACAGTCTTCAAGAGAATGGGTTTAATCTCTCTGAAGAAGTTAAAGCTTAAGGCTGGGAAAGATACTTTGACAGACTGGTGGGTCCAACATTCCCAATTCTGGTAAAGGAATTTTGGATTCATGCTTCATCTTCCAACCATCAAGTTACTTCATACATAATGGGAAAGAAGATTGTTATTACTGAGGACCTCATTGCAAGACTAATATGCTACAGTGGTGGTGGTGTACGTTGCATTGACATGGCTGAAAGATGCGCTGATATTGCCCTAATTGCTAGAGAAATCTTCACTCTGGGGCTTCCCTCCAGCAAGATAAGGGACTTAAAAGACCATCACAGAATATGGGCCAAGATCATTCTGGGATGCATAAACCACAGGAAGCCTACCAGCTCTCCTGATTACATTAATATTGATCAGCAATTTCTGTTCTATTTCATCTCCCAGAAGGTTAAGGTGAATCTGGCTCATCTGTTTTTTAACCATCTAAGGACAAGTGTCAAAGAAACCAGAGAAGAGGAGCGCACAAAAAGGGACTGGATACCCCTAGGAAGACTTATATCAGATATTCTAACAGAG
This sequence comes from Vicia faba, assembly GCA_948472305.1. NCBI lineage: Eukaryota > Viridiplantae > Streptophyta > Magnoliopsida > Fabales > Fabaceae > Vicia > Vicia faba. Next base: position 920,662,917 of record OX451741.1, on the reverse strand, counting down.
AATAAGCTGATTGATCATCTTACAGAGGCTCAGGAAATCAGCTCTTTGGAAGCTACTGTTGGCAAACAGCTGAATGCAAAGAATCTGAAAAAGATGAAGTTGATTGAGAACATCAAGAAGGAACCCAGCGCCACTCCTTTTGCAGCAATCTCCAGCAGAAGAGTCCCTCTGGATAACTTTCCTCTATTCTGAGAGATTGATTCTAAACCAGATATAGTAGTCAGATATCTGGATGCTTGCAAGGCGGATGCTACATCACCAAATTTGAACATTCAGGATCTGCAGTAGAAGGCTCCAGAAGTTGTACTGAAGAAAACCAAGAAAAGGAAAGCTGTAGAAGAAGGATCATCCCAGCAGACCCCTAAAAAGAGAGGTAATCTTTCTTCTGTAACTGTTTTAGATTCAATTTCTGTATCAACATCTATACCAATTCCCACTCAATCTGAAAACCCCACACCACAAACTTTTGATGACTTTGACATTGATTTTGACCCCTCTGAATCCTTAACTCTTAGAAGATCTCGCTCCCAACCTCAAAATCCAAATACTGAAGCAACCCAACAAGAACTTGCAAAAGTTCTATCTGATATAGATACCTTTGACCATCATACTTCTGCTCCCATGCCATAAAATCCAAACCCTGCAACCACCACAGAAGCACAACCAAAAATTCCCCTCTCACCACAACCAGAAATTCCCCTCTCTCCACTACCAGAAATACCATTACCCTCATCTTCTCAACCAGAAATTCATCCACCTTCTCCACAACCTGAACTACTTCAACCAGAAGTTTAAACTTCTGAGGCTAAACCCTCTGAATCCTGTGAACCAGAACCTCATAACGATCAATCAAACCAAACTGTTGATTCTGATACCATTCCCATTCCTGGAATCACAGAACCTCTGGCCATTCGTATGCCCCTTGGTACCATTGTGAATTTCCCCCAAATTCCCTCCTCTCTAGAATAAACTCCACCAAACTCCCCATCAAGTCCAATAATAATTCCTGACTCTCCCACTCCCTCACCAATGAACAATCCAGAAGACAACATCAAGACTGTCATTGACTTAACAGTTTTTGAACGTCTTGCTGCCATAACCCACAAAACAGCTATCCCAAAACCAAAACATCCAGATGTTTATACCAGCTTATTGACATTTGAAACAGAAGTACAGAAGTGGATCACTTCTCTGAAACAAGCTAGTCTTGAGCTGGTGGATCCTGCTACATCAGACTACCTTTGGAAAAGGTTCAGAAGATGGGTATGTTCTGAAACTCATAAGTTGCAAGAACAGAGCTATGGACAAGCTCAACAGAACTTCAGCAATCTGCTGAAAGAAATTAAAGGTCCAGTTCTAAGCCAGCTGCTTAAGGAAGAAGTTCTCCCTCTGGACAATGCTCCCTGGTCTGAACATCGTCCAGCATCCAAAGTTCAACCTGATACTCAAGAGCAGATGATTCCTGCTGAAGAACTGGGTCAAGAAGAGGATATTGCAGAAAGCTCTAAGAAGCATCCAGTTTCTGAAGATCCTCAAGCTTCCTCCCTTGACAGGCAGACTCTAGAAGACCTGAAAAGATCTGATATGTTGATGAATGAAAGAATGGATAAACAGGACGACAAAATTGAGGAAATCAAGAGCATGTTAACCCAGCAACAGGAAACCAACATCCAAATCAAGAGCTTGTTGGAAACTTTGTTCACGTGTCTACCTCCTCCTTCTTAGAAATTCCTAGTTTTTAAAACATGTCTATCTGTAATATTTTTACATTGTTTTGAACTTATCATTGCTTCTAGTTTTTAATATTAATGCATTTTGACTCTGATTATTTATTCTTTTTGATAACTGACAAAAAGGTGGAGAAAGAATGATATTTTTCAATAACAGATTACTGAGACATAAGTCTCAAACATTCTGATCTATTTAAATCTTTCTCTTCTGAAAAGCTTGAACAGGTACAAAACTCTGAGGAAAGATACAGTAAGGTTCTGATGCTCAAAGACTCATGGAATTAAAGGGAAGTAAACAACTCAGGGGGAGTTTTCTCTTCTTAATTCTATACCTTTTATTCTTTGTTTTTAATTGAAAAAATCTGGTTTTTGTCATCATCAAAAAGGGGGAGATTGTTAGAACATAGTTTGATTCTACAACCCTTAATTATAGTTTTGATGATAACAAAATACAAAGAACAAATAAATTGTAAGATTTATATATAAGACAGATATGCTTCTTAAAATTATGTCTTGTACATACAGAAGTTCTGATGGAATCAGCATCAGCATCAGAAGCATCAGAAGATCAGTAACATGTGCTACACGCTGAAGCTACCAGATCATACGCTGAAGATTGATGACCAGAATCTGCATATAAACATTTACACTCTGACTCTGATCAAAGATATTTACCAAGTCATCAGCACTCAGAAGCGTCATCATAAGTTAAAGCAAAGAACACTCTGAAGCGTTACCATAAGCAAAGAAGACTATGAAGCGTTATTAAGATTTCAAGACAGAATTAATTGCTAACGGCTTTATTTAGACAAGATCTTCTCAAAAAAGGAAAGTGCGTTATTATCATTGAAATGGCTTTATGGACAATGTATCTCTGCCTTGCCTATTTAAACAAGTCTCCTTGAGAAAAGATGCACGCATGCACTCACATAATTTGCCAAAACTTCAAATCACGCTTACTCAAACGCTCTAGCAAATTCAGTTTTATTCCAAGCTTAAATTGTGTAATTATCACAGTTGTGGTATATTGTTTTATTAGAAAACGTTAACACATCATTGTTCAAATTATCTGTAAGAGATTTCCTTGAGATAAACCGGTTTATGGTTATACTCAAGAAGGCTTTAACAGTTGTTAAAGTAGCTGTTGTAATCCTTTGAATATAGTGGATTAAGACCTCGTTGGAGAGAGGCGAAATCACCTTGACGGGTGGACTGGAGTAGTTTGAGATCAAACGAACAAGGATAAAAATACTGTGTTGTCTAAGAATTTGATTTAAGTTTTACAATTCAACCCCCCTTCTTGTGTTTTTCACATCTTCACCTTCATCCTTTGTTTCTTAAACCATGAACCAAGCCACGTTACAACCCTTCAAAAGTCCTAATTGAAGCATGGGTTAGTTCGAAAGCATACTGTTACAAAAGGTATCCTGACTCCTGTAAGGCTTTACTCAAAATCCAGAGTTGAATTACAAACTTCTTTACTCGCTAAAACGCATTTTCAAAAAATTTCAAGACAAACATAAACTTTGCATTACTTGAGTATCACTGTTTGCATATGGCTATTTGTTTGACAACAGAAAAATTCACACAACGAATATCCAGTGAATGAAAACTTTCTCAGTGAACAAAATCACTTCAAGTAGGATGACACTCCCATTGACAAATCTCCTATCAACAAGGGGACATGACATGTCACTATCCAGCACACCTGGGGTAGTCCAGTCAAGATTCCAAGAAATCTCTCAAGAATTGCAGAGTAACCAAGGGCAAGTCTCCATCTCTGTCACTTGGGGCATTGAACGTCAATCTCAGCAAAGGGTTATGTACAATCAAACATTTTTTGGCAATACCACAAACATTTGCTGCTAGGGGAAATGACAAGTCTCCCCAAAGTCCTTCTCATAGGATAATTTCCTAGCAAGAGTTTAGTCTCTGAAAGCCGTTCCCCAGCTGAGACAACCTCAAGAGTCCTCAAGGACTTTCCCCAACGAGGTCGTCATCTCTCTAGTAGACTAAGCAACAGGGTTTATTTCCCCAACAAACGACATGATTCCCCGTCTTGAGGTGGCCTCTCCGACTACTACAAATCAAAGGACCATAACTCCTCTTCCCTAGTAGACTACTCTACAATCCCTAACAAGTTACTATGAAACCTGGACCCGACCAGATATCAGTTCAACTTCGACTCCCTAGTAAAGCAACGGGAGACTAAGACTCCTGAACTCTTTTCCCCCAAGCAGGAATCAATACTCTCCACAGAGTTCTCAACTTTCCCCGGCGAAGTTCTCCTCAACAAAACAAGAATCCTTGGTGGAAATATTCTAGGAAAGGTTTGAAGACTCGCCTACTCTTCAACAGCAGCCAGGGATTTACTTTCCCAAACTCGGACGTGTCACAATAGCATTTCATGTTCATACATCATAACATGCGCATACATATCGCATACATCATAATCTCATTTATTTTGAGAACATCATCCCACCATCCTTTTCATGCGTCGCATATGATTAACCCTGATATTTTTCTAGGAAAAGGCAATTAGATTCGATGAATCCAACAATTTGTACATATCACATCTACAGACAACTAATGGAAACTCAGTTCCTGAAATCAAATGGGTCAACTAATTTAAATGATCAAGCGGAGTAACCCTACTACCCAGGTTCCTTCTCACAAGCCCTACTACCCAGGCTTTCATTTCGAAGTAACCCTACTACCCAGGTTCCTTCTCACAAGCCCTACTACCCAGGATTTCATTTCGAAGTAACCCTACTACTCAGGTTCCTTCTCACAGCCCTATTATCCAGACTTTCATTTCGAAGTAACCCTACTACCCAAGTTCCTTCTCCAAGCCCTACTATCCAGGCTTTCATCTCGAAGTAACCCTACTACCCAAGTTCCTTCGCCAAGCCCTACTATCCAGGCTTTCATTTCGAAGTAACTCTACTATCCAGGTTCCTTCTCAGAGCCCTACTACCCAGGCTTTCATTTAGAAGTAACCCTACTATCCAGGTTCCTTCTCACAGCCCTACTACCCAGGCTTTCATTTCGAAGTAACCCTACTATCCAGGTTCCTTCTCATAGCCCTACTTCCCAGGCTTTCATTTCGAAGTAACCCTACTATCCAGGTTCCTTCTCACAACCCTACTACCCAGGCTTTCATTTCGAAGTAACCCTACTACCCAGGTTCCTTCACTAAGCCCTACTATCCAGACTTTCATTTTGAAGTAACCCTATTGTCCAGGTTCCTTCTCACAGCCCTACTACCTAGGCTTTCATTTCTAAGTGACCCTACTATCCAGGTTCCTTCTCACAGCCCTACTACCCAGGCTTTCATTTCAATGTAACCCTTATATCCAGGTTCCTTCTCACAGCCTTACTACCCAAGATTTCAAACGAAGTAACCCTACTATCCTGGTTCCTTCTCACAGCCCTACTACCCAGGCTTTCATTTCAAAGTAACCCTACTATCCAGATTTCTTCTCACAGCCCTACTACCCAAGCTTTCATTTCGAAGTAACCCTACTATCCAGGTTTCTTCTCACAACCCTACTACCCAGGCTTTCATTTCGAAGTAACCTTACTATCCAGGTTCCTTCTCACAGCCCTACTACCCAGGCTTTCATTTCAAAGTAACCCTACTATCCAGGTTTCTTCTCATAGCCCTACTACCCAGGCTTTCATTTTGAAGTAACCCTACTATCCAGGTTTCATCTCACAGCCCTACTACCCAGGATTTCATTTCGAAGTAACCCTACTATATAGGTTTCTTCTCACAACCCTACTACCCAGGCTTTCATTTCGAAGTAACCCTACTATCCAGGTTCCTTCTTGCAGCCCTATTACCCAAGCTTTCATTTCGAAGTAACCCTACTATCCAGGTTCCTTCTCACAGCCTTACTATCCAGGCTTTCATTTCGAAGTAACCCTACTATCCAGGTTCCTTCTCACAACCCTACTACCCAGGCTTTCATTTCGAAGTAACCCTACTATCCAGGTTCCTTCTCACAACCCTACTACCCAGGCTTTCATTTCGAAGTAACCCTACTATCCAGGTTCCTTCTCACAGCCCTACTACCCAGGCTTTCATTTCGAGGTAACCCTACTATCCAGGTTCCTTCTCACAGCCCTATTACCCAGGCTTTTAAACGAAGTAACCCTACTATCCAGGTTCTTTCTCACAGCCTTACTACCCAGGCTTTTATTTCAAAGTAACCCTACTATCCTGGTTCCTTCTTACAAGCCTACTACCCAGGCTTTCATTTCGAAGTAACCCTACTATCCAGGTTCCTTCTCACAACCCTACTACCCAGGCTTTCATTTCAAAGTAACCCTACTATCCAGGTTCCTTCTCATAACCCTACTACCCATGCTTTCATTTCGAAGTAACCCTACTATCCAGGTTCCTTCTCACAACCCTACTACTCAGGCTTTCATTTCGAAGTAACCCTACTATCCAGGTTCCTTCTCACAGCCCTACTACTTAGGCTTTCATTTCGAAGTAACCCTATTATCCAGGTTCCTTCTCACAGCCCTACTACCTAGGCTTTAATTTCGAAGTAACCTTACCATCCAGGTTCCTTCTCCCTCGTCTCCAGATAACAGGTTACAACACTGAAGCCTGAACCCGATCAGATACGGTCTATTTTCATATTTCCCCAGCAAGTTGTTGTACAGCATGGACCCTGAACGGGTGTACGTTCTACTTTCACTCCCTCAATCAGGAGTTAATTCCCCAGTAGAGTAATGGACAACCGAAGCTCCTAGACTTTACTTCCTAGGACATGAACCAACACTCCCCGGTGAAGTCCTCCTCGACAGTAGGAACAGATTTTCTCGCCAAAGAATCCCTGGTGCAACCAATCTTTTTTGGATGGCATCTACAAGCCCATCTCCAACAATTCTCCATCATTTCTCCAAATGGCATCTTTTAAGCCCATTCACTGCACAATTAACCTCCACATCATCGAGTGTAAATTTCCGGGCACTCTAGTGCTCAATCATCTTCCACCTTCAAAGTCACGAATGGTAGGTTCGCCAATCTAACTCTTCAGGTTTAAGATGATTGAACAGGGGCAGTTGTTGTACCCCAAAATTTTCCCTCTCATGTCTCAAGGACTCTTAGAATTACTTCAGTCAAGTTTCAAGCCTCGGACCACATTTTCTAAGAAAAATCATTCAAATTACCAAGAGGGGGCAAAATGAGTAAACATTAGAGTTTCAGCTGGAAAAAGTCAACCGGACGCTAAAAGTCAAACTTTGACTTTTTGACCAAATTTGAGTCCCAAAAATCACATTATGTCAAGACATCCAAAAATGAAGTTTGATCATAAAAAATCAAGAGAATCAAAAATCCAACTTTGCAAGACTTTGAAATTTTTCTAAGTATTTTCTATACTTGGTTAATTTCATTTACTTCATGACACTTTTTGCTACAATTCCAAATAATTCAAAATGATGCAAGTAATTCAAGTTATTACAAAGTGGCATTTTTGAAAAATTACAAATTCTAAAACTATGTCTTGATTGAGTTCTCTCAAAAAAAACTTGCCACATTATTTTTCCCTTGACATAATGTACATGAAATATTCCAAAGACCAATTTGTGTCATGCTACAAATCATACTGTCCAAAGTTGAACAAAGTGTGATATGCTACATTTCCACAACACCCCATGCAGCCCTACAAGAAACCTTGTGCCATGTTGCACCCCAAGTATACATGTTGCCCAATACAGTCCAAAACTGCTCTATGCAGTCTGCCCAAGCCTGCATCACAACAGCCCCAGAATTGCACCAAAATGGCAAAGAAAAATTGTGGGAAGAAAGTGTGAAAACAGTAAGCAGTCAAGGGTCTACAAAAGGGACTATCTCATACGACATAAGGGGCTGGATTTTTTGGAGAGGCTGGATTTTTGAAGTGGGATTTTGAGAGAGAGAATAGAGAGTTTTTGTTGAGCAGAAAAACAACATCCTTTGAAAAAAACTTGACTCATTCATTTTCAAAACAAAAAGTTTTGTTCTTATTCAAAACAAGACCCCAACCCATTACTCCACCATACAAATTCTCCCATAAGCCAAACAACTCTTCACCTACAAAGACTGTCCAAACATAACAACAGTCCCTGTAGTATTATTCATCTTCACCTTCAAAAAATACCAAAAACATCACAGTACAGCCTAACTTAGTTTCAACAGTCCGGAGTAGCCTTCTGGAGATTCATTGAGGTCATCTTAACATTTGGAAAACATTTAGATTTAAAACAGCCAGTGCAACCCAAAAGGTAAGTCTTCTTGACTTGATATCTTTTCATACATAATTAATGATTTGTTGTTTTTAAAGATAAGATGTAGTATTTTATTATCCCTTTGAACTAGTCATTTGCTTATGGTTTAGGCTTATTCAATCATTTGTTATTTATGTTCATCCATCATATGTTGTAAGCTAACCTGTACAGACAAGAAAAACAATATTTAAAGCAGGAAAATACAACATGTATCGACACATATCCTCATACGTCGACTCATCCTAGTGAAAAAATAGGATATGAGTTGACACATAACCCCCATGCATCGACTCATACTGATTTTAGGTTACAAAACAAAAATGGGAAAAGACTATGAGTCGACACATATGTGTTTCGCGTCGATGCAAGAAGGTGTATGAGTCGACACATCCCATTATGTGTCGACTCATACTGAGCAGATTTTGTTTTACAGGAGCAAGGAAAATCTATGTGTCGATTCATAGCAGCATGAGTCGACACATAGTAGTTCAAAATGCAGTTTTCCTTTTATTTTACACTGTTTTTACATTGTTTTCATTATCATTCGATATGGTTGTAATATTTCAGTCTCCACTTCATCCCCATTATTAAATTGTACCCCAATCCCCCTAAAGTGATGTAATAGCTTAGATTTTATTTACCGCATTTTACTTGCTTTTCATATATTGTGAGTAAATAGGATGTATGGAAAGATGAAATCAATAAATAGATGACTTTCAAATACAAGACAAAATGCATGCAAACCAACACACTTGCACACTAGCATCTCTAGGGTAATCTCATCTTTATTGCCTTTCGGAAAAATAGTCGTGTCCCTCGAATATGTGACGTTTTAGCAAACAACCTTCGATAAAAAATGGATCGTAGTCCCTCGTTGACCCTCGATGTTGCCTTCGGTAAACGATCTAGTCACTAAATGATATTGCTAAAACGTCTCATAAGTTGCCTTCTATGACTATCCAAACATCCCACGTCCGTCCCTTCACATCCAACGATGGGGCTTCTTATCAAATCAATGGTAAGATAGTCACATCTAAAGGAGAAGGAAAAACACATTTAAGACCTTTTGAGTAGGTAGGTTCTCTCCTAGTTACTCGCTTGCTCACAACAAAAACATTTATACACCAACACTCTCACTTTGAAACATTTTCAAAAGATAACACTTTGTACGCGTTCTTATAGAAACGAGAGCCATTACAAAGAAAACCCTTTTCAAAATCACTTTCAAAAACACTCTACACAAACACCTCTTTGAATTATTTTCAAAACAAAACTTTGTACGCATTCTTATAGAAACGAGAATCATTACAAAGTCATATTTTCAAAATACTTTCAAAACCCACACCACAAGCACATTCAAACAAAAGCAAGTGATCTAGCAAGTAACTAAGATTCCATGGAAAACCATGGATGAAAAGGGTGCTAACACCTTCCCTTTTCATAATCTACCCCCCGAACCCGAGAAAACATCTCTAAAGGTCTTTCCTGTGCTTTTTCACCTTTCCTTATTGGATAAAAGAAAAGTCGGTGGAAACTCTTGCTAAACCGCAACATTTGCGAACAAAAATGCAAAACATCAAGTCAGTTCTCCCACCGTATCACAATAAGCATCCCCTACAAACTCAGAACATGCGTGTTTAAAGTTGATATCCACCTTATCTTGCCTTGAAACCATGTTTGTTTAAGCTTGCTTCAACAACAAGTCAAAATCCACAACATGTGATTTTGGACTTCTGACTTCACCAAGCTTCCAAACCCTTTGCCTATAAATTAAACCTTCATTTTCAATCCAAATAGAGGATGGGACGAGCCCTGAAACTCACTAAAACTCTCTAGAACCAGAAATTGCAACACAAGCACAAAAACTTGTCATTTCTAATTTTTAATCCAATCTCCTAATCCCCTCGTGTGTCTCTTGGCCAAACCATCCACAAAGTTTTTGATACACATATAGAAGCTATCCCAACCTCTGTTTTTAGACTGTAACATCATCTTCACCAACCTCCATTTTCAAAAATAGAGCATTACATATTGACTTCTCTAGAACATTCCATCCATCCATAGCTTAAGCTAACCATTACATTAGCTTCCTGGGAACTTGAGGAAGCTAACCAGATTATCACAACAACTTGAATCAAGCTCCAATTCAAAACACGGTCTCTAGCAGCAAGGTAAATTTTTCTGATTTTCATCTCATTATTTAGGAATTGTTAGGCTTCCATTTTCAAAGACAAAATGTAGATATCATTGCTCTGAAACTGTACATATCCATAGATTCCATTTAAATGGCCTGAGTAGAGAGAATTTTGGATCAGAACTTCTTGAAAAAGTTAGGGTTCAGATTAGGGCTAGCAAATTTCATTTTTGTTTCTGATTTATAGCTTTAATGATTTATAGTTCTGGAACCATAATGAAATTTTCCATAACTTTCACGTTTACATTTTCCATTTTGGTTGAGAAATGAATGAGTTAGAGATGCTCTAGCTGGCGCGAGGAAGAAGATGAATTTCATCATCAGAACTGATTTTGTAATATGTATTTATGGTTTTGTTTATAATACTGAATTTATAGCCACCCAGTGGTAGAGAGTGCGCGTGTAAGACATTAGTGTTAAGGGTCCTGGGTTCTAGCCCCAGGAGCACCTTTTGTTTTCATTTCTTAACAGTTTACCCCATGTATTTGTTAACAGCACGTCTAGGTCAGAACTTCTAGGCTGTCTCATTTTTGCTCCTAGCACCCCCCCCTCATTTACATGTTAACAACACGCCTAGGCCAGAACTTCTAGGCTGTCTCATTTTTGCTTCTAGCACCCCCCCCCCCCATTTACCTGTTAACAACACGCTTGGGTCAGAACTTCTAGGTTGTCTCATTTTTGCTTTCAGTATCACCTCCCATGTACTTATTAGCAGCACGCATGGGCCAGAACTTCTGGGTTTTCTCATGTTGCTTCCAGCAACACCCCCCATCCATTTTTTTATCACCCAGCCCAACATAACCTTCTTTTTATTTTCTTTCTGATTCTGATCACACAAAAACATATTAGGGCCTGAACCAAACAAAAATCAGTTTTACTTACAAACACCTTTTCCACTTTCTAAACCCCCCTAACTTTAATTTTATATTTTTATTTTATTTTCTTTCTTTTATTATTTTATTATCATTACTATCATTTTTATTAATCACAAATAACAAAAAGATATTAAATATTTAAATTATTTAGTTTATCTTCATTTAAAAAAGACCAAATATATTTTCCTATTTAATTTTGTTTCTTTAACTTAAACTTAGATTTACTTCATTTTCTTTGTTTAAATTAAAATTAACTTAGTTTAATTTTATTACCTCTAACTATTTATCTTATTTTAGAAAATTAGGTTAAAATATTTTCTTAAACAAATTTATTTTCTTTTCATTCATGTCTTGTATATTATATACATTTCAACTCTTGTACATTATTCAAAGTTCAATATGGTTGTAATAGATAACTAGTTTTAATTTCTTGCAATCCTCATTTGTACATTTGTATCCCCCATTCCCCAAAAATTATGTAATAACATAGGATATTTACTTTCCGCAATTTATTACTTTCATATAAATGCTAGTAATTTATGGTTTGTATGGAAAGATAAAATCAATGCTTAGAAAACCCTAATCTAAGATAAACCAAGCATAAAATACAAACACTTGCACACTTTGCACCTCTAGGGTCTACTACACTTTGTTGCCTTAAAAATGGTCATGTTATGCATGTGAGACGCCTTAGAAAAGAATAATAAAAAATACAAGATCATAATCCCTCGATGACGCTTCAAATGTTGCCTTACAAATGACCTTAGACCTTTAAGAAATATGCTAAGATATCTCACAACATTGCATCTTATGACTATACGATGACCCACGCTCGTCCCTTTACATCCAAAGATAAGGCTACTTACCAATAAATGGTGAGATAGCAATGTCAAAGGAAGAGAGAAATGAACAAAAGACTTTTGAGTAGGTAGAACATTCTTAGTTGCTTGCTCACAATCCATCTTCAAAAACAAATATCTTTCAAAACACACCAAACACTTTCAAAACATGAAATATTTTCAAAAAGTCCAACACTTTGTATACATTCTTATAGAGACGAGAATCATTACACAGTTTTCCTAAACAAAGGTGCTTTTCAAAAATACTTTCAAAACCCACCACAAATATATTTCAAACAAAGCAATTTCAAAAGTGATCTAGCAAGCAACTAAGAGCCCGTAAATAAATACGGATGAAAATGGTGCTAACACCTTCCCTTTTCATAACCTACCCCCCTAACTCAAGAAAATATCTCAAATGTCTTTCCTGTTCTTTTCACCCTTTCCTTATTTGATAAAAGAAAAGTCGATGGCGACTCTTTCTATCTGCAACAATTACGATCAAATGCAAAACAACCAAGTCAGTTCTCCCACTGTACTATAACTGCACACACTCTTTAAATGACTCTTTATCCTTCTGAGGCATCATCCATAATTGATCACGGCCAGGTGCCATAAACATGTTAAAATTATAGTGCTTGATGAAAGCTTCACCCAAGTCATTGAAAGTGCGGATATTTCTACTGTCCAATCCCATATACCATTTCAAAGCAGCACCGATTAAGCTATCCTAGAAGAAATGGACAAACAAGCATTGGTCATCAATGTTAGTAGACATTCTTCTGATATAAATTACCAGGTGATCACGAGGACAAGATTTTCCCTTGTACTTTTCAAATTCTGACACCTTAAACTTTGTTGCCACTTTTACATTAGGGACCAAACAAAGGTCACTAACATTCTGTCCTAATTACTCTTTCCCTCGGAGAGCCTTCACTTCTTTCTTCATTTCATTGAATTGGTCATGAAAGTCATCTAATCGATCATAGAAGCCCAAACTTTCACTTGGTGAAGGAGAAGAATAATAAACTTCATTATTGATAACAGGCATAACATTCACTGTAGGAGGCGCATCATGATGAATCTTATTATTGGAAACAGGAGTAGCATGTACCACATGTGGTGCAGAAACAACAGTAGTTTGAGAAAATTGAGCAATTTGAGCGGGTGGATTGTAACCTTCTAGCACGAAATTCTAAGGCATTCCCCATGGGTAACCGTGAGGCATACGGTATTGAGAAGAGATAACTGGAGTAATGGAAATGGGAACCGACGAAACCTTGAAAATAATAATTTCCAGTTGCAGCTGAGTTGTATGAGGAGATGGCGGGAGGTGGTGGATGATTCTTAGCAACCACCAACGATTCCACAAAATCAGTCAAATTGGACATACCAGCTCTCAAATTAGTAACTTCTTCATGCAACTCATGATTCTCTTGTTCAAGGTTTTCCATCTTCTTCCTAGAATTAGCCCGAGTATTGTAGCGATGAGACAGTTTACCGACTGAACAAAGTAGAGAAACACAGCAAGACACCTGGGAGTGAACAGGAATGCAAATAATTATGTGCAAAATGATGCATGATATGCAATGCATATGGTTTATTGTGTTTATTCAAGGAACTCAAATAATTATGGACAATTGCAAATATTAAAGTACTAACACATTTGAAAATACTGAAAATTTCATTTTTATAATAACTTCGGACTGGATTAGAAATTTTAGTACATGTTTCAATTATCCTAAGTATAAGAGAATAAAGATAGAGTCTAAAAAATCCCAAGGAGATAAAGTTGATGAAGATATCTCCACACACTGACGCTTTCCCCTGATTCTTGCAATTTGAGCCTTCAACAACTCGTTCTCTTCTGCATATTTGCCGGCGACTTCTTTCCAACCACCGGAATCAGAAAAGGGGTGACTGGGACATGGCTGAGTTCTAGAGAAAAATAAATCCTCTTGCTTCTCCTTCATTTCCATAGCACGACTCTCAAGAATTCGAATCAAGTCATCCTTCTTTTTTAATTATGTTGAGTAGGATACCTTCAAAGTATGGTACTTGTTCTTCCATGCTTCCTTCTCTTGTTGCATCCTAACTGGGGCAAGCTGAAGTTCTTTCACATCATTTAAGAGAGGAGTAGTAGTCCTTATAAACATATTAGGTATAGGTTCTTCACGAGAATAAGACATCTTCAATTGAATTTTCGTTGGTTGTACCCAATAGAGATGAGGTTCTAAGGAAACAACTCCTCTTGGTCCCAAATCTTTTCTACCTTTTCAATGACGCCAATCCTTCGTAATCTCTTTCTTAGCTTCCTTGTGATCTTCTCCTTCTTTGAGAAAGAAACCACTCATATGAATGTTGTTTGGCTTGTCTCTTAATGGATATCCAAGTTTACGATGCACAAGAACAAAATTGTAGTTAATTCCTCCCTTTATACCAAGAAGAGGTACATTGGGGAAACTATCATAACTATCAATAATCGCCACGCCATAATAATCTTGATGATAATGATCAATGTCAGAATGAGTGAGGGCCATAATCTCTGGGGCCCAACGAGGTTCCTTTTTGATATCCCAAAATGCAACAGTCCGAGGTAAGTGAGAAATAAACCATTGATATAACAACGGTGTGCAACAGATGACCATCCCTCCCTGATACAAATTCTGAAAATGGATGGAATAATAAGTATCTCCTATAAATGTAGTGAATGGATTGCTAATCATAAAGATCTTTATGCCGTTAACATCCATAAATTTGTCGATGTTAGTGTTGTACCCCGAATTTATGAGCTAGGGTTTTGAACTTCTAAAGGATATATCTTGCTCATATTTTGGTATTTTTGAGTGATTCCAAAAACATGCTTCTCTTAAAAGGGTTATCAATAAATCACTTCAAAAGTTTCAAGAAAATTTTATATGGAGGATACCTAATGATGAAGAAATATTACAAGTCCTCTAGACAGGCCATCAAAATCCCTTATGTGACTTCAAAAGATCATAACTTGGTCAATTTTTATCTCCTTAAGCCCACTCTTTTTCAATAATGATCTTAAATATGTGAACTTCAACTCTTATTTTATGTTCTAAGCTTGTAAATGGATGGAAGATTCCCTAAGGATGCAATAGATTATGGGTCATCTCATGAATTTTTACCAACTTCACCAAGTCATAACTTTCTCAATTTTTGGAGTTTCTAAATGGTTCATGTCTCAAATTATCATTAAAGAGGTCTACTTCATGCCATATTTTTTGGTCAAGAGAAAATTTTAAATGGAATTCCATGTTTGGATGCAAGACATTATATGTCATTTTAAAGAAAAAACTTAGAATTTTTCTAAGTACAAAAATTCAGCATCTTTTTCTCAACTTTGACTCATCACAGCTTTCAGCTCAAGCATCCATTTGATTCCATTCTTTTCACATTGTAAAGTTTGTGATCTCATCTTTCCAATGCATCAAGAATCAAGTCCTGAGGTTCCCTAAATCGTTCACACCATTGATTCAAAGATGGTACCTTGAAATTGAAGCTTTCTCCAAAGTCAGAATTTGAGATCCTTGATTTGGCCTCTAAACACAAAATTTATGCGTGCTTTTTCTTCTAATCATGTTTAATGAACTTTAAGAAATTATTAGCACATTAAAACGCAAGCTTTGGTTGAGTTTTGAGAAAAATAGAAGTCACACTTTTCATATTTGCAACTCCACACGATTTCCCTCGAAACTTCATCATTTCACACGCTTAAGCATTCCATTAGTTTCTCTATAAATAGAGGGTCATACCTCATTCTTTTTCTCAAGCTTAGAGATCCAGAATCACTTTGTCAAACTTCCTCTTAATCCCACTTTGCTGCAACTTCAAATTTGGTTTTACAGCTTTTCTCACTCCATTTTCTTTGTCAATTCATCATCCTTGAACCTCAGTGAAGCTAACAGAAGAAGAACTAAGCTCTAAGACTTTCTAAATCGTGCTAACCAAGTTAAGTTTCAGAGCTCTAAATTTGAACTCCAATAGGTAGATTCCTTCACCAATTCTCTCAAACTTTGATACTGTAATGAAATTCTCATCATTCTGATTCTAGTCGCAACATTTATTTTCAACTGGAAGTGAGTTTTGGCCATGAATTTTCAAATCTCTTTTCAAATCTTTCCTTCCCAAAACGACTGAGCTACACCTTACATGAATTTTTCGCGAGGGTGCCATTGGAATCTTTTTGAAGAGACGAAGTGAATGGTACCAGTCTTGAGCATTAATTTTTCCATTTCAGAGATCTGTAATTCGTGTGGCTGGAGGTTGAAGATGATCAACGTGTCATCTCTCAACCAATGATATCGTGCCATTTGTTTTTTTTTAATTCTAATTTTAATAAATGGTTCAATCTTTTATTCACTAATGTCCATGATATGCACGGTGCACCAGATCCCTTGGTTTTGATTACTAACGCGTTTGGATATTGATCCAATGGTCTACAGCTTTTTGGTTTTTGTTTTATTTTCTGATTTTTATATTTTATTTGTTTTAAACTTCAAAAATTCATTAAAAAAATCATTTTAACTTCAAAAAATCAAAAAAAAAATCTTAAAAATACTTTTGATTTTTCTCTTTCTGATTATTATTTTTTCACAATTTTATTTTGTGTTTTGGTATTTTTTTATATTTTTTCACTTTATTTGAATTGTTTTAAATGTTTAAAAATACTTTTCTTAATTATTAAATTCTGAAAAAAATATGGAAGGATCCAATGACCTCTTGACAAATATTGGTGACCTAACTTTATTTTTATTTCTGACTTTACTATTTTTCACAAATTTCTGTTTATTTTGCCTATTTCTTTAATTTTCAAAATATTTTCTGATTTTAAAAAATTACCAAAAATTTTATAAAAATATTAGAGCTCATTTATGATTTTTCTATGGTCTTATTTAATTTTTCTTGGGTGTTTTGAATATAGTTGTTAATTTCCCCTTTTATTTTCATTTAAAAATTATTTTAAAAAATATTTTTCTTTATTTTTAAATACAATTTTATTTTGTATATATTCTGGTGGATCTTGGACTATGAGATTTCGATCATGAGTTTTATTAACATCATTGGATCTTGGGTGTTAAGTTTAACTTCACCTAAATGGATGGATGATTTTAATGATGGCTTGATTAAATTTTTTGTTCAAATGTGGTTTAATTCTTATCTGGTCCCTCTTTATCTTATCCTCTTCTTATTGTGTCACATGTTGTTAGAGGATGATATACATATCATCTCTCCAAACATATGACACATAAATTGCTATTGACCGGCCTTAAAATAGGTGTGACTTCTATATAAGTCCACTTACAATTACTTAACATAGCGCTGAATTTTGTCCCGATTCGAGAAATGATTATTCGTAGATCAAACCCATGTTTGTAAGCCCAAGTATGTTAATTTGAATCCTTTGATCCAATAGCCATGAGATCCACTGTTAGGAGGCTTTGGTCTTATCAATCCTCGAATGAATCTTCATAAGCTTTGGTCAAAGTGAATCACTTAAACATCACTGATCATTTATGGTTGCCTTGAGAATTTTAAATGAATGATATACTTGACAAAAAGAAAATGAAACTTGTTGTTGATAGGCTTTGGTTTCATCAATCCTCTAATGAGTTTCAAATGCAAGTTTCAAGATGGTCATTCAGCTAACCTCTAATTTCTAACAACTGACTTTATTTTGTGCATTTACTTTATGCTTTTACTTTAAGCACATTTATTTTAGCATTTACATTTCATGCTATTTTCATCTTTGCTCATTTGAGCATTTACTTTTATGTTATTTTTATTTTTCTCCCTTGAGCTCTTCATTTCGTTTTGAAGATACCTAATAATCAACTTGAACCTTAAAAAAAGCTTTAATGTTACTTGGACTATTTTGTTACTATCATTGGCATTATGGAGTGATAGACTTCTTGGACTTAGGATTAGATTCCTTGACCTACCTTGAGACCTCGGGACCTCAATTGTTATTTTGTCTGGAGCTCTTGGGGTATACCCTAAGACATTGGGTTGTTTGTTTGCTTTGTGTGCTGGTTATTGTGATTACATGCTTTATCTGTGATCGGGAATTCATCTTGTATACAACCGTTACTCTGCCTAATTTTTGTGAAGACTTAATGCAATTGAAGCTTGGTTTTCTTAAGAGATTTATTATTTTTTTCTTGTTTGGTTTCAAATCCAAACGATTGGAATTTAACATTGACTCATTGTGTCAAGTGTTGGCTTCTTGTTGGTTAGACTGTTATTTTCCCTAGCTTTTACCTTATGCTTTGAGATAGTCCCTTCATCTCCTCTGATATTCTTTAATTTCAAAAATCTTCTCCCTCCTTTTGAAAACTATTCTTGTTTTTAAACTTGAACCGCTTTCATAATAAACTTGGACTTATGTGCATGCATTTTCAAAAATATTTTCCTAATCAAACTTTAAACAATTTAACAATACTTTGACATTTTTGTGAGAAGACTAAAAGTCAATCAATCTCATTCAAACCATTTTTCCACTTTGGGTTTTTACCTTAAAATGTTTCTCAAAAGATTAGACTCTTTTCAATCCTTGTAGTGATGCGAGCTACTATACTTCTACGATATGTACTGAAGTAAGATATTTTCCTCTTGGGTGTTGAGTGAAGATTTGTTGATTTTAAAATCCAAGCTATATCCTCCACTTTGAGATGACGTAAATTCTCCTTTCTCATAATCGTGGGTATTAAGTATGTTCTTCCACTCGGATAAGACGATGATGTCTTGTCTCTTAAAATTAACCAACACACGTGTGTTTTAAATTTTTTAAAAGGTGAACTACGAGTACCTTGATCCCCTATTGCACAGAAGGTGGTACGTAGGAACTAAAGATTCGCAACCGCGACAGGTGAAAAAATCATTAAAAAAACTTATTTTATCATCTCCACCATCTAATTTTTATATAAAATTTTATAGCCAAAATACATATATTTTCAAAGAGGTTCCTGCAGAGTACCATAGATATTTAGGGTGCTAATACCTTCCCTTTTCATAAACAACCCCCGAACTTAGATTCTTTCCCCCTCTTTTTGGGTTATTCGCTCTTTTCCCATTCCTTTATAAACAATAAATTATGGTGGCGATTTTTATTTTGATATGTGTGAGTCAAGTAACCCAATGGCTTAGTCTCAACATTTCTACCGCTATAGAAAAATGGTGACTTCGCTGGGGAAAGATTGACCTATTGCTGGTCCATCCCTAAGTGGGTTGAGCCTATCTTTGTTTATTTGTGTATGTGCTATTATCTGTTGTATATTATATGTTGTATATATATGTTTGTCTGGATATTTTTGGTTTTCAGGGTGCTTGGTGATTTCTCATGAGTCCTATACCCGAACTTGGGAAAACTTAAGATGGGACAGGAAGTATAGTCATGTTAACTTTGAGGGAGTAATCCCATAAAAGGAGACATGAGATCCGCCTTCAGTGGAGGCCCCTTTGACTGTAGTGTCGTTTACCGAGTAATCGGGAAGATGTGCTGCTTTCGACCTGGGAACCTTCTGAAACTGAGAACCATATAACCTTTAACCCACCTTGGCCTTTTAGGTGTAGTGCGGAAGCTATGACAGAGTAATTCGGAAATGGTTTTCACGCGATACTACGCTCAAACTAGTTTTTCCTGAGAATATTACTAATTAACGAGTCAATCGGGAAGTTGGTAATATCCGAAGGAAGGATGTAGACTCTGGGAACCTCTTAGAACCTTGTTCGACAGGTGATAAACTTTTAGACCATACCTTGTGGGTAGTACCTCGAATTCATGCTCGTTACGTTGAACCTATGAACCCTATGTTTGTGATCTTGTGTATGATTGTTGCATCATGCATTCATGCACCCATGAGCATCCTTTAAAACAGTTTGTTTCAAGGGACTTAAAAGTTGACTCTTTGTTAATATCCTAGGTGCTTTTGACCAGGGATTCTATAAAAATAAAGATTCGGAGTATAGTTTCAAAGATCTCAAGATAGATGAGTTGATTAGTCTGATTCCCGAGATCGATAGTTCTACAGATTTTTGGAGGAAGTATGGGTCCATGATTTCTCTTATGAAGCTCAGGATGAAGGAGGCTATTCTCTCGACTTTAGTCTAGTTCTACGATCGAATGTATCGATGCTTTATTTTCCCTTATTATCAGTTTATTCCTACATTGGAAGAGTATTCTTATCTACTGGGTTTACCTATTACCAATTGTGTTCCTTTTACTAGTTTGGAAGGGGATCCAAAATCCCACGAGATTGCTGATTTGATCCATTTGTGGAAGTATGAGGTTGGAGCCCACATGACTACCAAAGGAGGGATTAGAGGATTACCCGCTCAGTTCTTATTGGAGAAATCTCACTACTTAGCTAGGATGAAGAGTACGGTTGCTTTTGAGGCCATCTTTGCTCTACTTGCTTATGGATTGTTCTTATTCCCTAATATCGACAAATTTATGGATATCAATTCCATTAGGATCTTTATGATTGGGAATCCAATTCCTACATTATTAGGTGATTCATATTACTCTATTCATTTCTTGAGTTCAGGGGGTAGATTATGAAAAGGGAAGGTGTTAGGACCCTTTTCATCCATAGTTATATATGGGCTCTTAGTTACTTGCTATATCACTTATATATGGACCCTTTTCATCAATCTGCTCATGTAGATAGCTTTCCTGGCTTGTTACAGGTATTAATCTACAATGGATTGTCCACGGATAGTTGTCCTGTCTTGTTACAAGTATTGATCTTTAACCTAGGAAAGAAAAATAGTTTTCCTGGCTTGTTACAGGTATTAATATTCAATTTGCTCATGTAGATAGCTTTCCTGGCTCGTTACAGGTATTAATCTACAATCGATCGTCCACAGATAGTTGTCCTGTCTTATTACAGGTATTAATCTGGAACTGTTGAAAATTGTTAACGATAGTTATCTGTTGTTTGGTCTTTCCTGAAAAGGTAAAGAGTTAGTTGTATGCAACATCATGATGTATGAAATGCATGGTGTAATGATGTTCTCAAAATAAATGAGATTATGCTGTATGCATTTATCATGTATGTAATATGATGCATGAATGTGAAGTATTTATTGCAGCGTGTCTTTGTCTAGGAAAATAAATCCTTGACAACATATTGGGGAGTCTTGGGAGGCTGAATCCCGAATTGTTGTTGGAGAATAAGTGTATCTTTGAAGAATGTTTCTGCTGGGGATTCCCGTTTTGTTGTTTGAGGAGAAATTTGCTGGGAAATATTAACTTTGGCTCTTCGCATGAGAAAACTCTGTGGGGAGTGTTGCTTTCTGCTTGGAGGAATAAAGTTTAGGAATTTTGGTTGTCCATTGCTCTACTGAAGAATTAATCCTGACTGGAGAGCATCGAAAGTTAGTTATTATCTGGTCGAAATCCAGGCTTGGCAGCAATTTGTTGGGGATGATGAAGTTGACTGCTATCTGGTCATATTCCAAGCTTCACATCGACTTACCAGGGAAGATTAAATTAACTGTTATCTGGTCGGATTCCAGGCTTCGCAGGAAATTACTTGGGAGGGTGAAGTTAAGCTGTTATCTGGTCAGATTCCAGGCTTCGAAACAACTTACTAATATTAAACTGCTATCTGGTCAGTTTCCAGGTTTCAAAGCAAATTTCTGAGGTGGATGAAGTTAATTGTTATATGGTCGAACTCCAGGCTTCTCAATAACTTACTTGAAAGGATGAAGTTGAAATGATATCTTGTCGGGTCCAGGTTATGCAGTAACTTGCTTGAAAGGATGAAGTTGAACTGATATTTGGTCCGGCCCAGGCTTTGAAGTAACTTGCTTGAAAGGATGAAGTTGAACTGATATCTGGTCGGGTCCAGGGTTTGCAGTAACTTTCTTGGAAGGATGAAGTTAAACTAATATTTAGTCAGATCTAGGCTTTGCAGTAACTTGCTTGAAAGGATGAAGTTGAACTGATATGTGGTCGGGTCCAGGCTTTGCAGTAACTTTCTTGGAAGGATGAAGTTGAACTGATATTTGGTCGGATCCAGGCTTTGCAGTAACTTTCTTTAAAGGATGAAGTTGAACTGATATCTGGTTAGGTCCAGGCTTTGCAGTAACTTACTGGAGGTAGAAGCAAACTCTACTATGGAAAAGAAGTTAAACCATTGTCTGGTCCAGGCTTTACAATATCTTGAGAAGTTAAACTATTATCTAGTCGAGTCCAGGCTTCATAGTAACTGAAAATTGTTTGAATAAGAATGATTATGTTGGGTAGTGTATCGTTTTATTGGTGAATAAACCCCCGTTGAAGATAATATTTGATGACCTGCTCGCAAGGTGAATTCTTTAGGAAGAACTCCACAAGGATTCTTCTTTTAAGACCAACTCAGCTGGGGAGAGGATTGTCGAGAGATTGAAATTCTGGCCGAGGGCGGTATAAATCCAACTTTATGGGGACTTGACTGGGGATCACCTTATGAAGGGGATTTCACGGAGATTGGTCATTGTCCCTAGTAGCAAGTGTTGTAGCACCGCCAGAAAAATGTTTGCTTGACCCTTTGTTGGAATTCAAGCTTAATGCCCCAAGTGATTGAGATGCAGAGTTGCCCCTGGTTATTCAGCACCTCCCATGAGATTTATTGTAATATTGACTCAACTTCCCCATGTGTGTTTGGATAATGGTGTTCCATGACCCATTTCTTATAGGAGATCTGTCATTGAAAGTGTCATCCCATTTGAAGTTATTTTGTTCACTTAGAGAGCAATGATATTCACTGTTAGCCATATGGTCAAACAATTAGCCATATGAAAACAATGATATTCAAATAATGCAAAGTTTATGCTTGTCTTGAAGATTTGAAAATTCGATTTAGCAGATAAAAGAATTTTTGTAAGAAAATTCAACTCAGAATTTGGAGTAAAGCCTTATAAGAGTCAGGATACCTTTTATAACAATACGCTCAAAGTGTATTTGTACCCGCCCATTCTTCGTGATGTCCTTCAGTCCTAAACTCAGTTAATTATGCATTTGGATTCCAATCGAGTCTGGAATGACGTTTTGGTGATGGTTCAGACAAGTTAAGTTTGTCGGAAGGCAGTCATTTGTTGCCATATTTTCCATGTTGTTAAGGATTTGTAGTGACCCTTTTTTATTATTTATTATCCCTAATTTTGCCTGGCTGTTCTTGTTTTTGAGATTACAGTCAACGAGATGCCCCTGTTTTTTTTCTTTGTCTTAAGTCTCCTTCGTAGGTTTTGACTTAGTGGGATTTTCTTTGAGAGATAATGACTGCCTATTTGATAAGGAACCATCGCCGTCTTTTGATTCTAAAGGACGTTCCTGATGTCATTCGTTGTTTAGGAATTGAAAGCTTGCGACTGAATGCACATTTGAATTAATTGAGAGACTACCCTGCCCCTGGTTTTCATTAAAGGTTTCAGTTTATGTAAAAAGGAAACTCCTACTTCTTTGGCTCAAAGGGGTTGAGTAGGGATTACCCTCCTTATAACTCCAGTGTTTAGGAATTTAAAGAACGCCTGTACATCGTCAGCAAGGTCTGTTCAAAAGCATACTGTATGAGATTATGCATTGTTTTCGTCATCCTCCCTCTAAAGGCTTGCAAATTTTAAAACAAGAGTTGAATATCATAAAGGGAGTAAAAAGCATAGTTTAAATATAATGAAAACAAATGGATTAATTCAAGACAAACATATGCAATGCATTAATGAAGCAAAGTTTGACTTTAATAGATAAGTGTTTAAACAACAAAAGAGATTACAATTGAAAATTCAAAATGAACTGGAACGCTTAATGATTTGGCATAGGAGAGGTGATCACGTTGGGAGTATCTGGAGGATCAAACTCGATCTCCTTGGCGTCAATCATGTTTTGAATCTTGTATTTCAGCACCCAACAATCGTTAGTATCATGCCCAAGACTGCCATAATGATATGCACATATTGCATCAGGACTGTAGTTAGGAGAAGAAGTTTTTGGATTTGGATGAGGTCCTACCAACGTAATCAAATTCATCTTCACCAAGTATTGTAGAGCTTGAGAAAGCGGCATGTTGATGTTGGTAAACCGTCTTTTGGGCTCGTCTTGCCTTCGTTGATTTCCCATTTGTTGTTGCCGCTGTGACGCAGGACCGGAGATCAAGACTGCCCCCACATGCTGGTCATGATTGCTCTTGTTATAACCCTTTTGACCATACACAACATTTGACCCTTTCTTCCCATTGTATGGATTTTTCTGAGTATAATAAGGTGTAGCTCCTTGGATCTTTTCGCTTTTGATGCCAGCTTTGACCCTTTCGCCAGTTAGTATTATCTCGGTGAACCCGACGGAGGAGCTTCCGATTAGGTGATTGAAGAAAGGTCCCGTCAAAGTTCCCATAAAGATGTCAATCAACTCCCTGTCAGTTAAGGGTGGTTGCACCCTGCCAGGCAAGTCTCTCCACTTTTAGGCGTATTCTTTGAAGTCCTCGTTGGAACGCATGGTCATATTCTGCAACTGCACACGAGTTGGTGAAAGATCAGTGTTGTATTGGTACTGCTTGTAGAAAGCAGCAGCTAGATCTTCCTCAGTGTGAATGTGGGAACTCTCCAATTGATAGAACCACTCAAGTTGCATCCCAGCTAAGCTCTCTTGGAAGAAATGGATCCAGAGCTTCTGATCAGTTGTGTATGGTTGAATCTTGCGGACATAAGACTTAAGATGCATCTTTGGACAAGAGACCTCATTATACGTGGCAAAGGTAGGGATTTTGAACTTTGGTGGAATGACCACCCCAAAAACCAAACCCATGTCTCCTAAGTCCAAGCCAGGCACAACTTGGATCTCCACATCTTTTAGTCTGTCTTCAAGCTGTTTGTATTTTTCATCTGCCTGTGTATATTGCTCCTCAGAATAGTCTTCGTCATCAGTAGCTACGTTAGCTCTAATGCTTCTAGATTCCTCTTCTTGATTGTCTTCTTATTCAGAAGAAGCATCTTCTTTTTGATCTAGTTGGGCATGCCCCTTGTACCTTATTCCCACATTGAGGATGACATCCCTTTTCTTAGTCTTCTTCTTGCTCTCTTTGGTAAAGAGTGTTTTAAAATCTTCATGCCCCTTAGCCAAAGCTAGGAATATTTGTTGGAATTGAGCATTTTGTGCTTAAAGATCCTTCACAGTTTTCTCTAGAGCCATCTTTATTAAAATAAACAGTAGGCAGATGAGAAACCCGCTTGGGGAAAACCTGTTATGATGATATACATGATATGTAGATTCAATATTTTCAAGGATCTCGCGGGGTAAATGTTAGAAGTTACTTACAACTTTGATTGGAGAACTTCGTATTGGTGGATGTCCTTCCACGAGAATTAATTTCACCATGTCAAGTGGGTCATAGCTCCTGACTCAAGTTGTTGTACTTTGATCTATGACGATGTTTGGTTAGAGGAAAATAAATCCTCTTGCCCCTTGATAGACGTCTGATTCAACGTGACCCTGCATCATAGGCCTTTGAGATCCTTGAAATGGTTATTGAAAATGCCATGGTATGGTGTCATGATGTTATGTACAAGTATGCAAAGTAAGCAAATTGTTATATACAAATAGTCATATACACACAAAGCAGACAAGTCCTTATGTTTAGGCTTTCATGGAGTTGGTAGGTAAGTACCCTCTTGAAGTTTAGTTGGCCCAACCTGTCCTAGTAATAGTAACCAGGTTCTAGGGGATCTCAATATCACTGATCTTTCTTCATCAGGCATTATTTTAGTGCAAGCCTCTTTAATGGTGACCAAAATATCCTGAAAGTCCGATCTCAATTAGCGTAGCATTGAGTATCGACCAACTTCGGACTGCACCAAAGTCGGCTATCTCACTACTTCCTAATGGCCAAGTTGTTCAATTAAGGTTCTAAGGTCAGTTAGTGCTTCATGACACCACACAGCGGTCCCGTATTCTCCTTGACTACTTAAGGGCTACCGGTACCAACAAATGTGTCCCACTAACATAGCTATTGTTTAGACCATGTCGGTATAGCCCACATAGTTTCCATAATCTATTTATACTTACCTAAAAGGTTCCCCAGATCCAGGTAGAGGATCAAAACAAGCCCAAACAAGGAATCATAATATAAAGCAAACAAGTCAAACAAAGGAAATCAAGTAAAGGTGATCTAGCCCTAAGGTAACCCCACTTTTAAGTTATCCCCAGCATAGTCTCCAGTTCTGTAATACGGTGGGAAAACTGACTTGGATGTTTTAGGTTTGATTGCAATTGTTGCGGATAGCAAGAGTCGCCATCGACTTTTCTTTTATCCAATAAAGGAAAGGGTGAAAAGAACAGGAAAGACCTTTGAGATTATTTTCTTGAGTTCGGGGGTAGATTATAAAAAGGGAAGGTGTTAGCATCCTTTTCATCCATAGTTATCTATGGGCTCTTAGTTTCTTGATAGATCACTTGCTTTGTTTGAAAATATGTTTGCGATAGATTTTGAAAGTATTTTTAAAAAGCGCATTTGTTTAGGCAAACATTTTAATGATTCTCATCTCTATAAGAAGTGTTGGACTTTTGAAAATATTTCATGGAAAGTGTTGGTGCATCATAAAAAAAGTGTTTGTGTTTGAAGATGAGCAAGCAACTAAGAACATTTATACCTACTCAAAAGTCTTTGTTCTTTTCCTCCTCCTTTAGATGTTTCTATCTTACCATTAATTGGTAAGAAGCCTTATCTTTAGATGTAAAGGGATGGGTGTGGGTCATCGTATAATCATGATAGCAATGTTGTGAGATATCTTAGTATTTCTCTTGAGGGACTAAGATCATTTGTAAGACAACATTCGAAGTGTCATCGAGGGACTATGATCTTGTATTTTTTATTGTTTTTTCTAATACGCCTCACATGCGTAACATGACCATTTTTTCATAAGGCAACAAGTGGATTTAACCCTAGAGATGCAAGTGTGCAAGTTTTTGTATTTCATGCTTAATTTATCTTTAATTAGGGCTTTCTAAGTATTGATTTTATCTTTTCATACAAACCCTAAATACTAGCATTTATATGAAAGTGATAAATTATGGAAAGTAAATATCCTACGCTATTACAATCATTTGGGGATGGGGTATACAAATTTACAAATGGGGGTTGCAAGAAATTAAAGTCCTAATCATCTATCACAACCATATTGAAATAATGTACAAGAATTCAAATGCAAAAATAGATTTGTTTTGTTTTTGTTAAGAGAAGAAATAAATTTGCTTAAGGAAATGTTTTTAGTCTTTTTGTCTTAAAAGAAATAAAGAAAAGTATATAAATATAAAGTATTTTTGGAGTTTTTGATTAATGAAAATAAAAGTGATGAGAAAAATAATAAGAGAATAAGAGTTAGAGTCAGCGTGTTTTTGAAAGATTAGAAGTAAGAGAGAGCATAAGTTCTGACTCAGGTGTGCTGTAAATCAGAAAGAAAATGTTAGTAGAAATGGGGAAGGCCAGAAGTTCTGGATCCAGACGGGTTAAAGTTTTGGGGTTGCTGGAAACAAAGGAAAGCCTACAAGTTCTGATTGTTGAAAGAGCCTAGAAGTTCTGATGTAGCTGGAAACTTAGAAGTTCTAGTGTTACTAGAAGGCTAGAAGTTCTGTTAATGGATAAGTGAGGTGACGATGCTACTGGATGAGAATATCTAGAAGTTTTGGTCCATGAGTACTGTTTTGACAAATAAATAGGGGGGGGGGGGGGGGTTATCTAGAAGTTCTGGTACAAGAATGTTATTTGACAAATAATGGGGTAAAAATGTTAAGAAATAAACATAAAAACATGCTTCTAGGGCTAGAATCCCGGACCCTTAACACTAGTGCCTTATACGCGCGCTCTCTACCACTGGGGTGGCTATACATCTGATATTAGAAGCAAAAACATAAACATATATTATAAATTAAGTTCTGATGATGAACTTCATCTTCTTCTTCGCGCCAGCCAGAGTGTCTTCAACTTAGTCATTTCTCAACAAAAATGGAAAATGCAAACATAGAAGTTATGGAAAATTTCATCATGGTTCCAGAAATACAAAGCATCAAAACTGTAAACCAGAAGCAAGCATGAGTTTTGCTAATCCTAATTCTGAAACCTAATTTTCTCAAGAAGTTATGATCTTAAATTCTCTCTACTTAGGCCATATAAATGAAATATATAAATATGTACAGATTCAGAGGCATGATATCTATATTATGTCTTTGAAATTGTAAGCCTAACAATTCCTAAGTAATGAGACGAAAATCAGAAGAAACTTACCCTGCAGCTGGAGATTGTTTTGTGAGTTAGATCCTGGTTCAGACTGTTGTGATGTTCTGGTCAGCTTCCTCAAGTTCTTAGAAAGCTAAGGCAAACCTTAACTTGAGTTATGGATGGTTGGAATGCTCTGGAGCATTCAAGATGCCAAGTTCTGATTTTTTGAAATGAAGAGTGGTGAAGACTGTATTACAGTTTGAAAATAGAAGTTGGGAAAGCTTCTACGTGTATACCAGAAACTGTATGGGTGATTTGGCCAAGAAAAGCACAAGGAAAATTAGAGTTTGGATGTAAAAATCAAAAACTAGCAGGTTTTGTGTTTGTGTTGCAGTTTCAGGTTCTTGGGAATTTTCAGCATGGTTTCAGGGCTTTTTTCAATCCTCCCTCAGTTTGCAAATGAAGTTTAATTTATATTCAAAGGATTTAGATTCTTGTAAAATTCATGAGTACAACCATCATGTGTTATGGATCATTGACTTGTTTTTGAAGCAAGTTTAGACAAGCATGGTTTCAGCGCAAGGTAGGGTGGGTAGCAGCTTTAAACATGCCTAATATGAGTTTGTAGGCATGATTTGTGGGGAATTACACTGAGAAACAAATTAAAGTATGGGCTCAAAATAAACTTTGTACAAAAGTTTGCTTTTCAAGGACAACAATGGTACTTTTATACCACACGTGGGAAGATCTTTTGGATAAAGGCTTAAACACTGGGATAAAGACTCAAAAGTTGGTGTAAGCATTAAATTATGATGATATTTAACAAGCAATAAGGCCTACAACATGAGATTATGCAGCATAGCTTGAATCTGGATCAGAAGTTCAGCATAAACATAACTTAGATTAAGAACAAATGTCTAACTTTTGATCTCTGGATCTCCCTGCTCCAGCATGATCTGAAGGAGTTCTCAGACTTTTCAAAAAGCTTGTAACATGCTTTGTAACCCCTCGTTGAATCATTTTTGCAAAATCTGATTGTACCCTTGTGAAACTTGGCCCAAAAGTTCTAATCAAATTCTGACTTGGAAATGCTCAGAATTTACTAAGTGTTTTAGTTTCATGGACGTGTCTTCAAGGATTTATAACTTGAAATCCCATCATTTCTAGGAAGAGTTCTGTTATGCAATGTTTTAGATCTCATTGATATCTACAATTGTTGTGTCAGAAGTTCTTTCTGAATCATCTTGCATCATGATGAAAATCTGGCCAAAAGTTTTGAACCTATCATATTTTCTTAACACTTAGAAAATTTTCTGTGTTTAGAACTTTGACTATTCCAAAGTAATTTTTACTTTTGATTTTCTTGATGAATCAACTTCATATTCTAACATGTCTTGATGAAATGTGATTCATGAAAATTGATTTTTATCAAAAAGTCAAAGTTTGACTTTTCATTGTGCATTTTGACCATTTTGCCCTTGTGCCAATTCCAAACCTAAATTGATGTATCAGTGCTGCAAACTTGAGTCATGGAAGATCTTGTGAGAAAATTCTTGAGAAGTGAGAAGGAAATTTTTAGGGTACAACAAGAGTGATGATCTGATTGAGATTCTCGAGAGTCGTGATGTAGAGATGATGGAGAGGCAAGAAGATTTATTTTCCTCTAGAGCTCAATCAGGACCTAGTTGCTCACTTCCCGAATCTGATGATTGGAAAGAGGTCACCGACAAATATGCAGAAGAGAACAAGCAGTTGAAGGCTCAGATTACAAGACTCATAGGGAAACGTCAGTGTGTGGAGTGATCTTCATCATCTTTGTTTTCTTAGGATCTTAGATTCTTATCTTATCTTGTACTTGGGATTATTTAAACTTGTACTAAAAGTTGTAATCCATTTTGAAGTTATTATAATGACATTTTCTGTATTTCAAATGTGTTAGTACTTTAATGTTTGCAAATTGTCTATAAATCTTTGAGTTCCTTGAAATATTAGTAATAAAATAAATCATGTGCATTTCATATTATGCATCATATTGTACATACTTCATGAATTTCTGTTCATATCCAGGTGTCTTACCGTGCTTCTTTACTTCATTTGGCAAGCTATCTCACCAATACAATACTCCGACCAATTTCAGAAGGAAGATGGATAATCTAGAGCAAGAGAATCACAAGTTACGCAAAGAAGTTATTGCTCTGAAGGCTGGTATGGCCAATCTCACTGCTTTAATTAAATCGTTGGTGGCTGCTCAGAATCAGCCACCACTTGCCTAACCTAAACAGACAATTGTTACTTCCGAAGCTTCGATAGTTCCTGTTTTTGTTACTCTAGTTACTGTTGTTCAAAATCGTATGCCTCAGGGTTATCGTGGGGAATGCCAGAGAACTTCATGCTAGAAGGTTATAATCAAGATGCCCAGGTTTCTCCATTTTCTCAGGTTGTTGCTGCTCCTGCACCTTTTGTAGTGCATATTACTCCTACTGCTAGAAATGAGATTCACTATGTCGCACCTCCTTCGGTGAATTTTTTACCATTTTCTAATGATGACTTTTATCACCCTATTCCTCCACCAAGTGGAAGCTTGGGTGTCTATGATCAAATGGACGATTTTTAAGATCAGTTTGATAAGATGCAGAAAGAGTTGAAGGCCCTCAGAGGAAAATAATTGTTTGGGAAGAATGTGAATGATCTGTGTTTGGTTCCAAATGTGAAAATACCTGCGAAATTCAAAGTACCGGAATTCAAGAAGTACAAAGGAAATACTTGTCCTCGTACACACTTAGTTATGTATGTGAGAAGTATGTCTACTCACACCGATAATCAACGCATGTTAATTCATTTCTTCCAAGATAGTTTGACTGGTGCATCATTGAAATGGTACATGAGCCTGGATAGTGCCAATGTTCATACTTTCAATAACCTGGGTGAAGAGTTTATTAGACAGTACAAATATAATATGGACATGGAACCTGACTGTGATCAACTTAGGGAAATGGTCCAGAAGGACAAAGAGTCATTTAAGGAATATGCACAGAGATGGTGTGAAGTATCCTCCCAAGTGTTCCCTCCAATGGAAAAAAAAGAGATGATGAAGATTTTTCTGAAGACATTAGGTTCTTTATATTATGAAAGAATGGTGGAGAGTGTGCCAAGTGATTTTACTGAGTTGGTGGGCATGGGTTTCCGTTTGGAAGAAGCTGTAAGAGAGGGTCGCTTGACAAGAAGTGAAAATTCTGGTAGAACGAAGAAACCATCATATGGGTTTGCTAAAAAGAAAGAAGGAGAGACAAATGATGTTATTCAAGAGAGAATGGTTAATCCTCCTAGAAGAAATCATCAGCGCCTCCAACAAGTTGCTTCGGTAAGTCTAGTTGTCAATACGGCTCCGACCAAAGTCGCTTATCAAAGACCAGCCCCTCAGGGAAATCAAGGGCGGAATTAGAGGAGAGAGGCTTTTAACTCTATCCCCATGAGTTATGAAGAGTTACTCCCAACATTGATTCAGAAAAAGTTGGTTCAGACCAGGTCACCCCCTGCTATACCATCACTTTTGCCTTGGTATTATAAGGCAGATCAGACGTGCGCTTTTCATCAGGGTGCACCAGGGCACAATATGGAAAACTGTTATCCTCTAAAATTGGAGGTACAAAAAATGGTGAGAAATGGCCTTTTGTCCTTTGAAGATGTCGGCCCTAATGTAAAAGATAATCCTATGCCAAAGCATGGAGGAACAAGTGTTGTTAACATGGTTGCTGGTTGTCGATGGGACTTCCAGATCTTTGATATCAACTTAGTTAGAGGAGATTTGGTAAATGTTGTACCCCAAAATTTTCCCTCTCATGTTTTCCAAGATTTTCTCTTAAATGGGTGGTTACAAACACTTGATTAAAGAAAAATAAAATTTTTGAGGATAAACAAGGTGTCTTCGATTGGCTTTGAGACAGGGTGTCTTCGATTGGCGCCTGAGCTGTTTGTTTTTCAATTGGCATCTAGACAAAGATATTCGATTGGTCATCAAAAACCCTTCGACCAGGCTTTGGTCCGCAAGTCTTCGATTAAGCATTGGGCTTTCCTTCGATCAAGATAAGTTCACAAGGTCTTCGATTAAGCTCTGGGTTTTCCTTCGATCAATTTAAGATCACAAGGCTTCGATGGCGTAAGGCAAGAACCCCCTACAAGTTTGTTTCGATTCACAAGGGAAAAGGATTCCTCTGTGCTTGCTTTCAATGCACAAGGCCAAGACCCTTTCAACTGGCCTTCGATTCACAGAGCAATGACCTCCTCATCCTAACATCCATAAGGCATTTCCATCTTGTATGCTGGTTTCGACTAAGAAATGGTTCCCTTTGAAATTTCTTGCGTCAACTCTATATTTGAACCTTTCAGCACATGATTGCCACATTATGAGCACACATTGGTGACCCATTTGAAGAATGCACGAGGCATACATGCATGTTATTTTAAAGACACACAAAAGGGACAGTCGAAGGATGTACAGGTGTTCCATTCAAAGGATGTAAAGATGTTCCATTCGAAGGAAGTAACAAAAGTTCCATTCGAAGAAGCATTCAAAAGGTCCATTCAAAGGTTACACAAGAGGTCCATTCGAAGGAGGCAACTTAAGGCCAATTGAAGGGCATGGCCTGAAGGCATTCGAAAGTCAAAGGTTTCCAGGTTCATTCAAGATTTCAAAGAGGCATGAATATTTCAAAAATGGAAGTCTTTTAATGTGTCTGATTTTGGTCTCATGGCCTTCAAAGCCTAAGTTAATGGTTGTCCCTTGCCATTTCCATGCAGATCACACTCCTATAAATACAAGGCCTTGGACACATTGCAGGGACACGAAAAAGAGGGCATAGGAAAACACCATTGGGAACACACATACATTGTATCAGACAGAAGAATTCTTGCCCATACAAGCATTATCCAGGCAAAAACCTTGCATCCAGGAGTCCGCACCAGCCCTTGAGCAAGCATCTCCATGCCCAGAAGTGCCAAACTTTACATTTGCATGATATATTAACACTTGTAATGCATTCAATTTTTATTCGAGATTAAGGACC
Organism: Vicia faba; assembly: GCA_948472305.1. Taxonomy (NCBI): domain Eukaryota; kingdom Viridiplantae; phylum Streptophyta; class Magnoliopsida; order Fabales; family Fabaceae; genus Vicia; species Vicia faba. The sequence goes on along the minus strand of OX451741.1, from coordinate 920,629,714 downwards.
TGGGTTCGACACCTAGGTCTGCATTTGTTTTGTTTCTAACACTTGTTACAGATCCAGCCTGAACAGACCAACTCACACAGGATCGAAGGACCTGGGTTCGATACCCAGGTCCTGCATCTTTGTTTTGCTAACATATCTTTGCAGATTCAGTGCCCTCACAGGTTATCCATCATGCCCTTTCAACAATTCCCTCCAGATCGAAAGCCACATCCTTTCACTGGATCGAAGGGTAGCCATCTTCCCCTGGATCGAAAGACCTCTTCCTCTGAATTGAAAGACTCCCATTTCTCCCTGGATTGAAGGATGCCCCCTTTATATTTTTATTTTTGTTTTTGTTATTTCTTTATTGACTTTATCATTTGAATCAGCTTAAAATCAAAAAAAAAAAAACAACATTAGGTTAGTGTTTTATTAATCAAATTAATTTTGTATACAAATTAATTAATTATTTTAACCTTTTCTTGAAATTAAAATTAAATAGGCTTAAGTTTTATTTTATTTTATAAATAAAAACAAAACAAAAAGATTCCATTTTTTCTAGGATTTTTAGACATCCTTTCTCAACTCGCGCGCATTTATCTATTCTCGTATTTTTCATATTATTGTAACTGCTCATGGGTTGTAATATAATAATTAGGACTTCATTTCCTGCTTTATTCCCCTTATTCTTGGACATGTGATTAATCCCTAAAGCTCTATAATAGCGTAGGATTTAGAATTCCCGCATTTTAATTGCTTTCATATTAACTGCTAGATGTATGACTAATAGGATTGTATGGCAAGAACATAAAATCAAACGCTAGCAAACCTAACACAAGACAAATAACTGAATACAAACACAATTGCACATGCGCGCCTCTAGGGTACTCCCACTTTGGTTGCCTTCGGAAATAGTCACAACTCTCGAAACCTGAGAGATTTTAGTGGCTACCCTCCGGTTCAAAAGATCATAAGTCCCTCGATGACCCTTTCGATGTTGCCTCGGTAAAAATATGATCTTAGAGCCCTAGGGTAGTTACTAAAACTTCTTGCCCAGTTGCCTTTGTGACTCTTAAAACGTCCTTTCGAATGTCCCTCAAACATCCAATGATATGGCTACCTACTCACTAATATTAGGATAGAAGTGTCTAAAGGATAGGAAGAAATGAACAACCTTTTCGAGTACAAGTAGATAGTTGTTAGATGCTTGCTCAAAACAAACTTTTACACTTACACAAAAACATTCGCTTTATCAACACTCTTGAGGACTGGCACAAGAGTTATCATAAAGCGAATCACCGCACTAAGGCATTTTAAAAATACTTTTCAAAAACACACAAAAAGCACAAGGTATTTTTCAAATGAGCTAAGCATCTAAGAGCCCGTAGAAAAGTACATATGGAAATGGTGTTAACACCTTTCCTTTCCATAATCTACCCCCCTTACTCAGAAAATTATCGAAAAGGTCTTTTTTTGTTCTTTTCACCCTTTCCTTAATTTGGATAAAATAAAATTCAGTGGCGATTCTTGCTTACAACAACATTTGCAAACACAAACGCAAAACCAGTATAACAGTCGATTTTTCCACCGTATCACAGAATAACGACTCTGCTGGGGATTTAATAAAAAGTGGGGTTACCTTAGAGTTTAGTTCATAATTTTAGATTGATTTCCTTGTATGCTTTGTTTTCTTTATATTAAAGGGTTTTTCTTAGGTTTACTTGTAAATATCCTACACCTGGATCTAAGATACCTTTTAGGTAAGTAGCAATAGATCGTGGGGACTGTGCGGGGTATACCGAAATGGTTGAAGCGATAGCTATGTTGATGTGATACATTTGTTGGTACTGGTAGCCCTTGAGTAGTCAAGGAGAATACGGGGCCGCTGTGTGTTGTCATGAAGCATCAACTGACCTTAGAACCTTTAATTGAACCAACTTGTCCATTAGGAAATAGTGAGATAGCCGGATTTGGTGCAGTGTGAAGTTGGTTGATACTCGATACTAAACCCATTGAGATCTGACTTCCGGGATATTTTGGTCGCCAATAAAGAGGCTTACGTTGAAACAATGCCCCGTGAAGAAAGATCAGTGATATTGAGATTCCCTAGAACCTGGTTACTATTGATAAGACAGGTTGAACCAACTATACTTCAAGAGGGTACTTACCAATGGAATCCATGCAAGCCTAAACCTAAGGGTCTGTTTGTGTGATTATATATATATATATATATATATATATATATATATATATATATATATATATATATATATATATATATATATATATATATATATATATATATATATATATATATATATATATATATATATATATATATATATATATATATATATATATATATATATATATATATATATATGTTTGTGCTTAACATCATAACATGGCATATCACACTAACCATTTCAAGGATTTTTAGGACTTATCTTTGTGTCTGTTTTGTTGGACATGGCTCCCATTCGCAGAAACACTATCCAAGTCAGCCTTGTAAGGGTAACTCCTCAACTTAAAGAGTTAGCATCAAGGGTTCCTGAGAATTCTCCATTCATCCAAAGACATGGTCGACTCCTCAGTTTGGTCACCTCAAGCCCTAATGAAGACATGGTGAAAGTTCTTTTTCAGTTCTTTGACCTTTTACATCATTGCTTTACATTTCCCGACTACCAGCTGGTACCTACCATGGAAGAATTTTCTCAGTTACTGGGTATGCCTATTTTCAATCAATTACCCTTCAACGGTATGGAAACCCAAAGCTTGAAGAAATTGCTCAAGCCTTGCATCTACAATGGTCCGACATTGTGGCAAATTGGGAAACAAGAAGCGGTATCAAAGGGTTTCTAGCCAAGTTCTTGTTTGAAAAAGCTCACTATTTTTGGGATACTTTGGACTTAAAAGCCTTTGAGGAGGTTTTAGACCTTCTCATCAATGGGATGGTATTGTTTCCTAATCCGGACCAACTCATAGACGTGAATGCCGTCAAAATCTTCATGTCTCATAACTCGGTGCCTACTTTTCTTGGAGACGTTCTGCACTCTTTTCACACTCGCACTATGAAGAGAAGAGGGACCCTTATGTGTTGTACTCATTTGTTGGCTAGGTGGTTTATTTTTCACCTACCTTGACTTGTGTTGAAGAATGAGCAAAGCACACGATGGTCTAATAGGTTGATGTCTCTCACGCATTCGAATATTCACGGGTGTCCTCGATATATGGAAGACGTTACCATCATTGATCGCTGTGGGGAATTCCCCAATGTCCCTCTCCTAGGAATTAGGGGAGGAATCACTTATAACCCTTGTTTGGAGTTGCGACAGTTTGGGTATGCTAGGAGGGGTGGTCCTCATGATGTATTTGTTCAAGGAATTATGTTCAACTACGAGGATGATGTTCAAGGGTACCATCAGAGGTTCATCCGAGCTTGGAGCATGGTGAACAGAATGGATAGTAAGACACTGGGGCATAAGAACTCCATCCATTTGGAGCCTTATCTTAAGTGGGTACAAGAACCCGCTCAAAATATCATGATGCCTTACCCCTCCATTCTACCCATCATCTTGGAACCCATTCCAAATACAGATGTACCTCATATTATTCTCCATCCTGACATGCCGACTACTCTCGAGGAATTGCAAAGGTCTTGGGTTCTACTTAAAGAGGAATGAGAAACCATTGAAGCCCAGTTCTATGCAAGTGAGAAAAAGGTTTTGGAACTTACAAGGCAGCTGTATGAAGAATAGAGTTTGAATGCCTACATTGCACCAAAGAGGATGCGCTCATGGGAGGCTTGAGTCCTGTTAGATTTAGGAGTTTATTTTAACTTTTGTCTCTTCCATTGTAAGCCCAAGGGGCATAATTGTAATCATTTAAACTAATGAATGCAATTAATGTTTGTTCTTCTCTTTGACTAGGAAAATTTAAGATCTTAAAAGTCCTTGAAAACATTGCATAAACATTATCATGCATTTTATTGCATAAGCAGGTATCACAAGACAAGTTTCTTATTCTTTTTTCTGTTTATTTCAGCAAAAGAAATGGCTCTCAAACAGACAGTGAAAGACCTCCAAGCTCAGAATGCTCAGTTTCAGCAAATGTTTCTGGCTCTGGCCCAGGGGCAAGAAGAACTGAAAGCTCTGATCAGCAAAGAGAAGACCAAGAAGGCAAAGAAACCAATGGTGTATTGAATCTGGGAAGAAGGATCAGAGGACCAGTTAAGCGAGCCATAGATTTTGCGACCCCATCAAATGAGGGGGACAATCATGAAAATAAGCAAGTGGAAGAAAACAACAATCCAGGGTCTGAGGAAGATGAACTTGACTATTCTGAGGAGCAGTATCCTCCTGTTGATGATAAATACAAATAGCTAGAGGATCGACTCAATGTTATGGATATCCATAGCATACCCGGGCTGGATTTTGAGGAGCTAGGACTGATTTCAGGGGTGGTCATCCCGCAAAAATTCAAGGTCCCTACATTCGCTAAGTACGAAGATGTCTCATGTCCGAAACTTCATTTAAGGTCGTATGTTAGGAAGATTCAACCTCACACTACTGACAGGAATTTGTGGGTACATTTATTCCAGGAGAGTTTGACAGGGTCTCAGCTGGAATGGTTCTATCAACTGGAGAGAACCAACTTTTGCAATTGGCAAGCTCTGGCTGCTGCTTTCTACAAGCAGTATCAATATAATGTTGACCTCGCCCCAACTCGTACCCAGTTGCAAAGTATGTCTATGGGTTTCGGAGAAGTTTTTAAAGATTATGCCCAAAAATGGAGAGACCTTGCGAGAAGAGACCAACCTTTGTTGTCTGATAGGGAGCTGGTGGACATGTTCTTGGGCACGTTATTTGGGTCATTCTTTAACCATCTGATTGGAAGTTCTTTTGCTGGGTTTACTGCATTGATCTTAACTGGTTAACGGGTAGAAGTTGGCATTAAAAGTGGTAAGATACAGAGGGACGCATCCTCCAGTACCGCAAAGAAACCTTTCACTGGAAAGAAGGAGGTCAGTGCTGCTTATGGCCAAAGAAATCATAACAAAACTGAGCATCGTCTGACGGTAGAGGCTGTTATGATTTCCCATCCTGCCTCAAACCAACAACGGGACAATCAGCACATACCAGGTGCATCTAGAAGACAGTTTACTTGGATTAACATGACCATATCCCAGGTTTTGCCACACCTTCCGAAGTCCAATTTGGTAACTCTGAAGGAAGCCTCGAAGAATCCTAATACTGCCTCTCCTCGCTACAATCCAAATGCTCGGTGTTCCTATCATTCTGAGACTCCGGGACATGATACAAATGACTGTTGGGCTTTAAATAATAAGGTACATGATCTTATTGAGGCTAAGGAGATTGAGTTTGACCTTCCCGAGACACCTAACGTAATAGCTGCACCCATGCCCAAACATGGCCAAGGTGTCAATTTCATTGATGATGACCATTTTGTTTCTTCTGTGGATGAATTAACTACTCCTCTTTTGACTATCAAAGAGAATTTATTGCGAGCCGGTTTATTTCTGGGCTGTGGTGAAGGTTGCCACTTGTGTATGACTCTACCAGATGGCTGTTTATTATTGAAGATGGGCGTCCAACGCCTGATGGTTAACAAACAAATCTTGTTCGAGAAAGTTACTCTTATAAGAAGTTCATGTGAAGATGTTTCAATAATCACCATTTCTGACAATCCTCCCAGGCTCTCCACAAAAATACTCGTCAGGATTACACATGTTCCAAAGTTTTCTACCCTGATCATCACCACGTCGGGGCCAATACCATATTCCTCGGATAAAGTTGTTCCCTGGAATTATGGGGCTGACGTATATTACCATGGCCTCAAGTAAGACCTATTGGCTATCAAAGACAAAGTTGCTGAAGGTACTGATCTTGACGTTGACAATATCGTTGGGACCAGTAAGATAACAAGAAGCGGAAGAGTTTTCTCTCCCGAGATCTGTCCAAAAATTGTTGCTACTCCTGTGATCATTCCTACTGCTGCTCCTGCTAATACTCCCATTGCTACTCCTGTGATTATTCTTGTTGCTGCTCCTATCAGTATTCCCATTGCTACTCCTACTGTTAGTCCTGCTGTTATCCCTGCTACCGAGTCGGCCGAGACTCTGGGTAAAGAGGTATTGGTTGAGCCTGTCCGGAAGAGGGCGCACCCAGAATTCATTCTCGAGGCTTCTAAAAAGGAGATGGAAGATATTTTAAAGATAATCAAGAAGAGCGATTATAATGTCGTGGAGCAATTGGGGCAGACCCCATCAAAAATCTCAATGCTGGCCCTGCTGTTGTGCTCTGAAGCCCATGCCAAGAATTTAATAAAATTCCTGAAGTCTGCCCACGTGCCTCAAGAGACCTCCGCTGATCAATTCGAGAATTACGTGGCTATTTTGATAGCTGATAATGGCATGGGATTCTCTGATGCGGATTTAATTCCCATGGGAAGGAAACACAAAGATGACCTGCATGTCTCCATTGAGTGCAGGGGCACTACCTTAGCCCATGTTCTAGTGGATACAGGTTCATCATTGAATGTCTTACCCAAGAATGCTCTTGACAGGTTACATTGCGAAGGACTCACACTAAAGCCTAGTAACATTGTGGTGAGGGCCTTCGACGATTCTAAAAGAATGGTGCATGGGGAGGTGGACATCCCTATCAAAGTGGGTACTCAGACTTTTAAGTCCACTTTCTATGTGATGGACATCCGTCATCTTACTCCTGTTTATTGGCTCGACCCTAGATCCATGGGGCTGGTGTTGTGACTTCCACCCTACATTAGATGCTGAAATACCCAGTCAATGGAAATTTTTTCACAATTCATGGGGAAGAGGAGTACACAGTGATCCACCTGAACTCTTACAGGTATGTTGAAATGGACGGAGAGTTCATTGAGACCCCCTGTCAGAACTTTAAGGAGGTTCCACAGACTGTTGCTGCAACCAATACCATTGACAGTGTTCCTAAGACTACTAGACCTCCATTGAAGATGACTTCTCTGAAGGATGCCAAGGCAGTAGTTGAAGAAGATGGGTGTACAATTTGGGGCCAACTTTCGGATATTGCCTACAAATTTGACAAATTTGGTTTGGGTTTTACTTCAAGATCCCAGAGGCTTGTTCGTCATGCTTGCGCCGGAGGACCACCTTTGCGGATCAGCAACCATGGAGTCAATACCCTGGAAGTAAGTGATAATGATCATGACCTAGACAAGTGGATTTTCCCAACCATCAGCGGTGGACTACGCAATTGGGAGGCTAAAGATTTTGTACCCATTAATTTTATTGAAGATTAATTTATCTTTTTGTTTTAAGGATAATGTAATATTTGAACAATTGAAACATGAAAGCCTTGTGTCTTACCCGAGGCACAATGGTCTATTTGTGAGGGTCATTACTTCATTCACATATGTCATTAATAAAACATTGGACGTTTCACATACAAATTTTACACTCTTTGTTTTTCTTTTCTGCTTTTTACTTTATCAAAAATATACAGCTATGCTCTTACACACACCCACATATCAAACTACAGATCCACATCCACTTCGGATCCCATCGATAACGGTTCTGCTATTTCCCGTTATGACTTTGAAAGTCCGATCTACCAAGCCAAGGACGAAGGTGAGGAAGATTGTGAAGTATCAGGAGAACTTCCAAGACTGTTACAATGGGAAGAAAGGGGAATACAGCCTCATGAAGAGCTGGTTGAGACAATGAACTTGGGTACCGAAGAGGATAAGAAAGAAGTCAAGACATATTAGGACTTGAGAACATATTAGGACCATATTAGGACCATATGTGAAAGGCTTGAAATTTGAAATGGAAGGTCTTGAGAACATATTAGGACCATGGAGAGCATATGAGGTCTTTGGAGTTCACCCAACTTGATGAAAATGGAAATCCTAGTTTAAGATACATTGCCTTAGGAGAGAGTTTGTCTAGTCAACTCTTGGGAAACCTTGAGCAAATTGAGGATCTCTAGGAGTATGTTTTGAGTAAAATGAGAGGGATAATTTTGGGGTACAACAGCTTCCCCTGTTCAATCTTCTTAAACTTGAGGATGTATATTGGCTTGTCTGTCTTTCGTGATCTGAAGGTGGAAGATGATTGAACAATAGAGTGCCCAGAAATTTGCACTCGTGTGAAGTAAGTATCAATCGGTGGTATCGTGAATGGGCTTACAGATTCCATTTGGAAGTTGATGGAGGATCGTCGGGGATGGGCTTAAAGATGCCATCTAGAGGGTGTTGATTTCCTGAGATATTCCTTAGATGATAATTCATGTTCCTGTCGTTGAGGAGGAATCTGTTGAGGAATGTTGGTATTTGTCTTGGAAGAAATAGAATTTTAGGAGCTTCAGTTGTCTGTTACTCTACTAGGGAAATAACTCCTGCTTGAGGCAGCGGAAGTGAACTGCATATCGGGTCAGGGTACAGGCTGCACCACGACTTACTAGGGAAATATGAAATCGATCGTGTTTAATCATGTCCAAGTCTTACAGTGTTGTGGACTGCTGTCTGGAGATAAGAGAAAAGAAACTTGAATGGTGAGGTTATGAGAAGGAACCTGGATAGTAAGGTTACTTCGAACTGAAATCCTGGATAGTAGGGCTGTGAGAAGGAACCTGGATAGTAGGGTTACTTTGAACTGAAAGCCTGGATAGTAGGGCTTGTGGAAAGAAACCTGGATAGTAGGGTTACTTCGAGATGAAAGCCTGGATAGTAGGGCTGTGAGAAGGAACCTAGATAGTAGGGTTACCTCGAAATGAAAGCTTGGATAGTAGAGCTGTGAGAAGGAACCTGGGTCGTAGGGTTACTTTGAAATGAAAGCCTGGATAGTAGGGCTGTGAGAAGGAACCTGAATAGTAGGGTTACTTCGAAATGAAAGCCTGGATAATAGGGCTGTGAGAAGGAACCTGGATAGTAGGGCTGTGAGAAGGAACCTTGATTAGTAGGGTTACTTCGAGATGAAAGCCTGGATAGTAGGGCTGTAAGAAGGAACCTGGATAGTAGGGTTACTTCGAAATGAAAGCCTGGATAGTAGGGTTGTGAGAAGGAACCTGGATAATAGGGTTACTTCGAGATGAAAGCCTGGATAGTAGGGCTGTGAGAAGGAACCTGGGTCATAGGGTTACTTCGGGATGAAAGTGTATATTAGTTGATCTGTTTGGTTTCGGGAACTGAGTTTCCATTATTTGTCTACAGACGTGACTTGTATAATCGCTGGATTTGTTGAAGCTAATCGTCTTTTCCTGTAAAGATATCAGGGTTAATTATATGTGATGCATGAAATGCAGGGTGAGATGATGTTCTCAAAATAAATGAGATTATGTCGTATATAATATGTATGCGCATGTCATGATGTATGTTCACGAAATGCTATTGGGGTATGCCCGCGTCTGGGAAAATAAATCCCTGACGGTCGCTGGAGATTTGTAAATATTCTGTCGGGAAGAGATGTTGCTTGAGAATAAACTCTGCAGGGAACAAACTTAGGAAGTGAATTCTTGTAGCTGAAGTGATGAATTCTGTCCAGGATTGAGCCTCTGCATCCAGAGAAATAAACTCTGCTTGGGGGATGAACTTTACTGACTCGTCCGCGATTATGAAGTTCAGCTGGGGTATATAGCTGTCAGGTTTCAGAATGACCCTGGCTGGGGAGGTGACATCAATACTTTTAGCTACTTTTACTTTGTGGGGAGTGTATGTACCCGTGATTGTGTTCCAAAGTTGACTCTATCCCGATACCTAATGGGCGAAGTGACCGTCGGGTTTGGAACTTCTTGTTTTTTCCCTGTTTCTGGAATTACGAGTAATTATCTTTTGTTTCTTTTGTAAATATTTAGGAGCAGCAATCATTTTCAAATGCATATATCAAAAATAAGTTATTGGACGTTCTTGCGAATCAAAACAGAATAAAGGAAAACAGATCGAAGCCTCTTGTGAAAATGATTTGTATTGATCTTTGAAATTGGCCTGTAATAGGCGTTTTTTACAAGGAGGCTGATGATCTAGTAATAGAACACCGCCAAAAAATAGAAACTATACAATTTGTGTAAAAGAAAGAAAAACAGCTATGTGAAACAACCCCATTGGGTTCCAACTCCTCTATTTCCTTTATATCTTCAAGTGTCTCATCACTTTGCTACTTGGCTGAAAGTTGATCAGATTGATTGGCTCCGTCCGAGCTTGATAGTCGATACTGAAGTCTGGTCGCAAGATGATCCAATGAGATATAGTGGTACGCTTTATATCCCTAACTTTTGCCTGGACCGCTCTTTCGGGTTTTCAGTCCACCGGGATACCCTTTTTTTCCCAAGCCGCCCTTTCGGGTTTTCGACTTGTCGGGTGTACAAATTTTTTCATTTTAATCCCTTACTTTTTCCCGAACCCTTTTGGTTCACCGGGAAGCCCTTATTTTTTCCTAGGCCAGTCAACCTAGCGGGTCTATTAATTAGGCGTAGTATCTTTTCACTATGTCTGCATTGACAGGGTGAGGAAGGTCATCACCGTCCATGGTGGTTAGAATCATAGCTCCACCCGAAAAAATATTCTTAACCACAAATGGCCCTTCGTACGTGGGGGTCCATTTTCCCCTGGGATCACCTTGCGGCAGTATGATGCATTTGATCACTAGATCCCTGACATGATATTCTTGACGCCTGACTTTCTTGTTAAAAGCCATGATCATTTGCTTTTGATACGTCTGACCATGGCAGATATAAGTAAGTCTCTTTTCATGGATTAGATTTAACTGATCAAGTCGGGTTCGGATCCAGTCGTCTTTATTCAAACCCGCATCCTTTATAATCCTGAGAGTAGGTATATGGACTTTGATGGGTAGGACTGCCTCCATGCCATATACCAGAGAGTAGGGTGTTTCCCCTTTCGACGTTCGGGATGAGGTACGGTATCCATGAAGAGCAAATGGTAACATCTCATGTCAGTCTTTATATGTTACCATCATCTTCTGTACAATCTTCTTGATGTTATTGTTAGTTGCTTCAACAACGCCATTCATCTTCGGCCGGTAGGGAGAAGAATTATGATGTTGTATCTTGAACTGTTTATAGAGCTCAGTGATCATTGTGTTGTTGAGATTCTTACCATTGTCAGTAATGATTCTCTCTAGCATACCATATCGACAGATCAGATTGTGTCGGATAAACCGCGCCACGACTTTCTTGGTTACTGTAGCAAAAGAGGCTGTCTCAACTCACTTCGTGAAGTAATCAATGGCTACTAGGATGAAGCGATGCCCATTAGAAGCGGTGGGTCTGATTTCTCCGATCATGTCGATGCCCCACATTGCAAAGGGCCACGGAGCTGTCAAGACATTTAAGGGGACCAGAGGCACATATGCACCTTATCAGCGTAGATTTGGCACTTATGACAAGTTCGAGAGTGCTGATAACAATCGGCTTCCATAGTGGACCAGTAGTATATCTTGCCCATAGGATCTTTTTAGCCATGGTATGTCCACTAGAATAGGTTCCGAAGGTGCCTTCATGTATATCTGTCATAATCCTCTTTGCTTCGCTCTTGTCTACACACCGTAGTAGTGTGGAGTCATGGTTGCATTTATAGAGGATTCCATTACTGAGGAAGAACTTTGCAGCGAACCTTCTTAGAAACTTCTTATCATTGACAGATGCCCCTTCGAGATACTCTTGGGCCTCGAGATACCTTTTGACTTCATGAAACCAGGGTTTGTCTGCCACTTCTTCGGTACCGATTTCACAATAGTGTGCAGGTTCATCAAACCTCTCAATGGTGATTTGGGGAGCTTCATTGTCCCACCTAACCTTGAACATAGAAGACATGGTAGCTAACGCGTCCGCTAACTGGTTCTCCTCTCGTGGGAAATGTTTAAAGGTTACCTCCTCAAAGTGTGGGAGCAATGTCAGTACGTACTCTTTATATGGGATGAGATTCGGGTGTTTTGTATCCCACTCGCCTTTGATCTGACTTATCATCAAAGCAGAATCCCCAAATACACTCAAGAACTTGATCCTTAGGTCAATAGTAGCTCTAAGACCCATGATACATGCTTCATACTCCGCCATGTTGTTGGTACAGTTGAAACATAATCGGGCAGTGAACAGAGTATGACAGCCCTCGGGAGATATGATTACGGCGCCAATACCGTTACCCAGTGCGTTCGAGGCTCCATCAAAATACGTAGACCATCGGGATCCTTCCTCAGGTCCTTAATCCGGTCCAGGTTCTTCGTAGTCAATTACCAACATGATATTCTCATCCGAGAACTCAAAATTCATGGACTAGTAGTCATCCACGGCCTGATGAGCCAAATGATCAGCCAATACACTTCCCTTGATTGATTTTTGGGTTTTGTATTGAATGTCGTATTCCGTTAAGATCATCTGCCATCTAGCTATTCTTCCAGAGAGAGAGGGCTTCTCGAAAATGTACTTGATCGGATCCATCTTCGATATCAACAAGGTAGTGTGAGTCAGCATATACTGTCTCAGTCGACGAGCAGCCCATGCCAAAGCGCATCAAGTTTTCTCGAGCAATGAGTATCGTGTCTCATAGTCGGTAAACGTTTTGCTAAGGTAGTATATTGCGTGCTCTTTTCGACCAGACTCGTCATGCTGCCCTAGCACACACCCCATTGAATTGTCTAGCACTGTCAAGTATAATATCAAAGGTCTTTCTTCAAATGGAGGCATCAGAATTGGTGGTTCTTGAAGGTATTTCTTGATTCTTTCGAAAGCAGTCTGACATTCATCATTCCACTTTACCACTTGATCTTTCTTCAGAAGCTTGAAGATTGGCTCACAAGTAGCAGTCGTATGTGAAATGAATCTGGCGATATAATTCAGGTGTCCCAAGAAACCTTTAACTTCTTTCTCTGTACGGGGAGCTGGAATTTCTTGTATAGCCCTTACCTTTGCAGGGTCTACCTGGATGCCTTTGTCGCTGATAATGAAACCCAGAAGCTTACCAGACCTTACTCCGAAGGTGCACTTGTTCGGATTCAACCTCAGCTTATATATCTTCAACCTGTCGAACAACTTTAGGAGATGATCAAGGTGCTCTTCCTCCGTCTGAGACCTGGCTATCATGTCATCGACATAAACTTCGATCTCATGGTGAATCATATCATGGAACAAAGTGACCATGTCGCGCTGATAAGTTTCCCCAGCATTCTTCAACCCAAAAGGCATCACCTTGTAACAGAAGGTGCCCCACTGTGTGACAAAGGTTGTCTTCTCCATGTCTTCAAGATCCATCTTTATCTGGTTGTAGCCAGAGAAACCGTCCATGAAGGAGAAGATTTTGTGTTGCGCAGTGTTGTCGACCAGAACATCAATATGAGGAAGGGGGAAGTCATCCTTGGGGATTGCTCTGTTTAGATCTCTGTAATCTACACACATCCGTACCTTACCGTCCTTCTTAGGGACCGGAACGACGTTAGCAACCCGTTGTTAATAAGAAGTTACAGCCAAGAATCCTGCGTCGAACTGTTTCATGACTTCTGCCTTGATCTTCTCTAACATTTTGGGACGCATACGGAGGACCCTATGTTTAATCGGAGGACAATCTTCTTTAGTCGGTAGGCAATGTACCACGATGTCAGTGTCCAAACCAGGCATGTCTTCATAGGACCAAGCGAAGATCTTAACATAGTCGTGCAACATCTATATCAACCTCTGTTTGACGCTAATCTCCAGATTTGCACCTATTTTAACCTCTTTTTTGTCTTCCTTAGTACCCAAGTTCACTGTCTCAACCGGCTCTTCATGAGGCTGTATAGCCCTTTCTTCCTGCTGTAATAGTCTAGCAAGTTCTCCAGGCACCTCACAATCATCCTCACCTTCATCTTCGGCTTGGTTGATCGGATTTTTGAAGTCATAACTGGGAATAGCAGAGCTGTTATCAATGGGATCCAGAGTGGATATGGATCTGCATTATGATACGTGAGTGTGTGTAAGAGAATAGCTGTTTGGATAAAGTGAAAACAGAAAAGAAAAACAGAGAGTGAAAAATTTGTATGCAAGAAACGTGCCGATAAGCCCTTTGAGCCCCTGTAGTAAAGCCAAAACCAAATTTGTTAGTTTTGTGAGTAAAATCAGGGAGCTAACCCCAATTGGTACACCCATCTTATTCAACTATGACCATGGTGTCCTTGAGAGAAGCCATCTTCAGGGGAGGTTTGTTATTGGTAGTAGTTTCAGTCGATGCCAAAATCTGAGGGACCTCTTCGAATTTCTGACAAGGAGTTTCTATGAATTCCCTATCCATCTCTACGTAGCGGAAGGAATTGAGGTGGTTCACCATATACTCCTCTTCACCCCGCACAGTGACAATCTTCCATTTTACCGGATACTTCAACATTTGGTGGAGTGTGGAGGTAACTGCCCCAACCTCATGGATCCAAGGACGACCCAACAAACAAGAATATGACGGCCTGATGTCCATTACATAGAAGGTGGACCCAAAATTCTGAGAACCCACTTTGACAGGGATGTCCACCTCCCCGTGCACCATTCTCTTCGACCCGTCAAAAGCCCTGACCACAATGTTATAGGCTTTAGAGTCAAACCCTCGCAATCAAACTGGTCCAACACCTTCTTCGGCAGAACATTCAGCGAGGACCCAGTATCTACCAACACATGATCCATAGTGGTGCCTCTGCATTCAATCGAGACATGCAGAGCATCATTATGCTTCCTTCCCTTCGGTTTCAAGTATGCATCTGAAAAACCCAGCCCATTATCAGCAGTCATGCTGGCCACACAATCTTTGAATTGATCAGCTGAAGTTTCCTGCGGCACATGCGCAGTCTTGAGGAATGCAATCAAAGCCTTCGCATGGGCTTCGGAACACAACAACAAAGATAACATGGATATCTTTGATGGGTTCTGCCCCAGCTGCTCGACCACAATGTAGTCGCTCTTCTTAATTATTTTTAATATTTCCTCTATCTCTTGCTTAGAGGTTTCCACAATAATTTTTCTAGGCGCCTCCGTCCAGGAAGGATCACCTATAACTTCTTTGCCGCGGGTATCAGACGATTTGCCGACAGGGGTACTAACTGGAGTAAGAACAGGAGCACTAGTTGATGTACCGGCAGGAACAATAGATGGAATGACAATAGGTTTGTTGATAGTCTTAGGGGAAATCTCGGGAGAGAAGATCCTTCCACTTCGGGTAACTTTGCTGGTTCCAACAATGTTACCAATATCAGGATCAACCTCTTCATCTTTCAAATCTTGTTTGATACCATGATAGTACACATCGGCACCATAATGCTAAGGGACAACTTTGTCCGAGACATACGGGAAAGGACCAGGAACAGTGATTATCAGCGGAGTGATTCTTGGAGCAGATGTAATCCTAACAGGTCTTCTCGAGGAGACCTTGGAAGGATTAGAAGAAATGGTTATAATGGCAATGTCTTCAGATGGAACAATGGGAACCAAAGTTTTCTCGAACAAAATTTCTTTGTTGTCCATCAGGCGTTGAACACCTAACTTCAGCAAATGGCAACTAGAAGGCAGAAATGAACACATGTGGCAACCTTCACCATAACCCGGAAATAAATCGGCCAGTAGCAAATTATTCTTTACAATCATGGGAGGAGTAGAAACTTCATCCAGCAAGGTCACAAACAAGTCGGTATCAACAGTATTAACTCAACGATCGTGCTTAGGCATGGGAGCAGTTATCACATTGGGCTTCTTCGGAGCATCAAACTCAATTTCCTTGGCTTCGATCAGATCTTGTACCTTATTTCTTAGAGCCCAGCAGTCATTGGTATCGTGGCCATGACTCTCAGAATGATAGGCACACCGAGCATTTGGGTTATATCGGGGAGATGTGGTATTTGGATTCTTGGTAGCCTCTTTCAAGGTTGCCAAGTTAGATCTCAGCAGATGAGGTAGCACTTCAGCCAATGTCATATTGATTAGGGTAAATTGCCGTTGTGGTATTTCCACCCTTTGTTGATTGTTGTGTTATGGAGTAACTGCAGGCCTATGTATCATTACGGCATTTACTGTGTGACGATGTTCAGTCCTGTTTTGGCCCCTCGGGCTATAGATGGCACTGGCTTCTTTCTTACCAGAAAAAGGCTTCTTTACTGAACTCGAAGAGGCATCCTTCTGTATCTTGTCGCTCCAAATCCCAACTTCTACTCCCTCTCTAGTAAGAATCAGTTCAGTGAAACCAGCTAACAAGTTGTCGATCAAATGATTGAAGAATGGACCAGATAGCGTCCCCAGAAACATATCAACCAACTCCCTATCAGACAACGGGGGTTAAACTCTTCCAGCCAAGTCTCTCCATTTCTGTGCATAGTCCTTAAAGCCTTCACTTGCACCCATGGACATACTATGGAGTTGAGTACGAGTAGGATCAAGG
Organism: Vicia faba; assembly: GCA_948472305.1. Taxonomy (NCBI): domain Eukaryota; kingdom Viridiplantae; phylum Streptophyta; class Magnoliopsida; order Fabales; family Fabaceae; genus Vicia; species Vicia faba. The sequence continues at coordinate 920,613,319 of OX451741.1, read as the reverse complement.
TCGGTGTTGTATTGATACTGCTTATAGAAAGCAGCAGCCAGATCTTCCCAGTTTCGGACATTGACTCCCTCCAGCTGGTAGAACCATTCAAGTTTAGTCCCTGATAGATTATCTTGAAAGAAATGAACCCACAAATTTCTATCAGCGGTGTGGGGCTGGATCTTTCCGACATAAGAGCGGAGATGAAGTTTTGGCCAAGACACCCCATCATACTTTGCAAAAATTGGAGCTTTGAACTTCTGCGGGATGACCACTCTCGACACCAATCCCAATTCTTCGAAATTTAGCCCAGGTATTCTCTGAACTTCCATAGCACTCAAACGATCTTCCAACTGCTTGTATCTATCCTCAGCAGGAGGATACTGCTCATCATTGTTGTCGGTATCATTGTCAGAAACTGCAGGACTGGGATCCTTCTCCCTAGTCTCTTCTTCTTGATTTTCCCCTTTCTTGGATGAAGAGGTCAGATCGACTTGTCGCTTCAACCGCTCTCCAAACCTTCTACCCATATTCAGAATACCAGCAACCTTCTTCTTTTTCTTTTTCTCTTTCAGGATGAGGGCTTTCAGATCCTCCTGCCCTTTTGCCATACTTATGAACATTTGTTGGAACTGGGCATTTTGCGCCTGAAGGTACTTGATGCTTTGTTCGGAAGACATTTCTGCTGAAAGAAACAGCAAAGAAGATGAGAAACCTGTAATGGTACCTGTACATGCAATGATATGAATGGGATGCGCATGCAATGATTTCAAAGACTTTGGGAAATTTAAATTTGTGAACTAAAACAAAACAAAAATTTTATTAGCTGCATTCAAGATTCAAATTCCTTTTTCGGCGTTACAATTAAAAACAAATCTAAAACTAGAAAAGAAATCAAAATTCCCAGGGGTGCTTCCTCTTCGTGTCGAGATAGACATTGAGTCCTTTTTGCTCATGGAGTTGTTTTGTGAGCTCTAAAACCTTCCTCTCTTGAGCATAGAACTGATCCCTGTAAGTATCCCGCTCCTTCTTCAGCTTAATCCAAGAGCTCTGTAACTCTCCAAGATCAGTGGGCATATAAGGATAGAGAACCGTGTAAGGAATACCCCCTTTAGTAGTGGGTTCCAAAATTACTGGTAAAACGGCCACATAGGGCATCATAAGCTCCTAGGCGCGAGCTCGTACCCATTGGAGGTAAGGTTCCATAGGAATGGAAGCCTTTGGCCCCAAAGCCCTGGCGCCAGATCAGTTTACCATGCCCCAAGCTTATATGAACCTCCGGCAATACTCGTGAACATCATCCTCATAGTTGAATACAATGCCCTTGATAAGTAACTCATGGGGACCATCTCTTCGAGCGTAACCAAATTGTTGCAGAGCTAAACAAGGATTGTAGGTTATACCCCCTCTGATACCAAGTAATGGGACATTAGGGTACTCCACGTAGTGGTTAGTAATAGTAGTGTTTTCCATAGCTTGGGAACACTAGAGAATATCCATGTGAGCGAGTGATATTATCCTTTGTGACCAACCCAAACCTTCTTCATTCTTCAGTACGAACTTAGGGAGGTGAGAAATAAACCACCTTGACAGCAATGGCATGCAACACATGAGAACCCCTCTTCTCTTCATGATACGAGTATGGAGAGTGTGCAAAATATCTCCGAGAAAGGTGGGCACAGGGTTGCGAGAGAGGAAGTTCTTGATAGCATTCACATTTATGAATGAGTCTGAATTAGGGAATATGAATAACCCGTAGATTAGAAGAGCCAAGACCTCCTCAAAAGCCTGAAAATACATATCATCCCAAAACAGTTGGGCCTTGTCTATCAGAAACTTGGCTAGAAAACCCTTGACTCCGCTTCTTGTTTCCCAATTGGATACCATGTCGGCCCGTTTCAGATGCAAGGCTGAAGCAATGACTTCTGGCTTAGGAACTTCTTCCCAACCTGTGAAGGGCAACTGTTCAAGAATGGGTATATCCAACAGCTGAGAGAATTCTTCCATGGTAGGCACTAACTAATAGTCTGGAAAGGTGAAGCAGTGGTGCTTTGGATCGAAGAACTGAAAGAGTACACTCATCATCTTTTCATTAAAGTTTGAAGTAACCAGGTGGAGAAGTCGACCATGTCTCTTAGCGAATGCAAAAGTTTCATAAACCTTTTATACTAGCTCTTTGAGTTAGGAAGGTATCTTCACAAAGCTGATTCGGATAGTGTTTCTACGAACGGAAGCCATGATCTGCATTGCAGAACAAAGATAAATTCCCTTGGTCTTTGAAATGGTTAGTGTAATAAGAGTGGATGTTATGTTATGATGCATGATGTCATGATAAACCACAGGTATAGCAAACACATATAAATCACACCAAGTCCTTAGGTTTAAGGCCTGCATGAGGTTAAAGGTCATACCCTATTGAAGTTTAGTTAGTTTCAAACCTGTCTTAAAAAGTAACCGGGTTCTAAGGGACCTCAATATCACTGACCATCCTTTATCGGGCATTGTCTCAACTCAAGCAATCTTTTCTTGCAGCCGAAATATCCCGAAAGTCTGATCTCAATGAGTGTAGCATCGAGTATCAACCAATCCTCAGCTCTATACTGAGCCCGACTATCTCACTACTTTCTAATGGCCAAGTTTGTTCAACTAAGGTTCTAAGGTCTGTTAGTGATTCACGACACCACGCGGCGGCCCTGTATTCTCCTCGTTTCCCCACGAAGGATACCGGTACCAACCAAAGTGCCACACCAACACAGCCATCGCTTAAACCATATCGGCATGCGCCGTACGGTCTCCATGATCTATTATTGTTTACCTAATAAGTGCCCCCCAGATCCGGGTGTAAGATCTATAGTAACCCAAGCAAAACCCTTTAAGAATAAAGCAAACAAGCAAGAAAGCAATTTTGAAATGACCTAGATCCTAAGGTAAACCCCTCTTTATTAATTTTCCCCAGCAGAGTCGCCAGTTCTGTGATACGGTGGCAGAACTGACTGTTAATACTGGTTTGCGTTTTTCATTCACAAAATTTCGCGGTAAGCAAGAGTCACCATCGACTTTTATTTTATCCAACAAGGAAAAGGAAAAAGAACTGAAAAAACCTTTTTCGAGATGTTTCTGAGTACGGGGGGGGGGGGGGGGGGGGGGGTAGATTATAGAAAGGGAAGGTGTTAGCACCCTTTCTATCCGTGGTTTTCCACGGGATCTTAGGTACTTTGCTCATTTTTTAAAATTGCTTTTGTGTGTGTGCTTGTTTTGAAAAAAAGTTTACTTCGTGATAACCCTTGTATCAGTCCTCAAGGATGTGACGAAGTTGTTTTGAAAATTGTTTTGAAAGGTGTTGGTATGAAAAGTTTATTTGTTTGAGCAAGTACTTAAAAGTTAATCTACCTACTCGAAAAAGACTGTTCATTTTCCTTTAGACATCGCTATCCCATTATTAAGGAATAGGTAGCACCGCCGTTGGAGTTTTAAGGGACGTTCGAAGGGACATATACGGTCACAAAAGCAATGTTAGGAGGTGTTATTAATCATCCTAAAGCCTTAAAGATCTTTTTTCGAGGCAACATCCGAATGGGTCATTTGATATCTTTCGGGGCTAGAGGACGACCTCTAACAAACCCTATACTTCGTGACCTCTTAGCCGAAGGCAACCAAAGTGGAGTAAACCCTAGGAGTGAGCATGTGCGAGTGAGCTTTTTTCACTTAATTGGTCTTTTCACATTTAGGTTATCTACCGTTTTAATTTTCAAATATTCTTGCCATACAATCCAATTAGCATACATCTAACAGTTAATAATAGCAAAAATTTAAAGTGCGCAAATAGAAATCCTAACTATTACATGGCTTTCGCAGATACAGAATTATTTAACTGAAAATAAAATGCGGAAATTTAAAACCTAATTAAGTCTATGACAACCTCGAAACAGTTACATAAATAATAATTAAAATGTTAATTAAAATGCGCGCGACGGGTTAAATACGAGGACAATTAGAAAAAACCTAAAAAATCTAATTTGAGAAAAAAATATTTAAGTTTTTTTTTTTTTGAAACAAAATTAATTATTTACAAAACTCTAATTTCTAATTGATTTTAATTATGAAAAGGAGTTAAATTAACCTAATTTGAATTAAATTAATTAATTAAATTAAATTAAATAAAATATTTTTATGAAAAATGTGATTTTTGGTATTTTTTGTGATTTTATGGTTTTTGTAGATAATTAAAAAGAAGATTAATTTGTGAAAACAAATAATTAAACAAATAAAATAAATAAAAGAAATAGAGAAAATTAGATTGGGCCTGCTTAAGCAATTGGAGGGGGTGTGCTGTGAAATTTACTAGGCCCAACAACTTCTGAGCCCAAATCCTGTGCTAGATTCAGTGGTGACCATGCTTGGAGGGTGTACCATGGACCTTGTTGCATGGGACGTTAGATTGGTGGTGGAGATGATCCATTGGCTGGATGTTTGTTGTGCGTGATGGACCTCTAGGATAGCAATGCATAGGATCCTGTAAAGAAGAATTAAAATAAGAAAGTTATTGGGACCTAGGATCAAACCCAGGTCCTCTACCCTTTCCAACGTGCATGCTTGCCATCTGTGCTACATGTTTCAATTGATAATATAATAATAATAATACATAATATATAAAATATGGCAACTGAATCACAAATGCGCGTGGAATTCAAAATGGCCAATGGCATGGTGACAAATCATCGTCTCCTTCATTGAGACCGTCGTCTTAGGGGTAAGACTTATACCCACAGACAGACTCCATAGCTAAAAACCTGTAACCTTTAAAAATCAACACAACGCATGATAAATGAATTCCAGTTACATGGATCAAACTGTCTTGATGCCACAAGCATCCTAGTACTCTTTTTTATGGCCAATCTTACCTGTATGAAAAAAACCTAAAACGACCAAATAAAACTTAACAATGGCAAACCTCAATATGTGCATCAAAAATCCAATTAAACAATACCGACATGTTAGAAATACATTAACGATCACAAATATATCATCAAATCATGCTAATGATGCGAGAATGATTGTAATCAATTTGAAAAAAGTAAGCAAACCGTATGAGATGTAGCAAGCGTTTATGCGCGTGAAAGGACCTGCAATCGATTGGGTTAGCTTCTGGGAAGGTCCAGGAATCATTTGACAATGCTAGAATGGCTTGAATTGGCCTCCAAGATTGAAACAAAGTCACTACTTTTTGTCAATTTTTTTAGTTTTGTTCTGTGATCGGTGGGAAAGAGAACTGACTGTTTTTTGGAATGCTGGTTCGCGTTTTGCGTTTGTTTTCACAAAATGTCGCGGTAAGCAAGAGTCGCCACCGTCTTTTATTTTATCCAACAAGGAAAGGACAAAAGCACAGAAAAATTCCTTTCTGAGATATTTCTCGGGTTCGGGAGGTAGATTATAGAAAGGGAAGGTGTTATCACCCTTTCTATCTGTGGTTAACCACGGGCTCTTAGGTACTTGCTCATTGTGTTTTCGAAAGTTTGCTTTTCTTTGTGTTTGTGGGTTTGAAAAGAGTTTTTGTTTTGAAAGGGGTGTAAGTGCGAAAAGTTTTGTTTTGTTTAAAAGGAGCAAGTACTAAAGAACCATCTACCTACTCAAAAAGGAATTAGACTGTGCAAATGTCCTATAGACAATGCTATCCCACTATTGATGAGTAGGTAGCACCGTCGTTGGAGTTTTCGAGTCAATTTGATTAAGGGACGTGTGGTCACTAAAGCAATCTTAGGACGCCTTAGCGGTAACCCTAATGTCTTAGATCATTTTATCCGAGGCAACCGTTCTGAGGCAACTTATGATCTTTGGACAAGAGGGCGGCCTTTAAAACTTCCTATACTCAATGACCACGTTCGAGGCAATCAAGTGAGGTGTACCCTAAGAATGCGCATGTGCGAGTGTGTTGTTTTTTATTTATCTTTGTACATGTTAATGGTGAGCTACTGTTGATTTTAAATTAAAATTGATCTTGTCATGCATTGCCTATTATTCAAACATCTAACAGTTAATATTGTGCGGGAATTAAATTGCGGGAAATAAATCTAAGCTATTACAAGGCGTCAGGTATTTACATCGCCAAAGACAAACCCTTAAAAATTAAAATGCGAAAAGTAAATAAAAGCGATAAATAAATAAATAAAGTCCTAAGTTAAAAGCTATTACATTCTCGAAGCAGTTACAATATTGAAATATGGATAAAAAATTATTCGCGCGCGAGAAAATTAAATCGGAGTGTCTTAGGGTTATGACCCTTTTTTATTAAATAAAGCATATTTTTTATTATTTTGAATTAAAAATTAGTCTAAATTAATAACTGAATTAATTAATTACATGAAAATATTTTTGGGTTTTTATTTTAATTAAGGAAATAAAATAAGAATGGTTAAAAAGTTAATAAAAATCCTAATTCTGTATTAATTTTAATTTAATGCAAAAGATATTAAAATTGTACCTAATTAAAAACTAAATTGATTGGTTAAAATTTATTTACAAAAATAATGAAATAAAAATATTATTTTTATTTTTTGGGTTTTTTCTGATTTTTATGAAAAAATGTTCATTGGTTAATTACAAAATAAATAATTAAAGCAAAAATGAAAATATGAAGGGAAAAGGAAATAACCCAGGGGGTGCTGGGCTTAATTTGGGTGTGAATCTGGAAATTTCCAAGGCCCCAAAGCTCCAGCCTGTTTGACCTTTGTGGTTTGCTATGCGTGTGTTGATCTGGGTTCATGGTGCATCTACAGTTCTGGCCTTTGGATCTTGGCCTGAAGCCACTTGGTGTGTTGATCCTTGAGGCGTATGGTACACCACACTTTAAGAGATGCGTATGAATACCTGAAGAAAAAATTGAATAAAGTTTTGGGGGACCTGGGATTCGAACCCAGGTCCCAATGCTCACATGCCAGCGTGCTCAACCACCCAACCAAACTGCTCAATTGTTATGGGAATGGAAAATAAATATAATATAGGCAAATCAATTAATATGCTGGAAAATAAGAAAATATGGCGCGCTATTCAAACGCACCAATCTGGCCACGCCACGTTATCATCCTTGTCATGGGGACTGTGGCTAAAAGTCCTTTTACCTATACCAACGGACGACTGTCAGTAGCTATACGTCATGCTGTCTCAAAATCCACCACGAGTCACTAAAATGCAAACTAAAGGTGTGGTTCTGCTCGCCTCTCCGCCCCGGTTCCAACCATGGTCCTTTTATTGACCAATTTTCCCTGTAACAAAAACCCCTGAAAGAACCCTAAAACAATCTACAATGGCATTTTGTGATATATGGCATGATAATGAAATTGAATAATACAGAAACTTCGCAAATGATGTAAGGAATTCAAATATGCAATTATCTCAAAGAATGGATGCAAGACTGAAGCTTTACGATTCCATGAGTACGGAGGTTTTGAGCGAAACTTATAGGGCTTTTGGAGGCAGGAGAATGCGTGATTATGATTGGTACTGCTTCAGTGAAGTGCAAGGAAGCGATTGGGACCTTTGTTTGACCATGAAAAGGCCTCTAAGTACGATTTCAGATCCAAGGTTTTCAAGCTTTTTTCTCAAGTTCTTCTGTCCGTTTCTGCAGTGCTTTGTGCGTATCCTTGGTCTTCGTCACTTGTGTGTACATAAGGGAATGTGTTTAAGTCAAAACTTGGGCCATAATCCTTATGCATTGAAGATGGAAGATTTGATTTTGATCACCATTAACAAGTTGCCATATTTGCATCAAATCTGAGATTTTGTGCATGTTTTGACTTGGCACGAATTTGATTGAGTGTTATATGATATTTGTAAGTTGTAATGACCACAAGAATCTTATTACATCAATTTTTTAGATTTAATATTGATTAATAATGAATTAAATCAATAAAAATGAAATAAAATAGAAAAATAGATGAATTTCCATGAAATTAAAGATGGAACACGTGTGTGGCATGACAAGACTATATCAAGTGGAAAAAAGTGGGCCCTTTTGTCAAAAATTGGAGTTTTGAGGATAGTTGACTTTTGGCAAATTTGGAAAAATTCTCAACTTCAACAATGCATAACTTCCTCAATTTTGAACTTTTGGAAGTGTTTTTGGACTTTTTAGAAACCTTGAGATGGCTTCTAATCAACCCTTTTGTTATCATCTCATTTTGATGTTCCATTCTCATGTTATAAGCTTTGGGAAAAAAGGTGTTTTTGTTGACTTTCAAAAATGACCTATAATGTCCAAAATTGTAACTTTTTGTGAGGGAATTTCTTGATCTTGGGATGTGAAGATGGATTGTAGGAAATTGCATCCTCTGCAAAATGAGATTTGGATGGGTCATTTATAATAAAGTATGAGAAAGTTATGCTTGGGCAAAGTTGAGTTGACTTTTCCTGCAAAACCCTAATTTAGCAACTTTTGAATCTTGATGAATCTTGAGCAATCCTTGATGAATCATGATCAACCCTTGATCAAATAATGAATTATCCTTCAAAATGATAATGTTGACAAAAAATCTTGAGGTTTGACTGTATTTGGGTCACAGATGACTTTTGACCTAGCACAATCAATTTTTGGGCCTCTTGGGCAATTGACTGACCAAACTTCCTCTGCAAGGCTTGAAATTTGACATGGATGAACTTGAGAACATATTAGGACATTGGGGAGCACTTGATGTCATTTGGATGTGAGGACCTTGATGCAACAGAAAACCCTAATTTTGACTTGACTGCCTTAGGAGGTGATTTGATTGTCCAAACCTTGAGCCAACTTGAGCAACTTGAAGCTTCTTCTTGACAAGTCTTGAGGAATATGGGAGGGCAAATTTTGGGGTACAACAATTGCCCCTATTCAATTTTATTAAACCTGAGGATATAGATTCTCTTTCGAGCCTTTCGTGATCCGAAGGTGGAAAATAATTGAACACTAGAGTGCCCAAAAATTTGCACTCGCATGGTGTAGCATCAACATTGTGATGTAGGAAATGGGCTTACAGATGCCATTTGGAGATTTATGGTAGGAGGATGGGCTTACAGATTCCATCTGTAGGAGTGTCGATCGCATAAGAGATTCCTTAGCGAGAACTTGCATACCTGTTGTTTGTAAAAGATTCCACTGGGGAAGTCTAACCTTTGTTGAGATTTAGGAACTTGCTTGTATTTCAACTGAGAGAATGCTTCAGCTGAGTTTTAAGAACCTGTTCATAATTCAATTGGGGGGAAACATCTTCATCAAGATCTAGGAATTGTCTCGTGCTCAACGTAGTATACCGTCGAGGTTATAACACTTGTCCACACTATGACAGAGGAAAACATCAAGATCTAGGAACTGACTCGTGCTCAGCGGAGTATACCGTTGAGGTTATAGTACTCGTCCATACTATGACGTAGGGAAACATCTTCATCAAGATCTAGAAACTGACTCGTGCTCAACGGAGTATACCGTTAAGGTTATAGTACTCGTCCATACTATGACGGAGGAAAACATCAAGATCTAGGAACTGACTCGTGCTCAATGGAGTATACCGTTGAGGTTATAGTACTCGTCCACACTATGACATAGGGAAACATCTTCATCAAGATCTAGGAATTGTCTCGTGCTCAATGGAGTATACCGTTGAGGTTATAGAACTTGTCCACACTATGACGGAGGAAAACATCAAGATCTAGGAACTGACTCGTGCTCAATGGAGTATACCGTTGAGGTTATAGTACTCGTCCACACTATGACGTAGGGAAACATCTTCATCAAGATCTAGGAACTATCTTGTGCTCAATGGGGTATACCGTTGAGGTTATAGAACTTGTCCACACTATGACGGAGGAAAACATCAAGATCTAGGAACTGACTCGTGCTCAATGGAGTATACCATTGAGGTTATAGTACTCGTTCACACTATGACGTAGGGAAACATATTCATCAAGATCTAGGAACTGTCTCGTGCTCAATGGAGTATACCGTTGAGGTTATAGAACTTGTCCACACTATGACAGAGGAAAACATCAAGATCTAGGAACTGACTCGTGCTCAATGGAGTATACCGTTGAGGTTATAGTACTCGTCCATACTATGACGTAGGGAAACATCTTCATCAAGATCTAGGAACTGTCTCGTGCTCAATGGAGTATACCGTTGAGGTTATAGAACTTGTCCACACTATGACGGAGGAAAACATCAAGATCGAGGAACTGACTCGTGCTCAATGGAGTATACCGTTGAGGTTATAGTACTCGTCTACACTATGACGTAGAGAAACTTTTGAGATTGAGAACCTTATCTGAAATTCAACCGAGGATAATTCAACTGAGATTTAAGAACTGGTCAGGTCTTCGACTAAGCTGAGAACTTTAATTGTATCTTTCCTGAAAGGTAAAGGTCAGTCATATGCAATGCATGACATGGATCAGGCAATGATGTTCTCAAAACAAATGAGATTGTATTCATATGATGTGTATATGCATGTATCATGATGTATTGGAATATGATGCTTTAGCTGGGGAAAATAAATCCCGGAGCTGCTGGAGAATAGAGTTGAGTTCTTCGTTTCTGCTGGGGATGATGAACGAAGATGATGGTGAGAATAAACCTGCAGGAGAAAAGAACTCCGTTGGGGAATAAAATTGATGAAGAGGTTACTCCGAGGGGAATTACTCTGTGGGGAAGAGACATTTTGCTTGAAGATTTTGATGATAACTCCATTGGGGATTCTGTTGAGAAGCTCTGTTGGGGATTTTAGTGATGAACTCCGCTGGGGATGGATTATCATTGCTGGTGATATTGAATCTGTTGAGGATAGAAGTACTGCTGGGGGAAAAGAAAGAACTCCGCTGGGGATGATCTTTCCATTGCAACTTGCTGAGGATAACCCAGTTAGACTCTTGTGAGGATGACCTTCTGAATTTGGCTGGGGAGATTTATTTGTGCTCTGCAGGGGATAAACCTCCAGAATCTACTGGGTAAGATGATTCAACTCTGGTGGGGAAGTTTTTTTAGACTGCGCTGGGGAAATGGCTCCACTAGGGGTATCTTGTATTCCACCGGGGAACATTCTTATACTTCGTTGAGGAATGTTAAGACTGTCGGGGATGTTCTTATACTTGCTGGGGAATATCTTTATACTCCGCTGGGGAATATTAAGACCTTCTGGGGATACCCAGCCTTTTTGGGGCTGATGGTAGATTAACTCTTCTTGGGGAGAGTATTACTGATTTGTACATAGCTGCAAGTCTCAGCTGGGAAATCTATCCTTACTGTTTTACTATGCGGGGAGTGACAGTATCTTGGTCATATTCTTCAGTTGGAACTTCATTGGTACCTTGGTGGACAGAGCAACTACATTGCTCGGACAATTCTTATTGCCCCTGTTTCTGATATTACCAGTAATTCGTCCTTTGTTTCGTATGTAAATATTTATGAGCAACAATTAATGTCAAATGCATATATCAAAAATGAACATTGGACGTTCTTTGCAAAGAAAAACAGATAAAGGAAAAACAATTTGAAATTTGTCTGAAAATGAATTTGTATTGATTTTGAAGTTTGGCCTGAAAATATGTGTTTTTGTACAAGAGGCTGGTGTCCTAGTAAGAGAACGCTGCCGAACAAATAGAATCTATACAGTTTGTGAAAAGAAAACAAAATAGCTATGTGAATAATCCCACTGGGTTCCAACTCTGCTATTGCCTTTATATCTTTAAGCCTCTCATCACTTTGCTGATTAGTTGAAGATGAATCTGTTTGATTGGTGCTGTCCGAGCTTGATAGTTGATATCGAAGTCTGGATGCAAGGTGATCCAATGAGACATAATATTACGCTTTGATCCCTAACTTTTTCCTGGACCTCCCTTTTGGGTTTTCAGTCCACCGGGATACCCATTTTTGCCCAAGCCGCCATTTCAGGTTTTCGACTTGCCGGGTGTACAGATTTTTTTTCATTTTCATCCCTTATTTTTGCCCGAACCCTTTTGGTTCGCCGGGAAGCCCTTATTTTTGCCTAGACCAGTCAACCTAGCGGGTCTTTGATTATGCGTAGTATCTTTTTACTATGCCTGCATTGACGGGGTGAGGAAGGTCGTCACCATCCATGGTGGTTAGAATCATCGCTCCTCCTGAGAAGATGTTCCTAACCACAAATGGCCCTTCATAAGTAGGGGTCCATTTGCCCCTGGGATCACCTTGAGGTAAGATAATGTGCTTGATTACCAGGTCCCCAACTTGATACTCTTGTCGTCTAACTTTCTTATTGAATGCCTTAATCATCCGTTTTTGGTACGTCTGACCATGATAGACAGCAGTAAGTCTTTTTTAGTCGATTAGATTCAATTGATCAAGTCGGGTCTGAATTCAGTCATCTTCGCCCAAACCTGCATCCTTCATTATCCGGAGAGAGGGTATCTGAACTTCGATGGGCAAGACTGCTTCCATGCCATAAACTAAGGAATAGGGTGTTGCCCCTGTTGACGTCCGTGCTGAGGTACGGTACCCGTGAAGAGCAAATGGTAACATCTCGTGCCAGTCTTTGTATGTCACTATCATCTTCTGCACAATCTTCTTAATGTTCTTATTTGCCGCTTCTATAGCCCCATTCATCTTCGGCCGGTAGGGAGAAGAGTTGTGATGCTATATCTTGAATTTCTCGCAGAGCTCAGTGATCATTTTGTTATTAAGATTGGTACCATTGTCCGTAATGATCCTCTCTGGTACACCGTATCGACAGATCAGGTTGTGCTGAATGAACTGTGCCACGATGTTCTTGGTTACGGTAGCAAAGGAAGCTGCTTCAACCCACTTTGTAAAGTAATCAATCGCTAACAGGATGAAACGATGCCCGTTGGATGCCGTAGGTCTGATCTCGCCGATCATATCAATGGCCCACATTGCAAAAAGCCAAGGTGCTGTCAGAACATTCAGAGGAACTGGAGGAATGTGCACCTTCAACATAGACCTGGCACTTGTGACATGTCCGAGAATGCTGATAACAGCCATCTTCCACTGTGGACCAGTAATACCCTGCCCGAAGGATTTTCTTTACCATGGTATGTCCACTGGAATGGGTTCCGAAGGTACCTTCATGTAATTCTGCCATGATCCTTTCTGCTTCATTCTTATCCACACAACACAGTAAGGTCGAATCATAGTTACGCTTGTACAGAATGCCATTGCTGATGAAGAATTTCGCCGCGAACCTCCTCAGAAACTTCTTATCATTAACAGATGCACCCTCGGGATACTCTTGAGCTTCAAGATACCTCTTACCTTATGATACCAGGGCTTTTCTGTTACTTCTTCAATCTCAAGATCACAACAATGTGCAGGTTCATCCAATCTTTCAATAATGATCCGGGGAGCCTCGTTGTCCCAATTGACTTTGAACATAGAAGACATCGTAGCCAGCGCGTCCGCCAACTGATTCTCCTCTCTAGGGAAGTGTTAAAAGGTTATCTCTTCAAAATGGGGAAGCAATGTCAACACATACTCCTTGTAAGGAATAAGATTTGGGTGTTTCGTATCCCACTCGCCTTTGATCTGACTGATCACGAGAGCGGAATCTCCGAAGACACTTAGAAACTTAATCCTTAGGTCAATTGCAGCTCGAAGACCCATGATGCACGCTTCATACTCCGCCATGTTGTTGGTGCAGTTGAAACATAGTCGGGCGGTAAACGGAGTATGAGAGCCTTTAGGAGATATGATCACAGCGCCAATGCCGTTACCCAAAGCGTTCGAAGCTCCATCAAAGTACATAGACCATCAAGATCCTTCCTCAGGTCCTTCATCCGGTCCAGGTATCTCACAATCGGTTATCAACGTGATATTCTCAGCCGGAAATTCAAAGTTCATAGACTGGTAATCATCCACTGCCTGATGCGTCAAATGGTCTGCCAATACACTTCCCTTAATTGCTTTTTGAGTTGTGCACTGGATGTCATACTCAGTCAAGATCATTTTCCATCTTGCTATTCTTCCGGACAAGGCAGGCTTTTCGAAGATATACTTGATTGGATCCATCTTTGATATCAACAGAGTAGTGGAGTCAGCATATACTGTCTCAGTCGGCGAGCAGCCCATGCCAAAGCGCAGCAAGTTTTCTCAAGCAGTGAGTATCGGGTCTCACAGTCGGTAAACTTTTTGCTAAGGTAATAAATTGCATGCTCTTTTCGGCCAGACTCGTCATGCTGCCCCAGCACACACCCCATTGAGTTGTCAAGTACTGTCAAGTATAGGATCAGAGGTCTCCCTTCAACTGGTGGCATTAGGATGGGTGACTTTTGGAGATACTCTTTGATTCTTTCGAAAGCGGCCTGACATTCATCATTCCAGCGTACCACTTGATCTTTCTTCAGCAGCTTGAAGATTGGCTCACAAGTAGCAGTTAGGTGCGAGATGAATCGGGCAATGTAGTTCAGTCGTCCTAGAAAGCCTCTGACCTCCTTTTCTGTCTTGAGAGCTGGCATCTCTTGTATGGCTTTCACTTTGGCAGGGTCCACTTGAATACCTTTGTTGCTCACGACGAAACCCAGTAGTTTACCAAACCTTACCCCGAAGGTGCACTTGTTCGGGTTTAATCTCAGCTTGTACAACCTCAACCTGTCAAACAACTTCTGTAGATGGTCAAGGTGCTCCTCCTCAGTCTGGGACCTCGCAATCATATCATCGACGTATACTTCAATCTCATGATGGATCATATCATGAAATAAAGCAACCATGGCACGTTGATATGTTGCCCCAGCATTCTTCAGTCCAAAAGGCATGACCTTGTAGCAAAATGTACCCCACTGAGTAACAAAGGTGGTCTTCTCCATATCCTCGGGAGCCATTTTGATCTGATTATAGCCGGAGAACCCATCCATAAAGGAGAATACCTTGTGCTGAGCAGTATTGTCAACCAGAACGTCAATATGAGGTAGAGGGAAGTCATCCTTGGGACTGGCCCTGTTCAGATCCCTGTAGTCAACACACATTCGGACCTTACCATCCTTCTTCGACATAGGAACCACATTGGCGACGCACTGAGGGTAAGAAGTAACTGCTAGAAAACCGGCGTCAAACTATTTCATAACTTCGGCCTTGATTTTCTCAGACATCTCTGGGCGCATACGGCGAACCTTCTGCTTTACCGGAGGACATTCTTTCTTGGTAGGCAGGCGATGAACCACAATGTCAGTATCCAAACCAGGCATATCTTCGTAAGACCAGGCAAAGATCTCAACATAGTCATGCATCATTTGAATCAACCGCTGTTTCACACTAAGCTCCAGATTTGCACCGATCTTGACTTCCTTTTTGTCTGTCTCAGTACCCAGATTTACTGTATCCACTGGCTCTTCGTGTGGCTGAATGGCCCTTTCTTCCTGGAGTAGCAGTCTTGCAAGTTCACCTGGCACTTCGCAATCATCTTTACCTTCGTCTTCGGCTAAGTTGATCGGATTTTCGAAGTCATAACTGGCAGTAGCAGAGTCGTTACCAGTGAGATCCAGAGTGGATTGAGACATGTATATGTGAGTGTGTGTAAAATAACTGTTTTGCAATATATAATAAAGAAAAACAAGGAGCGCAAAATTTGAAATGCAAGAAATGTCCAATGCTTTTATTAATCATATATGAAAATGGCACACAAAAGCCCTCACAAATGAAGCCACGGTGCCCCGGGTAAGACGCTAGGCCATAAAATTTCAAAACATTGTCTGTTACAAATTCAAAACAAAGAGTTCATTACTGGGTAACAAAAGTAATAGGGATGAAGTCCTTGGCTGTCCAGTTTCTTGGTCCATCGTTGGTCGTAGGATAGATCCAGCTATCGAATTTAGACTCCTCCACATCATCTTCAATGGCATTTACTCCCGAGTTGCTGATGAACACGGGAGGTCTTCCAATCCTTGCATTACGAACAGCCCTCTGAGCTTCTGCAGTGAAACCCAAACCAAACTTGTTAGTCTTCTGAGTGAAATCAAGAAGTCGACCCTAATTTGCACACTCACCCTTCTGGATAACAGCTCGGGCATCCTTTAAAGAAGCTATTTTCATAGGAGAATCTTCAACCATAGTCTCAGCTGATGCCGGTGTCTGAGGAACCTCTTCAAAGTGTTGAAATGGGGTTTTAATGAACTCCCCATCCATCTCTACGTACCGGAACGAGTTGAGGTGGCTGACCATATACTCTTCCTCCCCTTGTACTGTCACAATCTTCCCTTTGACTGGGTACTTCAGCTTCTGGTGGAGCGTTGAGGTTACAACTCCAGCTTTGTGGATCCATGGACGACCCAGCAAACAAGAATAGGATGGTCGAATGTCCATTACGTAGAATGTAGAATTGAAGACCTGAGAACCAACTTTAATTGGAATATCAACTTCACCATGCACCATCCTTTTTGACTCGTCGAAGGCCCTGACAATGATGTTACTTGGCTTTAGCTCCAACCCTTTGCAATCCAACCGGTCTAGAGCCTTCTTGGGTAAGACGTTCAGTGAGGAACCAATATCAACCAATACGTGTGCAAGAGTAGTGCCCCTGCATTCAATGGAGACATGCAGGGCATCATTGTGGTTCTTCCCTTTAACAGTCAAATCGGCGCCGGAGAAACCCAAACCATTATCAGCAGTTAAATTAGCCACACAATCGGTAAACTGATCAGCTGATGTCTCTTGTGGCACGTGGGCAGTTTTTTGGAAGGTAATCAGAGCCTTGGCGTGGGCCTCTGAACACAACAACAGTGACAACATAGAAATCTTGGATGGGGTTTTCCCCAGCTACTCAACTATGTTATAATCACTCTTCTTAATAATCTTCAAAATCTCTTCCATCTCCTGTTTGGAAGCTTCAACAGTAATGGTCTTCGGTGCCTCCGTCTGGGCAGGCACATCAGTGGTGATCCCTTTTCCCCGAGCATTAGATGACTCGGAGACAGGGGTAGGACTAAGAACTTGATCAGGAATGGCATTAGGCACACTTGCAGATGTAATGACAATAGGTCTTCGGGCAGTTGGTGGAGCAATATCAGGGGAGAAAAGTCTACCGATGCGGGTGACTTTAGCAGGTCCAGTAATGTTGCTGACGCCGGTATCAACATCCAACTCTTGCTTAACTCCTAGAACATAAACATCTGCCCCATAGTGACAAGGAACAACTTTGTCAGAGGTGTAGGGGATAGGCCCCGGAACAGTGATGATTACAGGTGCTATCTTCGGAACAGGTGTAATTCTAACAGGCTTCCTCGAGGGAGCCTTGGAAGAATTGTCGAAAATTGTAATAATGGCAACTTCTTCAGAATGAACGGAAGGAACAACAGTCTTTTCAAACAGGATCTCCTTATTATCCATCAGGTTTTGGATACCTGACTTCAGAAATGGGCAACCAGTAGGTAAAACAGAACACATATGGCAACCTTCGCCACGACCCGGAAATAAACCGGCTAGCAGTAGGTTCTTCTTGATAGTCATCAGAGGGGTAACAATATCATCCACGGAAACTACAAACAAGTCTTCCTCTATAGCATTTACTCCATGTTTGTGCATGGGAGCAGTCACAACATTAGGCCTCTCGGGCGCCTCAAACTCAATCTCCTTTGCATCAATTAGGTCTTGCACCCTGTTCCTTAAAACCCAACAATCATCTGTATTATGCCCCGGGCTATCAGAGTGAAAAGCGCATCGAGCATTAGGGTTGTACTTTGGTGATGTGGTACTTGGATTCTTCAGAGCTTCTTTTAGAGTCACCAGATTGGTCTTCAACAACTGTGGCAGAATCTGAGACAAAGTCATCCTGAGACGAGCGAATTACCTTCGAGGTCTCTCGTCCTTTTGTTGATTGTGATGTTGAGGAGCACCAGCAGGTTTTGAAATAACAACTGCATTGACAGCTTGGCGGTGTTCAGGTCTATTCTGTCTTCTTGAACTGTATACAACACTTGACTCTTTCTTAAACGGTTTCTTCTTGGTGCTCGATGAGGCACCCTTCTGTATCTTCCCAGCCTTAATACTAGCTTCAATCCTCTCACCAATAAAAATAAGATCTGTAAACCCATCTGAAGAGCTTCCAATTAGATGGTTAAAGAATGGACTAGACAGGGACCCCAAAAACATGTCAACAAGTTCACGATCAGCCAAAGGTGGTTGCACCCTTCCGGCAAGGTCTCTCCATTTCTGAGCATACTCTTTAAATCCTTCACCCGTTCCTATTGACATACCCTGGAGTTGGGTACGCGTAGGAGCGAGGTCGGAGTTGTAATGATACTGCCTGTAAAATGCAGTAGCCAAATCTTCCCAGCTGCGGATATTGGCTCCGTCCAACTGATAGAACCACTCAAGCTGAGTCCCTAAGACTCTGTCTTGAAAGAAATGGATCCATAAGTTCTTATCAGCAGTGTAAGGCTGGATCTTCCTCACATATGACCGGAGGTGCAGCTTCGGACAGGAAACTCCTCCATACTTGGCAAAGGCAGGTTCCTTGAACTTATGGGGAATCACCACCCCAGTGGATAGACCTAGATCTCTGAAGTCCAGACCGGGCACCTTCTGTATTTCCATAGCGCTCAAACGGTCTTCCAGCTTTTTGTACTTATCCTCAGCAGGAGGATACTGTTCTTCATCATAGTCCATCTCGTTGTCGGAGACCATAGGGCTAGGAGCCCTCCTTTCTTGTGGACTATCTTTCCCTCCAGATAAAGTGGTCAGATCAACTTCATTTTGCAACCCATTTCCAAACCTGCATCCAGTGTTGAACAAGATGGTCCTCTTCTTCTTCTTCTTCTCTTTAATAATCAAAGTCTTCAGGTCCTGCTGACCTTTAGCTAGATTCATGAACAACTCTTGAAACTGGGCATTCTGAGCCTGGAGGGCCTTGATAGCTTGCTCAGTTGAAGGTTCAGTAGACATGATGATTGCTGAAATAAACAGTGAAGAAGATAAAAGACCTGTAAAGGGTACCTGTTTATGAAGTGCATGGGATGAAATGCGTATGATTTATGATTTCAACAACAATCGGGATTCAAATTTGTAAACAAGAAAGGAAACACACTTTATTAGATTTAAACTTCAAAATTTAAATTGTTCAACAAACTGCCCTTAGGCGTTACAAGAATGGAAATACTGAAAAGTAAATAAAAACTGTAAAAGAAATCATCAAAGGTCCATCAATGCTCCCATGGTCTCTTCTTCTCAGTGCGGACATAATCATTCAGAATCCGCTCATTCTCCAGTTGCCTAGTCAGCTTCTGGATCTTTTTCTCTTGTTCATTGAACCTCTCCCGATAAGAATCCTGTTCATTCCTCAATTGCATCCAAGACCTCTTCAGTGTCCCAATATCAGTGGGCATATACGGGTGGAGAATAGTTGGAAGAACCCCCTCTTCATCAGCGACTTCAAGAGTAACAGGCCTGACAGCTTCATATGGCATACCTAGCTTCTGGGCGCGGATGCGGACCCATATGAGATATGGCTCCATCTGTAGTGAAGTCTTTGGGCCCAACTCATGTGGATCAGATTGGTGAACTCTGTCCCAAGCCCTTTATGAATCTACGACGCAGCTCGTCGCTATCTCCCTGAAAATCAAAGATGATATGAGGCATCAACATCTCATGAGGCCCTTCTCTTCTGGCTCTTCCAAACTGGAGGAGAGTTAGGCATGGGTTGTAAGAAATCCCTCCATGGGTTCTGATCAATGGAACATTAGGATACTCTCCATAACGATCAATGACAGTCACCTCATCCATACCTTTGAGAGTCCAGATAATGTCATTATTAGAAAGATACATTACCCTATAAGCCCAGCCCATTCCTTCTTTGTTCTTTAGTACGGACTTAAGGAGGTGCGAAATAAACCACCTCGACAATAAAGGAGAATAGCACATTAAAGTTCCCCGCTTTTGGGCAGTACAAGCATAGAGATGATGAAGGATATCACCCAAGAGAGTGGGTACCGGATTCTGAGAGATGAAGATCTTGATGGCATTAATATCAACAAAAGTGTCAGGATTCAGAAACAATACCAGACCATAAATCAAGAGAGCCAGAATGTCCTCGTATGCCTTGAAGTCCAAGTTGTCCCAGAAATAATTAGCTTTGTCAACCAAAAACTTAGCCAGAAAACCCTTAGCTCCACTTCTAGTCTCCCAGTTAGCCATTACCTCCTCCTTGGTCAAGTGAAGGGCTGCAGCAATTTCTTCGGGCTTAAGAGTCTTCTCCCATCCAGTAAACAGGGTTTGTTCCAAGACGGAGATACCGAGTAGCTCAGAGAACTCTTCTAGAGTAGGAACCAGCTGGAAGTCCTGGAAAGTAAAACAATGGTACAGCGGATCATAGAATTGGACCAGAACACTCATCATTTGTTCGTCCAATTTTGAGGTGACCAAACTGAGCAGAGAGCCATGCCTTCTGATGAAGGAAGTAGTGTCTGGAATCCTGAAAACCAACTCTTTAAGCAAGGTAGGGACTTGGACAAAGTTGATCCAGATAGTATTCCTACGCATGGGCATCATGATGACCTACAAAACAGAGCAAAGATGAAACCCTCTTGTCCTTGAAATAGGTTAGTCCTTATGCAAAATGTATGCAATGTTATGATGTCATGATGTCATGGTAAAGGCACACCACAAGTATCCACAAAAGGCAAACATGGTAAAGGCACACAAGTCACACAAAAGAGCCCTTAGATTTCAGGCTGGCATGAAGCTTAGGCACTACCCTCTTTCAGTTCAGTTGGTTAATACCTGTCCTAAAAAATAGTAATCGGGTTCTAGAGGATCTCAATATCACTGACTACCCTCAATCGGTCATAATTCCAGTTTAGCAACCTTTTCTTGCGGCCGGAATCATCGCGAGAGTTTAGTCTCAATGAGTGTAGCATACTGCTACTATTCTATGGCCAAGTTGGTCAATTTAAGGTTCTAAGGTCAGTTGGTGCTTAATGACTCCTTAGAAGACCCATATTCTCCTTGTTCCAACACAAGGGATATCGGTACAAACTAAGGTGCCACACCAACGTAGCTACTGCTTCATCCGTTTCGGTCTACGCCGGACAGATCCCTCACAGTTTATTGCTACTTACCTAAAGGGTATCCCCAGATCCGGGTTAGGATCTATAGAACTCCGATACAAGCCCACAAAATTAAAGCATACAAAGCATACAATTGAAAACATAGAGATCTAATCCTAAGGTACACCTCACTTATTAGATATCCCTAGCAGAGTCGCCAGTTTTGTGATCGATGGGAAAGAGAACTGACTGTTTTTTGGAATGCTGGTTCACATTTTGCGTTTATTTTCGCAAAATGTCGCGGTAAGCAAGAGTCGCCACCGTATTTTATTTTATCCAACAAGGAAAGGACAAAAGCACAGAAAAATTCCTTTCTGAGATATTTCTCAGGTTCGGGAGGTAGATTATAGAAAGGGAAGGTGTTAGCATCCTTTCTATCCGTGGTTATCCACGGGCTCTTAGGTACTTGCTCATTGTGTTTTCAAAAGTTTGCTTTTCTTTGTGTTTGTGGGTTTGAAAAGAGTTTTTGTTTTGAAAGGGGTGTAAGTGCGAAAAGTTTTGTTTTGTTTAAAAGGAGAAAGTACTAAAGAACCATCTACCTACTCAAAAAGGAATTAGACTGTGCAAATGTCCTCTAGACAATGCTATCCCACTATTGATGGGTAGGTAGCACCGTCGTTAGAGTTTTCAGGTCAATTCAATTAAGGGGCGTGTGGTCACTAAAGTAATGTTAGGACGCCTTAGCGGTAACCCTAATGTCTTAGATCATTTTATCCGAGGCAACCGTTCCGAGGCAACTTATGACCTTTGGACAAGAGGGCGACCTCTAAAACTTCCTATACTCAATGACCATGTTCAAGGCAATCAAGTGAGGTGTACCCTAAGAGTGCGCATGTGCGAGTGTGTTGTTTTTTATTTATCTTTGTACATGTTAATGGTGAGCTACTGTTGATTTTAAATTAAAATTGATCTTGTCATGCATTTCCTATTATTCAAACATCTAACAGTTAATATTGTGCGGGAATTAAATTGCGGGAAATAAATCTAAGCTATTACAAGCCGTCGGGTATTTACATCGCCAAAGACAAACCCTTAAAAATTAAAATGAGAAAAGTAAATAAAAGAGATAAATAAATAAATAAAGTCCTAAGTTAAAAGCTATTACATTCTCGAAGCAGTTACAATATTGAAATATGGATAAAAAATTATTCGCGCGCGAGAAAATTAAATCGGAGTGTCTTAGGGTTTTGACCCTTTTTTATTAAATAAAACATATTTTTTGTTATTTTGAATTAAAAATTAGTCTAAATTAATAATTGAATTAATTAATTACATGAAAATATTTTTGGGTTTTTATTTTAATTAAGGAAATAAAATAAGAATGGTTAAAAAGTTAATAAAAATCCTAATTCTGTATTAATTTTAATTTAATGCAAAAAATATTAAAATTGTACCTAATTAAAAACTAAATTGATTGGTTAAAATTTATTTACAAAAATAATGAAATAAAAATATTATTTTTATTTTTTGGGTTTTTTCTGATTTTTATGAAAAAAGGTTCATTGGTTAATTAATTAATAACATAATAAATAATTAAAGCAAAAATGAAAATATGAAGGGAAAAAGAAATAACCCAGGGGGTGATGGGCTTAATTTGGGTGTGAATCTGGCAATTTCCAAGGCCCAAAAGCTCCAGCCTGTTTGACCTTTGTGGTTTGCTATGCGTGCGTTGACCTGGGTTCATGGTGGATCTACAGTTCTGGCCTTTGGATCTTGGCCTAAAGCCACTTGGCGCGTTGATCCTTGAGGCGTATGGTACACCACACTTTAAGTGTTGCGTATGAATACCTGAAGAAAACATTGAATAAAGTTTTGGGGGACCTGGGATTCGAACCCAGGTCCCAATGCTCACATGCCAACGTGCTGAACCACCCAACCAAACTGCTCAATTGTTATGGGAATGGAAAATAAATATGATATAGGCAAATCAATTAATATGCTGGAAAATAAGAAAATATGGTGCGCTATTCAAACGCACCAATCTGGCCACACCATGTTATCATCCCTGTCATGGGGACTGTGGCTAAAAGTCCTTTTACCTATACCAACGAACGACTGTTCTTAGCTATACGTCATGCTGTCTCAAAATCCACCACGAGTCACTAAAATGCAAACTAAAGGCGTGGTTGTGCTCGCCTCTCCGCCCCGGTTCCAACCATGGTCCTTTTATTGACCAATTTGCCCTGTAACTAAAACCCCTGAAAGAACCCTAAAACAATCTACAATGGCATTTTGTGATATATGGCATGATAATGAAATTGAATAATACAGAAACTTTGCAAATGATGTAAGGAATTCAAATATGCAATTATCTCAAAGAATGGATGCAAGACTAAAGCTTTACGATTCCATGAGTATGGAGGTTTTGAGAGACACTTACAGGGCTTTTGGAGGCAGGAGAACGCGTGATTATGATTGGTACTGCTTCAGTGAAGTGCAAGGAAGCGATTGGGACCTTTGTTTGACCCTGAAAAGGCTTCTAAGTACGATTTCAGATCCAAGGTTTTCAATCTTTTTTCTCAAGTTCTTCTGGCCGTTTCTGCAGTGCTTTGTGCGTATCCTTGGTCTGCCTCACTTGTGTGTACATAAGGGAATGTGTTTAGGTCAAAACTTGGGCCATAATCCTTATGCATTGAAGATGGAAGATTTGATTTTGATCACCATTTACAAGTTGCCATATTTGCATCAAATCTGAGATTTTGTGCATGTTTTGACTTGGCATGAATTTGATTGAGTGTTATATGATATTTGCAAGTTGTAATGACCACAAGAATCTTATTACATCAATTTTTTAGATTCTATTTGATTTAATATTGATTAATAATGAATTAAATCAATAAAAATGAAATAAAATAGAAAAATAGATGAATGTCCATGAAATTAAATATGGAACACGTGTGTGGCACGACAAGACTATATCAAGTGGAAAAAAGTGGGCCCTTTTGTCAAAAATTGGAGTTTTGAGGATAGTTGACTTTTGGCAAATTTGGAAAAATCCCCAACTTCAACAATGCATAACTTCCTCAATTTTGAACTTTTGGAAGTGTTTTTGGACTTTTTAGAAACCTTGAGATGTCTTCTAATCAACCCTTCTGGTCGCATCTCATTTTGATGTTCCATGCTCAAGTTATAAGCTTTGGAAAAAAGGTGTTTTTGTTGACTTTCAAAAATGACCTATAATGTCCAAATTTGCAACTTTTTGTGAGAGCATTTCTTGATCTTGGGGTGTGAAGATGGATTGTAGGAAATTGCATCCTATTCATAATTCTCTTTGGATGGGTCATTTCTCATAAAGTATGAGAAAGTTATGCTTGGTCAAAGTTGAGTTGACTTTTCCTACAAAACCCTAATTTAGCAACTTTTGAATCTTGATGAATCTTGAGCAATCCTTGATGAATCATGATAAACCATTGATAAAATGATGAATTATCCTTTAAAATGATAATGTTGACAAAAAATCTTGAGGTTTGACTGTATTTGGGTCACAGTTGACTTTTGACCTAACACAGTCGATTTTTGGGCCTCTTGGGCAATTGACTGACCAAACTTCCTCTGCAAGGCTTGAAATTTGACATGGATGAACTTGAGAACATATTAGGACATTGGGGAGCACTTGAGGTAATTTTGATGTGAGGACCTTGATGCAACACAAAACCCTAATTTTGACTTGACTGCCTTAGGAGGTGATTTGATTGTCCAAACCTTGAGCCAACTTGAGCAACTTGAAGCTTCTTCTTGACAAGTCTTGAGGAATATGGGAGGGAAAATTTTGGGGTAAAACATGTTCTTTCTTTCTCACGACTGCCACCACCCTCTTTTGCCTTGGCTGCGTTATGTATATGTACTGGAGTGTATTAGGTCAACAAAAATCAACTTGTATCTTGAAATTTATGGAGATTTGATTTGGTTTTCATGTGGTATGATCTCCTTCCAAATTTGGCCTAATCATGCCATTCTTGTGCCAATTAGATTTGATTTGATTTGATTCTACTATGCCATCATAATGAGTATTGTGATTCTGTCCAAAAATCCAATCAAAACAAATCTTTGCTATTATTTACAATTTATTTGATTTAATTCAATTTTTAATAAATAAAAAATAAAAATAAAATAAATGATGAAGCAAATAACATGTGAGTTAACATTTGGGTCGTGGACCATATCATGAGTGAGGTGCAAGCATAAAAAGTTAGGCCCATTTGGCAAAAAAAATGCATTTTTGAGCATATTTGACTTTTGGCAATTTTGCACAAAAGGCCAACTTTGATAAGGCATATCTCTTCCAATTTTAACCCTAGAGAGGTGTTCTTGGACTTTTTAGAGATCTTAGGATGTCCCCTAAGCAAAAATTTTGGTCACTTCTCAATTGAGTCTTCCATGTTCATGTAAGAAGCTTTGACCCACAAAGGGTTTTTGTTGACTTTTCAAAAGGACCTATAATGTGGAAATCCATATATTTTTGTAAGTGCACATTTTGAGCTTGAGGGATAAAGATGAATTTCTAATAAATTATGAAAAAGTTATGCTTGGTCAAATTTTTGTTGACTTTTCCTGAGAAACCCTAATTTAGCAACTTTTGGGTTTTGATGAATTTAGGGCATTCCTTGAGGAATCATGATCAAACCTTGTTCAAATTATGGATATAACTTCAAAATGTTGATGTTGACCAAAAATATTGAAGTTTGGTTGTATGTGGGCCACAATTGATTTTGACCTAATACAATCGATTCTCAAGCATCTGAGCAGTTGACTGAATAAACTTCTTGTGCAAGGCTTGAAATTTGACATGGAAGGTCTTGAGAACATATTAGGACCATGGAGAAAATATGAGGTCTTTTGAGTTCACCCATCTTGATAAAAATGGAAACCCTAGTTTTAGATACATTGCCTTAGGAGAGAGTTTGTCTAGTCAACTCTTGGGCAACCTTGAGCAAATTAAGGATCTCTAGGAGTATGTTTTGAGTAAAATGAGAGGGAAAATTTTGGGGTACAATAAATATAATGACCCTGCACCCTCTCCCAACTTTGAATATCCTGTGTATGTGGCCGAAGAAGAAGAATATGATGCAATTCTAGAAGAAGTTTCACGGTTGCTCGAGCGTGGGGAAAATGCCATTCAGCCAAAAAAAGAGCCACTGGAGACGATTAATTTAGGTTCAAAGGAAGATCTGAAGTAAGTTAAGATTGGAGCATTGCTGCATCTCGATTTATAGAGCGAGTTGATTGAATTATTGAAAGAGTATGTGGACATCTTTGCTTGGTCATACCAAGATATGCCGGGTTTGGATATGAATATTGTGGAGCATCATTTACCGCTAAAGCCAGAGTGCCTGCCAGTCAAGCAGAAATTATGAAGAACTCACCCAGATATGGCAGTAAAAATTAAAGAAGAAGTCTTAAAGCATATTAATGTTGGTTTTCTTGTGACAACAATGTACTAATGGATTTCCAATATTGTCCCAGTACTAAAGAAAGACGGAAAAGTTTGCATGTGCATTGATTTTAGAGATTTAAATAGAGGTAGTCCAAAAGATGATTTTCCATTGCCACGTATTGATATAATGGGTTATAGTACATCCAAATTCAAAGTATTCTCATTCATGGAAAGATTTTCCGGATATAATCAAATCAGAATGGATCTTGAGGACATGGAAAAAACAACGTTTATCATACCCTGGGGAACATTCTGTTACAGAGTGATGCCCTTCGGGTTGAAGAACGTTGGTGCAACATACCAGAGGGCTAAAATAACCTTATTCCATGATCTGATGCACAAGGAAATTAAGGTATATGTTGATGATATGATTGTCAAATCCCAGACTGAAGAAGGGCATGTAGAAGATTTGTTGAAATTGTTTCAATGTTTGAGGAACTATCGTCTCCACTTGAATCTAAATAAATGCACCTTTGGTGTCCGATCATGAAAATTGTTAGGTTTCATTGTCAGTCAAAAAGGAATTGAAGTTGATCCTGATAAAGTCAAAGCAATTCAAGATATTCTAGTTCCAATAACTCAGAAGCAAGTTAGAGGCTTCCTTGGGCGTCTGAATTACATTTCCAGATTTATTTCCCATATGACTGCAACGTGTAAATTTATCTTTAAGTTGTTAAAGAAAGATCAAGGTTGTGTTTGGATAGATGATTGCCAAAGGTAATTTGAAAGTATTAAAGAGTATCTGCTTGAACCTTCTATTTTGCTCCCGCCTATTGAAGGAAGACTATTGATCATGTATCTGACAGTGTTAGATAATTCTATGGATTGTATTTTGGGACAACAAAATGAAACAAAGAAGAAGTAATATGCCATTTATTATCTCAGCAAGAAGTTTACTGACTGTGAGTCGCGGTATTCTATGCTGGAAAAAACATGTTGTGCTCTAGCCTGGGCGACAAAGCGGTTGCGGAAATATATGTTGAATCATACTACTTGGCTGATTTCCAAAATGGATCCAATTAAGTATATTTTTGAAAAGCCTGCTCTTACTGGAAGAATTTCCCGTTGGTAGATGTTGTTGTCTGAATATGATATTGAACACCATACCCAGAAAGCTATAAAAAGCAGTGTGTTGGCGGATTATCTTGCTCACCAACCGGTGGATGATTATCAGTCTGTTAAATATGATTTCCCTGATGAGGATGTTATGTTTCTAAAAGTGAAATTTTGTGATGAACATTTTCCTGAGGAAGGTCCTGATCCTGAATCACGGTGGGGTATGGTATTTAATGGAGTTGTGAATGCTTATGGGAAAGGAATTGGTTTTGTGATTATCACTCCTCATGGATCACACATTCCTTTTATTGTAAGGCTGAAATTTGATTGTACCAATAATATGGCAGAGTATGAGGCTTGTATCATGGGTCTCGAGGAGGCCATTGATCTCAGAATCAAAGTTCTAGATGTGTATGGTAATTCAGCTTTGGTAGTAAATTAGATTAAAGGAGAATGAGATACTCATCACCCTGACTTTATCCCTTACAAAGACTATGCTAGAAGATTATTACCCTTCTTTAACAAATTTGAATTCCATCATATTCCCATAGATGAAAATCAGAGGGCGGATGCTTTGGCAACTCTGGATTCTATGTATCAAGTGAATACTTGGAACGATGTGCCTCGTACCATAGTGCGACATTTGGATATACTGACTCATGTGTTTACAACAGAGGAAGTGTCAGATGAAAAACCTTGGTATTATGATATCAAGCATTTTCTCTAGACTCGAGAATACCCGGTCGGTGCGTCAATTAAAGATATAAATATATTGAGAAGGTTGGCATGCAGCTTTTTCCTCAATGAAGATGTGTTATACAAAAGAAATTATGACATGGTCTTGCTCAGATGCATGGATAGACAGGAAGCAAACATGTTGATGCATGAAATCCATGAAGGTTCCTTTGGTACCCATGCCAATGGACATTCGATGGCAAAAAAAGATGCTTAGGACTTGTTATTATTAGATGACAATGGAATCTGACTGTTATAAATTTGCAAAGAAGTGCCACAAGTGTCAGATCTATGCTGACAAAATTCATATGCCTCCGACGCTTCTCAATGCTATCTCTTCCCCATGGCCTTTCTCTATGTGGGGTATTGACATGATTGGAGTGATTGAACCAAAGGCGTTGAATGGACATCATTTCATTTTAGTGGCAATTGACTATTTTACCAAATGGGTGGAAGTAGCTTCATATGCTAACGTTACTAAGCATGTGGTAGTACTCTTTATGAAGAATAATCTCATATGTCAGTATGGTGTGCCAAGAAGGATTATCACCGACAACGGCTCAAATCTAAATAACAAAATGATGATGGAACTTTTTGAAGAATTAAAGATTTTCTATCACTATTCATCTCCCTACAGGCCAAAGATGAATGAGGTTGTTGAAGCTGCTAATAAGAACATCAATAAGATCATCCAGAAAATGGTTGTTACTTATAAAGATTGGAATAAGATGCTCCCTTTTTCTCTGCATGGGTATCGAACATCTGTCCGCACTTCAACAGGGGAAACCTTGTTCTCTCTTGTGTATGGAATGGAAGCAGTGCTCCCCGTTGAGGTTGAGATTCCCTCTTTACGCGTGATAATGGAAACCAAGTTGTCAGAGGCTGAATGGGTCCAAAACATGTTTGACCAATTGAATTTGATTGAAGAGAAGAGAATGACGTCCTCGTGTCATGGTCAGTTATACCATAAGAGAATGAAGAAAGCTTTGTATAAAAAGGTCAAACCTCGTGAATTCAGAGAAGATGACATCGTGCTCAGGAAGATCATGTCGTTTAATGCTGATTCTAGGGGCAAGTGTGCTCCTAATTTAGAAGGCCCATATGTTGTCGAGAAGGCCTTCTCTGGCGGTGCATTGATTCTTGAAACAATGGATGGTGAGGAGTTCCCACGTCCTTTGAATACTGATGCACTCAAGAAATACTTCTCCTAAATAGATAAAAGAATAGCTCGCTAAGACGAAAACCCAAAAGGGTGGCTTATGCAAAAAGGAGTGTCACGGTAGGCCGAAAACCCGAAAGGGCGGTCTAGGAAAAAATTAGAGACATAAAAAGAATAAATTTTTCCTGGTAGATTGAAAACCCGCAAGGGCAATCTAGGAAAAAGGTAGGGATTTCCTAGAAAGTAACTGCATCAGACAAGACTTAATCATTAAAGCAACAATCTTCTTGGATCCTCACCACTCTTCAAACGTAGTTGCTGCTCAGGATTTCAAAGTTGTTAGGGAGAATAGTGGTCATTATATTTCAATGTGTCTTTTCCAATATATATTACCATTTTCTAAACTTTTTAATCATCTATGGAGTCTCGCCATTCGTAGACTACCATCCTATTAATAAAGCTTGAGCTTTTATCCTATTCTTCACGATTCTTATTTTATTCTACTTACAAATACTCCATTTATTATTGATAGTAATTTTCAAAGCAAACAGATTAAATAAAAAAATTGTTTTTTGAAAAGAATTTACAAATTACTTCTTGCTTTAGATTTTGTGACTCAAGGAGAACAAAAATAGTGACTCCAAGGATGGACGAACTCTGAAAGTTTTGAAGTATGAATTTCCCAGGAAGGCCCTCCCAAGTCACTTTTGCTGGTATACGTATGATCTTCTTATGCTTCTCAGATAATTGAAGATGATACCAATTGATGTGTGATGCGGTGTTGGGTTTGTGATCCTATTTTTCCCAGACAGGTCTTGGTTCATTTTAATTTCGAGTTTGCATGGTATGAAGTATATATCCCAGATTCCGCAATAAGGTATTCACTCACATGATGAAAGTCTCTTCCCCTTTGTATGCTGAGATGGAATCATTTGCAAAATATCGCCCTTTGCAGTGTTAGCGGTATGGTTGTTTTTTGTTTCCCAGGCAACCTGACAAGGGAAATATCTTCTATAAGAAGTGTTGAAACAATTGTCAACTTTTTGGGTTGTCTCCCGCCAAGTGTTGGGTTTGATTTAAAATCCCCATAATTTTGATTTCTTGTTATATTGTTTGACTTCTTAAATCTCCAAGAAAAGTCAAGATAACAGGTCTCTCTGAAAGTTGTTACGTTTCATAATTTCTCCTTAGAGAAGTTGGTGTAATCATCACTCTCAGTATTGAAGAATGTATCTTGGGTTCCCCTCGATGATGTAGTGTTTCCCTCCCCAATGAAGCCAGTACAAAATCTCTAGTTGATATCTCGACGATGTGGTTTTCATCTACCCTAATAAAATCAATATTGCAATCCCCAGTAGAAATACAAACCTAGAAACATTTGTTTTCCCCATTGACGTCTGTGTGATATTCCCCGGTGAGGCTTAAAGGAGAATTTTATATCCCTGTATATGTACTAATTTATTTTTATGATTTTATTATTTTGGGATTATGTTCCTTCCCATTGAAGTTAAGCCGCGAAATAGGAATTTGTTTCCTCAGTGGATGCTTACTTTCTTATGAAATTTTCATCTTGGATGTGATTAAGCCGAGTATTGACTTTACCCAAGTTGGTTTTGTCTGGTTATCCCCAATGTTATATGTCTGTTTTGTCAGCATATACATGATAAAATGCATACATTCATACATACATCATGCATAGTTAAATTTATCAAATCATTGCTCATTTGAATTCATTAATGTCTTGTTGGCATATTACCCTGTTTTACAGAGTTGTGTTATCCTCTCTCCAATAGAATGTTAACCTTAGGCAAAAAGTGTATATTCTTTCAATTTCCACACTGAGTTATCCCTTGTGGAATATTTTTGCTTTATCCTTCCTATACATCTCTTTGTCTGGATAGAAAGTGGTTCCCTCTTGAGTTTATTTCTCATGAGGTGTTATTTTGGTTGATTGATTCATTCTGGTTTATTTCTGCATTGAATCTATGGTCCCCAGTAATATTATTATTTTGATTTATGTAAGCTTTGGGCCATGGTTTGAGAATTTGCATTTGTTTTGCCACGAGAAGACTTTATCTCCTCAGCAGGAATATATTTACATTTCCCCAAGAAGTACTATTTATTTCCCCAGGAAATCATTATTGTAATTCCTTCTTGTAACAGCAAATGGCAGGTCTCTTTATTTGAGCAACCTGTAATTCCTCAATAAGTCTATCAGCTCCCAAAGAAGACTCAGATTTGTTACTCTAATGAATGGTAGCTTTGTCATTATGGAAGGTAGTTTTTTGTTGAGATTTGTTACTCTAATAATGGTAGCCCTTATCATTATGGAAGGTAGTTTGTTGTTGAGATTTGTTACTCTAATGAATGGTAGCTTTGTCATTATGGAAGGTAGTTCGTTGTTGATATTTGTTACTCCAATAAATGGTAGCCTTGTCATTATGGAAGTTAGTTCGTTGTTGAGATTTGTTACTGCAGTGAATGGTAGCCTTGTCATTATGGAAGGTAGTTCATTGTTGAGATTTTTTACTCTAATGAATGGTAGCTTTGTCATTATGGAAGGTAGTTCGTTGTTAAGATTGGTTACTCCAATGAATGGTAGCCTTGTCATTATGGAAGTTAGTTCATTATTGAGATTTGTTACTCCAATGGATGGTAGTGTCGTTATTATGGGAGATAGTTCATCGTCGAGATCTTTTTCCGATGGATGGTAGTCTCGTTATTATGGGAGATAGTTCGTCATTGAGATTCGCATTACTCTGAAGAAGTTCTTTTGTTCCTAGTCGTGAATACTGGTGCTAATCGTTTATTACCTACCCTAATATTGGTATTTACCAGTATTATATTACCGTTTCTTTCCCCTGTAGGTCGATGTTATTTTTTTTGCTATCTCCTCAGTGAGTGGATAGTTCACAGTCATTTGTCAATCACTGTTATCCTTTACTTTCTCTCCTCAATCTTTGAGTTGATGACGCCTTATCTCCTCTTTGGTCTTTACCCCAATAGATTTGGTTCTCTTGTTCACCAATGATTTATTTTCCTGGTCAGGTTTTTCTTTTGATCCCTGTTTTTTATTTGCTACATCCCCAGGGGGGTCTTGCGTCATTTTTTTAGATTTGTTCATTTGCATTAATAATCATAAGCATTGCATGGCATCTTAGGGCCACAAATAGGGCTTATTTTATATTTAAGTATCTTCAATCGCATCGATGCAAAGATTTTAACCTTCGCATCTCTGGATAGAAGACACTTAAATAAGGGAAGTTGTTGTACCCCAATTTTTACCCCTAACATTCCACTATCATATCATATCAACTCAATCACAACAAGATCACACTAGGGTTTGGTTCTTCTCCTTATCTTTAGCTTTGCTCATGGGGAATCACCAAGCATCTTGACTTGTATTTTGTGATCATCTATGTTTTGTATTGATTAACTTTTAACTAATAAATATAATGAATGTTTTCCCTAATTGATGATATTATACGTGAAAGCACAACACATTCCATCAAGTTGATCTATAGGTTCCTGATTTTATTCACATGCCTTCTTTAACAAAGCTTCATTGAGATTCAAGCTTCATCGTTGAAGATGTTTTGAAGTAATATCATGACAAAGTATATTATGATCCATCATGACTCAAGTTGTCAAAGAAAGTCCAAAGATGGAAGGGTTAATTGTAGAAGTTTGACCTAATTGGACAAGTCATTAGTTTCTTGATCACAAGTGCATATCTCCCTCAATTCTCAATGTTTCGAAGTGGTTATGGTTTCCATGGTTTCCCATTATCATCTCATCAACTTATATTTACATAACAAAAGTATTTGCGCAAGAAGGTTTGTCAAAATTGAAAAGGTTTTCCAAGGCATTTTGTTGCTCTAGGAGCTAGGGTTATGAACTTCTAAAGGATATATCTTTCTCATCTTTTGGTATTTTTGAGTGATTCCAAAAAAATGCTTCTCTTCAAAGGGTTATCAATAAATCACTTCAAATTTTTCAAGAAAATTTTGTATGGAGGATACCTAATGATGAAGAAAGATTACAAGTCCTCTAGATAGGCCATCAAAATCCCTTATGTGACTTCAAAAGATCATAACTTGGTCAATCTTTATCTCCTTTAGCCCACTCTTATTCAACCATGATATTAAATATGTGAACTTAAACTCTTGTTTTATTTTCTAAGCTTGTAAATGGATGGAAGATGCCCTAAGGATGCAAAAGATTATGGGTCATCTCATGAATTTTCACCAACTTCACCAAGTCATAACTTTCTCAATTTTTATAGTTTTTAAATGGTTCAAGTCTCAAAATGTTATTCAAGATATATACTTCATGCCATCTTTTTTGGTCAAGAGAAAATTTTAAATGGAAGGCCATGTTTAGATGCAAGACATTATAGGTAATTTTGAAGAAAAAACTTCGAATTTTTCTAAGTACAAAAAGTTAGCATCTTTTTCTCAACTTTGACTCATCACAACTTTCACCTCAAGCATCATTTGGTTCCATTATTTGAACATTGTAAAGTTTTTGATATCATCTTTCCAATACATAAAGAATCAAGTCATAAGGTTCCCTAAATCGTGCACACCATTGATTCAAAGATGGTACCTTGAAAGTGAAGTTTTCTCCAAAGTCATAATTTGAAATCCTTGATTTGGCCTCTAAACAAAAAATTCCTGCGTGTTTTACTTATAATCATGATTAATGAACTTCTAGAAATGATTAGCACATTGAAACGCAAGCTTTGGTTGAGTTTTGAGTAAAATAGAAGTCACACTTTTCATGTTTGCAACTTCACACGATTTCCCTCTAAACTTCATCATTTCACACGCTTAAGCATTCTATTAGTTTCCCTATAAATAGATGGTCATCCCTCATTCATTTTCTTAAGCTTAGAGAGCCAGAATAACCCTGTCAAACTTCCTCTTGGACCCACTTTGTTGCAACTTCGAATTTGGTTTTACAACTTTCCTCACTCCATTTTCTTTGTCAATTCATCATCCTTGAACCTCGTTGAAGCTAACAGAAGAAGAACTAAGCTCTAAGAATTCCTAAATCGTGCTAGCCAAGTCAAGTTTCAGAGCTCTGAATTTGAACTTCAATAGGTAGATTCTTTCACCATCTCTCAAACTTTGATACTGAAATAAAGCCCTCATCATTCTGATTCTAGTCGCAACATTTATTTTCAACTGGAAGTGAGTTTTGGCCATGAATTTTCAAATCCCTTTTCAAATCTTTCCTTCCCAAAACGACTAAGCTACACCTTACATAAGTTTTTCATGAGGGTACCATTGGAATCATCTTGAAGAGATGAAGAGAATGGTACCAGTCTCGAGCTCTAATTTTTCCATTTTAGAGACTTACAATTTGCGTGTATGGAGGTTGAAGATGACCAACGTGTCATCTCTCAATCAATGATATTGTGCCATTAGTTTTTTTTAATTATGATTTTAATAAATGATTCAGTGTTTTATTCACTAATGTCCATGATATGCACAGTGCGTCAGATCCCTTGGATTTGATTACTAACGCGTTTTGACATTGATCCAATGATCTACAGCTTTTTGGTTTTTATTTTATTTTCTGATTTTTATATTTTTTTTTGTTTTAAACTTCGAAAATTCATTAAAAATTCATTTTAACTTCAGAAAATCCAAAAAAAAAATTCTTAAAAATGCTTTTGATTTTCCTCTTTCTCATTATTATGTTTTCTAAATTTTATTTTGTGTTTTGATAATTTTTTTAATATTTTTTCACTTTACTTGAATTGTTTTAAATGTTTAAAAATACTTTTCTAAATTTTTAAATTTTGAAGAAAAAAATATGGAAGGATCCAATGACCTCTTGACAAATATTGGTGACCTCATTTTATTTTTATTTATGACTTTACTTTTCACAATTATTTGTTTATTTTTCCTATTTCATTTAATTTTAAAAAGAGTTTCTGACTTTAAAAAATTACCAAAAATTCTATATAAATATTTGAGCTCATTTCTGATTTTTTTCTATGGTCTTATTTAATTTTTCTTAGATGTTTTGAATATAGTTGCTACATTCCCCTTTTATTTTCATTTAAAAACCATTTTAAAAATTCTTTTTCTTTATTTTTAAATACAATTTTATTTTGTATATATCTGGTTGATCTTGAACTATGAGATTTTGGTCATGAGCTTCATTAACATCATTGGATCTTGGGTGTTGAGTTTAACTCCACCAAAATGGATGGATGATTTTAATGATGGCTTGATTAAATTTTTGGTTCAAATATGGTTTAATTCTTATCCCATCCCTCTTCATCTTATCCTCTTATTATTGTGTCACATGTTGTTAGAGGATGATATACATATAATCTCTCCAAACATATGACACATAAATTGATATTGACTGGCCTTAAAATAGGTGTAACGTCTATAAAAGTCTACTTATGATTGCTTAACACAACGCTAAATTTTATCCCGATTCAAGAAATAATTATTCATGGCCCAAACCCATGTTTGTAAGCCCAAGTATGTTAATTTGAATCCTTTAATCCAATAACCTTGAGATTCATTGTTAGGAGGGTTTGGTATTATTAATCCTCTAATGAATCTTCATAACCTTTGGTCAAAGTGACTCACTTAAACATCTTTGATCATTTATGGTTGCCTTGAGAATTTTAAATGAATGATATACTTGACAAAAAGCAAATGAAACTTGTTATTGAGAGGCTTTGGTTTTATCAATCCTTTAATGAGTTTCAAATGAAAGTTTCAAGATGGTTATTCAACTAACCTCTAATTTCTAACAACTGACTTTATTTTGTGCTTCTACTTTATGCTTTTACTTTAAGCACATTTATTTTAGCATTTACATTTTGTGCTATTTTCATCTTTGCTCATTTGAGCATTTACTTTTATGTTATTTTCATTTGGCTCCCTTGAGCTCTTCATTTCTTTTTGAAGATACATAATAATCAACTTGAACCATAAAAAAAAACTTTAATATTACTTGTACTATTTGTTTACTATCCTTGGTGTGATACGGTGGGAGAACTGACTATGGTTTTGCGTTTGTTTTCGCAAATGTTTCGGTTGAGCAAGAGTCGCCATCGACTTTTTATTTTATCCTAAGGAAAGGTTTAAAAAGCACAACAAAAACCTTTGAGATATTTTCTTGGGTTCGGGGAGTAGATTATAGAAAGGGAAGGTATTAGCATCCTTTCTATCCATGGTTATCCATGGGCTCTTAGTTACTTGCTTAGATCAACTTGCCTTAATTTTCAATTGTTTGAAATGGTGCTTTGTGTGTGGGTTTGAAAATGTTTTTGAAAAGAAGCCAATGTGGTGGCAACCTTTGTAATGATCCATGTTGGGATGTATACAAAAGTGTATGTCCTTTTTAAAAAAAGGTTTTCATTTGTTTTTTGAAAGTTTGTTTTGAAAGTGTTGTGAGGTGTGGTTTTAAAAATAGGCAAGTGTTTTGTTTTGCAAGTTTGATTCAAGTAACTAAGAGGTTATCTACTCCTAAATTTCTCAAATATTATTGCTATGCTTCAACCCTTTTAACAATTTTGTTCCACCATTGTATTTGGTGGACAATCTTGTATTAGGATGTGAAAGGGACAGGCGCGGGTCATCGTTTTAGACCATAATTGCAATGGTGCCAAGTATCTTTGGGCAATGTTTTCTTTAAGGGACTTGATCATTTTTAGGCAACTTTTCGAAAGCGTCATCGAGGGACTCATGATCATTTGATTGTGTTTGTTTTTCCCAAAGAGACCTAACATGCAATATGGCCCATTTATTGAAGGCAACAAGTGGAATACCCTAGGGGGTGCAAGTGTGTTTAGTGTTATCCATTTTCATGATTGATTGTCTTGAAATTAGGTCAAACTATTTTTGTTATTTTTGATTTGCATACAAACCCTAATTCTAACATGGCATATTTAGAAAGCAATAAAGTGCGAAAAATAAAATTACTAAGCTATTACAACACAATATATGGGGAGGGGGGTACAAATGTTCAAATGGGGATTTTGACAAGGAATTTAAACCTAGACTATTACATCAATATTGAATTATTTACAAGATAATTGATTGCACAAATTAAATAGAAATAAAATAAATATGCAAGATGCAAAAAGGTTTTTTATATGTATGAAAAAAAAAGTATTTTTACATGTCAAGTAAACAAAATAAAAAGGTATTAATTTTTGGATTTTTTTATGTTTAGGGAAAAACCCTAATTTTATTAAATAAAAGTATATATTATTCAATATGTACAAATATTATTTATTATATACAAAAATAAAATAAAATGAAGTATATTTATCAAAAAAGGTATTTTTTATATTAAATATTAATAAAAAATAAAAGTGTGTATAATTTGTATTTTAACCTAAATATACTAATATATATATATATATATATATATATATATATATATATATATATATATATATATATATATATATATATATATATATATATATATATATATATATATATATATATATATATATATATATATATATATATATATATATATATATATATATATATATATATATATATATATATATATATATATATATATATATATATATATATATATATATATAAATATTTGTATTATTTACTAAATATATATTATATATACAAAAATAATAATATTCAATATTTATAAAAAAAGTATATTTTATATCAAATATTTTCAGAAGATAAAATAAAATAAAAATGTAATAAAAATGTGTTTGCACTATTTTTAGTATTTTTAATAAAAAAGTGAATCTATTTATTTATTTATGCACAAATACTAATTCAAACAAACAAATGTCTAATAAATTAAAAAAGGTTTTAAAACATTATTTTTATATTTTTAATATTATAAGAAAAAATAAATAAACCAGAATAAAAAAAGAAAAGTCAAAAAATCATTAAAATAAACAAAATGGGCTCAAGGGGTGTAAAAGTAAAATCAGGGTGCAAAAAGAAATGTGAAACAGGCCCAGCCCAAAGGACCTTCTTCAACCTCCAGAATGTTTGAATCAAGAACAAAGCGCGCGTTTTCCATTGTCAATCCTAGATCCTGATTCTTTGACTTTCATCAAAAACTTACAACAGCAAAGTTATAGAGCATCATGTCACGATTCTAAACATGTAAAGAAATCAATCTAACTCTCAGAAATGAGAGAGAATTTCTTCTCCCCCAATTCCTGACCTAGTTTTTTTATCAATGTTCAGACTTAAAATTCTCCAAGTATACATACTATAAATGAAATCTAATCACATGGGCATGTTCAGGGCTATGAATGTGACATGTTTTCTTCACAAACCTAAAGCTAACAATGCCTGGATAGAGAGATACGTGTTCATGAACTTACCTGTTCAGTTGAAGTTGTATCTGGTGATGGAGGTGTCTTCAATGCAAGGTGATGATTGGTACAGCTTCCTTGATGTCCAGGGATGCTATTCCAAGCTTTACTTTGTCTTGAAACCTTTTGAATCGTGCTATGGAACTTCAGCTGCAAAACAAGAAAATGAAAATGGTGATGATGCCTGGGAGTGTTACAGGTCGTGTTTGAGATTTGGATTAGCTTCAAGGGATGTTGTGGAATGTGTTTGACAAGTTTTTAGCAAGAATGTATGGAAGGTTTGAGTTATGGGACTCAAACTGCAGCAGACCCTGTTTTTGTGCAGTTCAATGGTGATTTTGTGAATGAGAGTGTTTGGGACTTGGTTGGCTCGTGTTCTAGCTTAGGATGGATGTTTAGGATGTGTACAAAGTATTTTCTTAAGCTTGTGTTAGCTGAGATGAAAGTTGTTATTCAAAATGCCATGTTTCTTCACACTTAAGCAAGAAAAGGTCAAGTGGAGTTCTAGACAGGTAGAGGCCCCCCTAATGTGCTGCATAATTCAATCTTGATCAGTGTGATTAACTCCTAAACTTGTGCCAAAGAGATTTCAAATGTACTTGCTTGGATTTGCTTTAGACATAAAGTGTAACTTTTCAAGAATGGCTATTTTACTTTTTCCATTTATGGCTTAGTTCTCCATGTAATGACCAAATGCATAGAACAACATCTTGGCACAATGGTTTTGCATTGAATTATTGAGTGAAAATGGGATTAGAGGCCTGCAATGTAGCTAGCACATGCTGAGTTTGAAAATGCACAAGTTATGGACATGTAATTTGGCCAAGAACAAAGTGAGTTTTCTCCATTTTGCCAAATTCGATTCTCTCTAACCATGAGGTTGTTTGATGAGTTCTTGGACATTTTGGAAAGCTTGGAATGTGTACTACAATCCATCGTTGAAATGCAAATTGAAATTCCAAGGGGAGGTATGTGAAAAATGGTCTTGAAGTTAGGTAAAAACCTTGTCTAAAATAGGTCAAATTTTCTCTAAGTTAAGAATGGTTTGGTACCCTTGTTCCAAAAATTGTAACTTGAGCTACAAGCTTCTTTTGGGAAAACTTTGTGAATCAAAGTTGTAGATTATGCAATAGGCTACAACTTTCATGTTTTGACTTTTGCTTGAATCCAAATGAATCTTGGTGAGAAAGTGGGGCAAAGTTAGGAAAAAATTAGGGTTTTTTCATAACTTAGAAAAATTCTAAGTTATGAAAAATCTTCATTTCAAACCCTAATTTGCAATTCTTGATTTATTGATGAACAAGTTTCATGATTTGGCATGTTTTGATGAAAAATGAATCTTGACACTTGATTTTGACCAAAAAGTCAAAGTTTGACTTTTCAGTATAAAGTCAAAATTGATCAATTGACTGGGAAATTCAACTGTCAATCTTGTGCATTTGGGATCTTTTGAACTTGTTGAGCATGTCAAGATAATTCCATGGGGTCCTTGAGTACATATGTGAGCTTGGTTTGCCATTGGCTAGGTCAAACAGTCAAAAATTGCCTTTGTGCAGTCAAAACCCTAAAAATGACCATTTTGCCCTTTTGGTGATCTGATCAAATTTCTTGTGGAATTATGATCCAAACTTGATCAAATGGTCCATGTGAGTTCATAATGTTGATGTGGGTAAATTTTCATGAGATTTGACTGTCAATTGGCCACAATTGACTTTTTTCCCAATACCGTTGACTTCTAGGTCAACTGTCCAATTGACTGGGCAAAATTTGGAATCAAGACTTGAAACTTGGTATGGATAAACTTGGGAGTCCAATATGAAGTATGAAAGTCATCTTAGGCATTTTAGGTCAAAATATCTTGGTTCAAACACAAACCCTAATTTGGGTCCACAGTGCAAAGAAAAGTCTTTAGCAGAGGAAACCCTAATTGGATCTTGAGCTCCAAGAGTTTTGTGATGAGAAAATGTTGAGGAAATGGGAGGGAAAATTTTGGGGTACAACAGTTGCCCCTGTTCAATCTTCTTGAACCTGAAGAGTTAGATTGGCAAGTTTGCCTTTCGTGACTCGAGGGTAAAAGGAGATTGGACACTAGAGTGCCCGGAAATTTTCACTCGCATGTCGGAGTATCAGCAATGTGATGTCGGGAATGGGCTTATAGATGCCATTTGGAGAGATGGTGGATAGGGAGATGGGCTTATAGATGCCACCTGGAGATGTGACAGAACCTTGTCGGGAATGGGCTTATAGATGCCATTTGGAAGTGTTGATCGCATAAGAGATTCCTTAGCGAGAACTTGTGTATTTTGAGAAAGACAGATGTTTCCCTGGCTTTTTACAGGTGTTTGATCTTCAATCTCCTCATGCAGATATGCCCTGGCTAGATACAGGTGTCGAATCTACAATCGGTTGCTCACAGATGTGCCCTGGCTGGATACAGGAATCGAATCTGGAAATAGTCGTCAACAGATATGCCCTGGCTGGATACAGGAATCAAATCTTCAAACTCTTCAGACGTGCCCTGGCTAGATACAGGAATCGAGTCTGGAAATGTGGTCAACAGATATGCCTTGGCTGGATGCAGGAATCGAATCCAGAAATAGTCGTCAACAGATATGCCCTGGCTGGATACAGGAATCGAATCTTCGAACTTTTCAGACGTGCCCTGGCTAGATACAGGAATCGAGTCTGGAAATGTGATAGTTGCTAGATATGCCCTGGCTGGATACAGGAATCGAATCTTCGAACTTTTCAGACGTGCCCTGGCTAGATACAGGAATCGAGTCTGGAAATGTGGTCAACAGATATGCCCTGGCTGGATGCAGGAATCGAATCTGGAATTGTGACAGTTGAAGGTAATTGTCTTTGGGATTGTCTTTTTCCCTGAAAAGGCAAAACATCATTTGTATGCAATGTCATGATGTATGAAATGCATGATGTCATGATGTTCAACATGAGATAGTGTTGTATGCACTTTATCATGTATGTAAGCAAGATGTATGAAATGTGAAATGTTTATGAATGTATTTTCATCTAGGAAAATAAATCCTTGATGACCAGCCGGGGAATTAAATCCTGGGCTGATGTTGAAGAGTAAAGCTCTTTGCTTCCGCTGGGGATGATGATGATAAACTCCGCTGGGGATTGCGTTGATAAGTTATGTTGGGGAACTTTTGATGAACTCTGCTGGGGATTGAAAGAACTTTGCCGAGGGCAATCTTCCGTGGCAATTAGCTGAGGATAACCCAGTTATAAACCATTATGAGGAATAACTTTGAACAAAGCTCGGGAGAGACGTCCGTACTCTGCAGGGGATAAGCTTCCAGAATCTACTGGGGATAAGCTTCAAAACCTGCTGGGGATGTTTGCTAATGAATGCCTATACTCCACTAGGTAATGTTGACATCTTGTCTTACTCTGTGGGGAGTTAAGATAACTTGATCACATCTTTCAGTTAGATCTACCTTGGTACCTTGGCGGACAAAGCAACCAGACTGCATCAGACAACTTTACATTGCCCCTGTTTCTGATGTCACCTGTAATTAGTCTTTTGTTTCATATGCAAATATTTGTGAATCAGCAATTTAATGTCAAATGCATATATCAAAAATGAACATTGGACGTTTCTTCGCAAGACAAAACAGAAAAAGGAAAAACAATGGGCAATTTTTTCGGAAAAGTGAACTTGTATTGATTTCGAAATTTGCCTGTGAATACGCGTTTTTGTACAAGAGGCTGACATCCTAGTAAGAGAATGCCGC
Organism: Vicia faba; assembly: GCA_948472305.1. Taxonomy (NCBI): domain Eukaryota; kingdom Viridiplantae; phylum Streptophyta; class Magnoliopsida; order Fabales; family Fabaceae; genus Vicia; species Vicia faba. The sequence goes on along the minus strand of OX451741.1, from coordinate 920,570,807 downwards.
CGAATAACATAGAGTTTATACAATTTTGAAACGGAAACAAAACAGCTATGTGCACAATATTCCCACTGGGTTCCAACTCTGCTATCGCCTTTATGTCTTCAAGCGTCTCATCACTTTGCTGCTTAGTTGAAGATGAAGCTGATTGGTCGATGCCGAAGTCTGAGCCAGATAGTTGATGCCGAATTCTGGATGCAAGGTGATCCAATGAGACATAGTGTTACGCTTTATCCCTAACTTTTGCCTGGACCGCCCTTTCGGGTTTTCAGTCCACCGGGATACCCATTTTTGCCCAAGCCGCCTTTTCAGGTTTTCGACTTGCCGGGTGTACAGATTTTTTTTCATTTCATCCCTTATTTTTGCCCGAACCCTTTTGGTTCGCCGGGAAGCCCTTATTTTTGCCTAGGTATGTCAACCTAGCGGGTCTTTTATTCATGCGTAGTATCTTTTTACTATGTCTGCATTGGCGGGGTGAGGAAGGTCGTCACCATCCATGGTGGTTAGAATCATGGCTCCTCCTGAGAACACATGTTTAACCACAAATGGCCCTTCGTACGTAGGGGTCCATTTGCCCCGGGGATCACTTTGAGGAAGGATGATGCGCTTGATTACCAGGTCCCCAACTTGATACTCTTGTGGTCTGACTTTCTTGTTAAATGCCCTGATCATACGTTTTTGGTATGTCTGACCATGACAGATAGCGGTGAGTCTCTTTTCGTCAATCAGGTTTAATTGATCAAGTCGAGTCTGGATCCAGTCATCTTCACTCAAGTCTGCATCCTTCATTATCCGGAGAGAGGGTATCTGGACTTCAATCGGCAAGACTGCCTCCATGCCGTAGACCAAGGAAAAAGGAGTTGCCCCGGTTGACGTCCTTGCTGAGGTACGGTACCCATGAAGAGCAAACGGTAACATCTCGTGCCAATCTTTATAGGTCACTGTCATCTTCTGCACAATTTTCTTGATATTCTTATTAGCTGCTTCTACAGCCCCATTCATCTTCGACCGGTAAGGAGAGGAGTTATGGTGATGTATCTTGAATTGCTCGCAGAGCTCAGTGATCATCTTGTTGTTGAGATTGGTACCATTGTCTGTAATTATTCTTTCCGGGACGCCGTACCGACAGATCAGGTTATGCCGGATGAAACGTGCCACAACACTCTCGGTTACCGTGGCGTAGGAAGCTACCTTAACCCACTTCGTTAAGTAATCAATTGCTACCAAGATGAAGCGATGCCCGTTGGATGCCGTCGGTCGGATCTCGCCAATCATATCAATTCCCCACATTGCAAAAGGCCAAGGTGCCGTCAGGACGTTCAGAGGAACCGGAGGGATGTGCACCTTATCAGCATAGATCTGGCATTTATGACAAGTTCGAGAATGTTGGTAACAATCGGCTTCCATTGTGGACCAGAAATATCCTGCCCTAAGGATTTTCTTTGCCATGGTGTGTCCACTGGAATGTGTTCCGAATGTACCTTCATGCAGTTCTATCATGATCTTCTCTGCTTCAGCCTAATCCACACAACGCAGTAGAGTTGAATCATGATTCCGTTTGTAGAGAATGTTGTTCCTGAGGAAGAATTTTGCCGCAAACCTTCTCATGAACTTCTTGTCATTGATAGATGAACCTTCAGGGTATTCCTGAGCTTCCAAGTATCTCTTCACCTCATGATACCAGGGTTTTTCAGTCACCTTTTCGGCCTCAAGATTGCAGCAGTATGCCGGTTCGTCCAACTTCCAGATAATGATCCGGGGAGCCTCATTGTCCCATTTGACTTTGAACATTGAAGACATCGTAGCTAGTGCGTCCGCTAGCTGATTCTCCTCTCTTGGGAAGTGTTCGAAAGTTATCTCTTCAAAGTGGGGAAGCAAAGTCAGCACATACTCCTTGTAAGGAATAAGATTTGGGTGTTTCGTATCCCACTCGCCTTTGATCTGATTGATCACGAGAGCAGAATCTCCGAAGACACTCATAAAGTTGATCCTTAAATCGATTGAAGTCTGAAGACCCATTATACATGCCTCATATTCTGCCATGTTGTTGGTGCAGTTGAAACACAATCGGGCGGTGAGTGGAGTATGAGTTCCTTTGGGGGATATGATTACAGCACCGACGCCGTTACCCAAAGCATTGGAGGCTCCGTCAAAATGCATCGACCATCGGGATCCTTCCTCAGGTCCTTCATCCGGTCCAGGTACTTCACAGTCAGTTACCACCATGATATCTTCGTCCGGAAATAAAAAGTTCAATGACTGGTAATCATCCACAGGTTGGTGTGCCAAATGATCTGCCAATACACTTCTCTTGATTTCTTTTTGAGTTGTGTACTGGATATCATATTCTGTCAAGATCATTTGCCATCTCGCTATTCTTCCAGACAGAGCAGGCTTTTCGAATATGTACTTGATGGGATCCATCTTTGAAATCAACAGAGTAGTGTGAGTCAGCATATACTGTCTCAGCCGGCGAGCAGCCCATACCAGAGCGCAACAAGTTTTCTCGAGCAGTGAGTAACGAGACTCACAGTCGGTAAACTTTTTGCTCAGGTAATAAATAGCGTGCTCTTTTCGGCCAGACTCGTCATGCTGCCCCAGCACACACCCCATTGAATTGTCAAGTACTGTCAAGTATAGTGTTGTACCCCAAAATTTGCCCTCGCATTTTGCTACAAACAATCTCAGCTTCAGACATTTCCTGACTTTTCAAACTGGCGCAAGAATCGGACAAACGGACTTTTCTTGACAGTCAAGCAAAATTAGGGTTTTTACTGATATTCAGAGCTCTGATTTGTCTCACACAGTTGGCTTAGGGTTGGGATGATTTTTGGTTCAATTTTGATCAGGCGAGCGTTATCTAGCATTTAATCAGAAATTAAGGTTTTATGGGCATATTCTCAGAAGAATTTAAATTCCACCGCACTTTGCAGTTTATTCCGAGATTCGGGTTAAAATTTGCATTATCATGATTTAATCAGTAAATGAGGCAGTTGGTTTGAATTCACCAGTCAAAAGGGATATGTGCAATGTGGAGTTACAGTGCTTGATAAAAGAATCAGTGAAAAAAAAAGGATTGCATCTGATTAAGTTTTTGTGTTCGACTGTGCGTTGCTTTGAATAATGGATACGTCGAATTCATTTATTTTGATCATTGAAGGTTTAGTTGATTATTTATGATTCTAAGAATTAAAATATTTGAAGTTTAAACCTTCATTTTATTTTATTTTAAGAAACTATAAATAACAAATGAACAATTAAAGAAAAAGAATTGAAAGAAAAATTAAATATCAAATGAATTTTTATTTCACATTTAATAATTGTTACAATTGTTATTATTTGGATACTAATATTTATTACAAAGTATTTAAATAATAATAATGTACAAGAATTAAACTGAAAATAAAAATTCTATCCTATTTCTAAATTCTTCATTCTCCACTTCATGCCGGTGCTCCATATTTTTTTTTATCTGCAAAAAGGAAGAGGAAGTCAGAAAGCAGTTAATTAAAGACTGTTAAAAATTCATTCATCATTAGGGGCCACTGACTGGGATCAGTTGACCCTCTCTGCAAATCACGGGATTTCTCCCGGTTCACAGAGAGGGAAGATTTTTTTGTTCATGAAATGCAAATGTCAAATGCATAATCTCTAAAAATTCAAGCTGCATAGAATCTCAATTTCCAATTCAAACTAAACTGAAAAAATCCAATTCCAACTTTCTATCCAAAGCAAAAAGGGAAGTTGCTGTCAAAATGCCTAAGGATTACCCAAAAGTACACTTGCTGCAAAGTCAAAATGCCAAGATATCAAAGAAATGCAAAAAGTGTAGCAAAGCTGTCAAAAGCAGAATAAGAATGCAGAGAAGTATATGCAAGCAATTTGATCCGTTTCATCATTTCCCAGCATAAGAGGGGGCCCCTTCAGAACCATAGTACAATAAAAATCATATAATAATTCTAAACTGTACTATGAGTGAGAAAAAGAGAGATAAAGAGCATAGGCAGAGTTCAGGTTAGGCATAGGCAGTAGGACAGCAGAAAAGATATACAAAAAAGAAGACACAATTCAGCATTGTTCAAAACTACACAGCATGGACAGTTACTAAAAATGGAAAAGATGCCAAGAAATTTTGTCAAACTACCCAGCAAGCGTGGATCAAAGAGAAGACCAAAGTTTGAAATAAGGTTGGGCGCCAAAGACCAATAGCAAAAGGACGAAATAATACAAGAAAAGATACTGATTGAGCCAAGCACCAATAACACCCAATACCCTGTCATAACATGAACCTGTCAAAGCTTGAATATACAAACACATAAGCTGACTTACCAAAGTCCCTGTAAAACCATAACACCTTGCCTTCACCATGAAAGCATAACCATCAAAATATGGCCTAGCTTTCAAACCTGATAAACAAAATCCAAATCCATCAACCATCCCTAAAACCACCCAACCTCTAAGCCTCAGAATTTCTTCATCATTGGCAAAAAACCTCATAAACCAGAGACTCACTGAAACAAACCCAGCATAGCCAAGCAACACCTATATTCCAACCAACTCCTAAGCCTCAGAGTTTTCTTTCCTCATCATAGGCAATATCAAAAGCATCCAACACAAACAAATAATACAGCGTTCAAGAAGAAGAGAGAAATTTCGTGCAGAAGCAAGCAACAATACATAAGCATCAGTGACATAGAAGAAGAAGAAAGAAGGGAAAGGGTTCTCAGTATACATCATCATCAAAGCCCTAATATATCAAAAGAACGAAAATACCAGGAAAGCATCAAAAGCAAAGCAAGCTCAAAGCTCCATCACCGAATCTCCGGCCTCCTAAGCGTCGCTCCCCCGCCTCTCCTCCATCTCCCAAAAAGAAGGTAGCCAATCTTTTCCCATTTCTCTTCTCCTTCATCTCATAATGAAAAGAAATAGTAAGAACTCAAATCAAAGAAATGCGTATCGTTCACAAAGAAAAAATAAAGTGTGGAAATCGAACCTTAAATCAAGGACGCTGGGCTCATGTCAGTGGAGGGAAGAAGGGCTTCAGGAGTAGCGCTGGTGGCCGGAGGAAGCATTCAGGGAAGTGAAGTGAACGGAGAAGACGAAACTCAACAAACGGCGCCGCTGCTGACCCTATGCTTTCGCCTCAACTGAACTAACAAAACCTAACCCTAAATTCGTTTGCCTGAACCATGGGCCGGACCCGTTTCTGATTCACCTCTAAAGCCCATCAAAAATCATTAATATTTTCTAACCAAGCATTTTCATTAAACACTAACCCTTTTTATTTTTATAAACTATATTTACTTCCTTTCTTTTTAAAATACTAACTTTATTTTATAAACAATGTTTACTTTTTTTATTTCTTGTAAAATACTAACTTAAATGAAATACATTTTTATCATATGGTTCAAACATCCCTTTTTAAAAAATATATATTTGTACATAAAAATAACCAAATACTTTTTTAACTTAAAAACATTTTTAATACATATTGAAATACATTTGTATATATTATCTTTTCTTTTTTCATACATGATTAAAATTGAAAACCTTTTTTAACTTTTTATACATATATACATAATAAATCTAATTAAAAGAAAAAAAAACTTGAACATAAATCAAAACACTTTCTTTTTCTTTTGTACATAATTACACATACATATACATCTCGCATTTACACTTACACAATATATTGCCCTATACACATTTTATCTTATATTTGTACATTTGATATTTACATTTTGATCGCACATTCGATTTGGTTGTAAGTTATTGAGTACTATGAGTCTCATCCCCTTGTACATTTATACCCCCACTCCCGGATACTATCTTGTAATAGCGTAGATTTACATTCCGCAATTTACAGTTTTCCAATTATACCATGGTTAGACCTAGGGTTTGTATGTACATAAAATCAAACGCTAGATAACCTAATACAAGACAAATGCATGTAATCAATACAAAATCACACTTGCACCCCCTAGGGTAATCCCACATGTTGCCTTCCAAAATGGGCCATGTTTGCACGTCAAGTATCTTTGGCAAAACAAAATCAAATGATCATAAGTCCCTCAAAGTGTTGCCTAAACAGAATGATCATAGTCCCTTCAAAATAAATTGCCAAAGACACTTGGCACAATTGCATTCATGGTCTATACGATGACCCACGCCCGTCCCGAATAAACTTCCTAAAATGCAAGATTGCCTACCAATTTCAATGGTAGAACAAAATTGTTAAAAGGGGTTAAAACACGACAAAAATCTTTGAGAAAGCTTTAGGGTAGATAAACTCTTAAGTACTTGTCAATTTGCAAAGAAAACACTTGCCTAATTTCAAAACCCACTTCACAAACACTTTCAAAAATCAAACTTTTCAAACCCTTGAAACATCTTTTTAAAAGATAAAACACCTTTTGTAAAACATTCGAGTAAAGAATTGTTACAAGGTTAGCCTAACACAAGGCATCTTTTCAAAACATTTTCAAAACAACACACAAAGCACCATTTCATACAATTGAAAACCAAGGCAAAATTGATCTAAGCAAGTACCTAAGAGCCCATGGATAACCATGGATGAAAAGGGTGCTAACACCTTCCCTTTTCATAACCTACCCCCCGAACCCACGAAATATCTCAAAAGGTTTTTGCTGTGCTTTTTAACCTTTCCTTTAGGATAAAATAAAAAGTCGGTGGCGACTCTTGCTCAACCGCACAAGTGCGAATACGAACGCAAAACACTAGTCAGTTCTCCCACCGTATCACATATAGTATTAGAGGTCTCCCTTCCACCGGTGGCATAAGAATGGGTGGCTCTTGGAGATACTCCTTTATCTTTTCGAAAGCAGCCTGACATTCATCATTCCAACGTACTACTTGATCTTTCTTCAGTAATTTGAAGATTGGCTCACAGGTAGCAGTTAGATGTGAGATGAATCGGGCAATGTAATTCAGTCGTCCCAGAAAGCCTCTGACTTCTTTCTCTGTCTTGGGAGTTGGCATCTCTTGTATGGATTTCACCTTGGCAGGGTCCACCTGAATACCTTTATCACTTACAATGAAGCCTAGCAATTTTCCGGACCTCACCCCAAAGGTGCATTTGTTTGGGTTCAACCTCAGCTTGTATAACTTCAGTCGGTCAAACAGCTTCCTCAGATGATCAAGGTGCTCCTCCTCAGTTTGGGACCTTACAATCATGTCATCAACATATACCTCAATCTCATGATGGATCATATCATGAAATAAAGCAACCATGGCACGTTGGTAGGTTGCCCCAGCATTTTTCAACCCGAATGGCATGACCTTGTAGCAGAAGGTGCCCCACTGAGTCACAAAGGTAGTCTTTTCCATATCTTCCGGAGCCATCTTGACCTGATTATACCCTGAAAAACCATCCATGAAGGATAACACCTTGTGTTGAGCAGTATTGTCAACAAGAACTTCGATGTGAGGCAGAGGGAAATCATCTTTGGGGCTTGCCCTGTTCAAATCCCTGTAGTCGACACACATTCTGACTTTACCGTCCTTCTTCGGCACTGGCACCACGTTGGCAACCCACTGAGGGTAAGAAGTTACTGCTAGAAAACCGGCACCGAATTGCTTCATAACCTCAGCCTTGATCTTTTCGGACATCTCTGGGCGCATACGGCGGACCTTTTGCTTTACCGGAGGGCAGTCTTCCTTGGTAGGCAGGTGATGGACCACAATGTCAGCATCCAAACCAGGCATGTCTTCGTAAGACCAAGCAAATATCTCCATGTAATCATGTAGCATCCGGATCAATCGTTGCTTCATGCTGAGCTCTAGATTAGCCCCAATCTTAACCTCTTTTCTATCTGTCTCAGTACCCAGGTTCACTATTTCCACCGGCTCTTCATGTGGTTGAATTGCCCTCTCTTCCTGGAGTAGCAGTCTTGCGAGTTCACCAGGCACTTCACAATCATCTTCACCTTCGTCCTCGGCCAAGTTGATCGGATTCTCGAAGTCATAACTGGTGGTAGCAGAGCTGTTACCAGTGAGATCCAGAGTGGATTGAAACCTGTATAAGTGAGTGTGTGTAAATATAGCTGTTTTGCAATATATAACACAGAAAGGAAAAGAGCACAAGATTTGAAATGCAACAAACGTCCAATGTTTTTATTGATGATATATGGAAATATCATACAAAAAGCCCTCACAAATGGAGCTACGATGCCCCGGGTAGGACACCGAGCCAATAAAAGTTTCAACATATTGTTTGTTACAAATTGAAAATCAAAAGAGTTAATTATTGCGTGACAAATGTGATAGGTGTAAAATCCTTTGTCGTCCAGTTGCTTGGTCCGTTGCTGGTGGCTGGATAGATCCAACTGTCAAACTCTGCTTCCTCTACGTCCTCCTCGATAGCATTCACCCTCGGATTGGTGATAAACACTGGAGCCTTTCTGATCCTTTCCTTGCGCACAGCCCTCTGAGCCTCTGCAGTGAAGCCCAGCCCAAACTTGTCGTTCTTTTGAGTGAAGTCAGGAAGCTGACCCCAGTTTGCACAATTGCCTTTCTCGATTACAGCCCGGGCATCCTTCAAGGACGCCATCTTCAACGGAAAGTCTTCTTCAACCACTGTTTCAGCCGATGCCAACGTTGGAGGTACTTCCTCAAAATGCTGAAAGGGGGTTTCAATAAATTCCCCGTCCATCTCAATATACCGGAATGAATTCAAGTGACTAACCATGTATTCCTCCTCGCCCTGCACAGTAACAATCTTCCCTTTGACAGGGTATTTGAGCTTTTGGTGTAGAGTGGATGTTACTGCCTCAGCTTTGTGAATCCAAGGTCGACCCAACAAGCAGGAATAAGATGGACGAATATCCATTACATAGAACGTTGAGTCGAAGACTTGGGAACCCACACGAATAGGAATGTCTACCTCACCGTGCACCATCCTCTTAGAACCGTCGAAGGCTCTAACAATGATGTTACTAGGTTTCAATTCCAGGCCCTCACAATCCAAGCGATCCAATGCCTTCTTGGGCAAAACATTCAGGGAAGAACCGGTATCCACCAACACGTATGCGAGAGTAGTGCCCATGCACTCTATAGAGACATGCAGGGCATCATTGTGATTTTTCCCTTTGGCGGTAAGGTCAGCATCCGAGAACCCCAAACCATTGTCAGCTGTCAAATTAGCCACACAGTCAGTGAACTGATCCGCAGAGGTCTCTTGCGGCACATGTGTCGTTTTCAAAAATGAAATCAGGGCTTTTGCATGGGCCTCTGAGCATAGCAGCAATGATAGCATAGAGATTTTGGAGGGAGTATGCCCCAATTGTTCAACAACATTTAAGTCACTCTTTTTAATGATTTTAAGGATTTCCTCCATTTCTTGTTGGGAGGCTTCGACAACAGTCTTTTTTGGTGCCTCCGTCCTGGCAGGCAAATCGGTAGTAACTTCCTTGCCCCGAGCATCAGAGGACTCGGAGGCAGTAGTAGACACAGGAACTTGATTTGGAACATGCACACTTGCGGGTGTGATGATGAGAGGTTTTCGGATAACTGGCGGTACAATGTCAGGCGAGAAAAGCCTGCCACTGCGAGTAATCTTGGCGGGACCAGTGATGTTACTGATACTGGTATTGGTGTTGAACTCCTGCTTCACTCCAAGCACATACACGTCGGCCCCATAATTCCATGGGACAGCTTTATCAGACTCATAGGGGAGAGGCCCCGGAACAGTAATGGTAATGGGCGCAACAGACATAATTTGGATTGGCTTCCTCGGGGGAGCTTTGGTAGGATTGTAAATTGTGACAACAGATATTTCTTCAGCGGAAACAAACGGAACAGCAGTTTTCTTGAACATAATTTCTTTGCTATCCATCAGGCTTTGGATGCCTGATTTCAGCAGTGGACAACCGGTAGGGATAACAGCACACAGGAGGCAACCCTTGCTACAACCCGGAAATAAACCGGCTAGTAGTAAGTTCCTCTTAACAGTCAAAAGAGGGGTAGCAACATCATTCACCGAAACAGCATACAAATCTTCCTCGATGGCATTTACTCTATGCTGGGGCATAGGAGCAGTTACAACATTTGGCCTCTCAGGCGCCTCAAACTGAATTTCCTTCGCGTCGATAAGGTCTTGCACTTTATTTCTCAAGGCCCAGCAATCATCAGTAGTATGCCCGGGGCTATTGGAATGATAAGCACAACGGGCATTTGGGTTATATTTAGGAGATGCAGTATTCACGACCTTTGGAGCCTCTTTGATGGTTACCAAGTTGGTTGATAACAGTTGCAGTAAGATTTGTGACAAGGTCATACTCAACCGAGTATACTGTCTCTTGGGCCTTTCACCTCTTTGTTGATTGTACTGCTGAGGAGCAGCAACAGGCTTTGAAATGACTAAGGCATTGACGGCTTGACGGCCTTCTGGCTTGACTTGTCTTCTAGGACCATAGACTGCACTTGCTTCTTTCTTGAAAGGCCTCTTCTCAGTACTTGTGGAGGCAGCTTTTTGTATCTTTCCTGACCTGATGCCAGCTTCTATCCTTTCTCCCGTCAGAATCAAATCCGTAAACCCAGCGGAGAAATTACCAACCAAATGATTGAAAAATGGACCAGACAAAGTCCCTAAAAACATATCAACCAGCTCACGATCAGTCAATGGAGGCTGCACCCTGCCAGCCAAATCTCTCCATTTTTGTGCATATTCTTTGAACCCTTCGCCCGTTCCTAGAGACATACCTTGAAGTTGGGTACGCGTAGGAGCGAGATCAGAATTGTACTGATATTGTCTGTAGAATGCGGTAGCCAGATCTTCCCAATGTCGGATACTAGTTCCATCTAGTTGATAGAACCACTCAAGCTGTGACCCCGAAAGGCTATCTTGGAAGAAGTGAATCCAAAGGTTCTTATTTGCCGTGTAAGGTTGGATCTTCCTTACGTACGACCTTAGATGCATCTTTGGACAGGAAGCCCCGTCATATTTGGCAAAGGCATGCGCCTTAAACTTGTGTGGGATTACAACCCCAGAAGATAATCCCAAATCTCCGAAATCCAGCCCTGGTACATTCTGAATCTCCATGGCGCTCAAACGGTCCTCTAATTGCTTGTATCTGTCAGCAGCGGGAGGGTATTGTTCGTCATTGTAGTCCGTCTCGTTGTCGGAGACTGCATGACTAGGAGCTCCTCCCCCTTGGGGACTGTCTTTCTCAGCAGAGGAAGTATTTGGATCAGCTTCATTATGGAGTGTGTTCCCAAACCTGCGTCCGGTGTTGAACAACGCAGTCCTCTTTTTCTTCTTCTTCTACAGGAGTAGAGCCTTCAACTCTTGCTGACCTTGGGCCAGGCTCAGGACCATTTCTTGAAACTGGGCACTTTGGGCCTGAAGGGCCTTGATTGCTTGCTCACTGGATGAATCTGGATCCATGATGACTGTTCAAATAAGAAGATTAAGCAACCTGTGAAAAAGGGTACCTGCTATGCATATGGTGCAATGAGATGCGTATGTTTTATGTTTTCAAAGACAAACAAGATTCAACTTTGTAGACAAAAGGGAAACACACTTCATTATATTCAAATTTTAAATTGTTCAACAACTTGCCCTTAGGCATTACAGGAATGAAAAAAAAACTGAAAAGGAAATAAAAGCTGTAAAAGGAAATATCCAAAGCCCATCAGTGCTCCCATGGCCTCCTCTTCTCAGTGTGGATGTAGTCATTCAGGACCCGCTCCTCCTCCAATTGCTTAGTCAGCCTCTGGATCTTCCGTTCCTGTTCGTTGAACTTTTCCCGATAAAAATCTCGTTCTTCCTTTAGCTGCGCCCAAGATCTCTTCATTGTGTCAAAATCAGTGGGTATCTGAGGAGGGAGGACAGTTGGAGGAACCTCATCTTCATCAGGAGATTCAAGAATGATAGTTCTGACAGCTTCGTATGACATACCTAACTTCTGAGCACGGATGCGGACCCATCTGTAGTAGGGTTCCATTGGTAGAGAAGTTTTTGGTCCCAACTCATGCGGGTCAGCTTTATGAATTCTATCCCAAGCCTTAATGAATCCATGGCGTAGTTTGTCACTGTCTACCTGAAATTCAAAATGGAAGTGAGGAACCAACATTTCATGAGGCCCTACTCTTCTGGCTCTTCCAAACTGGCGGAGAGCTAAGCATGGATTATAAGAGATTCCCCCTTGGATACCAATCAACGGAACATTAGGGTATTCTCCGTAATGATCAATAACAGCTACCTCCTCCAAACCTCGGAGAGTCCAAGTGATGTCACTATCAGTGAGAGACATTAACCTATGAGCCCAACCCTTTCCTTCTTCATTCTTCAGCACGAACTTAGGAAGGTGCGAAATAAACCACCTCACTAGCAAAGGAGCACAACACCACGGAGTTCCCCGTTTTCGGGCAGTACGAGCATAGAGTTATTGCAGGATATCACCCAAAAGAGTGGGTACAGGATTCCGAGACATGAAGATCCTTATGGCATGGATACTGATAAAGGTGTCAGGATTGGGAAACAATACCAGACCATAGATTAAGAGAGCCAGAATGTCTTCGTATGCATTGAAGTCTAAGTCATTCCAGAAATCATTAGCTTTGCCAACCAGAAATTTGACCAAAAAACCCTTAACTCCACTTCTAGTTTCCCAGTTAGCCAATACCTCTTCTTTGGTCAAGGGGAGAATTGCAGCAATCTCTTCAGGCCTAGGAGTCTTTTCCCAACCAGTGAATGGAGTTTGTTCCAAAACAGGGATCCCAAGCAGATAAGAGAATTCTTCCAGGGTAGGGACCAGCTGGAAGTCTTGAAAAGTGAAGCAATGATACAGGGGATCATAAAACTAGGTCAGAACACTTATCAGTTGTTGGTCCCCCTTTGCAGTGATCAAGCCAAGGAGAGAACCATGCCTGTTGATGAAGGAAGTAGTGTTTGGAATCCTATCAACCAAATCTTTAAGCAAAGTTGGTGGTTGAACAAAGTTGAGCCGGATAGTATTCCTACGCACGGGCATCATGATGTCCTACAAAACAGAGCAAAGATGAAACTTTTTTTGTCTTTGAAATGGGTTAGTCCTTATACAGGATGCATGCAATGGTATGATGGCATGATGCTATGATGAAGCACACCACAAGTATTCACACAGGCAAGCATGATAAGGCACACAAGTCACACAAGACAACCCTTAGGTTTCAGGCCAGCATGAAGTTTAGGTATTACCCTCTTTCAGTTTCGTTGGTTAAAACCTGTCCTATCAAAAGTAACCGGGTTCTAGAGGATCTCAAATCATTGACTACCCTCAATCGGTCATAACTCCAGCATCACAATCTTTTCTTGCGGCCAGAACCATTGCGAGAGTTTAGTCTCAATGAGTGTAGCATACTGCTACTGTTCTAATGGCCAAGTTTGGTCAATTTAAGGTTCTAAGGTTGGTTGGTGTTTAATGACTCCTTAGAAGACCCATATTCTCCTTGTTGCAACACAAGGGATATAGGTACAGACCAAGGTGCCACACCAACGTAGCCACTACTTCACCCATGTCGGTCTACGCCGGACAGGTCCCTCACAGATTATGCTACCTAAAAGGGTATTCCCCAGATCCGGGTTAGGATCTATGAAACTCCGATGCAAAGCCCACAATTATAAAAGCAAACAAGGCAAACAATTGAAAACAAGGGTGATCTAAGCCCTAAGGTTACTCCACTTTTAAAGTTATCCCCAGCAGAGTCGCCAGTTCTGTGATACGGTGGGAGAACTGACTATGGTTTTGCGTTTGTTTTCGCAAATGTTTCGGTTGAGCAAGAGTCGCCACCGACTTTTTATTTTATCCTAAGGAAAGGTTTAAAAAGCACAGCAAAAACCTTTGAGATGTTTTCTTGGGTTCGGGGAGTAGATTATAGAAAGGGAAGGTATTAGCATCCTTTCTATCCATGGTTATCCATGGGCTCTTAGTTACTTGCTTAGATCAACTTGCCTTAATTTTCAATTGTTTGAAATGGTGCTTTGTGTGTGGGTTTGAAAATGTTTTTGAAAAGAAGCCAATGTGGTGGCAACCTTTGTAATGATCCATGTTGGGATGTATACAAAAGTGTATGTCCTTTTTAAAAAAAGGTTTTCATTTGTTTTTTGAAAGTTTGTTTTGAAAGTGTTGTGAGGTGTGGTTTTAAAAATAGGCAAGTGTTTTGTTTTGCAAGTTTGATTCAAGTAACTAAGAGGTTATCTACTCCTAAATTTCTCAAAGATTATTGCTATGCTTCAACCCTTTTAACAATTTTGTTCCACCATTGTATTTGGTGGACAATCTTGTATTAGGATGTGAAAGGGACAGGCGCGGGTCATCGTTTTAGACCATAATTGCAATGGTGCCAAGTATCTTTGGGCAATGTTTTCTTTAAGGGACTTGATCATTTTTAGGCAACTTTTCGAAAGCGTCATCGAGGGACTCATGATCATTTGATTGTGTTTGTTTTGCCCAAAGAGACCTAACATGCAATATGGCCCATTTATTGAAGGCAACAAGTGGAATACCCTAGGGGGTGCAAGTGTGTTTAGTGTTGTCCATTTTCATGCTTGATTGTCTTGAAATTAGGTCAAACTATTTTTGTTATTTTTAATTCGCATACAAACCCTAATTCTAACATGGCATATTTAGAAAGCAATAAAGTGCGAAAAATAAAATTACTAAGCTATTACAACACAATATATGGGGATGGGGGTACAAATGTTCAAATGGGGATTTTGACAAGGAATTTAAACCTAGACTATTACATCAATATTGAATTATTTACAAGATAATTGATTGCACAAATTAAATAGAAATAAAATAAATATGCAAGATGCAAAAATGTTTTTTATATGTATGAAAAAAAATTATTTTTACATGTCAAGTAAACAAAATAAAAAGGTATTAATTTTTGGATTTTTTTATGTTTAGGGCAAAACCCTAATTTTATTAAATAAAAGTATATATTATTCAATATGTACAAATATTATTTATTATATACAAAAATAAAATAAAATGAAGTATATTTATCAAAAAAAAGGTATTTTTTATATTAAATATTAATAAAAAATAAAAGTGTGTATAATTTGTATTTTAACCTAAATATACTAATATATATATAAATATTTGTATTATTTACTAAATATATATTATATATACAAAAATAATAATATTCAATATTTATAAAAAAAGTATATTTTATATAAAATATTTTCAGAAGATAAAATAAAATAAAAATGTAATAAAAATGTGTTTGCACTATTTTTAGTATTTTTAATAAAAAAGTGAATCTATTTATTTATTTATGCACAAATACTAATTCAAACAAACAAATGTCTAATAAATTAAAAAAGGTTTTAAAACATTATTTTTATATTTTTAATATTATAAGAAAAAATAAATAAACCAGAATAAAAAAAGAAAAGTCAAAAAATCATTAAAATAAACAAAATGGGCTCAGGGGGTGTAAAAGTAAAATCAGGGTGCAAAAAGAAATGTGAAACAGACCCAGCCCAAAGGACCTTCTTCAACCTCCAGAATGTTTGAATCAAGAACAAAGCGCGCGTTTTCCATTGTCAAGCCTAGATCCTGATTCTTTGACTTTCATCAAAAACTTACAACAACAACAAAGTTATAGAGCATCATGTCACGATTCTAAACATGTAAAGAAATCAATCTAACTCTCAGAAATGAGAGAGAATTTCTTCTCCCCCAATTCCTGACCTAGTTTTTTATCAAAGTTCAGACTTAAAATTCTCTAAGTATACATAATATAAATGAAATCTAATCACATGGGCATGTTCAGGGCTATGAATGTGACATGTTTTCTTCACAAACCTAAAGCTAACAATGCCTGGATAGAGAGATATGTGTTCATGAACTTACCTGTTCAGTTGAAGTTGTATCTGGTGATGGAGGTGTCTTCAATGCAAGGTGATGATTGGTATAGCTTCCTTGATGTCCAGGGATGCTATTCCAAGCTTTACTTTGTCTTGAAACCTTTTGAATCGTGCTATGGAACTTCAGCTGCAAAACAAGAAAATGAAAATGGTGATGATGCCTGGGAGTGTTACAGGTCGTGTTTAAGATTTGGATTAGCTTCAAGGGATGTTGTGGAATGTGTTTGACAAGTTTTTAGCAAGAATGCATGGAAGGTTTGAGCTATGGGACTCAAACTGCAGCAGACCCTGTTTTTGTGCAGTTCAATGGTGATTTTGTGAATGAGAGTGTTTGGGACTTGGTTGGCTCGTGTTCTAGCTTAGGATGGATGTTTAGGATGTGTACAAAGTATTTTCTTAAGCTTGTGTTAGCTGAGATGAAAGTTGTTATTCAAAATGCCATGTTTCTTCACACTTAAGCAAGAAAAGGTCAAGCGGAGTTCTAGACAGGTAGAGGCCCCCCTAATGTGCTGCATAATTCAACCTTGATCAGTGTGATTAACTCCTAAACTTGTGCCAAAGAGGTTTCAAATGTACTTGCTTGGATTTGCTTTAGACATAAAGTGTACATTTTCAAGAATGGCTATTTTACTTTTTCCATTTATAGCTTAGTTCTCCATGTAATGACCAAATGCATAGAACAACATCTTGGCACAATGGTTTTGCATTGAATTATTGAGTGAAAATGGGATTAGAGGCCTGCAATGTAGCTAGCACATGCTGAGTTTGAAAATGCACAAGTTATGGACATGTAATTTGGCCAAGAACAAAGTGAGTTTTCTCCATATTGCCAAATTCGATTCTCTCTAACCATGAGGTTATTTGATGAGTTCTTGGACATTTTGGAAAGCTTGGAATGTGTACTACAATCCATCTTTGAAATGCAAATTGAAATTCCAAGGGGAGGTATGTGGAAAATGGTCTTGAAGTTAGGTAAAAACCTTGTCTAAAATAGGTCAAATTTTCTCTAAGTTAAGAATGGTTTGGTACCCTTGTTCCAAAAATTGTAACTTGAGCTACAAGCTTCTTTTGGGAAAACTTTGTGAATCAAAGTTGTAGATTGTGCAATAGGCTACAAATTTCATGTTTTGACTTTTGCTTGAATCCAAATGAATCTTGGTGAGAAAGTGGGGCAAAGTTAGGAAAAAATTAGGGTTTTTTCATAACTTAGAAAAATTCTAAGTTATGAAAAATCTTCATTTCAAACCCTAATTTGCAAATCTTGATTTCTTGATGAACAAGTTTCATGATTTGGCATGTTTTGATGAAAAATGAATCTTGACACTTGATTTTGACCAAAAAGTCAAAGTTTGACTTTTCAGTATACAGTCAAAATTGATCAATTGACTGGGAAATTCAACTGTCAATCTTGTGCATTTGGGATCTGTTGAACTTGTTGAGCATGTAAAGATAATTCCATGGGGTCCTTGAGTCCATATGTGAGCTTGGTTTGCCATTGGCTAGGTCAAACAGTCAAAAATTGCCTTTGTGCAGTCAAAACCCTAAAAATGACCATTTTGCCCTTTTGGTGATCTGATCAAATTTCTTGTGGAATTGTGATCCAAACTTGATCAAATGGTCCATGTGAGTTCATAATGTTGATGTGGGTCAATTTTCATTAGATTTGACTGTCAATTGGCCACAGTTGACTTTTTCCCCAATACAGTTGACTTCTAGGTCAACTGTCCAATTGACTGGGCAAAATTTGGAATCAAGACTTGAAACTTGGTATGGATAAACTTGGGAGTCCAATATGAAGTATGAAAGTCATCTTAGGAATTTTAGGTCAAAATATCTTGGCTCAAACACAAACCCTAATTTGGGTCCACAGTGCAAAGAAAAGTCTTGAGCAGAGGAAACCCTAATTGGATCTTGAGCTCCAAGGGTTTTGTGATGAGAAAATGTTGAGGAAATGGGAGGGAAAATTTTGGGGTACAACACTTATCATTATGGAGTGATGGACTTCTTGGACTTCGGATTAGAGACCTTGACCTACCTTGAGATCTTGTGACCTCAACTGTTATTTTGTCTGGAGCTCTTGGAGTTTACCTCTAGACATTGGGTTGTTTGTTTGCTTTGTATGCAGGTTATTGTGATTACATGCTTTATATGTGACCGGGAATTCATCTGTATACATTCATTACTCTGCCCAATTTTTGTGAAGACTTAATGCAATTGAAGCTTGGTTTTCTTAAGAGGTTTATTATATTTGCTTGTTTGGTTTCAAATCCAAAATATGGGAATTCTACATTGAGTCATTGTGTCAAGTGTTGGATTCTTGTTGGTTAGAAGGTTCTTTTCCCTAGCTTTTACCTTATGCTTTAAGATAGTCCCTTCATATTCTCCCATCTTCTTTAATTTCAAAAATATTCCCCCTCCTTTTGAAAACTATTCTTGTTTTTGAACTTGAACCGCTTTCGTAATAAACATGGACTTAGGTCCGTGCATTTTTAAAAATATTTTCTTAACCAAACTTTAAAAATTTTAACAATACTTTGACATTTTTTTAGAAGACTAAAAGCCAATCAATCTCATTCAAACCATTTTGCCACTTTGGATTTTTACCTTAAAACTTTTCTCAAAAGATTAGACTTTTGTCAATCCTTATAGTGATGCGAGCTACTATACTTCTACAATATATAGTGAAGTGATATATTTTCCACTTGGGTGTTGATAGAAGCTTTATTGATTTTTAAATCCAAGCTATATCCTCCACTTTGAGATAACGCAAATTTTCCTTTCTCATAATCGTGGGTAGTAAGTATGTTCTTCTACTCGGATAAGACGATGATGTCTTGTCTCTTAAAATTAACTAACACACTTGTGTTTTAAATTTTTTAAACGGTGAACTAAGAGTACCCTGATCCCCTATTACACAGAAGGTGGTATGTAGGAACTAAAGGTTCGCAACCGCGACGGGTGAAAAAATCATAAAAAATACTTCTTTTCTCATCTCCACGGACTACTTTTTATACAACATTTTATAGACAAAATACACAAATTTTCAAAGAGAGTCATGCAGAGTATCGTAGATGTTTAGGGTGATAATACTTTCCCTTTGCATAACCAACCCCAGAACTTAGATTCTCTCCCCATCTTTTTGGATTATCCACTCTTTTCCCATTCCTTTGAAAACAATAAAGCGCGGTGCCGATTTTTTTTATTTGTGCGAGTCAAGTCAATCCAATGGCTTAGTCTTAACATTTCTACCGCTACAGTTAGGAAATAAGAATAACCCATAGGAAAGCAAAGCAAAGATATCCTCGAAAGCAGATGTACTCTTCATCTTGGCAAAGTAACGAGCTTTCTCCAATAGAAACTGAGCAGGTAAACCCCTGATTCCTCCTTTGGTAGTCATGTTAACCTCAATCTCATACTTCTTCAAATGAGTCATGGTGTAAATCTAATGAGACTTGGGATCTCCTTCTAAGCCGGTGAAAGGAACACAATCAATAATAGGTAAACCAAGTAAGTAATAATACTCCTCCAATGTGGGCATCAGCTGATAATCAAGGAAAGTAAAACACCAGCCCAACGGATCATAGAACTGAGCCAATGTAGAAAGAATACCCTCCTTCATCTTGAGCTTCATAAGATGCATGATAGCTGCATACTTCTTCCGGAAATCTATAGAGCTCTCAATCTCAGAAATCAAACTCATCAATTCCTCTATCTTGGGATCCTTGAAACTGTACTTCCTAGTGTTTCTTCTTCCAAAATCCATGGTCAAAAAGTACATGAGATATTTTTAAAAGACAACTTAAGTTCCTTGAGGCAGCTGCTTTTAAAGAATGCTCATGGATGCATGAATGCATGATGCAAAAATCACACATAAGATCACAAACATGGGGGTTCGTAGGTTCTACGTCACAAGCATTAAGACAAAGGTACTACCCACAAGGTACGGACTAATAGTTTATCACCTGCCGAACAAGGTTCTAAAAGGTTTCCAAAGTCTACATCCTTCCTTCGGATATTGCCAATGTCCCGGTTAACCCAGTAATCAGCAATATTCTTAGGAAAAACTCGTCCGAATGTAGCATCGAGTGACAACCACTTCTGAATTGCTCCGTCATAGTTTCCGCACTACACCTAAGAGGTCAAGATGGGTCAAGGGTTCTACGGTCCTTATCTTTAGCAGGCTCCCTGGTCGAAATCAGCACGTCTTCCTAATTGCTTGATAAATGAATACTACAGTCAAAGGGGCCTCCACTGAGTGGGGGATCTCATGTATCCTTTTTTAGGATATCCTCCCTCAAAGTTAACATGACTATACCACCCTGAAAACAAGGAAAACCCATACATATATATACAACAAATAATATACTACAAATAATAACACGTACACAATATAAACAAAGGTAGACTCAACCCACTTAGAGATGGACCAGCATTTGGTCGATCTACCCCCAGTGAAGTTGCCAATTTTCTGTAGTGGTAGAAATTTTGAGACTAAGCCATTGGATTGACTAAACTCACACAAATCAAAATAAAAATTGCCACCGCGCTTTATTGTTTCTAGAGGAATGGGAAAAGAGCGAATAAAGCCAAAAGAAAGGGGGAGAGAATCTAGGTACGAGGGTTGGTTATGAAAAAGGAAGGTATTAGCACCCTAAACATGTATGGTACTCCATAGGAACCTCTTTGAAAATTTGTGTATTTTGGCTATAAAAGGTGTATATAAAAGATAGATGGTGGAGATGAGAAAAGAGGTATTTTTTTACAATTTTGCACCCGTCGCGGTTACGAACCTTTAGTGCCTACATACCACCTTCCGTGCAAAAGGGGATCAGGGTACTCGTAGTTCACCTCAAAAATTTAAAAAAAGAACACATGCGTGTTAGATAATTTTAAGAGAAGATACGTCATCGTCACATCCGAGTGGAAAACATACTTACTACCCACGATTATGAGAAAGGAGAATTTGCATCATCTCAAAGTGGAGTATATATCTTGGATTTTAAAATCAACAAAGTATCACTCAACATCCTGTTAGAACAATGTTTGAATCTAGTACCCTATAATTAAGTTTTGATGATAACAAAGTGAAAAGATATAGTAGTTAAATATTTTATGATTGAATTATATGCTACTTAAAATTACTATGCTCTGATTTGCAGATATGCTGATTAAAATAGGCAAGATCACGTTCTCAGCATCAGAATATGAGTTTGTGCACCAGCATCAGAAGTTGCTGAATCAGAACGTCAAGATCAGAAGATCAACGCTTGCACATGCTGAAGCTTGATGAACAGAACTGCGCGTGAAAATACTCTGATACAGAATCAAATCAGTTCATCAGCAGCGAAGCAGAATCAGAATGAGCCAAGCCAGATCGTGCATTGAAGAAGCAACGGTACTGTGCATTGAAGGCTAATCAATACCAACGGCATCATTCTAGACAAGATCTGCTCAGAAAGGAAAGCTTGTAAATAGCATTGAATCAAGAATATTTGCTTCAACGTTCATCTTCTCAAAGTGCTATATAAACCAAGCTTTGAAGATTATCACGGCTAATGCTTCCAAACTCTCTACACGTACAAAGCTGATCAATAATCTTCACACTACAAGTTTTGCTAAACCACCAAACTCTGATATTCTATTAGCGATTAGCAACTTAGTATTCTAAGCTTCATTTGTGTAAACATCACAGTTGTGATATAGTTTTCGTAGAAACATTCACACACATTTGATTATTCCTTTGTAAGAAAGTGTTGCCTTGACAAACCGGATTGTGGTTTGAATCAAGAAGGTTTTAGCAGTTGCTAAAGCAGATTTGTATTCAGTTGAATATAGTGAATTAAGACCTCGTTGGAGAGAGGCGAAATCACCTTGAACGGGTGGACTGGAGTAGTTTGAGATCAAACGAACCAGGATAAAAATACCTTGTCATTTGCTTTAAGTTTCCAGTTTTACAATTCAACCCCCCCTTCTTGTGTTTTTCACCCCTTCAATTGGCATCAGAGCGCCTGGTTCTGAGCTAAAACACTTAACCGTGTCAGTAAAAGATCCAGCGTCAGAAAAACACTATGGCAGGAAACAACTCTCATTTCAGCAATGACAACAATGAGGATAGAGACAGATTCAGCGGCAAACCTCCAGTCTTTGATGGAGAAAACTTTGACTACTGGAAAGACAGAATTGAAAGCTTCTTTCTAGCACATGATGCTGATCTGTGGGATATGGTGACAGATGGATACACGCACCCTGTTAATGCAACTGGTCAGAAGATTGATAGAAAATCAATGACTGATCAACAAAAGCGTGATTTCAAGAATCACCATAAGGCCAGAACCATCCTTCTCAGTGCTATCTCCTATACTGAGTATGAGAAGATCTCCAACAGAGACACAGCTAAGAACATCTTTGATTCTCTCAGAATGACGCATGAGGGCAACGTCCAAGTCAAGGAAACAAAGGCTCTGGCGCTCATTCAGAAGTATGAGGCGTTTAAAATGGAAGAATCTGAATCCATTGAAACTATGTTCTCTAGATTCCAGATTCTGGTAGCTGGTCTCAAAGTTCTGGACAAGGGGTACTCTACTGCTGACCATGTCAAGAAGATAATCAGAAGTTTACCCAAGCAGTGGAGGCCTATGGTTACTGCTCTGAAGCTGGCGAAAGATCTCAACAAAATCACTCTGGAGGAACTTATAAGCTCCCTCAGAAGTCATGAGATAGAGCTGGAAGCTGACGAGCCTCAGAAGCAAGGTAAGCCTATAGCTTTGAAATCTAACAGAAAATCTGAATCTAAAGTTTTGCAGGCAGTTGAAGAAACATCTGATGGATCCTCATCAGAAGAAGACGAGCTTTCTCTCCTCTCCAGAAGAGTAAATCAACTGTGGAAGCAAAGACAAAAGAAGTTCAGGAATCCCAGAAGATCTGATCATAACGAGTCTTCTTCCAGACACAGAAGGACAGATTCTTCCTCTGGATACAGAAGATCTGAAGGCTCCTCAGGTAGCAAGAAGCCAAATACAAAAGACATCATCTGCTACGAGTGCAATGAGCAAGGTCACTACAAGAGTGACTGTCCAAAGCTTCAGAGGGAAAAGCCAAAAAGGAAGTTTGGAAGAGAGAAGAAGAAAAGTCTCATGGCCACATGGGATGACTCTGACTCGTCTGAAGCTGACTCAGAATCAGATGATGAACGGGCGAACTTAGCGCTTATGGCTAACATTCAAGATGACAGTGAAGCTTCTGACTCAGACTCAGAATCAGACACAGAAGAGGTATTCCCTAATTTCGCTGTTAATTTTACAAAGGCTGAACTTGCTGAAAGCCTAAATGAAATTCTGGAACGTTATCAGCAGATTAGAGCTAAATTCAGAGACCTGAAAAGGACTCTTGAATCTGACTCTAATAAGTCTGAGAGTCTCAGATTGGAAAACTCTGAGCTGAGAGATAAAATTTTAAAATTAGAAAACTCTTTACAAAACTCTCAGAAGGAACCAATTGCTGAAACTCCCAGCAACGCTGATGAGATCATCAAGGAGTATGATCATAGTTTCCAGAAGTTCCTTGCTAAAAGCATAGATAGAAGCAAAATGGCTTCAATGATCTATGGAGTTAGCAGAAACGGCAGGAAAGGAATAGGATACCTAGGTAAGAATCCTACACCTAAAAATGTCATGGATTTAACAATTAAGTACACTCCTCTAAATTCACACTTTGTGTATGGTCACACACATGACATCAAATATACTAGTAGTAATCACTTTGTGAAACCAAAATTCAATCAGAGTTTTGGTAAAACTAACAAAACAGGACCCAAGAAGATCTGGGTACCTAAGGATAAAATAATACATGTTGCAGATATCTTTAGCAGCAAGTCAGAAACACTAGTCATGGTACCTGGACTCTGGCTGCTCACGTCACATGACGGGAAGAAGGCATATGTTCCAAAGCCTGGAACTTAAGCCTGGAGGCCACGTTGGCTTTGGAGGCAATCAGAGGGGAAAGATAATTGGCTCTGGAACTGTAGGTAACGGAAATCTTCCCTCTATTAATAATGTTCTGCTTGTTGATGGATTGATGCATAACTTGTTATCCATAAGTCAATTAAGTGATAACGGTTATGATATAATCTTTAATCAAAAATCATGTAAAGCTGTTAGTCAGAAAGATGGGACTATCCTATTTAATGGTAAGAGGAAAAACAACATTTACAAAATCAAACTTTCTGAACTTAAGAGTCAGAACGTAAAATGTCTTCTGTCTGTTAACAACGAGCAGTGGATCTGGCACAGAAGATTGGGGCATGTTAGTATGAGAAGAATATCTCAGATTAACAAACTCAATCTGGTCAGAGGACTTCCAAATTTGAAGTTCAATTCAGATGCTCTGTGTGAAGCATGTCAGAAAGGCAAATTTGCAAAACCATCTTTTAAATCCAAAAATGTTGTTTCTACCTCTAAGCCATTAGAACTTCTGCACATTGACTTATTTGGACCAGTTAAGACTGCTTCTGTCAGTGGCAAGAAGTATGGGTTAGTAATCGTAGATGACTATAGCAGATGGACATGGGTAAAGTTCTTAAGACACAAGGACGAGTCACACTCTGTGTTTGTTACCTTCTGCAACCAAGTTCAGAATGAAAAAGATCTTAGAATCGTTAAAGTCAGAAGTGATCATGGTGGAGAATTTGAAAATAAAGATTTTGAGTCATTCTTTAATGACAAAGGCATTCTGCATGATTTCTCTTGTCCTAGAACTCCCCAACAAAATGGAGTTGTAGAACGAAAGAACAGAACATTGCAAGAAATGGCCAGAACCATGATCAACGAGACAAACGTTGCTAAGACTTTCTGGGCAGAGGCAATAAACACAGCGTGTTACATTCAGAATAGAATCTCAATAAGACCTATTCTGGAAAAGACTCCATATGAATTGTGGAAGAACAGAAAGCCCAACATTTCGTATTTTCATCCATTTGGATGTACTTGCTATATGTTAAATACTAAGAATTATTTGAACAAGTTTGATTCTAAGGCACAGAAGTGTATTATGTTAGGATACTCTGAACGCTCAAGAGGGTACAGAGTATACAATACAGAAACACAGATTGTGGAAGAATCAATCAGTGTTCGTTTTGATGACAAGCTTGACTCTGAAAAGTCAAAGCAGAATGAAAATCTTGCAGGTATAGAAATTGAATTTGCAGGTTCTGAAGACAAGTCATCAGAAGCTCTCAACACAGACATTCCTTCAACGTCTGAAAGAAGCAATGCTAGAAATCCTACAACTGCTGATCAACCTCAGAAGAGAGTACCCAGAAGCAGTTTGGATCATCCAGAAGAATCTATTCTAGGAAGAAAGGAAGATCCAATCAGAACAAGAGCAAGCCTCAGAAACTCTGAAGAAACTCTGATGGGACTTGTATCTCTGATTGAACCTTCTTCTATTGATGAAGCACTTCTGGACAATGATTGGATTCTGGCAATGCAAGAAGAGCTGAATCAATTCACCAGAAACGACGTATGGGATCTCGTTCCAAGACCAAAAGGATTCAACGTCATTGGAACAAGATGGGTGTTCAGAAACAAGCTCAATGAACAAGGTGAAGTCGTCAGAAACAAGGCACGACTGGTTGCACAAGGTTATAGTCAGCAAGAGGGGATAGACTATACAGAAACCTTTGCTCCAGTCGCCAGGTTAGAATCTATAAGACTTTTAATCTCATTTGCTGTTAATAGAGGCATCACTCTGTATCAGATGGATGTCAAAAGTGCATTCTTAAATGGTTATATAGAAGAAGAAGTGTATGTTCACCAACCCCCAGGTTTTGAAAACACAAAACATCCAGAACATGTTTTCAAACTGAAAAAGTCACTGTATGGTCTGAAACAAGCTCCCAGAGCTTGGTATGAAAGGCTAAGCAACTTTCTGCTTGAAAATGAGTTCACCAGAGGGAAAGTGGACACCACTCTATTCTGTAAAACAGTTAAGAGTGACATTTTAGTTTGTCAAATTTATGTTGATGATATAATCTTTGGTTCTACTAATCCTTCTCTTGGAAGAAAATTTGCTAAGTGTATGCAGGCAGAATTTGAGATGAGCCTCATGGGGGAACTGAAGTTCTTCCTAGGAATTCAGATCAATCAAACTCCAGAGGGAACTTACATTCATCAGAGCAAATACATCAGAGATCTTCTGAAGAAATTTGACCTCTCAGAATGTAAGCCATCAAAAATTCCAATGCATCCCACGTGCATTCTGGAAAGAGAAGAGGTAAGCAAAAGCGTAGAACAGAAAGTCTACAGAGGTATGATTGGTTCTCTCCTTTATCTGACTGCTTCAAGACCTGATATTTTATTCAGTGTATGTATCTGTGCTAGATTCCAATCAGATCCTAGAGAATCTCACTTAACAGCTGTTAAGCGAATTTTCAAGTATCTGAAAGGTACTACTAATCTGGGTTTGTTTTATAGAAAATCTAGTGATTACAGTTTAGTAGGCTACTGCGACGCTGATTTTGCTGGAGACAGAGTGGAACGAAAAAGTACTTCTGGAAGCTGCCAGTTTCTGGGAGAAAATCTGATCTCGTGGTCCAGCAAAAGGCAATCAACTATTGCTCTGTCAACAGCAGAAGCTGAGTACATAGCAGCAGCTGGTTGCAGCACACAGATGCTCTGGATGAAAAGTCAGCTTGAAGACTTCCAGATTTTTGAGAGTAACATTCCTATTCTCTGTGATAATACTTCTGCTATTTGCTTAAAAAGTTAGAACATGCAGATTGTATCAGAGGCAAGTCTAAAGATCTGAGAGTCTAATCTCAAAGACAGACGTGCTGATCACTATATCAAACAAGTGTCATCCAATCATCAGCAAATCCCTGAAGCAGAACGCGTGCACGTTTCTGAGAAAGGAAAACGCTGATTGGGTGCATTGAGACACATGTCTGGTAACCGTTTTTAAGTATCTTTCTCAAATCCCCCAAAATCAGCAAGCATTAAATGCAAAAGTAATCACGCTTGTTAATTGCAATCATTATTTTTTTTCTCTCTCTTAAAAACGTTTTATTTTTCAAAATAATTTTTGAAAAACCTATTTAAGCACACTACTCTTCATTCTTAATCTTTACGCTTACTCATAATCTCTTAAGAATTTTTCTGCATATCTCCTTCAAAACCCTAGCTTTTCTCAAATCACTCTCAAGCTTTTTGTGTGAGAACAATGGCATCCTCCAGCATTTCTGCAGGAAATCAGAAGAAGGAAACCTCTGAGCAATATCAAGCGCCTACCAGAACTCTTCTCACACCAGTAAAGAATCTTGAGGTTCTCTCTGAGTTAATAGTGGATTTCGAAAGTTTGAAGGAAAATGGATTTGACCTAACTGCTGAAGTCAAAACTCAAAAGTGGGAGAGGTACTTTGATAGATTGGTTGGACCAACCTTCCCAGAACTTGTCAAAGAATTTTGGATTCATGCCAAGATTGATAAGCATCTAGTCGTCTCCTCTGTTATGGGAAAGAAGATCATAATTTCTGAAGACCTCATTGCTAGGTTAATTGGTCAGAGTGGTGGCGGAGTCCGTTGTGTGGACATGGCTGATAGATGTCCGGATATTGGTGTGGTAGCAAACTGCATTTTCACTCTTGGTCTTCCCAGCAGCAAAATTGATACTGTTGTCACCATGGTTCAGAAGCAGAATGCAACTTCTGAAAAGATTCAGGCAATGCTGGAAAGCCTGTTCTCACGCATGCCCCCACAACCTTGAAATTTTTTCATGCATGACATTCTCTATATTTTCCTTATTTTCTGATGTACTTTTGACTATGTTTTGACTATGGTTTGTAATGCTATTTTGCTCTGATTCTGAACTATCTTTAATATTATTAGTTTTTCTGATCTAAATCATTTTAGCACATCACCAGCACTTTTTGATTGCTGACAAAAAGGGGGAGAACAAGAATGATATTTAAAATCAATAACGGATAACTAGACAGAAACTCTCAAACATTCTAACTCTCTATTACTTGAAATATTTTTCTTGTTTGTCTTTAAGGCACAAAGAAGCTCTTGAACACAATGAAGACTAGAAGCTCATGTTGCTCTGATCAAATATGAAGTTCTGATATATGAAGCTCTGATCAACCTAACACTCTGATCTGAAGCAAAACTCTGACAGGAAAAGCTCTGACTCTGAAGAACACGCATATCAAAGGGAAGTAACAAACTCAGGGGGAGTATTTCTTAACTCTGACTTCTCCGTACTTCTTATTCTGATAAATAGATCTGATAACTTTTCACGTTATTTTTCATTTAAAATATCTAGTTTTTGTCATCATCAAAAAGGGGGAGATTGTTAGAACAATGTTTGAATCTAGTACCCTATAATTAAGTTTTGATGATAACAAAGTGAAAAGATATAGTAGTTAAATATTTTATGATTGAATTATATGCTACTTAAAATTACTATGCTCTGATTTGCAGATATGCTGATTAAAATAGGCAAGATCACGTTCTCAGCATCAGAATATGAGTTTGTGCACCAGCATCAGAAGTTGCTGAATCAGAACGTCAAGATCAGAAGATCAACGCTTGCACATGCTGAAGCTTGATGAACAGAACTGCGCGTGAAAATACTCTGATACAGAATCAAATCAGTTCATCAGCAGCGAAGCAGAATCAGAATGAGCCAAGCCAGATCGTGCATTGAAGAAGCAACGGTACTGTGCATTGAAGGCTAATCAATACCAACGGCATCATTCTAGACAAGATCTGCTCAGAAAGGAAAGCTTGTAAATAGCATTGAATCAAGAATATTTGCTTCAACGTTCATCTTCTCAAAGTGCTATATAAACCAAGCTTTGAAGATTATCACGGCTAATGCTTCCAAACTCTCTACACGTACAAAGCTGATCAATAATCTTCACACTACAAGTTTTGCTAAACCACCAAACTCTGATATTCTATTAGCGATTAGCAACTTAGTATTCTAAGCTTCATTTGTGTAAACATCACAGTTGTGATATAGTTTTCGTAGAAACATTCACACACATTTGATTATTCCTTTGTAAGAAAGTGTTGCCTTGACAAACCGGATTGTGGTTTGAATCAAGAAGGTTTTAGCAGTTGCTAAAGCAGATTTGTATTCAGTTGAATATAGTGAATTAAGACCTCGTTGGAGAGAGGCGAAATCACCTTGAACGGGTGGACTGGAGTAGTTTGAGATCAAACGAACCAGGATAAAAATACCTTGTCATTTGCTTTAAGTTTCCAGTTTTACAATTCAACCCCCCCTTCTTGTGTTTTTCACCCCTTCACATCCAAGTGGAACATATCGCACTTCACTACATATGATAGATGTATAGTAGCTTGCATCACTACAAGAATCAACAAGAGTCTAATCTTTTGAGAAAAAGTTTTTAACTAAAAATCCAAAGTGGCAAAATGGTTTGAATGAGTTTGATTTACTTTTATTCTTCTCACAAATAAATGTCAAAGTATGATTAAGTTGATTAAAGTTTGATTAAGAAAATATTTTTAAAAATACATGGACCTAAGTTCAAGTTTATTATGAAAGCCGTTCAAGTTAGAAAATAAGAAGAGTTTTGAAAAGGAGGGAGAAGATTTTGAAATTAAAGAAGATAGGAGGACATGAAGGGACTATCCTAAAGCATAAAGTAAAAGCTAAGGAAAAGAATCATCTAACAAACAAGAAGTTAACACTTGACATAAAGAAGAAAATGTAGAATTCCCATCCGTCGGATTGAAACCAAAAAAGCAAAGATACTAAACCTCTCAAGAATACCTAGCTTTAGATGAATTAAGTCTTCACAAAAGTTGGGCAGAGTAACAATTGTATACATAGGAATTCTCAATCACGGACAAAGCATATAATCAGAATAACCTACACACAAAGAAAATCAACCCAATGTCTTGGAGTAAACCCCAAGAACTTCAGACAAAATAACAACAGACTCACAAGGTCCCAAGGGTAATCAGGGCTTCTCATCCTAAGTCCAAGAGGTCCAACACTCCATAATTCCAATGGTAGTAACAAAATTGTCCAAGTAACCTTAAAGACATAAAGAAAAGAAAGCTCAAGTGAGCAAGATAAAAAAATAAATAAAGATAAATGATCAAATTAGCAAAGATAAAATGACATAAAGATAAATGCTCAAGTGAGCAAAGATGAAAATAGCATGAAATATAAATGCTAAAGTAAATGGTGCATAAAAGTAAAGGCATAAAGTAAAAGCACAAATTAAAGTCAATTGTTAGTGAATTAGAAGTTAGAGGTTAGTGGAATGACCATCTTGAAACTTGCATTTGAAAACTCATTAGAAGATTGATAAAATCAAAGCTCCTCGACAACAAGTTTCATTTGCTTTTTGTCAAGTATATCATTCATTTCATGTACTCAAGACAAGTATATATGATCAACAATGTTTAATTGATTCACTTAGACCAAAATTCATGAAAGATCATTAGATGATTGATAAGATCAAAGTCTCCAAACAAAGAACCTCAAGGTTATTGGATCAAAGTTTCCAATTAAACATACTTGGGCTTGCAAACTTAGGTTTGGGCCACGAATTATCGTCTTTTGAATCGAGACAAATTTAGCGCTACGTTAAGCAATCGTAAGTGGGCCTATGTAAAAGTCACACCTATTTTGAGGTCGGACAATAGCAATTTATGTACCGCATGTTAGAGAAATGATATGTGGATTATTCTCCAACATCATGTAGCACAAGTAAGAAAGGGATAAGATGAAGAGGGAGGGGATGTATCAGATGAAATTAGGGTTTCAAATATCATCATCATTCATCCATTTTGGTGGATTTAGTTTTTCAACCTATCAACACCCAAGATCCAATGAGGTTAAGGAACTTGTCCCAAAATAACACCAAAATCAGGACCAAACAAAAATAATAAAATAATATCAAATAAAACAAATTTTAAATGATTAATAAAAGGGAAATAATTGGTAAAATACATAAATTATATTAAAACACCAAATAAAAATCCTAAGAAAAAAGTCAGAGGTCAAACATGAGTCAATAAGTGTTGACAAAAATTATCAGAATTTTTTAAAATCAGAAATGATTTTTTAAAATTCAAAGAAATAAGAAAAATAAACCAAAAAAATTGTAAAAAAAAAGTAAAATCAGAAAGAAAAAAATGAGATCACCAAAATTTGTCAAGAGGTCATTGGATCCTTCCATATTTTTTCCAAAATTTAAAAATCAAGAAAATTATTTTTAAACAATTAAAATGATTCAAATAAAGTGAAAAATCATTAAAAAATATCAAATCATAAAACAAAATTGTGAAAAAATAAGAATCAGAAAGATAAATATCAAAAATTGTTTTGAGAATTTTTTCATAATTTTTGAAGTTAAGATGAATTTTTTATGAATTTTTGAAGTTTAAAACAATTAAAATATAAAATCAAAAAATAAAATTAAAACCAAAATAATATATCATATGATCAATGTCAAACGCGTTAGTAAGCTGATCCAAGGGACCTGGCGCACTTTGCATGTTATGGACCTTATTTAAAAACACATAATAAAATAAATCTAGGCCAATGAAAATGAAACAATTGGCGCGATGTGATTGGTTGAGACGGAACATGTCATCATCTTCAACCTCCAGCATTCAGAAAAAAATTGAGAAATCATGATTCTTCAAATGGAAAAATTAGAGGTTCATACCAATGCCATTTTATTCGTCTCATCAAGACGAAGACAACTGTACCCTCGCGGAAAATTTATTTAACTTGTAGCTCAGTCAATTTTGAGAAAAACCAGAGAGTTTTAAAAAAATTTGAACTCAAAAATAGATGCATCAAATGCATTGATTGATCAAAATTAAACCATCAACAAGCATCAGTGAACATCATAGACCATTCCAGTAATTTGAGTTAGAAGAATTGACGCCAATTACTACCTGAACGAAGTATGAAGAAAATGCTCTGAAACTTGACTTGGCTAGCACGATTCATGGCACCTCAATGCTTGGTTCTTCTTCTGTTTTCTTCATGGAAGTTTAAAGATGAAGAATCATCAAAGAAATTGGATTGAAAGATGTTTTAAAACCAAATTCGATGTTCTAGAATTTGGAGGTATGGAGGGAGTTCAACAAAGGTTCTTTGGCTCTTAAAAGCTTGTAAAAGGAAATAGAGGAGGTCTCTATTTATAGGAGAGTGTGATGCAATGCTGAGAGAGGGTGAATGATAAGAAATCAAGTGAAATCGTGTGCACCCTAATCATGCCAAAAGTGTGACTTCTAACTCATCAAAACTCAGCCAAAACTTGCGTTTCAAGGTGCTAATCGCTTCTGGAAGGTTGCTAAGCATGATTAGAAGAAAAAATGCGCAAAAGTTTTGTGATTAGAGGCCACATTAACCAATTTTCAATCTGACTGTTTTGACAAAATCAGTTTCAAGGTGCCAACTTTAAATCCATGATGCACACAACTCAAGAGGCTTTAGGGCATAATTCTTGAAGCATTTGAAAGACAAAGTCACAGTCTTTAAAATGTGCCAAGAAAGAAACCATTTGGATGATTGAGGTGAAAGTTATGTCCATTTGAATATGTGAAAAACACACAGATATTTTGTACTTAGAAAAATTCTAAGTGTTAAACTTCAAAATAACCTATAATGTTCTTCAAAATTAAATGACTTTCTACTCAAAATTTGATCTTGATATCTGAAGATGACATGAATTATACCTCTTTAGTTAAATTTTAGAATTGGGATCACTCAAAAATCATAAAAATTGAAAGAGTTATGGTCTTTGGAAGATGACGAACAAATTTGGGGAAAATCACAAAAGACCTATAATCTTTTCAACTCTTCAACCACTTTCCAAGAATCCTCAAGTCTTGCAAATAAAAACAAAGTTTTATAGACATCCCAAAGATTATTTTGGAAAAATAATGGGCTCAATGAGAAAAACATTGACCAAGTTATGATTATTTGAAGTCAAACCCTAAAATTCAAAGGCCTTTCAAGGAGACTTGTAATCTTTCTCAACTATTAGTGATCTTCCATTCAGAATTAGCCTTAGATTTCTGAAGAGAACTTGTTAAGTAACCTTTAAAGAGAATCATGGATTTATAACCAATCAAAAATCTCAAACAATGAGCAAGATATGGTCCTTAGAAGTCAACAAACCCTGGCTCAGAGAGTGTCAAAATGACTTACAACCCGTTTCAACTTTTGATGATTTTTCTTGCACAATTGGATCTTGTCATATGAAGAGATGTTGTTGTAGATGATTATAAGAATTCATATCAAAAGGAATCAACTTAAAATATTGAAAATTGAGAGAGTTATTCACTTGTGATCACCGAATCTAGTATTTTCTCTATTAGGTTAAACTTATTGAGTCAACCTTAAATCTCTTTGAACTTTCTTGGAAAAATAAAGAATGATGAATCATAAGAGGCCTTGAAATGATTTTGTCTTGAATTACACTCAAAGTTGGAGCTTAAGTCTCAATGAAGCTTGTTGAAGAAGGCATGGAAATAAACACATTAACCTATGAATCTTCTTGATGAATGCCACCACCAACTTTGAGAAGGTATTGACCTAAATAAAGTGAGAGAATTCCTTGAACCACAAATCTTTGATTTCATAGATGTGACCTTGATTACTTATCTCTTGCAATCCATTAGAGAACCATTTGATTGAGAATGACCCCTCAAACCCTAGATTAGATGGTTAGATGAATAAAATTGTGATCACCTACAATATGAACATTCAAAGGAACATATATACACATATTGATGTTATTTAAAAGAACACATGTACAAGATACATAATTCAAGGTTCTTGGTAATCCCTCAAGAGCAAACTTAAAGATGGGATAGAGAGATAGAAGCAACCCTAATGTGTGTGTCTTGATGCATTGTGACATGAGATGATGAGAGATCTTAGGGGGTAAATTAGGGTATAAAATGGATAATCTAGTTTTTCGTACTCTTTCATTTGAAGAAGGCGGTCTTTTAATTTGGTTGTTCACTGAGGAGGAAGTCAAGGTAGCAATCTGGAGTTGTGTCAGTTTTAAGAGTCCCGGGCCGGATGGTATTCATATGGGTTTTATAAAAGCCTTTTGGCTTGATATAAAGCAGGATATTATGAGATTCTCCATAGATTTCCACATGAATGGTAATCCAACTGAGGAGTTTAGGTTTGAGAAGGGGTTGCGTCAAGGTGGCCCACTATCTCCTTTTCTTTTCCTTTTGGCGGCAGAAGGGTTGCATGTTTTGATGGATGCAATGTTAAATACCAATCTTTTTTTGGGATATTCTATAGGTTCGGAGGTTACTACTGTTATTTCTCATCTCTAGTTTGCAGATGATACCTTGCTCATGGGGGTGAGGAGTTGGGCTAATGTCAGGGCCTTGAGGTATGTTCTAGTATTGTGCAAAGCAATGTCGGGATTAAAAGTTAACTTTCT
This sequence comes from Vicia faba, assembly GCA_948472305.1. Lineage (NCBI taxonomy): Eukaryota > Viridiplantae > Streptophyta > Magnoliopsida > Fabales > Fabaceae > Vicia > Vicia faba. The sequence goes on along the minus strand of OX451741.1, from coordinate 920,536,473 downwards.
CAAGATTATGTTGGTTGGTCTTAATATTTCAGAGACCTGGTTGTATGAGGAAGCCTTGGTGCTTCATTGTAGAATCCGGAGGGTATCATTCCTGTACTTAGGTCTTTCGATTGGTGGTGATTCCATAAGGTTAGCTTTCTAGGGTCCAATGGTGGACCATATCAAATCTAAATTGTCTAGTTGGAAGAGTCATCATTTATCCCCTGGGGGTCAATTAACCCTCTTGAAGTTTGTCCTTGCCTGTATGCCTATCTATGCTCTTTCTTTCTTTAAAGCTCCTATGGGTATTATCACTTCATTAGATTTTACTTTTATGAATTTCTTTTGGGGTGGTAGTGATAATCATAATAAAATTTCTTGGGTTGATTGGGCGACTATTTCTAAAAACAATGAGTTTGATGGTCTTTGGGTTAGGAGGCTAAAGGAGTTTAATATAGCTCTTCTAGGAAAATGGTGTTGGAGGATTCTTGTTGATAGGGAGGGTTTATGGGTGAAGGTGTAGGCCACAATTGACTTTTGACCTAATACAATCGATTCTCAAGCATCTGAGCAGTTGACTGAGCAAACTTCTTGTCCAAGGCTTGAAATTTGACATGGAAGGTCTTGAGAACATATTAGGACCATGGAGAGAATATGAGGTCTTTGGAGTTCACCCATCTTGATGAAAATGGAAACCCTAGTTTTAGATACATTGCCTTAGGAGAGAGTTTGTCTAGTCAACAATTGGGCAAGCTTGAGCAAATTGAGGATCTCTAGGAGTATGTTTTGAGTAAAATGAGAGGGCAAATTTTGGGGTACAATAAATATAATGACCCTGCACCCTCTCCCAACTTTGAATATCCTGTGTATGTAGCCGAAGAAGAAGAATATGATGCAATTCCAGAAGAAGTTTCACGGTTGCTCAAGCGTGAGGAAAATGCCATTCATCCATATAAAGAGCCATTGGAGACGATCAATTTGGGTTTAGAGGAAGATCCGAAGGAAGTCAAGATTGGAGCATTGCTGCATCTCGATGTAAATAGCGAGTTGATTGAATTATTGAAAGAGTATGTGGACATCTTTGCTTGGTCATACCAAGATATGTCGGGTTTGGATATGAATATTGTGGAGCATCATTTACCGCTAAAGCCAGAGTGCCTGCCAGTCAAGCGGAAATTATGAAGAACTCACCCAGATATGGCAGTAAAAATTAAAGAAGAAGTCTTAAAGCAGATTAATGTTGGTTTTCTTGTGACAACAATGTACCCTCAATGGATTTCCAATATTGTCCCAGTACTAAAGAAAGACGGAAAAGTTTGCATGTGCATTGATTTTAGAGATTTAAATAGAGCTAGTCCAAAAGATGATTTTCCATTGCCACGTATTGATATATTGGTTGATAGTACATCAAAATTCAAAGTATTCTCATTCATGGAAGTATTTTCCGGATATAATCAAATTAGAATGGCTCTTGAGGACATGGAAAAAACAATGTTTATCATACCCTGGGGAACATTCTGTTATAGAGTGATGCCCTTCGGGTTGAAGAACGCTGGTGCAACATACCAGAGGGCTAAAATAAGCTTATTCCATGATCTGATTCACAAGGAAATTAAGGTATATGTTGATGATATGATTGCCAAATCCCAGACTAAAGAAGGGCATGTAGAAGATTTGTTGAAATTGTTTCAATGTTTGAGGAATTATCGTCTCCGCTTGAATCTAAATAAATGCACCTTTGGTGTCCGATCAGGAAAATTGTTAGGTTTCATTGTCAGCCAAAAAGGAATTGATGTTGATCCTGATAAAGTCAAAGCAATTCAAGAAATGCTAGTGCCAATAACTGAGAAGCAAGTTAGAGGCTTCCTTGGGCGTCTGAATTACATTTCCAGATTTATTTCCCATATGACTGCAACGTGTAAATTGATCTTTAAGTTGCTAAAGAAAGATCAAGGTTGTGTTTGGATAGATGATTGCCAAAGGGAATTTGAAAGTATTAAAGAGTACTTTCTTGAACCTTCTATTTTGCTCCCGCCTGTTGAAGGAAGACTATTGATCATGTATTTGACAGTGTTAGATAATTCTATGGGTTGTATTTTGGGACAACAAAATGAAACAAAGAAGAAGGAATATGCTATTTATTATCTCAGCAAGAAGTTTACTGACTGTGAGTCGCGGTATTCTATGCTGGAAAAAACATGTTCTGCTCTAGCTTGGGCGACAAAGCGGTTGGGAAATATATGTTGAATCATACTACTTGGCTGATTTCCAAAATGGATCCAATTAAGTATATTTTTGAAAAGCCTGCTCTTACTGGAAGAATTTCCCGTTGGCAGATGTTGTTGTCTGAATATGATATTGAACACCGTACCCAGAAAGCTATAAAAAGCAGTGTGTTGGCGGATTATCTTGCTCACCAACCGATGGATGATTATCAGTCTTTTAAATATGATTTCCCTGATGAGGATGTTATGTTTCTAAAAGTGAAATTTTGTGATGAACATTTTCCTGAGGAAGGTCCTGATCCTGAATCACGGTGGGGTATGGTATTTGATGGAGTTGTGAATGCTTATGGGAAAGGAATTGGTTTTGTGATTATCACTCCTCATGGATCACACATTCCTTTTACTGCAAGGATGAAATTTGATTGTACCAATAATATGGAAGAGTATGAGGCTTGTATCATGGGTCTCGAGGAGGCCATTGATCTCAGAATCAAAGTTCTATATGTGTATGGTAATTCAACTTTGGTAGTAAGTTAGATTAAAGGAGAATGGGATACTCATCACCCTGACTTTATCCCTTACAAAGACTATGCTAGAAGATTATTACCCTTCTTTAACAAATTTGAATTCCATCATGTTCCCATAGATGAAAATCAGATGGCGGATGCTTTGGAAACTCTGGATTCTATGTATCAAGTGAATACTTGGAACGACGTGCCTCGTATCACAGTGCGACGTTTGGATATACTGACTCATGTGTTTACAACAGAGGAAGTATCAGATGAAAAACCTTGGTATTATGATATCAAGCATTTTCTCTAGACTCGAGAATACCCGGTCGGTGCGTCAATTAAAGATAGAAAGATATTGAGAAGGTTGGCATGCATCTTTTTCCTCAATGAAGATGTGTTATACAAAAGAAATTATGACATGGTCTTGCTCAGATGCGTGGATAGACATGAAGCAAACATGTTGATGCATGAAATCCATGAAGGTTACTTTGGTACCCATGCCAATGGACATTCGATGGCAAAAGAAGATGCTTAGGACATGTTATTATTAGATGACAATGGAATCTGACTGTTATAAATTTGCAAAGAAGTGCCACAAGTGTCAGATCTATGCTGACAAAATTCATATGCCTCCGATGCTTCTCAATGCTATCTCTTCCCCATGGACTTTCTCTATGTGGGGTATTGACATGATTGGAGTGATTGAACCAAAGGCGTCGAATGGACATCGTTTCATTTTAGTGGCAATTGACTACTTTACCAAATGGGTGGAAGTAGCTTCATATGCTAACGTTACTAAGCAGGTGGTAGTACGCTTTATGAAGAATAATCTCATATGTCGGTATGGTGTGCCAAGCAGGATTATCACCGATAACGGCTCAAATCTAAATAACAAAATGATGATGGAACTTTGTGATGAATTAAAGATTTTCTATCACTATTCATCTACCTACAGGCCAAAGATGAATGGGGTTGTTGAAGCTTCTAATAAGAACATCAATAAGATCATCCAAAAAATGGTTGTTACTTATAAAGATTGGCATAAGATGCTCCCTTTTTCTCTGCATGGGTATCTAACATCTGTCCGCACTTCAACAGGGGAATCCTCGTTCTCTCTTGTGTATGGAATGGAAGTAGTGCTCCCCGTTGAGGTTGAGATTCCCTCTTTACGCGTGATAATGGAAACCAAGTTGTCAGAGGCTGAATGGGTCCAAAACATGTTTGACCAGTTGAATTTGATTGAAGAGAAGAGAATGACGTCCTTGTGTCATGGTCAGTTATACCATAAGAGAATGAAGAAAGCTTTGCATAAAAAGGTCAAACCTCGTGAATTCAGAGAAGGTGACCTCGTGCTCAGGAAGATCATGTCTTTTAACGCTGATTCTAGGGGCAAGTGGGCTCCTAATTTTGAAGGCCCATATGTTGTCGAGAAGGCATTCTCTGGCGGTGCATTGATTCTTGAAACAATGGATGGTGAGGAGTTCCCACGTCCTTTGAATACTGATGCACTCAAGAAATACTTCTCCTAAATAGATAAAAGAACAGCTCGCTAAGAGGAAAACCCAAAAGGGTGGCTTATGCAAAAAGGAGTGTCTCGGTAGGCCGAAAACCCGAAAGGGAGGTCTAGGAAAAAATGAGAGACATAAAAAGAATAAATTTTTCCTGGTAGATTGAAAACCCGCAAGGGCAATCTAGGCAAAAGGTATGGATTTCCTGGAAAGTAACTGCATCAGACAAGACTTGATCATTAAAGCAACAATCTTCTTGGATCCTCACCACTCTTCAAACGTAGTCGCTGCTCAGGATTTCTAAGTTGTTAGGGAGAATAGTGGTCATTATATTTCAATGTATCTTTTCCAATATATATTACCATTTTCTAAACTTTTTAATCATCTATGAAGTCTCGCCATTCCTAGACTACCATCCTATTAATAAAGCTTGAGTTTTTATCATATTCTTCACGATTCTTATTTTATTCTACTTACAAATACTCTATTTATTATTGATAGTAATTTTCAAAGCAAACAGATTAAATAACAAAAATGTTTTTGAAAAGAATTTACAAATTACTTCTTGTTTTAGATTTTGTGACTCAAAGAGAACAAAAATAGTGACTCCAAGGATGGACGAACTCTGAAAGTTTTGAAGTATGAATTCCCCGGGAAGGCCCTCCCAAGTCACTTTTGCTGGTATAAGTATGATCTTCTTATGCTTCTCAGATAATTGAAGATGATACCAATTGATGTGTGGTGCGGTGTTGGGTTTGTGATCCTGTTTTCCCCAGACAGGTCTTGGTTCATTTTAATTTCGAGTTTGCATGGTATGAAGTATATATCCCAGATTCCCCAATAAGGTATTCACTCACAAGATGAAAGTCGCTTCCCCTTTGTGTGCTGAGATGGAATCATTTGCAAAATATCACCCTTTGCAGTGTTAGCGGTATGGTTGTTTTTTGTTTCCCAGGCAACCTGACAAGGGAAACATCTCCTATAAGAAGTGTTGAAACAATTGTCAACTTTTTGGGTTGTCTCCCTCCAAGTGTTGGGTTTGATTTAAAATCCCCATAATTTAGATTTCTTGTTGTATTGTTTGACTTCTTAAATCTCCAAGAAAAGTCAAGATAACAGGTCTCTCTGAAAGTTATTACGTTTCATAATTTCTCCTTAGAGAAGTTGGTGTAATCATCACTCTCAGTATTGAAGAATGTATCTTGGGTTCCCCTCGATGATGTAGTGTTTCCCTCCCCAATGAAGCCAGTATAAAATCTCCAGTTGATATCTCGACGATGTGGTTTTCATCTACCCTAATAAAATCAATATTGCAATCCCCAGTAGAAATACAAACCTAGAAACCTTTGTTTTCCCCATTGAATTCTGTGTGATATTCCCCGGTGAGGCTTAAAGGAGAATTTTATATCCCTTTATCTGTACTAATTTATTGTTATGATTTGATTATTTTTGGATTATGTTCCTTCCCATTGAAGTTAAGCCTCTAAATAGGAATTTGTTTCCTCAGTTGATGCTTACTTTCTTATGAAATTTTCATCTTGGATGTGATTAAGCTGAGTATTGACTTTACCCAAGTTGATTTTGTCTGGTTATCCCCAATGTTATATGTCTGTTTTGTCAGCATATGCATGATAACATTCATACATTCATACATACATCATGCATAGTTGAATTTATCAAATCATTGCTCATTTGAATTCATTAATATCTTGTTGGCATATTACCCTGTTTTGCAGAGTTGTGTTATCCTCTCTCCAATAGAATGTTAACCTTAGGCAAAAAGTGTATATTCTTTCAATTTCCCCACTGAGTTATCCCTCGTGGAATATTTTTTCTTTAGCCTTCCTATACAGCTCTTTGTCTGGATAGAAAGTGGTTCCCTCTTGAGTTTATTTCTCATGAGGTGTTATTTTGGTTGATTGATTCATTCTGGTTTATTTATGCATTGAATCTATGGTCCCCAGTAATATTATTATTTTAATTTCTGTAAGCTTTGAGCCCTGGTTTGAGAATGTGCATTTGTTTTGCCACGAGAAGACTTTATCTCCTCAGCAGGAATATATTTACATTTCCCTAGGAAGTACCCAGGAAATCATTATTGTAATTCCTTCTTCTAACAGCAAATGGCAGGTCTCTTTATTTGAGCAGCCTGTAATTCCCCAATAAGTCTATCATCTCCCAAAGAAGACTGAGATTTGTTACTCCAATGAATGGTAGCTTTGTCATTAGGGAAGGTAGTTTTTTGTTGAGATTTGTTACTCTAATAATGGTAGCCTTGTCATTATGGAAGGTAGTTTGTTGTTGATATTTGTTACTCTAATGAATGGTAGCTTTGTCATTATGGAAGGTAGTTCGTTGTTGAGATTTGTTACTCCAATAAATGGTAGCCTTGTCATTATGGAAGTTAGTTCGTTGTTGAGATTTGTTACTGCAGTGAATGGTAGCCTTGTCATTATGGAAGGTAGTTCGTTGTTGAGATTTTTTACTCCAATGAATGGTAGATTTGTCATTATGGAAGGTAGTTCATTGTTAAGATTGGTTACTCCAATGAATGGTAGCCTTGTCATTATGGAAATTAGTTCATTGTTGAGATTTGTTACTCCAATGGATGGTAGTGTCGTTATTATGGGAGATAGTTCATCGTCGAGATCTTTTTCCGATGGATGGTAGTCTCGTTATTATGGGAGATAGTTTGTCATTGAGATTCACATTACTCTGAAGAAGTTCTTTTGTTCCTAGTCGTGAATACTGGTGCTAATCATTTATTACCTACCCTAATATTGGTATTTACCAGTATTATATTACCATTTCTTTCCCCTGTAGGTCGATGTTATTTTTTTTGCTATCTCCTCAGTGAGTGGATAGTTCACAGTCATTTGTCGATCACTGTTATCCTTTACTTTCTCTCCTCAATCTTTGAGTTGATGACGCCTTATCTCCTCTTTCGTCTTTACCCCAATAGATTTGGGTCTCTTGTTCACCAGTGATTTATTTTTCTGGTCAGGTTTTTCTTTTGATCCCTGTTTTTTATTTGCTACATCCCCAGGGGGGTCTTGCGTCATTTTTTTAGATTTGTTCATTTGCATTCATAATCATAAGCATTGAATGGCATCTTAGGGCCAAAAATAGGGCTTGTTTTATATTTAAGTATCTTCAATCACGTCGATGCAAATATTTTAACCTTCGCATCTATGGATAGAAGACACTTAAATAAGGGAAGTTGTTGTACCCCAATTTTTGCCCCTAAGATTCCAGTATCATATCATATCAACTCAATCACAACAAGATCACACTAGGGTTTGGTTCTTCTCCTTATCTTTAGCTTTGCTCATGGGGAATCACCAAGCACCTTGACTTGTATTTTGTGATCATCTATGTTTTGTATTGATTAACTTTTAACTAATAAATATAATGAATGTTTTCCCTAATTGATGATATTATACGTGAAAGCACAACACATTCCGTCAAGTTCATCTATAGGTTCATGATTTTATTCACATGCCTTCTTTAACAAAGCTTCATTGAGATTCAATCTTCATCGTTGAAGATGTTTTGAAGTAATATCATGACAAAGTATATTATGATCCATCATGACTCAAGTTGTCAAAGATAGTCCAAAGATGGAAGGGTTAATTGTAGAAGTTTGACCTAATTGGACAAGTCATTGATTTCTTGATCACAAGTGAATATCTCCCTCAATTCTCAATGTTTCTAAGTGGTTATGGTTTCCATGGTTTCCCATTATCATCCTCATCAACTTATATTTACATGACAAAAGTATTTGCGCAAGAAGGTTTGTCAAAATTGAAAAGGTTTTCCAAGGCATTTTGTTGCTCTAGGAGCTAGGGTTATGAACTTCTAAAGGCTATATCTTGCTCATCTTTTGGTATTTTTGAGTGATTCTAAAAACATGCTTCTCTTCAAAGGGTTATCAATAAATCACTTACAAAATTTCAAGAAAATTTTGTATGGAGGATACCTAATGATGAAGAAATATTACAAGTCCTCTAGATAGGCCATCAAAATCCATTATGTGACTTCAAAAGATCATAACTTGGTCAATCTTTATCTCCTTAAGCCCACTCTTTTTCCACAATGATATTAAATATGTGAACTTAAACTCTTATTTTATGTGCTAAGCTTGTAAATGGATGGAAGATGCCCTAAGGATGCAAAAGATTATGGGTCATCTCATGAATTTTCACCAACTTCACCAAGTCATAACTTTCTCAATTTTTGTAGTTTTTAAATGGTTCAAGTCTCAAAATGTCATTCAAGATATCTACTTCATGCCATCTTTTTTGGTCAAGAGAAAATTTTAAATGGAAGGCCATGTTTAGATGCAAGACATTATAGGTAATTTTGAAGAAAAAACTTAGAATTTTTCTAAGTACAAAAAGTCAACATCTTTTTCTCAACTTTGACTCATCACAACTTTCACCTCAAGCATCCTTTGGTTCCATTATTTGAACATTGTAAAGTTTTTGATATCATCTTTCCAATACATCAAGAATCAAGTCATAAGGTTCCCTAAATCGTGCACACCATTGATTCAAAGATGGTACCTTGAAAGTGAAGTTTTCTCCAAAGTCATAATTTGAAATCCTTGATTTGGCCTCTAAACACAAAATTCTTGCGCGTTTTACTTATAATCATGTTTAATTCACTTCTAGAAATGATTAGCACATTGAAACGCAAGCTTTGGTTGAGTTTTGAGCAAAATAGAAGTCACACTTTTCATGTTTGCAACTTCACACGATTTCCCTCCAAAATTCATCATTTCACACGGTTAAGCATTCTATTAGCTTCCCTATAAATAGATGGTCATACCTCATTCATTTTCTTAAGCTTAGAGAGCCAGAATCACCCTCTCAAACTTCCTCTTGGACCCACTTTGCTGCAATTTCGAATTTGGTTTTACAGCTTTCCTCACTCCATTTTCTTTGTCAATTCATCATCCTTGAACCTCACTGAAGCTAACAGAAGAAGAACTAAGCTCTAAGACTTCCTAAATCGTGCTAGCCAAGTCAAGTTTCAGAGCTCTGAATTTGAACTTCAATAGGTAGATTCCTTCACCATCTCTCAAACTTTGATACTGAAATGAAGCTCTCCTCATTCTGATTCTAGTCGCAACATTTATTTTCAACTGGAAGTGAGATTTGGCCATGAATTCTCAAATCCCTTTTCAAATCTTTCCTTCCCAAAACGACTAAGCTACACATTACATAAATTTTTCGCGAGGGTACCATTGGAATCATCTTGAAGAGACGAAGAGAATGGTACCGGTCTCGAGCTCTAATTTTTCCATTTTAGAGACTTACAATTCATGTGTATGGAGGTTGAAGATGACCAACGTGTCATCTCTCAATCAATGATATTGTGCCATTAGTTTTTTTTAATTCTGATTTTAATAAATGAATCAGTGTTTTATTCACTAATGTCCATGATATGCACAGTGTGTCAGATCCCTTGGATTTGATTACTAACGCGTTTTGACATTGATCCAATGATCTACAGCTTTTTGGTTTTTATTTTATTTTCTGATTTTAATATTTTTTTTGTTTTAAACTTCGAAAATTCATTAAAAATTCATTTTAACTTCAAAAAATCCAAAAACAAAATCTTAAAAATACTTTTGATTTTTCTCTTTCTGATTATTATTTTTTCTAAATTTTATTTTGTGTTTTGATAATTTTTTTAATATCTTTTCACTTTACTTGAATTGTTTTAAATGTTTAAAAATACTTTTCTAAATTTTTAAATTTTGAAGAAAAAAATATGGAAGGATCCAATGACCTCTTGACAAATATTGGTGACCTCATTTTATTTTTATTTATGACTTTACTTTTTCACAATTATTTGTTTAGTTTTCCTATTTCATTTAATTTTAAAAATAGTTTCTGACTTTAAAAAATTACCAAAAATTTTATATAAATATTTGAGCTCATTTCTGATTTTTTTTCTATGGTCTTATTTAATTTTTCTTAGATGTTTTGAATATAGTTGCTACATTCCACTTTTATTTTCATTTAAAAACCATTTTAAAAATTCTTTTTCTTTATTTTTAAATACAATTTTATTTTTTATATATCTGGTTGATCTTGGACTATGAGATTTTGATCATGAGCTTCATTAACATCATTGGATCTTGGGTGTTGAGTTTAACTCCACCAAAATGGATGGATGATTTTAATGATGGCTTGATTAAATTTTTGGTTCAAATGTGGTTTAATTCTTATCCCATCCCTCTTCATCTTATCCTATTATTATTGTGTCACATGTTGTTAGAAGATGATATACATATAATCTCTCCAAACATATGACACATAAATTGATATTGACTGGCCTCAAAATAGGTGCAATGTCTATAAAAGTCTACTTATGATTGCTTAACATAGCACTAAATTTTATCCTGATTCAATAAAATTATTATTCATGGCCCAAACCCATGTTTGTAAGCCCAACTATGTTAATTTGAATCCTTTGATCCAATAACCTTGAGATTCATTGTCAGGAGGGTTTGGTGTTATTAATCCTCTAATGAATCTTCATAACCTTTGGTCAAAGTGAATCACTTAAACATATTTGATCATTTAGGGTTGCCTTGAGAATTTTAAATGAATGATATACTTGACAAAAAGTAAATGAAACTTGTTATTTAGAGGCTTTGGTTTTATCAATCCTGTAATGAGTTTCAAATGTAAGTTTCAAAATGGTTATTCAACTAACCTCTAATTTCTAACAACTGACTTTATTTTATGCTTCTACTTTATGCTTTTACTTTAAGCACATTTATTTTAGCATTTACATTTCATGATATTTTCATCTTTGCTCATTTGAGCATTTACTTTTATGTGATTTTTTTGCTCCCTTGAGCTCTTCATTTCTTTTTGAAGATACCTAATAATACACTTGAACCATAAAAAAAAACTTTAATGTTACTTGGACTATTTGTTTACTATCCTTGGCATTATGGAGTGATGGACTTCTTGGACTTCAGATTAGAGACCTTGACCTACCTTGAGATCTTGTGATCTCAACTGTTATTTTGTCTGGAGCTCTTGGAGTTTACCTCAAGACATTGGGTTGTTTATTTGCTTTGTGTGCAGGTTATTGTGATTACATGCTTTATATGTGACCAGGAATTCATCTGTATACATTCATTACTCTGCCCAATTTTTGTGAAGACTTAATGCAATTGAAGCTTGGTTTACTTAAGAGGTTTATTATTTTTGCTTGTTTGGTTTCAAATCCAAAATATGGAAATTCTACATTGAGTCATTGTGTCAAGTGTTGGCTTCTTGTTGGTTAGACAGTTCTTTTCCCTAGCTTTTACCTTATGCTTTAAGATAGTCCCTTCATATCCTCCCATCTTCTTTAATTTCAAAAATATTCTCCCTCCTTTTGAAAACTATTCTTGTTTTTGATCTTGAACCACTTTTGTAATAAACATGGACTTAGGTTCGTGCATTTTCAAAAATATTTTCTTAACCAAACTTGAAACAGTTTAACAATACTTTGACATTTTTTTAGAAGACTAAAAGCCAATCAATCTCATTCAAACCATTTTGCCACTTTGGATTTTTACCTTAAAACTTTTCTCAAAAGATTAGACTTTTGTCAATCCTTGTAGTGATGCGAGCTACTATACTTCTACAATATGTAGTGAAGTGATATATTTTCCACTTGGGTGTTGAGTGAAGCTTTATTTATTTTTAAATCCAAGCTATATCCTCCACTTTGAGATGATGCAAATTTTCCTTTCTCATAATCGTGGGTAGCAAGTATGTTCTTCTACTCGGATAAGACGATGATGTCTTGTCTCTTAAAATTAACCAACACACTTGTGTTTTAAATTTTTTAAAAGGTGAACTAAGAGTACCCTGATACTATATTACACAGAAGGTGGTATGTAGGAACTAAAGGTTCGCAACCGCAGCGGGTGAAAAAATCATAAAAAATACTTCTTTTCTCATCTCCACGGACTATTTTTTATACAACATTTTATAGCCAAAATACACAGATTTTCAAAGAGAGTCATACGGAGTACCGTAGATGTTTAGGGTGCTAATACTTTCCCTTTTCATAACCAACCCCAGAACTTAGATTCTCTCCCCATACTTTTGGGTTATCCACTCTTTTCCCATTCCTTTGAAAACAATAAAGTGCGGTGGCGATTTTTTTTTATTTGTGCGAGTCGGTGGCGATTTTTTTTTATTTGTGCGAGTCAAGTCAATCTAATGGCTTAGTCTCAACATTTCTACCGCTACAGTTAGGAAACAAGAACAACCCATAGGAAAGCAAAGAAAATATAGCCTCGAAAGCAGATGTACTCTTCATCTTGGCAAAGTAACGAGCTTTCTCCAATAGAAACTGAGCAGGTAAACCCCTAATTCCTCCTTTGGTAGTCATGTTAACCTCAATCTCATACTTCTTCAAATGAGTCATGGTGTAAATCTCATGAGACTTGGGCTCTCCTTCTAAGCCGTTGAAAGGAACACGATCAATAATAGGTAAACCAAGTAAGTAATAATACTCCTCCAATGTGGGCATCAGCTGATAATCAAGGAAAGTAAAACACCAGCCCAACGGATCATAGAACTCGGCCAATGTAGAAAGAATACCCTCATTCATCTTGAGCTTCATAAGAGGCATGATAGATCCATACTTCTTCTAGAAATCTATAGAGCTCTCAATCTCAGAAATCAAACTCATCAATTCCTCTATCTTGGGATCCTTGAAACTATACTTCCTAGTCTTTCTTCTTCCAAAATTCATGGTCAAAAAGTACATGAGATATTTTTAAAAGTCAACTTAAGTTCCTTGAGGCAGCTGTTTTTAAAGAATGGTCATGGATGCATGAATGCATGATGTAAAAATCACACACAAGATCACAAACATGGGGGTTCATAGGTTCTGTGTCACAAGCATTAAGACAAAGGTACTACCCACAAGGTACGGACTAATAGTTTATCACCTGCCGAACAAGGTTCTAAAAGGTTTCCAGAGTCTACATCCTTCCTTCGGATATTGCCAATGTCCCGGTTAACCTAGTAATCAACAATATTCTCAGGAAAAACTCGTCCGAGTGTAGCATCGCGTGACAACTACTTCCGAATTACTCCGTCATAGTTTCTGCACTACACCTAAGAGGTCAAGATGGGTTAAGGGTTCTACGGTCCTTATCTTTAGCAGGCTCCCTGGTCGAAATCAGCACGTCTTCCCAATTACTTGATAAACGAATACTACAGTCAAAGGGGCCTCCACTGAGTGGGGGATCTCTTGTATCCTTTTTTAGGATATCCTCCCTCAAAGTTAACATGACTATACCACCCTGAAAAAAAGGAAAATCCATATATATATATATATATATATATATATATATATATATATATATATATATATATATATATATATATATATATATATATATATATATATATATATATATATATATATATATATATATATATATATATATATATATATATATATATATATATATATATACAACAAATAATATACTATAAATAATAACACGTACACAATATAAACAAAGGTAGACTCAACCCACTTAGAGATGGACCAACATTTGGTCGATCTGTCCCTAGTGAAATTGCCAATTTTCTGTAGTGGTAGAAATTTTGAGACTAAGCCATTGGATTGACTAAACTCACACAAATCAAAATAAAAATTGCCACCGCGCTTTATTGTTTCCAAAGGAATGGGAAAAGAGCGAATAAAGCCAAAAGAAAGGGGGAGAGAATCTAGGTACGAAGGGTTGGTTATGAAAAAGGAAGGTATTATCACCCTAAACATGTATGGTACTCCATAGGAACATCTTTAAATATTTGTGTATTTTGGCTATAAAAGGTGTATATAAAAGATAGATGGTGGAGATTAGAAAAGAGGTATTTTTTTACAATTTTGCACCCGTCGCGGTTACGAACCTTTAGTGCCTACATACCACCTTCCGTGCAATAGGGGATCAGGGTACTCATAGTTCACCTCAAATTTTTTTAAAAAAACACATGCATGTTAGTTAATTTTAAGAGAAGATACGTCATCGTCACATCCGAGTGGAAAACATACTTACTACCCACGATTATGAGAAAGGAGAATTTGCATCATCTCAAAGTGGAGTATATATCTTGGATTTTAAATTCAACAAAGTATCACTCAACATCCAAGTGGAACATATCGCACTTCACTACATATGATAGATGTATAGTAGCTTGCATCACTACAAGAATCAACAAGAGTCTAATCTTTTGAGAAAAAGTTTTTAACTAAAAAGCCAAAGTGGCAAAATTTTTTGAATGAGTTTGATTTACTTTTAGTCTTCTCACAAATAAATGTAAAAGTATGATTAAGTTGATTAAAGTTTGATTAAGAAAATATTTTTAAAAATACATGGACCTAAGTTCAAGTTTATTATGAAAGCCGTTCAAGTTAGAAAATAAGAAGAGTTTTGAAAAGGAGGGAGAAGATTTTGAAATTAAATAAGATAGGAGGACATGAATGGATTATCCTAAAGCATAATGTAAAATCTAAGGAAAATAATCATCTAACAAACAAGAAGTTAACACTTGACATAAAGAAGAAAATGTAGAATTCCCATCCATCGGATTGAAACCAAACACGCAAAGATACTAAACCTCTCAAGAATACCAAGCTTCAGATGCATTAAGTCTTCACAAAAGTTGGGCAGAGTAACAGTTGTATACAGAGGAATTCTCAATCATGGACAAAGCATATAAACAGAATAACCTACGCACAAAGAAAATCAACCCAATGTCTTGGAGTAAACCCCAAGAACTTCATACAAAATAACAACAGACTCACAAGGTCCCAAGGGTAATCAGGGCTTCTCATCCTAAGTCCAAGAGGTCCAACACTCCATAATTCCAATGGTAGTAACAAAATTTTCCAAGTAACCTTGAAGACATAAAGAAAAGAAAGCTCAAGTGAGCAAGATAAAAAAATACATAAAGATAAATGATCAAATTAGCAAAGATAAAATTACATAAAGATAAATGCTCAAGTGAGCAAAGATGAAAATAGCATGAAATATAAATGCTAAAGTAAATGGTGCATAAAAGTAAAGGCATAAAATAAACGGCATAAAGGAAAAGCACAAATTAAAGTCAATTTTTAGTGAATTAGAAGTTAGAGGTTAGTGGAATGACCATCTTGAAACTTGCATTTGAAAACTCATTAGAAGATTGATAAAATCAACGCTTCTCGACAACAAGTTTCATTTGCTTTTTATCAAGTATATCATTCATTTCAAGTACTCAAGGCAAGTATATATGATTAATAATGTTTAATTGATTCACTTAGACCAAAATTCATGAAAGTTCATTAGATGATTGATAAGATCAAAGTCTCCAAACAAAGAACCTCAAGGTTATTGGATCAAAGTTTCCAATTAAACATACTTGGGCTTGCAAACTTAGGTTTGGGCCACGAATTATCGTCTTTTGAATCGAGACAAATTTAGCGCTATGTTAAGCAATCGTAAGTGGGCCTATGTAAAAGTCACACCTATTTTGAGGTCGGACAATAGAAATTTATGTACCGCATGTTAGAGAAATGATATGTAGATTATTCTCCAACATCATGTAGCACAAGTAAGAAAGGGATAAGATGAAGAGGGGGGCGATGTATCAGATGAAATTAGGGTTTCAAATATCATCATCATTCATCCATTTTGGTGGATTTAGTTTTTCAACCTATCAACACCCAAGATACAATGAGGTTGGGGAATTTGTCCCAAAATAACACCCAAATCAAGACCAAACAAAAATAATAAAATAATATCCAATAAAATAAATTTTAAATGATTAATAAAAGGGAAATAATTGGTAAAATACATAAATTATATTAAAATACCAAATAAAAATCCCAAGAAAAAAGTCAGAGGTCAAACATGAGTCAATAAGTGTTGACAAAAATTATCAGAATTTTTTAAAATCAGAAATGATTTTTTAAAATTCAAAAAAATAAGCAAAATAAACCAAAAAAATTGTAAAAAAAAAGTAAAATGAGAAAGAAAAGAATGAGGTCACCAAAATTTGTCAAGAGGTCATTGGATCCTTCCATATTTTTTCCAAAATTTAAAAATCAAGAAAATTATTTTTAAACAATTAAAATGATTTAAATAAAGTGAAAAATCATTAAAAAATATCAAATCATAAAACAAAATTGTGAAAAAATAAGAATCAGAAAGATAAAAATCAAAAATTGTTTTGAGAATTTTTTCATAATTTTTGAAGTTGAGATGAATTTTTTATGAATTTTTGAAGTTTAAAACAATTAAAATATAAAATCAAAAAATAAAATAAAAACCAAAATAATAGACCATATGATCATTGTCAAACGCGTTAGTAAGCTGATCTAAGGGACCTTACGCACTATGCATGTTATGGACCTTATTGAAAAACACAGAATAAAATAAATCTAGGCCAATGAAAATGAAACAATTGGCGCGATGTGATTGGTTGAGACGGAACATGTCATCATCTTCAACCTCCAGCATTCGGAAAAAAAATAGAGAAATCATGATTCTTCAAATGGAAAAATTAGAGGTTCATACCAATGCCATTTTATTCGTCTCATCAAGACGAAGACAACTGTACCCCCGCGGAAAATTTATTTAACTTGTGGCTCAATCGATTTTGAGAAAAACTAGAGAATTTTAAAAAAAATTGAACTCAAAAATAGATGCATCAAATGCATTGATTGATCAAAATTAAACCATCAACAAGCATCAGTGAACATCATAGACAATTCCAGTAATTTGAGTTAGAAGAATTGACGCCAATTACTACCTGAACGAAGTATGAAGAAAATGCTCTGAAACTTGACTTGGCTAGCACGATTCATGGCACCTCAAGGTTCGGTTCTTCTTCTGTTTGCTTCATGGAAGTTTAAATATGAAGAATCATCAATGAAATTGGATTGAAAGATGTTTTAAAACCAAATTCGATGTTGCAGAATTTAGAGGTATGGAGGGAGTTCAACAAAGGTTATTTGGCTCTCAAAAGCTTGTAAAAGGAAATAGAGGAGGTCTCTATTTATAGGAGAGTGTGATGCAATGCTGAGAGAGGGTGAATGATAAGAAATCAAGTGAAATCGTGTGCACCCTAATCATGCCAAAAGTGTGACTTCTAACTCATCAAAAATCAGCCAAAACTTACGTTTCAAGGTGCTAATCGCTTCTGGAAGGTTGCTAAGCATGATTAGAAGAAAAAATGTGCAACAATTTTGTGATTAAAGGCCACATTAATAAATTTTCAATCTGACTATTTTGACAAAATCAGTTTCAAGGTGCCAACTTTGAATCCATGATGCACACAACTCAAGAGGCTTTATGGCATAATTCTTGAAGCATTTGAAAGACAAAGGCACATTCTTTAAAATGTGCCAAGAAAGAAACCATTTGGATGATTGAGGTGAAAGTTATGTCCATTTGAATTTGTGAAAAACACACAGATATTTTGTACTTAGAAAAATTCTAAGTGTTAAACTTCAAAATGACCTATAATGTTCTTCAAAATTAAATGACTCTCTACTCAATTTTGATCTTGATATCTGAAGATGACATGAATTATACCTCTTGAGTTAAATTTTAGAATTGGGATCACTCAAAAATCATAAAAATTGAAAGAGTTATGGTCTTTGGAAGATGACGAACAAATTTGGGGAAAATCACAAAAGACCTATAATCTTTTCAACTCTTCAACCACTTTCCAAGAATCCTCAAGTCTTGCAAATAAAAACAAAGTTTTATAGCCATCCCAAACATTATTTTGGAAAAATAATGGGCTAAATGAGAAAAACATTGATCAAGTTATGATTATTTGAAGTCAAACCCTAAAATTCAAAGGCCTTTCAAGGAGACTTGTAATATTTCTCAACTACTAGTGATCTTCCATTCAGAATTAGCCTTAGATTTCTGAAGAGAACTTGTTAAGTAACCTTTAAAGAGAATCATGGATTTAGAACCAATCAAAAATCTCAAACAATGAGCAAGATATGGTCCTTAGAAGTCAACAAACCCTGGCTCAGAGAGTGTCAAAATGACTTGCAACCCGTTCCAACTTTTGATGATTTTTCTTGCACAATTGGATCTTGTCATATGAATAGAGGTTGTTGTAGATGATGATAATAATTCATATCAAAAGGAACCAACTTAAAATATTGAAAATTGAGAGAGTTATTCACTTGTGATCACCGAATCTAGTATTTTCACAATTAGGTTAAACTTGTTGAGTCAACCTAGAATATCTTTGAACTTTCTTGGAAAAATAAAGCATGATGAATCATAAGAGGCCTTGAAATGATTTTGTATCGAAGTACACTCAAAGGTGGAGCTTAAGTCTCAATGAAGCTTGTTGAAGAAGGCATGGAAATAAACACATTAACCTATGAATCTTCTTGATGAATGCCACCACCAACTTTGAGAAGGTTTTGACCTAAATAAAGTTAGAGAATTCCTTGAACCACAAATCTTTGATGTCATAGATGTGACCTTGATTACTTATTTTTTGCAATCCATTAGAGAACCATTTGATTGAGAATGACCCCTCAAACCCTAGATTAGATGGTGAGATGAATGAAATTGTGATCACCTACAATATGAACATTAAAAGGAACATATATACACATATTTCTGTTATTTAAAAGAACACATGTCCAAGATACACAATTCAAGGTTCTTGGTAATCCCTCAAGAGCAAACTTAAAGATGGGATAGAGAGAGAGAGAAGCAACCCTAATGATGCATTGTGACATGATATGATGAGAGATCTTAGGGGGGAAATTGGGGTATAAATGGATAATCTAGTTTTTCATACTCTTTCATTTGAAGAAGGCGGTCTTTTAATTTGGTCGCTCGCTGAGGAGGAAGTCAAGGTAGCAATCTGGAGTTGTGTCAGTTTTAAGAGTCCCGGGCCGGATGGTATTCATATGGGTTTTATAAAAGCCTTTTGGCTTGAGATGAAGCAGGATATTATGAGATTCTCCATAGATTTCTACATGAATGGTAATCCAACTGAGGAGTTTAGGTTTGAGAGGGGGTTGCGTCAAGGTGGCCCACTATCTCCTTTTCTTTTCCTTTTGGCGGCAGAAGGGTTGCATGTTTTGATGGATGCAATGTTAAATACCAATCTTTGTTTGGGATATTCTATAGGTTTGGAGGTTACTACTGTTATTTCTCATCTCTAGTTTGCAGATGATACCTTGCTCATGGGGGTAAGGAGTTAGGCTAATGTCAGGGCCTTGAGGTCTGTTCTAGTGTTGTGTAAAGCAATGTCGGGATTAAAAGTTAACTTTCTCAAGATTATGGGTGTTGGTCTTAATATTTCGGAGACCTGGTTGTATGAGGAAGCCTTGGTGCTTCATTGTAGAATTCGGAGGGTATCATTCCTGTACTTAGGTCTTTCGATTGGTGGTGATTCCATAAGGTTAGCTTTCTAGGGTCCAATGGTGGACCATATCAAATATAAATTGTCTAGTTGGAAGAGTCATCATTTATCCCTTGGGGGTCAATTAACCCTCTTGAAGTTTGTCCTTGCCTTTATGCCTATCTATGCTCTTTCTTTCTTTAAAGCTCCTACGGGTATTATCACTTCATTAGATTTTATTTTTATGAATTTCTTCTGGGGTGGTAGTGATAATCATAATAAAATTGCTTGGGTTGATTGGGCGACTATTTCTAAAAACAATGAGTTTGATGGTCTTTGGGTTAGGAGGCTAAAGGAGTTTAATATAACTCTGCTAGGAAAATGGTGTTAGAGGATGCTTGTTGATATGGAGGGGTTGTGGGTGAAGGTGTTGGAATATCGGTATGGAGTGGAAGCGGGGCGAGTGAAATTAGGAGGGAGATGTTGTTCAAATTGGTGGAGAGAGTTAGGTCGGGTTTCGGATGGAAGAGGCGAAGAGGAAGGAAGTTGGTTTAATGAGAACGTGTGTAAGAATATGGGTAATGGTGCTCATATTCTCTTTTGGATGGATACTTGGGTAGGATAGGTGCCCTTATGTGAAAGATTTAGTCGTATTTACACATTGTTTGAGTTAAAATGGGAGTTGGTAGTGAATATGTTTCTCTTAGGGTGGGGAGTAGACAGTGGTTCCTAAAGGTGACATTGAAAGATATTAGCTTGGAAGGAGGAATTAGTGGAGGAGTGTCAGTTATTATTATTTTATGTATCTTTACATGATAATATTCAGGACAAATGTACTTTTTCTAAAGGCACATCTTATATTGTCAGTGATGTGTACAAAATGCTTACCAATAGGAAAGATCAACATGTCGACTAAGTTTTAGATAATGTTTGACATAAACAGGTTCCTTCGAAGGTTTCAATATGTTCATGGAAGTTGATGCGAAACAGGTTGCCTACCAAGGAGAATTTGACTACTCAAGGAATTATCTCTGAAGAGGATTTATTTTGTGTTTCTGGGTGTGGCATGGTGGAGTCAGCTCAACGTTTATTTCTTCACTGTGAGATCTTCAGTACGATTTGGCAACATGTGGGCTCTTGGATATGTATTCTCGGGGTAGATATGTTTCATCTCAAGGATCACTTTATTCAATTTTGCCACTCTTCTGGCGGTAATAGTGCATGCCGTGTGTAACACCTTAATTTTATTTGTTAGTTCTTTTACTAGTTATTTATTTTATTAATTATTATTTGATATATTAATTAATTAAATTGTGTGATTTGTGAATGTATGAGTTATTTTAATTAATTGTTTGATTTTGTTTTGTGTTAGTAAGAGTGAGAATAGAAATATTAATTAATTGGGCCTTGGTATGATGGGTTAGTATGAGTGGGTGAGATAAGCCCATTAGTGAAAACAATAGTTAGTAAGAGAATTGTAAAAAACAAGAGAAGAGAAGAAATAGGAGAAGAGGAAAAAAGATAAGGCCAAGGTAAGGGTGGGTAATTTGCTTATTATGGGATTATATAAGGTATGTAATGGGTAGTAAGCATGATTAGGGATTTTGTTCTTCAATTTCTACATTTTGAGATGTTAGGTTTTGAATCATGTTTTGATGTTGGTAATTGATGTTATATGTTAGATATATGTTATAATACATTTAAATGACAAAAAATGGCTGATTGGGGTGGGTTTTAGTGACCCAATTCATAGGAGGCAGGAGTTGTCTTCACAGAATTTTTCTGTGTTCAACAGAGGCCGCTTAACATGCACTGGGACTAAAAGTTTTATATTGTTTGATTGATTGGGGATTCTGTATACTTATGATTTATAAAGGATTTCCATGAATTTTAAAAATTTATTTGATGTGTATTAGATAGGTTTTGGATGACTTTTTTATGGAAACATAACACTTGAATTTTGTGTATATGTATGTTGTAAATTGATATTTGACGTGAATAAAATGGTTTGGAATTGTTTGCTATGTGTTATTATCATGTGTTAAAGTGATAAATATTATGATAATGCAGTGTATGCGATTGATAGCATGAGATGTGTATGTTGTGCAATGGTGATGATAATTCAAATGTGATGAATTAGGTGATGTATGCTTGTATGATTAAGATTGAGGGATGGTCTTAACTGTATATGATTGTTGAGATTTCACATGTATCATTTATTATCAAGAGGCAATGTTTTCTAGTTTCATACAGACTAGTGACTTGTCCCAAACCCGAAGGATGGGTTTGAAAGCTTGAGGGATGGGCTTTTTGGTGGTTATCTGTCTGAGGGATGGACCCGACAGGACCGGTAAGGATAATAATTGGCACCACATACATATTGCATTCAGTTACATTTAGGTCACATGTTTCGATATGAAATGTTGAATTGGTGTGCAATATGTGATATTGGTGTGAATGTTACATTTGTGGTATTTTGTGATTGATCATCTTGAATCATGAACTGTTGAGTAATGTTGTATGTGTGAATATGTGAATTGTGTTAGAATATGTTGAATACATGATTATGTGAAGTGTAATGAATTCAATTGATGTATGTATGTTATGCATTACTTATTATTATATATTTCTATAATGATGTGAATTTTCACTCTTCTGTTGGAATGATGTTTTATACGACATCGCTCAAGTATTGAAGATAGTGGTGCTTATTGCAAGGATTAGTCGGAGGATCCAGTTCTTGTTTTATCCGCTTATTAGGTAGTGATTCATGCTCTGGTTATGTAACACGGAGAACATTTGAACTTATATTGTTTTAAGAGATGTTTGTTATACTCTCTTTTATCTATGTTGTATTTTGAGATTATGTGATGAGTGGCCTTTAGTGCCTAATGTTTTATTCTATAATTGTCATTATGGGATTTCAATTATTGGTATCTTTATGAAAGAGAATTATTCTGATGCAAGATGCATATGTGTTAGTGTATAGAACATGAATTTAAATGCGTATTATGAGCATGAATAGTGTATTTGTGTTGTTGTTTTGAAGTACATGTGGTTCCCTCTTTGATATGTATGTTAATTTACTCTGATTATGCCTATAATTGCGCGGGGGTTTAGAGGGTGTTACATTAGTGGTATCCGAGCATGGTTGGCCAATTGGCCAAGTTATTAATGTGTTTATTTCCTTTTGTATTCAGTATGTGTATATGACACAATTGATACTGTTTATCTGATGAGAATTGTTGGTTGATTGAAAATCTCAGGATGATGGTTACAGGAGGGAATGACGATGCTATTGTTGAAGCGTTGGCAATGTTTACCGGTGCAATTGGGCAACAACCGCACGCCAATGTTGTTAATAGAGATGATGATGAATTTCCTGCTTTGGGGAAGTTCCATAGGAACAATCTATCAATCTTTGAAGAAGCTCATGAACCTGACAAAGCACAAGTATGAATGAAATCGATTGATAAGATCTTCCCAGTCATGAATTGTTCTAATACGCAGAAGGTGCAATTTGGCACCCATATGCTTAAGAAGGAAGCTGAGGATTGGTGGAGTAACACTGTTTAAAGGCTTGAAGAATATGGGGTTGAGGTTACTTGGGAACTTTTTAGAAATGCATTTCTGGAGAAGTATTTTCTAGAGGATGTGCGTGGGAAGAAGGAGACTAAATTTCTTGAGTTGAAACAGGGTAATGGAACCGTGGCTGAGTATGCTACAAAGTTTGAGGAGTTGATTAAGTTTTTTCCTTATTACAACACTGCTAATGCTGAGAGATCTAATTGTCTTAAGTTTGTGAATGGTTTGAGGCCTGAGATCAAGAAGGCTATGGGTAATCAACATATTACACGATTTTTTGAGCTGGTTAACAAGAGTAGGATCTACGATGAGGATAGTAGATATTGTGCTGCTCATTATAAGGCTTTGAATGATAATAAGGGAAAAGGGAAATTCAAAGGAAAGTCGTATGTGACTCTTGTTGGTAAAGGGAAACAAAAAGCGGGTTATGATAAGAAGCTGAATGGGGGAGGAGCTCCTACTCTGGTTAGGTGTTACAAGTGTGGTGTTGAAGGACATCATGCTCCTGAGTTCATAAGTGTTGATGTGAACTGTTTCAAGTGTGGCAAGTTAGTTACAAGTCTCATGATTGCAGAGGTGGTGCGAGTGTGACTTTCTATAACTATGGCGAGCAAGGTCACATTATTTGCAAGTGTGACAAGCCGAAGAAGGAACAAGATAGAGGGAAAGTGTTTCCTTTATCTGGTTCCGAGACTGCTTCTGAGGATAGACTAATCTGAGGTGCGTGCTTTATTAATGGTACACCTTTGACTGTTATTATTGATATTGTTGCGACACATTCTTTCATTTCTTTAGATTGTGTTAAGAGATTGAATCTTGAGTTATCTGATATGAATGGCAGTATGGTTATTGACACTCCTGCTATGGATTCAGGGACTACTTCATATGTGTGTTTGAGTTATCCACTGAGTATTTTTGGTAAAGACTTTGGAGTTGATTTAGTGTGTCTTCCATTAGATCAAATTGATGTTATTATTGAGATGAGCTGGTCAGAATTCAATCATGTTTATATCAATTGTTTTGACAAGACGGTTATTTTTCTTGATTCTAGTTTTGAGAGATATTTTTTTATGTCTGCCAAGCAAGTGAATGAGTCTGTGCAGGATGGTGTTGTGTTAGCTTTAATGGCAACATTGAATGTTGGTGGGAAACAAATGGTTGGTGAATTAGCAATAGTTCGTAATTTTCCTGAGGTATTTCCTGAAGATGTAAGTGATTTACCGCCAGAGCGTGAGGTGGAGTTTACGATCAACTTAGTTCTTGGAACTAGTCTAATATCAATGGCTCCATATCGTATGTCATCATCTGAATTGAAAGAGTTGAAGAGTCAACTTGAGGATTTTCTTGAGAAGAAATTCATTCGTTCTAGTGTGTCACCGTGGGGGGCACCAATTTTGTTGGTTAAGAAGAAATAAGGTACTATGAGGTTATGTGTGGATTATAGACAACTGAACAAGGTGACTATCAAGAATAAGTATCCACTTCTGAGGATCGATGATTTTAAAGATCATTTGGTTGGTGCAAGTGTGTTTAACAAGATAGATTTGAGGCCTGGGTATCATCGGATTCATGTGAAGGCTGAAGATATTCAGAAGATTGCTTTTAGAACAAGGTATGGTCACTATGAATATTTTGTCATGTCGTTTGGTGGAACCAATGCACCTGGTGTATTTAAGAAATATATGAACACGATTCTTCATCAGTATTTGGATACATTTTTTGTTGTGTTCATTGATGATATTTTGATTTATTCAAAGAGTGAAGAAGATCATGTTGAGCATCTGAAGATTGTGATAATGAAAGAGAAGCAATTGTATGCTAAGTTTTCGAAGTGTGAGTTTTGGTTGAAGGAAGTGAGTTTTCTTGGGCATGTGATATCGAGAGGTGGTTGTTGTTGATCCGTCAAAGATTGAGGTTGTATCTCAATGGGAAACTCTGAAATCTATTTCTGAGATTGGAATTTTTTTTGGTTTAGCAGGTTATTATCGAAAGTTTATTGAAGGATTTTCCAAGTTATCTTTGTCGTTGACGCAATCGACTTGGAAGGGTCAAGCTTTTATTTGGACTTCATAGTGTGAAGCTAGTTTTCAAGAGCTTATGAGAAGGTTGACAACCACTCCTATTTTGATTTTTGCCTAATCTGAAAAAACTGTTTGTTGTGTATTATGATGCTTCATTGATGGCTTTAGGACATGTGTTGATGCAGAATCGAAAACTTGCAGCTTATGATTCAAGGAAACTTAAAGTGAGTGAAAAGAATTATTCGACTCATGATTTGGAGTTAGCTATTGTTGTGTTTGTATTGAAACTTTGGAGGCATTATTTGTTTGGATCAATATTTGATGTGTTTAGTGATCACAAGAGTTTGAAATATTTGTTTGATCAGAAAGAGTTGAGTGAGAGGCAGAGAAGATGGTTGTAATTCTTGAAGAATTATGATTTTGGTTTGAATTACCATCTAGGTAAAGCGAATGTTGTGGCTAATGCATTAAGTAGGAAGTCTTTTCATATTTCGATGTTGATGGTGCGAGAGTTGGAATTACTTGAGCAATTTTGAGATATGAGTTTTATTTGTGAGGAGACTTCTTCTGGAGTTAAGCTTGGTATGTTGAAGCTTACAAGTGGTATTCTTGATGATATTCGAGAAGGTCAAAAATCTGATTTGAGTTTGGTGGATCGATTGATGTTGATCAATCAAGGTCGAGGTGTCGATTTCTGGATTGACAAGAATGGTATCATGAGATGTCGTGATAGAGTTTGTGTTTCGAATATAGTCGATTTGAAGGAGAGGATTATTGAAGAAGGGAATCATAGTGGATTGGGTATTCATCTCGGAGCTACTAAGATGTATCAGGATTGAAGGAAATTATTTTGGTGGCCAAGTATGAAGAAAAATATTGCAGAATTTGTGTATTCTTGTTTGATTGGTCAGAAGTCGAAGATTGAACATAAAAGTTGTCTCGTTTGATGCAACCGTTATCTATTCCTGAATGGAAATGAATAGTATTTCTATGGATTTTGTTTTTGGTTTACCTAGAACATCGAGTAATTTTGAAGCTATTTGGGTTATTATGGACAGGTTGATGAAATCTGCTCACTTTATTCCTATGAGAATAGATTATCCAATGGAGAAGCTTGCAAAGTTGTACATTGAAAAGATTGTCAGTTTTCATGGTATTCCGTGTAGCATTGTGTCGGATAGGGATATGAGTTTTACTTTGATATTTTGGGAAGGTTTGCAAAATTCTTTAGGTACGAAGTTGCGTTTGAGTTCTGCTTATCATCTGCAAACAGATGGTTAGACTGGGAGGATGATTCATTCGCTTGAGGATATTTTGAGTGCTTGTGTATTGGAACAAGGAGGTAGTTGGGATATTTACTTTCCTTTGATTGAGTTTACTTATAACAACAGTTTCCATTCGAGTATTGGAATGGTAGCATTACAGGCTTTGTATGGTAGAGAGTGTAGGATGCCTTTGTGTTGGTATGAATCGGGAGAGAGTGATGTGGTTGGACAGGAGATAGTTCAACAGACTATGGATAAGATTAAGATGATTCATGAGAATATAAAGGCTTTACAGAGTTTCTAGAAGAGTTATCATGATAAGAGGAGGACAAAAGTAGAGTTTGAGAAGGATATCATGTGTTTCTTAGAGTTACTCCAGTAACGGGTGTTGGTAGAGCTTTGATGTCCCGTAAGTTGACGCTGCATTTTATTGGTCCTTATCAGATTTTGGAGAATATATGTGATGTGGCTTATCATGTTTCTTTTCCACTGTCGCTTGCTAATCTCCATGATGTGTTTCATGTGCATCAGTTGAGGAGATACATCGCAGATCCGTCTCATGTGTTACAATTATATGATGTACAAGTAAGAGATAACCTAATTGTGGAGACATCACCTATGTGGATAGAGGATCTGGAGTTGAAGCAACTTCATGGTAAAGATATTTCCTTGGTGAAGGTAGCTTGGGGAGGACCGGCGAGTGGAAACATGACTTGAGAACTCGAGAGTCAGATGAGAGAGTCTTATCACGAGTTGTTTGTTTGAGGTAATTTTCGAGGATAAAAATATTTCAAGTTTGTGGAGAGTTGTAAACTCTGATTTTATTTATTAGTTATTTTACTAGTTTTTATTTTATTAATTATTATTTGATATAGTAACCAATTAAATTGGTTATTTTTTGAATATATGAGTTATTTGAATTACTTGTTTGATTTTGTTTTGGGTTAGCAAGAGTGAGAATAGAAATATTAATTAATTGGGCCTTGGTATGATGGGTTAGTGTGAGCGGGTGAGATAAGCCCATTAGTAAAAACAAGAGTTGGTAAGAGAATTATAAAAAAAACAAGAAAAGAGAAGAAAGAGGAGAAGAGTAAAAAAGGGAGAAAAGAGAAGAGAAGAGGAAGAACCCTAGAAAGGATCTACATCTAAGTTAAGGGTAGGTAATATGCTTATTATGGGATTATATGAGGTATGTAATGGGTAGTAAGCATGATTAGGGATTTTGTTCTTCAATTTCTAGATTTTGACATGTTAGGGTTTGAATGTGAAATCATGAAATCGATGTTTGAATCATGTTTTGATGTTAGTAATTGATTCTATATGTTAGATATATGTTATAATATATTTAAATGATGAAAAATGGTTGATTAGGGTGGGTGTTAGTGACCTAATTCGTAGGAAGCAGAAGTTGTCTTTGCGGAATTTTTCTGTGTACAGCAGAGGCCGCTTAGCGTGCCCTGGGACTGAAAGTTTTATATTTTTTTTATTGATTGGTGGTTATGTATACTTATGATTTATAGAGTATTTCCATGAATTTTAAAATTTTATTCGATGTGTATTGGATAGGTTTTGGATGACTTTTTTATGAAAATATAACACTTGAATTATGTGTATATGTATGTTGTGAATTGATGTTAGATGGGAATAACTTGGTTTGACATTGTTTGCTATGTGTTAATATGATGTGTTGAAGTGATGAATGTTATGAGAATGCATTGTATGCGATTGATAACGTTAGATGTCTATGTTGTGCAATGGTGATGATAATTCAAATGTGATGAATTAGGTGGTGTATGCTTGTATGATTAAGATTGAGGGATGGTCTTAATTGCATATGATTGTTGAGATTTCACATGCATCATTTTTTTTCAAGAGGCAATGTTTTCTAGTTTCGTGGAGACTAGTGACTTGTCCCAAACCAGAGGGATGGGTTTGAAAGCTTGAGGGATTGGCTTTTTGGTGGTTATCTGTTTGAGGGATGGACCTGGCAGGACCGGTAAGGATAACAATTGGTACCACATGCATATTGCATTGAGTTGCATTTGACTCACATGTGTCAATATGAAATTTTGAATGGGTGTGCAACATGTGATATTGGTGTGAATGATACATTTGTGGTATTTTGTGATTGATTATCTTGAATCATGAATTGTTGAGCAATGTTGTATATGTTAATATGCGAATTATGTTAGAATATGTTGAATACATGATTATATGAAGTGTGATGAATTCAATTGATGTATGTATATTATGTATTACTTATTATTATATATTTCTATAATGATGTGAATTCTCAACCTTCTGTTGGAATGATGTTTT
Organism: Vicia faba; assembly: GCA_948472305.1. NCBI lineage: Eukaryota > Viridiplantae > Streptophyta > Magnoliopsida > Fabales > Fabaceae > Vicia > Vicia faba. The sequence goes on along the minus strand of OX451741.1, from coordinate 920,507,649 downwards.
ATACGACACCGCTCAGGTAATGAAGATAGTGGTGCTTCTTGCAAGGATTTGTCGGAGTATATAGTTCTTGTTTTATCTGCTTATTAGGTAGTGAGTCATGCTCTAGTCAAATAACACGAGAAACTTTTGAACTCATGTTGTTTTAAGAGATGTTTGTTATACTCTCTTTTATCTATGTTGTATTTTGAGATTATGTTATGAGTTGACTTTAGTGCCTAATGTTATATTATATAATTGTCATTATGGGATTTCAATTATAGGTATTATTATGAACTAGAAATATTCTGCTGCGAGATGCATATGTCTTAGTGTATAGAACATGAATTTATATGTGTGTTATGAGCATGACCTGTGTATTTGTGTTGTTGTTTTGAAGTGCATGTGGTGCCCTCTTTTATAGGCATGCTAATTTACTATGATTATACCATATAACTGCGCAGGGGTTTAAAGTGTGTTACACTGTGACTTTTTACAATTACTATGGCTTGCGACTATTTGAGTTTTTTTATAGAAAGAAATAATAGGGTGTTTAAACTAAAAGTGGCATTTATTGCTCAATTTTTAGATAGATTTAAATTGATGTCTTTTATGTGGCTAAATGCTAAGTCCGTTAATTTTATTTTGGGTCTCATGTTTGGTGGCAAAATCCTTTAGTTTGTTTGGGTTTACAGTGAGGTGTTCATACTTGTTCTGATGTTATGGTGTAAACTTTTGCGTGATCCATGATACTCCTTAAACTATAGATTTGTTTCTTATGTGTTAATCTATTTTAATTTCTTAAAAGAAAATTTTTAATTATTGCTTCATTGAATATCAGTGTAGCTCAAACTTCACGCATGTTGGAACATACACAAAAATAAGTTGGTGAATTGGTGAAAAATGATTAATTGGAGAAGATGAAGTTGGAGAGAAATTTAGAGATTATTAGAGATAGAGTAATTCAGGAGAAAAGTAAATTTTAGCATCAACACATTGTTCTAACAATTACACATTACAAGAGGTATTTATAGGATACAAGAAAAACACACTAAACCAAAATTGTCTCATAGAACAGCAGAAAAAACAGAATATCACGCAGGAAACCGGTTTCCTCAAACTGGGAAACTGGTTTCTTCTTCGAAAATTCTAAATTATAATTTTTCCAGAAGTGCTTTTCCAGATAAGTTGTTTGCTCAAAACGACCACAGCAGCTTCTATATTTCATTTAACTTATTTTAAACATCCAATACACCACCTTAAAAAAATGCTCAATATTCTTCATTCCCAAACTTCTTGAACACATCATTTGTCACACATTTCGTTAACAAATCTGCAAGTTGTTATTCGCTTTGACAGTATCCTAACCTCAATTGGCATGTATACACCATTTCCTCAAGTAATGAAATCTCATTTCTATATGCTTTCTCCGTCCATGTGCTATGGGATTCCTTACAGGATTAATGGCTGAAACATTGTCAACCAAGAGTGTGACAGCTTTTTCAACTTTATTGCCCAACTTCTTCAATAGATTCACAAGCCACACAGCCTAACACACACACATCGACACAGCGATATACTTGGCTTCACAAGAAGAGAGTGCCACCACAGGTTTCTTTTTTGAGCACCAAGAGATTGGAGTTCCGCCGAACATAAAAACATAACCAGTCGTAGACTTTGGATCTTCTGTCTCTCTGCACCAATTGGAATCTGTATAACTGAGTAACTCACATTTTTTTCTTGTATCAGCTGTGGGAAAGAGAATTCCATAGCCAATAGTTCCTTTTATGTATCTTAGGATCCTCTTAACTGCTTCCAAGTGATACACTTTCGGTCTCTTCATGAATCTACTTGCAATACCAACACTAAACACCAAATTTGGCCGCGTATTACATGAGTAACGTAATGATCCAATCAACCTCCTATATTGAGTTGGATCCACTTATTTCTCATTATCACTTTTGGACAGATACAACCTTTCTCCAGTCGATGTTATGGAAACATTATAATGCTCCATATCACATCTTTTCAAGATATCAAGTGCATACTTCCTTTGATACATAAGCAGTCCCATCTTTGACTTATGGAACTCTATACCAAGAAAGTGTTTCATTAAGCCAAGGTCACTCATCTCAAATTCTTCCATAAGCTCACTCTTGAATAAACATTCACTTCATTACTTCCCGTGATCAATAAATCATCCATATATAAGCAAAGTATGATCACATCCTTGCTTGCACCCATCTTCACATAAACACCATTTTCTGATACACACTTCTTGAAGCCAACCTCAACTAGAAAAGCATAAATGCCTTTGTTCTAATCTCTAGGAGCTTGTTTCAAACTATAAAGTTCCTTCTTCAATTTGTATACTCTTCTCTCTTGATTTGTCACCACAAAACCAGGGAGTTGTTCTACATAGACTTCCTCCTCAAGTGGACCATTCAAAAATGTGGATTTTACATCCATTTCATACATTAACTAGTTATTGTTATTCACAATACCAACAACCAGACGTATAGTTTATAATCTAGCCACAGGAGAAAAAACCTCATCATAGTTTATACCTTCTCTTTGCAAAAATCCCTTCACAACTAGGCGAGCCGCATGCTTGACAATTTTGCGTTTTGGATTTTCCTTCACTTTATAGACCCATCTCACTCCTATTGGATTTTTCCATTCCAGTAGATCGACCATCTCCCAAGTACTGTTTTTTTAATTAATTCCAGCTCCTTTTTCATTGCACACACCCACTTTGTATTGCTTAATACCTCATTCGTGCTTACAGGCTCAGATTCAGTCATAAGCGCAAAGTAAATAAGATCACCATATCGAAGCCTCTAACGTAGACCTCTGCATCTTGTTGGTCATCTACTGGATTCACCATTTTCAACTTCGACAGGCTGCAGAACTGTTTCTACAGAATGCTGATTTTCTGCATTTTCTGGTGGAAATCGATTTCCAGAAATAGGGTAGCTGGTTTCTGCTTCCAAAAAATCAGTTCCAGTGGCTTTAGGATGTAAAAATCGTGTTGGAAATCAGTTTCCCTCATCTAGGAAACTGATTTCCTGTACTTTCATGGACTTTTTTCTGCTGTCAAACACCTGCAACTCGTCCACAACCATATCTTGACTTATCACGACCTTCTTGCTATTGACATCAAACAATTTGTAGCCTCTGATAGGATGATAACCAACAAGTAACATCATCTCCCATTTTTCATCCAACTTCTTTCGAAGATGACCTGAAATATATCAAAATGCAACCAAACTGGAAACTTTTAAATCACTCAAGCTTGGTTTAAAACTAGACCATACCTCTTCTAGAGTTACTTTATTAAGCTTCTTTGTAGGGAACCTATTCAACAAATAGGCGGTTGTAGACACGGCTTCACCCCACACCTCTTTCGATAAATTTTTACTCTTTAGCATGCTACAGACCGTATTCATTATGGAACGATTTTTCCTCTCAGAAATACCATTTTGTTGAGGCGTATAAGGTGGCACAACCTCACGCATTATACCTTTCTCATCACAATCATTGCCAAAATCACTCGAGGTATACTCACATCCACCATCGGTTTTGAGAATTTTCAACTTGTGACCACTTTGCTGCTCCATCATGGATTTAAAATGTTTGAACACATCAAACACCTCATATTCCCTCTTGATTATATAAATCCATATCATCCTAGTACAATCATCAATAAAAGTGACAAAGTACCTATTTCCACCATACAAGCCGATTTGCATTGGTCCGCAAACATTCGAGTACAACACCTCAAGGTGATGTTTGGTCCTATGATCTGCATCCTTGCTGAAACTATCCTTGTGTTGCTTCCCTTAAACACACTCATCACATATCTTAGCTGGAACATTGATCTTAGGCAGTCCGGTCACCATACCATTCCTTTGTAACGCGTCGAGGTCTCGAAAATTGAGATGTCTGATAAATGCTTAATTCATGTTAAAATTTCCTATTAAATTATAGCATTTATCTTACTTAAATGACAAGTTTTTAACATAAAAACCTCAACTAATGAATACAAGTGATATTGTGCAAGTCTACTTTGGTTTTGATGTCTTTGGTGCAGGTTTTGGCCCTTAAAGAAAAATCTAAAAACAGGTACTTCGCTAAGCGAAAGTTGCAGCGAACAGTTCACTTAGCAAACTTCTGGTGAAGTGAAGGCAAAAGAAAATCAGCTAAATTTTCCAGCAGCGAGGAACAGCAAAGCAAGTTTGCTTATGGAATCAAGCATTCTCTTAGAGAAATAGGGCGGTCAAAGAAAGATATTTTGAAAAGACTTCAGGCTGAAGAAAGTAACTTCGATAAGCAAGCATCACTTCGCTTAGTGAACTTTTGGGGTTTCTTGAAGACAATTTGATTTGAATTCTTAATGAAGAAGTAAAAGTTTGCTTAGAGAAGTATAGTTCTCTTAGCGAACTCAGGCGTCCAGAACTGCTATAAATTGACCAGAACTCAGCACAATCAATTCATTCCAAATTTTATCACTTGTAATAGCATAATACATCATCTATAGTAGAATATGTGTAGAGGAGATTGTAAGGAGAAGTAGGTGGATTTGCATCAAGAGTCGGGAAATTATCGTGGATGTCGTTTCAACTCAATTCTCAATTTGTGCTTCAAACTACCATGAGTAACTAAATCCCTCTCTTGTTAGGATTGGTTGTAGTTCGTCGAGATAGTATGTGTTTTCTTTAATCATGGTGTTCTATTAAATTTATGTTTGAACCATTATAGTTTTTATCTTTATTTCACCGTTTATTTCATGGATTGAATTGATATTGACAAGTACGGTTCTAATCTCCATCCAAGATAACAACTATTAAACTCTAGATGCTAGACATAGATTTAGGTTTAATATTCACTAAAAGTATCGAACCTTAATGCTATGTATTGTTTAATAGACTGAGAAATCATCGATTAAACCATAAGGTAGAAATCGCATCAAAGTTAAGACATGAACTTTGTTTTTGTTCGATACGTGATGATAATGAAACATTCTTAAATTGTGTGTAACTTATATGATATTTGCATATTGAATCGGAAAATGAACACCAATTCTTGATAGGTCTATTTCTCTTAAACTTATCTTTCATATTTTACGTATTTTACTTTTCGTCACTTATAAACCAAACAAATTTTGAAACTTATGCTTAGATATATAGAAATTGTTGAATAGTTTTGATATCGCTCCAATCCCTGTGGATACGATAAAACAATACTTTCATTTGATTATACTCAACATCAATGTCCAAGACGATAATGCCACAAACACTCATCACAACTTGCCTCTGTAGAAATACACAGATGTTCCATCACTTTCAACTCTATCTTGAAAGTCTGATTGGCAGCCATGGGTGCTCTAAGAACCAAAACACCGTTTCGGTCCAAAATGCACAAAACCTTGTTTTCCCTGCAAATTATGTAATTCTTATCAAGAAATTGGCCAATACTCAATATATTACATTTAATTCTAGGGATGTATAGCACATCTTTGATCAAGAAATGAGTCCCATCCTTCTTCATGATCAAAATATCATCGACATTGACGGCCGTTATAGTGGTGTCATCCGTGAATTTTACTTTATTCTTTGTAGCTTGATTGATTTTGAAAAACCAATCCTTTCTACCTGTCATATGCGTTGAAAAACCGGAATCCAAGTACCACTCATCACTGCCTTGGACTCCATCTCAAACGATTACTATTACATTTTTCTCCTGGCCCGTTTCTGCATCTTTTTCTACACTGCAGACGCTACTGCCCAGCCACTGACCGCTGCTACTGCTGTTGTCCAACAGCTTTTCCTTGCCATATTTCTCCTCTATTACCATGACCATAAGTGTGTTATCATCATCCACCTGTTGTCGAGCTACCTTAGCCTCATCTCTTTGATTTTCTCTCGATTTTGCATTCCATTCCTTTGCAAAATGCCCAAGCTTGTGACAATTGTAACACTTCACACCACTCTTATAAAACTTTTTGGTGTTGTTACCTTGACACTACCTTTGGAGCTGCTCTCACCTCTTTGCAGCATCGAAGACCTTGAATTTTATGACTCTTTTCCACCAAAATTTTGAGAATTTGTCTTCCCTTTTGAATACCATTTTCCTTTCGATCTCTTGTTCTTCTCATTGAACTGTGCTTGAAACACAATATCCACTTTGGCCTTGTCATTTCCTCTTTCATCCATCCTTTGTTCATGAGCCTCTAATGAGCTTTAAAGCTCCTCCTTGCTCAATGTAGGAAGGTCCTTTGATTCTTCGATTGCAACACAATGTTGTCAAATCTTGACGTTAAAGAACGTAAGATCTTTGCAAAAATATTCTGCTCTAACACAATTTCACCATAAGACTTCATTTGATTCAAAAAAACGTGTTATAGGCGTAAGGTAATCATTGATCGATTCTTTCTCTTCCATTTGGACCAGCTCGAACTGCCTCTTGTGATTTTGTACCTCACAACCTTTGCTTTATCAGCCCATTCATAAGCTTTCTTCAAAATCTCCCACGCTTGTTTCGTTGACGTGCAATCACCAACCTTTTCAAAGTTGTCATTATCGATGCAAGAATGTATCAAGAAGAGTGCCTTGTAGTATTTCTTCTTCTCTTCGGTTGTACCCAAAAAATTTCCCTCTTCATTTTACCTTACATGGCTTGTGTGTCATCGTATGCATTCATGCACTTAGATAGGACCAAGGTCTTCTTCAAGCAGTAGAATTTGATTGTGTTGACAATCAGTACGAGATACATCTCATATCATATTTCTTCTATTGGTTTGAGCTACTAAGTCCTCTATAGGCTTTGTGACGTCTCAAGTTGAGTCTTTGTGTCATCAGAGATTTTAAGTTTGCAAGGGTTTTAAAGGTTTGAGTAATTAGAATTTGAGATTATTGAAGACTTCCTCTTTCATTACGCTTCAAGGTTTTCATCTTCAAGTTTCTTTCAAAAGACTCAAGTTTTTACTTTCACCTTCAAGGCCAGGGAATTGTCTTTAAAGTGGAATAAATGCAAAGCATGATGCAAGAGATGAAATTGTGGATTCATATTGTGATCAAGACAGATTTGTCGTTTCAATTGCAATAAATTGTGGGTTTTGAGAATTTGAAGTTAAGGATTCAAGAGAATTTAAATTTGTGAATGAGGTTTGAAATTGGAGGTTCATTTGATCTTATGTCATAAAGTTTAAATTCCAAATTCCAACTTAAAATGTTCAAGGAATGCTTTCATGACTCAAAATCCATATCATTCTTTCATCATCCATTTTTTAAATTAAAAAAAAAATCAAAATCTTCTCAAAGTTCATCATTCGTCATTATTCGACCATAGTTAACAAAATTTCAATCTTCATTCAAATTACTTATTCTTCAAATAGTTTCTACAAAGTTTCACTTTATTTTCAAATATCGTTCAACACATTTGCAAAGTCATGATCATTACAAATATTGTTCAAGATATATTCATAAATAATTACAACTTCAAGGTCAAAGTTCAAATACAAGTTTTTTCTTACAAAACCAAATCAAATGCTTTCTACATCCTAAAAGACTCTATTCTTCAAGTTTATTCTTCAAGATTATTTATCCATCAATATTCATATTCCCCTTCAAACTTATCCAAGCCATGCCACGATTTCCCTTGCCATCTTTCTCCCATTAATCCATTATTTTCTCACATGAAACAAAAGAAAAGAAATTAGTTAGCAACATAAATTTCAAACATGAACATAAACATAAATCTTTAAAACAAGTTTTTCATGATTTCATCATTTGGGATTTTGCGTAAGGAATCAGAAAATAAAGGGTTGTTTCTCAGTAAAGCCTCATAAATCAGTTTTCAAATTATGGGCCAAACTCTCTACTACAAATCACAAAAGTTATTTTTGGCTCACAATAGAAGGGAAAAGTCACTATAGTAAAACAGAAGTGCAAACAGAATTCCATCACAATCCATCCCAATATGCAAAATAATTGCAAAGCCCAAAAGCCTCATACAATGTTGTTCTATCATTGGCCTAGAAACATGCCTATTGAAAATCACAAAATAAGTTTGGTTCACAATAAGGAAAGACTAATCAAATCAAAATTTCAAATTCAGCATCATGTTTTTACGCAAAAGATTAAAGGCCTCATATTGATTCATTTCAATAAAAAATCAGAATTGCAAAATCAAATCACATTATAATGCGGTGGGAGAGTTGACTGTTATACTGGTTTTACGTTTGTATTTGCAAATGTTGCGGTAAGCAAGAGTCGCCACCGAATTTTCTTTTATCCAACAAAGGAAAAGGTGAAAAGAACAGAAAAAGACCTTTCGAGATTAATTCTGAGTAAGGGGGTAGATTATGGAAAGGGAAGGTGTTAGAACCCTTTCCATCTGTAGTTATCTACGGGCTCTTAGATGCTTAGCTCATTTTGAAATACCTTGTGCTTTGTGTGTTTCAAAAATTATTTTTGAAAGCGCCTTAGTGCGTCGAACTTTGTAATGTTTCTCGGAATAGTAGAGAATGTATGCAAAGTGTTTGAAAATGTTTTTGAATGAAGTTTTGGGTAAGTGTAAAAATTGTTTGAGCAAGCATCTAACAATTATCTAATTTACTCGAAAGGTTGTTCTTTTCCTCATTTCCTTTAGACGGTGATATCCTACTATTAGTGAGTAGGTAGCCCTAGTCGTTGGACGTTTGAGGGACATTCGAAGGGACGTTTATACAGTCACAAAGACAATTGGGCAAGAAACTTTAGTAACTACCCTAGGATTTTAAGATCATACCGAGGCAACATCGAGAGGGTCATCGAGGTACTTATGATCTTTAAACCAAAGGGTAGCCCTTAAAATCTCTCACGTTTCGAGAGATATGACAGTTCATCTAAAGGCAACCGAAGTAAGGATACCCTAGAGGTGCGCATGTACAATTGTATTTGTATTCAGTTATTTTTGTCTCTGCATTAGGTTTGCTAGAGTTTTGTTTCATTCTTGCCATAAATTCCTAGTTAGCATGCATCTAAACAGTTAATAATTTGCAGAAATTAAAAGTGCGGAAATATAAATCTAACTATTACAAGGCTTCAGGGAGGGGGATTATTACAAGTCCAAAACTTGAGGGAAAATAAAGAAAGTAGTAAAGTAAAAAGTCCTAATTATAGTCTATTACATCCCTAAGAAAATACATTAGTATAAAAAAAGTGCAAAAGTAAATAACGCGTGCGAAATAGAAAAGACGTCTAACCCTAAAATATTTCTAAGTTAAAAGAAAACTATTTTTTTGTTGTTTTTATTTATTTGAAAAATGGTTTAAGTAAAACTAACTAACCTAAATTTAGATTTAAAGAAAAAAGTTAATTTATTAATGAGAATGGAAATTTTAAAGAAAATAAATAATTCTAAGTTTTTTTTTGTTGGTATTTTTAATATGAAAAGAAAATGAATTAAAATCCTAAGTTCTATTAATTTTAAATTAAAGAAAATGGTTTAAACTATTATTAATTAATTTACAAAATTAATTTAATTAAAAAAACCTAAAACTATATTTTTTATGATTTTTTCTTATTTTACATTGTTATTAAAAAATGATTAAAATAAATAAATAATTAAAACAATTAAATAAAAGAAATGTGAAAATGGGCCTGATAGCAAAAGAAATAGAGGGGGTATGCTTTAAAAACGTTATGCCCAAACAAAATAGAACCCAGGAGTTGTGCTGGATCCTATATTGCCAGCCCTTGAAAGTCTACCATGAAGCTGCATGTTGAGGCGCTTGGATCTGGATCATATGGTGATGACTTCATGGTACATGGTGAGTACGCTTGGCTTTGAAGTTCTTGATCTTCAAATATAACATGAGAAAAATAGAAAGGTTGAATCCTGGGATCGAACCCAGGTCCTCTAGCCTTACACACGCGCCTTTCACCACCCAACCATTTAACTCAACTGTTATTATATTAAAAAATAATAATATAATGGAATCAAGTATCAGATCCTAGTCAATAAAACGCAGGCATAACAAAATTTAAATGAGCCAATAAGATCACATGATATTTCCACGCCTGCTCCCAACGAAGTCAATAAGTCAAAGACGCCGGAGGAGATCTTCGGTCAACTTCTCCAGGCATACAAAAATGGGATCCACGATATTAAAGGCTTTAAGTCCACAATCAAAGGCCTATTCCATACAAAATCTCCTCCTGAATCCAAATCTGACCTTAGTTTTAATAGATCATGCCTTAATCATTTAGTTCACACCAAGATCCAGATTATACCCTAAACATAGAAAATCCTTGTTTGAGCATATATCCTTTCATGTAATACGTTAGAAACAAGCAGAAAGATGACATGAAAATGAAAATGTGAATTAGAATCATTTATATTGCATGTATTAAAAGATTCAATTATTTGAATTTTACCAAACGGAGACGATTTGGTTGGCAGGTTTCAGTTAGCTTCAAGTGTGGGTAAGGGATAGTATGGCTTCCTGGGAACTTCAGGGATGGAGTGGTGAGGTTTGTTTTGCACGAGGAAGCTTGCACTATGTGTTTCAAATTTCACAAGTTTCGGAGTTTTTTGTAATTTTGGTGTGGTGATTTGAGATACTGTCTGCATATGGAGTTCTTGCAGATATGTTGCTTAAATAGAGGAAGTGAAGGTAAGGAGGAAACAAGGAAAGAATCATGGCATTAAGGCTATGTTTTAAAGCCATGATCACATATTTGGAAAAATGCCATAAGTGAATATTCTTGCCAATTTTCTATCCTTGCACGAAAATGGGAAGTTTTTTGTCTATTAACAATTGTATTGGGCTTCAAATAAACCAATCCATGCGCTAGCCCAAGTATTTTTACAATTAATTTGATTTATTCTTGAGTTTAATTGAATAAAATCCAAATAAATAAAATAAAAAATCAAGCCTCTGCATGAATGTGTTTAGGGGTTATTAGACATGTCTTGAACATTTTTAGGCCCAAAAAGTTAGGCCCACTAGCTTGAAAAATGAATTTGCCCAAAGTTGACTTTATGTATTTTCTTGAAAGTTGCCCAACTTGTGCAAGCCATAACTTGCTCAATTTGTATCCAATGATGATGATCTTGGACTTTTTGGAAAGCCCAATATGTCTACTTCAATATCTCCTTTTATCAATTTTTCATTTGAATATTTTACCTTGATGTAAAAGGTCTTGGCAAAAAGTGTCTTTTTTTGAATTTTTGAAAATGACATGTAATGTATGAGCTTGTATCTTTCAAATGGTACATTTATTGAACTTGAGAATAAAATAGAAGTTGTAGGGAATTGGATTCTATTCAAAATGAGCTTTGGTTGGGGAAAAATGGATGAAGTATGTGAAAGTTATGCCTGGTCAAAGTTTATTTGAGTTTTCCTATAGAAACCCTAATTTAGCAATTCTTGACTTTTGATAAATTAAGAGTATTTCTTGAGGAATCATGATCAAGCCTTGATCAAATGATGATCATAACTTCAACATGTTGATGTTGACAAAAAATCTTGAAGTTTGATTGTATATTGGCCACAGTTGACTTTTGACCAAGTATAGTTGATTTTCAAATACTTGAGCAATTAATTGAGCAAACTTGTAGTGCAAGGCATGAAACTTGTCATAGACATTCTTGGAGACATATTAGGGACCATGGAAATCATTTGAGACCTTTGGAGCTCACACACCTTAGTGAAAATTGAAACCCTAGTTAAAAGGCCATTGCTTAGAAGGAGAATTTGTCTGATCAATTCATGGTCGACCTTGAGCAATTGAAGACCTTAATGAACATGTCTTGAGTAAAATGGGAGGGAAAATTTTGGGGTACAACACACAGGCCTATAATTCTACTGCAAATCTCAAACATCTATTCAAAAAAAGCTCGTTTGGTTCACAGCAAAAGCACAAACTTACGTACTGCACAAGTACAAAATCAAAAAGTCAACAAGCAACAAGTACAATTTCAAAAAGAAGCATCACAGAAAACCAGAAAGATCATCAAAGACAACAAGCAACAAGTACAGAAAATTAAATCAAGCCACCAACAACTATAAAACATCAAACCAGCAAGCAATATAACAGAAGTGACAAATCCAATACAAGTTGAACAAAGTCGTTTATCTCAAGCCAGTTTCAAAGTCAAACTCTTCATGGTTTACAAACAAAGTTCATAGTATATAAAGGATAGAGGTAGCAGTTCACAAAAAAAGGAGAGAGATAGAGAAACAGAGTCGTAGCAATACACAAACCCTTGAAACTTGTCTCAATAAACCAAGCCCACAATTCATACGAAATTTAAAGAAGCAGGGCCGCAAAACCATACAAACCCTATTTTCAGAACCCCTTTCAAGAAATCTTTCACGGAATCTCACAATATATAAAAAAATAGTCGTAGCAATAAACAAAAACCCAATCTTGTTTCATCATTTTCCTAAACCCTTTTGAAATTCACGAAGATGAAGCAGACAAAATCGTGAGCAGAAAATAAAAAGAAAGATTGGAACAATCTCATTGAGTGGTAGAAAACGCGTTTCCTTCTTCTCCTTCCTTTTAAATTTCATTTTTCCTTCATATTTTATTGTTCATCGCACAATGTCGCGCTTAGGGTTTCCAACCCCCCCCCCCCCTTAGATCTAGGCTAGATCTTAGATTTTCTATCAAAACAAGTCACTGATTAATAATCAGAGAAGAGAAAGGAATCAAACGATGTAAAAAAATTCATGATCGGAGCCTCGCCGCCTCCGTGGAGGCAATTTCTGACGTTGCCATTTATTCGTCTCATGTTGAGATTTGACAGAGAGAACGAGAGAGAATTTGGAATAAGAGAGAGAGTATTTTTGATAAAATGATTAACATTTTCTATTTTTGTTATTTTATTTGTTTTACTAACAATTGTTAAGGCCCATTCTAAATCCACCTTCAAGCCCAGTCAGGTCCACTCACGCACCCCCTAATTCTTTTTCTCAAACTCTTTACAGCCAGCCCAACTCCATCTCCACTCGCGCAACCCCCCCCCCCCCCCCCCCCCATTTTACTTTTGTTTATACCATTTTGTTATGGGCATTCCCCAACTCCATTCATAAACCCATCGAAGTTATTTTCAGCATACCCTCTGATCTGCTTACAAACACACGGGCCAATATTCTTTTTTATTTATTTTTACTTCTAACAAAAAATATGTTTGGGCCTAATTTTTTTACTATTTTCTAACACCCTTTCCTATTTCTTAACCCCTGGCCCATATTCTTTTCTTTTTACTTTATTTTACTTTTTATTTATTTTCTTTAATATAAAATATATAAAAATATATTTTTCTAAATAATTATACTAAAACTTTTCATTTCATTTTTTATTTCTTATTTTATTTTGTATGGACAAAAGACCTAAAAAAATATTTTCTTAACAAATTAATTTCTTTTCTTAATTAAATTAAATTAGACTTAGGGTTTAACCAAATTAGATTTTAGGTTTTGTTAAATATTTAATTAACTTATCTTATAATTAATTAGTTTAATTAGGAAACCTCTCCTATCAAAAACCATAAAAAACAATTTTCTTTTCTCTTTTCTTTATCTTTACATTTTTGTACATTCTACTACTTCTCATTATAATTTATGTAATTTTCAAATCCTTGTAATAGTAATTAGGATTTTATTTACTTGCCTTCCCCATTTTTAATTTGTACCTCTATCCCCTAAAGTATTGTAATAGCGTATGACTTTTAATTTCCGCAATTTATCGCTTTCCATATTATTACTAGTAATTAGGGTTTTTATGGCAAGACAGAAAATCAAGCATTAGAAAACCCTTATTCAAGACAAGTTAAATGAAAACAATACACTTTGCACACTTGCACCTCTAGGGTTAACCCCCACTTGTTGCCTTAGATTAAAACAATCATGTCCCTCGAACGTGGGATACTTTAGCAAAGATCCTCGATTACAAGATCGTAGTCCCTCGATGACCCTTCGATGTTGCCTTTGATAAACGATCTTAGTCCCTCACAAAAAATTGTCAAGGTATCATACAATGTTGCCTTCTGTGATTGTACGATGACCCACACCTGTCCCTTCACATCTAATGATTAGGATCTCTACCAATAAATGATAAACAAGCACTATCCAAAGGAGGAGGAGAAGAAAAAAGACTTTCTTTTGAGTAGGTAGAATGCTCGTAGTTTCTTGTTCACAAACATTTCAAAACAAACATCTTTCAAACACACGAACACTTTCATGAAATATTTTCAAAAGTCAACACTTTATATACATTCTTATAGAGACGAGAATTATTACAAAGTTCTCCTAAACGAAGGTACTTTTGAAAAATAATTTCAAACAAATACATTTACAAAGAATTTTCAAAGTGAGCTAGAAACTAAGAGCCCGTAGATAACTATGGATGAAAAGGGTGCTAACACTTTCCCTTTTCATAACCTACCCCCCGAACTCAAGAAAATTCTCAAAAGTTATTTCCTGTTCTTTTCACCCTTTCCTTTATTGGATAAAAGAAAAGTCGGTGGCGACTCTTGCTATCCGCAACCGTTGTGATAAAACGCATAACACCCAAGTCAGTTCTCCCACCATATTACATAACTGGCGAATCTCCTGGGGATATACTTAAAAGTGGGGTTACCTTAGAGATTAGTTCACATTTAAATGCTTTCATTGTTTGACTTGCTTGCTTTACTATTAAAAGGGTTGTTTGGATTTTGAATAGATCCTCTACCAGGATCTGCGGGCATTATTAGGTAAGTAGCAATAGATCGTGGAGACTGTACTTCATAGACCGATATGGTTAAAGCGATGGCTATGTTAGTGTGACACATTTGTTTGTACCTGTATCCTTTGTGTTGAATCAAGGAGAATACGGGGCCGCTGTGTGTTATCATGAAGCACTAACTGACCGTAGAACCTTTAGTTGAACAACTTGGCCATTAGGAAGTAGTGAGATAGCCGACTTCAGTGGAAAATTGGAGATTGGTTGATACTCTATACTACACTCATTGAGATCGAACTTTTAGGATATTCCAGCCGCAAGAAAAGATTGATTGTGCTGAGACAATTCCCGATGAAGAAAGATCAATGATATTTAGATTCCCTATAACCCGATTACTTTTTAGGACAGGTTAAACCAGCTAAAACTTCAAGAGAGTACTTACCTAAAAAACCCATGCAAGCCTAAACCTAAGGACTTGTTTGCTTTTCTTGTGTTTGATTATTTGTTCATAGCATCATGACATCATGCCATAGCATTTTCACTAACCATTTCAAGGACCTAGGGATTTATCTTTGTTCTGTTTTATAGGATATGGCTTCCACTTGCAGAAATACCATCTGAATCGGCTTTGTAAAGGTGCCTCCTCAACTCAAAGAGTTAGCATCAAGGGTTCTTGAGAATTGTTCGTTCACCAAGAGATATGGTCGACTTCTCAACTTGGATACCTCAAGATTTGAAGATAAAATGATGGGTGTGCTCTTTTAATTCTTTGACCTTAATCATCATTGTTTCCGTATTCCTGATTATCAATTGGTGCCCACAATGGAAGAGTCTCTCAACTATTGGTATTGCCTATTCTTGATCAAATTCCTTTCACCGATCTAGAGAAAGCGCCACGACCTGAGGATATTGCATCAACCTTACATTTTTAACGGTCTGGCATTGTAGCCAATTGGGAAACAAGGAGCGGAGTCAAGGGTTTCCTAGCTAAGTTTTTGATATAAAAGGCTCAATTGTTTTGGGATGCTCTGGATTTGCAATATTTTGAAGAAGTCTTGGCTCTTCTAATATATGGTTTGGTACTTGTTGTACCCCAAAATTTTCCCTCCCATATTTCATTCATGATATTATCCTAGAATTTCTCGAATACTCAATTTGGCTCAGAAGTTGATCAGACAGACTCTCTTCCTAGGCAGTAAGTCAACAATTAGGGTTTAGTATTTTTCAAGAAAAAATGAGTATTCAAAGTTTAAAATTGTCTTTATGGTTCCTCATGTATTCTCAAGGATGCTTGTGCCAAGTTTCAAGCCTCGAATCACAAGTTTGCTCAGCCAATGGTTCAGATGACTGAAAATGAATTACAATGACCCAAAAAACGACCTTTTGCAAGATCAAGTTCAAACGATTGTAAACTCTTCATTATTCGATATTTTTGATCGTCTCTTTTTGCTTATGACTCTCCTTAACGTCATCTCCAATTTCTATTCACAAGTCAAGAGCTGATTACGTGCAAAAGATCATTAGAAAAATTCTAGTACTTTAGAGGTCTTCTGCAAATTTGACCTAATCACAAGAAACTCTTGTCCAATTTTCGAGGCTCATAATTTATTCAATTTTCAATATTCTGAAGCAATTATTTTTGCAAAGTATCACAAATAGCATTGTATATGATATTACTTCAACGATCAAAGTCAAAGTGCGCTTGGAAGACCATGAAATTTATTGAAATTTTATAGGAATTTCTTGACTTTAGAATGTTATTAACTTCTAGATGTTGATCATTATGTTGAGATAATTCATTCAAAAAAGAGTTTGAGTTTGAAGGTTCATGGATAGTTTGTTGTTTTGTACTTCAAATTGTTTGTGTTTGAACGATAACGATTATTGGATCGAAGTGGGATTTTGATCAAAATCCTTAAAGGCAAGATTCGTAGTATTGGCTCGTATTTCAAGTTACTATGAATTGAAGGTATGGATTTTAATGAAGAATATTCGAGGATCCATTCAAATAATTCTTTTCACTTCGGCTCAATTCAAGCATGTGAGGCATAATTCATTCGTATGGATTTGTCTTTGCTTCAAGATATTCAAAAGGATCAATATGCTTATGGCACAAGTTTGATATATTTGAAAAAAATTCATTCATGTGAATGGTTTCGAATTCAAGGCAAGGCATTCATCAATTTCAT
This sequence comes from Vicia faba, assembly GCA_948472305.1. Lineage (NCBI taxonomy): Eukaryota > Viridiplantae > Streptophyta > Magnoliopsida > Fabales > Fabaceae > Vicia > Vicia faba. The sequence goes on along the minus strand of OX451741.1, from coordinate 920,490,764 downwards.
TCATCTTCGTTCAAATTTCTGAGCTTTATTCAAATACAAGATTCAATTCAAGTTCCTCACATCTTAAGTTCATCAAGAGAGTTTGTTACAAAATTAAACTTTGAATAAAATTCATCATGATACAAGACTTTTGAGTTTCCAAACTCAAAATACTTTCAAAATTACATAGAATTTCCTAAAGTTCTAAACCTATGCTAAATGACTCTAAGTCTCATGAACTTTTATGCCATTTAAAGCTTGTTACAAACACTTTTCTTTAGTCCCCAAAACAGTCCAAAAGAGAAAAATTGACAACAAAACATGTTGTTATGCTTGCTGCCACCAACTGCAAAAACAGCCCCACAAACCAACCTTGCTGCCCATAACAGTTTGCAATACTACACACACCAGTCCCAAACCTGCACCAAATAGCCCAAAGTTTTCACACAATTAGCAATACGAAAACTGCAGCAAAAAGCAATAAAACAGTATGCCAAATTTGTTGGAAAAAACTCATTAATTTTCCCCCCTAAACCCACTGCAGTTGAATATAAAACAGGGAAGCCCTGTATGAAAAAGGGGGGAGGGAAAGAAATCGAAAACATAAAAAAATTAGAGGAGAGGGAGAACACACAGAAAATTCAAGAAGGACGAAATTTTAAAGACATACAAAAAATCCAGCAAGAAGAACATAGAAAATTCAAGAGAGAAACTTATTGTTTTTTTAGAAGCCCCATCGGAGAGGCTCTGATAGGTATTTTTTTCTTCCTTTCTATTTCTTTCTGCATAGCTCTTTTCATTCACATATTTGAGTCTTCTTTGCACAACTTCTATGCCATGTGATCATTTGATTTATTATTATACTATATTTGTTTTGGTTGCTGCAACATTTAGAAATGTTAGAACAAGTAGTAGCAATAATCACAAAGAAAAAATAGAATAAAAACAGTTTAATATAAACTTTCAAAACCTCACAACATCGCCCTTCAATCGTCTGCTTTTTCTTTCACCTCTCTGCTACAAATCTGCAACAGAACGAACAACAATATCATCATCTCATCAACACAGCTATCACAAATTCACAGAAATTTCGAAACAACCATTTACGAATTGCCTCAACAACATCAAACCAATTTGTTACGAACTCCCTCTGTTGTACCATTTACATAGACCCAACCTGCCCTTACCACACAACAGTACCATTAGGAATGAATTCATAAACAAGCAGTAAATAACCAAATAAACTACTGAAAATTACCTCTTGGACTCCCGTGTTCATAACTTTTGAATTCCCTTTCCAATCCACCTTTAATCTCTGTTGATGCCCACTTGTGCCATCCTCTCTCCCAACTACAACTCCATCAACATTCAACAGTACACCCCTCTCCAGAATCACCATTCATATCATCTCCTTTCAGCTTAAGGACAGAAGAAAAGGATGCAACAAAAAAGATGAAATCGAAAAATTAGAGAACTGTCTTGTTGTTGAGAGAGAGGCAGACAGGAGAAGTATCATTTATTGTTGAAATCAAAAAAGAACAACAACATATGCTGAAATCGAAAAAACCTAGAAACCAAATCAAAACCCACCAACAAAAGGATTAACTTTTTATCTGCGGCTGCTAGTTTCAGAGGGTTGGGGAGTACCGTCAGTGCTTCTCAGTAAGTTTCGGTGGCGGCGGTGATTCGTGCTTCTACAGATTGAACTCATCAAGAAAAAAAAGAGAAAAGCATACGAGGATTACCGCGGGAGGAGATAGCTAGAACAACGTTCATGATGGTTCTTCTCCTACTTGTGCCGATTTTCAGGATGTTTGGTGAGGATCTGGAATTGATGTTGTTGCTTCTGTTGATGGTGTTGTTTCAATAAAGAGCGCTTCTTCAAGAGATAAGTTTGATTTGGAAAAGTTTACTCACAAAGAGATTATGGTGCCGGTAGTGATGATAAAGAGAGTTATGTTTTTGTTTCTTTTTACGGTAAATATTAGAAAGCAGAGTTTTATTGGTAATGGTAAATAACCTGGTCCCTTTTCTTCCCAAGACAAAATACGGCGCGCTTCTTTGTGCTTAGGGTTTTCAAACCCTTCTTTTCCCCTTCCCAACCGGGTCGCACCATTGGGCTTGTTGGGCCCAATCACACTATCATTTTCCCCATTTTATTTCATTAAGAGCATAGTAATAACAGATAAATATCATAGTCTAGCTGGCAAAGCTTGTATACTGCAATCAAGGAAACCCGGGTTCGACACTTCTCCAAGACATTTTTATTTTTGGTTCTAACTCTTTAGCCTTATAACAAATTAATTTAGGTTTAGTTTTAATCTTACAATTCGATTAAATAAAAAATATAAATTTCAAAATAAATTAATTAGTTTAGTTTAGGACTTTGTGAATAATTTTATTAACATTTTTTATCGTTCAGTTAGCTTTCTTTTAAATTATTTAACTTCTACACGATAAAAATTCAAAAAATATAGAATAGATCTTTATTTTCTTCTTTTCAATTTTTCTCACAAACAAAATACCAAAAATTTTATTTCCATATTTTGTTAATTAAATTTTACTTCATAGATTGTTGTAGTTTTAATTAATTGTTCGATTCGATTTGGTTGCATTGATTGTCTATTTGGAATTTTAATCGCATTGATCCATCCCCATTTGTAAAATTGTACCCCCATTCCCGAAATCTCTGTAATAGCGTAGAATTTTAATTTCCGCAATTTACTGTTTTCCTTATATTGTATAGTAATTAGGTGTGTATGATAAGATATAAAATCAATCGCTAGACAACCCTAATTAAATACAAACTAACTTGAATCAATTACACTTTTCACACGCACACCTCTAGGGTAACCTCGCTCGTTGCCTTTGAAAAAATACAGTCATGACCCTCGAATCTGGGACGCTTTAGCAAAGACCCTTCAATAAAAAAGATTGTAGTCCCTCGATGTCCCCCGATGTTGCCTTTGGTAAAACGATCTTAGTCCCTTACGAAAAATTTCTAAAACATCTCACAAGTTACCTTCTATGACTATACGATTGACCCGCGCCTGTCCCTTCACATCCAATAATGGGGCTTCTTACCAAATCAATGGTAAGATAGCAACATCTAAAGGAGGAGGAAAAGAACATTTTTAGACATTTTGAGTAGGTATGATGCTCCTAGTTGCTCACTTGCTCACAACAAAAACACTTTATACACCAACACTTTCATTTGGAACATTTTCAAAAGTTAAAACACTTTGTACGCGTTCTTATAGAAACGAGAACCATTACAAAGACACCTTTTCAAAATCACTTTCAAAAACACATTCCACAAACACCTCTTTAAACTATTTTCAAAAAATAACACTTTGTACGCGTTCTTATAGAAACGAGAACCATTACAAAGACATTTTCAAAATACTTCTGAAACTCACACCGCAAGCACATTTTCAAACAAAAGCAAGTGATCTAGCAAGCAACTAAGAGCCAGTATATAGCTACGGATGAAAAGGGTGCTAACACCTTCCCGTTTCATAACCTACCCCCCCCCCCCCAACTCAAGAAATAATCTCGAAAGGTCTTTCCTGTTCTTTTCAACCTTTCCTTTTGGATAAAAGAAAAGTCGGTGGCGACTCTTGCTATCTGCAACAATTGCGATTAAACGCAAAACAACCAAGTCAGTTCTCCCACCGTAATATAGTGTTGTTCCCTAATCTAGACCAACTTATAGATGTGAATGCGGTCAAAATTTTCCTCTCTCGTAACCCCGTGCCTACTTTGCTCGGAGACATTTTGCACTCTCTTCACACTCGTACCATGAAGAGAAGAGGGATTCTTATGTATTGCATACCATTACTGTCTAGGTAGTTTATTCCTCACCCTCCTCGATCTGTTTTGAAGAACGAACAAGGCTTAGTGTTGTACCCCAATTTTTGCCCCAAAGATCCCTTCATCATACCATTTTAATTCAATCACAAAAATATCACATTAGGGCTTTTGGTTTTTTCTCCCTATCTTTAGTTTTACTCTTTGAGGAATCACCAAGCACCTTGACTTGTTATCTTTTGTAATCATAAACATTTTGTCTTGATTTTTCCTTTTAGTTAATAAAATGCAATGTTGGTTTGTCTTGCTTATTACTAATGTAGGTAAAGAGAATGAGGCTTAGCAAGTTGCTCCATGGGTTCATGAGTTTATTTCCATGCCATAGTCAATAAAGTTTGAGAAGTTCAAACCTCATCATTAAAGTTGTTTTGGAAGAAATGGCATGACAAGGTTATTTTTGTTCACCTTATTTCAAGATTATCAAATTTGGTTCAAAAGTACAAGGGATTGATTGGAGAAGTTGTCATGCTTGGACAAGGCTTTGTTCCCATTGGTCACAAATGCATATTTCTCTAAATTTTCAAGATATGGAAGTGGTTTTGATGACTATGAGTTCTCATTTTTATCCTCAACAACTTCTATTTACAAAACATTTGTGTTGATACAAGAAGTTTGTTCAAAATTGCCAAAGTTCCTCAAGGCATTTCTCTTGATCTAGGAGCTAGGGTTTTGAACTTCAAAGAAACATATCTTGCTCATCTTTTAGTATTTTGGATTTATTCCAAAGACATCCTCATCTTAAAAAGGGTTATCAACAAATAACTTCAAAAGTTTCAAGGAGTTTTCATGTGGAATAAGCTTGATGATGAAGAAAGATTATAAGTCCTCCAGATGAACCCCTAATTTCTCATGTGTGACTTCAAATGATCATAACTTAGCCAATTATTATCACCTGGAGCCCACTCTTTTTCCATAATGATCTTGAAGATGTGAACTTTATGCCTTCTTTTATATGAAAAGTGAGAAAATGGATGGAATATTCCCTAAGGATACAAAAGATTATAGGTCATTTCATGATTTTTGGCCAACTTCAACAATTCATAACTCTCTCAATTTTTTGAGATTTTGAATGGTTCAATTTTCAAAGTGTCATTTAAGAGGTCTACTTCATGCCATCGTTTTTGGCCAAGAGAAAATTCCAAGTGGAAGGAAATGTTTAGATGGAAAACATTATAGGTCACTTTTGAAGAAAAACTTGAAATATTTCTAAGTATGGAAAGTCAACCTTTTTCCCCCAACTTTGACCCAGTACAACTTTCAGCTCAAGCATCCATTTGATTCCATTATTTTTCCATTGCAAAGCTTGTAACCTCATCTTTCTAAAGCATCAAGAATCATGCCTCAAGACCCCTTGAGCTGAGAATGCCATTGGATTGAACTTGGTAACTTGGAACTGAAGTTTCTTCATAAGTCAGAATTTAAAATTCATGTTTTGGCCTCTAAACATCAAATTAGCACGCGTTTGTGATCTAAACATGTTTAACCAAGTTGCCAAAGTGGATTAGAGCATTAAAACGCAAGGAATAGATGAGTTTTGATGGAAATCAAATCACACTTTGCTCATGTATCAAGTTCACACGATTTTCCTCCAAACTTCATCATTTCACACGCTTGAACATTCCATTTGATTCCCTATAAATAGAGGGTTATCCCCCATTCATTTCCTCAAGCTTTGAGAGCTAAAAACACTCTATTAAAACCTCACACGAGCTTGAAATTTTTGAAATCAGTTTCTGAGATTCCAGCCTTTTCCTCCAAAATTCTTTGCACATTCATCTTCCTCAAGCATCATACAAACTCTCCAGCACTTAAACCAAGCAAAATGAGCCATAACCTAAGCTATAGAAGTCCAGTTTCAGAGCTTCTTTCTTGAACTTCGAAAAGGTATAATTCTCCATCATTTGGATCCAAATAAAGCACTAACATGTTCTACTCCTTCTCCTGATTCTAGTGCTTCTTACAATTTTTAAATCCATTGAGAATTGAGAGAGAAATCTTAAATTGAAGGTGCTCGCTATTTTCTGGGTTTTTGATTCATATCTCTTTGTATACTTTATATAAATTTAGCGTGATGGTGGTGTTAGGATCATCTTGAAGAGATGAATCCAATGACACTGGTCTGGGATCCTAATTTTAACGTTTGGAGGATCTCACAAAATCTCCATTGTAGGGTGGTTGGAGGTTGAAGACGATGACATGTCTCGTCTCAACCAATGATAGCGTGCCAAGCGTTTTAATTTCATTGGTTGCCTTTTTCATGATTCCCTGCACATCCCACTAAGGTCCATATCAAGCACAGCGCGTCTGGTCCATTGGATTAGCTTACTAACGCGTTTTGGCTATGATCTGATGGCCCATATCATTTTGGTTTTATTTTATTTTCTGATTTTTATATTTTAATTGATTTAATTTTCAAAAATTCATAACTCTTTTATTTTTTATCCAAAAATTATGAAAAAATTCACAAAAATACTTTGAATTATTTTTGATCTCATGAATATTTTTTTCATATTTTTATTTTGATATTTGATATTTTTTATATTTTTTTTCATTATTTTCTTTATTTTAATTACTTTATGTAAGTGTTTAGTTATTGGCATGTATTTTTGGTAAAACCAGGTGTGTAAATGTCATGACTGATGTCATAACATTCTGGATTATTAGGTACTTTATGCAGAAAAAGTATGGCATACAGTAGCTACTGTTTATGAGTGTGTATCTGAGCATTTTGCAATGATCACATTTATTGCCTTCTACCAAAATCAGTAAACAGGAATTCTGATGTCATAAAAAATGTTAAGACATCCTGTACTGATCTAACAGATATGCAGTTTGGTTAATTCTAAGATTTTTCAGGAAGTTGGTTCATTCTTTCCAGAACAGAATCTCACGTGGACTTTAGGTTAACCTAGCTCAACCCTAATATGGTTAATAAAGTCTTGTGACCAAGTCTTAAGGTTAAACCTAATTAACCCTAGCTTTTTGTGGAAACCCTAACTGAAGAAACAACTGCATATATATTCAATAGGAATGCTGGTTGCAGAGTAACTCTTTGACTGAAGATCAATTAGGAGCTGTATAGTTTTAACTGCTGTAATCCAAGCAAGTATCATTGTGATAAGTGACTTGGAATAGGTTTTGATTGTAAGGGTTTTTGTATCACTCAAAGCTTTGAAGCAAGAGTGTTTGTGTCTCTTGACTAAAGCTTTGAAGCAAAGTCAAGTTAGGTTTATGTATCACTCAAAGCTGTGAAGCACGAGTGTTTGTGTTACTTGATTAAAAAGCTGTGAAGCATAATCAAGTGTATGTTCTGAAGAGTGTCTTCATTATTTCATTAGTCAATTGTTTTAAGTATCATTGCTGTGATTGAGGGGGAGTGAGTAGGAACTCAGGTTTAAGTTGAACTTAGATTGAAGTTGCATTGGGTAGGTCTTAAGTGAAGGAGATAAACTGGTTGGTTTATTCCTGAATTAATATCTCTTATAGTGGACTTCCTCCCTGGCTTGGTAGCCCCCAGAGTAGGTGTTGTTTCACACTGAACTGGGTAAACAATTGACTGTGTTCTTTACTGTTTTTATTTACTGTCTTATAGAAAGTCAGACACGGTGTCATAACATTCACTGTGACATTGAGTATCTACTGCCATAATTTCAATTGGCATCAGAGCAGGCACCCTGCCTGTATTACTGGGTGAGATCTAGGGATATCACTTTCTGGCACTATGGACAAAGAAGGAGTTTTTGGAAATAGACCACCCATTCTGGATGGAACAAATTATGACTACTGGAAACCTCGTATGATTGCCTTCTTAAAATCACTGGACAAAAAGGCTTGGAGAGCTGCTGACAAAGGATGGAACCATCCCACCATAACTGAGAAAGATGGGACAATCAGTCTGAAACCTGAGGAAGAATGCAGCAAAGAAGAAGATGAGTTAGCCCTGGGTAATTCCAAAGCTTTAAATGCCTTGTTCAATGGAATTGATAGAAACATATTCAGACTAGTACATCAATGTGAACTGGCCAAGGAAGTGTGGGACACTCTCAAAACTACCCATGAGGGCACATCCAAAGTAAAAATGTCAAGGCTTCAGATGCTGACTACCAAGTTTGAGAACCTAAGGATGAAGGAAGATGAAACCATTCATGAGTTTCACATGAACATCTTGGAGATTGCCAACACCTCAGGAGCATTGGGAGAAAAGATGTCTGAAGAAAAACTGGTGAGAAAGATTCTCAGATCCCTGCCTAAAAGATTTGCAATGAAGGTAACTGCTATAGAGGAAGCCCAGGATATCAGCAAGTTAAAGGTGGATGAACTCATTGGGTCTCTTCAAACTTTTGAGATGGGGATCAGTGACAATGTTGACAATAAAAACAAGAGCATAGCACTTGTATCCAACTCTGAAGATAAAAACAAGGAGGATGAAGAAGAAAATATTTCAGCAGCTATAGCCATGCTTGGAAGACAATTCAACAAACTCATCAAGAGAATGGATCCAAAGTCAAGGTCAAATGTTGAGAACATCCCCTCTGACATTAACAGATCTTATGACTCCAGTAGAAGACCAAGGTCTGAAGAGAAGGGAAATCAAGGCAGAGGAATTCAATGCCATGGTTGTGAAGGATATGGGCATATTCGAGCTGAATGTCCTACCTTTCTTAAGAAACAAAAGAAAGGAATGACTACTACCTGGTCTGACTTTGATTCAGAAAGTAATTCTGAAGAAGAATCTGCCAAACTAGTTACTGCACTAACTGGTGTTTGTACTTCTGAAAGTGACACTAGTGATGAGGAAGTGACATTTGAAGAACTGGCTGATACTTACAAGAAATTGTGTATCAGAAGTGCTGAAGTCTGTGTGCAAAATGAGAGACAAACAAAACTCATCATAAAGTTGGAGGCTGAAAAAAGGGCAGACCTTGAAACTATAAGTCATCTAGAAGGGGAAGTTCAAATGCTGAACTCAAAACTGAACCAGATGACCAAATTTGTCAAGATGCTGACAAATGGAACTGACAAATTGGAAGAAATCCTTCAGATTGGACAAAATGTGGGAAACAAGTATGGTCTAGGATTTGTGGCAGCAAAGAAATCTGGTGCAGACAAGAAGATCAGGTCTGATAAACAAATGTCAAAGCAGATGTCACAACATAACACTCAACATCGGGAACAGAGAAATATGAAAAAAAAAGTACCAAAGATGGAGATGCCATCATTGTGGGAGGTTTGGTCACATAAAGCCTTTCTGCTTCAGATTGTATGGATACCCTAATCAGAACCCAGGTGTCAAACCTAAGTCTAATAGGGTACCACATACTCCTCAATGGAAGAAAAAGGCTACTGCCCTGATAGCCCACACTTCCCTGAGAGTCTCTACAAAGGAAGACTGGTACTTTGACAGTGGGTGTTCTAAGCACATGACTGGAATCAAGAACCTTCTCAATAATGTTAAACCTCACACCACTAGTTATGTGACCTTTGGAGATGGTGCTAGAGGTGAAATCAAAGGAGTTGGTAATTTGGACTGCCCTGGAGTTCCAAATCTAAATGAAGTACTATTGGTAAAAGGCCTGACTGCTAATCTCATTAGTATCAGTCAATTATGTAATCTAGGATTCAAGGTCAACTTCTCAAAATTTGAATGTCTTGTAACTAATGAAAAACAAGAAGTTGTAATGAAAGGAGTCAGATCTAAAGACAACTATTACTTGTGGAAGCCTGAGAACACTAATTACTCCACTGTGTGTTCTATTGCCAAAGAAGAAAAAGAGGTGAAACTGTGGCACCAAAAACTTGGTCATCTTCATCTAAGAGGAATGAAAAGGATTATCTCCATGGAGGCAGTCAGAGGGATTCCAAGACTACAAATTGATGAAGGGAGAGTTTGTGGTGAATGTCAGGTTGGTAAGCAGACTAGGATGTCACATCCAAAGTCAAGACATCTGACCACCTCTAAGGTTCTAGAACTTCTTCATATGGATCTGATGGGACCAATGCAGGTGGAAAGTCTTGGTGGAAAGAGATATGCCTATGTTGTTGTGGATGACTATTCCAGATTCACCTGGATTAACTTCATTAGGGAAAAATATGATGTGTTTGAAGTTTTTAAAGAACTGTGCAAAAGAATTCAAAGAGAAAAAGAAGGGTGTATTGTCAGAATCAGAAGTGATCATGGCAAGGAATTTGAAAACAGTAAGTTTAATGAGTTATGTTCCTCAGAAGGAATTAGTCATGAATTCTCTTCTCCTATAACTCCTCAACAAAATGGAGTTGTAGAAAGGAAAAATAGGACCATACAGGAATCCGCCAGAGCTATGATACATGTCAAAAGACTTTCTATTCATTTTTGGGCTGAAGCTATGAATACAGCCTGTTATGTCCATAACAGAGTCACTTTGAGAAAGAAAACCTCATCCACCATTTATGAACTCTGGAAAGGAAGAAAGCCAACTGTGAAGTACTTCCATGTATTTGGAAGCAAATGCTATATTCTGGCAGATCGTGAACAAAGGAGAAAGCTGGACCCTAAAAGTGATGAAGGTATATTTCTAGGATACTCTTCCAACAGCAGAGCTTATAGGGTATTCAATTCCAGGACCAAAGTCATGATGGAATCAATAAATGTCATAGTTGATGATTATCATGAGGAAACAGATGTCCCTTGTAATGTTGAGACATTCTTTGAGACTCCAACTCAACAAAATGACCTTCCTAACACCACTACAGCAGACTCTGAATCCAAGGAAGCTAGCAAAATCTCTTCCATCAGAATTCATAAAGATCATCCTAAAGAACTCATTATAGGGGATCCAAATAGTGGAGTCATTACACAATCTAGAGAAATCATCTCAAACTCTTGCTTTGTGTCTAAAATTGAACCAAGAAATATTAAGGAGGCCTTAACTGATGAATACTGGATTGGTGCAATGCAAGATGAATTGAACCAATTTAAGCAACATGAAGTTTGGGAGTTAGTTCCTAGACCAGAGGGAACAAACATCATTGGCACAAAATAGATATACAAGAACAAATCAGATGCTGAAGGAGTTATCACTAGGAATAAGGCAAGACTTGTTGCCCAAGGATACACTCAAGTTGAAGGGGTTGATTTTGATGAGAACTTTTCCCCTGTAGCCAGACTCGAATCTATCAGACTCCTATTGGGAATTGCTTGTCTCCTGAAGTTCAAGCTGTTTCAGATGGATGTAAAAAGTGCCTTCCTAAATGGGTACTTAAATGAAGAAGTTTATATGCAACAGCCTAAAGGTTTTGTGGATCCAAACCACCCTGATCATGTCTACAAATTGAAGAAAGCTCTATATGGCCTGAAACAAGCTCCTAGAGCATGGTATGACAGGTTAACAAAATTTCTCTCAGACAAAGGATACAGAAAATGAGGCTTGGATAAAACCCTCTTTGTCAAAAATGAAGGAGGGAAGTTAATGGTAGCTCAAATATATGTTGATGACATAGTGTTTAGGGGAATGTCAGAACAAATGGTTAAACATTTTTCTGACCAGATGAAGGTTGAATTCGAAATGAGTCTCATGGGAGAACTGACTTATTTTCTTGGACTACAATTCTCACAGATGGAGGACTCAATCTTTCTATCTCAAAGCAAGTATGCAAAGAACATTGTCAAGAAGTTTGGTATGGAGAATGCCAGTCACAAAAGGACCCCTGCACCTACTCATTTAAAGCTATCCAAAGATTCAAGTGGGGTTAACGTGGACCAAAGTCTATACAGAAGCATGATAGGAAGTTTACTGTACTTAACAGCCAGCAGACCTGACATTGCTTTTGCAGTTGGAGTTTGTGCAAGATACCAAGCTGATCCTAAAGTCAGTCATATCAACCAAGTAAAGAGAATTTTGAAGTATGTAAGTGGAACTTACAACTATGGCTTGCTGTACTCTCATGGTTGTGAACCAACTCTGACTGGTTATTATGATGCTGATTGGGCTGGAAGTGTTGATGATAGAAAAAGCACCTCTGGAGGATGTTTCTTCTTAGGAAATAATCTGGTCTCCTGGTTCAGCAAGAAACAGAACTGTGTGTCTCTCTCTACTACTAAAGCTGAATACACTGCAGCTGGTAGTAGCTATTCTCAAATGATCTGGATGGAACAGATGCTTACTGAGTATAATGTCACACAATATGTTATGACATTGTACTGCGACAATCTGAGTATAATCAACATTTCCAAGAATCCTATTCAGCATAGCAGGACCAAGCATATTGACATAAGACATCACTTTATCAGAGGCCTTGTAGAAGAGAAGACGATTAAACTGGAACATGTTGCCACTGAGCTACAGCTGGCTGACATTTTTACCAAGGCACTTGATGCAAATCAATTTGAAAACTTGAGGGGAAAGTTGGGTATTTGCCAACAGGAGGAATTGTAGCAATTAATTTTGCTTAAAACAAGGGTTGAAGGAGTTATTTTTGTTAAGTCCTTTTTGATTGGGTTAATCATATGCTTTCCCATTTCTTTCATAATTATTAAGAAGCTGAATAGACACTCATTTGCCTCCTTCATCTCTCGACTCTGCAACAAATCCCATTCTCTCAATCAAAATTCTCTCTCTAGTTGGAACAGGAGGAGACTGAAGGAAACAGAAGGGAAGAGGGTGCTGCTGAAGATCAGCTCAATGCTGAAGAAAGTAGCTCCTCTGAAGATGACATTGCTTAAAGTTTGGTGGAGTTGACATGCCTGATGCTGGTTCCTGTTGATGCAAGTGTTTTCAGATTTTATTTGTTGTTTTTATTACTTATTTTGGATGACTGCATAACATATATGTACATGTATCTTTGGCCTATTTGTGGATAAAGAGGGGGAGATATTTTGTGTTAATTCTTGGTAGACATCATATTTTTTCTGCAGTCATATTCATTCTGCTGCTCTCTATTCTCTGATTGCTTAGGAGTTTTAGCCAAAAATCTGCCAAAGGGGGAGTTTGTAAGTGTTTAGTTATTGGCATGTATTTTTGGTAAAACCAGGTGTGTAAATGTCATGACTGATGTCATAACATTATGGATTATTAGGTACTTTATGCAGAAAAAGTATGGCATACAGTAGCTACTGTTTATGAGTGTGTATCTGAGCATTTTGCAATGATCACATTTATTGCCTTCTACCAAAATCAGTAAACAGGAATTCTGATGTCATAACAAATGTTAAGACATCCTGTACTGATCTAACAGATATGCAGTTTGGTTAATTCTGAGATTTTTCAGGAAGTTGGTTCATTCTTTCCAGAACAAAATCTCACGTGGACCTTAGGTTAACCTAGCTCAACCCTAATCTGGTTGATAAAGTCTTGTGACCAAGTCTTAAGGTTAAACCTAATTAACCCTAGCTTTTTGTGGAAACCCTAACTGAAGAAATAGCTGCATATATATTCAACAGGAATGCTGGTTGCAGAGTAACTCTTTAACTGAAGATCAATTAGGAGTTGTATAGTTTTAACTACTGTAATCCAAGCAAGTATCATTGTGATAAGTGACTTGGAATAGGTTTTGATTGTAAGGGTTTTTGTATCACTCAAAGCTTTGAAGCAAGAGTGTTTGTGTCTCTTGACTAAAGCTTTGAAGCAAAGTCAAGTTAGGTTTATGTATCACTCAAAGCTGTGAAGCACGAGTGTTTGTGTTACTTGATTAAAAAGTTGTGAAGCATAATCAAGTGTATGTTCTGAAGAGTGTCTTCATTATTTCATTAGTCAATTGTTTTAAGTATCACTACTGTGATTAAGGGGGAGTGAGTAGGAACTCAGGTTTAAGTTGAACTTAGATTGAAGTTGCATTGGGTAGGTCTTAAGTGAAGGAGATAAACTGGTTGGTTTATTCCTGAATTAATACCTCTTATAGTGGACTTCCTCCCTGGCTTGGTAGCCCCCAGAGTAGGTGTTGTTTCACACTGAACTGGGTAAACAATTGACTGTGTTCTTTACTGTTTTTATTTACTGTCTTATAGAAAGTCAGATACGGTGTCATAACATTCACTGTGACATTGAGTATCTGCTGCCAGAATTTCACTTTAAAAATACTTTCTCACATTTTTTAATTCTGAAAAATTTCCTAAATATCACTTTGCATACTTCTGACTTTTTGAAAATTTTATGGAATTTTATATTTATGTTTACTATTTTTGACTTATTTTTTTTTTGTTTTGAACATTTTTAATTAGTTTTAAAATAGTTTCTGACTTTTAAAAATTGCCAAAAATTTCATAAAAATATTTGAGTCCTTTTCTGATTTTTCTATGGCCTTACTTGATTTTTCTTGATTATTTTGAATATAGTTGATATTTTTATTTCTTATTTCTATTTTAAAACCTTTTTAAAAAACCTTTTAATGTATATATTAAATGTAATATTACTTTGTGATTATTTTCTGGCTGAACTTGGGTTGAATTTTGATCATTGAACTTTATTAACATCATTGGATCCTTGGTGTTGAGTCTAACTCAACAAAAATGGATGAATGATTTTAATAATAGTTTGATTAAAATTTAAATCAAATGTGGTTTGTATATTCTCCCCCACCCCTCTCCATCTCATCCCTTTCTTATTGCATTAAGTGTTATTGGAGCATGATCTCTATATCATGTCTCAAAATAAGTGGTGCATAGATTTCTATTGACCGGCCTCAAAATAGGCGCAACTTCTATATAAGTCGACTTATGATTGCTTAATATAGCGCTAAATTTTGTCCTGATTCGAATAAATGATAATTAGTGGCCCAAACCTATGTTTGCAAGCCCAAGTATGTTAATTTGATCCCTTTGATCCAATAACCTTGAGATTCATTGTGTGGAGGCTTTGGTTCTACCAATCCTCTAATGGATCTACAACACTTTTGGTCAACGCGGATCACTTAAACATCGTTGATCATTAAATGGTATTTTTGAGGATTCCAAATGGATGATATACTTGATAAAAAGAAAATGCAACTTGTTGTGTGGAGGCTTTGGTTCTATCAATCCTCTAATGAGTTCCAAATGCAAGTTTCAAGATGCTCATCCAACTAACCACTAACCACTAATACTAATAATTGATTTTTACCTTTTGTTTTTACTTTATGCCCTTTATTTTTTATGCTTTGTATACCTTTTATTTTAAGCATTACATTTCATGCCATTTTTATTTTGCTCACTTGAGCATTTACTTTCTTGTCATTTTTATTTTACTCACTTGAGCTTTTCTTTCCTTTCTTTAAAAAAACCTAATAATCAACATGAACCATAAAAATCTTTAATGATACTTGGACTATTTGGTTACTATCCTTGGCATTATGGAGCATTGGACTTCTTGGACTTAGGGTTAGAAACCTTGGCCTATGTTGGAGATCTTGTGACCTTAATTGATATTTTGTCTAGAGTTCTTGAGGATTACCTCAATACATTGAGTTGTTTGTTTGTTTTGTGTGTAAGTTACTATGATTACATGCTTTGTTTGTAATCTGGAATTCACCCCTATACAACCGTTACTCTGCCCAATTTTTGTGAAGACTTAATGCACTTGAAGTTTGGTTCCCTCAAGAGGTCTAGTATCTTTGTTTGCTTGGTTTCAATCCAAAGAACGAGAATTCTATCTTGGCTCATAATGTCGAGTATTGGCTTCTTGTTGGTTAGATGGTTCATATCCCTAGCTATTACCTTATGCTTTAGGATAGTCTCTTCTTCTCCTCCCATCTTCTTTAATTTCAAAAATCTTCTCCCTCCTTTTGAAAACTCTTCTTGTTTTTAAACTTGAACCACTTTCATAATAAACTTGGACTTAGGTCCATGCATTTTCAAACATTTTCATGAATAAACTTCAATCAACATTAATAATACCTTAACATTTTTTTTGAGAAGATTAAAAAATCAATCAATCTCATTCAAACCATTTTGCCATCTTGGCTTTTATCTCAAACTTTTTCTCAAAAGATTAGGCTCTTATAAATCCTTGTAGTGATGCAAACAACTATACTTCTACAATATGTAGTAAAGAGGGATATTTTCCACTTGGGTGTTGAGTGAGGCATTGTTGATTTTTTTTAAAATCCAAGCCATATCCTCCATTTTGAGATGATGCAAATTCTCTTTTCTCATGATTGTGGGTAGTAAGTGTGTTTTCCACACGAACAATGACGATGATGTTTTATCTCATAAAATTAACTAACACACTTGTGTTTTAAATTTTTTAAAGAGGAACTACGTGTACCCTGATCCCCTATTGCACAGAAGGTGGTACATAGGCACTAAAGGTTCACAACCGCGGCGGGTGCAAAAATCATAAAAAATATATTTCTTTTCTCACCTCCACCATTTATTTTTATATAACATTTTTATAGCCAAAATATACAGATTTTACAAAGAGGTTCCTGCGGAGTACCGTAGATGTTTAGGGTGCTAATACCTTTCCTTTGCATAACCAACCCCCTTACCTTGAATCTTTCCCCCTCTTTTTTGGTTTATTCTCTCTTTTCCCATTCCTTTGGAAACAATAAAGCGCGGTGGAGATTTATATTTTAATCTATATAAGTCTAGTCAATCCAATGGATTAGTCTTAAACATTTCTACCGCTACACTTAGGGTTGTCTCAAAGGATGATGTCACTCTCACATTCAGATATTCTTTGGTATTCTCGATATTTAGAAGATATTACCATCATTGATCGATGTGGGGAATTCACTAATGTCCCACTCCTGGGAATTAGGGGGGGTATTATTTACAATCCTTCTCTTGCATTATGGCAGTTTGGGTATGCCCGAAGAGATGGTCCCCATGATGCGCTTATCCAGGGTCTTGTATTTGACTACGAAAGCGATGTCCAAGGTTATCATCAAAGGTTTATACGAGCTTGGGGCATGGAAAACAAGGTTGATAGAAATACTTTGGAGCATAAAAATCCCATCCCTCTTGAGCCTTACCTCAAATGGGTATGAACTCGTGCTCAAAGTCAAATGATGTCGTATCCATCCATCCTACTTGTGATCATGGAACCAGTTGCAGAAGGGGATGTTCCTTATACCATTCTCCATCCTGACATTCCTACAGACTTCGAGGAATTACAGAGATCGTGGATTCAACTCAAGGGGGGATGAGACACCTTTGAAGCTCAATTTTATGAAATCGATAAGAAAGTGTTGGAGCTCACAAGACAACTTCACGAGGAGCAAACCCTGAATGCCTACATTACACCAAAGAGGATTCGTTCATGGAAGACTTGAGTCTTTTTGTTTTAGGAGTTTATTTTGTCGTCTCTTTAAGACCTTTTTGCTTTTTTCCATCATAAGCCCAATAGGCATTTGTAATTCTGGAACTTATTAATGCAATTGATGTTTTTGTCTTCTTTTTATCTAGCAAATTTAAATTCCTTAAAGTCCCTGAAAACATGGCATCCTCATAATATGCATCATACCATAAGCAGGCTTTCCGACACAGGTTTCCTCATCTTTCTACTATTTATTTCAGTATAAGATGGATATCGAGCAAACCATTAAGGACTTGCAGACTCAACACTCTCAGTTCCAAGAGACTCTGCACAACTAATCAAAGGGTCAACAAGAAATGATAACGCTTCTCGTCACGAAGAAAAAGACCAAGAAGAAAGTTATGATCAACATGGGGAAGAGGTTCAAAGACCTCGCCCGACAAGTTCAAATTAAAGAGGACTCCTCCGAAGAGGATGATAATCAGGAAGAAGATGCTAGAAGCACCTGTGTTGGGGTGGGAATAACCAGATTTCCAAAGACGAGGATTATTTTGATGAGCAATACCCACCGGCCGACGACAAACATAAGAAACTAGAAGACAGACTAAAAGCTGTAGAGATCCAAGTAGTTCCTGGTTTAGACTTTGGAGACTTGGGGTTGGTTCCTGGGGTGGTTATTCCCCATAAATTCAAGATCCCTATCTTCACCAAGTATGATGGTGTCTCATGTCCGAAGCTTCATCTAAAATCATATGTCTGTAAGATTCTTCCGCACACCACCGATAGGAAATTATGGGTGCACTTTTTCTAAGAGAGTCTATCTAGAACACAGTTGGAGTGGTTTTACCAATTTGAAGGGACAGACATCCATACATGGGATGATCTGGCTGCTGCCTTTTACCGTCAATACCAATATAATGTTGATTTAGCACCGACCCGAGTGCAATTGCAAGGTGTTGTACCGCAAAATTTTCCCTCTCATTTCCCACAAGATATTCAAAAAGCTCAAACTTGCAAAAGTATTAACTAGGTCAAGCCATCTCCTCAACACTGCTACCTCAAAATTAGGGTTTGAGCTTGCACAAGGACAATTGGACTTCTAATACTTCAAATGAATTTAATGGATCACTATGGACCTTCAAGAATGCTCATGACAAGTTTCAAGTCTTGTATCACAAATTCTCCCTAGTCAATTGACCAGATGACCAAAAATCAATTGTACTGATGAAAAGTCAACTGATACACCAAAAGTCAAACTTTGACTTTTTGGTCAACATTAAGTCAAAGATCAAAATTCACCAAGACATTCAAGAATATCAATCTTGATCATCAAAATGTCAATTTTCAAGACTTAGAATTTTTTCTAAGTGTTTTGTACATTATAATTTCACTCTTCTGGACAATTTTTCACCAAGATGCATGATGATTCGAAGGAAACTTTCAACATGAAAATTGTAGATCTTGATGAGATATATAATCTTTCTTTACTGATTAAGTCCTAGAAGTTCTTGGATTTTGAGTTATAAATTCTTGAAGTCATGACATTGTCATCCAACACTTAGAGAAATTTTCAACAGATTTTGGTCAGGATTTCATCCCAACTTCTTGGCATTTTTTCACATAGTTCCAAGATGATTTTGTCAAAATGGCTAACATGAAAGTTGTAGAGGATGTTTAAAGATTTCGAAAACATCTAAGAGCATGAATTTATCATAATTGAGCTAGGAGATTCAAGGGCCTGAAGTTGGGCATCCATTCTTGAATTGCAAGTCATTTTGTTGAAAAACAAATAATCCAATTTGCATGATATGCTGCATAATATTACTTTGCAGGCTTTGTGACTTGAAAATCTATCCATAATCATATTATTACACAATTGATTGCACCATTATCCAAGTGATTCAAGTATTGTCCATTGCATCATTCCATTTTTGGCACAAAGGCACCATTGCCATTCACATAAAGCATGCTTTATACAATTGTCAACTTCTTGAGCCTCTCTCAATTGATTTCTTTGCATATTCACAATGTCAAAGCAAGAAGAAACATGCATAAAATCCTCTAGCAACTTCATACCATGCTTGTACCATGCATTGGAACACCAATTTTCACATAACTTGGTTGTTTCATCTCAACCAAACCAGAATTTTGACATTTTGTAAAACAAACTCTCTCATTCTCTCAAACCTCCTCTATAAATAGAGAGGCCGTTTACAAGCCAAGGTCAGAAGTTTTTGTTGTGTAGACAAGCCCTCAAAATCTCATACTCTCAAAAAGCCATAATTTTCCACAAAACCTCCACTCTTGAGCTTTGAAGTCCAAGTCTTTGAACCTCTCACACCTTGCAAGTTTTGTCCAAATAAACCATCCAAACACTCCACATACATCATATAGAAGTTTTTCAAACTCAAGAATAACTTCTGTAACATCACTATTTTCCAAACTCAAAAACAGCCACTTCCAACTTGACTTCTCCAAAACAATACATCAACTCAAACTCAAAGCACAAATTTTAGTTTCAAGGTAAGTTTTCTTAACTTTGGACTCTTCATACAAGCATCATTAGTGGTATGTTTATGAAGATAAAATGTAAATATTATTTCCCTTGAAGCTAACCATATGCTTGTTTTTCATTTTCACTGACCATATGTTGAGAACTGACTCATATATGCAATAGAACAATGTTAGAGGAAAAAAACAGCAGTATGAGTAGATACAAAACACTATAAGTCAACACATATTATGTCCAAAAAAGGTTATGAGACAATGCAAACCATTATGTGTTGATACGAACTGTTGTATGAGTCGATACGAAATGAGAATGTGTCGACTCATACTGAGTTAATTTTCATTTTCCAGGAGCAAGAAATGATATGTGTCGATGCATAGGTGTATGTGTCAATACAAAACAGATATGAGTCGATACGAAACAGATATGAGCCAATATGAAACAGATATGAGCCAATACAAAACAGATATGAGCCAATACGAAACAGATATGAGCCAATGCATAAAAAAATTTTGTATCAATGCATAAGCTCATGTGTCAATACATAAAAAAAAATTTAAAACAATTTTCCTTTTTTTTTTACATTATCTTTACATATTTATATTGTTATTTATTATTCAATATGGTTGTAATAGTAATTAGAATTTATTTGCTTTCATTCCCCATTTGTAAATTTGTACCCCCATCCCCTAAATGATGTAATAGCGTAGGACTTTAATTTTACGCAATTTATCGCTTTCAATATAATGCTAGTAATTAGGGTTTGTATGGCAAGATAAAATAAATAACTAGAAAACCCTAATTCAAGACAAAAATGCATGAAAACAAAATACTTTGCACACTCGCACCTCTAGGGTAACCCATACTTGTTTCCTCGAATGAAAATAGTCATGTTCCTTGAACGTGGGATACATTAGCAATGACCCTAGAATACAAGATCGTAGTCCCTCGATGACCCTTCAATGTTTCCTTTGGTAAACGATCTTAGACCCTTAGGACAAATTGCTAATGTATCCAAAAATGTTGCTTTCTATGACTATACGACGACCCACGCACGTCCCTTCACATACAATGATAGGGCTTCTTACCAATCAATGGTAAAATAGCAACATCTAAAGGAGGAGGAGAAGAACTAAGACTTTTTGAGTAGGTAGAACGCTCGTAGTTGCTTGCTCACAACATTTCAAAACATTTTTCAAAAACACTAACACTTTTCCATGAAATATTTTCAAAAGTCAACACTTTGTATGCATTCTTATAGAGACGAGAATCATTACAAAGTTCTTCTAAACAAAGGTACTTTTCAAAAATACTTTCAAACAAACACAAAAACATTTCAAAAAAAGAATTTCAAAGTGAGCTAGTAACTAAGAGCCCGTAGATAACTACGGATGAAAAGGGTGCTAAGACCTTTACTTTTCATAACCTACCCCCCGAACTCAAGAAAATTCTCAAAAGGTCTTTCCTGTTCTTTTCACCCTTTCCTTTATTGGATAAAAGAAAAGTCGGTGGCGACTCTTGCTATCCACAACAATTGCGATAAAACACAAAACACCCAAGTCAGTTCTCCCACCGTATTACAGAACTGACGACTCTGCTGGGGAAAATACTTGTAAGTGGGGTTACCTTAGAGACTAGATCACATTTAAATTATTTCATTGTTTGATTTTCTTGCTTTACTCTTAAATGGTTGTTTGGGTTTTGTATTGATCCTCTACCCAGATTGGGGAACATTATTAGGTAAGTAGCAATAGATCGTGGGGACTGTGTGGGGTATACCGACATGGCTGAAGCGATGGCTACGTTAGTGTGACACATCTGTTGGTACTGGTATCCCTTGTGGCAAATCGAGGAGAATACAGGGCCACTGTGTGGTGTCATGAAGCATTAACTGACTGTAGAACCTTTAATTTAACAACATGGCCATTAGGAAGTAGTGAGATAGCCAGCTTTTGTGCATTACGAAGTTGGTTGATACTCGATGCTACGCTCATTGATATCAGACTTTCAGGATATTTTGATCACCAATAAAAAAGGCTTGCGCTGAAATAATGCCCGATGAAGAAAGATCAGTGATATTGAGATTCCTTAGAACCCGGTTACTTTTTTTAGGACAGGTTAAACCAAATAAAATTTCAAGAGGGTACTTACTTATGAACCCCACGCAAGCGTAAACCTAAGGACTTGTTTGCTTTGCTTGTATATGTTTATTTGCACATAACATCATGACATCATACCATAGCATTTTCAATAACCATTTCAAGGGTCTCAAGGGTTTGTGATACAGGGTTATACTGAACCAGACATCTATCAAGGGGCAAGAGGATTTATTTTCCTCTAGCCAAATGCTGTCAAAAAGCCAAAGAGTCAAGGGCTATGACCCACTTGACATGGTGAGCTTGATTCTTGTAGAAGGGCATTCGATGATACAAAATTCTTCAAAGTTGTAATCAAAGTTCGACTTCTGAAATTTTCTTGTGTTTACCCCGCGAGATCATTGAAAACATTGCATTTTACATATCATGCATATCATTGCATAACAGGTATTCTCAAGACCGGTTTCTCATTTTCTCGCTGTTTATTTCAGTAAGAAAATGACTCTAGAGCAAACAGTTAGAGATCTCCAAGTTCAGAACGCCCAGTTCCAACAAATTTTCCTGAACTTAGCCAAGGGGCGGGAAGATCTGAAAGCAATCTTCACCAAAGGGAGCAAGAAGAAGGAAAATAAACGAGTTGGCATCCTAATCATGGGGAAGAGGTTTAAAGGGCCCGCCAAATAAACCCAAGTTGAAGAAGATTCCTACGAAGAGAATGAAAATCAAGATGAAGATGCTAGGAGCACCCGCGATAGGGGTGGAAACAATCAAATCTCTGAAGACGAGGATTATTTTGATGAGCAATACCTACCGGCCGACGACAGATATAAGAAACTAGAAGATAGACTAAAAGTTGTGGAGATTCAAGTTGTGCCTGGCTTGGACTTTGAAGACTTAGGTTTGGTTCCTGGGGTAGTTATTCCCCACAAATTCAATATTCCAATCTTTTCAAAGTACGATGGTGTCTCATGCCCTAAGCTTCACTTGAGATCTTATGTCCGCAAAATTCAACCGCATACCACTGATAAGAAGTTGTGGATGCACTTCTTTCAAGAGAGTATGTCTGGGACTCAATTTGAGTGGTTTTACCAGTTAGAAGGTTCCAACATCCATACCTAGGAGGACTTGGCCACCACCTTCTACCGTCAATATCAATACAATGTCGATCTAGCACCAACTAGAGTGCAGTTGCAAGGAATGACCATAGGTTCCAATGAGGGCTTCAATGAATACTTCCAAAAGTGGAGAGACCTAGATGGAAGGGTGCAGCCACCCCTTAACTGACAGGGAACTGGTTGATATCTTTATGGGAACCTTGACAGGACCTTTCTTCAATCACCTAATCGGAAGCTCTTCGTTCAGGTTCACCGAGCTGATTCTAACTGGGGAACAAGTTGCAAATGGAATCAGAAGTAAAAAGATCTAAGTGGCTGCATTTTCTGATACTCAGAAGAAGCCATACAATGGGAAGAAAGAGTCTAATGATGTGTACGGCCAAAAGGGTCATAACAAGAGTAAACACAACCAATCTGTGGGGGAAGACCTGATCTCTAATCTTGCATCGGTGCGACAACAACAATCGAGAAATCAACGAAGGCAAGACGAGCCCAAGAGACAATTTACCAAAATTAACATACCATTGTCTCAGGAATTGCAACATATGTTGATGATGAATCTGATTACATTGATAGAACCTTATCCAAACCCCAAAAGCTCTTATCCTAACTATAATCCTGATGTAAGATGTGCCTATCATTTCGGCAGTCCTGGGCATGATACTAACGATTGTTGGGCGATGAAATACAAGATTCAAAATATGATTGACGCCAAGGAGATTAAATTCGGCCCCCCTAAGACTCCCAACATGATCACTGCTCACATGCCAAATCATTGAGAGCGTCTAGTTCATCTTGAATTTTCAATTGTAATTTCTTTTGTTTGTTCGAATGATTATCTATTATGTCAAACTTTGTTTCATTAATGTATTGATGTGATACGGTGGGAGATATGACTTGGGTGTTTTGTGTTTGATCTCAATTGTTGTGGTTAGCAAGAGTCGCCACCGGCTTTTCTTTTATCCAAAAGGAAAGGCTGAAAAGAACAGGAAAGACCTTTAGAGATGTTTTCTTGAGTTCGGGGGGTGGATTATGAAAAGGGAAGGTATTAGCACCCTTTTCATCCGTAGTTATCTACGGGCTCTTAGTTTCTTGATAGATCACTTGATTTTGTTTGAATGTGTGCTTGTGGTGTGGGTTTTGAAAGTATTTTGAAAATGTCTTTGTAATGGTTCTCGTTTTAAGAACGCGTACAAAGTGTTGTTTTGGAAATAGCTCAAAGAGATGTTTGTGGAATGTGTTTTTGAAAGTGATTTTGAAAAGGTGTCTTTGTAATGGCTCTCGTTTCTATAAGAACGCGTACAAAGTGTTGTCTTTTGGAAATGTGTCAAAATGAGAGTGTTGGTGTATAAAATGTTTTTTGTTGTGAGAAAGCGAGCAACGAGGAGCGAATCTACCTACTCAAAAGGTCTTAAATGTTATTTTCCTCCTCCTTTAGATGTTGTTATCTTACCATTGATTTGGTAAGAAGCCCCATCGTTGGATGTGAAGGGACGGGCACGGGATGTTTGTATAGTCATAGAAGGTAACCTATGGGACATTTTAGCGATGTCGTTTAGGGACTTGATCGTTTACCAAAAGCAACATCGAGGGCCATCGAGAGACTATGATCTTTTATTGAGGGTCTTTGCTAAAATGCCCATGTTCGAGGGACATGACTATTTTTCCGATAGGCAACAAGTAGGATTACCCTAAGGGGTGCTAGTGTGTAAGTGTGTTTTATTTACATGCATTTTGTCTTGATTAGGGTTATCTATTTGTTGATTTTTATCTTTCCATACAAATCTTAATTACTAGCATTTATATGAAAGCGATAAATTGTGGAAAGTAAAGATTATACGCTATTAAAATCATTAGGGGGATGGGGTGTACAAATTTACAAATGGGGATTGCAAGAAATTAAAGTCCTAATTATCTATTACAACCATATTGAAATAATGTACAAGAATGTAAAATGGGTTTGTTTTGTTTAAGTAAAGAAACAAGTTTACTTAAGAAAATATTTTTGATCCTTATTGGTCTAAAAGAAATAAAATAAAACATGTGAATATGAAATATTTTTGGTGTTTTTGGTTATTAAAAGATAACATAAGATAAATAAGAGAAAAAGGAGTCAGAATCAACACATTGCTAAAACGAGAAGGAACAGAAGTTCTGACTCTGATACGCTGTAAGAGAGAAAATGTTAGTAGTAGAGGGTCAGAAGTTCTGGGTCTGGGTACACCAAGTTCTAAGGTCGCTAGGAACAGAGGAAAACCTAAAAGTTCTGATTGTTGAGGGGGTTCAAAAGCTATAGTGTAGCTGGGAACCTAGAGGTTCAAATATCACTAGCAAGTCAGAAGTTCTGGCTATTTGAGAGAGTGAGGTGATAATGTTGTTGGGTAAGGTTGTCTAGAAGTTCTGATTTAGGAATATTATTTGATATATAAATGGATGAAAATGTCATTAAATAACCTAAAAAAATGCTTATGGGGTTAGAACCCAGGACCCTTAGCACTAATGTCTTATGCGCGCTCTTTCTACCACTAGGGTGGCTGTACATCTGGTATCAGAAGCAAAAGCATAAACATGTATCACAAAGTAAACTCTGATGATGAGTTTCCTCTTCTTCTCCATGCCAGTCAGAGCATCTGCAGCTTAGTCATTTCTCAACAAAACAGAAAATGCACACATAGCAGTTATGGCAGGTTTCATCATGGTTTCAAAAATATAAGGTATCAGAATTGTACACCAGAAGCAAGCATGAATTTTTCTAATCCTAATTCTGAACCCTAATTTCCTCAAGAAGTTTTGATCCGAAATTCTCTCTACTTAGGCCATATAAATGAAATTTATAAATATGCACAGAATCAAAGCCAGGATGTCTACATTGTATTTTGAACATGCAAATCTAACAATGCCTAAGTAATATGATGAGAGTCAGCAGAAGCTTACCTTGTAGCTGGAAAAGGTCCTGTGAATTGGAGCCTGGTTCTAACTGCTTGTAATGTTCTGATCAACTTCCTCACGTGCTTAGCAGACAGGAACAACCTTTAACTTGGGTTATGAATGGTGTATGGATGATTTGGTCAAGAAACACTTGAGAGAAATTGGAGTTTGAATGCAAGAATCAAAAAGTAGCCGATTTTGTATTTGTGTTTGCAGTTTCGAATTTTTGGAATTTTTAGCAAGGTTTCAAAGATTTTCCTTTCAATTTTTTCTGACCCGCCCCCTTCACAGTTGCAAAATGAAGTTCAATTTATAGGCATGAACTTTGTAGCTTGGATAAGTCAAAAGTACCATCATCATGCTAGCGTGCTGGCTTGTTCTTGAAAAAAGTTACACAAGTATGGTGGTTAGCAGCTTTTAGCCGTGCCTAAGCTGGATTTGTAAGCATGAATTAAGGAAAAGTACCCTCAAATGCAAAAGCAAAGCACGACCCAACATACTTTTGTACAAGAGTTTGCTTTTTTAAAGGACAACAATGTACTTCTATGTCACACGTGGGGAAATCCTTTGGATAAAAACTAAAAAGTGGTTGTGAGCATTAAATGATAATGGAATTTATCAAACCAGAAATCCTGCAATGTGAGATTATGCATCATAGCTTAAACATGGGTTAGAAGTTCAGCACCAGCACAACTTAGAACCAATATCCAACTTCTGATCATTTAATCTTTTCGCTCCAGCATGTTCTGAGCGAGTTCTCAAACTTTCAAGAAAGCTTGTGACATGCATTGTAAGCCCTCTTTGAATTACTCTTGCAACTTCTGACTGAACCTACATGAAAACTTGTCCAGAAGTTATAGACAACTTCTAACTTAAAAAATGCTTAGAATTTACTAAGTTTCTAAGTTTCAGGGACGTGACTTTGAGGATGTATAACTTGAAATCCCAGCATTTCTAGAAGAAGTTCTGTTCTATAGTGTTTTAGATCTCATTGAGGTCTAAAACTCTTGAGTTAGCGGTTCTTCCAGAATCAGCTTGCATCATGGTGATAATCTGATCAGAAGTTCTAAGCTTGTCATATTTCTTAAACACTTAGAAAAATTCTAAGTATTTAGAATTTTGACCTTTCCAAAGTAATTTTGACTTTTGAATTTCTTGATGAAACAAACTTCATATTTCAACATGTCTTGATGAAATATGATTCTTGAAACTTGATTTTTGATCCAAAAGTCAAAGTTTGACTTTTTAGTGTGCAAATGGCCATTTTTCCATTGTGAATGACTTTTTTGGAAAATTTGTAATTCAAGGCTTGGACTTGGATGGAAGCAAACCTTAGGGTATAGGGTGATCCTTTGAGAAATAAGAGGGCAAATTTTGGGGTACAACAGCTGCCCCTATTCAATCTTCTTACACTTGAAGAGTTAGATTGGTGAATCTGCAATTTTTGACTTGAATGTGGAAGATGATTGAACACTAGTGTTGTACCCCAAAATTTTCCCTCTCATATTATCAATATTTTTCCTCACAAGACTCCAAACAGGATTAGGGTTTGCTCAGCTCAAGACCTCCTCTTGCACTGATGACCTGAAATTAGGGTTTGAGTTTGCACAAGGATTTTTGGACCATCAATGCTTCATATGACTTTCATACACCATCTTGGACCCCTAAGATTGTTCATACCAAGTTTCAAGCCCTGAATCACATTTTTGCCCAGTCAATTGGACAGTTGACCTAAAAATCAACTGTATTGGGGAAAAAGTCAACCATGGCCAATTTACAGTCAAACTTCATAGTTTTTGATCCCCAATCACATTATAGGCTCCTATGTACCATTTGATCAAGTTTGGATCACAACTCCTCAAGAAATTTGATCAGATCATCAAAAGGGCAAATGGTCAAAATTAGGGTTTTGACTGAGAAAGGGCAATTTCTAATTTTTTGACCTAGCCAATGACCAATTGGGTTCAAGCATAATTTCAAGGACTCAATAGCATCATCTTAACCTAATCACATAGTTCAAAAGATCTAAAATGCATAGGATTGACAGATGAATTTTGCAGTCAACTGATCAAAAGTCAATTGTACATTGAAAAGTCAAACTTTGAATTTTTGGTCAAAATCAAGTGCCAAGGGTCATAATTCATCAAGATAGGTCAAAATGTGAAAATTGTTGACCAATAAACCTAATTTTTCAAATTAGGGTTTTAATTTGAAATTTTTCATAACTTAGAATTTTTCTAAGTTATGAAAACTTCTTATTTTTCCCCAACTTTCCACAACTTTTTCACCATGATGCAATTGGATTCAAACAAAACTTCCAACATAAAAGTTGTATTCCTACATGAAATCTACAACTTTTATTCACAAAGTTTTCCCAAAAGATGCTTGGATATCAAGTTATGATTTTGTGAATAGGGGTCCATAAACTTTTTAACTTAGTGAAATTTTGCCCTAGTTTAGGCAGATTTTTTACCTAACTTCATGGAAATTTTTCACCTATTTCCAAGAGGTATCTCAAAATTCATTTCAAATATGGATTGTATATCATGTTACAAGATTTCTAAAATGTCCAAGAACTCTCCAAGATCATTTATGATTAGGGAGAATCGAAGAAATGAAAATGACAATTTATCACTTTTGTGCAAGGCATTTTCACAATGTTACAAGTTGCAAATCAGTTTCAAACATGCTTGTACTTGGTATTACAGGTCCTAATAACTTCTACACTCCATAATTGAATGCTAACACATTGGATATTGGCTTTATTCTGACCTATGGAGCTTTGCACAAAGAATTAATCCATTTATGGCATAAAGTTCATAATACCATTTTAATAAAGCAAGACTTTTACCACTTTGCATTTCTTGAGCCATGGACCTGATCTCTTTTTGCAAACAAGATCCACTGTTATCAGGCAAAACTTACCAACTCTCATCAGCTAAGGAACTAGTAAGTACAAGCTTTTGGGCATTGTCACTTCAACTTTTCTTCAAAAGCAAGAAACTTGCAAAAGTCAATACAACTCATCCATCTGATAAAGGCAAGCCTTGGCTTCATTTCAAACAACCTCAGAACTTTGTTGCAAGCCTAAACACGAATTCCTAACATCCTAAACACCCTCAAACACAAAAAACACCATTTTCCACCCAAACAGGGCAGCTTCTGCAAATCTCAAGCAAAATCAATATTGGCTCGTGCGTTTCTTGATTCAACCCTTGAAACACCTTCCATACATCACACCTAAACTGTCCAGGCCCTTGTCTTGCAACTGTGTGCCCTGTTTCAAGCTTCACCATTTTCATTTTGAAGGTTTGCAGGTTGACTCGTGCAGCAAGTTTCAAGCATCTACAAGGCAAGCTGAGCATTGGAGAAGCTTGAGGGAACTTCAAGGAAGCTCACAAGAACTTCAGGCCTCACTCAAAGTTCCCACATTTCCATATCCAAACTCAATCGAACAAGGTATTTTTCAAGTTTCTATCTCTCTATTTAGGCATCCTTAGGTCACGATTTGTGAAGCAAAGATGTAGTCCTTACCTTGCTTAAGCTGTACATATGCATAGTTTTTATTTATATTAACTGAGTAGTGAGAATTTGAAGCTTGAAGTTCATGAAAATTTTAGGTCAAAAATTAGGGCCATTAAAATTCTCCCTGGTTTCTTAGAGTTAGGTCACAAAATGGATATGGTTGGAATCGTGATTAAAAATGCTATAAGTTACATGTTGTAAGTTTTTGATTTCATGCAAGCATGAGCAAGAACAGAATCAAGCTCAGAAACACGCGCAAGGACAGAGGACAGGGATGAAGATGTTGTCTTGGGCTTTTTTTTTTGTTTCTGGCCTTTTTTGTTTCTTCTTTTCACACCCCCTATTTTACTTCTGCACCCCCCTTTGCATATTTTTATATTTTTTTTGTATTTTCTTGCATATTTTATATTTTGACTTTATTATTTTTTTTCTGAACATTAAAAAATCCAAAAATATTTTCTTAATTTTTTGCATTTTATTTTTTTTATTTATTTATTATTTTTTGGCATAAAAATAGTTTATTAGGTTTTATTTTCTTAAATAAACTTGTAAATAATAAAAATACTTAAATATTTTTATTTTATTATTTTATACACATTAAATATTTATTTTTCATACATATTTAATTTTTTAAATATTTGTATATAATATTATTATGTTTTCTTAAACATAAAAATGAATAAAATAATATAAAACATATTTTCTTTTAAAACAAAAAACTAGGGTTTCCCCTCTCAAAAATAATAACATTATTTTTTTCTTATTTTTTAGGACTTAGATAATTTTATTTTCTCATACCTAAAACAATTACCAAACATTTTTTGCATATTTACATTCCATTGCATATTTAAATAATTGTTTATTTATTGTACAATAAATTCAATTGGGTTGTAATAGTGAATTAGGGTTTTATTTTGTGCAAATATCCCCCATTCAAAACTTGTATCCCCCTTCCCATAATATTGTTGTAATAGTTTAGATTTACTTTACGTAATTTATTGCATTATATACATGTTTAGTAAATTATGGTTTGTATGATAAGACAAAATCAAACAAATAGTAAGACCTAATTCAAGACAAACAAAATGCATGAAAAATGATAACACTTTATACACAAGAACCTCTAGGGTTTCACCCACTTGGTTTCCTTAAAACATGGCCATGGTATGCATGCTATGTATCTTGGCAAAACAATACAAAACAAAAGATCATAGTCCCTCGATGACGCTATCACAAGTTGCATAAAACAAATGATCTTGGTCCCTAAAAAACAAGCTAAGATACTTGGCACCATTGCTATCATAGTCGTACGATGACCCACACCCGTCCCGTTTAACATCCAAAGATAGGGTTATCTACCAAAACAATGGTAGGTTAACAATGTCAAAGGAATAAAAATGTATAAGAAATACTTTTGAGTAGGTAGATAAGCTTCTAGTTACTTGATCAATTTGCAAACCATCCTTGCTATTTTCAAACAAACACACACATTTCAAAACATTTTCCAAACAACTTTCAAAACATTGAAACATTTTTCAAAAGACAAACATCTTTGTATACATTCTTACGAACGAGAATCATTACAAAGATTGCCTAAACAAAGTCCTCTTTTCAAAATACTTTCAAAACCACACAAAGCACCATTTCAAACAATTGCAAAAGCAAAGAACGTGATCTAAAACAAGTAACTAAGAGCCCATGGAAAACCATGGATGAAAAGGGTGCTAGCACCTTCCCTTTTCATAATCTACCCCCAGAACTCAAAAACAATCTCGAAGGTCTTTCCTGTGCTTTTTTTACCTTTCCTTTTGGATAAAATAAAAGTCGGCGGCGAATCTTGCTAAACTGCAACATTTGCAAACACAAACGCAAAACTTCAAGTCAGTTCTCCCACCGCACCACAACTAGAATGCCCAGAAATTTTCACTTGATGATGTTGTGGTTGATTGTGTAGGGAATTGGCTTAAAGATGCCATTTGGAGAAATGATGGATAGTTGTTGGAGATTGGCTTATAGATGCCATCCAAAGGTGATTGTTGACAGAAATTAGACTAAGCCTAAATTCTGACTTCAATTGGAGAAGAACCAGAATGAATCTTGGAGCGATTTATCTGAACCAGAGAAATATGTATGCGGGAAAGAATCAGAATAAACCATTGAGATATTTAAACTGAACCAGCAGAGGCCTTGAATTTTCTTTAATTAGAAAGAATCAGGATAAATCTTGGAGCGACTTATCTGAACCAGAAGAAATGTCTACTAGAAAGAATCAGGATAAATCATTGAGAGATTTAAACTGAACCAGTAGAAGTCTTGAATTATCTTTAACTGGAATAGAAATCAGAGAGATCTTATTATTGATCTGACTGAACCGGAGAAGGTCTTGGATTAACTTTGACTAGAATGGAAATCAGAAGAATCTTAGGATCGATTCAACTGAACCAGAGAAAATGTTTGAAAGATGTACTGAATGTGCATCAGAATGACATCCGTATATGGATCGTATCTGGGCTTCGGTGATTAAGCTGTTATCTGGTCGGGTCCAGGCTTTAACTTGAATCTGAGGTATATTATTATCCGTTCGAGTCCAGGCTTCATAGTAACTGACATAGTAAACTGCTATCTGGTCAGATTCCAGGCTTCGCAGTGTTTTTTGAAGAAGTGAACTACTTTCTGGTCGGATTCTAGGTTTCGCAACACCTTATATCGTTATCTGGTCGAAATCCAGGCTTCAAAGTATCTTTGAAGAAGTGAACTACTATCTGGTCGGATTCCAGGCTTCGCAGCACCTTATATTGTTATTTGGTCGAAATCCAGGCTTCATGGTGTCTTTGCAGAAGTGAACTACTATCTGGTCGGATTCCAGGCTTCACGACACCTTATATTGTTATCTGGTCAAAATCCAAGCTTCATAGTGTCTTTGAAGAAGTGAACTACTATCTGGTCGGATTCCAGGCTTCGCAGCACCTTATACTGTTATTTGGTCGAAATCCAGGCTTCATGGTGTCTTTGCAGAAGTGAACTACTATCTGGTCGGATTCCAGGCTTCACGGCACCTTATATTGTTATCTGGTCAAAATCCAAGCTTCATAGTGTCTTTGAAGAAGTGAACTACTATCTGGTTGGATTCCTTGCTTCGCAGCACCTTATACGGTTATTTGGTCGAAATCCAAGCTTCACAGTGTCTTTGAAGAAGTGAACTACTATTTGGTCGTGTTCCAGGCTTCGCAGCACCTTATACTATTATCTGGCCAAAATCTAGGCTTTACAGTGTCTTTGAAGAATTGAACTACTATCTGGTAGGATTCCAGGCTTTGCAGCACCTTATATTGTTATCTGGTCGAAATCCAGGCTTCATAGTGTCTTTAAAGGAGTGAACTTCTATCTGGTCAGATTCCAGGCTTCTAAGCACCTTATATTGTTATCTGGTCGAAATCCAGGCTTCACCATGTCTTTGAAGAAGTGAACTACTATCTGGTCAGATTCCAGGCTTCGCAACACCTTATATTGTTATCTGGTCGAAATCCAGGCTTCACAGTGACTTTGAAGAAGTGAACTACTATCTGGTCGGATTCCAGGCTTCACAGCACCTTATATTGTTATCTGGTCAAAATCCAAGCTTCACAGTGTCTTTGAAGAAGTGAACTACTATCTGGTCAAATTCCAGGCTTCGTAGCACCTTATATTGTTATCTGGTCAAAATCCAGGCTTCACGGTGTCTTTGAAGAAGTGAACTACTATCTAGTCGGATTCCAGGCTTTGAATCACCTTATACTGTTATCTGGTAGAAATCCTGGCTTCACAGTGTCTTTGAAGAAGTGAACTACTATTTGGTCGAATTCTAGGCTTCATAGCACCTTATACTATTATCTGGTCGAAATCCAGGCTTCACAGTGTCTTTGAAGAAGTGAACTACTATCTGGTCGGATTCCAGGCTTCATAGCTTCCTTAACTAGAATAGAAATCTTAGTATTTATTTGACTGGCATAGTAATCAGAGAGATCTTAGTGTCGATCTGACTGGTCCAGAGAAAATCTTGCAAGGATATCTTTCTGTGGAAAATCCCGGGATAGCCCTTCGTTAGACATAACTTATTGATGTGATCCTTTCTCTGAAAGTTAAAGATTTAGTTGTATGCAATGTCATGATGTATGCATTGTGTAATTATGTTCTTAAAATAAATGAGATTTGTGTTATATGTATTTTGTACACATGTGCTATGGATGTTGTTGAAATGTAATTTTGTCTTGGAAAATAAATCCTTGACAAGTGCTGGGGAGTCAATAAAGCCCGGACTGCTGTTGAGGAGTAGGTGGTTCTTCTTAGAATGTTTCCACTGGGGATTCCTGTTTTGTTGTTTGAGGAGAACTCCGCTAGGGAAAGTTGGAAACTCTGTGGGGAGTATTGATTCCTGCTTGGGGGAAAGAGTTCAGGCTTCACAGTAAGTTGTTGGGGATTGTAGAGTAGTCTATTGGGGAAGAGGAGTTGTGGTCCTTTGGTTTGTAGTAGTCGGAGTGGCAAACTTAAGCTGGGGAATCTGTAGTTTGTTGGGGAAATAAACCTTGTTGTCAGCCTATTGGAGAGGCAGCGACTTCACTGGAGAAAATCCTCGAGGATTCTTGAGGTCGACTTAGCTGAGGAAAAGGTTTTCAGAGATTGAAACTCTGGTTGGGAGTCATCCTATGAGAAGGACTTTGGGGAAATTTGTCACTGCCCCTAGTAGCAAGTGTTTATGGCACTGCCAGGAAATGTTTGACTGTACGTAACCCTCCGTCGGGATTTGCGTTCAATGCCCCAAGTGATTGTAGATGGAGACCTGCCCCTGGTTATTCCGCACTTCTTGAGATATTTCTTGGAATCTTGACTTGATTGCCCCAGGTGTGCTGGATAGTGACATGTCATGCCCCCTTATTGATAGGAGATTTGTCATCGAAAGTGCCATCCTACTTGAAGTGATTTTGGTCACTGAGAGAGTTTTCTTTCATCGGATATTCAGTGTGTGAATTTCTCTGTTGTCAAACAAATAGCCATATGCAAACAGTGATATTCAAATAATGCAAAGTTTATGCTTGTCTTGAAAATTTAAAAATGCGTTTTTAGCAAGAAATTTTGTAAGAAAATTCAACTCAGGATTTAGTGTAAAGCCTTATAGGAGTCAAGATACCTTTTATAACAGTATGCTTTCGAACTAACACATGCTTCAATTAGGAGTTTTGAAGGGTTCTAACGTGGCTTGGTTCATGGTTTAAGAAACAAAGGATAAGGCTTAAAGTGTATTTGTATCCACCTGTTCTTTGTGATGTTCTTCGGTCTTAAACTCAGTTAATTGTGCGTTCGAACTCCAATTGAGTCTAGAATGACGTCTTGGTGATGGTTTAGACAAGTTAAGTTTATCAGAAGGCAGTCATTTCTTGCAACATTTTTTCGTGTAGTTGAGGATTTGTAGTGACCTCTTTTTTTTATTATCCCTAATTTTTTCCAGAATGTTCTTGTTTTGAGATTACGGTCAGCGGGATGCCCTAGTTTTCTTAAGTCTCCTTTGTAGGTTTTGACTTAGTGGGCTTTTCTTTTTGAGAGATAATGACTGCTTATTTGGTAGGGAACCATCACTGTCTTTTGATTCCAAAGGAATGTTTTTGACTTTGCTCGTTGTATTACAAGATGAGAGTCTGTGATTTGAGCACACATTTGAATTAACTAAGAGACTACCCTGCCCCAGGTTTTGATTTAAGGTTTCAATTTGTGTAAAAAGAAAAACTTCTACTTCTTTGGCTCGAAGAGGGTTGACTAGGGATTATCTTCCTTATAACTCCAGTGTTTAGGATTTGAAAGAACGCTTGTACATCGTCAACAAGGTCTGTCCAAAAGCATATTGTATGAGATTATGGCATTGTTTTCGTCATCCTCCCTCTAAAGGCTTGTAGATTTTAGCAAGAGTTAAATGTCATAAAGAAAGTAGAAATCATAGTTTAAACATAGTGAAAACGAATGGATGAATTCAAGACAAACATATGCAATGCATTAATGAAACAAAGTTTGACATTAATAGATAATTTTTTGAATAACAAAAGGAATTACAACTGAAAATTCAAATGAACAGAAGCCTCTTTGTCTTAACTTGTCACTTTAGGTGGTGAGCCTTTGAGGGACGACAGAAGAATTTAGTCTGTCTATCTTGTGTGAACTCCAATAATCCTTCGTCGATTAGGTTTTGAATCTTGTACTTCAGCGCCCAACAATCGTTTGTATCATGCCCAGGACTATTGTAATAATAGGCACACCTGGCATCGGGATTGTAGCTGGGAGAAAAAGTTTTGGGATTTGGATGAGGTCTTATTGGTGTAATTATATTCATCCTCAGCATGTGTTGCAAAGCTTGAGACAGCGGTATGTTGATGTTGGTAAACTGTCTTTTGGGCTCACTTTGCGTTTGCTGATTTTCTGGTTGATGTTGACAAAGTCGTTGTTGGGCTCGTGATGTGGAAGCAATTTAGGAAGGTCTTCTCTCCCTTAACCCAGCTTCTTGTCTCATGGGATGCTGAATGATGACTTGATCCCCAATTCTATATGTTTTCCCCCTTTGGTTACATCCGTCTTGATGAAGCTTATTGATGAGGACTCTCAGCTCTTCTTGTCCCTGAGCCAAGTTTTGGATGAGAGCCATCTGGCCCACCAGTTGTCCCATCATCTGGACTTTCATTATGGCTATCTCAGTTTGTATCCGCTCCAACTGGTCATCTCTGTCGTCCCCAGGATTTCCCATGATTACACCCCTGGTGAGGAGAGTTTTCACCTCTTCTTGTCCCTTGGACAGATTCAAGAACATCTCTTGAAGTTGGGCATTTTGAGCCTGGATGTCTTTCACCGTTTGTTCCATATCCATCTTACTGAAATAAACAGTAGGAAGATAAGGAGACATGTATGGGAGAAATCTGTCATGATATGATGCATGATATGTGGATGCATGTTTTCAAGGATCTCGCAGGGTTAGTAGTCACTTATAGTTTTGATTGGAGAACTTTGTGTCGGTGGATGTCCTTCCACGATAATTAAGCTCACCATGCCAAGTGGGTTGTAGCCCTTGACTCAAGTTGTTATACTCGATCTTTGACGGTGTTTGGTTAGATGAAAATAAATCCTCTTGTCCCTTGTTAGACGTTTGGTTCAATGTGACCATGCATTAGAGGCCCTTGAGATCCTTGAAACAGTTACTGAAAATGCTATGGTATGATGTCATGTATAAGTATGCAAAGTAAGCAAGTTTATATACAAATAGTCATATACACACAAAGCAGACAAGTCCTTAGGTTTAGGCTTGCATGGAGCTTGTAGGTAAGTACCCTCTTGAATTTTAGTTGGTTCAACCTATCCTAGTTAATAGTAACCAGGTTCTAAGGGATCTCAATATCACTGACCTTTCCCACAAGCTTCGTTCGATAGGCGATTGACTCGCAACCAATAAAAACTCAGGAGTCAAGTCTCAATGAGTGTAGCATCGAGTATCAACCAATTTTCAACTTTACACCGAAATCGGCTATCTCACTACTTCATAATGGCCAAGTTGGTCAAGTAAGGTTCTAAGGTCAGTTAGTGCTTCATGGCGGCGCTCAGCGGCCCCGTATTCTCCTTGTTTCAACACAAGGGATACCGGTACCAACAAATGCGTCACACTAACATAGTTATTGCTGAGGCTGGTATACTCCGCACAGTTTCCACAATCTATTTCTACTTACCTAAAAGGTGCCCCAAATCCGGGTAGAGGATTTAAACCCAAACAAAGAACCAAAATATAAAGCAAACAAATCAAACAATGAAAGAAAGTAAATTTGATCTAGCCCTAAGGTAACCCCACTTTTAAAATTATTCCCAGCAGAGTCGCCAGTTCTGTAACACAGTGGGAGAACTGACTTGGTTGTTTTGTGTTTGATTGCAAATGTTGCGGTTAGCAAGAGTCGCCACCGAATTTTCTTTTATCCAAAAGGAAAGGTTGAAAAGAACAGGAAAGACCTTTAGAGATGTTTTCTTGAGTTCGGGGGGTAGATTATGAAAAAGGAAGGTATTAACATCCTTTTCAGCCGTAGTTATCGATAGGCTCTTAGTTGCTTGCTAGATCACTTGCGTTTTTTTGAATGTATGCTTGTGGTGTGGGTTTTAAAAGTATTTTGAAAATGTCTTTGTAATGGTTCTTGTTTTAAGAACGCGTACAAAGTGTTGTTTCGAAAATAGCTCAAAGAGGTGTTTGTGGAATGTGTTTTTGAAAGTGATTTTTGAAAAGGTGTCTTTGTAATGGCTCTCATTTCTATAAGAACGCGTACAAAGTGTTGTCTTTTGAAAATGTTTCAAAATGAGATTGTTGGTGTATAAAATGTTTTTTGTTGTGAGGAAGCGAGCAACGAGGAGCGAATCTACCTATTCAAAAGATCTTAAATGTTATTTTCCTCCTCCTTTAGATGTTTCTATCTTACTATTCATTTGGTAAGAAGCCCCATCATTGGATGTGAAGGGACGGGCGCGAGACGTTGTTATAGTCATAAAAGGTAACCTATGGGACGTTTTAGCAATGTAGTTTAGGGATTAGATCATTTACCGAAGGCAACATCAAAGGTCATCGAGATACTACGATCTTTTATCGGGGGTCTTTGCTAAAACGCCCATGTTCGAGGGACATGACTATTTTTCCGATAGGCAACAAGTAGAGTTACCCTAAGGGGTGCTAGCATGTAAGTGTGTTTGATTTACATGTATTTTGTCTTGATTAGGGTTATCTATTTGTTGATTTTTATCTTTCCATACAAATCCTAATTACTAGCATTTATATGAAAGCGATAAATTGTGGAAAGTAAAGATTCTACGCTATTACAATCATTAGGGGGATGGGGTGTACAAATTTACAAATGGGGATTGCAAGAAATAAAGTCCTAATTATCTATTACAACCATATTGAAATAATGTACAAGAATGTAAAATGGGTTTGTTTTGTTTAAGTAAAGAAATAAGTTTACTTAAGAAAATATTTTTTATCCTTTTTGTTCTAAAAGAAATAAAATAAAACATGTGAATATGAAATATTTTTGTTGTTTTTGGTTATTAAAAGCTAACATAAGATAAATAAGAGAAAAATGAGTCAGAATCAGCACATTGCTGAAATGAGAAGGAACATAAGTTGACTCTGATACGCTGCAAGAGAGAAAATGTTAGTAGGAAAGTAGAGGGTCAGAAGTTTTAGGCCTGGGTACACCAAGTTATGAGGTCGCTGGGAACAGGGGAAACCCTAAAAGTTCTGATTGTTGAGGGGGTTCAGAAGCTATAGTGTAGCTGGGAACCTAGAGGTTCAAATATCACTGGCAAGTCAGAAGTTCTAGCTATTTGAGAGAGTGGGGTGATAATGTTGTTGGGTAAGGTTGTCTAGAAGTTCTTATTTAGGAATATTTTTTTATATATAAATGGATGAAAATGTCATTAAATAACTGGAAAAAAATGCTTATGGGGTTAGATCCCAGGACCCTTAGCACTAATGTTGATGCGCGCGCTTTCTACCACTGGGGTGGCTGTACATCCGATATCAGAAGAAAAAGCATAAACATGTATCACACAGTAAACTCTAATGATGAGTTTCCTCTTCTTCTCCATGCCAGTCAGAGCATCTTCAGCTTAGTCATTTCTCAACAAAATATAAAATGCACACATAGCAGTTATGGCAGGTTTCATCATGGTTTCAGAAATATAAGGTATCAGAACTGTACACCAGAAGCAAGCATGAATTTTGCTAATCCTAATTCTGAACCCTAATTTCCTCAAGAAGTTCTGATCCGAAATTCTCTCTACTTAGGCCATATAAATGAAATCCATAAATATGTACAGAATCAAAGCCAAGATGTCTACATTGTATTTTGAACATGCAGATCTAACAATGCCTAAGTAATATGATGAGAGTCAGCAGAAGCTTACCTTGCAGCTGGAAAAGGTCCTGTGAATTGGAGCCTGGTTCTGACTACTTGTAATGTTTTGATCAGCTTCCTCACGTGCTCAGCAGATGGGAACAACCTTTAACTTGGGTTATGAATTGTGTATGGATGATTTGGTCAAGAAACACTTGAGAGAAATTGGAGTTTGAATGCAAGAATCAAAAACTAGCAGGTTTTGTATTTGTGTTTGCAGTTTCGGATTTTCGGAATTTTTAGCTAGGTCTCAAAGCTTTTCCTTTCAATTTTTTCTGACCCGCCCCCTTCACAGTTGCTAAATGAAGTTCAATTTATAGGCAAGAACTTTGTATCTTGGAGAAGTCAAAAGTACCACCATCATGCTAGCGTGCTGGCTTGTTCTTGAAGCAAGTTAGACAAGTATGGTGGTTAGCAGCTTTTATCCGGGCCTTAGCTGGATTTGTAAGCATGAATTAAGGAAAAGTACCCTCAAATGCAAAAGCAAAGCACGGCCCAACATACTTTTGTACAAGAGTTTGCTTTTTTCAAGGACAACAATGTACTTCTATGTCACACGTGGGGAAATCCTTTGGATAAAAACTCAAAAGTGGTTGTGAGCATTAAATGATGATGAGATTTATCAAACCAAAAATCCTGCAATGTGAGATTATGCATCATATCTTACATTTGGGTCAGAAGTTCAGCACCAGCATAACTTAGAACCAATATCCAACTTCTTATCCTTTAATCTTTTCACTCCAGCTCTTTCTGAGAGAGTTCTCAGACTTTCCAGAAAGCTTGTGACATGCTTTGTAAGCCCTCTTTGAATTACTCTTGCAACTTTTGACTGAACCTACATGAAAACGGGCCCAGAAGTTGTAGACAACTTCTGACTTAAAAAATGCTCAGAATTTACTAAGTGTCTAAGTTTCAGGGACATGACTTTGAGGATGTATAACTTGAAATCCCAGCATTTCTAGAAGAAGTTATGTTCTGCAGTGTTTTAGGTCTCATTAAGGTCTAAAACTCTTGAGTTAACAGTTCTTCTAAAATCAGCTTTCATCACGGTGATAATCTGATCAGAAGTTCTGAGTTTGTCATATTTCTTAAACACTTAGAAAAATTCTAAGTATTTAGAATTTTGACCTTTCCAAAGTAATTTTGACTTTTGAATTTCTTGATGAAACAAACTTCATATTTCAACATGTCTTGATGAAATATGATTCTTGAAACTTGATTTTTGATCCAAAAGTCAAAGTTTGACTTTTCAGTATGCAAATGGCCATTTTACCCTTGTGAATGACTTTCTTGGAAAAAATTTAATTCAAAGCTTGGACTTGGATGGAAACAAACCTGAGGGTCCAGGGTGATCCTTTGAGAATATGTTTTTGGGGTACAACAATTGCATATGTTTTTCTTGAGTTAATCCATTCATTTTCACTATACTGAAATTATGCTTTTACTCCTTTTTGTATAATATTCAACTCTCGACTATAAGCCGTAAGCTTTAGAGGGAGGATGACGAAAATAATACCATAACCTCATACAGTATGCTTTCGAATAGACCTTGCTGACGATGTACAGGCGTTGCTTCAAATCATAAATAGTGGAGTAATAAGGAAGATAATCCCTAGTCAACCCCTTTGAGCTTAAGAAGTTGGAGTTTTCTTTTTCACACAAATTGAAACCTTTAATCATAACCTGGGGCAGGATAGTTTTCTCAGTAAATTCAAATGCGCATTCAAATGCAAGCTCTATCTCGATACACGACAAATAGTGTCAAAGATACTCTTCTAAATCAAAAGACGGTAACGGTTTCCCCGTAGTCATTAAAACAGACAACCATTATCTCTCAAAAGAAAAGCCCGCTAATTCAAAACCTATGAAGGAGACTTAAGAAAAACCGGGGAATCCCGCTGACTGTAATCTCAAACAGTTTAGGAAAAAATTATGGATAATAAGGTCAAAAAGAGGTCACTACAAATCCTCAACAAAATAAAAATGTCACAATGACTTCCTTCTCAAATGAACTTTTGGTCTCTAAACCATCATCAAAGGATCAATGCTATAATTTCAAACTCTATTGGAACCAAAACGCATAATTAACTGAGCATAGGACTGAAGAACATCATGGATATTGGGTTGGGTACAAATAAAATTTGAGCCTTATCCTTTGTTTCTTGAAACGTGAACCAGGCCATGCTACAACCCTTTAAAAGTCCTAATTGAAGCATGGGTTAGTTCGAAAGCATATTGTTACAAAAGGTATCTTGACTCCTGTAAGGCTTACTGTAAATCCTGAGTTGAATTCATATTCTTACAAAACTCTTTTATTTGCTAAAATGCATTTTTAAAACTATAATACAAACATAAACTTTGCATTGTTTGAATACCGATGTTTGCATATGGCCTAATTGTTTGGCAACAGAGAAATTCGCACGACGAATATCCAATGAACGGAAATTCTCTCAAGAAACAGAATCACTTCAAATGGAAAGACACTTCCAATGACAAATATCCCACAATCAAGGGGGCGTGACATGTTATTTTCCAACCTATTTGTGGCAGTCAAGTCAAGATTCCAAGAAATATCTCATAAAGTCCTGAATATCAAGGGGTAAGTCTCCATCGGAATCACTTAGGGCATTGAACATGAATTCCAGTAAAGGGTCGTGTATGACCAAGCAAACATTTTTTTGGCAGTACTACTATGGACAATGACAAATCCCTACAAAGCCCCTTTCAAAAGTTGATCCCCGATGAATTCTCCAGAGCCACCTCTATAAGGTTATCCCTGCAGAATAATCTTCACGGATAAGGGTACAATCCCCCACAAGGCTATCCCTGACAAGCGCAGAAACATCTTCAAACAAAAGTGGGGCATCCTCCAGCCGATGACATAGTCAAACTCACTAGCGGATAGAGGAGTTTGTTCTTCTCCCAACGAACGCATACATCATGCATGTTCCCAAATGGATGGAAATTCCCGGCAGTTTATCATCTTCTAGATACAATGTAGATACAATCTAAATACATATTTATTCTGACATTCATTCCAGACTCTCCTGCAGATACAGTTCAGATATGATCCAGATATTGATGTCATTCTAATACTCATTCAATACATCCTCAGATATAATCAAGGCTTGGATTTATTTTGACATTCCCCAGTTGAGTTTGGTCTTCCAAAACTTGAAAAGAAACCTTATAAAAAATTCTTCCCTAGACGAATTCATTTCTCCAGTAAGATCGTCAGGATACTTTCCTCAATAGGGTTTATTTCCCCCAACTGATTACAATCTCCCCAGTTTGAGTTTATTCCTCAGGCTACTACAGACCAACTAACAAAATTCCTTTTCCCCAGTGGAGTTGATACTATCTCCAGAAAGTTGCTACGAAGCCTGGAATCTGACCAGATAACAGTTTAACTTTAATTTTCTACGAAGCCTGGAATCCGACCAGATAATAGTTAATTTCATATAAGTTGCTGCGAAGCCTGGAATTTGACCAGATAACAGTTTAACTTCAATTTTCTGTGAAGCCTGGAATCCGACCATATAACAATTAATTTCATCTAAGTTGCTGAAACCTGGACCCGACCCGATAACAGTTAACCTCAAGTTCAAATTGATGAAACCTGGACCCGACCCGATAACAGTTAACCTCAAGTTCAAATTGATGAAACCTGGACCCGGCCCAATAACAGTACAAGTTGCTGAAACCTGGACCCAACCAGATAATAGTTAACCTCAAGTTCAAATTGTTGAAACCTGGACCCGACTAGATAACAGTTCAAGTTGCTGAAACTTAGATCCAACCAGATAACAGTTAACCTCAAGTTCAAGTTGTTGAAACCTGGACCCTACCAAATAACAGTTCAAGTTGTTGAAACCTAGACCCGACCAAATAATAGTTAACCTCAAGTTCAAATTGCTGAAACCTGGACCCGACCAGATAATAGTTAACCTCAAGTTTAACCTGCGAAACCTGGAACCCGACCAGATAACAGTTTAACTTCTTCAATTTTCTGCGAAACCTGGAATCTAACCAGATAACAGTTAATTTCATCTTCCCCAGTGAGTTGCTGCAAATCCTGGAATACGACCAAATAACAGCCAACTTTATTACCCCCGGAGTGAAGCCTAGAATCTGACCAGATAACAACTAAACTTTCTTCCTCTCCAATCAAGAGATAGCTCCCCAGTAGAGCAATGGTCAACTAAAACTCCTGAACTCTATTCCCCAAGCATAAATCAACGCTCCCCATAGAGTTTCCTCAAGCAAAGTCAATGTTCCCCAGTGGATTTCTCCTCAAACAACAAAGCAGGAATCCCCAGGGGAAACACTCTAAACAAAGTTTGAAGATACACATACTCTTCATCCTCAACGTTGATCCGGGATTTAAATTCCCAAAACTCCCAAGCATTGGTCAAGGATTTATGTTCCCGAACAAAGATGCAATTCAATAACATTTCACGTTCATACATCATAGCATGTGCATACGAAATGCATATAGCACAGTCTCATTTATTTTGAGAACATCATTACGCAATTCATTTCATACAGTTAACTCTTTACCTTTTCAAGAAATATCAATCAACAGATAATTATCATCAACAGTTTTCAACAGGTCCAAGATTAATTCCTGAAATAAGACAGAGCAACTATCTACACAAACAGCTGAAACAATCTTACACGGGTTCCTTCAAATTTCCAGATGCAGCTTCACACGGGCTCATCATGAAGCAATCTTACACGTGTTCCTTCCAATTTCAAGATTTAGCTTCACACTGGCTCATCATGAAGCAATCTTACATGGGTTCCTTCTAATTTTCAGATGAAGTTTCATACGAACTCATCCTGAAGCAGCCCTACCCAGGCTCATTCTCATATATTTCCAGACGAAGTTTCACACAGACTCATCCCGGAGCAGCCCTACCCATGCTCCTTCTCATATATTTCCAAATGATGTTTCACACGGACTCATCTTGAAGCAACCCTACCCAGGCTCCTTCTCATATATTTCCAGCTGAAGTTTCACACAGACTCATCCCGAAGCAGCCCTACCTAGGCTCCTTCTCATGAATTTCCAGATGAAGTTTCACACAGACCCATCCTGAAGCAGCCCTACCCAGGCTCCTTCTCATGAATTTCCAGATGAAGTTTAACACGGACTCATCCCGAAGCAGCCCTACCCAGGCTCCTTCTTATAAGTTTCCAGATGAAGTTTCACACGGACTCATCCCGAAGCAGCCCTACCCAGGCTCCTTCTCATGAATTTCCAGATTAAGTTTCACACAAACTCATCTCGAAGCAGCCCTACCCAACCTCCTTCTCATGAATTTCCAAATGCAGTTTCATACGGACTCATCCCAAAGTAGCCCTACCCAGGCTCCTTCCCATAAGTTTCTAGATGAAGTTTCACACAGACTCATCCCGAAGCAGCCCTACCCAGGCGTCGTCTCATGAATTTCCATATGCAGTTTCACATGGACTCATCCTGAAGCAGCCCTACCCAGGATCCTTCTCATAAGTTTCCAGATGAAGTTTCACACGAACTCATCCCGAAGCAGCCCTACCAAGGCTCCTTCTCATGAATTTCCAGATGAAGTTTCACACTGACTCATCTCGAAGCAGCCCTACCCAGGCTCCTTCTCATGAATTTCCATATGCAGTTTCACATGGACTCATCCTGAAGCATCCGTACCCAGGCTCCTTCTCATAAGTTTCCAGATGAAGTTTCACACGGACTCATCCCGAAGTATCCCTACCCAGGCTCCTTCTCATCAATTTCCAGATGCAGTTTCAC
Source organism: Vicia faba (assembly GCA_948472305.1). Lineage (NCBI taxonomy): Eukaryota > Viridiplantae > Streptophyta > Magnoliopsida > Fabales > Fabaceae > Vicia > Vicia faba. The sequence goes on along the minus strand of OX451741.1, from coordinate 920,445,808 downwards.
ACGGACTCATCCTGAAGCAGCCCTACCCAGGCTCCTTCTCATAAGTTTCCAGATGAAGTTTCACACAGACTCATCCCGAAGCAGCCCTGCCCAAGCTCCTTCTCATGAATTTCCAGATGAAGTTTCACACAAACTCATCCCAAAGCAGCCTTACCCAGGCTCCTTCTCATAAGTTTCCAGATGAAGTTTCACACAGACTCATCCTGAAGCAGCCCTACCCAGGCTCCTTCTCATATATTCCTATATGAATTTTCACATAGATTCATCCCGAAGCAATCTTACACGTATTCCTTCTAATACATTTCTAGACATGGCTTAACATGGGTCCGCTCCAACATATCATTCAAATTAAATCAACCAAATATTTATTCTAGTACTTCTTCCAATCTCTATCAACAGTAACCTTGGATGGAATCCATAAGCCCATCTCCGATAAAATCTTTATCACTTCTCCAAATGGCATCTTTAAGCCTATTCCAAACACAATCAACTAACACATCATCAAGTGTAAATTTCTCGACACTCTAGTGTTCAATCCTCTTTCACCTTCAAGTCACGAATGGCGGACTCGCCAATTTAACTCTTTAGGTTTAAGAATATTGAACAGGGGCAGCTGTTGTAGCCCAAAATTTACCCTCTCATTTCTCAAGACATTTCCTACAAGATCTTTAAAAAGCTCAAACTTGCACAAGTATTAACTAGGTCAAGTCATCTCCTCAACATTGTACCTCAAAATTAGGGTTTGAGCTTGCACAAGGACAATTGGACTTATAATACTTCAAATGACTTTATGGATCACTATGGACCTTCAATAATGCTCATGACAAGTTTCAAGTCTTGTATCACAAATTATGCTCAGTCAATTAACTAGATGACCAAAAATCAGCTGTACTGATGAAAAGTCAACTGATACACCAAAAGTAAAACTTTGACTTTTTGGTCAACATTAAGTCTCAAAGATCAAATTTCATCAAGAAATTAAAGAATATCAAGCTTGATCATCAAAAATTCAAGAAAGTCAAAACTCAATTTTCAAGACTTAGAATTTTTTCTAAGTGTTTTGTACATGATAATTTCACTACTTCTGGCCAATTTTTCACCAAGATGCATGATGATTCGAAGGAAACTTTCAACATGAAAGTTGTAGATCTTGATGATATCTATAATTTTTCTTTGTTGATAAAGTCCTAGAAGTTCTTGAATTTTGAGTTATAAATTCCTGAAGTCATGATATTGTCATCCAACACTTAGAGAAATTTTCAACAGATTTTGGTTAAGATTTCATCCCAACTTCTTGGAATTTTTTCACATGGTTCCAAGATGATTTTGTCGAAATGGACAACATGAAAGTTGTAGAGGATGTTTCAAACTTTCCAAAACATCCAAGAGCATGAATTTATCATACTTGAGCTAGGAGATTCAAGGGCCTGAAGTTGGGCATCCATTCTTGAATTGCAAGTCATTTTGTTGAAAAACAAATTATCCAATTTGCATGATGTGCTGCACAATATTACATTAAAGGCTTTGTGACTTGAAAATCTATCCATAATTAGATTTTTGCACAATTTATTGAACCATTATCCAAGTGATTCAAGTATTGTCCATTGCATCATTCCATTTTTGGCACAAAGGCACCATTGCCATTCACATAAAGTATGCTTTATGCAATTGTCAGCTCCTTGAGCCTCTCAATTGTTTTCTCTGCACATACACAATGTCAAAGTAAGAAGCATCATGCCTAAAATCCTCTAGGAACTTCAAACCATGCTTGTACCATGCATTGGAACACCAATTTTCACATAACTTTGTTGTTTCATCTCAACCAAACCAGAATTTTGAAACAAACTCTCTCATTCTCTCAAACCTCCTCTATAAATAGATTGGCCATTTTCAAGACAAGGCTAGAAGTTTTTGTTGTGTAGACAAGCCCTCAAAATCTCATACTCTCAAAAATTCATAATTGTCCATAAAACCTCCACTCTTGAGCTTCGAAGTCCAAGTCATTGAATCTCTCACACCTTGCAAGTTCTGTCCAAACAAACCATCCAAACACTCCACATACATCATATAGAAGTTCTTCAAACTCAAGAAAAATTTCTGTAACATCACTATTTTCCAAACTCAAAAACAGCCACCTCCAACTTGACATATCCAAGACAATACAATAACTCAAACTCAAAGCACAAATATCAGTTTCAAGGTAAGTTTTCTTAACTTTGGACTCTTCATACAAGCATCATTAGTGGTCCATTTGTGAAGATAAAATGTAAATATTATTGCCTTTGAAGCTAACCATATGCTTTCTTTTCATTTTCTCTAACCATGTGTTGAGAATTGACTAATATATGCAGCAAAACAATGTTAGAGGCAAAAAACAGTAGTATGAGTCGATACGAAACACTATGAGTCGACACATATTATGTCCAAAACAGGTTATGAGCCGATGCAAACCATTATGTGTCGATTCGAAATGTGTATGAGTCGATATAAAATGTGAATGCATCGACTCATACTGAGTTAACTTTCATTTTCCAGGAGCAAGAAATGATATGTGTCGATGCATAGGTGAATGTGTAGATATGAAATAGATATGAGCTGATACGAAACAGATGTGAGCCAATATGAAACAGATATGAGCCAATACCAAACAGATATGAGCCAATACGAAACAGATATGAGCCAATGCATAAAAAAAATTTGTATCAATGCATAAGCACATGTGTCAATACATTAAAAAAAATTAAAAACAAATTTCCTTTTTTTACATTATCTTTACATATTTGTATTACTATTCATTATTCAATATGGTTGTAATAGTAATTAGGATTTATTTGCTTTCATTCCCCATTTGTAAATTTGTATCCCCATCCCCTAAATGATGTAATAGTGTAGGACTTTAAGATTCCGCAATTTATCGCTTTCAATATAATGCTAGTAATTAGGGTTTGTATGACAAGATACAACCAATAACTAGAAAACCCTATGTGATACGGTGGAAGAACCTACTATTTAATATTAGTTTGCATTTTGTATTCGCAAATGTCGCGGTAAGCAAGAGTCGCCACCGTCTTTTCTTTTATTCAAATTAAGGAAAGAGTGAAAAGAACAGAAAAAGACATTTTCGAGATTTTCTGAGTAAGGGAGGTAGATTATGGAAAGGGAAGGTGTTAGCACCCTTTCCATCTATGGTTTTCCACGGGCTCTTAGAGGTTTGCTCATTTTTCAAGATGCTTTGGTGCTTTGTGTTTGAAAATATTTTGAAAACGCCTTAGAACGGCGAACTTTGTAATGTTTCTCGGGATAGTGGAGAAAGCATACAAAGTGTTTTGGAATGTCTTTTGAAAATTAGTTTTTTGTGTAAGTGCAAAATGTTTGAGCAAACTTCTAACAGCTATCTACTTTAATACTCGAAAAGGGTCATTCTTTTCCTCCTTTCCTTTAGACAATGCTATCCTACTATTAGTGAGTAGGTATCCCTATCGTTGGATGTTTGAGGGACAATCGAAGGGACATTTTACAGTCACGAAGGCAACTTATGGAGACGCTTTAGCAATTTTCTTTTAGGGACTAGATCATTTACCAAAAGGCAACTGTAGGGTCATCGAGGGACTATGATCTTTTTTGATTTATGGGTCTTTGCTAAAGCGTTCCTGCCTCATGACTGTTTTATTTCTTAAAGGCAACCAAAGTTGGGTACTCTAGAGGTGTGCATGTGCAAGTATGTTGAGATTTAGTTATTTTTTGTCTTTTTGTTAGGTTATCTAACGTTTTAATTTACAGTCTTTCCATGTAAGCCTATTTACTAACAGTAATATATACAGAAAAATAAAATGCAGAAAGTATAAATCTAGACTATTACATGGCTTCGAGGAGGGGATTTACATTCCAAAGCAATTGAGGAAAAGAAAATAAATCAATAAAAAGGGTCTATTTATCATCTATTACATTCCATAAAGCAATTACAATAATATAAACAATGTGAAAGGAAATAAACGCGCGAAAAGTTGAAAGTATGTCTGAAAACATAAAAGAAAACCATTTTGTTGTTGGTTTTTATTTATTTAAGAAAATAATTAAATTAATATGTCCTAAAATTACTTAGAAAGATAAAATTTAATTAAGAAAATATCTAAGGTTGTATTATAATTTATTATGAAAAATAAAATTATTAAAAAAGAATTAAATCCTAAGTCTAAGTAATTTTAAGCTTAAAGAAAATGGTCAAAATAAATAAGTAATTTATTTACAAAAATAGTTTAAGTAAAAAAATTAACCTAATATTTTTATGACTTTTTTGATTTTTATGGTTAATTAAATAAATGAAAATCAAAATTAAAGAAAAAGAAAATATTAAAAAAAAAACAAATGTGCATGGGGGTAAGTTGCAAATATAGGGGTGTATGAATTGTAATTCTGCTAGGCCCAATGAAAAAGAGTCCAACTATTTGCCCTTGGACTCAATGAGGATAGGTTCTGAAGGCGCATGATGAACCTGCAGATCAGAGGTATTGGTTTGGATCATATGGTGATCTGATGGCTTAGATTGAAGCTTCATGACAAGCGCATTTGGACTTGTAACACTGGATCTGTAGAAAATATTTGAGAAAAGTAAAACTGTTGGACCTGGGATTCGAACCCAGGTCCTTTCCCTCACATACGCGCGCCCTTACCATATGTGTTGCCCATCCATTTATTGATACAAAGCAATCAATAATGTTACATACAAAAACAAGTAAATATCTGGGAAATAAAAAACGCGTGCAATTATTCAAACTGGCCAATCAGAGGCTGACACACTTCATCTTCTACCTCCCTCCGTCGTCTTAGGTAGAAATACCTATAGTGACAGTTTTTTGTCCGTCACTATAACCCCTGCATTCGAAACAAACGGAAATACGCAACAAAAATGAACTTTGATGCTATGTTTGGGCTAATTTTGGCTAATTTGGAAAACTCCATTTCGAAGGTTCAAACCCTAGAAATGGCAACACTTGATTCCTGCATCAAAAACTCAATCCAACTGTACATATAGCTTGCAAATGCTCAAATGATCAATAATACATAATCAAAATGTACTTGAATTGCATGAATTGAGCAGAACGAAAATGGAAAATAAGGTAAACCATATGAACTCACTGATGCGTTTTGTGAGGTTTCAGGACTTGGTGATGATCACAAATGCTTCAGGGAAACTCCAGGAGCGAGTTTGGAACCTTGTTTGGGATTAAAACATGCTAGAGACTGTAATTTGAAATTGATAAATTTGGTATTTTTTGCAAAATTTTCAGAGATTCCCCAGGCTATGTGTGCGTGTTTGGAGTTAGCCAATGGCTTGTTTATATAGAGAGTAGTGAGGAGACAAAGAAATAAGGGCAATAACCACCATGATTAGGTGGTTTCAAAACCATGAATGCAAAGTTGTAACCTTGGCCAAAAGCATGGGATTTTATCCATTTTTCAAACTTGCATGAATGTAGACATGCTGGTCTTGCTGCACACGAAATTTGGGGCCTCTCCATGTATCAAACCAAGCCCAAATGATAATGGCCCATATATTTTTGCAATAATTTTGGTTTGTTTGATTTTTAATTAAAAAAAATTAATATAGAATGCAAATAAAATCAAGACTATGCAAAAATGGTTTTAGGGGTCCTCTATAATCTTAGGAAGATGTTTTAAGTCCAAGAAAATGAGCCATTGCCTTAAAAACTGAAATTTGCTCAATGCACTTTTCTTGAAATTTCCCAAATTTTCCCAAGTTGGGAAAGCCATAACTTGCTCAATTTTTATCTTATGATGATGATTTTTGACTTTTTGGAAAGCCCAGGATGTCTACTTCAATCCCTCTTTTGATCAATTATGCATTTGAAGATGTTATCTTGATTTTAAAGGTCTTGGAAAAAAGTGGCTTTTATTGACTTTCTAAAAATGACCTGTAATGTATGAACTTGTATCTTTCAAATGGTGCATTTCTTGGACTTGAGGGTTGAAGAGAATTCGTAGGAAACTGAATCCTCTTCAAAATGAGCTTTGGTTGGGGGGAAATGGATGAAGTGTGAGAAATTTATGCCTGGTCAAAATTTGGTTGACTTTTCCTATAGAAACCCTAATTAGTAATTTTTGACTTTTAATGAATTAGGAGCATTTCTTGAGGAATCATGATCAACCTTTGATCAAATGATGAATATCACTTCAAAATGTTGAGGTTGACCAAAAATCTTGAAGTTTGACTATATATAGGCCACAATTGACTTTTGACCTAGCACAGTTGATTTTCCAGTATTTGAGCAATTGATTGAGCAAACTTGTTGTGCAAGGCATGAAATTTGGCATGGATAATCTTGAGAAGATATTAGGATCATGTAAACATTTGATACCATTGGATATCACAAAACTAAAACCCTAATTAGAGGTTCATTGCCTTAGGAAAAGAATTTGTCTTGTCAATTCTTTGGTCAACCTTGAGCAATTGAGGACCTCTAAGAGTATGTCTTGAGAAAAATGAGAGGGCAAATTTTGGGGTACAACATCTGCCCCTGTTCAATCTTTTTAGACCTGAAGATGTAGATTGGCTTGTCTGCCTTTCGTGATCTGAAGGTGGAAGATGATTGAACAATAGAGTGCCCAGATATTTGCACTCGCATGAAGTGATATTGTTGGTGAATAATATCGGGAATGGGCTTACAGATGCCATTTGAAAAAGATGATAGAAGACTGTCGGATATAGGCTTAAAGATGCCATCCAAGGAATATGACGGAGAATCGTCGGAGATGGGCTTAAATATGCCATCTAAAGTAGATGCTGACTTCATAAGAGGTATCTTTGTGGGAATTCTTGTTTCTGTTGTCTGAGGAGGATTCCGCTGAGGAATGTTTTGGGGGAATAGGGTCTAGGAACTTCGGTTATCCGTTACTCTACTAGGGATTTATCTCTTGATTGGAGAGGCGAAAGAGAGTTGGTATCTGTTCGGGATCCAGGATTCACAGCGACTTGTCGAGAATAATAAGGCTAATTGTTATTCGGTCGTATTCCAGGCTTCACAGTTTCTTTAACTTGGTAAGAATCAGAAAATATAGGGTTGATTTAATTGAACCAGAGAAAGTATCTATCAGAAGAGAATCAGAATAAATAATTGGTCGATTTAAACTGAACCAGCATAGGTCTTGAGTTATCTTTGACTGGATAAGAATCAGAAAATCTTAGTGTCAATTTAACTAAACCAAAGAAAGTATCTATCGGAAAAGAATCAGAATAAATTATTGGTTGATTTAAAATGAACCAGCATAGGTCTTGAGTTATCTTTGACTGGATAAGAATCAGAAAATCTTAGTGTCAATTTATATGAACTAGAGAAAGTATCTACCAGAAAAGAATCAAAATAAATCATTGGTCAATTTAAACTGAACCAACAGAGGTCTTGAGTTATCTTTGACTGGATAAGAATTAGAAAATATTAGAGTCGATTTATCTAAACCGGAGAAAGTATCTACCGGAAAAGAATCAGAATAAATCATTGATCGATTTAAACTGAACCAACTGAGGTCTTGAGTTATCTTTGACTGGATAAGAATCAGAAAATCTTAGTATCGATTTAACTAAACCAGAGAAAGTATCTATCATAAAAGAATCAGAATAAATCATAAGTCGATTTAAACTGAACCAGCAGAGGTCTTGAGTTATCTTTGACTGGATAAGAATCATAAAATCTTAGTGTCTATTTAACTGAACCAGAGAAAGTATCTACCAGAAAAGAATCAGAATAAATCATTGGTTGATTTAAACTGAACCAACAGAGGTCTTTTGAGAATAATCTTTTTGAGGAAAATGCTGAAATGGCCCTTCGTCAGACGTAGCCTTCGAGAAGACTGCCAAGTCATATAAGTAGTCAACGGTATCTGTTGATTTTATATTTCCTGAAAAGGTAAAGAGTTAGTCGTATGCAATGTCATGATGTATGAAATCCATTGTATGATGATGTTCTCAAAATAAATGAGATTATGTTGTATGCGATGTGTATGTGCATTCCATGATGTCTGAATATGGAATGCTATTGCGATATCTCCTAGTCTGGGAAAGTAAATCCCTGACTGTTGCTAGAGAGTACTGGGAAGCTGAATACCGGACTGCTGTTTCGTAGATGAGGAAAGCGATTTTTTATTTCCGCTGGGGATGATGAATGGAGATTATCTACCATGGATTTTTGACTCCTGCTTGAGAATGACTCTGTGGGGAGAAAGATACTTTGTCGGATGATTTCACTGATGTAGAGAAATAAACTATGTTGGGGAATAAACTTCTGCAGCTAGAGAAATAAACTCTATCAGGGATAAGGCTTTATAAACTGTTCGAGATTATAAAAACTTAAGTGGAGACATGGATTTCCGATCTTTGAGGGAATTCTGCTGGAGGAGGTAATTCCTGTTTAGGGAAGAAGAAATCAAAACTTTGGTTATTTCTACTATGTGGGGACATAGACATCATTAGGACGTATGCTGAAAATGTAGCGATAACTTTGGAATAGGACGTCTCTGCCTTTGTACCTGTTGGAGGACATAATTGTGGGGACTACAAATGGCTTTTTAGACTTGGTCCCGTTTATTAAAGTCATTAGTAATTGTCCTTCTATTTTTCATGCAAGTATTTGTAAACAGTAATCATATTCAAATGCATATGTCAAAAATAATCACTGGATGTTTTTTGCAAAACAAAACAGAAAAATGAAAACGAAATGTTTTGTACATTCAAAGAAGTTTTTTGTATTGATTTTGAAGTTTGCCTATAATAGGCGTTTTTTGTACAAAGAGACTGACATTCTAGTAGGAGAATGTCGTCGTGAAAATGAAAATTATACAAAATAGTATACAAAAGGAAAATAGCTATGTATAATAATCCCATTGAGTTTCAATTCTGCTATTTCCCTTATGTCCTTGAGTGTCTCATCACTTTACTACTTGTCTGAAGTTGCCTGGATTGATTGGTACCGTTTGAGCCTGATAGTTGATGCTGAAGTATGGTCACAAGGTAATCCAATGGGACATAGTTATACGCTTTAAAACCCTAACTTTTGCTTGGATCACCCTTTCAGGTTTTCAGTCCACCGGGATACACTTTTTTTCCTAAGCCGCCCTTTCAGGTTTTCGACTTGCTGGGTGTACATATTTTTTTCTTTATCCCTAATTTTTGCCCGAACCCTTTTGGTTCTCTGGGATGCCCTTATTTTTCCCTAGGCCAGTCAACCTAGTGGGTCTTTCTTCATGCGTAGTATTTTTAACTATGTCCGTATTCACAGGGTGAGGAAGGTCGTCACCATCCATGGTGGTTAGAATCATGTCTCCACCAGAAAATATATTTTTGATTACAAATGGCCCGTCGTATGTGGGAGTCCATTTGCCTCTTGAATCACATTGTGGCAGTATGATGTGCTTGATTACTAGATCAACCACTTGATATACCTAACGCCTGACCTTTTTGTTAAAAGCTTTGATCATACTGTGATGTGGTGGGAGAACTGACTTGTGGTTTTGCGTTTGTGTTCGGAAATGTTGCGGTTTAGCAAGAGTCGCCACCGACTTTTATTTTATCCAAAAGGAAAGGTAAAAAAGCACAGGAAAGACCTTTGAGATTGTTTTTGGGTTCGGGGGGTAGATTATGAAAAGGGAAGGTGTTAGCACCCTTTTCATCCATGGTTTTCCATGGGCTCTTAGTTACATGATTTAGATCACTTGCTTTGCTTTGACAATTGTTTGAAATGGTGCTTTGTGTGGTTTTGAAAGTATTTTGAAAAGAGGCATTTGTTTAGGCAATCTTTGTAATGATTCTCGTTCTAAAGAATGTATACAAAGATGTGTGTCTTTTGAAAAATGTTTCAATGTTTTAAAAGTTTGTTTGGAAAATGTTTTGAAATGTGTGTGTTTGTTTGAAAATAGCAAGGATTGTTTTGAAATGATCAAGTAACTAGAAGCATTCTACCTAATCAGAAGTCTTTCCTACACATTTTTATTCCTTTGATATTGTTGATTTACCACGGCTTTGGCAAACAACCCAATCTTTGGATGTTAAACGGGACGGGCGTGGGTCATCGTATAACCATGATAACAATATTGCCAAGTATCTTAGCAAGTTTTGAGGGACTAAGATCATCTTTGTTTTTAGGCAACCAAGATAGCGTCATCGAGGGACTATGATTTTTTATTTTGTTTTGTTTTGCCAAGATACCTAGTATGTATACCATGGCCATGTTTTAAGGCAACCAAGTGGGTGAAACCCTAGAAGTGCTTGTGTGCAAGGTGTTGTCATTTTTCATGCATTTTTGTCTTGGATTTAGGTCATGCTATTTGTTTGATTTTGTCTTATCATACAAACCCTAGTTTTTACTAAACATGCATATAATGCGATAAATTGCGTAAAGTAAAGTTAAACTATTACAACAATATTAGGGGGAGGGGGATACAAGTTTTGAATGGGGGATATTGCTCAAAATAAAACTCTAATTCACTATTACAACCCAATTGAATTTGTACACAATAAATAAATAAATAATTATTTAAATATGCAACAATAAAATGTATGGATGCAAAATGTTTTTGATAATTGTTTTAAGTATGAGAAAATAAATTATTTAATCCCTAAAAATAAGAAAAAATAATGTTATTATTTTTGAAAGGGGAAACCCTAGTTTTTGTTTAAAAGAAAATATATTCTATATTATTCATTTTATTCATTTTATTCATTTTTGTTCAAGAAAAATAATAATAATATGTATAAAATGTTAAAAAATTGAAATATGTATGAAAATAATATTTTAAATGTGAAAAATAATAAAATAAAAATGTATGATATTTTTATATTATTTACAAGTTATTTTAAGAAAATGATTTCTATTTATAAAAATAAAACTTTTTTTATATGAAAAAATAAGATAAAAAATAAAATAAAATGCAAAAAATTAAGAAAACATTTTTGGGATTTTTTAATGTTCAGAAAAAAATAATAAAGTCAATAATCACAAAAGAAATAAAAAATATGCAAAATATAAAAAATGGGCCAAGGGGGTGCAAAAAGGAAATAAGGGGTGTAAAAAGTAGGACAAACAGGCCCAAGGCGCGCTAGGCCTAGGACCTGTCGTCCCTGTCCTCCAGCCAGAACAAACACGCACGCTTTGCCTTCAAATCCTGTTCTTGCTCATGCTTGCATAAAATCAAAAATTCATAACACAAAAAAGATAGCTCATGAACTCACGATTCCAATGATATAAAGGACATGACCTAACTCTAAAAGACCAAGGAGAATTTTAATGGCCCTAATTTGTGACCTAAAATTTTCATGAACTTCAACAATCAAATACTCTTAGCTCAGTTAATATAAATGGAAATTATGCATATGTACAGCTCAAGCATGTTAAGGACTACATATTTGCTTCACAAACCTAAGCTTAAGGATGCCTAAATAGAGAGATAGAAACTTGACAAATACCTTGTTCAGTTGAGTTTGGATATGGCAATGTGGGAACTTTGAGTGAGGCTTGAAGTTCTTGTGAGCTTCCTTGAAGTCCCCTCAACCTTTTCCAATGCTTAGCTGGTCTTGTAGATGGCTAATACTCCTTGCACGAGTCAACCTGCAACCTTGCAAAATGAAAATGGTGAAGTGTAAAACTGAGCTCACAGTTGCAAGACAGGGGCCTGGATAGCTTGGATGTGATGTAGGGAATGTGTTTGAAGTGTTTCAAAGCAAAACGCACGAACCAATATTGTTTTGGCCAAGGTTCTGCAGAAGATGCCCTGTTTGGGCAGGAACTTGGGTTTTTTGTGTTTTAGAGTGTTTGGGAGGTTGTGAATTCGTGTTTCTGCTTGAGACAAAGTTCTGAAGTTGTTTGAAATGAAGCCAAGGCTTGCCTTTATCAGATGGATCAGTTCTATTAACTTTTGCAAGTTTGCTTGCTTTTTAAGAAAGTTGGAAGTGACAATGCCAAAGCCTGTACAAGCTTGCTTGCTAGCTGCACATAGTTGGTACAAGTTTCCTGATATTTGTGGATATTGTTTGCAGCAAAAGATTAGGTTCATGGCTCAAGATTTGCAAAGTTGGAAAAAGCAAGCTTTATCAAAGTAGCAATGTGAACTTTATGCCATTTTTGGATTAATTCATTGTGCAATGCTTCAAAAGTCATAACAAGACCATTATCCAATGTGTTTGCATTTAATTATGGAGTGTATAAGGGATTAGGACCTGTAAAACCAAGTACAAGCATGTTTGAAACTGATTTGCAACTTGTAACATTGTGAAAATGCCTTGCACAAAAGTGATAAATTGCCATTTTCATTTCTTTGATTCTCCCTAACCATGAATGATCTTGGAGAGTTCTTGGACATTTTGGAAAGCTTGTGACATACTATACAATCCATCTTTGAAATGAATTTTGAGATTCCTCTTGGAACTAGGTGAAAAGTTTCCATGAAGTTAGGTCAAAAATCTGCCTAAACTAGGGCAACTTTTCACTAAGTTAAAAAGTTTATGGATCCCTATTCACAAAATCATAACTTGAGATCCAAGCATATTTTGGGAAAACTTTGTGAATCAAAGTTTTAGATTTCATGGAGGACTAAAACTGTCATGTTGGATGTTTTCTTTGAATCCAATTGCATCATGGTGAAAAAGTTGTGAAAAGTTGGGAAAAAATAAGAAATTTTCATAACTTAGAAAAATTCCAAGTTATGAAAAATTTCAAACTTAAAACCCTAATTTGCAAAATTGGTTTTCTTGATCAACAGGTTTCATATTTTGACATATCTTGATGAATTATGACCCTTGGCACTTGATTTTGACCAAAAAGTCAAAGTTTGACTTTTCAATGTATAGTTGATTTTTGATCAGTTGATTGGAAAAATTCACCTGTCAATCCTATGCATTTGAGATCTTTTGAACTATGTGATTAGGTCAAGATGATGCCATTGAGTCCTTGAAATCATGCTTGAACCCAATTGGTCATTGGCTAGGTCAAAAATCAGAAATTGTCCTTTCTCAGTCAAAACCTTAATTTTGACCATTTTGCCCTTTTGATGATCTGATCAAATTTCTTGAGGAGTTGTGGTCCAAACTTGATAAAATGGTACATAGGAGCCTATAATGTTGTTGTGGATCAAAAATTATGAAGTTTGACTGTAAATTGGCCATGGTTGACTTTTTCCCTAATACAGCTGATTTTAAGGTCAACTGTCCAATTTACTGGGCAAAAATGTGATTCAAGGCTTGAAACTTGGTATGAGCAATATTAGGGGTCCAAGATGGTGTATGAAAGTCACATTAAGCATTGATGGTCCAAAAATCCTTGTGCAAACTCAAACCCTAATTTCAAGTCATCAGTGCAAGGAGATGTCTTGAGCTGAGCAAACCTTAATCCTGTCTGGAGTCCAAGAAGTCCTGTGAGGAAAATATTGATAATATGAGAGGGAAAATTTTGGGGTACAACAGCTTCCCATGTTCAATCTTCTTGAACCTGAAGATTTAGATTGGCGAGCTTTTTCGTTCGTGACTCGAAGGTAAAAGATGATTGGACACTAGAGTGCCCGTAAATTTGCACTCGTCAAAATGTAGTTGAGGAAATGGGCTTAAAGATGCCATTTGGAGATATGATAGAATCTTGTTGGAGATGGGCTTAAATATGCCATCCAAGAATGTTTGTTGAATTGTATGTTGTAAGTCAGAAGAATAAGTATCAGAATAGTATTCGTGTCTGGAACGTATCGGTACTGTATCTGGGGACTGAATCTGAATGAGCAAAGGAATAGCATCCGTATCTGGAGCGTATCAAAGTTGTATCTGAAAGTTGAATCTGAATAAGCAATAGAATAGCATCCGTGTCTGAAGCGTCTCTAAGCTGGGAAAATCAGAATAAGTGATAGAATGGCAACCGTGTCTGGAGCGTATCTGGACTGGAGTCTGAAGTTTGAATCTGAATAAGAAATAGAATGACTTCCGTGTCTGAAGTGTATCTAAACTGTATCTGAATCGGAAAACTGAATAAGGGCCAGAATGGCATCCGTATCTGGAGATTATCTGAACTAGAATATGAATAAGTGACAGAATGACTTCCGTGTCTGGAGTGTATCTGAACTTGAAATTGATTGTTGAATCTGAATGAGAAATAGAATGGCTTCCGTGTCTGAAGCATATCTAATATGTATCTGATAGTTGAAATCTGAATAAGTATCAGGATGGCATCCGTGTCTGGAGCGTATCTGAACTGCATCTGAAATCTGAATCTGAATGAGCAACAGAATGACTTCCTTGTCTGGAATGTATCTGTACTGTATCATGATTGTATACTGTTAATGGTAGCTTGTTAATCTTATCCTGAAAAGGGTAAAATGTTAGTTGAAATACAAAGTTATGTTGCATGAAATATATGATGAAATAAATGTTTTATCAATGTTTATGATATATGGATGTAATGTATGCACATATAAGCCGATCTGCTGTATTGCGGAGGAAAATAAATCCTTGACGGCTGGGGATAATGAAATCCTTGACTGCTGCCGGGGAAAATAAATCCTTGACCCTGCTGGAGATTCAAAATATTTGATTGTTGAGGATGAGAAATCCTTGGTGACTGTTGGATATTGAAAATCCTTAACAACTTCTGTGGGGATGTGAGGATCCTTCATGTCTTGAAGTTGGAGTATTGACAAAATCTGTTGTGAGTTTAATGCCAAACTGCTTGAGAAATCTGTTTGGGAAATCCAGAGAACTTTGATGACTTCTACTGGGGATTACACAATGGGAATACAGGGAAAACTCTGATGATTTCTGCGGGGAGCTAAGAATGGGAATCTTCATTCTATTGGGGAGCCATGAAAACCTCGGCGACCTCACCGGGGAAACGAGAATGAGAATCTTCAATCTGTTGGGGAGCCATGAAAACTTTGACGACTTCATGTTAGGGAGTAATGAAGACTCTGGAAACTTCACTGGGGAATCAAGAATGAGAATCTTCATTCTGTTGGGCAGTAAAAACTCTGTGGGGAAGAAGGCTTACTGCTTGGAGAGTAAGTTCGGGAGTTTTCGGTCGTCTTCCACTCTACTGGGAAGTTATCCTAGGTTGGGGAGAGACAAAATTTAACTATTATCTAGTTGATTTCCAGGCTTCAAGATAACTTGCTGGGGAAATTGGTTGGTTTCCGCTGGGGATTAGAAGTCTTGAATCGACTGGGGATGAAGGTTTCAGCTCCGCTGGGGATCTGTAACTCAAAGCTTTGGCTCCGCTGGGGATTGGGAGTTTGAAGTTTTAACTCTGGTGGGGATTAAGGGTTTGAAATTGTAACTCCGCTGGGGATATGTATTTCAAGGTTTTAGCTCCGCTGGGGATCTAGATGATGTACTGCAGGGGATTTCTCTTGGAATAGTCTAAAGACGTTTTCCTATCCTTTCAGTCTGTCAGTAATTGTTCTTTTCCATCCTGTTTATTTGTAAACAGTAATTATGTTCAAATGCATATGTTCATCAATGAATCATTGGATGCTTTTGCAAATAAAAAATACAACTGTAAAAGAAAAAGGCCAATAGTTTTCTGTACTTTGAAAGAGATATCTTTGTATTTACTTTGAATAAGTGTTTTGTACAAAGGAGACAGACATCCTAGTAAGAGGATGGTGTCATAAAAGTAAGAAAATTTTATACAAAGAAAGATAGCTATGTGTGAAAAAATCCCATGGGGTTCCTATTCTGCTATAGCCTTCGTATCTCTGAATATCTTGTCCATTCGCTGCTTTGTCCGAAGATGATTGGATTGATCAGAAGCTTAGAGTTTGTCTGTGAAGAGATTGTCCTTAAAGTGATCCGACGAGACATAGTCATACGCTTTAATTCCCTAACTTTTGCCTGGACCGCCTTTTCGGGTTTTCAGTCCACCGTGAAACCCTTTTTTGCCCAAGTCGCCCTTTCGGGTTTTCAACTTGTCGGGTGTACAGATTTTTTTTTTGTTTATCCCTAATTTTTGCCTGAACCGCCCTTTTGGGTTTTCGATTCACCGGGATGCCCTTTTTTTTGCCTAGGTGTGTCAACCTAGAGGGTCATTTATGCGTAGTATCTTTTGACTATGTCTGTGTTCGCAGGGTGCGGCAAGTCATCGCCGTCCATGGTGGTTAAGATCATTGCCCCACCAGAAAAGATGTTTTTGATCACAAATGGTCCTTCATAGGTAGGAGTACATTTTCCCCTGGGATCACTTTGCGGCAAAATGATGCGCTTGATTACAAGATCCCCGACTTGATATACCTGGAGTCTGACTTTCTTGTTGAAAGCCTTGATCATCCGCTTTTGATACGTATAACCATGGCAAACAGCAGTAAGTCTCTTTTCATCAATCAAGTTAAGTTGATCAAGTCGGGTCTGAATCCAATCGTCTTCACTCAAACCAGCATCCTTCATGATTCTCAAGGAGGGAATATGAACCTCGATAGGTAAAACAACCTCCATACCATATACCAAGGAATAGGGTGTTGCCCCAGTTGATGTGCGTGCCGTGGTACGGTACCCGTGAAGAGCAAACGGTAGCATCTCATGCCAGTCCTTGTAGGTGACTGTCATCTTTTGTATGATCTTCTTGATATTTTTGTTAGCAGCTTCAACTGCACCATTCATCTTTGGCCGGTAGGGGGATGAATTATGACGTTGAATCTTGAACTGCTCGCACAAAGCGGTGATCATAGTATTGTTAAGGTTTGTACTGTTATCAGTGATGATCTTTTCGGGGATACCGTACCGGCAAATAAGGTTATGTTTGATGAAGTGGGCAACAACATTCTTTGTAACGGATGCGAAGGAAGCTTCTTCGACCCACTTGGTGAAGTAGTCAATGGCCACCAGAATGAAGCGGTGTCCATTGGATGTTGTAGGCTTGATCTCTCCAATCATGTCGATTCCCCACATAGTGAATGGCCAAGGAGCTGTTAAGACATTTAGAGGAATAGGAGGCACGTGCACCTTGTCTGATTTGACATTTGTGATAAGTGCGGGAGTGTTGATAACAGTCATCTTCCATGGTAGACCAGTAATAGCCTGCCCTTAGAATCTTCTTAGCCATCGTATGCCCGCTAGAGTGAGTGCCGAAGGTACCCTCTTGCAATTCAGCCATAATTCTTCCAGCTTCAGCTTTGTCCACACAACGGAGCAGAACAGAATCATGATTACGCTTGTACAGGATGCCATTGCTTAAGAAGAAATTTTCTGAGAATCTCCTTAAGAACTTTTTTTCATTTATTGAAGCTTCTTCAGGGTATTCCTGAGCCTCGAGATACCTTTTGACTTCATGAAACCACGGCTGGTCCATTACTTCATCGGTATTAATCTCGTGACAATGTGCAGGTTCTTCCATCTGTTCAACGATGATTTGGGGAGCCTCATTATCCCATTTAAGTTTAAACATGGATGACATTGTAGCTAGAGCATCTGCTAGCTGATTTTCTTCTCACGGGAAGTGCTCGAAGGCAATCTGCTCGAAATGTGGTAACAATGTCAAGACATGTTCTTTGTAAGGGATGAGATTTGGATGCTTAGTATCCCACTCTCCTTTGATCTGACTGATGACCAAAGCTGAGTCCCCAAACACATATAAGGATTTAATTCCCAAGTCTATGGCAGCCTTGAGTCCAAAGATGCAAGCTTCATACTCTGCCATGTTGTTCGTACAGTTGAAGCAAAGTCTGGTTGTGAAAGGTGTATGGCAACCTTCTAGGGATATGAGTACCGCGCCGATACCGTTGCCAAGTGCATTGGAGGCCCCATCAAAGTACAGGTTCCATCGGGATCCTTGTTCAGGTCCGTCATATGGTCTGATAACTTCAACGTTATCCAATGTCATGATGTCCTCGTCAGGGAAGTCAAACCCCATGGATTGGTAATCTTCGACAGCTTGATGGGCTAGATGATCAGCTAGAACACTCCCCTTTATAGCTTTTTAGGTCGTGTACTGTATCTTGTATTTCGTTATGATCATCTACCATCTAGCTATTCTTCCAGATAGAGCAGGCTTTTCAAAGATGTACTTGATCGGATCCATCTTAGATATCAGCAAAGTGGTATGAGTCAACATATATTGTCTTAGCCGGCGAGCAGCCCATACCAAAGCGCAGCAAGTTTTCTCGAGCAGTGAGTATCGGGTCTCACAGTCGGTAAACTTTTTGCTAAGGTAATAAATGGCATGCTTTTTTCGGCCAGACTCGTCATGTTGGCCCAGTACGCACCCCATTGAATTCTCTAGGACCGTCAGATACATGATTAGCGGTTTTCCCTCGACGGGTGGCATCAAGATAGGAGGCTCTAGCAAATACTCCTTGATTTTATCAAAAGAAATTTGACAGTCTTCATTCCATTTAACTACCTGATCTTTCTTCAACAACTTGAAGATTGGTTCACAGGTAGATGTTAGGTGAGAAATGAACCTTGCAATGTAGTTTAGGCGTCCCAAGAAACCTCTGACCTCCTTCTCAGTGCGAGGAGCAGGCATTTCTTGTATAGCTTTGACTTTGGCAGGATCAACCTCGATGCCTTTGTTGCTGACAATGAAACCTAAGAGTTTACCGGACCTGACTCTGAATGTACACTTGTTTGGGTTCAATCTAAGCTTGTACTCCTTCAACCTGACAAACAGCTTTTGCAAGTGATCAAGGTGTTCTTCTTCAGTTTGTGATCGAGCTATAATGTCATCTACGTAGACCTCTATCTCATGATGTATCATGTCATGAAACAAAGCTACCATGGCGCGTTGATAGGTTACCCCGGCATTCCTCAGTCCGAATGGCATCACTTTGTAGTAGAACGTACCCCACTGTATAACAAAAGTAGTTTTCTCCATATCCTCAGGGGCCATTTTGATCTGTTTATAGCCTGAGAATCCGTCCATGAAAGAAAATATTTTGTGCTGAGCTGTGTTGTCGACCAGGATGTCGATGTGCAGAAGTGGAAAGTCATCTTTAGGGCTGGCCCTGTTTAAGTCTCTATGATCCACGCACATTCTCACTTTGCCGTCTTTCTTAGGCACGGGCACAATGTTAGCAACCCATTATGGATAGGAAGTAACAGCCAGAAACCCAGCATTAAACTGTTTCGTAACTTCGGCTTTGATCTTCTCAGACATGTCAGGCCTCATGCGGCGGACTTTCTGTTTCACTGGTGGACAGTCTTCTCTTGTGGGTAGAGGATGTACCACAATGTCTGTATCAAGTCCCAACATGTCTTCATATGACCAGGAAAAGATCTCAATGTAATCATGCAATAACTAAATTAGGCGCTCCTTGACACTTGGCTCTAGGTTGACACCTACTCTGATTTCTGTTTTGTCTTCCTCAGTTCCCAAGTTGATTGTGTCCAACAACTCCTCATGAGGCTGAATTGCTCTTTCCTCTTGCTGCAATAATCTGGCCAATTCCCCTGGCACCTCACAATCTTCCTCACCTTCGTATTCGGCTTGGTAGATCAAATCTTCAGAGTCACTGAAGGTTATAGCAGTATCGTTACCCATGGGTTCCGGAATAGAAGGGTACCTGCATTTGTGATTGTGGGTGTGTGTAAGGGCATAGCCATCTTAAAACAACAAAATGTAAAATAAAGACAATGAGCAAAAGTTTTATATATGAAAAGCGTCCATGATTCATTAAAATGACATATGAAATGAAAATAAGAACCCTTACAAATGGACCTATGTGCCTCGGGTAAGACACAAGGTTGAAAAAGTACAAATTGTTTGTGAATTATTACAGTCCAACATAAATGGAAAAGATAAATTACTGATTTATGAAAGTAATCGGAATAAAGTCTTTTGCTTCCCAGTTGCACATTCCTCCGTCAACAGTAGGAAAAATCCAGTCTTCTAAGTTGCCCTCTTCTCCACTGTCTTCTAGCGCATTAACCCCTCGGTGGCTGATCTTCACAGGTGGCCCTTCGGCACGAGAGCGGCGCGCGTCCTTCTGACCAGTCGAAGTAAATCCCAAACCGAATTTGTTTGTTTTGAAAGGAAAGTCGGGAAGCTGTCCCCAGATTGTGGATTCGCCTTCTTCCACAACTGCTCTAGCATCCTTTAAAGAAGACATCTGAGGCGGAGGTCTTGTGATCACAGAAGTTGAGGACACTTTCTTGGTCACCGCTATCTCTTCAGAAACTTCTTTGAAGTGTTGGAAAGAGGTCTCTATGAATTCGCCATCTAATTCCACATAACGGAAGGAATTAAGATGACTGATCATGTATTCCTCTTCGCCATGAACAGTTATAATTTTCCCCTGGACAGGGTACTTGAGCTTTTGATGCAGAGTAGAAGTGATCGCTCCAGCATGGTGGATCCAAGGTCTTCCCAACAGGCAAGAGTAGGAAGGACGGATGTCCATCACGTAGAATGTTGAATTGAACGTCTGGGTACCCACTTTGATCGGGATGTCCACCTCTCCATGGACCATCCTCTTAGAACCATCAAAGGCTCTGACAATGATGTTGCTGGGTTTCAGGGTTAGGCCTTCACAATCTAATCTATCCAAGGCTTTCTTTGGCAAGACTTTTAGAGACGACCCAGTATCAACCAAAACATGAGCTAGGGTGGTTCCCCTACACTCCACCGAGACATGTAGCGCCTCATTATGTTTTCTCCCTTTGGAGGTCAAGTCTGCATTGGAGAATCCCAGTCCATTGTCAGTTGTTAAGCTAGCTACACATTCCTGGAATTGATCAGCGGAGGTTTCTTGTGGCACGTGGGCCGTCTTCAAAAACTTGACCAAAGCTTTAGCGTGTGCCTCAGAGCACAAAAACAAGACTAACATAGATAGTTTGGAGGGGGTATGCCCTAGTTGTTCAACAACATTGTAATCACTTTTCTTAATAATCCTCAGAATCTCTTCCATCTCTTTCTGGGATGTTTCAGGAATGACTAATGACTGAGCCTTCGTCAAGACAGGCTCCTCTTGAACATTCTTTCCTTTTTTCTCAGCATCGGAAATAGGGATGGGAATTGTATTATCATTGTTGGCGGGTACACTGGTAGGTA
Source organism: Vicia faba (assembly GCA_948472305.1). Taxonomy (NCBI): domain Eukaryota; kingdom Viridiplantae; phylum Streptophyta; class Magnoliopsida; order Fabales; family Fabaceae; genus Vicia; species Vicia faba. The sequence continues at coordinate 920,424,788 of OX451741.1, read as the reverse complement.
CAATCACAGGGGTAATCTTTGGGATGGCCGCGGGTCCAAAGACTGCTGTTGGAGGAGCAATCTCTGGAGAAAAATTCTCCCACTACGAGTAATTTTGCTTGTTCCGGCAATGACTGATGTCGGGATTATATTCCTCAGTGCTTTCTTCTTCAATGGTCTGTTCAATCTGTTTGACACCATGATAGTAGATTTCTCCACCATAGTTCCATGGCACCATTTTATCAGTTTTGTAAGGGGTTGGCCCTGGCATTGTTATCTACAACGGAGTAGTCATAGGAGCGGATGTAATCCTAACGGGTTTTTTAGGAACCCTGGAAGAATTGGCGTATATGGTTATTATTGAAACTTCTGAAACTGGAATGGGTGAGATGGGAGCTTTCTCAAACAAAATTTCCTTGTTATCAATCAATTGTTGGATTCCTTTCTTCAGTAAAGGACAGTCAAATGGGTAGGACAGGCAAGCACGACAATCTTGGTCACATCCTGGGAATACCCCAGCCTTCAACAGATTCAACTTGATGGTTAGGAGAGGAGTTGACAGTTCATCCATAGTAGAAAAAAACAGATCTTCTTCCACGGCATTGGCATTGTGCCCATGCCTCGGCATTGGTGCGGAGATAACGTTCGAATTTTCAGGAGCTTCAAATTCTACTTCCTTGGCGTTAATCAAATCCTGAATCTTGTTCTTCAGGGCCCAACAGTTGTTGGTGTCGTGCCTTGGACTTTCTGAGTGGTACGTGCATCTGGCATTGGGATGGTAATATGGAGAAGTAGTGTTAGGATTTTTAGGGGCCTCCTTTAGCATGGCCAGGTTCAACTTCAAGAGATGGGGTAAGACTTGAGTAGGAGTCATGTTTATCTTGGTGAATTGCCTTATAGGCCTTTCCACCCTTTGCTGGTTATTCCTCGGCTGATCATTTCTCGGCGAGTTGTTTCTCGGTTGGTCTGATGCAGACTTTTGAATCATAACGGCCCCCACAGTTGGTCGTCTTTCGGTTCTTCCCTGATTTCTCTGGGCATAGACAGCTGACACCTCCTTCTTTCCAGTGAAGGGCTTTTTTGCAGCAACAGAGGTAGATGCATCTTCCTGAATTTTACCGCTTCTAATACCGGCTTCCACCCTTTCGCCAGTTAGAATCAACTCAGTGAAACCTGCAGAGGAGCTTCCAATCAGGTGATTAAAGAAAGGACCTGACAGAGTCCCCAAGAACATGTCCACAAGCTCTCTTTCAGATAAAGGTGGTAGCACCCTTCCGGCCAAATCCCTCCACTTTTGGGCGTAGTCTTTAAAACCCTCATTGGTAGCCATGGCCATACTCTGTAGCTGAGTACGGGTTGGCGCCAATTCGGCGTTGTATTGATATTGTTTATAAAATGCGGCCGCCAAATCTTCCCAATTATGCACATCAGACCTCTCCAACTGGTAAAACCAATCCAGTTGCGTCCCCGATAAATTGTCCTGGAAAAAATGGACCCACAAATCTTTGTCAGAAGAATGTGGTTGAATTTTCCTGACATAAGATCGTAGGTGCATCTTTGGGTAAGACACCCCATCATACTTAGCAAAAAGAGGTACTTTAAATTTAGGAGGGATTACAATTCCAGAAACCAACCCTAACTCCTCAAAGTCTAGCCCAGGCACTCTTTGTATCTCTATAGCAGTTAGACGTTCTTCCAGGTTTTTGTATTTGTCATCGGCCGGAGGATACTGCTGTTCAGAATAGTCCTCATCTTCCTCTGCCTCAGAATCAGATGGAACTGCAGTTCCTTTACCCTTTCCTTCCCCCTCTTCAGATGGTGATGGGAATTCCAAAGTCCGTTTGGCTTGTCCTTCAAACCTTCTGCCCAAGATAGCCACACCAGCTCTCTTCTTCTTCTTTTTCTCTTTTTCCTTCTCTAGTAGAGTCTTGAGCCTCTCCTTCCCCTTGGCTAGGGTCAAGAGTAGTTGTTGAAATTGTGAATTTTGAGCTTGTAAGTCTTTGACCGATTTTTCAATATCCATCTTGCTAAAATAAACAGCAGAGAGATGAGGAAACTTGGTGTGAAGACCTGCTTATGCATATGATGAATGATATGTATTCATGTAATGAATTCAAGGATTCAGAAATTCAAATTTTCTTTAAACAAAAAAGGAACACACGTCATATTAATAAGATAGAATTTGTTAGTATATCAATGCCCCATGGGAAAAATAATACAAAATTCTAAGGTAAAAAGACGTTGCGCATCCTCTTTGGTGCAATGTAGGTGTTGAGAGTCTGCTCTTTGTGAAGTTGACGAGTGAGTTCCAAAACCTTCTTCTCGCTTGCGTAGAATTGGGCTTCAAAAGTATCGCGCTCTCCCTTGAGCTGTATCCAACTCCTTTGTAAATCTTCAAGTGATGTTGGCATGTCAGGATGTAGGAGGGTGTATGGAACCTCTCCTTCCATAACAGGCTCTATAATCACTGGGAGAATGGAGGGGTAAGGCATCATAAGACTTTGGGCGCGATTTCGTACCCACTTGAGGTAAGGCTCAAGGGGGGTGGAATTCTTGTGGCCCAAGGTCTTACTGTCCACTTTGTTGGGCATTCTCCAAGCTCGGATGGACCTTTGTCGGGGTCCCTGGTTGTCGTTGTCGAAGTCGAAGACTAAACCTTGAATCAGCATGTCATGTGAGCCATCCCTTTGGGAATACCCAAGCTGTCTCAGAGCCAGGCAGGGGTTGTAGATGATGCCTCCCCTAATGCCAAGCAGAGGGACATTAGGAAAATCCCCACAACAATCAATGATGATGACATTCTCTTTTGATCGAGAACACCAATGAATGTCTGAATGTGTAAGAGTCATCAATCGTTGTGACCACCTCAAACCTTGCTTATTCTTCAAGATTGATCGGGGAAGATGAGAAATAAACCATCTTGCCAGTAGAGGAGTGCAACACATGAGAACACCTATTTTCCTCATTGTACGAGTGTGGAAAGAGTGGAGGATATCCCCAAGCAATGTAGGCACCGGGTTGTGAGTCATGAAGATTTTGACAGCACTCACATCAATGAGTTGGTCAGGGTTAAGGAACAAGACCATCCCATAGATGAGAAGAGCTACAATCTCCTCAAAAGCTTGTAAGTCTAAGGAATTCCAGCAGCTTTGGGCCTTCTCAAACAGAAACTTTGACAAGAAGCCTTTGACACCACTTCTAGATTCCCAATGTGTTGTGACATCAGATGAGTGCAAGTGTAAGGCTTGAGCAATCTCTTATGGCTTTGGATCTCTTTCCGTACCGTTGAAGGGTAGTTGATTGAGAATATGAATCCTCAAGAGTTGAGAAAATTCCTCCAAAGTAGGCACAAGTTGGTAGTCAGGAAATGTGAAGCAATGATGTAAAGGGTCAAAGAACTGGAAGAGAACTTTCAGCATATCCTCCTCAATGTTGTCAGTGACTAAGTTCAGAAGACGACCATGCCTCTCGGTGAATGGAGAATTCTCAGGAATCCTTGAAGCTAGCTCCTTGAGTTGAGGAGGAATTCTTACAAAGTTGACTTGGACAGTTTTCCTGCGAAGTGAATCCATAACCTACAAAATAGGAACAAAGATGAAAATCCAAAATCCTTGAAATGGTTAGTGGATGCATATGATGCTTCATGATGTCCATGATGTTATGCACAAGTATAAATGTACAAACAAATCACACAAGTTCCTATTTAGGCTTGCATGGGGTTTCATAGGTAAGTACCCTCTTGAAGTTTAGTTGGCTTAACCTGTCCTATAAATAGTAACCGGGTTCTAAGGAGCTCAATATCACCGGATTGTTTCCTTGTTCATTGTTTCAATTCAGCCTCTTTACTGGCGACCGAAATATTCCAAGGAACCAACCCTCAATGAGTGTAGTATCGAGTATCTACCAACTTTGGACTGCACCAAATCCGGTCATCTCACTACATCCTAAAAGGCCAAGTTGGTCAAGTAAAGGTTCTAAAAGTTCGTTAGTGCTTCATGACATCACTCAGCGTCCCCGTATTCTCTTTGATTGACTCAAAGGCTACTGGTACCCACAAATATGTCACACTAGCATAGCTATTGCTTAGATCGTGTCGGTATACCCCGCACAGTTTCCATAATGTATTGCTATTACCTATGAATGCTTCCCAAATCCGGGTATAGGATTCAAACCCAAACAATAGAACCAAAGTGTAAAGCAAACAAAGCAAACATGGTAAGTAAATAAAGGTGATCTCTAGAATAGATTCTGAATGTGCCTTTGTCTGGACAGGCTCACTCAATATGTGTTTGCTCCGAGTCTCGGCTGACTCAGTGATAGGGGTGGCAACAGGGGTAATCACAGGAATTGTCTTGGTAGTATCAGCAGGAACAATAGTAGGAATGATCACGGGAATAGTAAAGGCTTTAGGAGGAGAAATCTCGGGTGAGAACACTCTTCCACCTCTTGTTATTTTACTAGTCCCAACGATATTGCCAACGTCGGGATCAGTATTTCCGAAAACTTTGTCTTCAGCAACCAACAAGTCTTACTTGACTCCATGGTAATAGACGTCAGCCCCATAGTTCCAGGGAACAGCCTTGTCCGATGAGTATGGGATTGCCCATGGCATAGTGATGATCAGAGGAGCCAACTTTGGAGCAGATGTAATCCTGACGGGTCTTTTGGTGGAGACCCGGGGAGGATTGTTGGAAATGGTTATAATCGAAACATCCTTACAAGAAACAGTTGTGATGGGAGTCTTCTCAAATAGGATATATTTATCATCCATCAGGCACTGAACACCTACTTTCAACAAATAGTAACTAGTCGGTATAGATAAACATAAGTGGCAATCTTCACCACAGCCTGGAAATAAACTGGCTTGCAACAAATTCTACTTAACAGTTATGAGAGGAGTAACGAGTTCCTCAACAGAAGTAACAATTGTATCATCGTCAACAGCATTAACACCACGGTCGTGCTTGGGCATGGGAGAAGTTATAACATTGGTGTGATACGGTGGGAGAACTGACTTGAGGTTTTGCGTTTGTTTTCGCAAATGTTTCGGTTTAGCAAGAGTCGCCGCCGACTTTTTATTTTATCCTAAGGAAAGGTCAAAAAGAACAGGAAAGACCTTTGAGATGTTTTCTTGGGTTCGGGGACTAGATTATGAAAAGGGAAGGTGCAAGCACCCTTTTCATCCATGGTTATCCATGGGCTCTTAGTTACTTGTTTAGATCACTTGCTTTTGCTTTTCAATTGTTTGAAATGGTGCTTTGTGTGTGGTTTTAAAAGATGTTTTGAAAAGAGGCCATCGCTGTGGCAACCTTTGTAATAATTCTTGTTTGAATGTATACAAAGGTGTTTTTGTCTTTTGAAAAGATGTTTCAATGTTTTGAAAGTTTGATTTGGGAAATGTTTTGAAATTGTGTTGTGAAGTGTGTTTGAAAATAGCAAGGATGTTTTTGCAAGCTTTGATCAAGTAACTAAAAGCTATCTACCCTATTTTACTCAAAGATCTTTCCTATATGTTTTTAACCCTTTTGACAGTGTTATTTCACCAATGTATTTGGTTAACAACCTTGTATTAGGATGTTAAACGGGACAAGCGCGGGTCATCGTATAGACCATGATAGCAATTGTGTCAAGTATTTATGGAAAATTTTTGAGGGACTTGATCATTTTTTTTAGGCAACCAAGATAGCGTCATCGAGGGACTATGATCTTTTGTTTTGTTTTGGTTTTGCCAAAGTACTTAACATGCATAACATGGCCCATTTTTAAGGTAACAAGTGGATTGTAACCCTAGGGGTGCAAGTGTGTATTGTGTTTGATTTTCATACATTTTGTCTTTTGATTAGGTCAAGCTACTTGTTGATTTTGGATTTTTGCATACAAACCTTAATCTCTAATCATGGCATAATTGAAAGCATAAAGTGTGATAATTAAAAGTCTAAGCTATTACAACATGATTATGGGGATGGGGGTACAATGTTTGAATGGGGGTGTATTGGATAAGAAATAAAAACCCTAGTTTACTATTACATCCAAATTGAATCAATGCATAAATAATAAATGGACAATATTTAAATAAACAAAATGAATAAATATATCAAATAATATGAATTATGTAAAAAGTTTATGTTTATATATGTATGTAAAAATATTTAATGTAAAAATAAAGAAATAAATAAAAAGATTAATTTTATTTGGTTAAGGGTAAAACCCTAATTTTCTTTAAGAAAATAAATTCACTATATTATTTATATACAATAAAAATAAAATAGTATATGTGAAAGAAAAAAAAATATATTTAGAAAAAGTATTTTTTAAGTATATTTAATAATAAAAATAAAAGTGTAATATTATATATTTTTATTCTAAAATATCTAATAAAATAAGAGTATATATATATGTATTAATTATGATAAAATAAAATAAAATATATAAAAAAATAACATATATTTAGAAAAATATTTTAAGTGTGAATAAAAATAAAGAATAAAAATAAAAGTATGATTTATATATTATTTTAAAGTTTTTTAATAAATAAGATAAAAGTAATTAATTGCTCTTTATGTTAGAAAAATAAAAATAAAATGCAAAATAAATGTGAAAAAATTATAAAAAATATTTTTGAGTATTTTTTATATTTGGGAATAATAAAATATAATCAGGAATGAAAATAAAAATGCAAAAATATAAAATAACAAGAAATTGGGCCAGGGGGTGCAAAACGGAAAAGGGAGGTGTCAAAAGTAGCCAGGACCAAGCCCAGCCCAAACCAACTTCATCTTCAACCTTCTGATTTTGAAAATGCGGGCGCCCTGTACAATTGCCAGATCCTGTATACGAGCTCTATTGCAAAAACACATAACATCAAACTTGTAGAGCATTTCAAGACGAATCCAACCATATAAACAACTTGTCTTAACTCTCAAAGACCAGAGAGAATTTCTCTGGCCCTAAAATCTAACCTAATTTTTTTAGTATGTTCATGGATGAAATTCTCTTAGCATGCTTAATATAAATGAAAACTGAGCATATGTACAACTTCATGGCAATGAATACTACATTTCTTATTCACAAACCTAAGGCTAAATGTTCCTAAATAGAGAGATAGGAAATTGACAAAAACCTATTTCAGTTGACTTCGTGTATGGCAATGTGGAGCTTTTCAACAAGGCTTGAGATGTCTGGGAGCTTGCTTGGACTTCACTTGACCTTTTCCAATACCTAGCTTGCCTTGAATGTCCTTGAATTAGCCTATAGAACTCAACCTGCACAAGCTTAAAATGAAAATGGCAAACCCTGTAATTGGAGTTACAGCTGGTGTTTGAGGTTTGGGATAGCTTGTATGAGTTATGTGGAAGATGTTTGCACCAACTTGGGGCAAAACACACGAGCAAAATGTGCTATGGAAGTCAAGTTGCAGGTTCTGCCCTGTTTTGTCAATGGAAGGTGTTTTTGGCTAGGGGATGTTTAGAGGCTCAAGCAATCGTGTTTCTAGCTCAGAGGGATGTGTGAAAGATGTTCAAAATGCTTGCACAAGTTTATTTTGGCTGATGTTCAAGTCCTCGTGTTTTGGACATGTTTCTTGTTTTTGACGCAAAATATGGGAAGTGATTGAAACAGGCATGTACAGGCTATCCTTATGCTTGCATACTTTGCCCTTGGCCCCTCCAACTTGTAGATTTGATTAGCTGCATAAGATATGGGTCAATGCTCAAGAAATCAGTTTTGACATAAAGCATGATTTTAAGCAAAAATGGAAACTTTGCTTTTTCTACTTAGGGATTAATCCAAAGTGCAATGCTCTAATGACCAAAACAATGCCTTAGACCAATGGTTTTGCATTAAATTATTGAGTGTGAAGTGGTTTAGAGGCCTGTAATCTAGTGCAAAGCATGCTGGCTTGAAATTGCAACTTGGATGAACATGAATATGCAATGGATGAAAAATGAATTTTTACCAACTTCAAGCCTTCGATTCTCCCTAACCACAAATGTGTTTGGAGAGTTATTGGACAATTTGGAAAGCTTTCAACATGCTCTATAATCCATATTTGAAATGAAACTTGAGATTCCAAGAGGAACCACGTGAAAAATGGCCATGAAGATAGGTCAAAATCCTGCCTAAACTAGGGCAAAATTTCACTAAGTTAAAAGTCTTAGGGACCCTTGTTCCAAAAATCATAACTTGATATCTAAGCTTCTTTTGAGAAAACTTTGTGAATAAAAGTTGTATAATTTGTGGAAGACTACAACTTTCATGTTGGAAGTTTTGTTTGAATCCAATTGCATCATGGTGAAAATATTGGGCAAAGTTAGGAAAAATTAAATAAATTCCATAACTTAGAAAAATTCAAAGTTATCAAAATTTTCAACTTTAAACCCTAATTTGCAAAAATGAGTTTCTTGATGAACAATTCATGTTTTGACACATCTTGATGAAAAATGACCCTTGGCACTTGATTTTGACCAAAAAGTCAAAGTTTGACTTTTTAGTGTACAGTCAAATTTTGATCAGTTGACTGAAAAATTCATCTGTCAATCCAATGCAATTGAGGTCTTTTGAACTTGTTGAATAGGTCAAGATGATGCCATTGAGTCCTTTAGTATATGGTTGAGCCCAATTTTCCATTGGCTAGGTCAAAAATCAGAAATTGCCTTTGTACAGTCAAAACCCTAAAAATGACCATTTTGCCCTTTTGGTGATCTGATCAAATTTCTTGTGGAGTTGTGGTCCAAACTTGATCAAATGGTTCATATGAGTTCATAATGTTGATGTGGGTCAAAAATCACGAGGTTTGACTGTCAATTGGCAACAGTTGACTTTTTCCCCAATACAGCTGATTTCTAGGTCAATTGTTCAATTGACTGGGTAAAAATTTGATTCAAGGCTTGAAACTTGGTATGGACAAACTTATGAGTCCAACATGAAGTATGAAAGTCACTTTGAGCATTAAAAGTACAAAAATCTCCGTGCAAACTCAAACCCTAATTTAGGTCATCAGTGCAAGGAGATGTCTTGGGCAGTGCAAAACCCTAATCCTGTCTGGAGTTCAAGGAGCCTTGTGAGGGAAAATCTTGATAGAATGAGAGGACAAATTTTGGGGTGCAACAGCTGCCCCTGTTCAATCTTCTTGAACCTGAAGAGTTTGATTGGCGAATTTTTCCTTTCGTGACTCGAAGGTAAAAGAGGATTGGACACTAGAGTGCCCGTAAATTTGCACTCGTCAAAATTTTAAGTTGAGGGAATGGGCTTAAAGATGCCATTTGGAGATGTAAGAATCTTTCTGGAGATGGTCTTAGAGATTCCATCAAAAATGTTTGTTGAATATCAGTAGAATGATCATCAGAATGGTATCCGTATCTGGAACGTATCTGAGTTGTATTGGGAGATTGGATTCGTATGAGCAAAGGAATGGTGTCCGTGTCTGGAGCGTATCCAAGCTGTAACTGTATTTGATTTATTGAAAGAATATCAGAATGACTGCCGTGTCTGGAGTGTATCTGTATTGTGTCTGAATTCTGAATGGGTGACAGAGAAACATCTGTGTATGGAGCATCTCCGGGCTGGGGAATAAATTCCGAATGAGTGACAGAATGGAAACCGTGTATGGAGCGTATCTGGACTGTATCTGAAATTGAGATATGTATGAGTAGCAGAATGACTTCCATGTCTTGGAGTGTATTCATACTGTAACTGGGATCTGAAAAAGGCAACAGAATGACTTCCATGTCTTAGAGTGTATCTGAGCTTGTAGTTGATATTTGAATCTGAATGAGAAATAGAATGGCTTCCGTGTCTAGAGCGTATCTAATCTGTATCTGATTCCTGAAGTCTGAATGAGTAATAGAATGACCTCCGTGTCTGGGGTGTATCCATACTGTATCTGAAATAAGAGATCTGAATGAGTAGCAGAATGACTTCCATGTCTTGGAGTGTATCTGTACTGTATCTGAAGTCTTTGAATAGTTGTTAATGATAACTTTTAATCTTATCCTGAAAAGGGTAAAATGTTAGCCAAAACACAAAATTATATTGCATGATATGTATGATGCAATAATATATGTTCTATCAATGTCTATGATATATGAATGTAATGTATGCGCATGTAAGCTGACTAGCTGTCTTGCTGAGGAAAATAAATCCTTGATAGCTGGAGATAATGAAATCTTTGACTGCTACCGAGGAAAATAAGCCCTTGACTGCTGCTTAGAGATTCAAAACCTTTGATTGCTGCAATCGAGAAATCCTTTGGACTACTACTGATGTTTGAAAAATCCTTGGTGACTTGTGGGGAATTGAGAATCCTTCACGACCTTCTGGGGAAAATGAGGACAACTCTGACGATCTCTACTGGGGAATTAAAACCTGGGAGGCTTCAATTGGAAAAATAAGAACAAGAATCTTCATTCTGCTGGGAAATAACTCTGTGGGGAAAATGTTTATGCTGTTGGAGAATTCTCAAGAGGTTAGGTTGTATGCCAATCTACTGGGGTTTTAAGAATGGTTAGGGATAAAAGTTAACTGTTATCTGATCGATTTTCAGGTTTTAAGATAACTTGTTGGGGAATTTTGGAGAAACCGGATGATTTCCACCATGGTTTAAAGTTTGAATTCTTGGACTCTGTTGGGGAAGAAAGCTTCATCTTCACTGGGGATTTGTAGTTCAAAGTTTTCTGGCTCCGCTGGGGATTGGGAGTTTAATAAACTTAGTCCTGAGGGCTATATGTTTTTAACTATGCTGGGGATTTTGAACTTTAACTCCGATGGGGATGTGAATGACCTACTGTAGGGGATTTCTTTTGGAACAGCCTAAAGACGTTTTCCCATACTTTCAATCTATCAGTAATTATCCTTTATCATTTCGTTTTATTTGTAAGCAGTGATTATATTCAAATGCATATGCTTATTTAACAAATCATTGGACGTTTTCAAATAAAACATAAGTGTAAAAAAGAAAGAAAAGGCGAGCAAATTTCTGCACTTTGAAGTATCTTTGTATTAACTTTGTAAGTATTTTTGTACAAAGGAGACAGTCATCCTAGTAAGAGAATGTTGTCGTAAAATTGAGAAAAATTTTATACAAAGAAAGATGGCTATGTGTAATAATTCCATGGGGTTCCCATTCTGCTATAGCCTTCACAACTCTGAGTATCTTGTCCATTCGTTGCTTCGTCCATAGATGATTGGATAGATCAGAAACTTCGAGCTTGTTTGTGAAGAGATTGTCCTTAAAGTGATCCGACGAGACATAGTCATACGCTTTAATTCCCTAACTTTTGCCTAGATCGCCCTTTCGTGTTTTCAATCCACCGGGAAACCCTTTTTTGCCCAAGTCGCCCTTTCGGGTTTTCAACTTGCCGGGTGTACAGATTTTTTTATTTATCCCTAATTTTTTCCTGAACCGCCCTTTCGAGTTTTTGATTCACCGGGATGCCCATTTTTTCCCAAGTCGCCCTTTCGGGTTTTCAACTTGTCGGGTCGTTTTATGCGTAGTATCTTTTGACTATGTCTGCATTCGCAGGGTGCGGCAGGTCGTCGCCGTCCATGGTGGTCAGAATCATTGCCCCACCAGAAAAGATGTTTTTGATCACAAATGGTCCTTCGTAAGTAGGATTCCATTTGCCCCTGGAATCACTTTGCAGCAAGATGATTCACTTGATTACAAGGTCCCCGACTTGATATACTTGTCTCTTGACTTTCTTGTTGAAGGCCTTGATCATACGCTTTTGATACGCCTGACCATGGCAAACAACAGTAAGTCGCTTTTCGTCAATCAAGTTAAGTTGATCAAGCCGGGTCTGAATCCAATCGTCTTCACTCAAACCAGCATCTTTCATGATTCTCAAGGAGGGAATCTGAACCTCGATAGGTAAAACAGCCTCCATGCCGTATACCAAAGAAAAAGGTGTTGCCCCAGTTGAAGTGCGTGCCGTGGTACGGTACCCTTGCAGAGCAAACGGTAACATCTCATGCCAGTCCTTGTAGGTGACTGTCATCTTTTGAATGATTTTCTTGATATTTTTGTTCGCGGCTTCAACAGCACCATTCATCTTTGGCCGATAGGGAGATGAATTGTGATGTTGAATCTTGAACTGCTCGCACAGAGTGGTGATCATGGTATTGTTCAAATTTGTACCGTTGTCTGTAATGATCCTGTCGGGGATACCATATCGGCATATGAGGTTCTTCTTGATGAAGCGGGCAACCACATTCTTTGTAACGGAGGTGAAGGAAGCTGCTTCGACCCACTTGGTAAAGTAATCAATGGCCACCAGGATGAAACGATGTCCATTGGATGTTGTAGGCTTGATCTCTCCAATCATGTCGATTCCCCACATCGCGAATGGCCAAGGAGTTGTTAAGACATTGAGAGGAACTGGAGGAATATGTACCTTGTCAGCATAGATTTGGCATTTGTGACAAGTACGGGAATGATGATGACAATCAGCTTCCATGGTAGACCAATAGTAGCCTGCCCTTAGAATCTTCTTAGCCATCATGTGACCGCTCGAGTGGGTGCCAAAGGTGCCATTATGTAGTTCATCCATGATCTTCTCAGCTTCAACATTTTCCACACAACGGAGTAGGACACAATCAAGATTACGCTTGTATAGGATACCATTGCTCAGAAAGAACTTGGCTGCGAACCTCCTTAAGAACTTTTTGTAGTTGACTGAAGCTCCTTCTGGGTATTCTTGTGCTTCGAGATACCTTTTGACGTCATGAAACCAAGGTCGGTCCACCACTTTTTCGGTATTAATCTCATGACAATGTGCTGGTTCGTCCATTCGCTCAATGGTGATTTGAGGTGCCTCATTATCCCAGTTCAGTTTAAACATGGAAGACATTGTAGCCAGAGCATCCGCTAGCTGATTTTCTTCTCGCGGGAAATGCTCAAAGGTAATCTACTCGAAATGAGGCAACAATGTCAGGACATGTTCTTTGTAAGGGATGAGGTTAGGGTGCTTAGTATCCCACTCTCCTTTGATTTGACTGATAACCAAAGATGAGTCCCCAAATACAATCAAAGATTTGATCCCCAAGTCAATAGCAGCCTTGAGACCAAAGATACAAGCTTCATACTCGGCCATGTTGTTGGTGCAGCTGAAGCAGAGTCTAGCAGTAAAAGGTGTATGGAAACCTTCTAGAGAAATAAGTACAGTGCCGATACCGTTCCCAAGTGCATTGGAGGCACCATCAAAGTACAGAGTCCATCGGGATCCTTATTCAGGTCCATCATATAGTTTGTTACCTTTAATGTTGTCCAATGTCATGATATCCTCGTCAGGGAAGTCGAACCTCATAGATTGGTAATCTTCGACGGCTTAATGAGCTAGATGGTCAGCTAATACACTCCCTTTTATAGCTTTTTGGGTTGTGTACTGGATATCATACTCAGTCAAGATCATCTTCCATCTAGCGATTCTTCCGGATAGAGCAGGCTTCTTGAAGATGTACTTGATCGGATCCATCTTAGAGATCAGTAAAGTGGTATGTGTCAACATATACTGCCTTAGTCGGCGAGCAGTCCATACCAAAGCGCAACAAGTTTTCTCGAGCAGTGAGTAGCGAGTCTCACAGTCGGTAAACTTTTTGCCAAGGTAATAAATGGCATGCTCTTTTCGGCTAGACTCGTCATGTTGGCCCAGTACGCACCCCATTGAATTCTCCAGGATAGTCAGATACATGATTAAAGGTCTTCCTTCAACGGGAGGCATCAAGATAGGAGGTTCCAGCAAATACTCCTTGATCTTATCGAAAGCAGCTTGACAGTCATCATTCCATTCAACCACCTGATCTTTCTTCAACAGCTTGAAGATTGGCTCACAGGTAGATGTTAGGTGAGAGATGAACCTTGCAATATAGTTTAAGCGTCCCAAGAAACCTCTAACCTCCTTCTTAGTGCGGGGGGCAGGCATTTCTTGTACAGCTTTGACTTTGGCAGGATCAACCTCGATGCCTTTGTTACTGACGATGAATCTCAAAAGTTTACCGGACCTGACTCTGAAAGTGCACTTGCTAGGGTTCAGTCTGAGCTTATATTCCTTTAACCTGACAAACAACTTTTGTAGATGGTCGAGGTGTTCTTCTTATGTTTGTGAATGGGCTATCATGTCATCTACGTAGACTTCAATCTCATGATGTATCATGTCATGAAACAAAGCTACCATGGCTCGCTGATAGGTTGCCCCGGCATTCTTCAGTCTGAATGGCATCATTTTATAGCAGAAGGTACCCCATTGCATAACAAAAGTAGTCTTCTCGATGTCTTCGGGGGCCATCTTGATCTAGTTGTATCCCGAGAATCCATCCATGAAGGAAAATACCTTGTGTTGAGCTGTGTTGTCAACTAAGATGTCAATGTGTGGTAGTGGGAATCCATTTTTAGGGCTAGCCCTATTTAAGTCTCTATAGTCCACACACATTCTGACTTTGTCGTCCTTCTTTGGTACGGGCACAATGTTAGCAACCCATTATGGATAGGAAGTAACAGCCAGAAAGCCAGCATTGAACTGTTTCATCACTTCAGCTTTGATCTTTTCAGACATATCGGGCCTCATTCGGCAGACTTTCTGTTTGATTGGTGGACAGTCTTCTCATGTAGGGAGACGGTGAACCACAATATCTGTATCTAGTCCCGGCATGTCTTCATAGGACCAGGAAAAGATATCAACATATTCATTCAACAGCTGAACTAAGCGCTCTTTGACATTTGGCTCCAGGTTGGCACCCACTTTAACCTCTTTTCTGTCTTCGGTGGTACCCAAATTGATAGTCTCTAACAACTCTTCATGGGGCAGAATAGCCCTTTCTTCTTGTTGCAAAAGTCTAGCCAACTCTCCAGGCACTTCACAGTCTTCATCACCTTCGTACTCGGCATGATTGACCAAGTCTTCAAAGTCACTGAAGGCCAAAGCAGAATAGTCACCCATGGAATCCGGAGTGGATGGATACCTGCATTTTGTGAGTGTGGGTGTGTGTAAAGGATAGCCATCCTTAAACAAAATAAAATGTAAAAGGAAAGAAAATAAACACAAAATTTTATAGATGAAAACGTCCATGATTCATTAAAAATGGCATATGAAAATGAAGAATCAAAACCCTTACAAATGGACCTATATGCCCCGGGTAAGGCATAAGGCGAAAAGAGTGTACGAATTGTTTAAAAGTTATTACAGACCAACATAAATGTTCAAAAGATAAATTACTGATTGATGAAAGTAATGGGAACGAAGTCTTTTGCCTCCCAGTTGTTCAGTCCTCCTTCAATGGTTGGAAAGATCCAATCTTCAAAGTTTCCTTCTTCATCATCATCTTCTAAAGCATGAACTCCATGGTGAGTGATTTTTAAGGGTGGTCCTCCAGCCCGGGAGCGATGCACAGCTTTCTGGCTAGCAGCAGTGAAACCCAATCCAAACTTGTCTGTCTTGTGAGGAAAATCTGGCAGTTGACCCCACATTGTACTTCCTCCTTCCTCAATCACAGCCTTCGCATCTTTAAGGGATGACATCCGGGACACAGGCTTGGTAACTACAGGCACAGAAGTTATTGTCTTGGCTGTTGCAACTTCAGGAGAAACCTTTTCAAAGTGTTGGAAAGGTGTTTCTATGAATTCACCATCTAACTCCACGTAGCGGAAAGAGTTAAGGTGGCTTATCATATACTCCTCCTCACCATGAACTATTATGATCTTACCCTGGACTGGGTACTTTAGCATTTGGTGTAGAGAAGAAGTGACTGCCCCAGCGTTGTGGATCCATGGCCTTCCCAACAAGCATGAATATGAAGGACGGATATCCATCACATAAAATGTATAGTTGAAAATTTTTGTTCCCACCTTGATTGGGATGTCCACTTCTCCGTGAACCATCCGCTTAGAACCATCGAAGGCTCTAACAATGATATTACTGGGCTTTAGGGTCAAACCTTCACAGTCCAATCTGTCCAATGCTTTCTTTGGTAGAACGTTTAAAGATGAACCGGTATCATAGAACGTTTAAAGATGAACCGGTATCAACCAGAACAAGAGCAAGTGTGGTCCCTCTGCACTCTATTCTGCACTCTATCGAGACATGCAGCGCATCATTATGCTTTCTTCCCTTAAGGGTCAAATCAGCATCAGAGAAACCAAGACCATTGTCGGCTGTAAGGCTAGCCACGCACTCTTGAAACTGATTCGCAGAAGTTTCTTGAGGCACGTGTGCCGTCTTTAAAAATTTGATCAAGGCTTTGGCATGAGCCTCAGAGCAGAGTAATAGAGCCAGCATAAAGATTTTTGAAGGGGTTTGCCCCAGCTGCTCTACGACATCATAGTCACTCTTCTTAATTATCTTTAAAATCTCCTCCATCTCCTTTTGGGTGGTCTCGGGGATAACCAAAGTCTGAGCCTTCGTCCTGACAGGCGCTTCTTTGATCCCCTTACCTTTATCAGCAGTAACAGCAGAGGGTATAGCTTCGGGAACATCAATTTCTTCAATAACCAGACTTCGCACAGATATTTTGGAAGGCACAGGAGCACTTGAGGGTCCGAGGACTACCCGTGGAGGAGCAATCTCCGGAGAAAAGATTCTTCCGCTACGAGTTATCTTACTTTTCCCTGCAATATTCCCCACACTAGGAGTCTCTTCATCGGAATTTTCTTCGACTGATTCGATCTGCTTGACACCATGGTAGAAGATTTCTCCTCCATAATTCCATGGTATCGTCTTGTTGGACTTATATGGGATAGGCCCCAGCATAGTAATCTTCAGTGGTACAAACTTTGGATCAGGCGTAATCTTAACAGGCCTTTTGCAGGTCTTGGAAAGATTGTCAAAAATGTTGATTATAGCAATGTCATTGATTGGAGTAATAAAGGTAACAGGAGTAACATGAGTGATAGTAGCAACAGGAGTTTTCTGAAAGAGGATCTCTTGAGTATCCATCAGGCGTTGGATGCCTGATTTCAACAGTGGACAGTCGGATTGCAAGCTTGAACAGAAATAACAGTCTTTTTCACAGCCCGGGAATATCCCGGCTTTCAACAGATTCATTTTAATCATTGGCAACGGAGTCATTAGGTCATCAACAGTGGTAACATGAAGATCTTCCACAATAGCATGGACATTATGACCATGTTTTGGCATAGAAGCGGATATCACATTAGGTTTTTCGGGGGCATCAAACTCTACCTCCTTGGCATTTATCAAATATTGGATCTTGTTTTAAGAGCCCGACAGTTGTTGGTATCATGCCCTACACTGTCCGAGTGGTATGCACATTTTGCATTTGAATGATAATAGGGAGAAGAGGTATTTAGGTTTTTCGTTGCTTCTTTCAAGTTGGTAAGGTTTAACTTTAATAGATGAGGGAGGACCTGAGTCGGTGTCATATTGATCCGGGTGAATTGACGTTGTGGCCTTTCTACCCTTTGTTGATTAGCTCTAGGTTGATTGCTTTGAGGTTGATCGGCTGAGGAGTTCTGGATCATCACAGCCCCTACCGCTGGTCGGCGCTCCATTCTCCCTTGATTTTTCTGAGTATAAACAGCAAAAACTTCCTTCTTGGCTGGGAAGGTTTTCTTGATAGCAGTGGAAGCGGAGGCATCCTTCTGAATTTTACCACTCTTAATGCCAGCTTCGACCCTTTCACTGGTCAGAATTAATTCGGTGAACCCTGCAGATGAGCTCCCGATCAAGTGATTGAAGAATGGACCTGACAGAGTCCCCAAAAACATATCAACCAGCTCTCTATCCGACAATGGTGGCTGCACCCTTCCAGCCAAATCTCGCCACTTCTAGGCATACTCCTTAAATCCTTCATTAGAGGCCATACCCATACTCTGTAGTTGAGTACGAGTAGGCGCTAAATCTGCGTTGTATTAGTATTGTCGGTAGAAAGCAGCAGCCAAATCTTCCCAATTATGGACATCAGATCTCTCAAGTTGATAGAACCAGTCCAATTGCGTACCCGATAAACTATCTCTAAAAAAGTGGACCCATAGATCCTTATCGAAAGAGTGAGGTTGGATCTTTCTGACGTAGGATATCAGATGCATCTTCGGACAGGAAAAACCGTCATATTTAGCAAATGTAGGTACTTTGAACTTGGGAGGAATGACGATCCCAACAACTAACCCTAGTTCTTCGAAATCTAGCCCAGGTACCCTTTGCACTTCTATGGCTGCCAATCGGTCCTCAAGATTCTTATACTTATCGTCCGCCGGAGGGTACTGCTATTCGGAGTAATCTTCATCCTCTTCCTCTTATGCTTCTTCAGCTTCAGACTCGGAGGGCATTGCAATTCCCTTTCCTTTACCAACCCCTTCGTCAGACGTTGAGGGAAATTCCAGAACTCTCCTAGCCTGATGCTCAAATCTTCTTCCCATAGTGGCCACACCAATTCTTTTCTTTTTCTTCTTTTCTGGTTTCTTCTCTTTCTCTAACAGTGCCTTAAGATCCTCTTGACCCTTTGCTAAGGTCATGAGGAGTTGTTGGAATTGCGAATTTTGTGCTTGCAGATCTTTAACCGTCTGCTCTATATCCATGTTGCTGAAATAAACAGCAGAAAGATAAGGAAACCTGGTGTGAAGAACTGTTTATGCATATGATGAATGATATGTTATTCATGTAATGCATTCAAGGATTCAGAAATTCAAATTTGTTGCAAACAAAAAGAACACACGTCATATTAATAAGAAGAAATTTGTTAGTACATAAATACCGCATGGGCAAAATATTACAAAGCTTCTTAATGTAAAAATATGTTGTGCATCCTCTTTGGCGCGATGTAAGTGTTGAGAGTCTCCTCTTCGTGAAGTCGGCGGGTAAGCTCCAAAACCTTCTTCTCATTGGCATAGAAGCTGGCTTCAAAAGTATTCCGCTCTTTCTTGAGTTGTATCCAACTCTTTTACAATTCTTCTAATGATGTTGGCATGTCTGGATGTAGGAGGGTGTATGGAACCTCTCCTTCCATAACAGGCTTTTTGATCACGGGGAGAATGTGAGGATATGGCATCATAAGATTCTGGGCGCGGGTTCGTACCCACTTGAGGTAAGGCTCAAGGGGGATGGAATTCTTGTGCCCCAGTGTCTTACTATCCACTTTGTTAGGCATCCTCCAAGCTCGGATAAACCTTTGTCGAAGTCCTTGAGCGTCGTTGTCGAAGTCAAAAACCAAGTTAGGAATCAGCATATCATGAGGGCCATCCCTTCGGGCATACCCAAACTGCCTCAGAGCTAAACAGGGGTTATAGGTAATGCCTCCTCTAATGCCAAGTAGTGGGACATTAGGTAATTCTCCACAATGATTAATGATGATGACATTTTCTCTGGACCGAGAACACCAATGAACATCAGAATGTGTAAGGGTCATCAACCGTTGTGACCACCTTAAACGCTGCTCATTCTTCAAAATTGATTGGGGAAGGTGAGAAATAAACCACCTTGCTAGAAGAGGAGTACAACACATGAGAACACCTCTTTTCCTCATTGTTCGTGTGTGAAATGAGTGTAGGATGTCCCCAAGCAGTGTAGGCACAGGATTCCGAGATATGAAAATTTTGACAGCATTCACATCTATAAGTTGATCAGGGTTTGGGAACAAAACCAACCCATAGATAAGAAGTGCCACAATCTCCTCAAAGGCTTGTAGATCTAGAGAATTCTAGCAGTCTTGTTCCTTCTCAAATATAAACTTTTCCAAGAAACCCTTGACACCACTTCTGGTTTTCCAATGACCTTTAATATCAGATGGTTGCAAGTGTAGGGCTTGAGCAACATCTTCAGGCTTTGGTTCTCTCTCCGTACCATTGTAGGGTAGTTGATGAAGAATAGGAATCCTCAGGAGTTGAGAAAATTCCTCCAAAGTAGGTACTAGTTGGTAATCAGGTAATGTGAAACAATGGTGTAGGGGGTCAAAGAACTGGAAGAGGACTTTTACCATGTCTTCTTCAATGTTGGAGTTGACCAAGTTGAGAAGTCTACCATGTCTTTCACTGAAGAGAGAATTCTCTGGAATCTTGGAAGTAAGCTCCTTGAGTTGAGGAGGGATTCTCACAAGGTTGACTTGAATTGTTTTCCTACGAAGAGATTCCATGATCTACAAAACAAGAACAAAGATGAAGATCCAAACCCTTGAAATGGTTAGTGGATGCATATGATGCTTTATGATGTTCATGATGTATGCACAAGCATATGTACAAGAAAGTCACACAAGATCCTAGTTTCAGGCTTGCATGAGGTTTCATAGGTAAGTACTCTCTTGAAGTTAGTTGGCTCAACCTGTCTTATAAATAGTAACCGGGATCTAAGGAGCCCAATATCACTGGATTATTTTCTGTGTTCATTGTTTCAGTTTAGCCACTTAACTGGAGACCGAAATATTCCAAGAAAACAATCCTCAATGAGTGTAGTATCGAGTATCTACCAACTTCGGACTGTACCAAAGCCAGTCATCTCACTACCCCTAAAAAAGGCCAAGATGGTCAAGTAAAGGTTCTAAGAGTTCATTAGTGCTTCATGACATCACTCAGCGGCCCTGTATTCTCTTTGATTGACTCAAAGGCTACCAGTACTCACAAATATGTCACACTAGTATAGCTATTGCTTCAACCATGTCGGTATACCCTGCACAGTTTCCACAACGTATTGTTATTTACCTATGAATGTTTCCTAAAAATACGGGTGGAGGATTCAAAACCGAAACAAGAGAACCAAATGTAAAGCAAACAAGATAAGCATGCAAAGGTGATCTAAACCCTAAGGTTACTCCACTTTTAGAAAAGTCCCCAGCAGAGTCGCCAGTTCGGTGATACGGTGGGAGAACTGACTTGAGGTTTTGCGTTTGTGTTCGCAAATGTTTCGGTTTAGCAAGAGTCGCCACCGACTTTTTATTTTATCCTAAGGAAAGGTCAAAAAGCACAGGAAAGACCTTTGAGATGTTTTCTTGGGTTCGGGGACTAGATTATGAAAAGGGAAGGTGCAAGCACCCTTTTCATCCATGGTTATCCATGGGCTCTTAGTTACTTGTTTAGATGACTTGCTTTTGCTTTTCAATTCTTTGAAATGGTGCTTTGTGTGTGGTTTTGAAAGATGTTTTGAAAAGAGACCATCGTTGTGGCAACCTTTGTAATAATTCTTGTTTGAATGTATACAAAGGTGTTTTTGCCTTTTGAAAAGATGTTTCAATGTTTTGAAAGTTTGATTAGGGAAATGTTTTGAAATTGTGTTGTGAAGTGTGTTTGAAAATAGCAAGGATGTTTTTGCAAGCTTTGATCAAGTAACTAAGAGCTATCTACCCTATTTTACTCAAAGATCTTTCCTATATGTTTTTAACCCTTTTGACAGTGTTATTTCACCATTGCATTTGGTGAACAACCTTGTATTAGGATGTTAAACGGGACAGACGCGGGTCAATCATAATAGCAATTGTGTCAAGTATTTTTGGAAAATTTTTTAGGGACTTGATCATTTTGTTTAGGCAACCAAGATAGCGTCATCGAGGGACTATGATCTTTTGTTTTGTTTATGTTTTGCCAAAGTACTTAACATGCATAACATGGCCCATTTTTAAGGCAACAAGTGGATTGTAACCCTAGGGGTGCAAGTGTGTATTGTGTTTGATTTTCATACATTTTGTCTTTTGATTAGGTCAAGCTACTTGTTGATTTTGGATTTTTGCATACAAACCCTAATCTCTAATCATGGCATAATTGAAAGCATAAAGTGTGAGAATTAAAAGTCTAAGCTATTACAACATGATTATGGGGATGGGGATATAATCTATGAATGGGGTGTATTGGACAAGAAATAAAAACCCTAGTTTACTATTACATCCAAATTGAATCAAATGCATAAATAATAAATGGACAATATTTAAATAAACAAAATGAATAAATATATCAAATAATATGAATTATGTAAAAAAAGTTTATGTTTATTTATGTATGTAAAAATATTTAATGTAAAAATAAAGAAATAAATAAAAAGATTAATTTTATTTGGTTAAGGGTAAAACCCTAATTTTCTTTAAGAAAATAAATTCACTATATTATTTATATACAATAAAAATAAAATAGTATATGTGAAAGAAAAAAATATGTTTAGAAAAAGTATTTTTTAAGTATATTTAATAATAAAAATAAAAGTGTAATATTATATATTTTTATTCTAAAATATCTAATAAAATAAGAGTATATATATATATATATATGTGTGTGTGTGTGTGTGTGTGTGTGTGTGTGTGTGTGTGTGTGTGTGTGTGTGTGTGTGTGTGTGTGTGTGTGTGTGTGTGTGTGTGTGTGTGTGTGTGTGTGTGTGTGTGTGTGTGTGTGTGTGTGTGTGTGTGTGTGTGTGTGTGTGTGTGTGTGTGTGTGTGTGTGTGTGTGTGTGTGTGTGTGTGTGTGTGTGTGTGTGTGTGTGTGTGTGTGTGTGTGTGTGTGTGTGTGTGTGTGTGTGTGTGTGTGTGTGTGTGTGTGTGTGTGTGTGTGTGTGTGTGTGTGTGTGTGTGTGTGTGTGTGTGTGTGTGTGTGTGTGTGTGTGTGTGTGTGTGTGTGTGTGTGTGTGTGTGTGTGTGTGTGTGTGTGTGTGTGTGTGTGTGTGTGTGTGTGTGTGTGTGTGTGTGTGTGTGTGTGTGTGTGTGTGTGTGTGTGTGTGTGTGTGTGTGTGTGTGTGTGTGTGTGTGTGTGTGTGTGTGTGTGTGTGTGTGTGTGTGTGTGTGTGTGTGTGTGTGTGTGTGTGTGTGTGTGTGTGTGTGTGTGTGTGTGTGTGTGTGTGTGTGTGTGTGTGTGTGTGTGTGTGTGTGTGTGTGTGTGTGTGTGTGTGTGTGTGTGTGTGTGTGTGTGTGTGTGTGTGTGTGTGTGTGTGTGTGTGTGTGTGTGTGTGTGTGTGTGTGTGTGTGTGTGTGTGTGTGTGTGTGTGTGTGTGTGTGTGTGTGTGTGTGTGTGTGTGTGTGTGTGTGTGTGTGTGTGTGTGTGTGTGTGTGTGTGTGTGTGTGTGTGTGTGTGTGTGTGTGTGTGTGTGTGTGTGTGTGTGTGTGTGTGTGTGTGTGTGTGTGTGTGTGTGTGTGTGTGTGTGTGTGTGTGTGTGTTAATTATGATAAAATAAAATAAAATATATACAAAAATAACATATATTTAGAAAAATATTTTAAGTGAATAAAAATAAAGAATAAAAATAAAAGTATGATTTATATATTATATCAAAGTTTTTTAATAAATAAGATAAAAGTAATTAATTGCTCTTTATGTTAGAAAAATAAAAATAAAATGCAAAATAAATGTGAAAAAATTATAAAAAATATTTTTGAGTATTTTTTATATTTGGGAATAATAAAATATAATCAGGAATGAAAATAAAAATGCAAAAATATAAAATAACAAGAAATTGGGCCAGGGGTGCAAAAAGGAAAAGGAAGGTGTCAAAAGTAGCAAGGACCAAGCCCAGCCCAAGCCAACTTCATCTTCAACCTTATGATTTTGAAAACACGCGCGCCCTGTACAATTCCCAGATCCTGTATACGAGCTCTATTTCAAAAACACATAACATCAAACTTGTAGAGCATTTCAAGACAAATCCAACCATATAAACAACTTGTCTTAACTCTTAAAGACCAGAGAGAATTTCTTTGGCCCTAAAATCTAACCTAATTTTTCCAGTATGTTCATGGATGAAATTCTCTTAGCATGCTTAATATAAATGAAAACTGAGCATATGTACAGCTTCATGGCAATCAATACTACATTTCTTATTCACAAACCTAAGGCTAAATGTTCCTATATAGAGAGATAGGAAATTGACAAAAACTGGTTTCAGCTGACTTCGTGTATGGCAATGTGGAGCTTTTCAACAAGGCTTGAGATGTCTGGGAGCTTGCTTGGACTTCACTTGACCTTTTCCAATACCTAGCTTGCCTTGAATGTCCTTGAATAAGCCTATAGAACTCAACCTGCACAATCTCAAAATGAAAATGGCAAACCCTGTAAATGGAGTTACAGCTGGTGTTTGAGGTTTGGGATAGCTTGGATGAGTTATGTGGAAGATGTTTGAACCAACTTGGGGAAAAACGCACGAGCAAAATGTGCTATGGAAGTCAAGTTATAGGTTCTGCCCTGTTTTGTCAATGGAAGGTGATTTTTGGCTAGGGGATGTTTAGAGGCTCAAGCAATTGTGTTTCTGGCTCAGAGGGATGTGTGAAAGATGTTCAAAATGCTTGCACAAGTTTATTTTGGCTGATGTTCAAGTCCTCTTGTTTTGGACATGTTTCTTGTTTTTGAAGAAAAATGTGAGAAGTGATTGAAACAGGCCTGTACATGCTAGCCTTATGCTTGCATACTTTGCCCTTGGCCCCTCCAACTTGTAGATTTGATTAGCTGCATAAGATATGGATCAATGCTCAAGAAATCAGTTTTGACATAAAGCATGATTTTAAGCAAAAATGGAAACTTTGCTTTTTCTACTTAGGGATTAATCCAAAGTGCAATGCTCTAATGACCAAAACAATGCCTTAGACCAATGGTTTTGCATTAAATTATTGAGTGTGAAGTGGTTTAGAGGCTTGTAATCTAGTGCAAAGCATGCTGACTTGAAAAATTTCAAATTAAAACCCTAATTTGCAAAATTAGGTTTCTTGGTCAACAAGTTTCACATTTTGACCTATCTTGATGAAAAATGACCCTTGGCACTTGATTTTGACCAAAAAGTCAAAGTTTGACTTTTCAGTGTACAATCAAATTTTGATCAGTTGACTGAAAAATTCATCTTTCAATCCAATGCAATTGAGGTCTTTTGAACTTGTTGAATAGGTAAAGATGATGAAATTGAGTCCTTGAGTCCATGGTTGAGCCCAATTTTCCATTGGCTAGGTCAAAAATCAGAAATTGCCTTTGTACAGTCAAAACCCTAAAAATGACCATTTTGCCCTTTTGGTGATCTGATCAAATTTCTTGTGGAGTTGTGGTCCAAACTTGATCAAATGGTTCATATGAGTTCATAATGTTGATGTGGGTCAAAAATCATGAGGTTTGACTGTCAATTGGCCACAGTTGACTTTTTCCCCAATACAATTGATTTCTAGGTCAACTGTTCAATTGACTGGGTAAAAATTTGATTCAAGGCTTGAAACTTGGTATGGACAAACTTATGAGTCCAACATGAAGTATGAAATTCACTTTGAGCATTAGAAGTCCAAAAATCCATGTGCAAACTCAAACCCTAATTTAGGTCATCAGTGCAAGGAGATGTCTTGGGCAGTGCAAAATCTTAATCCTGTCTGGAGTTCAAGGAGCCTTGTGAGGGGAAATCTTGATAGAATGAGAGGGAAAATTTTGGGGTACAACAATTGGGAATCTCAAGAGCGTCAAATTCAATCTCATTCGCCTCAATAAGGTCTTGCACCTTATTTTTCAAAGCCCAACAGTCGTTTATATCATGGCCTGAACTTTCTGAATGGTAAGCATATCGAGCATTTGGGTTGTAGCAAGGAGATGCGGTGTTGGGATTCTTGGGATCTTCCCTCAAATTTACCAGATTGGATTTCAATAAGTGAGGCAAGACTTAAGACAAAGTCATATTGATCCGGATAAACTGTTGAAACAACCGGCTGAAAATTATCAAACAATGAAGTCACCATCGAACGTATTTTATCCCATATGAAGAGAAAGGTAAACAAAGAGAAAACCTGAGAAGGGAGAAGTCACGGTCTTGCGACTGAGAGATCGGGTAACAGAGTCTGTTACGCGAGGGGAAGGTATTAGCACCTCACACGCCCGTAGTACTCTACGGTATCCACCCTCATTGTCTATCTTATGGGTGTGTCTTAATCTATGCTTATTGTTTACTACTGCTAAAGGGAAAATGCATGCAAAAGAAAGGAGAAAAGAATGTAGGGGAAATAAAGTTGTACTCTCTTGGGCCCTACCCCAATTCCTACGTATCCATTTTGAGGAATCAGAGCTACCTTAGTTCGGCTCACATGTTTCGTTTGTTTATGTTTTTTATGGACAATGTTAATTCCGCATTCTACCGCAACTCGACCTTTGGAGACTTATGTGTTGGCATAGAAGTAAATTAATCATGTCCTTACCTGAAAAGGGCTTTGAGGAAAGGTGCTTGAGCGCACAAAAAATTTTAAGTTGGTTTGTATTTTGTTGCAGATAATGACTAGTTTACCTCAAGAGAGAGATATTAGCCACTTTTCTACTTATCCATGAAAGGAGTCTTTGAGACTTGAACCAAACCTAGGTTGGAGATGGAAGAACAATAATATCGATAAGAGGCCCGCTTATCATTTCCCATACTCAACAAAAATGTGATTCTCATCAGTGATTTTTAAAGTGTTTTGAAGTTTGAAAGGAAAAAGAAGTTTTTTTTGTTTTAAATGCATATGCAAAAGGAGAAATAGAAGTCAAAGGGAGACTAGCCTATTTCTAAACCTAATGTTATCATGAAATGATGGTCCTAAGATTGGAATTTTGAGGGAATTCTACCTAATGTTAGTATGCATAATTTGCAGTATAGCCCTACTTCTTGTGATTTCTAGAAAAGCGGTAATGAAATATAGTAAAGTCTGAAGGATTATGAAGGTAGTAGCGGAGACTACCAAAGTGAGAAAATCGTCAAGAGAAGATGAAATCAAAGGAGAAGAAGGGAGTACGCGTCAAGCAAGCTTCACCAAGAAATAAACAAAGTCAGAAATAATATCCACTAAGATAAAGGCAAACGTGTGCTGCGAATGCAACACGTAATTAGAAATTCCTGCACAAAGCATCACAAAATAGCACATGTATCACGACAACATATAATATGATATGAACATCTCAAGTCGATGAGAAATAAGGCATGTCGCATCAGAAGCAAGCATTAGTCGTATGCTTCGATCAT
Source organism: Vicia faba (assembly GCA_948472305.1). NCBI lineage: Eukaryota > Viridiplantae > Streptophyta > Magnoliopsida > Fabales > Fabaceae > Vicia > Vicia faba. Next base: position 920,397,954 of record OX451741.1, on the reverse strand, counting down.
ATAACTACCTGTTATATTACCTGATCGAAAGCACAAACATGTATCTTGCACAATGAATAAACGCGTCAAAACGACATGGCAAAGCGGCACGAGAATGCGGATAAAAACTAAAAGAGGAAAGTATATTTTTATTAGCTTTCATGTAAAGAAATTCTAAAAAAACTAAACGATTAATTCTAAAAAAAACTTTATAATATTCTACTATTTCTTATTTGATTGCCATTATTATATTGTAAAGAAAATTCTAGAAAATTGAAGAATTAATTCCTAAAAAAATATATTATGCCCTACTATTTCCGTCTTTTATATTGCTTTTATCACGTATTAATTTACAAAAATTACCACTAAAAAAAGCTAAACTTATCAAATTATTATTATATCCAGGAGGGTGCTGATTGGAATTTGATGGTGTATTGTAGTGAGCAATTCGGGTACAAGGCCCAAACTGCCAAGGTCCAAAATATCTTTTTTTTATTGTGTTTCTTTAAGACTAAACAAATTAAGATAGGCCCGGGGGGTGATGTCATCCGGCCCAGTTCACCAGGAGCTCCATTCAACAAATATTTTGCTTACACAGCTTGCCAAAAATAAGGTTTGGGCCTAAGGATGAGTATTTGCGGTCTAATTGTGATTTTTGTACCTTCTTCAGACTAAAAAATAAGAACATGCCTAAGCTAAACCGGTTCGGCCCATTATCAAACCCCATCGGTCCAGTTGAACCAAATAGTTGTTAGAGGTAAAGGGAATAGGGTTCAGAGAGTGGCTATGCAGCTTCTTGACCAAAACGGCTTCTTCCTCCTCACCTTGCTCACAGCGACGCGATTCCCCATTGCCGATGACTCTGCCGCACATCCACCAGCCTCCGTATCACCATCATCATTCTCACATCTCCTTCCTCCCTCATTATATCTCCGACTTCACACTCAAAAAACCTAAAAGGATTGAAAACCTAAAAGCTGAGATAATCGATTCTTAAGCTTCATCAACCTCAAGATCTTGGAGATTTAATGTAGCGTGCGTCTAGCAAAGACACTATATAAAGAGTTACGCAGCAAATCGAAAGAAACTAGAACCTGGATCCGTATCTTGAAGGAGATATATTCCAGAATACCAGAGGTAAGGTAATATTTTGCATCCATTAATCTTTCGTCTTCTTCTTCTAATTCTTCTCTGATTTTGCGTCTTGATTTTGTTTTTCAAATATTTTTGGTAAGATGATGGTGATGAATCCGCGATAGAGATTGAGACGCCAATTGTAGTTGTGATGAAGATTGGAGCTTCCTGAAGGGGATGAAGAGGATTCTTATCGGGGAAGCTAAAGATTGTAACATAGATGGTGATTCATGAGGACATGGATTCAAAGAGAAAGTACAGAGAAGAGAGAGTTCTCAGAGATTGAAGAATCGGTTATAGTGAAGGTTGATGGTTGAAGATGAAGATGATGAATGGAGGGATCGTCTGAGATTATGCAGAGAGTGAGGTTAAAAAAAAGGTATGATCTCTAACTGATTTTCTGTTATTTTATAGACTGGATCGTGAATTACCTCTCCCCTTTTTCTCTTTCTATTTTTTGAATCCTTATGAGAATTTGTTATGGAGTTTGTTGAAGTTTTCTGTTAGAGGTTGTCAGAAATAGGAGAATTTGTTATGGAGTTTGTTGAAGTTTTCTGTTAGAGGTTGTTAGAAATAGGTTGGAAACTGTTACGATTCTGTTTTGATGTAGTCTGAAATTGGTTAGAAATTAGTTAGAGATTGGTTATAGGATGTTTTGGAAGTTAGTTACAATCAGAAATCTGTTATGGTTAGTTGGGATTAGTTGGCTGGGTTCTGTTAGAAACAGTTGGAAAATGGTTGGCAAGAATTAGGGGGGTTATGGACAGGGCTGAGTCTGTTTTGACAGTTAAGATGAGCTGGAATTAATTTGTTTTGAAACAATTTAGAAATTTTGTTAGAGAATGGGAGTTGGTTACAGGTTAGATAAAACTGGTTTTTGATAGTTGAGAGAGTGAGAGTTAGTTACAGTTTTGGCAATTAGGAGGTTAGTTAAAGTTAGGAAATTAACTGGGGGATTTCTGTTAAAGGTTGTTGGAGATTATGGTTAGGAAGGTTATAGGCTAGGAATTAGAAACAGTTGGTTAGAAAACTGTTAAAAACCAACTTCGTTTTCTGCTATGTGGTTAAAAAAGAAAATGTTGGTTATGAACTGAACAATTCTGTTATTTTGTTGGTTATGATTCACTTACAGGAAACTGGTTTTCTGTCTATGATTGTAAGGCTGATCTGGAATTGGTTGGAAACTGTTATAGGTAGTTGGTTAGTGAGGTTAGAAGTTAGTTGGGAATTTATGTTATGATTGGTTAGGATTGCTTTTCTGTTTGGTTCTGATTGGTTAAATTCTGGTATGGACAATTGGTGGGGGTTTAGTAAGAATTCTATTTTCTGTTGTTTCTGGCAGTTAGAAAATCGTTAGAGGAAGTCTGTTTTAGATCAGTTAGTTAGGAGATTAGCTTAATCTGTTTCAAAGTTTGTTAGTTGTTTGGTTAGAAATTTTCAGGGGCTAGAAAGTGTGTAGTTAGTTATTAGAAAGTTGGCTCTGTTTCGGTTAGGCTAGTTTGTTATTGTTAGATTGTTATGGAATTGATAGTAAAATGGCATTTTTCTTTGTTTGAATTTGCATATGTTCTTGAATTTGTATGGGTTGATGCTAGATTTTCACTTTTGTTGAATGCAGATTTTTATAGGCTGGTGCAGCAAAACATAATTACATTGCTTCTAATCTTAACGGAATGAGGAGTGATGATCTGAAACCACATCCTACTACAAGATTATGGTCTTTGGGTCTGTCTTAGACTGTCTTGTATGCAATGTTGCTCTGCTTTGGATGATTGTTTTGTACCTGGTGTAAGTTAATTTGTATGGCATTGCTTGGAATTACGCAAACTTCTCCTTTACAAAAGGTTGATACAACAAGTTACTCATCGTGATGTTCTTTTTTTTATATCTATGCAGGTTGTGACAAGCATGAAACGCCTTTTTAGTTTGGTTGCGACTTTTCGAATCATGAGCTAAGAGTCATGGCTTAAAGGAAAAGGCATGGTTAACTTGGACTTTGAGCAAAGAGCTTGAAGATGGAGGCAAATGCATTTGGGACATGAAGGAATTGAACCGACTTTGCTTCTTGGAGACCTAGTTATGGCACAGTTTCTTTTAGAGGTAAACTTAGGCTTAGGATCGGGTTCATGGACTTTGGTTGTAGAACATGTCTAATAATTTCTTTCCTTCATATAACTCCTCAAAAGTGTAAAGCAAAATGGACTATAACTTGTATGCCTTTTGAATTAATTTGAACAAGATTTGATGAATCCTTGATTGAAACCTCTAATGATGTTAGATAACATGAATGGAACTTGAATGATTATATGGAATATGACTTGATGTGAATGAACGAAAAACATGACTGTGAATTTAATGAATTCCTTTGTAACTTTGATGCATTTGCCTTATAATTTGTTCCTTATCTCACAAGAAATTCGTATGACCAATCTTAATATGTGTGCATCCCAAGAACATTGATCCAATTAATTAACTTTGGTCATACTAAAAATCTTGAATGAATACTTCCAAAGAATGAATTCCAATCTGTTCTCACTTCTCAGAGAAACTGCAATTTACGAATCTTAAATCCTCATTATAAACAACAATAAATTGAAAGAATAGTGTTGATGTCTTGAATCCACAAATCCTATCATGTAACACGGTGACCATGTCTTAAGGGATCCTTTGAAAATGCATACGGAACTTTGAAAATGAGCATGTAACTTGAGACATGGGAGGAATAATGAACAAGATAGCATAACATGTGAGTCCAATGAACCTCCAATTCAAGAATTAACACATTCAAATACCATGGATAAGAACCTTAATCCTTTTGATATGCACCTTGGTGAATGAATGATACCGAGATATTAATAAGAAACCAAGCTTTAACTTAAAATATCTTTATCTGAATCCCTGATGAAACCCTAGCATTCACAATCCTAACGCACTTAGTTCTTGAAGTAACTTCGATACAAACGATTGTGTCCCTTGATGAACTTGAAGGAAGATACCCTTATAGCCTGATAAGAAATAAGTCCACAACAACCGTGAATCAAAACCCTATCTCCAACCATGAATATTGAAGAAATAACTTGAATCTCTTGAATGAAGATATGGCCTCAAAGCCATACAAGAACCCTAATTTCAAGATCCTTGTTCTCATGCAAAATTTATTGATTGATGATGGATGATGTGTTAAATGGCCTAATGGAGGGTATACAGATGGAATGAGAAGCGCAAAATGCATAAGCCAGATAAAAGTGATAGGGTAGGACAAATTTGGGGTATTACAACTGTCTCATAGGCCTTTCTGCTCTGGGTTGATTGTTCCGCTGTTGGGTAGCTGCAGGCTTGGATATCATTACATCCCCTACCGTTAGACAATGCTCGATTCTACCCTGATTTCTTTGACCGTAAACAGCACTGATCTCTTTCTTTCCTACGAATAGTCTCTTTCCTGCACTTGAAGAGGCCTCTTTTTGAATCTTGCCACTCTTAATCCCGGCTTCCACTCTTTCTCCAGCTAGGATCAGCTCAGTAAAACCAGCTGAGGAGCTTTAAATCAAATGGTTGAAAATGGACCAGATAGAGTACCCAAAAACATATACACAAACTCCCTATCAGACAGAGGGGGTTGGACTCTTCTTGCTAGGTCTCTCCACTTATGGGCATAGTCTTTAAAACCCTCGCTCTAACCGATGGACATACTTTGGAGTTGTGTACGGGTGGGAGCAAGGTCTTCATTATATTGATACTGCTTGTAGAAAGCAGCAGCCAGGTCTTCCCAGTTACGAATGTTGGTCCCTTCCAGCTGATAGAACCACTCTAGCTGAGTCCCAGATAGACTGTCTTGGAAAAAGTGGACCCATAAATCCGTATCAGCAGTGTGGGGCTGAATCTTTCTCACATAAGATCGGTGATGCATCTTGGGACATGAGACCCCATCATATTTAGCAAACACCAGAACCTTGAACTTCTGCGGGATGACAACCCCAAAAACCAAGCCCAGCTCTTCAAAATCCAGGCCAGGTACTTTCTGGATTTCTATTGCATTCAGATGATCCTCCAGCTTTTTGTATTTATCATCAGCAGGAGGATACTGCTCCTCATTATAATCAGATTCATCATCAGATTCCTTCGGGTTGAGGTCTTCCTCTCTCGTCTCCCCTTCCTGATTGTCTCCTTCTTTTGATGAAGTTACTAGTTTGGACGCTCGCTGCACTGGTCCTCCGATCCTTCTTCCCAGATTCACTAACCCAGTTGGCTTCTTTGGCTTCTTCTTTTTGTCCTTCAATGTCAGAGCCTTCAGATCTTCTTTCCCTTTAGCTAGATCCACGATCATTTACTGGAACTGGGCATTTTGTGCCTGGAGATCCTTGATGTTTTGTTCAAAAGCCATTTCTTTACTTGCTGAAATAAACAGCGAAGAAGATGAGAAACCTACTTTGAAACCTGGTTATGCAATGATATGTATGATATATATATGCAATGATTTCAAGGATTTCTAAGACCTAAATTTTCTTAATCAGAAAGAGAACAAACGTTAATTGCATTAAGAAGTTTTAACAATCACAATGATGCCTCTTGGGCTTACAAAGGAAGTAACAAAGCAAAAAAATAAACTCTCCAAGCAAAAAAAAGACTCAAGCTTCCAACAGGCGCACCCTCTTTGGTGAAATGTAAGCATTTATACTCTTCTCTTCGTGAAGTAACCTGGTGAGCTCTAAAACCTTCTTCTTACTGGCATAGAATTGGGTTTTAAAGGTATCTCATTCTTCTTTGAGTTGGATCCAGGATTTCTGTAGCTTCTCGAAATCAGTTGGCATGTCAGGATGAAGAACAATATAAGGAGTGTCTCCCTCAGCAATTAGCTTCATAATCGCAGGTAAGATGGCGGGGTAAGGCATCATAAGACATTGAGCATGGGCTTGCACCCATCTGAGGTAAGGCTCAAGAGGGATGGAATTCTTGTGCCCTAGTGTCTTGCTATCAACTCTGTTTACCATGCCTCAAGCTCGAATGAACCTCTTATGATAACCCTGAGCATCATTCTCATATTCAAAGATGATTCCCTGGACGATTGCATCATGAGGACCATCCATTCTAGCATAACCAAATTGTCGTGACGCCAAACAGGGATTATAAGTGATTCCCCCCCCCCCTAATGCCTAAGAGAGGGACATTCGGGAATTCCCCACAGTGATCGTTAATGGTAACATTCTCCAAGGATAAAGAACACCAATGAATATCTGAATGTGTGAGGGACATCAACCTATGAGACCATCTCATACCCTGATCATTCTTCAAAATAGACTGAGGTAGGTGTGAAATAAACCACCTAGCCAACAGAGGAGTGGAACACGAAAGGGTCCCTCTTCTCTTTAGAGTGCGAGTATGCAAAGAGTGTAGAATATCTCTAAGTAAAGTAGGCACCGGATTATGAGATAGAAAAACTTTGACCGTATTCACATCTATAAGTTGGTCCAGATTAGGAAATAGAACCATCCCATAGATGAGAAGAGCCAACACTTCTTTGAAAGCTTGTAAATCCAGGGTATCTCAAAAATGGTGAGCTTTCTCAAACAGAAACTTAGCTAGAAATCCCTTGATGCCTCTTTTAGTTTCCCAATTTGCCACTACATCAGATCGTTGTAAAGACAAAGCTTGAGCAATCTCTTCGGGATTTGGGTCTCTTTGCATAACGTTGAATGGTAACTGATTAAGGATAGGTATCCCCAATAATTGAGAAAACTCCTCCATAGTAAGCACTAACTGATAATCAGGAAAAGTGAAGCAATGATGTAATGGGTCAAAGAACTGAAAGAGCACTTTTATCATTTCTTCATCAGAGTTTGAGGTGACCAAGTTGAGAAGTCGGCCATGTCTTTTAGTGAATGGAGAGCTTTCAGGGACCCTTGATGCCAAGTCCTTGAGTTGAGGAGGTACCCTTATGAGGTTGACTTGTATAGTATTCCTGCAAGTGGATTCCATGTCCTACAAGACAAGACAAAGATAAGCCCTAGAAAATCCTTGAAATGGTTAGTATGATATGTCATGTTATGATGTCATGATTACTAATAAATCACAAATATAGCAAGCACAAGCAAATCACAAAATGACCTTATGTTTAAGGTTTGAATGGGTTTTAAGGTAATACCCTCTTGAAGTTTGATTGGTTCAACCTGTCCTATAAATAGTAACCGGGTTCTAAGGGATCTCAATATCACTGATCTTCCCCATAAGTTTCGTTCCGATAGACAACTGACTTGCCACCAAACAAAACTCGGGAGTCGAATCTCAATGAGTGTAGCATCGAGTATCAATCGACTTTGGGGATACACAAAAGACGACTATCTCACTACGTCCTAATGGCCAAGTTGTTCAATTCAGGTTCTAAGGTCAGTTGATGCTTCATGAAACCATGCAGCGGCCCCGTATTCTCCTTGATTAACTCAAAGGCTACCGGTACCCACCAAAGTGTCGCATCAACGTAGCTATCGCTTCAATAGTGTCGGTATACCCCGCACAGTTTCCACAATCTATTGCTACTTACCTAAAAGGTGCCCCAGATTCGGGTGTAGGATCTATAGTAACCTAAACAAAGCCCTCAAAAGTAAAGAAATTAAAGCACACAAAGCAGTTAAATAATGAACTAACTCTAAGGTAACCCCCCCTTTTTATATCCCCAGCAGAGTCGCCAGTTCTTTGATACGGTGGCAGAACTGACTATTTAATACTGGTTTGCATTTTGTATTCACAAATATGGCAGTAAGCAAGAGTCGTCGCTGTCTTTTCTTTTATCCAAATTAAGGAAAGGGTTAAAAGAACAGAAAAAGACCATTTCGAGAGTTTTTGAGTAAGGGGGTAGATTATGGAAAGGGAAAGTGTTAGCACCCTTTCCATCCGTGGTTTTCCACGGGCTCTTAGAGGTTTGCTCATTTTTCAAGATGCTTTGGTGCTTTGTATTTGAAAATGTTTTGAAAATGCCTTAGCACGGCGAACTTTGTAAGGTTTCTCAGGATAGTGGAGAAAGCATACAAAGTGTTTTGGAATGTCTTTTGGAAAGTAGTTTTTTGTGTAAGTGCAAAATGTTTTAGCAAACTTCTAACAGCTATCTACTTTAATACTCGAAAAGGGTCATTATTTTCCTCCTTTCCTTTAGACAGTGCTATCCTACTATTAGTTAGTAGGTAGCCCTATCGTTGGATGTTTGAGGGACAACCGAAGGGACGTTTTACAGTCACGAAGGCAACTTGTGGAGATGCTTTAGCAATTTTCTTTTAGGGACTAGATCATTTACCGAAAGGCAACTGTAGGGTCATCGAGGGACTATGATCTTTTTTAATTTATGGGTCTTTGCTAAAGCGTTCCTGCCTCATGATTGTTTTATTTCTTAAAGGCAACCAAAGTGGGGTACCCTAGAGGTGTGCATGTGCAAGTGTGTTGAGATTCAGTTATTTTTTGTCTTTTTGTTAGATTATATAACGTTTTAATTTACAGTCTTTCCATGTAAGCCTATTTACTAACAGTAATATATACAGAAAAATAAAATGTGGAAAGTATAAATCTAGACTATTACATGGCTTCGGGGAGGGGGATTTACATTCCAAAGCAATTGGGGAAAAGAAAATAAAGCAATAAAAAGGGTCTACTTATCATCTATTACATCCCATAAATAAATTACAATAATATAAACAATGTGAAAGGAAATAAATGCGCGAAAAGTTGAAAGTATGTCTGAAAACATAAATGAAAATCTTTTTATTGTTGGTTTTTATTTATTTAAGAAAATAATTAAATTAATATGCCCTAAAATTACTTGGAAAGATAAAATTTAATTAGGAAAATATCTAAGGTTTTATTATAATTTATTATGAAAAATAAAATTATTAAAAAAGAATTAAATCCTAAGTCTAAGTAATTTTTAACTTAAAGAAAATGGTCAAAATAAATATTTAATTTATTTACAAAAATAGTTTAATTAAAAAATTAACCTAATATTTTTATGACTTTTTTGATTTTTATGGTTAATTAAATAAATGAAAATAAAAATTAAAGAAAAAGAAAATATTAAAAAAAACAAATGGGCCTGGGGGTATGTTGCAAATAGAGGGGTGTATGAATTGTAATTCTGCTAGGCCCAATGAAAAATATTCCAACTATTTGCCCTTGGATTCAATGAGGATAGGCTCTGAAGGCACATGATGAACCTGCATATCAGAGGCATTGGTTTGGATCAGATGGTGATCTGATGGCTTAGATTGAAGCTTCATGACACGCGCATTTGGACTTGTAACACTGGATCTGTAGAAAATTTGTGAGAAAAGTAAAACTATTGGACCTGGGATTCGAACCCAGGTCCTTTCCCTCACATGCGCGCGTCCTTACCATCTGTGTTGCCATCCATTCATTGATACAAAGCAATCAATAATGTTACATATAAAAACAAGTCAATATCTGGGAAATGAAAAAAATGCGCACAATTATTCAAACTGGCCAATTAGAGGCTGACACACTTCATCTCCTACCTCCCTCCGTCGTCTTAGGAGGAAATACCTATAGTGACAGTTTTTTGTCCGTCACTGTAACAGCTGCATTCGAAACAAATGAAAATACCCAACAAAAATGAACTTTGAGGCCATGGATCAATTGTGTTCAACCTCCTTAGTACAGTAGTGCCTCTGGTTTGGGCTAATTTTGGCTAATTTGGAAAACCCCATTTCGAGGGTTCAAACCCTAGAAATGGAAACACTTGATTCCTACATCAAAAAGTCAATCCAACTGTACATATAGCTTGAAAATGCTCAAATGATCAATAATACATAATCAAAATGTACTTGAATTTCATGAACTGAGCAGAACGAAAATGGATAATGAGGCAAACTGTATGAACTTACTGATGCATTTTGTGAGGTTTCAGGACTTGGTGATGATTACAAATACTTCAGGGAACCTCCAGGAGCGAGTTTGGATCCTTGTTTGGGATTAAAATAGGCTGGAGACTGAAATTTGAAGTTGACAAATTTGGTGTTTTTATGCAAAATTTTCAGAGATTCCCCAGGTTATGTGTGCGTGTTTGGAGTTGGCCAATGGCTTGTTTATATAGAGAGTAGTGAGGAGACAAAGAAACAAGGACAATAACCACCATGATTAGGTGGTTTCAAAACCATGAATACAAAGTTGTAACCTTGGCAAAAAGCATAGGATTTTGTCCATTTTTTAAACTTGCATGAATGTAGACATGCTGGTCTTGCTGGACACGAAATTTGGGGCTTGTTCATTGATAACACACAAATATATGATATTTTTAGCTTGATTTACATAAATTATTTCCCTTATTTTATTTTAATTGTATTATTTTATATAGGTATTACGCGGGTATTCACTTATTTTGCAGACAAATGTTAAGTTAAATACTTTGGAAGAAATGAAGAAAAAGGGTGCAAAAATAGCAAAAGGGCCAAAGAAGAAAAAAAGAAGAAAGTATAAGCCCATCACAAGGCGTGAGCACGTGGTCCACTACCAAAAGGGCCTTGACGATTGTCAAGGCACGCTGTCGGTCGTCACGAGCATAAGGGACCAAGTGACTATTGTCACTTGGACTTGACGAACGTCACAAGCCCACCTTTTCCTTCTTTGACCACGTAGTCTGCAAATCCAACGGAAGAGAACCAGTTCAAACATAAATCCAACGGCCATCCTATTTCTAAGCTCCACTCAGTCAACACATGAAGAATGTAACCAACTCAGTGGTCCTATTATTTCTCAAACGAACTCGAAGTGTTCCTATATTTTCTCAAACCTACGTATCGCACAAAGGACTATAAATAAGACCCTGGACACAACGAACGAGGGGTGGACTATTCTGTATTTTTTTGAGAATTCATTTTTCCTTAATCATTTTTCTTTGAGCATTCTTTTTCTTCCAATTTTATATTTCCTCTAGAATTTGTTTTCTGTACGATTGTCTCTATTCCTAATCGAAGCAAAGCCTACAGCTTGTGGAGGAGTGCTTCTAGTCAAAATTTAGAAGTAATTGTGCCTGTATCCAGAATTATTATCCTCAGGTTTATTTTTATGAATTGTTATTACTTTTAATTAATATAATCATGTTTATTTTGTTTTGTATTTGGAATTGTTCTGTGATTTGGTCTGATATTATGCTAGGCTAGAATTCGTATACCGGTATGTAAGGTCACATAACCAAGGGATCGAGTGACTCAGTTGGGTAATTTTTACTATAAAACCTTTTTCTGGTCTAAGTTACTATTTTTAATCGATAAATTGTTTTGTTACAAAAGTAAAGAACGGATAGAGGTTAGGGTAAACAAAGAGGAAGTTTGAGATCTTTCAACTGGACAGTAGTAATTAGGCATTGGCTTAAAATACAGCGGAAGCACTTTAAAGTTAATTAAGATTCTATTCTGTTTTCAAAAAGTGTTTTTAACTACTACGGGATGGCGGAAGCGTACGTTGGGACTTAACTGCATAGCCTAGATCAATAAAACGACAGTGTGAGACGAGGGCTTTTAAACTAAATAGATTTTACTGGAAGTTGTTTTGAAAATACAAAGACACCCAACCGGTTGCTAGTTCCTGAGGTCCGACCATTACATACTGGTAGTTCCGCTTACTGATAATTAAAATTAAAATTAATTTAGTATTTAGTTTCCCTACAACCCAACCAAACGTTCATTAGCTTTAGATTTTCAAAGTAACAATAGAAGACGGTAGTTCGATTCATCAGTATCTGTGGTTCAATATATTTTAAAACTACACGATAAGACTGTGCACTTGTAGTCTGAATCATTAGATACCTCAGTGTAATCTGACATCCATGTATCAAACCAAGCCCAAATGACAATGGCCCATATATTTTTGCAATAATTTTGATTTGTTTGATTTTTAATTAAATAAAATTAATATAAAATGCAAATAAAATCAAGACTATGCAAAAATGATTTTAGGGGTCCTCTATAATCTTAGGAAGATGTTTGAAGTCCAAGAAAATGAGCCATTGCCTTAAAAACTCAAATTTCCTCAATGCACTTTTCTTGAAATTTCCTAAATTTTCCCAACTTGGGAAAGCCATAACTTGCTCAATTTTTATCTTATGATGATGATCCTTGACTTTTTGGAAATCCCAAGATGTCTACTTTAATCCCTGTTTTGATAAATTCTGCATTTGAAGATGTTATATTGATGTTAAAGGTATTGGAAAAAGTGGCTTTTATTGACTTTCTAAAAATGACATGTAATGTATGAACTTGTATCTTTCAAATGGTGCATTTCTTGGACTTGAGGCGTGAAGAGAAGTTGTAGGGAATTGAATACTATTCAAAATGAGCTTTGGTTGGGGAAAATGGATGAAGTGTGAGAAAGTTATGTCTGGTCAAAGTTTGGTTGACTTTTCCTATAAAAACCCTAATTAGTAATTTTTTACTTTTGATAAATTAGGAGCATTTCTTGAGGAATCATGATCACCCCTTGATCAAATGATGAATATCACTTCAAAAAGTTGAGGTTTACCAAAAATATTGAAGTTTGATTGTATATAGGCCACAGTTGACTTTTAACTTAGCATAGTTGATTTTTCAGTATTTGAGCAATTGACTGAGCAAACTTGTTATGCAAGGAATGAAATTTGGCATGGATAATCTTGAGGACATATTAGGATCATGGCAAAAATTTGAGACCATTGGAGCTCACAAAACTGAAATCCTAGTTAGAGTTTCATTGCCTTAGGAAGAGAATTTGTCTGTTCAATTCTTTGGTCAACCTTGAGCAATTGAGGACCTCTAGGAGTATGTCTTGAGAAAAATGAGAGGGAAAATTTTGGGGTACAACACCCTAATTCAAGACAAAAATTCATGAAAACAAAACACTTTGCACACTCGTACCTCTAGGGTAACCCACACTTATTGCCTCAGATAAAAATAGTCTTGTCCCTCGAACGTGGGATACATTAGCAATGACCCTCGAATACAAGATCGTAGTCCCTCATGACCCTTCAATATTTCCTTCGATAAACGATCTTAGACCCTTATGACAAATTGCTAAGTTATCCTACAATGTTGCTTTCTATGACTATACGACAACCACCTCTCGTCCCTTTGTAGCGGTAGAAATGATCAAGACTAAGCCATTAGATTGACTAGACTTTATACAAATCAAAATCAAAATTGCCACCGCACTTTATTGTTTCTAAAGGAATGGGAAAAGAGCGAATAACCCAAAAAGAGGGGGAAAGATTCAAGGTAAGGGGGTTGGTTATCAAAAGGGAAGGTATTAGCACCCTAAACATCTATGGTACTCCGCAAGAGCCTCTTTGTAAAATCTGTATATTTTGGCTATAAAAAATGTTGTATATATAAAAAAATGGATGGTGGAGGTGAGGAAAGAAATATATTTATTTTTATAATTTTTGCACCCGCCGCAGCTGCGAACCTTTAGTGCCTACGTACCACCTTTTCGTGCAATACGGGATCAAGGTAGGCGTAGTTCCTCTTTTAAAAATTTAAAACACAAATGCGTTGGTTAATTTTATGAGATGAAACATCATTGTCATTGTCTGTATGGAAAATATACCTACTACCCACAATCATGAGAAAGGAGAATTTGCATCATCTCAAAGGGGAGGATATGGCTTGGATTTTAAAAATCAATAATGCCTCACTCAACACCCAAGTGGAAAATATCACTCTTTACTACATATTGTAGAAGTATAGTTGTTTGCATCACTACAAGGATTAACAAGAGTTCAACCTTTTTTGAGAAAAGTTTAAAGATAAAAGCCAAAGTGGGGAAATGGTTTGAAATGAGATTGATTGACTTTTAGTCTTCTCACAAAAATGTCAAGGCATTATTAAGTTGATTGGAGTTTATTTATGAAAAATGTTTTGAAAATTCATGGACATAAGTCCAAGTTTATTATGAAAGTGGTTCAAGTTCAAAAACAAGAAGAGTTTTTAAAAAGGGAAGAAGATTTTTGAAATTAAAGAAGATGGGAGGAGAAGAAGGGACTATCCAAAAGCATAAGGTAAAATCTAGGGATAAGAACCATCTAACCAATAAGAAACCAATACTTGACATTAAGAGCCAAAATAGGATTCCCATTCCTTGGATTGAAACCAATAAAGCAAAGAAATACTCCACCTCTTGAGAGAACCAAACTTCAAGTGTATTAAGTCTTCACACAAAAATTGGGCAGAGTAACGGCTGTATACGGGTGAATTCCAAATTACAAACAAAGGGTGTAATCACAAAAACCTGCACACAAAAATAAACAAGCAAACCAATGTCTTGAGGTAAACCTCAAGAACACCAGACAAAATAATCAGATAAGATCTCCAAGATAGGTCAAGGTTTCTAATCCTAAGTCCAAGAAAAGTCCCATGCTCCATAATGCCAAGGATAGTAAACAAATAGTCCAAGCACCATTAAAGATTCTTTGGGGTTTATGTTGATTATTAAGTGTCTTAAGAAAGGAAAAGAAAAGTTCAAGTGAGCAAAGTAAAAATGGCAAGAAAATAAATGCTCAAATGAGCAAAGATGAAAATGGCATGAAATGTAAATGCTAAAAGTAAATAGTACATAAAGCATAAAAAAATAAAAGTATAAGGTAAACAAATCAATAATTAGTGGTTAGTTGGATGACCATCTTGAAGCTTGCAGTTGGAACTCATTAGAGGATTGGTAGAACCAAAGCCTCCACACAACAAGTTGGATTTGCTTTTGTCAAGTATATCATCCATTTGGAATTCTCATAAGTACCATTTAATAATCAACAATGTTTAAGTGATCTGCATTAACCAAAGGTGTTGTAGATCCATTAGAGTATTGGTAGAACCAAAGCCTCCACACAATGAATCTCAAGGTTATTGGATCAAAGAGATCAAATTAACATACTTGGACTTGCAATCATAAGTTTGGGCCACGAATGATCATTTGTTCGAATCGGGACAAAATTTAGCGCTATGTTAAGCAATCGTAAGTGGACTTATATAGAAGTCGCGCCTATTTTGAGGCCGGTCAATAGCAATCTATGCACCATTTGTTTTGAGATATGATATAGAGATCATGCTCCAACAACATCTAGTGCAATAAGAAAAGGATGAGATGAAGAGGGATGGGAAAATATACAAACCACATTTGAATTAAATTTTAATAAAATTATTATTAAAATCATTCATCCATTTTTGTGGAGTTAAACTCAACACCATGGATCCAATGATGTTAATAAAGTTCATGATCCAAAATCTAACCCAAAATCAGCCAGAAAATAATCACAAAATAATATCACATTTAATATACATAAAAAAAGATTTTTAAAAATGTTTTAAAAATAGAAAATAATGAGAAAAATATCAAATATGTTCAAATTAATCAAGAAATGAAAAGTAAGACCATAGAAAAATCATAAAAAGGCCCAAGTAATTTTACAAATTTTTTTGGTAATTTTTTTAAAGTCAGAAACTATTTTTAAAATTAAAATAAATGGGTCAAATAAACCAAAAATGGTAAAAAAAAATAGTAAAGTCAAACAAAAATAAAATGAGGTCACCAATATTTGTCACAATATCATTGGATCATTCTATAATTTTTTCAGAATTTAAAAATGTATAAAAGTATTTTTAAACATTTAAAACAAATCAAATAAGTGTAAAATTTGTAAAAAATACCAAAACACAAACTTAAATTGTGAAAAAATTAAAATCAGAAAGAGAATAATCAAAAATATTTTTCATAATTTTTTCAGATTTTTTGGACTAAAAATGAATTTTCTATGATTTTTTGAAATTTAAAACAATTAAAATATAAAAAATCAGAAAAATAAAATAAAAGTAAAATATGTGGACCATTGGATGAAAGTCAAAACGCGTTAGTAATCAAATCCAAGGGATCTGGCGCGCTGTGCATATCATGTTCATTAGTGAATATTGTACAGAATCATTAATTAAATCAAAATTTGAAAAATACAGATGGTGCGACTTCATTGGTTAGATGATGACACGTTGGTCATCTTCAACCTCCAGCCATCACGAATTGCAGGTCTCTCAAACTGTAAAATCAGAAGCTCAGACCTATGTCATTCACTTTGTCTCTTCAAGACGAAGACAATCACACCCTCGCGCCAAATTTATATAAATTGTAGCTCAAGCAATTTGGAAAGAAAGTTTTAAAAAGGGATTTGAAATTTCATGGTCAAAACGTGTTTCCAGTAAAAGGTAAGTGTTGCAACTAGAACCAGGGCAATGAGAGCAACACAATGATATCAGAGTTTTGAAGAATTGATGAAGGAATCTACCTATTGAAGTTGAGTTGCAGAGCTCTGAAACTGGACTTCTATGGAACAGTATAGGGCACGATTCTTGAATGTAATTATATGGTTAGCTTCAGGGAAGATCAAGGAAGGTGAATTGATGGAAAAATTGGATTAAAAAAGGATCGAGAGTGGATTTTGAAGTTACAGAAAATTGAGTTATGGAGCAAGTTTGGTAGAGCTATTCTGGCTATCCAAGCTTGGGAGATTGAATGGGATAGTTTATGTATTTATAGGAGAAGCGAATGGAATCAAAAGGAAGAGTGAATGATGTGTTTTGGAGGGAAATCGTGCACACCTGATGCACGAGTGAAGTGTGATACAAACTTCATCAAAACTCATCCAATTCTTACGTTTTGATGCGCTAAACAAATCTGGAACTTCACTAAGCATGTTTAGAGGCAAAAACGCGTGGAAAACTTGTAATTAGAGGCCACATTATAGATTCCAAAATTCTAACTTGGTGAGAAATTCAATTTCAAAGTGCCAACTTCTGACCAATGGCATTTTCAACTCAAGGGGTCTTAGCGCATGATTCTTGATGCTTTAAAAAGATGAGGTTACAATCTTTGCAATGGAAAAATAATGGAGTTAAATGGATGCTTGAGATGAAAGTTGCATTGAGTCAAAGTTGAAGAAAAAGGGTTGACTTTCCATACTTAGAAATATTTCACATTCTTCTTCAAAAATGACCTATAATGTCTTGCATCCAAACATGGCCTTCCACTTGGAATTTGCTATTGACCAAAAAATATGGCATGAAGTACACCTCTTGACTGACACTTTGAAACTTGTATCATTCAAAATATCCAAAGTTTGCACAAGTTATGACTTGTTGAAGTTGGCAAAAAATCATGAAATGACCTATAATCGTTTGCATCTTTAAGGTAACTTCCATCCATTTTCCCACTTTGCACATAAAAGAAAGCATAAAGTTTACATCTTCAAGATCATCATGGAAAAATAATGGACTCAAGGTGATAAAAATTAACCAAGTTAGGACCATTTGAAGTCACGAATGTAAAATTGTGGATTCATCTGGATGACTTGTAATCTTTCTTCTTCACCAAGTTCCTTCCACATGAAAACTCCTTGGAACTTTTGAAGTGATTTGTTTATAACCCTTTGAAGAGGAGGATATCTTTTGAATCACTCAAAAATACCAAAAGGTGAGCAAGATGTACTCCTTTGAAGTTGAAAACCCTAGCTCCTAGATCAAGAAAATGCTTTGAGGAACTTTCACAAGTTTGAACAAAATTCTTGTACCAATATTCTTGCTTTGTGAATAGAAGTTGTTGAGTATGATAATTAGGACTCATAGCCACCAAAACCACTTTTATATCTTGAAATTTGATAGAAGTATGCTCTTGTGACCAATAGGAACAAGGCCTTGTCCAAACATGACAACTTCTCCAATCAACCTCTTGTACTTTTGAGTCAAATCTAGTAACCTTGAAATGTGATAAACCAAAGTAACCTTGCCATGCCAATTCTCCCAAAACCAATCCAATGGTGAGGTTTGAACTTCTCAAGCTATATTGACTAGGGCATGGAAATAAACTCATGAACCCATGGGGTAGCTTGTTAAATCTCATTGCCTTCACCTACATGGATAACAAGCAAGACAAACCAACATTGCATTTTATTAGTTAAACAAAGAAAACAAAAAAAATTTTATGATCACAAAAGTAACATAAGTCAAGGTGCTTGGTAATCCCTCAAAAAGGGAAAAACTAAATGTAGGGAGGGGAACCAAGAATCCTAGTGTGATCTTGTTGTGAGTGAATAAACATGGTATGATGAAGGGATCTTAGGGGCAAAAATTGGGGTAAAACACCCTTCACATCCAATGATAGGGTGTTTTACCAATCAATGGTAAGATAGCAACATCTAAAGGAGGAGGATAAGAACTGATACTTTTTGAGTAGGTAGAACGCTCGTAGTTGCTTGCTCACAACATTTCAAAGCATTTTTCAAAAACACCAACACTTTTCCATGGAATATTTTCAAAATTCAACACTTTGTATGCATTCTTATAGAGACGAGAATTATTACAAAGTTCTCCTAAACAAAGGCACTGTTCAAAAATACTTTCAAACAAACACAAACACATTTCAAAAAAAGCATTTCAAAGTGAGCTAGCAACTAAGAGCCCGTAGATAACTACAGATGAAAGGGGTGCTAACACCTTCCCTTTTATAACCTACCCCCCGAACTCAAGAAAATTCTCAAAAGGTCTTTCCTGTTCTTTTCACCCTTTCCTTTATTGGATAAAAGAAAATTCGGTGGCGACTCTTGCTATCTGCAACAATTGCGATAAAACACAAAACACCCAAGTTAGTTCTCCCACTGTATTACACAAGGCATGACCATGGGTTCAAATGAGGGCTTTAAAGAGTACGCCCAAAAGTGGAGAGACATGGCTGGTAGGGTGTAACCACCTTTAACTGATAGAGATTTGGTAGACAAGTTTTTGGGAACATTGACTGGTCCATTTTTCAACTTACTGATTAGGAGTTCATTATCCTAATTCACTGAGTTGATCTTAATTGGCGAGAGGGTGGAAAGTGGAATTAAAAGCGGGAAGATACCCATGGCCTCCACCTCTAATGCTTAGAAAAAACTATTTATTGGTAAAAAAGAGACTAATGTCGTGTATGGATCAAGAAGTCATGCTAAGAATGACCTCCATCATTCATTTGGGGAAGTATTAATTTCCAATCCAACTTCAACTCAACGACCGCATCAATAAAACAATCAACAAAGGCCAGACATCCCGAGGAGGAAGTTTACCAAAATCAACATGCCACTGTCTCAAGCTCTACAACATCTGTTGAAGGCAAATTTGCTAACCTTGCGGGATCCCCCTCCAAATCCCAATATTTCATCTCTAAAATATAATTCGAATGCAAAATGTGCCTACCACTCCAATAGTCCTGGACATGACACCGATCATTGTTGGGCGTTAAAAAGCAAGATCCAAGACTTGATCGATAATAAAACAATTAAATTTGACCCTCCATCGACTCCCAATGTGATCACCTCACCCATGCCTAGTCATGGTAAGGGTTTCAATGTCGTTGAAGATGCTTCTTTTGTTTCCTCCATCAATGATTTAACCACTCCTTTAAAGGTTGTTAAAAAGAATTTCTTGAAAGCCGAAGTATTTCCAGGCTGCCTTGAAGACTGTTACCATTGTGCTGCACAAATTAATGGTTATATATGGCTGAGAAAAGGTGTCCAACGCCTGATTGATAGCCATGAAATTCTATTTGAGAGAGCTCCATCTGTGAAAAGTTTGACCAAAAGTGTGTCTCAAGAGTTTGAAGACGTGTCCATAATTACCATTTCAAACACTCTTATTAGGATCACCTCCAAAGGTCCTATGAGGATTCCTACTGAACCAAGAATAGCTCCCCTGATTATCACCACACCAGGGCCAGTCCCCTACTCTTCTGGCAAAGCAGTGCCCTAGAACTATGGGGAGAAAGTGTATTATCATGGTATCAAACAAGATCCATGGATTACTGAAGATCAAGTAAAGTCACTAGGACGGGAAGGATCTTCTCTCCAGATATATCTCCTCCGAAAAATACCACTACAATACCCATTCGTATTTCTGCTGTTAAACATGTTGCTGATACTCGAGGAAAGGAAAAAATGACTGAGCCTGCTAGGACAGAGGCGCCCACAAAAGATACTGCAATTGAAGACCCATCTAGCCAAGAGATGGAAGAGATTCTAAAAATAATCTGAAAAAGTGATTATAAGATAGTGGAACAATTGGGAAAGACACCTTCAAAGATATCCATGTTGTATTTGTTGTTGTGTTTCGAAGCACATGCTCAAGCACTATTAAAATTCTTGAAAAATGCACATGTCCCACAAGAAACTATGGCTGACCAATTTGAGAACTGTGTGGCAAGCTTGACTGCTGACAATGGTTTGGGATTTTCATACCCAAATTTGACTCTGCATGTAAGAATCATAACAAAGCTCTACATGTTTCCATCAAGTGTAAAGGCACCACTTTAGCACGTGTGTTAGTAGACACAAGGTCCTCCCTCAATGTTTTACCAAATGGTGCTTTGGACAGATTAGACTTTGAAGGGTTGGTGCTGAAACTACGTGATATCGTGGTAAGAGCCTTTGATGGGTCGAAAAGAATGGTCCATGGGGAGGTTGATCTTCCAATCAAATTTGGATCTCAAGTCTTCAACTCAACATTCTATGTGATGGATATCCGTCCGACCTATTCTTGCTTGCTCGGACGCCCATGGATTCTTGGGGCATGTGTAGTTACCTCCACACTATATCAAAACTAAAGTACCCGATCAAAGGAAAATTTTTCACAGCCTACAGAGAGGAGGAGTTCATGATCATTCATTTGAATTCTTTCAAATATGTTGAAATGGATGGCGAATTCATTGAAACCCCCTATCAAGCATTTGAAGTGGTCCCTCCAATGATTGTTGTTGCCAAGGACACTCCTGCCACTCCCAAAGCTACTAAAGATACACCAAGAATGGCCTCTCTCAAGGATGCTCGTGCTGTTGTTAAGGATGGAGGTTGCACCATTTGGGGACAACTTCCTGATATCCCCTACAAGTCAGACAAATTTGGTTTAGGCTTCACTTCCAAGGCTCAAAGAGAGGTTCGACATGCTCGTGCTGGGAAACTACCTCTTCGTATTAGCAACAATGAAGTTAATGCTTTAGGAGACTCTGATAGTGACGGTGACTGGGACGACTGGATCTACCCAACTGCTGACGGAAAACTCAATAACTGGCAGACCAAAGACTTTATCTCAATCTCCTTTAGCCAGAAGTAATTTCCATTTCCTGTTTTTTCTTATTGCTTTGAGAAATTTGTCTGTAATTTCCTCTAAAAAATGACTTTAAACCATGTGCCTCAGTCGGGGCACAATGGTCCATTTGTTAAAGGTTTATCATTTTCATATGTCATATGCTCATTTTAATGAAAACATTGGACTATTTTGCATTCAAATTTTGCGCTCCTTGTCTTTCTTTACTTTACTACATTTTCAAATATTCATGTGACCTTACATGCACACACACACATTTGTAGATCCACATCCACTACGGATCTCATTGACAACAATTATGCTATTGCCATCTATGACTATGAAAATCTAATCTATTAAGTCGAAGACGAAGGTGAAGAAGATTGTGAGATACCTGGGGAACTCGCCAGACTCCTGATACAAGAGGAAAAGGCCATTCAACCACACGAAGAACCAGTTGAAGTGATAAACTTGGGTACTGAGGCAGATAAGAGGGAAGTCAAGATTGGCACCAACTTGGAAGACAGTGTTAAGGGAAGATTGGTTCAGATGTTACACAACTATGTTGAGGTGTTCGCTTGTTCATACGAAGATATGTCGAGGCTTGATAATGATATCATAGTTCATCATCTGTCAATGAAAGAGGGTTATCCTCCGATCAAACAAAAGGTCTGTCGCATATGGCCAAATATGTCTGAGAAGTTCAAGGTTGAGGTAATGAAATAGTTCAATGCAGGTTTCTTGGCAGTGACGCCGTATCCCCAATGGGTTGAAAATGTTGTTCTAGTGCCAAAGAAAGACGAAAAAGTATGTATGTGTGTAGACTACAGGGATTTAAATAGGGAAAGCCCCAAAGATGATTTCCCAGTATCACATATTGATGTTTTGGTTGATAACCCTGCTCAACACAAAGTTTTCTCCTTCATGGATGGCTTCTCTGGTTACAACCAAATCAAAATCGCACCTGAAGACATGGAGAAAACCACTTTTTTTACACAGTGGGGCACCTTCTGCTATAAGGTCATGCTTTTTGGTTTAAATAATGCAGGCGGGACTTATCAACGGGCTATGGTAGCTCTATTTCATGACATGATCCATCATGAGATAGAAGTTTATGTTGATGACATGATTGCAAGATTGCAAACTGAGGAAGGACACCTTGATCATTTGCACAAGCTATTTGAAAGGATGAAGAAGTATAAGCAAAGGTTGAATCCCAACAAATGCACATTTGGGGTGAGGTCTGGAAAAATCCTAAGTTTGTCGTTAGTGGAAAAGGTATTGAGGTGGATCCTGCAAAAGTTAAAGCCAAACAAGAAATGCCAGCTCCGTGTACTGAGAAGGAGGTCAGGGGTTTCTTAGGTTGACTCAACTATATTGCTCGATTCATCTCTCACTTAACTGCTACTTGTGAACTAATCTTTAAATTGTTGAAGAAAGATCAAGTAGTCAGATGGAATGACGACTGCCAAACGGGTTTTTACATGATCAAGGAGTATTTACAAGAACCTCTCATCCTAATGCCTCAAGTTGAAGGAAGACCTCTAATTATGTACTTGACCATATTAGAGAATTCAATGGGGTGTGTGTTAGGCCAACATGACGAGTCTGGTCGAAAAGAGCATGCGATATACTACCTTAGCAATAAGTTTACCGACTGTGAAACGAGATATTCACTGCTCAAGAAAACTTGATGCGCTTTGGCATAGGATGCTCGCCGAATAAGACAGTATATGTTGACTCATACTAATCTTTTTATTTCTAAGATGGATCCCATCAAATACATCTTCGAGAAGCCATCCCTCTCCATACAAATAGCCCGATGGTAAATGATCTTGACAGAATATAACATCCAGTATACTACACAAAAAGCAATCAAAGGAAGTGTACTGGCGGATTATTTGGCCCATCAAGTTGTTGATGACTACCAATCCATGAACTTTGAATTCCTGGATGAGAATATCATGTTGATAACCGATTGTGTAAAGCTTGGACCATATGAAGAACCTGAACAAGGATCCCGATGGACTATGGTGTTTGATGGGGCTTCCAATGCATTGGGTAACAGAATTGGTGTTGCGATCATTTCTCCCAAAGGTTGACATACACCTTTCACTACCAGACTCTACTTTGATTGTACAAATAACATCGTCGAGTATGAAGCATGCATCTTGGGTCTTAAAGCTGCTATTGACCTAAGAATCAAATTCTTAAGCATATACGGAGACTCAGCCCTGGTGATAAGTAAAGTTAAAGGAGAGTGGGATACCAAACATCCAAATATGGACTCTGTGATACGGTGGGATAACTGACTTGGTTGTTTTGCGTTTGATCGCAAATGTTGCGGATAGCAAGAGTCGCCACCGACTTTTCTTTTATCCAATAAGGAAAGGTGAAAAAGCACAGGAAAGACCTTTAGAGATGTTTTCTTGAGTTCGGGGGTAGATTATGAAAAGGGAAGGTATTAGCACCCTTTTCATCCATGGTTTTCCATGGGCTCTTAGTTACTTGCTAGATCACTTGCTTTTGTTTGAAATTGTGCTTTGTGTGGTTTTTTGAAAGTATTTTGAAAAGGTGCCATCGTTTAGGCAAACTTTGTAATGATTCTTGTTCGTAAGAATGTATACAAAGTGTTGATCTTTTGAAAATGTTTTCAAGTTTGAAAGGTGTTTTTGAAGTGTAGGTGATTATTTTTGAAAATAGCAAGGATGTTTGTTTTGAAATGGAGCAAGTAATTAGGAGCAATCTACCTACTCAAATGCCTTTCTTGTTCATTTTCTTTTCTTTCGACATTGTTGTCTTACCATTGATTTGGTAAGCAACCCTATCTTTGGATGTAAGCGGGACGGGCGTGGGTCATCGTATAGCCATGATTAGCAATGTTGCAAGGTATCTTAGCATTCTTTTTTTAGGAACTAAGATCATTTGTAAGGCAACTTAGATAGCGTCATCGAGGGACTATGATCTTGTATTTGCTTGTTTTTGCTAAGATACCTTACATGCGTAATATGACCATTTTGTAAGGCAACCAAGTGGAGTTAACCTTAAGGGTGCATGTGTGGATAGTGTGTTTGATTTGCATGCATTGTTTTGTCTTGTATTAGGGTTTTCTACTTGTTGATTTTATCTTGCCATACACACCCTAATTACTAACAATTATATTTGAAAGTGATAAATTGCGGAAATATAAAGTCCTACGCTATTATATCATTTAGGGGATGAGGGTATAATTTACAAGTGGGGATGAAGTAGGAACTTAAATATTACAACCATATCAAATAACCATGAAGGAAACGTAAAAACAGTGTAAAAAGAAGGAAAAAATGCATCTTGAACTATTATGTGTCGACACAAGCTCACATGCATCGACACATAACTTTCCTTGCCCCTATATTGCCAAATCAACTCAGTATGAGTCGATACATAATGGTATGTGTCGACTCATACAATGCATGTGTCGACTCATATGTGCTTTGTGTCAACTTATACATTGTTTTTTCCTTCTTTTTTGGGCCTGTAAAGCAGTATGTATCGACTCATAAGGCTATGTGTCGACTCATACTGTCATTTTTTCCGCTTCAACATTGTTTTGCTGCATACATGGGTTAGTTATCAACACATAATGAAAAGAATGGAAGATAAACAAAATGTTAGCTTTAAGGACAACGGTTACTACACTTTGTCTTCAAAAAATGAATTACTAGTGATGCTTGAAATGAAGAACTAAAGTTAAGAAACTTACCTTGGAGCTGGATCTTATACTCTGAGCTTAAGTTGTTGTATTGACTGCTCTTGAACTTGGAAAAGAAAACATAGGTGTTGTAGAAGCTTTTTCTTGAGTTTGAACAATTTCTAGATGATGTATGTGAGGTGCTTAGATGTTTAGACAGAGCCTGCAAGGTGTGAGAGTTCCAAATATTTGGACTTTAAAAATCAAGAGTGAAAGCTTTTTTGGACAGTTATGGTTTTTGATGGCTAGTTTACAGTAAGACTTCTGGCTTTTCTCTCTATTTTTCTAACCTTTTTCCCAACCTCTTTCTCTTGCAAATGCTTCTTCTATTTATAGGCAAGGGGTTTGTGAATATGATTTGATTAGGTTTATAAGACAGTATGTTATGGTTTGGTTGGATTAAAAAGATCAAACTAAGTCAAGTACTCCATAGTCCCAAGATGAAGTACCAAAGTTGCTGGTATTTAGGGGCTACTTCCCATGATTTATGGTGAAGTATAATCAACAACCAGCAAGGTATGGGCTCAAGACAAACTTTGTACAAAAAGCTTGTTTTTCAAGAATAGCAATGGTGCCTTTATGCCATAAATGGAAAGATCTTTTGGACAATGGTTTAAACACTTGGGTAATAGCTCAAGAGTGGGTGTAAGCATTAAATTATGATGAGATTTTCAAGCAAAGAAACCTGCAACATAAGATTATGCAGCAAATCATGAGAGTTTTGTTATGTGTTCTTCACTTAGAATGACTTGCAATTCAAAGATGGATGCCCAACTTCAAGCCCTTGAATCTCCTACCTCAAGTATGATAAATTTATGCTCTTGGATGTTTTGGAAAGCTTGAAACATCCTCTATAACTTTTATGTTGGTCATTTTGACAAAATCATCTTGGAACTATGTGAAAAAATGCCAAGAAGTTGGGATAAAATCCTGAACAAAATCTGTTGAAAATTTCTCTAAGTGTTAAATGAAAATGTCATGACTTCATGAATTTATAACTCAAAATCTAAGCACTTCTAGGAGAAGTTGTGTAAAGTAATGTTGTAGATATCATGGAGATCTACAACTTTCATGTTGAAAGTTTCCCTTGAACTGTCTTGCATCTTGGTGAAAGAATGGCATGAAGTGATGAAATTATCATGTATAAAAACACTTAGAAAATTTCTAAGTCTTGGAAATCTTGACTTTTCAAGTTGACTTTTGACTTTCTTGACTTCTTGATGATCAAGCTTGATATTCTTGAATGTCTTGATGAAATTTGATCTTTGGAATGTAATATTGACCAAAAAGTCAAAGTTTGACTTTCTAATATGCAATTGACCATTTTTCCCTTGTGCTAATTCCAAGCCTAAATTGAGGTATCAGTGTTGCAACCTTGACGTCATAGAAGATATTGTGGGAGAATCCTTGAGAAATGAGAGGACAAATTTTGGGGTACAACAGTCCCTTATAAAGAGCTTGTGCTAACTTTAATCCCATACTTTAAAAGGTCACCTTTGAGCATATCCTAAGGGAAGAAAATCAGTTGGCAGATGTCTTAGCGACTATGTCATTTATGTTCAAGGTCAATTGGGACAACGAAACTCCAAAAATTATTATCGAAAGATTTGACGAACTGACACACTGTTATGAGATTGACACTGATGAGGAGAAACCTTGGTTCCATGAGGTGAAAAGGTTCCTTGAAGCACAAGAATACCCTGAGGGAGCTTCAATCAACGACAAGAAATTCTTGTGGAGGTTCTCAGCCAAGTACTTCCTAAACAATGGGATTTTGTACAAGCGCAACCATGATTATACTCTGCTCCATTGTATGGACAAGAAAGAAGCAGAGAAGATCATGGAGGATATGCATGAAGGTGTCTTCAGAACTCATTCCAATGGACACATTATGGCTAAGAAGATTCTGAGGGCTGGTTACTATTGATCGACTATGGAAATTGATTGTTACTACCACTCAAGGACTTGCCATAAATGCCAGATTTATGCCGATAAAGTTCGCGTGCCTCCAATACCTTTAAATGTCATAATTGCTACATGGCCATTCACAATGTGGGGAATTGACATGATCGGAGAAATTAAGCCCACTGATTCCAACGAACATCGTTTCATCCTTGTCGCCATTGACTACTTCACCAAATGGGTCGAATCGGCTTCATTTGCTTCAGTTACCAAGAATGTTGTAGCCTGGTTCGTCAAGCATAACTTCATTTGTTGGTACGGCATCCCTGAGAGGATCATCACTGACAACGGTACCAACCTCAACAATGTGATGATTATTGAACTCTGCATACAGTTCAAGATCAAGCATCATAATTCTTCTCCATATAGACCTAATATGAATGGCGCAGTGTAAGTTGCCAACAAAAATATAAATAAGATTGTGCAAAAGATGGTGGTGACCTATAAAGACTGGAACGAGATGTTACCATTTGCTCTTCATGGCTATCGTACCTCGGCGAGAACATCAACTGGGGCAACCCCATTCTCTTTAGTCTATGGCATGGAAGTAGTCCTGCCTGTCGAAGTTCAGATTCCTTCTCTAAGGATTATGAAAGAAGCAAAATTAGGAAAAGACAAATGGATTCAAACTAGGTTTGATCAGTTGAACTTGATCGATGAAAAGAGACTGGCTACTATTTGTCATGGTCAAATGTATCAAAAACGTATGATCAAGAAATTCAACAAGAAGATCAAACATCGAGTATACCTGGCTGATAACATGGTAATAAAGCGCGTCATTCTACCACAAGGCGATCCCAGGGGAAAATGGACTCCCACTTACGAAGGTCCATTTGTTGTCAAGAAAGTATTCTCGGACGGTGCCATGATGTTAACCATAATGGACGATAAAGATTTCCCGCACCCTGTGAACACGGACATAGTCAAAAAATACTACGCGTAAGAAGGACCTGCTAGGTTGACTTACCTAGGCAAAAATTAAGGATATATACAAAAGATTGTACTCCCGGCAAGTCGAAAACCCGCAGGGCGACTTGGGCAAAAAAGGGTATCCTGGTGAACTGAAAACCCGAAAGGGAGGTTCAGGAAAAAGTTAAGGATTAAAAGCGTACGACTATGTCCCGGTGGATCACTACAACCAGTTTTATTACCAAAGTCAAAGGTTCAAATAGTACAAGATCAATTCAATCAGCTTCCTCTGACGGCAAGGGATGATATTCGAAGACATAGGGGCAATAGCAGAATTTAAAACCCAATGAGATCGCTTCCACATGGCTATACATTTTTGTTTTCACTTTGTACTCCTTTCATTTCACGACGATTTCCTCTTACTAGGATTTCCATCTCTTTGTACAGAAAAAGCTTGTTTATAGGCAAATTATCAATACAAATATACTTTGAAGTGTAAAGTTTTTGTTTCTGTTTTGATTGCAAAAAAACGTCCAATGACTAAAATTGAATGAACATATGCATATGAACATGATTAATTGTTAACAAATATACGCATAAGAACAGGAATAAGTACTTACTCAAAGAGCCAGGGTAACACTCATGCTATCCATAAATCCCCACAGAGTAAATTCTTACATTCTCCATAATTTCCTTTCGGAGTTCCAATCAACATATCTCTTGGAAATTCTCTTCCCAAGTCGAGTTTGGCCTTCCAAAACTAAAATAGAAACCTTGCATAGCTCTTCCCTAGAAGAATTTATTTCCCCAATATCTTCCTCAACAGGGTTTATTTCCCCAACAGACTACCATCTCCCCAGTTTGAGTCTATTCCTCAAACTACAACAAAACACTGACAAAACTCCTCTTCGCTAGCAGGATTGCCATTGTCCCCAAAAAGTTGCTGCAAAACCTGGAGTCTGACTTGAATACCAGTTAACTTTACTCTCCCCAGACAAATCGGAAGTTTAATCATCTCTTTTATCCGCAGTTAGTGTATATGAGAATTAAATTCCCCAGTAGAGCAATGGACAACCAAGGTTCTTGAACTCTACTCCCCCAAGCAGAAATCAACATCCCCTGCAGGGTTTCCTCAAACAGCAAACAGGAATCCCCGGCGGAAGTATGCTAGACAAAGTTTAAGATATACATACTCTTCATCTACAGTAATAGTCAGGGATTTATTTTCCCATACAAAGATACATTTCAACAACATTCATACATCATAACATATACATACGAAACATATGGCATAATCTCATTTATTTTTTTAGAACATCGTTACACGATGCATTTCATACATCATGATATCGCATACGATTAACCCTTTTCCTTTTCAGGAAAGAATCAATACGCGAACAAAAGACCACTTCTGGTCTAGATTTACTTCTTCCAGTTAAAGACAGGCGAACGAAAGACATCTTATGGTTTAGATTTACTTCTTCCAGTTAAAGACAAACGAATGAAAGACCTCTTCTGGTTTAGATTTACTTCTTCCAGTTAAAGACAGGCAAACGAAAAACCTCTTCTGGTTTGGATTTACTTCTTCCAGTTAAAGACGGGCGAACGAAAGACCTCTTCTGGTTTAGATTTACTTCTTCCAATTAAAGACAGGCGAACGAAAGACCTCCTCTAGTTTAGATTTACTTCTTCCAGTTAAAGACAGGCGAACAAAAGACGTCTTCTGGTTTAGATTTACTTCTTCCAGTTAAAGACATACGAACGAAATACCTCATCTGGTTTAGATTTACTTCTTCCAGTTAAAGACAGGTGAGCAAAAGACCTCTTCTGGTTTAGATTTACTTCTTCCAGTTAAAGACAGGAAAGCAAAAGACCTCTTCTGGTATAGATTTATTTCTTCTGGTTAAAGACAGGCGAAAGCCATCTGCTGTTTCAGTCTAAATCGACACAAGGTTCACTCTAATACTTTGTCCAGTAGAAGTCAAATTTAGACTTAGTCTAAAATCTACCAATGGTAACTTTGGATGGCATCTATAAGCCCACCTCTGAAACTCATTATCACCTCTCTAAATGGAATCTTTAAGCCCATTCTCGATATAATAAACCAACAGTGTTACTTCTTACACAGGCGAATGCAAATTTCTAGGCACTTAAGTGTTCAATCATCTTCTACCTGCAAGTCACGAATGGCGGACACGCCAATCTAACTTTTTAGGTTTAAGAAGATTGAATAGGGGCAGGTGTTATACCCCAAAATTTTCCCTCTTCATTTTACCTTACATGACTTGTGTGTCATCGTATGCATTAATGCACTTAGACAGGACCAAGGTCTTCATCAAGGAATAGAATTTGATTATGTTGACAATCAGTCCAAGATAGATCTCATATCCTATTTCTTCTATTGGTTCTAGCTACTAAGGCCTCTAAAGGCTTTGTGATGTCTCAAGTTGAGTTTTTGTGTCATCAGAGAATTTAACTTTGCAAGGGTTTTAAAGGTTTGAGTAATTAGAATTTGAGATTATTGAAGACTTCCTCTTTCATTACGCTGCAAGGTTTTCATTTTCAAGTTTCTTTCAAAAGACTCAAGTTTTTACTTTCACCTTCAAGGCCAGGGCATTATCTTTAAAGTGGAATAAATGCAAAGCATGATGCAAGAGATCAAATTTTGGATTCATATTGTGATCAAGACGGATTTGTCGTTTCAAATGCAAGACATCTTGGATTTTGATAATTTGAAGTTAAAGATTCAAGAGAATTTAAATTTGTGAATGAGGTTTGAAATTGGAGGTTCATTTGATCTTATGTCATAAAGTCTAAATTCCAAATTCCAACTTAAAATGTTCAAGGCATGCTTTCATGATTCAAAATCCATATCATTCTTTCATAATCCTTTTTTTAAACAAAATCTTCTCAAAGTTCATCATTCGTCATTATTCGACCAAAGTTAACAAAATTTTAATCTCTGTTCAAATTACTTATTCTTCAAACAGTTTCTACAAAGTTTCTCTTCATTTTCAAATATCATTCAACACATTTGCAAAGTCATGATCATTACAAATATTCTTCAAGATACATTCATAAATAATTACAACTTCAAGGTCAAAGTTCAAATACAAGTTTTTTCTTACAAAACCAAATCAAAAACTTTCTACATCCTAAAAGACATTATTCTTCAAGTTTCTTCTCCAAGATTATTTATCCACCAATCTTCCTACTCCTTTCTAAACTTATCCAAGCCATGCCACGGTTTCCCTTGCCATCTTTCTCCCATCAATCCATTATTTGCTCACATGAAACACAAGAAAAGAAATTAGTTAGCAACATAAATTTCAAACATGAACATAAACATAAAGCTTTCAAACAAGTTTTTCATGATTTCATCATTATGGATTTTGCACAAGGAATCAGAAAATAAAGGATTGTTTCTCACTAAAGCCTCATAAATCAGTTTTCAAATCATGGGCCAAATTTTCTACTGCAAATCACAAAAGTTATTTTTGGTTCACAATAGAAGGGAAAAGTCACTACAGTGAAACAGAAGTGCAATCAGAATTCCATCATAGTCCAGCCCAATAAGCAAAATAATTGCAAAGCCCAAAAACCTCATACAATGTTGTTCTATCATTGGCCTAGAAACATGCTTATTGCAAATCACAAAACAAGTTTGGTTCACAATAAGAAAAGACAAATCAACTCATAATTTCAAATTCAGCATCATGTTTTCATGCAAAAGATTAAAGGCCTCGTGTTGTTTCATTTCAATAAAAAATCAGAATTGCAAAATCAAATCACAGGCCTAGACTTCTGCTGTAAATCTCAAACAGCTATTCAAAAAAAAAGCTTGTTTGGCTCACAACAAAAGCATAAACTCATGTACTACACAAGTACAAAATCAAAATGTCAACAAGCAACATGTATAAGTTCAAAAAGAAGCATCACAGAAAACCATAAAGTTCATCATGTAAAGCAAGCAACAAGTACAGAAAATTAAAGCCAACCACCAACAAGTACAAAACATCAAATCCAACAAGCAACATAACAGAAGTGACAAGTCCAATACAAGTTCAACAAAGTCTGTTATCTCAAGACAGTCTCAAAGTAAAACTCTTCATGATTCATAAATATCGTCCATAGTATATAAAGGATAGAGGCAGCAGATCACAAAAAATAAGAGAGATAGAAAAATAGAGTTGTAGCAATACACAAACCCTTGAAACTTGTCTCAATAAACCAAGCCCACAGTTCATACGAAATATACAGAAGCAAGGCCATAGAACCACACAAACCCTAGGTTCAAACCCCTTTTCAAGAAATCGTTCATAGAATCTCATAATATATATATACAAAAACAGTCGTAGCAACAAATAAAAACCCAATCTTGTTTCATCATTTTCCTGAACCCTTCAGAAATTCACGAAGAAGAAGCACACAGGATCGTGAGCAGAAAATAAAAAGAAATATCAGAACAATCTCACCGAGTGGTAGAAAATGTGTTTCCTTCTTCTCCTTGCTTTTATCTTTCATTTTTCCTTCATAATTTCTTGTTCATCGCATAATTTCGCGCTTAGGGTTTCCAAAACCCCCTTTAGATCTAGTCTAGATCTTAGGTTTTCTATCAAAACAAGTCACGGATTAATAATCGGAGAAGAGAGAGGAATCAAACGATGTAAAAAACTTCATGATAGGAGCCTCGCCGCCACCGTCACCGCCGTGGAGGCGATTTCCGATGCAGCCATTTCTTTGTCTCCGGTGGAGACTTGACAAAGAGAACAAGAGAGAGTTTGGAATAAGATAGAGAGTATTTTTTATAAAATGATTAACATTTTATGTTTTTGTTATTTTATTTGTTTTATTAACAATTGTTAAGGCCCATTCTAAATCCACCTCCAAGCCCAGTCCGTTCCACTCACACACACACCAAATTCTTTTTCTCAAACTCTTTACAGCCAACCCAACTCCATCTCCAATTGTGAACCCCCCCCCCCCCCCCATTTTACTTTTGTTTACACCATTTTGTTATGGACCTTCCCCAACTCCATTCATAAACCCAGTGAAGTTATTTTCAGCATACCCCCTGATCTGCTTACAACCACACGGGCCCATATTCTTTATTATTTATTTTTACTTCTAACAAAAAATCTGTTTGGGCCTAATTCTTTTACTACTTTCTAACACCCTTTCCTATTTTTTAACCCCTGGCCCATATTCTTTTCTTTTCTTTTCTTTTTACTTTATTTTACTTTTTATTTATTTTCTTTAATATAAAATATATAAAAATATATTTTTCTAAATAATTATGTTAAAACTTTTCATTTCATTTTTTATTTCTTATTTTATTTTATATAGACAAAAGACCTAAAAAAATATTTTCTTAACAAATTAATTTCTTTTCTTAATTGAATTAAATTAGACTTAGGGTTTAATCAAATTAGATTTTAGGTTTTTTTAAATATTTAATTAACTTCTCTTATAATTAATTGGTTTAATTAGGAAACCTCGCCTATCAAAAACCATAAAAAAAACAATTTCCTTTTCTCTTTGCTTTATCTTTATATTTTTGTACATTCTACTACTTCGCATTATAATTTATGTAATTGCCAAAGCCTTGTAATAGTAATTAGGATTTTATTTACTTGTCGTCTCCATTTGTAATTTGTACCCCCATCCCCTAAAGTATTGTAATAGCGTAGGACTTTTAATTTCCGCAATTTATCACTTTCTATATTATTGCTAGTAATTAGGGTTTGTATGGCAAGACATAAAATCAAGCATTAGAAAACCCTAATTCAAGATAAGTTAAATGAAAACAATACACTTTGCACACTTGCACATATAGGATTAACCCCCACTTGTTGCCTTAGCTAAAAACAGTCATGTCCCTCGAACGTGGGATACTTTAGCAAAGACCCTCGATTACAAGATCGTAGTCCCTCGATGACCCTTTGATATTGCCTTCGGTAAACGATCTTATTCCCTCACAACAAATTTCTAAGGTATCATACAATGTTGCCTTTTATGACTGTACGATGACCCATGCATGTCCCTTCACATCCAATGATAAGGCTCTCTACAAATCAATAGTAGACAAGCAATATCCAAAGGAGGAGGAGAACAAAGACTTTCTTTTGAGTAGGTAAACTGCTCGTAGTTGCTTGATCATAAATATTTCATAACAAACATCTTTCAAACACACCAACACTTTCATGAAATATTTTCAAAAGTCATTACTTTGTATACATTCTTATATAGACGAGAATCATTACAATGTTCGCCTAAACGAAGGCACTTTTCAAAAATACTTTCAAACAAACACAAACACATTTACAAAGCATTTTCAAAGTGAGCTAGAAAATAAGATCCTGTAGATAACTACGGATGAAAAGGGTGCTAACACCTTCCCTTTTCATAACCTACCCCCCGAACTCAAGAAAATTCTCAAAAGGTCTTTCCTGTTCTTTTCACCCTTTCCTTTATTGGATAAAAGAAAACTCAGTGACGACTCTTGCTATCCACAACAATTGCAATAAAATGCAAAACACACAAGTCAGTTCTCCCACCGTATTATATCTTCCTTGAATATAGCTTATTGAGCAGCTGTAGCTTTTGCCTTAAGTGGTGTAATCCCATCATTAACGACTTTGATAACTTCTTGATACCCAAACAATACTTTCATTTATTTGCACCATTTGTCATAGTTTTTTGAATCAAGAATTGGAAGGTTGGTAGGGATTCGATCATTGGAAATGGTAGACATGTTTGCAGCAGATTAATGGATCAGAGCCTAGGCTCTCGATGTCAAATGTTGTAACATACACAAAAATAAGTTGGTGAATCAATGGTGAAAAATGGTTAGTTGGAGAAGATGAAGTTGGAGAGAAATTTGGAGATTATTAGAGAGAGAGAGAGAGAGAGAGAGAGTAATTGAGGAGAAAAGTAAATGTTGACATTAACACATTATTCTAACAATTACACATTAAAGCAACCGGCAGAAAATCATCGAGAGGAAATCAATAAAGTCACCATCGAACATTTCTTATCCAACGGGAAGGGAAAGTTAAACATCTAGTAAACCTGAGAAGGGTGAAATCACGATCAAATGACCGATAGATTTAGTAAGGGAGTCGATTACGTTAGGGGGATATATTAGCACCCCTCACGTCAGTGGTACTCAATGGGATCCACTCTTATTGTTCTAATCAAAGGGTGTGTTCAAATATAAATCTTATGAGCTAGTGGAAACAATACAAATAGGGAATGCATGCAAAAGAAAACACGGGGAAAAGAAAGAAATATTTACAAAGTTTCGCTCTCCTGAGCCCCGCGACCAAATACCTACGTATCCCATTAAGGAATCAGAGCTTCATAGTTAGACTCAAAAGTTTCTGTTTGTTTTTTATTTTAAATGAAGAGACAAGTAGTCATTTTTAAAGGAGAAGACTCATCTAAATTCCCACAAGGTATGATAAAGAATAAAGGACTACGCACCAACATGAGGGAGAATTTGAGAACACCTCTAGTACTCAAGTGGAGAAGTCGACAACCATAGGAATAGAGGAAGAACATATCAATTAAAAATGAATCATGTCTAATCTTGAAAAAAAGGTTTTAAAGGGTAAAAGGTGCTCGAGCGTACAAAAAGGTTTGAATGAGGTTGGATGTGTTTTAGTCTTGAAAAAGGGTTTAATAAATGTTAGAGTGTTTTATGAATTTGCCTAGAAAAAGAGTTTTAGTTTTAATCATGCAAAAAGAAAAGAAAACAACTAAGGGGGACTATCTAAATCTATCCCTAATGTTATCATACAATGATGGTCCTAAGATTGAGTTTGAAAGGGAAATCTCTACCTATGTTAGCATGCATGGATTAAGATCCTAATGTGTAACTTGCATAAGAAATGAAAAAAGTGAATCCTAAGGGAGCATACAATGGTTACTACCTAATGAGAAACATAAACATAAGTGAAATCAAACAAAAACAATTTGAAGCAAAAACAAACATCGGGTGCAGGCTAAAAGTAAACAATAGAGTCCAATAGATCTCAAAGTGGGAGTAAGGAACTCTTTCCACTTGATTTTCTCGAGCACCGGCATCGAGTAACAACTCGGAGCATCAACGTCGAGCGATGCGAGCTAACATCGTCAAAATGAATGACAAAATTTGGGGGTTGATTATGAATCCTCATCCACTTTATTCGACTCAATGGACTAGAATAGGCACGGTTAAAAGCATCAACGCATGGCGCGAGCTAGGAACGACACGGACTAGAATGCGTGGGGGAAGATTGCAATTCCTCCTCTATTTTATTGACTCAATAGCAAGCACAATATAAAAGGGAAGGTGAATTTCCTACTTTTGAAGAATTTAGCAAAAATTCCTCCTTTTGAGGTCTTTAAACAAACAATAAGAAGTCACCTATTTTGGAGTCTTTTGCAAGCAAAAACATCACCTCATTTTGAGGTATTTAATAGAACAAACATCACCTCACTTGAGGAGTTTAAACAGACTTCCCACCTAAAGTAGGGACTCACTGTCATGCATCTATATTCCTACTTCTCATGGCAAGGAAAGAGGTAAATGATGCGGAAACATAAACCAGAAACAGTACAATACCAAACAACAAGAGTTCGTAGCAAGCAAGCAAAGCAGAAAAACCCTGAAAACTACAAGCAAGCTAGCATCAACAATAAAATAGTCAGAATATGTGTCGAAGCAACAATAATGTGAAAATAAATCACAATCGGAGGGTGCATCAAGCAAGCTCGAACATCAAATAAGCTCGAACATGATTTCAATTCACGAGAGAGAACAAGACTCAAGAATTCATGTTGCAACATGAAAAATCGGGTTCAAAATAAACTTTCAACCCCTAAACTAAAGCTCGGGAAGCAACTATGAAAACATGATAATGCTCAATGAAATTTATTTAAATCATGCTCAACATCGACGGAAACAATGAAGTTGTGCTAAATTTGATTTAACCAGAAATGAAACTAAACATCATCTCTATCTTTTTCATATTTGAACAATCAACATGACATGACAATAAAACTCGAACTCAAGATTCAAACCCAAAAAATTGTATTGCCAAAATGAATTCCAATTGGTTTTAACATGATACAAACACAGATAAACCAGAATTTTCAATGTTCCTATTTAACACAAAACAACTTTGCAACTATAATTTCTACTTAAACATAGACACCATAATAAATTGTCCATTTCTTCAGAAATTATCATTACCTTTACTTCACAAGCAGCACAGTTTACATCATAACCATTTTCATAAAGTCAACACAATTATTTTCATAGCATCTCGTTTGAAATAAAAAAGACACCAAAACTTTTTCACAAATTAACACATAAAACATGTTATTGACATCGAAACTCTCTGTGATACGGTGGGAGAACTGACTTGGGTGTTTTGCGTTTGATCATAAATGTTACGGTTTAAGCAAGAGTCGCCACTAACTTTTCTTTTATCCAAAAGGAAAGGTGAAAAAGCACAGGAAAGACCTTTACGATTATTTCTTGAGTTCGGGGGGTAGATTATGAAAAGGGAAGGTTTTAGAACCCTTTTCATCCATGGTTTTCCATGGGCTCTTAGTTTACTTTCTAGATCACTTGCTTTTTTGTTTGAAAATTATGCTTGGTGTGGTTTTTGAAAGTATTTTGTAAAGAGGCCATTTGTTTAGGCTATCTTTGTAATGATTCTCAAACTTGATACACTTGGTGTCTGAACTTTTTGTTGAAAGCCTTGATCATCCGTTTTTGATACATTTGACCATGACAGACAGCAGTAAGCCTTTTCTCATCAATTAAGTTCAGTTGATAAAGTCGAGTTTCGATCCAATCTTCTTCATTTAGCCCAGCATCCTTCATGATTCTTAGAGAAGGGATCTGGACCTGAATAGGCAAGACAGCTTCCATGATGTATACCAGAGAATAGGGTGTTGCCCCAGTTGATCTGCGAGTTGTGGTATGATATCTGTGGAGAGCAAATGGTAGCATCTCATGCCAGTCTTTGTATGTGACTGTCATTTTTTGTATGATCTTTTTGATGTTCTTATTTGCGGCTTCGACAACACCATTCATCTTCGGTAGGTAAGGGGAAGAATTGTGATGCTGGATCTTGAATTGTTCGCATAGGGCAGTGATCATAGTATTGTTTAGGTTCGTACCATTGTATGTAATGATCCTCTCCGGGATACCATAACGACAGATGAGATTCTGCTTGATGAACCGGGTAACAACATTCTTGGTGACGGAAGCGAAGGAGGCTTCCTCAACCCACTTTGTAAAATATTCAAAGGCCACTAAGATGAAGCGATGTCCATTGGAGGCCGTTGGTTTGATTTCCCCAATCATATCGATGCCCCACATAACAATGGGCCAAGGAGCCGTCAAGACATTCAGAGGAAACGGATGTACGTGCACCTTGTCAGCATAGATCTGACACTTATGGCAAGTTCGAGAGTGTTTATAGCAATCTGCTTCCATGGTAGACCAGTAATAGCCTGCCCGTAGGATTTTCTTCGCCATCATATGCCCACTGGAATGGGTTCCAAAAGTGTCCTCATGTAGATCGGCCATGATCCTTTCAGCTTCAACCTTGTCTACACACCGAAGTAATATGGATTCATGGTTGCGTTTGTAAAGAACGTCATTACTAAGGAAGAATTTAGCAGAGAATCTCCTTAAGAACTTCTTATCATTGACGGAAGCTCCTTCTGGGTATTCTTGAGCCTCAAGATACATCTTGACTTCATGAAACCAAGGTTGTTCCACTACTTCTTCAGTATTAATCTCGTGACAATGTGCTGGTTCATCTCTTCGTTCAATGGTGATCTGGGGAGCCTCATTATCCCATTTAAGTTTAAACATAGATGACATTGTGGCTAGTGCGTCGGCTAGCTTATTTTCTTCTCGCGGGAAATGCTCAAAGGTAATCTTCTCAAAATGTGGGAGCAATGTCAAAACATGTTCTTTGTAAGGGATAAGTTTAGGGTGCTTAGTGTCCCATTCCCATTTGATCAAGCTGAATCTTCGAATACATCCAAAGATTTGATCCCCAAGTCTATGGCAACTTTGAGACCAAAGATGCACGCTTCGTATTCTGCCATGTTATTTGTACAA
Source organism: Vicia faba (assembly GCA_948472305.1). Taxonomy (NCBI): domain Eukaryota; kingdom Viridiplantae; phylum Streptophyta; class Magnoliopsida; order Fabales; family Fabaceae; genus Vicia; species Vicia faba. The sequence goes on along the minus strand of OX451741.1, from coordinate 920,358,998 downwards.
TTGAAGCAGAGTCTTGCCGTAAAAGGAGTATGACATCCTTCAGGAGATATGAGTAGAGCACCAATACCATTACCAAGTGCGTTGGACGCCCCATCAAAGAACAGGGTCCATCGGGATCCTTGTTCAGGTCCATCATATGGCCTGAATTCGTCACAGTTGTTTACCATCATGATGTCTTCATCTGGGAATTCGAACTTCATGGAATGGTAATCTTCCACAGCTTGGTGAGCAAGGTGATCAGCTAGTACACTGACCTTTATAGCTTTCTGGGTAGTATATTGTATGTCATATTATGTGAGGATCATCTGCCATCTCACATTCTCCTAGAGAGAGCAGGATTCTCGAAGATGTATTTTATCGGATCCATTTTAGATATCAACAAGGTAGTATAAGTCAGCATGTGTCATACCCTAATTTTTTACCTAAGATCCCATTTTTCTTGTTCGCATTTTTATACAAAAGTCAACGTCACGAAATACGGTCGATTTTAACTTCTCACCTTCGAGCATTGACTATGCAAAATTGTCAAGTATTTTGTACATTCTTAGCCTATGTATCACTAACTTCTAATCAAGCACGAAGTGTATGTTTTTAGTTTCTTTGATTTCATTTGCAGGAAACAGATCTGAATCAAGAGCATTAGGCGTCACGCCTCGATTAGGGTTCAGAATCACTCGAGCCAGAAGTACAGTTGATCGTTGATTCTTGAAGACTGATTCATCATGGGAATTGTGTGTTTATTTTCATGCCTTGTTTGATAAGTGGTCTCAAGCTTCTCCACAACTTTCTCAGAGCATAAACAAGATTTCATCATCACGGGTTCACATGTGCATCAAGATGCTTTGGAATGTGAAGAAAAATCAAGTTTGCTTCCATCCAATTCCAAGCCTTGAACTGCAATCTTTCAAGAAAGTCATCCGTAAGGGAAAAATGGTCAAAAGCACACTGAAAAGTCAAACTTTGACTTTCAGATCAAACCAAGTTTTAACAATTTTATTTCATCAAGACATGAGATTGGTTCATCAAAAAATCAGGAGTCAGAAGTTACTTTGGAAAAATCAAATTTTCTAAACATTTAGAAAATTTTCTAAGTGTTAAGAGTATGTGATACTTCAGAACTTCTGAGCCAGCCTCCATGCAAGTGTAGTCAGAAGTTGCAAATTTGGTTCAAAACATAGCCTTCAATCAGAACATGGCTCTTCAGCCTCCATGCAAGTGCAGTCAGAAGTTGCAAACGTGGTTCAGAACACAATCTTCCATCAAAACGTGACTCTTTAGCACATAGAGGTTAAGCTTCTGATCTTCTGTGATCAGAACATCACCAGACCCCAAAACCTCGTTTAAAGTAACTTGTTGCCCTGCTACATTATAGTGTTGCAGTCAGCTGCTGACCCAGCCCACGCCTGCACTTTCTCAAACCCTATATTTGCATCAAATTAGCATACAAAAATTATGATTAAAAAATCATTGGAACAGTATACCAAAAAGGTTTGAATCCCATTTGTTTTTCCCCCCAAAACCACAACAAACCCATCTATAAACACCTTGCTCCATCACACGTTCAAGGGGCTGGCTTTTGGAAAGAGAAAATTATCAAAAGAGAAAAGAAACCTGTGAAACCTTTCGTAAAAATCCAGAAATCCCAAACAGAAAACCAAAACCTTTGTTCTTCCTTTTGAATCAAAGAGCTTGGCACTTCTTCTTCTGTTACTCTTGCTGATTCCAGAACATCCAAAGGTAGCAGCTCAAAGCTCCGAGCATGCTCCAGGTTCAAGGTAAGTCCTTCTGACTTTGTTTGTTTTTCATTCCGAACATCATTAACATGTAAATATCATAGTATTAATGTTGTACATATCATTGCTTAAGTAGAAAAACTGTGGATCAGAACTTCTTGATTAGGTCTAGACTCAGATTTAGGATTAGAACTTCTATAAAATGTTGTGCTATTATCCTTCTGATTTGTTGTTTATTAAGAACTGAATAAATTGTTGATGTGCTGATTAAGAGTTGAGATATGGCATAGAACTTCTGATGTTCACTCACAGCTTTAGCATAACACATAACTGCTTAGTTCTCCTCACTGTTAATGCACATTGAACTGCTGATTGTTCACTCACTATTTTAACACTTAGAACTTCTAATTTTCATGCGTTGTTAACACAAACTGAACTTATGATTCTTACATGCTGATAACGCTGAGCTGCTGATTGTTTGTTCATTATCTTAGCACCATACATAACTTCTGAGTTCTTCCTACTGTTTTGACACGCATAGAGCTTCTAAGGTTTTCTCACTGTTCTAACATTCAGAAATTCAGTACATAGCAATCCAGAACTTGTGTTTTTCCTCTAACATGTCTTGCAGGACCTCAGAGCATAACAATCTAGAACCTATGTTCCCTTTCCCTCTGACGTTTCTTGCAGGGCCTTAGAGCGTACGAATCCAGAACTTCTGACTCTATTGACGTCCCTTTCTGAGTCATCACGCGCCTGGCTTCAGAACTTCTGATCCTTGATGTTTTGCCTGCAGCAGCACGCTGTTTCTATCTTTCATTTATTTTCCTTTTTGTCATTTTTAATATTAAAAAGACATAAAAATATTTTCCTTTTAATTTATTCCTTTTGTTTAATTCATTAAGACAAAAAACTCAATTTTCAAACTCACACCTTTTAAGTCAAAACTTCGACATTAGGTCGTCGTATCTTCAAAATCTCGTCCACACCCATTTTTAGCCAAACAAACCTTTTTAATCAAACAAACAATTTTAATAAACAGATATTTCAAAAGGTTCCTGCGGAGTACCGCAGATGCATTGGGTGCTAATACCTTCCCATTGCATAACCAACCCCGAACTCTCAATCTCTTTCAAAAAACGCATTGTATTTTCATTACTTTTAAGTATTATTTTACATTGCATATTTTAGGGTTTTATTTCACTCTTTTCCCTTTTCCCTTGGAAATAATAAAGCGCGGTGGCGACTCTTGCTATTTGCGAGTCAAGTTAATTAATAGCTTGATCTCCGATTTTCACCGCTACAGCATGTACTGCCTTAGCCGACAAGCAGCCCATGCCAGAGTGCAGCAAGTTTTCTCGAGTAGTGAATATCTTATTTCACAGTCGGTAAACTTTTTGCTCAGGTAATAAATAGCATGCTCTTTTCGGCCAGACTCGTCATGCTGCCCCAGCACACACCCCATTGAATTTTCTAAAACAATTAGATACATGATCAATGATCTTCCCTCGACTGGTGCCATTAAAACAGGAGGCTCTTGCAGGTATTCTTTGATCTTGTCGAAAGCATTTTGGTATTCATCATTCCATTTGACTACTTAATCTTTCTTTAATAGTTTGAAGATTGGCTCACAAGTAGCTGTCAGGTGAGAATGAATCTGGAAATGTAGTTTAAACGTCCCAAGAATCCTCTGACTTCCTTTTCAGTACGAGGAGTAGGAATCTCTTGTATAGCTTTCACTTTGGCATGATCTACTTCTATACCTTTATTGCTGACGACAAAGCCTAGGATTTTACCAGACCTTACTCCAAATGTGCATTTATTCGGGTTCAACCTCAACTTGTACTTCTTTAGCCTCTCAAACAGATTTTGTAAATGATCAAGATGCTCTTCTTCTGTTTGAGATCTAGCTATCATGTTGTCCATATAGACCTCTATTTCGTGATGTATCATGTCAAGAAATAAAGCTACCATGGCACGTTGATAGGTTACCCCAGCATTCTTTAGTCTGAATGGCATTACCTTATAGCAGAAAGTGCCCCACTGCGTGACAAATGTTGTTTTCTCCATTTCCTCAGGTTCCATTTTGATTTGGTTATAACTTGAGAATTCGTCCATGAAGGAAAACAATTTGTGTTGTGCCGTATTTTCAACTAGAATATCAATGTGAGGAAGTGGGAAATCATCCTTAGGGCTTGCCCTATTCAAATCTCTGTAGTCCATACACATTCGCACTTTGCAGTCTTTTTTGGGCACGGGAACAACATTGGAAACCCATTGTGGATAGGAGGTGACAGCCAAGAATCCAGCATTGAATTGCTTCATGACTTCTGCTTTAATCTTTTCTGACATGTCTGGTCGCATCCGACGGACCTTTTGTTTTACTGGAGGACAAACCTCTTTCGTAGGTAGACGATGTACTATAATATATGCACAAGTCATGGCATGTCTTCATACGACCAGGCAAAGACCTCAACATAATCGTGCAGCAACTGAATCAGACGCTCTTTGACACTGGGTTCCAGATTTGCACCCACCTTGGCTTCTCTTTTGTCTTCTTCGGTACCTAGGTTAATTGTATCCACTGGCTCTTCGTGGGGCTGAATGGTCCTCTCTTCTTCTTGTAGTAACCTAGCGAGTTCCCCTGGTACTTCATAATCTTCCTCACTTTCGTCTTCAGCTTGGTAGATTAGATTTTCAGAGTCATAGAAGGCTATAGCAGAACCGTTACCCATGGGATCCCGAACGGATGTAGACCTTGTGATCGGTGGATCTGGAACTGACTGTTTAACGCTAGTTCGCGAAATGTCGCGGAAGCAAGAGTCGCCATCGTCTTTTATTTTCTCCAAATGGAAAGGACAAAAGCACAGAAAAATTCCTTAAAGAGATTGCTCTCGGTTCGGGAGGTAGGTTATAGAAAGGGAAGGTATTAGCACCCTTTCTATCCATGGTTATCCATGGGCTCTTAGATACTTGCTCATTGTGTTTTCAAAAAATGGTCTGTTTGCTTTTCAACTGTGGGTTTTAAAAAAAGTTTCTTTGAAAATTCCGGTTCGACTCTTGTATCGGTCCTCAAGAGTGTTTGAAAAATTGCTTTCGAAAGCTTTTTGAAAATGTGTTGGTGTGAAAAGTATTTTTGATTTGTTTTTGAAATTAGAGCAAGTATCTTAGAGTTGTCTACCTACCCTAAGGAATTCGTCTGTGTAGATGTCCTTAAAGTAGTGCCATCCCACCATTGAGAGGTAGGTAGCGCCACCATTGGAGGTGTTCGGGTCAATTCGAGGTTCGGGACATGGTGATCACCGGAGCAATAGGAAGACACCTTAGAAGCTACCCTCATGCCAGGTTCCCGGATCATGAGGACTTACTAAGACATCCTCTACTCGACGATCACCTTTCGAGGCAAGGCAACAGTGAGGCGTACCCTAGGGGTGGTGTGTGATTTGTGTGTCAGATTCGGATATTTTATCTTGTCATGTTATTGGTGATCTATACGTTTGTTTTTTTTTTTAAGGCCATTCATTCTTGCATGCATTTATTTAGCAGTTAAAAATTGCGAGAAATTAAAAGTTCTAAACTATTACAAAGGCGCGGGTCCACATCGCCAAAATTTCCAGGACCCGATTTGACAGAAAATAAAGAAGTAAAGTAAAGTGCGAGAAAGTATGAAATTACACGGCTTTGGGAGAAGTACATAAATATTTATAAGAAACGAGATAAATACGCGAATTGAATTAAAATTAGAAATGAGGGCGTTGGACCCTTTTTTAATGAAATTAAATTAAATTGTTAAATTAATTAAATTAAAAAGAAAAAGGAATTATTTTTGAGATTTTTTGCATTTTATGGTTTTAATGAGGAAGATTAATTGAAATTAAAATGTTAACCCTAATTCTAATCGTTTTTTTTATTTATTAAGAAAGTATTAAAGTTAAACCTAAATTAACCTAATTATTTACATGCAATTTTGATTTATAAAAATAATAGGAAATATTTAATTATTTAGAGAAAAGAAAAGAAAAGGGATAAAAAATTAATACAAGCCCTAATTCTACAAATTTTAAGTTTATTAGAAAAATATTAAGATTTAAACCTAAATTAAAACTAAAATCAATTAATGTTATTTATTTACAAAAAAAAAATATTAAATAAAAATACTTATTTTTTGTCTTTTTTTTATTTTATATTGTTTTTATGTTTTTTATGAAAATATCAAATTAGAGGAATTAATAAAAAACAATAATTGAAATAAATAGAATAATGAAGAAAATATAAAAGATTGCAAACCTAGGGGGGGTCTGTCCCCAAATGGGAGGTCTTGTTAGCATGGCTGGCCCAAAGTTCTCAAGGCCTTATTTGACTTTTCCACGTTCCCATATGCATGGTTGACTAAGGCCCATGATGTTCTTCAGATCTGGGCTCTCAGATTGTCTCCAGTGGGCGCGTGGCATAGTGGATCAAGGGTTGTATGGTGTTCCTTAGTGTTGAAACTGCATAGAATCATTAATAGAAAAATAGTATTGAAGGGGTGGGGGACCTGGGGCTCGAACCCAGGTCCTAGGGATTACCAACAACGTGCCTTGCCAACTGCTCCACTTGGTTTCTTTATATATTATATAACAAACAATTATTATAAAATAAAACAACGCGTTAGTGACTTTTTCGCGCGAATTTTCAAACGACCCAACCATTGCTTTACACCTCAGCATCTTCTTCCTCGCTTCGCTTATTTCCTGAAACATGAAAAGGTTAGCGGGGGTTTTGAACCCCCCCCCCCCCAAAATATGCCATATCCAATAATAGCGAATAGGCCATGTGGGTATATAAATTAGGTGCGAGGGTTGATTCTGAACTGTCCAAGCATGCTGAATTCATTCATGGCATTATGGTGTTCTAATTTTATAGCTTTTAGAAACGCCCAATTTGGAACTCAAAGAAACCTAGCCTGTATCAATGGTGGAATCGCGTATAGTACATAAAAACTCAATTGAATTATGGGGTTAGCTTCAGAATTAATCAAGGAACATAAATCAAACATCAAAAATTATTAAAGATGCATGAATCGTGATGCAAGAATGTAAAGAATTTTCTGTACAGGACACCATCATTCTCACGTTTCTTGGTGTTAGGATGGATGGTTTTGATTTGAAAATCTTCCTTGAAGCCTCAGGAAGGTGATGGAACAAGTCTTTTTGCTTGAATCGACCTGTAACCTAGTTTTCAGTATTTGACTTTTCTTGGAAAAATGCAAACTTGTTGGTCAGGTTCTTGCGCAGCTGGGAGGTCCTTGGCATTAGGGTTTGCTTTTCACTTATGTATGGAAGGATTAGGGTTGAGAATTTGATCAAAAAAATCCATGAATTGAAGGAATCAATATTTGATTTTTATGCCATAATTTTCCAAATCTTTTTCATGCTATTTTGGCTTCAATCATATCCAATCACCTTTGATTCTTTCCTAACCTGATTTGCACGAAATCTTGGAGATATTTTATGCACAAAAAGATTTAAAACATTAGGTTTAGTATTTTTCACCTATTTATTTTAATTAAATGAATTATTAATAATTAAAAATCCAAATAAATAAATAAAAATGATAAAAAACTTCCCTTTGGGCCAAATGGTCGTGCACATGCCTTGGATGATGAATTGTGGAAGAAAAAGAGGCCCATTAGCATTTTTAAGTCATTTGGAGCAATGTTGACTTTTCAAAATATCCAAAAATTTCCCAACTTCCACAAGGTATACCTTGCTCAATTTTTAAGCTTTGCTCATGTTCTTGGACATTTTGGAAAGGTCTTTGAGTCCTCTAACCAATGTCTTTGGTCCCATGTCATTTTGATTTACCAATCTCAAGTTATGGCCTTTGACTTAAAGTCCCTTTTTGTTGACTTTTGAAAATGACCTATAATGTTGAAATTGATAACTTTTTGTGAGAGCATTTCTTGGACTTGGAGTATGAAGAGGAGTTATAGGAAATGTCTTTATCTTCAAAATGAGCTTTGGATGGAATTTTTATGATAATCCATGTGAAAGTTATGCCTTTGTCAAGTTACAGTTAACTTTTTCAACTGTCCAAATATGGAAACTTTTGCATCTTGATGATTTTTGAACCAAGCTTTAAGAATCATGATCAAGCATTGATCAAATGATGTTTGTGGCTTCAAAATGAGATGTTGACCAAAAATTTTAACTTTTGACTGTCAAATGACCATTTTGCCCCTACAGTTGACTGTAGTGCAATTAGGGTTTTTGACTGTGCAATTTTGTGCTGTAAGTCTTGAAACTTGGTATGAGGATGCTTGACCATGTTTATAGGCATATGGGACTTGATTGGACCCTTGGAAACTTCATTTTCTTTGTCAAAACCAAAACCCTAATTTTGACTGTTAGGAGGCCCTTGAACTGTGCAACCCTTGGGGAATTTTGAAGCTTGCTCTTGGCAAATTTGGAAGAATATGGGAGGGCAAATTTTGGGGTACAACAGACCTGTATTGTGAGTGTGAGTGTGTGTAAGGATATAGCTATCCTTGAAAGAAATAAAAATGTAAAAAGAAAAACAATGAGCATAAAATTTTGTATGCGAAAATGTCCATGATTCATTGATGTCATATGAAAATGAGATAATAACCCTTAAAAATGGACCATTGTGCCTCGGGTAAGGCACAAGGTTTTAAGAGTGCGAATTATTTTAATATTACAGATCCAACAAAATGTAAAGACAGATTACTGTGGGATAAAAGTGATCGGGACAAAATCTCTAGCCTCCCAGTTGTTGAGCCCTCCACTGACAGTCGGGAATATCAATTCCTCCAAGTCAAAGCTATCTTCATAATCTTCTACAGCGTTGACCTCGCGGTTGCTGATCTTTAGGGGTGGTCCTCCCGCACGAGCACGGCGTACAGTCTTCTGAGCACTTGAAGAGAAACCCAAACCAAACTTATCTGACTTGTATGGGATATTCGAGAGTTTTCCTCAGATAGTGCACCCACCCTCTTCTATTATTGCTTTGGCATCCTTCAGAGATGACATCCAGAGTGGAGGCCTTGTGATCTTGGGAACATCCTCGGTTACTGCCACATCTTGCGGGACCTCTTCAAAGTGTTGGAATGGAGTTTCAATAAATTCACCATCTAATTCCACATATCTGAAGGAATTGAGATGGCTGATCATATACTCTTCTTCTCCATGAACAGTGATAATCTTCCCTTGAGTCAGATATTTCAGCATTTGGTGCAACGTAGAAGTGACAGCGCCAGCATTGTGAATCCACGGTCTACCTAGCAAGCAAGAGTACGAGGGACGGATATCCATTACATAAAAGGTTAAATCAAATGTTTGGGTTCCAACTTTTATGGGGATATCCACCTCCCAATTTACCATCCTTTTCGAGCCGTCAAAAGCCCTTACTACTATGTTACTTGGCTTCAATGTCAATCCCTCGCAGTCAAGCCTATCAAGAGCTTTTTTAGGCAATACATTCAGAGATGAGCCAGTGTCCACCAAAACATGAGCGAAGGTTGTGCCCCTACATTCAACTGAGACATGCAATGCCTCATTATGATTTCTTCCCTTTGGCGTTAAATCAGTATCTGAAAAACCTAGACCATTATCTGAAGTTAAGCTGGCTACGCAGTCTTGAAACTGATCGGCAGATGTCTCTTGGGGTACATGGGCAGTTTTCAGGAATTTTACCAAGGCTTTTGCATGTGCCTCGGAACATAGTAGTAATGCCAGCATGGAAATTTTAGATGGGGTTTGCCCCAGTTGTTCAACTACGTCGTAGTCACTTCTTTTTATGATCTTTAGAATCTCCTCCATCTCTTTCTGGGAGGTTTCAGGGATAATCAATGATTGTGCCTTTGTCCGGACAGGCTCAATCAGGATACTTTTACCTCGAGTCTCGGTGAACTCGGCAGCAGGAATGTCAGTAGGAGTGATAGCAGGGATTGTAACAGCTTTCGGAGGAGCAAAAACAACAAGAATGATTACGAGTCCAGAAACTGCTTTTGGGGGAGCAATTTCTGGAGAGAATATCCTTCCGCTCCGGGTAATCTTGCTAGTCCCAGCAATGTTACTGATATCAGAGTTATCTTTCTCAGAACTTGAATCTTCGGCAATTGGAAAATCTTGCTTGATACTTTGGTAGTATACATCCCCTCCATAATTCCATGGTATGGTTTTCTCTGACGAATACGGGACTGGTCCAGGCATTGTAATTATCAAAGGAGTTGCTTTCAGAACTGATGTAATTCTAACGGGTCTTTTGGTGGAGACCCTAGAAGAATTGGAGGAAATGGTAATAATAGAAACATCTTCAAAAGGAACAGGTGGGACAGAAGTCTTTTCAAAAAAAATTTCTTTATTATCTATTAGGCACTGAACGCCTGCTTTCAACAAAGGACAGCTGGTTGGTGAGGACAAACAGAAATGACAGCCTTCATCACAGCTCGGGAACACACCGTATTTCAACAAGTTCACTTTAATAGTAAAGAGTGGGGTCATAAGTTCATCAACTAAAGTAACAAACCTATCTTCCTCAATAGCATGGGCATTATGTTTGGGCATAGGGGCAGAAATGACATTGGGCTTTTCCGGTGCATCGAATTCAATCTCTTTGGCTTCAAGGAGGTCTTGTACTTTGTTCTTTAAAGCCCAACATTTGTTAGTGTCATGGCCGGGACTCTCAGAGTGGTATGCGCAACGGGAATTAGGATGATAGTGAGGAGATGTTGTGTTAGGGTTCTTCGGAGCTTCTTTCAAGGTCACTAAATTGGATCTTAGTAGATGCGCTAATACCTGAGATAGGGTCATGTTAATTCTGGTGAATTGTATCACTGGCCTTTCCATCCTTGGTTGGTTATTTCTTTGCTGATCAAGCGCATGTTTAGGAATCATAACAGCCCCTACCGTTAGACGGCGTTCGACCCTACCTTGATTTCTCTGAGGATAAACAGAAACCACTTCCTTCTTTCTGATGAATGGTTTCATTACAACAGCAGAGGATGTATCCTTTTGAATCTTTCCACTTTTTATTCCAGCTTCTATCCTTTCTCCGGTCAATATTAGTTTAGTAAAACCTGCCGATGAACTCCCAATTAGGTGATTGAAGAAGGGACCAAACAAGGTGCCCAAAAACATGTCTACTAATTCTCTTTCAGATAGATGAGGTTGAACTCTTCCGGGAAAATCTCTCCATTTTTGCGCATAGTCCTTGAAGCCTTCATTTGAAACCATGGCCATACTCTGGAGTTGAGTACGGGTAGGCGCAAGATCAGTATTGTATTGATATTGTTTGTAAAAGGCTGCAGCAAGATCTTCCCAAGTATGAACGTTGGCTCTTTCTAACTAATAAAACCAATCAAGTTGAGTTCCAGACAGACTGTCTTGGAAGAAGTGTACCCATAAATCTTTGTCAGCAGTATGGGGCTGGATTTTCCTTACATAGGACTGGAGATTCATTTTGGGGCATGAAACTCTATCATATTTTGCGAACACAAGTGCTTTGAATTTTGGAGGAATGACAATCCCCGACACTAAACCCAATTCCTCAAAGTCCTAGCCAGGCACTTTTTGGATTTCCATCGCACTCAACCGCTCTTCGAGGCGTTTATATTTGTCATCAGCTGGAGGGTATTGTTCCTCAGAATAGTCTTCTTCTTCCTCTTCCTCTTCTGATTCTAACGGGACAATTGTTTCCTTGCCTTTCCCATCTTGATTGTCTCTCTCACCAGATGTTGTTGCAAAGTCTAGGGTCCTTCTTGTCTGCCCATGAAATCTTCTTCCCATGTTTAGGACTCCGGTTACCTTCTTTGTCTTCTTTTTCTTCTCCTCAGCCAGCAAAGTCTTCAACTCTTCTTGTCCTTTAGCCAGGGTCAAGAGCAACTGTTGAAACTGTGTATTCTGAGCTTGGAGGTCCTTCACTGTTTGCTCGAAATCAATATTACTGAAATAAACAGTAGAGAGATGAGGATACTTGTTGCAAAAGACCTGCTTATGTTATGATGAATGGTATATGCATATGTAATGATTTCAAGGATTTCAAAGATTCAAATTTGTTTTAGACAAAAAGGAAACACATGTTATATTAATAAGTTAAAGCTTGAGTACATCAATGCCTTTTCGGGCAAAATAATGTAAAAACTCTAAGATAAAAAGGTAGTGTGCATCCTCTTTGGTGCGATGTAGGCATTCAGAGTTTGCTCCTCATGAAGTAGTCTAGTGAGTTCCAAAACCTTCTTCTCGCTCGCGTAGAATTGGGCTTCGAAAGTATCTCGCTCCCCCTGGAGTTGTATCCAATCTCTTTGTAGGTCTTCAAGAGAGGTGGGCATATCAGGATGTAGGATAGTGTATGGAACATCTCCCCCATGACAGGCTTAATGATTATCGGGAGAATGGAGGGGTAAGGCATCATAAGACTCTGAGCACGAGTTCATACCCATTTGAGGTAAGGATCAAGAGGGATGGAATTTTTATGCCCCAAAGTCTTGCTATCCACCTTGTTTAACATCCTCCAAGCTCGGATAAATCTTTGGCGAAGACCTTGATCATCGTTGTCGTAGTCAAATACCAAACCTTGAATCAGCATCTCGTGCTGGTCATCCCTTCGAGCGTAACCAAATTATCTTAAGGCTAAGCAGGGGTTGTAGGTGATACCTCCCCTAATGCCAAGTAAAGGGACATTAGGGAATTCTCCACAATGGTCGACAATGATAACATTCTCTTTGGATCGGGAGCACCAATGAATATCTGAATGTTTGATCGTCATCAACCTTTGTGACCACCTTGAACCTTGCTCATTTTTTAATACAGATTGGGGAAGATGAGAAATAAACCATCTTGCCAAGAGAGGAGTTCAACACATAAGGACACCTCTTTTCCTCATTGTGCGAGTATGAAAAGAGTGTAGGATATCTCCTAGAAATGTGGGCACTGGGTTGCGGGATATGAAGATTTTGACGGTGTTGACATCTACGAGTTTGTCAGGATTTGGAAACAAAACCATCCCATAGATGAGGAGAGCCACAATTTCCTCAAAGGCTTGCAAGTCTAAGGAGTTCCAACAGCTTTGGGCTTTCTCGAACAAGAACTTTGCTAATAAACCTTTGACACCACTCCTTGTTTCCCAATGAGTTGTGATATCAGATGAGTGCAAGTGTAGAGCTTGAGCAATCTCTTCTGGATTTGGGTCTCTTTCCGTACCGTTGAAAGGTAGTTGGTTGAGAATGGGAATCCTCAAGAGTCGGGAGAATTCTTCCAAAGTAGGCACAAGTTGATAGTCGGGAAATATGAAGCAATGGTGTAAAGGATCAAAGAACTGAAAGAGCACCTTCATCATATCCTCATTTGTGTTTAAGGTGACCAAGTTGAGTAGGCGACCATGTCTCTCGGTAAATGGAGAGTTTTCAAGAATCCTTGAAGCTACCTCCTTGAGTTGTGGAGGGATCTTTACAAGATTGACTTGAATAGCTTTCCTGCAAAGTGAATCCATATCCTACAAAATAAGAACAAAGATGAATCCCAAAATCCTTGAAATGGTTAGTGGATGTATATGATGTTCATGATGTTCATGATGTTATGTACAAGTATGCATATACAAACAAATCCTTAGGTTTAGGCTTGCATGGAGTTTTATAGGTAAGTACCCTCTTGAAGTTTAGTTGGCTTAAACCTGTCCTAGTAATAGTAATCGGGTTCTAAGGAGCTCAATATCACTGGTTTATTTCCTTGGTCATTGTTTCAGCACAAACCTCTTTAATGGCGACCGAAATATCCCAATAAATCAAACCTCAATGAGTGTAGTATCGAGTATCTACCAACTTCGGACTGCACCAAAGCCGGTCATCTCACTACATCCTAAAGGCTAAGTTGGTCAAGTAAAGGTTCTAAAAGTTCATTAGTGCTTTATGACATCACTCAGCAGACCCGTATTCTCCTTGATTCACTTAAGGGCTACCGGTACCCACAAATATGTCGCACTAACATAGCTATTTCTTAGACCATGTCGGTATATCCCGCACAGTTTCCACAATGTATTGCTACTTACCTATATTGTATCCCAAATCCGGGTAGAGGATTCTAACCCAAACAAAGAACCATAATGTAAAGCATACAAATTAAATAATGATAGAAAGTAAATGTGATCTAACCCTAAGGTAACCCCACTTTTAGAATCTTCCCCAGTAGAGTTTCCAGTTCTGTGATACGGTGGGAGAACTGACTTGGGTGTTTTGCGTTTAAGCAAAAGTCGCCACCGACTTTTCTTTTATCCAAAAGGAAAGGTGAAAAAGCATAGGAAAGACATTAAATATTATTTCTTGAGTTTGAGGGTAGATTATGAAAAGGGAAGGTTTTAGCACCCTTTTTATCCATGGTTTACGATGGGATCTTAGTTTACTTGCTAGATCACTTGCTTTTTTGTTTGAAAATTGTGCTTGGTGTGGTTTTTGAAAGTATTTTGTAAATAGGCCATTTGTTTAGGCTATCTTTGTAATGATTCTCGTTCGTAAGAATGTATACAAAGATTTTCAATCTTTTGAAAATGTTTTCAAGTTTTGTAAGATATTTTGAAAGTGTAAGTGTTTGTTTGGAAAATATCAAGGATGATTTGTTTGAAATTGAGCAAGTAATTAGGAACATTCTACCTACTCAAATGTCTTTCTTGTTCATTTCCTTTTCCTTTGACATTGTTTTCTTACCATTGATTTGGTAAGCAACCCTATCTTTGGATGTAAACGGGACGAGCATGGGACATTTTTGTATAGTCATAGAAGGCAACCCATGGAACACTTTAGCAATGTCGTGTGAGGTACTAGATCGTTTATCGAAGGCAACATCGAGGGACTACGATATTTTATCAAGGGTCTTTGCTAAAACACCCATGTTCGAGGGACATGACTATTTTTCTGATAGGCATCAAGTGAGGTTACCCTAAGGTATGTATATGTGCAAGGTGTGTTTGATTGCATGCATTTTAGTCTTTAATTTTTATGTTGTCTATTTGTTGTTTTTATCTTTCCATACACACCATAATTACTAGCAATATATGAAAGCAATGAAGAGTGCAAAAAGTAAATATCCTACGCTATTACAATCATTAGGGGGATGGGGTGTACAGATTTACAAATGGGGATTAAATAAGATTAAATCCTAAATTACTATTACAACCATATTGAATGGATAATAATGTACAAGAAATGTAAAATGGACTTGTTTTGTTTAAGTAAAGAAATAAGTTTTATTTAAGAAAATATTTTGATCTTTTTATGTTAAAAGAAATAAAATAAAGTATGTAAAATGTAAAATGTTTTTGGTGTTTTTGATTAGTGAAAATAAAAGTGATAGCAAAAATAGTAAGGAAAAGAAAATAGAATCAGCACATTGTTGAACTAAGAGAGATCAGAAGTTCTGACTCTGGCGTGCTACAAAAACAGAAATCATATTAGTAGAAATAAGGAAAGTCAGAAGTTATAGGTCCGCTGGGAACAAAGAAGATTTCAGAAGTTTTGATGCCACTGGCAGAGCTTAGCCTCCCTCTCCATGCTAGTCAGAATATCTGCAACTTAGTCATTTCTCAACAGAACAAAAGATGCGCATATCATAGTTATGACAGGTTTCATAATGTTTCAGTAACAAGAGATATCAGAACTATAAATCAGAGGCAAGCATGAATTTTCTAATTCTAATTTCCTTAAGAAGTTCTGAACTAATTTACTCCCTACTTAGGCATACAAATACGTGAAACCTCAGAATACGTACAACATCATAAACATGATGTCTACATTGTATTTTTGATCATGCAAATCTGATAATCCCTAAGTAATATGATGAGAGTCAGTAGAAGCTTACCTTGCAGTTGGAAAACACCCTGTGAACTAGAGTCTGGTTCTATACCCTGGTGATGTTCTGAACAGCTTCTTCACGTACTCAGCAGGCTTGCCTTCAACTTGGGCAATGAATGATTAGAAAAATTTTGGAACAACCAAGGGGTAAAGTTCTGACTTCTTGAGGTGGATGTAGACGGAGAGTGTGTTACAGTCTGAACACAGAAGTTAGGATAGCTTCTAATATGTGAATCAGGAACTATATGGACAGTTTTGGTCAAGAAACACTTGAGAAAAAATGGAGTTTGAATGCAAGAAATCAAAAGTTAACAGGTTTTGTATTTTGCATTTGCAGTTTTGGATTCTTGGAATTTTAGCAGGGGTTCAAGGCTTTTTCTTTCTCAATTTTTCCCACCTTTTTTACAGTTGCCAATGTCTTTCAATTTATAGGCAAAGATTTTGTAGCTTGGAGAGTACAAGAGACACCACCATCATAGGCTAGGCGCTGACTTGCTCTTGAAGTAAATTCAAATAGGTATGGTGGTTAGCAGTTTTAGCAGCGCCTAAGCTGGAATTGTAAGCAGGAATTAAGGAAAGGTAACCTCAAAAGCAACGTATGGGCCCAGCCCACTTTTGTACAAGAGTTTTCTTTTCCAAGACAGTAAAGGTATTTCTATGCCACACGTGGGGAAATCTTTTGGATAAATACTCAAAAGTGGTTGTGAACATTAAATGATGATGAGATTTATCAAACCAGAAATCCTGCAATGTGAGATTTTGCATCGTGGCTTAATTCTAGGTGTTGTACCCTAAAATTTGCCCTCCCATTTCCTCAACATTTTCTCACCACAAGACCCTTGGAGCTCAAGATCAAGTTAGGGTTTACTCTGCTCAAGACTCCTCCTTGCACTGTTGACCCAAATTAGGGTTTGAGTTTGCACAAATATGTTTTGACCTAAAAGGCCCAAAGTGACTTTCATGCTTCATGTTGGACTCACCAGTTTATCCATACCAATTTTCAAGCCTTGATTCCAATCTTTGCCCGGTCAATTGGACAGTTGACCTAGAAATCAGCTGTATTGGAGAAAAAGTCAACTGTGGTCAATTGACATTCAAACTTCATGATTTTTGGCCCACATCAACATTATGAACTCATATGGACCATTTGATCATGTTTGGATCACAATTCCACAAGAAATTTGATCAGATCACCAAAAGGGCAAATTGGTCATTTTTAGGGTTTTGACTGCACAAAGGCAATTTTTGACTATTTGACCTAGCCAATGGCAAACCAAGCTCACATATGGACTCAAGGACCCAATGACATTGTCTTGACATGTTCAACAAATTCAAAAGATCCCAAATGCACAAGATTGACAGATGAATTTTCCAGTCAACTGAGCCAAATTTGACTATATACTGAAAAGTCAAACTTTGACTTTTTGGTCAAAATCAAGTGTCAAGATTCATTTTTCATCAAGACATGTCAAATTATGAAACTTGTTCATCAAGAAATCAAAAATCACAAATTAGGGTTTGAAATGAAGAATTTTCATAACTTAGAATTTTTCTAAGTTATGAAAATCCCTAATTTTTTCCTAACTTTGTCCCACTTTCTCATCAAGATGAATTTGGATTCAAGCAAAACTCAAAACATGAAAGTTATATTAGATTGCAAAATCTACAACTTTGATTCACAAAGTTTCCTCAAAAGAAGCTTGTAGCTCAAGTTATGATTTTTGGAACAAGGGTGCAAAACATTCTTAACTTAGAAAAATTTTGACCTATTTTAGGCAGGATTTTTGCCTAACTTCATGGTCACTTTTCACATGCTTCCACTTGAAATTTCAATTTGCATTACAAAGATGGATTGTAGTACACATTACAAGATTTCCAAATTGTCCAAGAACTCATCAAACAACCTTGTGGTTAGGGAGAATCGAATTTGTCAATATGGGCAAAAGTCACTTTGTTCATGGCCATTTTCATGTTCATAACTTAGGCATTTTTGAACTCAGCATGTGCAAGCTACATTACAGGCCTTTTATCTCATCCACACTCAATAATTTAATACAAATCCTTTGTGTTCAAGCCTTATCTTATGTGTTTAACCATTACATGCCAATTTAATCCATAATTAGAAAAAGTAACTTAGCCATTTTTGAAAAGGTGAACTTTATGTCAAGTTTACAATCTATGAGGTACAATGCAGATCTTTGAGGCACAAGTTCATGAGCAAAGTCCACTGATCAAGAGTGATTTGTGCAGCATACTTGAGGGGCCTGTGGTAGCCTAGAAACCAAGTGGACAACTTTTGCTTACATTAGAAGAAACTTGTATTTTGAAAGACAACATTGCATTCCTGTCAAGACAAGCCTAATCAAACATTGTGAACACATTCCATACTCCTCAACTGACCTGAAACACAAGCCAACTACCTTCAATACCTCCCTAAACATCAAAACACCATTTTGCTGCACAAAACAGGGCATCCCTGCAGATTGAGTTGCACAAATCAGTTTGCTCGTGCGTTTTGGCCAAAGCTGGTTCATACACACTCCCTACCATCCATTGAAACACCTCTAACCAACTTCACCATTTTCACTTTTTCTGTTTTGCAGGTTGACTTCTATAGCTCGACTCATTTAGTTTCAAAGCAGGCTAAAGGTTGGAGAAGCATCCCTGAACTTCAAGCAAGTTGTACAAGTCCTCACATTGCACTGAAAGTACCTCCATTTTCATACACGAATCAAGCTGAACAGGTAAGTTTTTGAACTTCTATCTCTCTATCCAGGCATAGTTAGGTTTAAGTTTGTGAAGAAAACATGTTCTAATCATAGCCCTGAAGCCATCCATATAGTTACTTTTCATTTATATTATGTGTGCTAAGAGTATTTTGAATCTGAAAAAACTAGGTCAGGAATTGGGGGAGAAGAAATTCTCTCTCATTTCTGAGAGTTAGATCAAGTTCTTGGTATGTATAGATTCGTGGTTTGATGCTTGACATTTTTTATGTTATGAGTTTGTGCTAGAAATCAAAGAATCAGGAGTTGTTGTTGAAGCAAGGAAGCGCGTGAATTTTCAAACAAAACTGTCTGGAGGTTGAAGACAACCTCTTTGGGTTGGGCCTGTGTTGTTCTTTCTATTTGCACCACTCATTTTCCACTTGCACCCCCTTGGCACATTGTGTTTATTTTTATCATTTTTTGACTTTTTCTTTTTTATTCTGACTTGTTATTTTTTGACAAAACATAAAAAATATTAAAAACATTTTTTCAACCATTTTTGCATTTTATTTGAATTTTGTTTGTTTTATTTGAGTTTATACATATAAATAAACATAATATCCTTTTTATTCAAAATACAAAAATAATACCAAATACATTTTGTTTTCTAATTTTATTTTATTTTATCTTTTGAAAACATTTCCTAAAAAATATACTTTTTTTGTAAATATTAAATATTTTATTTTTGTACATATTTAATATATTTAATAAATAATATAAATACTTATATATTTATTAGAATATTTAGGATAAAAACATAAAAATAATCCATTTTTATTTTTATTAATATTTAACCTCAAAAATACTATTTTTGCAATATACTTCCTTTTTCTTTATTTTTTGTATATAATTAATGAATATTGTATATATTAAATAAAAATTACCTTTTATTTAGCAAATTAGGGTTTTTGCCCTAAACATGAGAAATACCCAAAATTATTCATTTTTATTTTTGTTTATTTGACACATAAAAAATAATTTTTTACATACATATAAAAATCATTTTTGCATCTTGCATATTTATTGTATTTTATTTAATTATTGTATATTAAATAACTTGTAAATTCCATTTGGATTGTAATAGCTTAGATTTAAATTTCTTGCTAAATATCCCCATTTGAACATTTGTACCCCCCATCCCATAATTATGTTGTATTAGTTTAGGACTTTAAATTTCGCATTTAAAAGCTTTCTAAATATGCCATGATAGACTTAGGGTTTGTATGCAAAAATCAACCAAACAAATAGCTTGACCTAATTCAAAGATAACAAAGCATGAAAATGGACAACACCAATCACACTTGCACCCCTAGGGTTATTCCACTTGTTGCCTTCAATAATGGGCCATATTGCATGTTAGGTGTCTTTGGCAAAACAATAAATATCCAATGATCATAGTCCCTCGATGACGCTTTCAAAAGTTGCCTAAAAATGATCAAGTCCCTTAAAGGAAAAATTGCCCAAAGACACTTGGCACCATTGCAATCATGGTCTAAACGATGACCCGCGCCCGTTCCGTTCACATCCTAACACAAGATTGTCCACCAAATTCAATGGTGGAACAAAATTGTTAAAAGGGTTAAAAACATAGGAAAAATCTTTGAGAAATTTAGAGTAGATAGCTCTTGGTTACTTGCCAACTTGCAAAACAAAAACACTTGCCTATTTTTCAAAACCACACATCACAACACACTTTCAAAACAACTTTCAAAAACATTGAAAACTTTTCAAAAAGACATACACCTTTGTATACATCCCAACATGGATCACTACAAAGGTTGCCACCACATTGGCCTCTTTTCAAAACATTTTCAAACCCACACACAAAGCACCATTTCAAACAATTGAAAACACAAGGCAAGTGATCTAAGAAAGTAACTAAGATCCCATGGATAACCATGGATAGAAAGGGTGCTAATACCTTCCCTTTCTATAATCTACTCCCCGAACCCAAGAAAACATCTCAAAGGTTTTTGCTGTGCTTTTTAACCTTTCCTTAGGATAAAATAAAAAGTCGGTGGCGACTCTTGCTCAACAGAAACATTTGCGAAAACAAACGCAAAACCCCAAGTCAGTTCTCCCACCGTATCACACTAGGTCAGAGGTTCAGCTTCAGCATAATTTAGAATAAACATCTAACTTCTGATCTTTGTATCTCCTTGCTCCAGCATGTTCTGAAGGAGCTCTCAGACTTTCCAGGAAGCTTGCAACACGCTTTGTAAACCTTTTTGAACTACCCTTGCAAACTCTAATTGAATATTTGTGAAAACTGGCCCAGAAATTGTAACCAAACTCTGTCTTGAAAGTGTCTAGAATTTGCTGAGTGCTTTAGTTTCATGGACGTGTCTTTGAACATTTATAACTTGAAATTCAAGCATTTCCAGGAGAATTTATGTTCTGCAATGTTTTAGATCTTACTGAAATCTATAACTTTTGTGCCAGAAATTCTTCCAGAATCATCTTGCATCATGGTGATAATCTGATCAGAAGTTCTGAGCTCATCATATTTCCTAAACACTTAGAAAATTTTCTAAGTATTTGGAATTTTGACTTTTCCAATAGCAAATTTGACTTTTGACTTTCTTAATGAAACAAACTTCATATTTTAACATGTCTTGCTGAAATATGATTCTTGAAACTTGATTTTGATCCAAAAGTCAAAGTTTGACTTTTCAGTGTGCAAATGACCATTTTTCCCTAGTGAATGACTTTCTTGACTAAATTGTAATTCAAAGCTTGAAATTGGATGGAAGCAAACCTGAGGGTTCAGGATGATCCTTTGAGAAATGAGAGGGCAAATTTTGGGGTACAACACTCTCTTTCAGGTTAAATAAGAAAGTAAATATGATATCGACACAAACTATGCCATAAACCAACACAAGCACACCAAGCACAGTCATCCTATTTTAGATTTCAACCTAAACATCACTAACTCCGAGTAACTCACCAATACTAACATCAGCATCACAATAGTTCTAACTCAAACGAGAATAGATCTGACTTAGCACCAACGATTGTATACACAGATTTAACAAAGCATCGGTCTAGAGAATTAATATAGTAAGGATAATTACCAAACATAAGTAATAGTAGATGATGGTGGATGTTGCTGGAACTGAAGAAGAACAGGGGTGGTAGATGAAACCCGGTGTTGGATGGAGACGGAAGATCATACAGTTGGAGTGAGTTGATGTGATGGTGTATAGTGCAACAGTGGTGGTCCAATGATGAGTATGATGAAACAGACAGTTGGAGAGAGGACACTTGAAGGTTGGTCGCGGAAGAGAGAGGTTCTCGGTGGGAGAAGCGGAATCGAAATGGAGTAGGTGGTTCATGAGGTTTGTTGGTGTATTGAAGAGGAAAGGATCTATTTGGAGGATGGGTTGACGGAGAAGGTGAAGGAATTAACGACGGAGAGAGAGAAATCACAGAGATAGAGGTGATTGGGTATCCATGATGAAAACAACGAGAGGGGGTCCTTTTTTTCTTTTTTCGATATGATCCCTTTGTTATAAAAAAATCTGAAACCTTATCTCTTTATTTTGTTTTGGGTAAAGACTAAAAAATCCTCCTTATTTTATATATATATATATATATATATATATATATATATATATATATATATATATATATATATATATATATATATATATATATATATATATATATATATATATATATATATATATATATATATATATATATATATATATATATATATATATATATATATATATATATATATATATATATATTGATCTGACCTGATCAGAAGGTTTGGACCGTCACGGCTTACTCCGAGCTGAAGGCTTTATGAACGAGGAGGGGGGGTACCTGCAAGGCACTCCGATGCTAAAGTCAGTGGGAGTACGAGCAGATAATAAAGTTGAGGTTAGAATGATCAATACCTGACCCTCTGGAAACAGAGGGTATTTATAGCCCCCAGCGCTGGGCCAAGGTTCCTTCATTGGGCCGGGCGGATTTGGCCCAATGGAGGAACTGCCAGGTTCTACGTGGGTAGTGGGGACCAGCACGTGGTCCCCTTCCTGGATGTGCTGCGTGAAGTGCGGGCGGACGGAGACGCGGTCTTTCCGGAGTATCGTTGGGGCAACGGTGGACTGAGTCTTCCCTAGCCAGGTAGCTCGAGACCATGTCGAGCTGCGCAGCACGGTGCCGAGCTCGACGCCAAGACCTCGAGCTGAACAGCGAGTGTCGAGCTGGACGTCAGGACACAGAGCCGGACGGCAGGGTGTCGAGCATGACTTCACCGCGTGGGGCTGGACATCGAGATGTCGAGGTGGACATTAGGGTGTCGGGCATGGACGCGATCCCCTTTGCCCAGTGTGGTCCTTAGTGAGTCCCTTTGGACTGGGCCTTAGTAATGCTTTTGGGCCTGTCGGGCCCAGTCCAGAACAGGAGCCCCCCAAGTCGTGGTTCCTTCGCGAGGAGCCATGACTTGAAACCAAGTTGTTCCGTCGCTGAGGTCTCGTGCCCGGGATGGAGGTGTGGACCCTCGAGGGGTCTCCTCGTGTCGTGCTCGGAGACGTCCTCGGCGGTGGATGCGAGGAGGATCCGTACCGGGCGTGTCGGTCGAGCACACGAGGCATCTTTTGGGAGTTGTGCCGCCACCCTAGGGGGGTAGGGCCATCATTGCGTTGGGAGCAGTGCGTCGAGGAGATGGAGTTTGTGGTTGAACGAGGTGACGTTTGGTATTCCACGTCATCACTATAAATAGGGTCCTTGGGCCCCATAATACGTTTTCCGTTCTCCGTGCTCTCTCCGTTGCCGCTCTCAACACTTTCCCCAGTTGTGACTTCCCGTCTCAGATTCTTCATCTCTTAGCCAAATCCCAACTTTGATCCAAGTAAGTGATCTACTTTCCTC
The DNA here is from genome assembly GCA_948472305.1 of Vicia faba. NCBI lineage: Eukaryota > Viridiplantae > Streptophyta > Magnoliopsida > Fabales > Fabaceae > Vicia > Vicia faba. The sequence goes on along the minus strand of OX451741.1, from coordinate 920,335,773 downwards.
ATTTTTCCGTTTTAGAATGCATGATTCCTGGAATTTGTAGATGTTTTAGGATCGTGCGCGTGGGATTAGCCGGTAGATTCGTGTTTTGCCCGACATATTCATGTCTAGGACCGGCAAACGCATACTTGTGACCGACGCGTTCATAGTTTTAGGTGAAAAACTTCAGAGCTGCCCGGGGTCTTCATGATCCGGGCGCCTAATTCATGACCGTGCCCGGTATGTTCATGGTTGTGGCCGTGGGCTTCATAGTGCGGCTCGCCATGTTCATACCTCGGGTCGACATGCTTGGAGAGTGGCCGCGCGGTTGGTTTGAGGAAGAACACTGGGTTCAGGAAAGTCGGGGAGACATCCACTTGTAAAAACGGACTTGTGTAGTCGTGTATGGACGACATGATTATGTCGAGCATAGGACTTCGTGCTCAACTGATTGGTTTCCCGTGCTCTGCAGGTAACCATGGCGGACGAGCCGAGCTCCTCCGGACGTCGTGATCGCGAAGAACAGAGCGCCGACGAGTCGGCCACCTTGATAGATACAGTGACCGACCCATTGCTGGAATGGGTGGGTGTCGAGCCTCGGGGGACAGCGTCAATATATAGCCGGGATGACCGACATCCCTTCACTGCCATTGAAGAGGGCCAAGACCAGCCCGACTTCCAGCAGAATTTCGTGGTCATGCTGCCGTCGACCAATGCAAGAATTTGCTCGGTGTACCCGAACTACAGCTTCGCGATGTATGAGATCGCGTTTAAGGATTTAGGGTTGCGGCTGCCGTTCACCGATTTTCAGACCGGAGTCTTTATGCATTTGGAGCTGGCCCCGTCCCAGCTACACCCAAACTCTCTCGCCTTCATCCGGGCGTTTGAGTTGACGTGTCGCTACTTGAGGATAGGGGCGACCATCCCTCTTTTCTTTCGGGTCTTTCACCTACAGCGTCAGTCCCGAGGAGGGAAGCACAGCTGGGTGTCCCTGAAGCAGTCGAGGAGACTGTTTAAGATGTATATGGACTCCGTGAGGGGGTTCAAGGACAAGTGGTATGTGGTACGCCCTATTACCGACTCTGCTGTAGATTCCCTCTTCGAGGAGGAGGGGCCGGTCAGCGATGATGACGAGGAAGCGATGGTGGCCGACGACGGGAGCCCCGTGTTAGGACGTAGGGCTAAGTTCCCGGTGTATTGGATGTCCCGACATTATGAACATGGGACAGGTTATTTCCATACCGCTGTCGGGGACATGTGCCCGGAAGATCAGCGGTCGTACGAGGCTCTTTGCCGGTTTGTCGACAGCTTTCATCCCGCCCAATGGGTTATGCGGGAAGGGGACGATATCCTCGACAAAGACGGTTACCCGACGTTTGAGTCTCGCCCGATCGACACCAAGGCGCTGGTGGAATGTCCGACATATAGGCAGGCAGCCCGCCTGTTAGGTTGTTTGCTTGAAATTCTTTATTCGTCATTTATTTACGCGGTTTGCCAGATACTGACTTTTCTTTTATTTCGTGCAGGTACGATGGCCAGCCGACATGAAAGGCTCCTGAAATTATCAACCGACCAGAAGCGAGGCAGGAGGGTAGTAAAGGCCCCGCAGACGACGAGAATGGGACCACCACCAAGTCTGAACGCTCCTCAGCCGGTGAGGGTGGATTTCGACGTCGAGCTCGGGAGCAGCGTCAGATCCAGAGGTCGAGGAGATTGACCCCAACGCCGTTTTGACGCAGAGGAAGAGGACCCGCGTGGAAGGCGGTTCGACTGTCGGGGAGGATACCAGAGCTGTACAATCTTTTGCCTTCCCCCCTTGCTTCGAAGAGGCGGGCTTTTTCGAGCGGTTCCCTCCGACAGTGGTCGCTCATGAAGCTGAGGCCATAAAGAAGATGAGTAAGGAGGAAAGGAAGGCCTATCTGGCCGCCAGCGTGGACGGGCTGGTTAAAATGGCCGAAATGGCTTTGGTGTTATCTGAGGATGCAGGGGATGCTGCTCGTGTTGAAGAGCTCGAGCAGGAGAAGGCGGCCTTGACTGCGAGCTCGCGGAAGTTGAAGGTCGCTCTGGAACGCTCCGAGGGGATGTTCCGAGAGCAGACCGCGATACTTGATGCTGAGAGGGAGATGCTGACCTTGGAAAAGGAGAAGTCGGGGAGGTTGACTGAGGAAGGGGAGCTGCTCCGGACCGACAGGGATCGCTTGGCTGCTGAAGTCGAACGCCTGGGTAAACAGGTTGAGGAAATGAATGCTGTCCAGCAACCTGCCGAAGATGAGCCCGAGGACCTAGTGATTTTGAAGAGTCGGGCTGAGCTGGTCGCCCACATCCGGCTCCTCGAGGCGGACTGCGTCGGTGCTCTGGAAGATGGGTTCAATTCTGCAGTCGACCAGCTCTCGTTGCTAAACCCTGGCCTGGTCACCGAGGGTATCGGTCATACACACCGGGTTGTAGGTGGCGCGATCATTCCTCCGCCCGACTCTCCCAGCGTCGACAATGATGATAATGTGGAAGTTTGATATTTGTATTCTCTGGATAGCGGGCCTGCGTGCCCTTGATATTTGTATTCGTATTCTTTGGGCCTGCGTGCCCGTTTATTGTATGTTTTGAACACTGTCGGCCTTCTTGGTCGGTTTAATATTGCTTTGTTGCCTTCGGGCGTTTATACCTTGTTATTTATTTTGGATTTTCTGCCCTTGTTTGAGATCACATGCTTGTATGAAATTAGCCTAAGCCACGGGCCCGAGGAGTGCCCGTAGGTGGCTTTGATTTGGCGAGCGAATCTGCTCGTCTCCACTTGTATGCAATCTCGGCCCTATTTCGGTTGGCCGGGGTTGCCTAAGTGTTGCGCTCGAGGGGAGAGATTTTCTTTTGACCCTTGTAGATGTCCCGTTATTCTTGATGGAATGTCGGGCATTTCGGAGCGAGGTTGCTCAGTCGGGCGTGGAGCCCGTAGGGACGATTCGCCCTTGGCGTGAATTGCCCATCGCGAGCTGGGTGTTCTGCCTTATGGGTACGACGACGGTGGGGCTCGGTACAGCTGTCCACGTCGGGCACTATCGACCGTCAACGTTTACCGCGCGATGCCGTGCCATTTTGGTCGTGTGTCGGGCCTGTACCTTAGCCTTAAACGAAATTGGACGTTTTTCCTCGTTGCCCGAGCGTGGTTGCTGCTGGTCGAGGGTCCTAGGTGTTGACAGTTTCTAACTGTAGTACTGCTTCAACTTAGCAGCATTCCAGGGTCTTGGTAATGGCTCTCCGTCTAACTGCTCGAGGTAGTACGCCCCGGTACCCGTGGTGCCGTGGACGCGGTAAGGTCCTTCCCAGTTCGCGGCCAACTTCCCTTCGCGGGAGTCTTTCTGGTTCCTGCGTAGTACCAGGCTGCCTATTTCGAACTCGCGCTTGATAACCTTGTCGTTGTGGCGTAGAGCCACTCGTTGTTTTAGGGTGGCCTCGCGCAGGGCAGCCCCCGATCGGATTTCCTCGACTAGGTCGAGTTCGTCTCTTAGTGCTTCGTCATTTAGCTCTTCGTCGAGGGGTTCCTCTGTTCGTCGGGATGGTTCCATGATCTCGACCGGGATGACGGCTTCGGTGCCGTAGGTCAGTCGAAATGGTGTTTCCCCAGTCGTTGAGTGGGGTGTGGTGCGGTATGCCCATAGGACGTTGTGGAGCTCCTCGACCCATCCTCTTTTGGCCTCGCCGAGTCGACGTTTGAGCCCTCGGAGGATGACTCTGTTCGCGGCTTCGGCCTGCCCGTTGGTCTGAGGGTGTTCGACCGACGTGAAGTGTTGTTTGGTCCCCAGCTTGGTGACGAAGTCTCGGAATCCGTGGTCGGTGAACTGGGTGCCGTTGTCGGTCACCAGTGCCTGCGGAATTCCGAACCTGGCGAGCACGTTTCTTTTGTAGAAACGGAGGATGTTGTGTGAGGTGATTTTTGCGAGTGCCTTGGCCTCGATCCATTTCGTGAAGTAATCCACGGCGACGATTAGAAACTTGTTCTGGTAGGTCCCTTGCACGAAGGGCCCGAGGATGTCCATGCCCCACCAGGCGAACGGCCATGGGGACGACAATGTGTTCAGCTCGTGCGGGGGGGCGAGGTGCATATCCCCGTGCTTCTGGCACTTGTCACATTTTTTCACGTGTTCCTTGGCGTCCTGTTGCATCGTCGGCCAGTAGTATCCTGCTCGGAGGGCTTTCCTTGCCAAGGATTTACCGCCCATGTGCTGGGTGTTGATACCTTCGTGTATCTCCCGCAGTACGTCGGGGATGGCGGACTCGTCGATGCATTTCAGGAGGGGAATGGAGAATCCTCTTCGGTACAGTTTCTGCTCGAGAACAACATAGGAACATGCTCGACGCTTTATTATGGCAGCGTCGGCCTGGTTCGTCGGAAGTTCTCCTTTTGTTAGGAAATTATAGACCGGGGTCATCCAAGACGTGGCGTCCCCGATGGCGTGGACCTCGACCGTAGTTGAGGGTGGTTCGATACTCGGACGTGCCAGAGATTCCTGGATGACGGATTTATTCCCGCCTTTCTTTCGTGTGCTCGCGAGTTTGGACAGTATGTCCGCCCTCGTGTTTTGCTCGCGGGGAACTGAGAGATTTCTGCTCGTACGAACTTTGCCATGTGTTTTTTGACTAAGTTCAAGTACTCAATGAGGTTGTCATTCTTGGCCTGGTAGCTTCCCTGTACTTGGGAAGCGACGAGCTGGGAGTCGGTGTAAATTTGAACTTCACGGGCTCCTAGGTCCTCGGCTAGTTTCAGTCCTGCGAGCAGGGCTTCGTATTCTGCCTGGTTATTTGACGTCGGGAAGGAGAGAACCAAGGAGTGCTCGATTACCACACCCTCTTCGTTTTCGAGGAGGATCCCTGCGCCGCTTCCGGACGCACTGGAGGCTCCGTCGACGAAGATGGTCCATTTGTATTCCTTTCCCGGGGGAATGTCGTTAGGGGTCATCTCGGCGACGAAGTCGGCCAAGGCTTGCGCTTTCAGGGCTTTCCTGCTCTCGTACTGAATGTCGAATTCAGAGAGTTCCAGGGACCACTTCAGCATTCTGCCCGCCATATCTGGCCGACCCAGGAGTTGCCTCACCGGTTGATCGGTTCGCACGATGATGGTGTGTGCTAGAAAGTAGTGTCTGAGCCTCCTCGCAGCGTTGACGAGGGCCAGCGCAACCTTTTCTATCTGTTGATATCTGCTTTCGGGGCCTTGTAAGGCTTTGCTCATGAAGTAGATAGGTTTCTGCCCGTCAGGAGTCTCGCGGACAAGAGCTGCACTGATGGCTTCGTTTGATACTGCCAAGTATAGGTATAGTGGCTCGTCGTCATCTGGTCGAGATAACACGGGCGGTTGAGACAGACTCTGCTTCAGATGGCGAAGTGCGTGTTCGCATTCCTCGGTCCATTCGAAGGCTGCTTCCTTTCGAAGGAGTTTGAAAAAAGGAAGGGCGTGCTGGGCGGACTTCGCGACGAAGCGTGATAGCGATGTCAACATGCCGTTCATGATCTGTATCGACTTCTTCGACGTTGGTGTCGGGAGGTCGGAGAACGCCCGACACTTGTCGGGGTTGGCTTCAATCCCTCGTTCTGTTAGATAGAATCCGAGGAATTTTCCTGCCTTGACTCCGAACGTGCACTTCTCGGGGTTGAACCTCATTTTGCATTGTCTTGCTTGGGCGAAGACAGTCTTGAGATGAGCTGCGTGATCGGTGTCTGCTCGAGATTTGACGATCATGTCGTCCATGTATACCTCGAGCATGTCGCCGATCTGTTTGTTGAACACTTTGTTCATCATGCGTTGGTACGTCGCGCCGGCGTTCTTTAGTCCGAAGGGCATTACGTTGTAGTAATAGTTTCCCGAGCTGGTCATGAACGCCGTGCAGCGTTTGTCGCCCAGGGCCATTGGGATTTGATTGTATCCCGAGTAGGCGTCCATGAACGACAAAGTCTTGTAGCCGGCCGAGTTGTCGACCAGCATGTCAATGTTAGGTAGAGGAAAAGCATCCTTCGGGCAAGCCCGGTTGAGGTCGGTATAGTCAACACACATTCTCCATTTTCCATTATTCTTTTTGACAAGTACAACATTTGACAGCCAGGTGGAATACCGGGCTTCAGAAATAAAATTTGCCTCTAAGAGGTCTTTTACAGCTTTTTCAGCAGCCTCCGTTTTTTCTGGAGACTGCCTACGCCTACGTTGTACTACGGCCTTGGCGGCTGGATCAATGGTGAGGTGATGACAGGCGACCTCAGGGTCGAGTCCGGGCATCTCTGCAGCGCTCCAGGCGAAGAGATCAGCATTCTCGCGCAGACAGGCCTTGATTTGCTTTCTGGCCAAGTCGGGGAGATCCTTGCCAATCTTCACTCCCTTGGTCGGGTCTGCTCCGAGGGGAACGAGTTCGAAATCGCCGTCCGGAATAGGTCGGAGGGGGATTTGCTCGCTGCTGGCCGGCTCGTCTTGGTCGAAGCGGGCGTCGAGGGTTATGGAGTCGACCTTTGGTGGAGCCTTCTGAACTTCTACCTCGGGAGATGCTCTGTCGGGCTCCTGCTTTGTCTTCTTGATGGGCCTTGTGCTGGTACCCACATCGACAGTGTCTCGTCCCCTTGAAGCGGCGTTGAAGCACCTGCGGGCAGCAGCGAGGTCGCCCTGGATGGTGGCTACCCTTGCCCTCTTGGTATAGAACTTCATTTTTAGATGGACAGTTGAGGGGACCGCTGTCAGCTCCGCCAATGTCGGCCTCCCCAAGATGCAATTGTACAGGGACGGGCAGTCAATGACGAGGAAGCGGACCTTCACCTGTCTTGTAGCAGTTCCTTCCCCGAATGTCACGAGGAGCTCGACATATCCCCAAGGTTTGGAAGTCGAGCCGTTGAAGCCTTGAAGGTCTGAACCTATATACGGAGACAGATGTGAGTCATCCAGTTGCAAGGTTCGGAACAGCTGGGTGTACATCACGTCGACGGAACTCCCTTCGTCGACCAGAATGCGATGCACGTCAAAATTGGCCATCTTTGCCCTTATTAGCAAGGGGATGACTGCGTTCGGTGCTCCGCCGGGGAGCTCTTCCAAGTAGAAGGTGATAGGCTCTGATCTGCCCCTCACCATTTCGAAAGTCACAGTTTGTGGAGGAGCTTTGTCGACCAGTTCGTCCAACTTCCTCTTGGCTGAGTTGATGGTGAGGTCGTTGAACCCGCCCCCGTTGATGACCATGGCGGAGGGGAAGTATTCCCACCTGCTGTGTGTAGTCAGGGGCTCCTGCAGGAGCTCGGGAAGTTCGAAATCCTCGGGCCTGGTTACCGAGAAGGCGGTCTGGATTGGCACCGACTCGTCAGATGGTCGGGCATCTTCTTCGGGCTCCTTTGCCTCGCGGGCGTCACGACGGGGAGCATCGTTTCGCCTGTACTGTGCAAGCCTCCCTCCTTTGATGAGGGTTTCGATGGCGTCCTTCAGGTGGACGCAGTCCTCTGTCAAGTGACCATGACTCCTATGGTACTGACAGTACTTGTTTTTGTCTACTCCTGGCTTGGCAGGAGCTGGTCGGGGACGCTTGACGCCACCGTCTTTAAAATCTGTGCTGGCACACTCCGCCAGAATACGCTCGCGGGAAGCCGTGAGCGGAGTGTACTCAGTAAACCGGCCCGAGGGGCCCCTTTGTTCCCGGACCTCCCGGGGTCTATCTTCCTTCCTCTTTTCTCCGGTCCGTCGGGGAGGAGGGTCTTGTCTTGAGCTGCTGCCATGATTGCGAGCCCTGAAGTCTCGTGCCCTGTTGGCAGCTTCTCTCTCCTCGTAGTCCATGTATGCTCGGGCTTTGTCGAGGAGAGCATCAAAAGTTGCAGGTGGCTCAATACCCACAGCTTTCCTGAATTCTGTGCCGGGAAGGAGGCCTCTCTCCAGCAAGTACCTTTTCATATGGTCCGCGCAGGGGACCTGTATTGCTTCCCGGTTGAAGCGGTTGATGAATTCCCTCAAGGTCTCATCATGTCTTTGGATGATGGCCTCGAGGGCTGCCTCGGTCTTCGGGTGGCGACGGGAAGCTGTGAAGGAACTGATGAACTGGTTCTTCAGGTTCCGCCATGAGGTTATGGAGCCCGGGGCGAGTCCTTTGTACCAGTCCATGGCCGCCTTCCTGAGAGTTGTTGGGAAGAGACGGCACTTGATGGGCCCCCCGACATTGTGATAGTGGAGCATGGCTTCGAACCCGTCAATGTGGTCGACTGGGTCCGCCACTCCATCATACTCCTTCAGGTGTGGGGGCTTTTCCATGCCCGGGGGAATAGGTGCGTCCATGATGGCCTGCGACAGGGGACCGCGGGGGTCGTCCTCGTCGCTCCTTTCTGGAGAAAGAGAAGGGGTCCTGTAATTATGCCGGGCACGATGGTCGTGCTGAGATTCCCTTGAGCGTGATGCTCGGTGGTTGAAGGTCACACGCCCGTCTCTGTTGTGTCTCCTGTCGTGCCTCGATGGGTCGCGACTGGGCTCTTCGGCAGGGATGACGGGTTGTCTTTCATACTGGGGCCGCCTCTGCCTTGGTGGGGGAGAGGGGCTCCTAGAGTTCTCCCTGTAATGTCTCCGCGGGGGAGTAGGGTGTCGAACTTCTTCGACCCGAGGAGGTGGAGATGGTGGCCTCTGATGCCTCCTCGGGGGTCGTCGATCATTTTCAAGTGCCCTAAGTCTTTCTCCTTGGGCGAATAGGAGATAATTTGTCTGGTTGATGGCCGCGAACAGTGCCTGAGTCGTGGCATCTGCCCCGGCAGGGACTTGGACTTCATAGAACCGGGCAGCCTGGCGATAGGCGAGAGCCTCCGGGTCGTCTTCGAGTGCTGGAGGGGTCGTCGAGGACGACGCAGTGTTCCCGTCCCTGCGGGTGGAAGGTCCAAGGGCGGTTGTCGCAGGGGTGGCATTGCGGCCGGGATCACCGAGATTGTCGAGGTGCCCATTCTTGTCCGCGGGACCGTTGTTGGTGTCGATGACGCGGGTGTGCTGTTCTTAACGAGCTGGATCAGCCATGACAGTGAATGGATTGAGCTTTGGTCTTTGGAATTGTTCGTTAGACGGGGAAGCTGTTTCCCACAGACGGCGCCACTGATCTGACCTGATCAGAAGGTTTGGACCGTCACGGCTTACTCCGAGCTGAAGGCTTTATGAACGAGGAGGGGGGGGTACCTGCAAGGCACTCCGATGCTAAAGTCAGTGGGAGTACGAGCAGATAATAAAGTTGAGGTTAGAATGATCAATACCTGACCCTCTGGAAACAAAGGGTATTTATAGCCCCCAGCGCTGGGCCAAGGTTCCTTCATTGGGCCGGGCGGATTTGGCCCAATGGAGGAACTGCCAGGTTCTACGTGGGTAGTGGGGACCAGCACGTGGTCCCCTTCCTGGATGTGCTGCGTGAAGTGCGGGCGGACGGAGACGCGGTCTTTCCGGAGTATCGTTGGGGCAACGGTGGACTGAGTCTGCCCTAGCCAGGTAGCTCGAGACCATGTCGAGCTGCGCAGCACGGTGCCGAGCTCAACGCCAAGACCTCGAGCTGAACAGCGAGTGTCGAGCTGGACGTCAGGACACAGAGCCGGACGGCAGGGTGTCGAGCATGACTTTACCGCGTGGGGCTGGACATCGAGATGTCGAGGTGGACATTAGGGTGTCGGGCATGGACGCGATCCCCTTTGCCCAGTGTGGTCCTTAGTGAGTCCCTTTGGACTGGGCCTTAGTAATGCTTTTGGGCCTGTCGGGCCCAGTCCAGAACATATATATATATATATATATATATATATATATATATATATATATATATATATATATATATATATATATATATATATATATATATATATATATATATATATATATATATATATATATATATATATATATATATATATATATATATATATATATATATATATATATATATATATATATTAAAACTCTATGATAATTCAATAATAAAACTAAAACACTCGATTACAACTAAAAACAAATTATATACTTTTCTAAATGAAATAAAACTAAAGAATTTTTTTATATTTTCTTAATTATAATACAAAGCAAACAGAAATAAGAAAAATTTAATAAAAATCAAAATTGAGACAAAAACGATGTAAAATGCGTGTAAAAAATTACTTTGCGAATGAAAGTTAATTTGACATATGAATGTGAATGAGAATAATTTGGGATAAAATTTGGGGTACAACACACATTACAAGAAGTATTTATAGGGTACCAAAAAACACACTAAATCAAAATTGTTTCAAATAACAACAGGAAAAATAGAATATCGCACCGAAAATCGATTTCCTTAAATTGAAAACTTGGGAAACTGATTTCTTCTTTGAAAATTCCAAATTCCAGTTTTTTCAGAAATACTTTTCCATAATATCACATATTGAATTTGAATACTAGATAAAATTGAAGTTTGCATTTAGGAGGAGCCATGTTTTAAATATAATCATCTCTCATTAAAAAAACCTATAACAAACAAAAACAAAAAACAAATTATAAAAGAATTAAATAAATCTCAATTTGTTCATAAAAGAAAAAGATTCGCCTATATTTTACCGATAACATAAATTTATCATTAACCTTATATAATTTGATGAGAGTATTTGACAACGTTATTATTAAAGTAGTGAAATATTGTGAAAATTGAAATGCGTGAATGTAACACTTGAGTTATTCTTTGACCAACCAACGGCTTCTATTTTTCCATTCTACCTGAATTTGTGTTCAAACTTTCAAGTCTGACACCACCTATACAATTCAAATGTTTACACCATGATATCTACCTTTGCTTCACTTTTTCATTTTTTATGGACATTTGTTTCACTCAAAATGTGTAGTGAATTGTTTAACTATCATTGCTACAACTTCACACATGAGACCATAAGCTCTAGCGCCCAAAACTCACACTTATTGAAACTTAACACATGCACGGTGCATGCATCATATATCTCCAACCCAACTTTGGTTACATCTAATCTAATATAATCACATGGCATTAGAGGCCAAAATAAATCAGAAAACCACACCACCCCCTCTATTAAACATCTCATTTTCCTTTGTGTCACACTAGGGACCATCATGAGTCAGCCAACTGTTGTTAACCTTACTGATAGGAACCATTGTCCCTACAGTTGCCACCCTAATGGTAATCAATTTAGGAAGAAAAAAATATTTAGCCAATATAGATCATAGTGCATGTAATTCCATAAGCTATTTTTTTTTTTTAATTTCCTCCTGTTTTTGTAAGAGAGTGTTTTAAATATGAATTTATTGGATGAATTGTCGAAGCAGGTATTGTGAGCTTTGTCTTACTCATCGTAATGTTGGAATCTCTTTATTGTCTCTTAGCTCTGTTGTTTTGGTACATATGGGAGTGTATATGTAAAAGATACTCTGATATTTAAGTTACATATTATGCTAGCAAATAACAGGTGACTGAATTGATTGTATGATCATATTTGAAAAGTGTGAGACTCTTATTTATAGAGTGACTTGACTCTGATATACTCCAGGTGACTATTATCCTTGTTGAGACAATTATTAAGATATCAAGATGAGCATTGTAGAAGTGGACTCTCATTGAAAATAAGAGTTACAAGCTAAGATATATTTATATATGTAAGGTGACTTGTATTACAAGAAAGCTATACCATAGCACACCATAGTGGAGCTCTAAGTGTGTAACTAACTTCTAACAACTAACTAACATAACCTAACTGTTTTGGTGATGTGTAATTATCTTGTCATCATTTTCCATGTTGGCATGCTTTGCATGGTTCAATATCCCCCCACAAGTTGAAGGTTGATAGATGTTTATCAACTTCAACTTGACTAATAAAGCATGAAATGGTTGAGGATGGATAGATTTGGTGAAAAAATCTACAAGCTGGTCTTTGGACTTGACAAGAAGTAGCTCTAAAACTCATTGGCTCTGCTTCTAACTAACAATGCGGAAATCGAGGTCAAGTGTTTCGTGTGTTCATGAAATACAAGATTTGAGGCAATGTGAAGCGCGCTTTGATTGTCACAATAGATAACTGGTGTTTTGGTACATGTGATATGCAGATCTTTCATGAGATATATGAGTCATTGTAGTTCACATGTGGCAGTTTCAAGGGCTCTATACTCAGCTTCAAATGAGGAACGAGAGACGGTTAGTGTCTTCTTTATCCGCCATGAGATGAGAGATTGTCCAAGAAAGAAATATTGGCCAAATATGGACATGTGTGTGTCAATACAACTAACCTATCCAGCATCTGAGTAACCATGTAACTATAATGTTGAGTCTCTAGGAAGTAGAATTCCTCGAGTTGAGCATGATTTGAGGTACTTTAGAATTATGCAAGCTACTTTGAAGTGAGTGACTGTTAGAGAGGATAAAAACTGACTCAATTGTTATGTGCAGAATGTGATGTCTGGTCTTGTTGCATTGAGGTACAATAATCTCTCTATAAGTCTTCTATTATAGGGAACTTCGTGATAGGGAGTACTCGAATCTTGGGGTAAATTTATAGTAGGATTGGATGGTGTTGAGACAGCTTTAGAGTCAAGGAATCGTGAATCTTCTAACAAGTCAAGGCAGTATTTTCGTTGGTAGAGGAGAATGACTGCTTTAGAATGAGCTACTTCGATACCTAGAAATTACTTTAACTTTTCCAGGTCTTTAATCTTAAATGTGTTGTCCAAGGTTGTTTTGATCAGATGGAACTCATTAAGATCATTGCATGTAAGAATCACATCATCAACATAGACCAATAATATTGTGATGAAAGAATTGTTGGCTTTCACAAAAAGGGAATGATCTGAAATAGCTTGTCTATAATGATTCTCAGTGAGAAATATTGTAAGCCTTTCGTACCATCTTCTACTAGCTTGCTTAAGTCCGTATAAGGATTTAACAAGATTATAAACTTGGTTAGCATATCTTGTGGAAACTCTAGAGGGAATGATCATGTACACATTCTCTTAAATTTTCCCATGCAAAAATGCATTATTTACATCGACTTGATGTATATGTCATTATTCACATGAAGCCAAGGCAATGATAGTTCTCACAGTAGTGATTTTGGAAACTGGTGAGTAGGTATCAAAACAACCAAGACCCTCTATCTGATTATATCCCTTAGCTACTAGACGTGCCTTAAATCTATCAATAGAACCATCAGCAAGATATTTAATCTTGTAAACCCATCTTCAACCTATTGGCTTAACACCTGGTGAGAGATCAATAATCTTCCAAGTACCAGTCTTTTCAAGGGATGGAAGTTCAAGCTGCATGGCTTGCTTCCAACACGCATGTTTGGATGCCTCCGTATATGTCTTAGGTTTAATATTAGAAACTAATGACAATGCATAATGGAAGTGTGTAGGTGAGAGTTATTAATGTGAAAGAGAATTAGAAAGAGGATAAAGAATACCTTTGGAAGCTTGATCTGATGTAGTAAGAGAACTGCATATATAATCTTGTAGATAAGAGGAATGATGTCTCATCTTAGAAGAGGTTCTAGGTGGTGGTTCATAATTATCATTTTCTTGTGTTCTAAGTGGTTGTTCAGGGGAATCAATTTTTGTTGTAGGGGCAAGTCATCAATAATGGGAGGAATGGATGGTGTATTTGTGCATGGGAGTTGGTCTAGAGATAAAGGTGTAAGTTTTGTAGAAAGGTCATTAGGTGGTTATGTAGTAGGTTAGTCAGTGATGTTTTTAGGTGGTGTGGGGTGGTCAGCTGAGTTCGTATCTGATTTAGATGGGAAATAGAACCATGAAATGTTTAATGTTTGGTTTGTAGGTTGATAAGGTAAGATGTGTTCATGAAAGATAATATTTCTGGATACAAAAATTTCATTTGTATGAAAATCAAGTAATGTGTATCCTTTCATACCAGGTTTACAACCAAGAAATATAGATTTTCTTATTCTAGGATCTAGCTTTGTTCTATGAGCTTGGAGTGTAGAGGTATAACATAGAGATCCAAATACTTTAAAGGTTTCAAGGTCAGGTATTTTATTGTGAACGATTTGATAAGGTGACTTGTTATGAAGAATAAGTGTTGGCACTTTATTAATGATAAATGTTGCAAATAGAAGGGCATATGACCAATAGGCTTTTGATAACTTTGACTGGTATAGGATAGCTCTACCTACATCCAATAGGTGATGGTGTTTCCTTTTCACCCGACCATTTTGTTGAGGATTTTCAACATATAACCTTTGATGCATAATGCCCTTGGATGCATAAAATTTGTGTAACATGAACTCAAATCCATTATCTGACCTGACAGTTTTCGGTGTGATTTGGAATTGGTTAATGATCATGGTAATGAAGTTTTGTACTTGTATGGATACTTAAGATTTTTATTTTAAAAGGATAATCCATCCAAATCGTGTGTGATCATCTAAAATGGTTAGAAAGTATTTGTGATTGTGTATAGTGGGGTAGATAAGGGTCCCTAAATATCAAAGTGCAAAAGCTCAAATTTGTAAGAAGCAATAGACTTACTTGAGTGATAAGGCAACTTTCTTTGCTTTACCAAATGATAAATGTCACGAGTAGTATTATTATCAAAATCAAGTGAGAAATATATTTTAGACATTTGAGCTATTCTCTTGGGAGATACATGTCCTAATCGAAAATTCCATAAGGCTGAGTTAGAGATTACAGTATTTTGGACATGTGGTAAAGGAAAGGAAGCATTGATTTGACAGGTGTTAGCTTGTGTTGGGAGCTTGAGTTGGTGATGAGCTTGGAGAAAGGAATTGGGATCTTTATGATGAGTGTCCATTATTTACAAGATATACAATCCATTATCTTTGCTACCCAAACCAATCATCCTCGTTGTATTCATTTCCTGCAACAAGCAATGATCAACAAAAAATTGGGCAGAGATTTTCATGTTATGGCACAGTTTTGAAACTGAAATGTGGTTTAATTTAAAATCTTTCACACACAATACATGGTTAAGATATAGGAAATGTGTGAAGCTAACATTACCAATATATTGTATAAATGTGCAATTTCCATTAGGAAGAGTGATTTTTATGGGTTTAATTCGATAGTATGAGATAAATAAATGTAATGATGAACATACATGATCGTTGGCACCAGAATCTAAGATCCATATATGAAGGAAGTTACTTGTATGATAAGTAATGTTGCAAACTATACCTGAAAGTTGGTCATTTGGAATCTGGCTAGTGGAAACCTGATTAGCAATGGAAGTAGAAGCAAGTGTGGAGATTTTTGAATTTTTGAGAAACTAATGAGTTGGTCATATTGAGCTTGAGAAATAGACATCTGGTTGTTTGTAATAGATGCATCTCGTGTAGCTTTAGTTGAGGAAATCTCCACTTGACTTGCATTCACAGATGATTCATTCTTATTAAAATTGGAGTGGCCATGCTTTTGATAGCAAAAATCTACCATGTGACTAGTCCTGTTGCAGAAGATACACACCCTAGGGGCATTTTTGGAATTGTGGAATCCACCCTTATGCTTGAAATTGGATCTTTGAGAAGTGTTTATTGATATAGAGGTATCATCAACTGGTGTGAGATTCTTGTGGTGACTCTCTTCTTAAACCACAGAAGAATAAATTTGATTGATGGATGGTAATGGATCCATGATCAAGACTTGAGTCCTAACAGCAGAAAAAAAAAGTATCATTTAACCCTGTGAAAAATTGTATAGCTTGTTCCTTAAGCCTATGTTCTTGAGCTTTTTGCACTGCATTGCAGCGACATCTGTGAGCACATATGCATATTGGCACCCAAAGTCCTTTGAGCTAGAAAATACTTCACCTAGAATTCCAGTGGATCCATCAATGAAATTCAACTTGTTATTGGAACCCAATGCACATTTCATGGATCTGTTCCATGTGAGATAGTTAGAACCATCGAGCTTCAGAGTAACGGTGACTGAATTGGGGCCTTCACTCGAATGATTGTAGTAAATTCAGTCAAGGTCGAATTGAGAGTTTGGTGCGAGACGCAGAGGCATGTTGGATCGATGAGGAAGATGATGAAATAACAACATCAGAAGCAATAAAACCAATTGTACATCAACAATGGAGGTGCAGATGCAGAAAAGTAACAGAAAATGCAATGAAAGATGAAGAAGAATAGAAAAACAAAGAAGAGGGGTGAAGAAATTTCAATTGCAAAATGAAGATTGAATGAGAATATGAAGCTTGTTCTTTGATTTAGGGCTTGATACATGTGATAAGGTGGGAGAACTGACTTGAAGGTTTTGTGTTTGATCATAAATGTTGCGGTTAGCAAGAGTCGCCACCGACTTTTCTTTTATCCAAAAGGAAAGGTGAAAAAGCACAGGAAAGACCTTTGAGATTATTTCTTGAGTTCGGGGGGTAGATTATGAAAAGGGAAGGTATTAGCACCCTTTTCATCCATGGTTTTCCATGGTATCTTAGTTACTTGCTATATCACTTACTTTTTGTTTGAAAATTATGCTTGGTTTGGTTTTTGAAAGTATTTTGTAAAGAGGCCATTGTTTAGGTAATCTTTGTAATGATTCTTGTTTGTAAGAATGTATACAAAGATGTTTGATCTTTTGAAAATGTTTTCAAGTTTGTAAGATGTTTGAAAGTATAAGTGTTTGTTTTGAAAATAGCAAGGATGTTTTGTTTTGAAATTGAGCAAGTAATTAGGAACATTCTACCTACTCAAAAGTCTTTCTTGTTCATTTTTCTTTTCCTTTGACATTATTATCTTACCATTGATTTGGTAAGTAACCCTATCTTTGGATGTAAATAGAACGGGCGTGGCTCATCGTATAACCATGATTAGAAATGTTGCAAGGTGTCTTAGCATTCTTTTTAGGAACTAAGATCATTTGAAAGGAAACTTAGATAGCGTCATCAAGGGACTATGATCTTGTATTTGCTAAGATACCTTACATGCGTAATATGGCCATTTTGTATAAGACAACCAAGTGGAATAATCATAGGGGTGTTTGTGTGCAAGTGTATTGTTTCATGATTGTTTTTATCTTGAATTAGGGTTTTCTAAGTATTGGTTTTAGTCTTTCCATATAGACCTTAATTACTAGCGTGTTATATATAAAAGCGATAAATTGCGAAATTTAAAGTTACTGCGCTATTACAACATTTGTGTGGGGGGGGGGGGGGGGGGGGGGTATACAAATTGAATGGGGATTACAAAAATGTAAACCTAATTAGTTTATTACAACCATATTGAATTGGTATCAATGTACAAGGAATTTAAATGGATACAATGTACAAAATGAATAACTGTACAAAATGCAAAATATAAAGAAAATGGATCTTTGTTTGAAAAAAGGGAAATTGTCTTAACCTAATTAATTAAAGAAAATGATTAATTAAAATTAAATTTATTAAGAAAAGATTTTAAATAAACCCTAGTTCTATTAATTGATTAAAAGAACATAAGTTTAAGAAAAGTATTTTTTAGTAATTTTATGTCTTGAAAATATTTATAGTATTATAAAATATTTTTACCTTTTTTATATTAAAATAATATGTTTTAGATGGTGTGAAATAAAAAATAATAGTATTAATTAAATTTACAAGATAAATTAGTAAAAATAAATAAAGTATAGTTAATAAAAAATATTTTTGTGAGGAAAAATAAAATAAACTAAGTTAAAATGAAAATCTAATTTTTTTATATTTTTTATGATTTTTAGTAATAAAAATATATAATTAAGAAAAACAAAAGAAATAAAAATAAGAAAATAAAAATAAACTGGGCCAGGGGTGCCATTAGTCAACATGGGGGGGTTAGTAAGAAAAATAAATAAATAAATAAAACAAAGCCCAATAAGGCCCAAGCGCTAAAAAAAGCTAGGAATGCAAAATATGTATAAAAAAAAATGCAAAAGGGTACCACTAGGGCTCAAACCCAGGTCCCAAAGGTTACAGACGCGCGCTTCTATCACTGAGGTGGATATACATCCGTTAACATAACCAAAATAATAAATATACAAGGCAAAACGTGCCCCGATGACTTCATCTTCAACCTCCAGCCAGACCAACCGTAACTTGCTCATTTCTCATCAAAAATGAAAACTGTAAACATGAAACTTGTAGCAAATTTTCTCATGGTTTCAGAAATGTAAAGCATTAAAACTATAGATCAAAGATAAGCATGAATTTTAATGGCCCTAATCTGAACCCTAAAAATCTCAGAAATTTCAGTTTCAAAATTCTCTAAGCTCAAGCAAAATTAATGGAAACTAAGGACATGGTTAGCTTCAGGGAAATGATATCTACATGTTTTGTTCATAAATAAACTATTGATGATGCCTGTATGAAGAGTTCAAAGTTGAGAAAACTTACCTCAAAACTGGAAATCGTGTTTTGAGTTTGAGCTTGTTTCAAGTGATGGTGATAATCAGGTTAGCTTCCTTGAGGTCCCAGGAAGCTAATGCAATGATTAGCTTGAGCAATGGATGGCTGAAATGGTCTGGAGAAGTCAATGTACAGAGCTCTGTTTTTGGAAATGGAGGATGGTGTTAATGGTGTTACAGTTCTATAACAGGGTGTGGGATTGATTCTATGTGATGTTTAGAAACTTTAGAAACCAAAAGACCAAGAAACACACGAGTAGATTATGAGTTTCATGTTTTTGGTCAGTTTGGTGTGAAGTGTGATTCTGAGTTTTAGGTTCTTTCAAGGCTTGAGCATTCGTGTATTTGTGTCAAATGGTTTGTGTTTGAGTGCATTGGCAAGTCAGAAGTACAAGTTTTCTAGCTTTTGGCTAGGTTACTTGATTTTAAAGAAATGAGGGAAACAAGTTTCAAGGAGAGGTACAAGCATGGGATAGGTGATTGTAAGTGTTTGAAACATTTCTCATGAGTTATAGGACTGTTTTGATCAGAAGAGAACAAGTGCAAGGCTCAAGAACAAGTTTTGTACAAAAAGTTGCTTTATCAAAATGGCAATGTAACATTTCTTCCAAAAATGGATAAAAAGCATGTCCATGCATTGAATGCTTGAAGTGAGGCCTCTAACAGCTGTGTAAACCATTAATTATGGAGTGCCTAACAAGTTTGAGGCCTGCAAAGTGGTGTTTATGCAGCATAGTTTGAATTTGAATTTTGTTCATCACTAAAATGACTTGTAATTAAAGTGATAAAACTATAACTTCATCTCTTCGATTCTCCCTACTCAAAAATGATCTCAAGGAGTTCTTGGACATTTTGGAAAGCTTGAAATGTTCTCTACAACCCATATTTGAATTTCTTTTAAAGATTTCCCTTGTAACTATATGAAAAAGTGCCACGAAGTTGGGTCAAAATCCTGACCAAATTAGGGCAAAATTTCACTAAGTGTTTTATTTCATGGCCCTATATTCATAAAATTATAACTTGAGATCCAAGCACTTTTGGAAGGAGTTGTGTAAAGAAACATTGTATATTTCATTGATATCTACAACTTTCATGTTGGAAGTTTCTCTTGAATCACCTTGCATCATGGTGAAAAATTTGTTCAAAGTTGTAAAAAAACATGAAATTTCCAACACTTAGAAAAATTTCTAAGTTTAGATATTTTGACTTTTCAAAATGAAATCTCAATTTTTTGATTTCTTGATGAATAAGTTTCATATTTTGACATGTTTTGATGAATTATGATCTTTGGCACTTGAGTTTGACCAAAAAGTCAAAGTTTGACTTTTCAGTATACAGTTGACTTTTGATTAGTTGACTAAAAAATTCATCTGTCAATCCAATGGACTTGCAATGTTTTGAACCATGTCATTAGGTCAAATGATGTAATTGGAATCTTGATATCATGCCTTAAACCAATTGATCACTTGCTAGGTCAAAAATCAGAAATTGCCCTTTCCCAGTCAAAACCCTAATTTTGACCATTTTTCCCTTTTGGAGATTTGATCAAATTTCTTGAGGAATTATGGTCCAAACTTGATAAAATGATACATATGAGTCTAAAATGTTGACGTGGATCAAAAATTATGAAGTTTTACTGTAGATTGCCATATTTGACTTTTTCCCCAATACAACTGATTTTTAGGTCAACTGCTCAATTGACTGAGCAAAAGTGTGATCCAAGGCTTGAAACTTGACATGAGTAATATTGGGGGTCCATAATGATCCATGAAAGTCATATGGGACATAGTAAGTCCAAAAATCATTGTGAAAACTCAAACCCTAATTTTGGTCATCAGTGCTTAAGGAGGTGTCTTGAGCTGATCAAACCCTAGTGCAGTCTTGAGTCAAAGGAGATCTTGTGAGCAAATTCTTGATGAATGAGAGGGAAAATTTTGGGGTACAACAACTTCCCCTGTTCAATCTTCTTAATCCTGAAGAGTTAGATTGGCGAGTTTTGTCATTCGTGACTCGAAGGTGGAAGAAGATTGGACACTAGAGTGCCCAAAAATTTTTACTTGGTGATGTGACGGTAGAGGCAATGGGATTAAAGATGAAATTTGGAGAGATGATAGAAATTTGTTGGAGATGGGATTGTAGATGCCATCCAAAAGTGATTTCTGAATTGTAATTTGTAAGCTGAAAGAATGAGTATCAAAATGGCGTTCGTGTCTGGAGCGTATCTGAACTATATCTGAGAGTTGAATCTGAATGAGTATCAGAATGGAATCCGTGTCTGGAGCGTATCTGAAGTGTATTTGAGAGTTGAATCTGAATGAGTATCAGAATGGCATCCGTGTCTGGAGCGTATCTGAACTGTATATGAAAGTTGAAATTGAATGAGTATCAGAATAGCATCCGTGTCTGGAGCGTATCTGAACTGTATCTGAAAGTTGAAAACTGAATAAGTATCAGAATGGCATCCGTGTCTGGAGCGTATCTGAATTGTATCTGAAAACTTTGAACATTGTTAATGGTAGTTGTTAACCTTATCCTAAAAAGGGTAAAATGTTAGCTAAAATGCAAAGTCATGTTGTATGAAATGTATGGTATGATGCATTCGTGCTATCAATGTTTATGATATATGGATGCAATGTATGCGTATATGAACTAATCTGCTGCACTGCTGTTAGACTGGGGAAAATAAATCCCTGACTGCTGCTGAGGATATGGAGTGTAAGTCTTCATGTTGTGAAGTCTAAGTGCTGATGAATTTCCGCTTAGAGAAATAAGCTTTATTGTAAGGGAAATGTTGTGTACTGCTTATAAGACCCTGTTGGGAAATCTTGAGAATTTGAATGACATTCTACTGGGGATTGGTAATTGGAAGGTTTGTTCCGTCGGGGATTAAATTTCTAATTGCGGAGGACTTATGGAAAAAGCATAGAGAGATTTTCCTACCTCTAAAAGCCATCAGTGATTGTCTTTCTAGTTTTTTTTATTCGTAAACAATAATTATGTTCAAATGCATATGTTCAAAAATAAATCATTTGGACGCTTTTGTAAACAAAACACAAAAGTAAAGAAAAATAGATAGTTTTGCACTTTCAAAGGGATATCTTTGTATTTACTTTGTGTAAGTATTTTTTTACAATGAGACAAACATTCTAGTAAGAGAATGTCGTCGTAAAAAATGAAAATTTTGATACAAAGAAAAGATAGTTATGTGCAATAATCCCATGGGGTTCCCATTCTGCTATAGCCTTCGTGTTTCTGAGCATCTTGTCTATTTGTTGCCTCGTCTGAAGATGATTGAATTGATCAGAACCTCTGAGTTTTTCAGTAGAATCCAAAGGTTGTCCTTAAAGTGATCAAACGGAACATAGTCATACGCTTTAATTCCCTAACTTTTGCCTGGACCGCCCTTTCGGGTTTTCAGTCCACCGGGAAACCCTTTTTTGCCCAAATCGCCCTTTCAGGTTTTCAACTTGCCGGGTGTATTGATTTTTTTATTTTATCCCTTATTTTTGCCCGAACCTTTTTGGTTCGCCGGGATGCCCTTGTTTTGCCTAGGTGTGTCAACCTAGCGGGTCTCTTATGTGTAGTATCTTTTGACTATGTATGTGTTCACAGGGTGCGGCAGGTCGTCGCCATCCATGGTGGTCAAGATCATTTCTCCACCAGAGAATATATTCTTGATTACAAATGGTCCTTCGTATATAGGAGTCCATTTGCCCCTGGGATCACCTTGCAGCAGTATGATACGTTTGATCACCAGATCTCCAACTTGATACACTAGGTGTCTGACCTTTTTGTTGAAAGCCTTGATCATCCATTTTTTATACATTTGACCATGGAAAATAGCAGTAAGTCTTTTCTCATCAATCAAATTTAGTTGATCAAGTCGAGTATGGATCCAATCTTCTTCATTCAACCCTGCATCCTTCATAATTCTTAGAGAGGGGATCTGGACCTCAATAGACAAGACAACCTCCATGTTGTATACCAGAGAATAGGGTGTTGCCCAGGTTAATATGCGAGCTGTGGTACGATATCCATGGAGAGCGAATGGTAGCATCTCATGCCAGTCTTTGTATGTGACTGTCATTTTCTGTATGATCTTTTTAATGTTCTTATTTGCAGCTTCGACAGCACCATTCATCTTCGGTCGGTAAGGGGGAAAATTGTGATGCTGGATCTTGAATTGTTCGCACAAGGCGATGATCATAGTATTGTTCAAGTTTGTACCATTGTCTGTAATGATTCTCTCCGGGATACCGTAACGACATATGAGATTCTGCTTGATGAATCGGGCGATAACATTCTTGGTAACGAAAGCGAAAGAAGTTTCCTCCACCCACTTGGTAAAATAGTCAATGGCCACTAAAATGAAGCGGTGTCCATTGGATGTTGTTACCTTGATTTCCCCAATCATGTCAATCCCCCACATAGCAAAGGGCCAAGGAGCTGTCAAGATATTTAGAGGAACCGGGGGGTACGTGCACCTTGTCAGCATAAATCTGACACTTGTGGCAAGTTCGAGAGTGTTGATAGCAATCTGCTTCCATGGTAGAACAGTAATAGCCTGCCTGTAGGATTTTCTTTGCCATCGCATGCCCACTAGAATGGGTGCCAAAAGTGCCTTTGTGTAATTCATCCATGATCCTTTCAGCTTCAACCTTGTCTACACACCGATGTAACACAAAGTCGTGGTTGCATTTGTAAAGAATGCTATTACTAAGGAAGAATTTAGCAGAGAATCTCCTAAAGAACTTCTTATCGTTTACTGAAGCTCCTTCTGGATATTCTTGGGTTTCGAGATACCTCTTGACTTCGTGAAACCAAGGTTAGTTCACTACTTCTTCAGTATTAATCTCGTGATAGTGTGCTGGTTCATTCCTTCGTTCAATGGTGATTTGGGGATCCTCGTTATCCCATTTAAGTTTAAACATAGATGACATTGTTGCTAGTGCATCTGCTAGCTAATTTTCTTCTCGCGGGAAGTGCTCGAAGGTAATCTTCTCAAAATGTGGGAGCAATGTCAAAACATGTTCTTTGTAAGGGATAAGGTTAGGGTGTTTGGTATCTCGTTCCCCTTTGATCTGGATGATAACCAAAGCTGAATCTCTGAATACATTCAAAGATTTGATCCCGAGTCTATGGCAGCTTTGACACCAAATATGCACGCTTCATATTTCGCCATGTTATTTGTACAATTGAAGCAGAGTCTTGCCATAAAGGGAGTATGACATCCTTCCGGAGATATGAGTACAACACCAATACCGTTGTCGAATGCGTTAGATGCCCCATCAAAAACTAGGCTCCATAGGGATCCTTGTTCAGGTCCGTCATATGGCCTGAATTCTTCACAGTTGTTTACCATCATGGTGTCTTCATCTGGGAATTCGAACTTCATGGACTGGTAGTCTTCTAAAGCTTGGTGAGCAAGGTGATCAACTAGTACACTGCCCTTTATTACTTTCTGGGTAGTATACTATATGTCATATTCTGTCAGGATCATCTGCCATCTCGCTATTCTCCCAGAGAGTGCAGGCTTCTCAAAGATGTATTTTATTGGATCCATTTTATATATCAACAAGGTAGTATGAGTCAGCATATACTGTCTTAGCCGGCGAGCAGCCCATGCCAGAGTGCAGCAAGTTTTCTTGAGCAGTGAATATCTTGTTTCACAGTCGGTAAACTTTTTGCTCAGTTAATAAATAGCATGCTCTTTTCGGCCAGACTCGTCATGCTGCCCCAGCACGTATCCCATAGAATTTTCCAAAACAGTCAGATACATGAACAATGGCCTTTCCTCGACTGGTGTCATCAATAC
Organism: Vicia faba; assembly: GCA_948472305.1. NCBI lineage: Eukaryota > Viridiplantae > Streptophyta > Magnoliopsida > Fabales > Fabaceae > Vicia > Vicia faba. The sequence goes on along the minus strand of OX451741.1, from coordinate 920,311,648 downwards.
AGGAGGTTCTTGCAAGTATTCTTTGATCTTGTTGAAAGCAGTTTGGCATTCATCATTCCATTTGACTACTTGATCTTTCTTCAGTAATTTGAAGATTGGTTCATAAGTAGCTGTCAGGTGAGAAATGAATCTGGCAATCTAGTTTAAACGTCCCAAGAATCCTTTGACTTCCTTTTCAGTACGAGGAGCAGGCATCTCTTGTATCGCTTTCACCTTGGCAAGATCTACTTCAATACCTTTATTGCTGACGACAAAGCCTAGGAGTTTACCAGACCTTACCCCAAATGTGCACTTATTTGGGTTCAACCTCATCTTATATTTCTTTAGTCTCTCAAACAGTTTATATAAATGATCAAGATGCTCTTCTTCTGTTTGAGATCTAGCTAGCATGTCGTCCACATAGACCTTTATTTCGTGATGTACCATGTCATGAAATAGGGCTACCATGGCACGCTGATAGGTTGCCCCAGCATTCTTCAATCTGAATGGCATAACCTTATAGTAGAATGTGTCCCACTGTATGACAAATGTTGTTTTCTCCATGTCCTCAGGCGCCATTTTGATTTGGTTGTAACCTGAGAAACTGTCCATGAAGGAAAACACTTTGTGTTGTGCCATATTGTCAACTAGAATATCAACGCGGGGAAGTGGGAAATCATCCTTAGGGTTGGCCCTATTCAAATCTTTGTAGTCCATGCACATTCGTACCTTGCCGTCCTTTTTGGGCACGGGAACATTGGTAACCCATTGCGGATAAGAGGTGGCGGCCAAGAATCCAGCGTTGAATTGCTTCATGACTTCAGCTTTAATCTTATCTGAAATATCTGGTTGCATTCGACGGACCTTTTGTTTTACTAGTGGGCAGTCCTCTTTTGTAGGTAGACGATGTACCACAATATCTGCATCAAGTCCTGGCATGTCTTCATACGACCAGGCAAAGACCTCAACATACTCGTGTAGCAACTGAATCAGACGCTCTTTGACACTTGGTTCCAGATTGGCACCCACCTTGACCTCTCTTTTGTCTTCTTCAGTACCTAGGTTAATTGTATCCACTGGTTCCTCGTGGGGATGAATGGTTCTCTCTTCTTGTTGTAGTAATCTGGTAAGTTCCCCTGGTACTTCACAATCTTCCTCACCTTCGTCTTCGGCTTGGTAGATTATATTTTCAGAGTCACAAAAGGCCATAGCAGAACCGTTACCCATGGGATCCCGAATGGATGTAGACCTGCATTGTGAGTGTGATTGTGTGTAAGAGTATAGCTATCTTTGAAAGAAATGAAGATGTAAAAAATAAAAACAATGAGCACAAAGTTTGTATGCAAAAACGTCCATAATTCATTGATGTCATATGGAAATGAGATAATAACCCTTACAAATGGACCATCATGCCTCGGGTAAGACACAAGGTTTTAAGAGTCTGAATTGTTTTAATATTACAGATCCAACAAAATGCAAAGACAAATTACTGTGGGATAAAAGTGATCGGGACAAAATCTCTAGCCTCCCAGTTATTGAGCCCTCCACTGACAGTTGGGAAAATCCAATCCTCTAGGTTGTAGATATCTTCATCATCTTCCACCGCATTGACTTCGTGGTTGCTGATCTTCAAGGGTGGTCCTCCAGCACGAGCACGTCGTACAGCCTTCTGGGCACCTGAAGTGAAACCGAGGCCAAACTTGTCAGACTTGTATGGGATATCTGGGAGTTGTCCCCAAATAGTGCATCCACCTTCTTCTATCACTGCCTTGGCATTCTTTAAAGATGACATCCTGAGTGGAGGCCTTGTGATCTTGGGAACTTGAGACACAACCTTGGTTACTGCCACATCTTGCAGGACTTCTTCAAAGTGCTGGAATGGAGTTTCAATAAATTCACCATCTAACTCCACATATCTGAAGGAATTGAGATGGATGATCATATACTCTTCTTCTCCATGAATGGTGATGATTTTCCCTTGAATCGGATACTTCAGCATTTAATGCAGCGTAGAGGTAACAGCGCCAGCATTGTGGATCCATGGTCGGCCTAGCAAGAAGGAATATGAAGGGCGGATATCCATTACATAAAAAGTTGAATCAAATGTTTGGGTTCCAACCTTTATGGAGATATTCACTTCCCCGTGCACCATCCTTTTTGAGCCGTCAAAGGCCCTTACTATTATGTTGCTTGGTTTCAATGTTAATCCCTCACAGTTAATCCTATCAAGAGCCTTTTTAGGCAATACGTTCATAGACGAGCCAGTGTCCACCAAGACATGAGCCAAGGTTGTGCCCCTGCATTCCACTTAGACATGCAATGCCTCATTATGCTTCCTTCCTCTTGACGTTAAATCAGCATCCGAAAAACCTAGACCATTATCTGCAGTCAAGCTGCCTATGCAGTCTTGGAACTGATCGGCAGATGTTTCTTGGGGTACATGAGCAATTTTCAGGAATTTTACCAAGATTTTTGCATGCGCCTCGGAACATAGTAGTAAAGCCAGCATGGAAATTTTAGATGGATTTTGCCCCATTTTCTCAACTACATCGTAGTCGCTTCTTTTTATGATTTTTAGAATTTCCTCCATCTCTTTCCGGGAGCTCTCAGGGATAGCTAATGATTGTGCCTTCGTCCAGACAGGCTCAATCAGAATACTTTTACCTCGAGCCTCAGCTTACCCGGCAGCAGGAATGTCAGTAAGAGTGATAACAGGGGTTGTATCAGCTTTGTAAGTTGGAGTATTAGTAGAGATGATTGTAGGATTGGGAACAGCCTTTGGAGGAGCAACAACAACAAGAATGATTACGGGTCCAGAAACTGCTTTTGGGGGAGCAATTTATGGAGAGAATATCCTTCCGCTTTGGGTAATCTTGCTAGTCCCTGCAATATTACTGATATTGGAGTCAACCTTCTCAGAACTTGAATCTACGGAAGCTGGCCAATCTTGCTTGATACCGTGGTAATAGACATCCCCCCCCCCATAATTCCATGGTACAGTTTTGTCTGACGAATACGAGATTGGTCCAGGCATTGTAATTATCAAAGGAGCTACTTTTGGAACTGATGTAATTCTAACGGGTCTTTTGGTGGAGACCCTGGAAGAATTTTCAGAAATGGTAATGATGGAAACATCATTATAAGAAACAGTTGGAACAGAAGTTTTTTCGAACAAAATTTCCTTGTTATCTATTAGGCACTGAACGCCTACTTTCAACAAAATACAGTTGGTTGGTGAGGACAAACAGAAATGGCAGCTTTCATCACAACCTGGGAAAACACTGGCATTCAATAAGTTCTTTTTGATAGTTAGGAGTGGGGTCACAAGTTCATCAACTGAAGTAACAAACATATCCTCTTCAATGGCGTTGGCATTATGGCCGTGTTTGGGCATAGGGGCAGAAATGACATTGGGCTTTTCTGGCACATCAAATTCAATCTCTTTGGCTTCAATGAGGTCTTGTACTTTGTTCTTCAGAGCCCAACAGTTGTTAGTGTCATGGCCGGGACTTTCAGAGTGGTATGCACAGCGGGCATTAGGATGATAGTGAGGAGAGGTTGTGTTAGGGTTCTTTGGAGCTTCTTTCAAAGTCACTAGGTTGGATCTTAATAAATGAGGCAATACTTGAGAGAGTGTCATGTTAATTCTGGTGAATTTTCTGACTGGTCTTTCCATTCTTGGTTGGTTGTTTCTTTGCTGATCGGGCGTAGGTTTATGAATTATAACAGCCCCCACCATTGGACGGTGTTCGATCCTATCTTGATTTCTCTGAGGATATACAACAACCACTTCTTTCTTTCCGATGAATGGCTTCCTTACAGCAGCAGAGGATGCATCTTTTTGAATCTTTCCATTCTTTATCCTAGCTTCTACCCTTTCTCCGGTCAATATTAATTCAGTAAAACCTGTCGATGAACTCCCAATTAAGTGATTAAAGAAAGGACTAGATAAGGTGCCCAAGAACATGTCTACCATCTCACTTTCAGATAGGAGAGGTTGAACTCTTCCGGCCAAGTCCCTCCATTTTTGCGCATAGTCCTTGAAGCCTTCACTTGAAACCATGGCCAAACTCTGGAGTTGAGTATGGGTAGGTGCAAGATCAGCGTTGTATTGGTATTGTTTGTAAAAGGCTGCAGCAAGATCTTCCCAGTTATGAACATTGGCTCTTTCTAGCTGATAAAACCAATCAAGTTGAGTTCCAGACAGACTGTCTTAGAAGAAGTGTACCCATAAATCTTTGTCAGCGGTATGGGGCTGGATTTTCCTCACATAGGACCGGAGATGCATTTTGGGGCATGAAACTCCGTCATATTTGGCGAACACAAGTGCTTTGAATTTTGGAGGAATGACAATTCCTGATATTAAGCCCAACTCCTCAAAGTCCAATCCAGGCACTTTTTGGATTTCCATTGCACTCAACCGCTCTTCTAGATGCTTATATTTTTCGTCGGCTGGAGGGTATTGTTCTTCCGAATAGTTTTCCTCTTCCTCTTCCTTTTCTGAATCAGACTGAATAGTTGTTTCCTTGCCTTTCTTGTCTTGATTGTCTTGCTCACCGGATGTCGTTGCAAAGTCTAAGGCCCTTCTTGTTTGCCCTTGAAATCTTCTTCCCATGTTCAGAATTCTGGTTATTTTCTTCGTCTTTTTTTTCTTCTCCTCAACCAGCAAGGTCTTCAACTCTTCTTGTCCTTTGGCTGGAGTTAAGAACAACTGTTGAAACTGTGTATTCTGAGCTTGGAGGTCCTTCACTGTTTGCTCGAGATCCATCTTACTGAAATAAATAGTAGAGAGATGAGGAGACTTGTTGCAAGAAACCTGCTTATGTTATGATGAATGATAAATGCATATGCAGTGTTTTCAAGGATCTTAAGATTCAAATTTGTTTTAGACAAAAAGGAAACACATGTTATATTAATAAATTAAAGCTTGAGTACATCAATGCATTCTTGGGCCAAATAATACAAGAACTCTAAGATAGAAAGGTAGTACGCATCCTCTTTAGTGCAATGTAGGCATTCAGAGTCTGCTCCTCATGAAGTTGTCTGGTGAGTTCCAAAACCTTCTTCTCACTTGCATAGAATTGGGCTTCGAAAGTATCTCGCTCCCCCTTGAGTTGTATCCAATCCCTTTGTAGGTCTTCAAGAGAGGTGGGTATGTCAGGATGTATGATAGTATATGGAACATTTCCTTCCATGATAGGTTCAATGATTACCGGGAGAATGGAGGGATAAGGCATCATAAGACTTTGAGCACGAGTTCGTACCCATTTGAGGTAAGGCTCAAGAGGGATGGAATTTTTATGCCTCAAAGTCTTGCTATCTACCTTGTTCAACATCCCCAAGCTCGAATAAATCTCTGGCGAAGACCTTGATTGTCGTTGTCGTAGTTAAATACCAACCCTTGAATAAGCATCTCATGTGGGTCGTCCATTTGGGCGTAACCAAATTGTCTTAAGGCTAAGCAGGGGTTGTAGGTGATACCTCCCCTAATGCCAAGTAAAGGTACATTAGGAAATTCTCCACAACTGTCGAAAATAGTAACATTCTCTATGGATCGGGAGCACCAATGAATGTCTGAATGTTTGAGCATCATCAACCTTTGTGACCACCTTGAACCTTGCTCATTCTTCAATACAGATTGGGGAAGATGCGAAATAAACCATCTTACCAAGAGAGGAGTGAAACACATAAGGACACCTCTTTTCCTCATTGTTCGAGTGTAAAAAGAGTGTAAGATGTCTCCTAACAAATTAGGTATCGGGTTACATGATATGAAGATTTTGATGGCGTTTACATCTATGAGTTGGTCAGGATTTGGAAACAAAACCATACCATAGATGAGGAGAGCCACAATTTCCTCAAAGGCTTGCAAATCCAAGGAGTTCCAACAGCTTTGGGCTTTCTCGAACAAGAACTTTGCTAGGAATCCCTTGACACCACTCCTTGTTTCCCAATGAGTAGTGACATCAGATGAGTGCAAGTGTAGAGCTTGAGCAATCTCTTCTGGCTTTAGGTCTCTTTCCGTACCATTGAAAGGTAGTTGCTTGAGAATGGGAATCCTTAAGAGTCGGGAGAATTCTTCCAAAGTAGGCACAAGTTGATAGTCGAGATATGTGAAGCAATGGTGTAAAGGATCAAAGAATTGAAAGAGAACCTTCATCATGTCCTCATCTATGTTGGAGGTGACTAAATTGAGTAGGCGACCATGTCTCTCGGTGAATGGAGAGTTTTCTGGAATCCTTGAAGCTAGTTCCTTAAGTTGTGGATGGATCTTTACAAGGTTGACTTGAATAGTTTTCCTGCGAATAGAATCCATGTCCTACAAAACAAGAACAAAGATGAATCCCAAAATCCTTGAAATGGTTAGTGAATGTGTATGATGTTATGATGTTCATGATGTTATGTACAAGTATGTATATACAAATAAAGCAAACAAGTCCTTAGGTTTAGGCTTGCATGGAGTTTTATAGGTAAGTACCCTCTTGAAGTTTAGTTGGCTCAACCTGTCCTTAGTAATAGTAACCGAGTTCTAAGGAGCTCAATATCACTGGTTTGTTTCCTTGGTCATTGTTTCAGTACAAGCCTCTTTAATGGCGACCAAAATATCTATAAAAAAAAACAAACCTCAATGAGTGTAGTATCGAGTATCTACCAACTTCGGACGGCACCAAAGTCGGTCATCTCACTACGTCCTAATGGTCAAGTTGGTCAAGTAAGGGTTCTAAAAGTTCATTAGTTCTTCATGACATCACTCAACGGACCTGTATTCTCCTTGATTAACTCAAAGGCTACCGGTACCCACAAATATGTCGCACTAACATAGTTATTGCTTAGACCATGTCGGTGTACCCCACACAGTTTCCACAATGTATTGCTACTTACCTATAATGTATCCCAAATTTGGGTAGAGGATTCAAACCCAAACAAAGAACCATAATATAAAGCAAACAAGTCAAACAAAGAAAGCAAGTAAATGTGATCTAACCCTAAGGTAACCCCACTTTTAGAATTTTCCCCAGCAGAGTCGTTAGTTCTGTGATACGGTGGGAGAACTGACTTGAAGGTTTTGCGTTTGATCGCAAATGTTGCGGTTAGCAAGAGTCGCCACCGACTTTTCTTTTATCCAAAAGGAAAGGTGAAAAAGCACATGAAAGACATTTGAGATTATTTCTTGAGTTTGGGGGGTAGATTATGAAAAGAGAAGGTATTAGCACCCTTTTCATCTATGGTTTTCCCTGGGCTCTTAGTTACTTGCTAGATCACTTGCTTTTTGTTTGAAAATTATGCTTGGTGTGGTTTTTGAAAGTATTTTGTAAAGAGGCCATTGTTTAAGCAATCTTTGTAATGATTCTTGTTTGTAAGAATGTATATGTTGCACCCCAAAATTTGCCCTCCCATATTCTCCAAGATTTGTCAAGTCAAAGTCACAAAATTCCCCAAGGGTTGTGCAGCTCAACTATCTCCTATACAGTCAAAACTAGGGTTTGAGTTCTGGTCAAGCAAATGAACTTTTCAAAGGCCCAATCAAGTCTCATATGCCTACAAATGTGGTCAAGCATCCTCATGTCAAGTTTCAAGGCATTCAGCTCAAAATTGCACAGTCAAAACCCTAAATTGCACTACAGTCAACTGTAGGGGCAAAATGGTCATTTGGCAGTCAAAAGTTCAAATTTTTGGTCAACATATCATTTTGAAGCCACAAACATCATCTGATCAATGCTTGATCATGATTCTCAAAATTTGGCTCAGAAATTATCAAAGATGCAAAAGTTGCTATATTTGGACAGCTGAAAAAGTCAACTGGAATTGACCAGGGCATAACTTTCACATGGATTGTCAGAAAAATTCCATCCAAAGCTCATTTTGAAGAGAAAGACATTTCCTACAATTCATCTTCATGTTCCAAGTCCAAGAAATGCTCTCACAAAAAGTTATCAATTTCAACATTATAGGTCATTTTCAAAAGTCAACAAAAAGGGACTTTAGGTCAAAGGCCATAACTTGAGATTGGTAAATCAAAATGACATGGGACCAAAGGCATTGGTTAGAGGACTCAAAGACCTTTCCAAAATGTCCAAGAACATGTGAAAAGCTTAAAAATTGACCAAGTTATGCCTTGTGGAAGTTGGGAAATTTTTAGGAATTTTGAAAAGTCAACATTGATGCAAAAGGCCTAAAAATGCAAATGGGCCCATTTTTCTTCCAAGTTTCTTCATGCCAAGCCTATGCACGACCATTAGGCCCAAAGGGAAGTATTTTCATATTTTTTAATTATTTATTTGAATTTATATTAATATTAATTCATTTAAATTATTTTAATACATGAAAAATATAAACCTAACATAAAAAAATCTTTTTATGCATGATTTGGCTTCTGTAATTCGTGCACATGTTAATAGGGAAAGATTTGGTGCTAATTGATCAGATTTGATACAAAATACATGAGAAAAAGATTGGAAAAGATCCTTGAAATCAAATATTCAAAAATCATCAAAGCAATGGATTTTGTCCAATTTTTCTTGACCTAATCACTCACTATATGATCAGGAAGGCAGACCTAATGCAAAGAGACTGCAAGCTGCGCCCCAAGAACCATTTGCACATTGAAATTTTTTCATAAAAACTCAAGAACTGAAAAGTGCCTTAGAGATCGTTTCAAGCCATAATACTGAGTCCATCATATTCCTGAAGCTTCAAGGATCACATACCAATCAAAACCATTCGTTCTAGCATCGAGAATTGGTAAAACGGGCACACCCTGTACCGAAAATATTTGATGTTCTTGCACATTGATTCATACATTTTCCATAACTTTTGAGACTTGATTTGCATTCCTGACATGATTTCAAAGCTAACCCATAACATTAATTTGATTATTATGCGTTGTGGGTGATTTTGCCATTGCTAAAATTTAGGGTTACAGGTTTCTTGAATTAGGGCTTTTGCGTAGAGGAAAAATTAGGGTTCATGAATACCATGGTTGGACTCAATACCTCAAGACGAAGAGGTTCATGGGGTCGCGATCAATTTATATATGCCATAGCGCTAGTCGCTATTTTCTGGTAGCTAGCCTAATGCTACGCTTCAAAAACCGTTGCCAATATGTTTAGTGTTTCAGGAAGACGAAGACGATGATGTCGTGTCACACGAGGACAGGCCAGTTTGAATTACGCGCGTTTTTAATTACCACGCGTTGGTTTTGCTTTTTATTATTTGTTTACCATAATATATCAATTGATTCACGCAGTTCAGCTGGCAGGCACCCCTCTTGGCAATATCCTAGACCTGGGTTCGAACCCCAGGTCTCATGCAATTTCCATATTATTTTTCTATATTAATTCCCATGTAGGCTCAGTGAAATATTCCACCATACGCTGCCAAGGATCAACGGCCATGTGTCCAAGGGAATCAGATCAAAGGCTTAGGTCTGAAGAATACGCTGCACTATGGTCAACGCGTTGGCACATGATCCAGAAAAGTCAATAAGATTCAAAATCAAATGGGCCTGATTTGCTAGGCCTATACCTCCTGAATTGGGGACTACCCCCCCCCCCTGGTTTGCCTTATTATTTTTTCTATTCTTTCTTTAATTTTTCTTTTTATTTCTTTTATTTGCTATTTATTTAGTTAATTATTTTTACAAAATATAAAAACATTCAAAAATCAGAAAAGACCAAAAATAATAAAGATTTATATTATAATTATTTTCATAAAAAATGCTTGTAATTATTTAGCTTTAATTTAGGTTTATTAAATATTTTTCATAATAAAAATCCAAGAATAGAATTTAGGTTTGATAACTTTTATTTTCTTTTTAATTTTCCCTTTTTTTCAGAATAATAATATTATTTATTTATTTTCATAAATTAAAAAATGTACATAAAAAATTTTAGGTTTAATTTAGATCTTAATTTAATTCTTTCATAGTAAATAAAAACATTAGAATTAGGGTTTGCCTTATAGTTTAATTTCAATTAACTCCTTTTTTCTTTTAATAAATAAAAAACATAAAAATCTAAAAAACATTTTCTTTTTTGAATTTTAATTCTAATTCCCTATTTAATTCTAATTAATTAACTCTTGTAATTTAATTTTTGTAAAAGGGTCCAACGCCCATTGTTTTGATTTAGTTGCGCATTTATTTTATGTCGTTCATTATAATTATGTAAATCTCCCAAAGCACTGTAATTTAAATTTCTCGCACTTTATTTTTCCGCTTTATTTATTTTTCGCTAAATCGGGTCCGGTTTAATTTTGGCGATGTGGACCCGCGCCATTTGTAATAGCCTTAGATTTATTTTCCCGCAAATATTAACTGTTAAATAAGCATGCAAGAATGAATGGCCCTAATTAAAATCAAGCGTAGATCACAATGAACTTGACAAAAGACAAATGCAAATGAAAACGACACACAATTCGCACACACCACCCCTAGGGTATGCCTCACTGTTGCCTTTCGAAAGGTGATCGTCGAGTAGAGGATGTCTTAGTAAGTCCTCATGATCCGGGAACCTGGCATGAGGGTAGCTTCTAAGGTGTCTTCCTATTGCTCTGGTGATCACCATGTCCCGAACCTCGAATTGACCCGAACACCTCCAACGGTGGTGCTACCTACCTCTCAATGGTGGGATGGCACTACTTTAAAGGACATCTATACAGACGAATTCCTTAGGGTAGGTAGGTTCTCAAGGATACTTGCTCTAATCTTAAAAACAAAACAAAACTCTTTTCACACTGACACATTTTCAAAAGCTTTCAAAACAAACTTTTCAAATACTCTGACGTACGAGTCGAACTGAAATTTTTCGAAGAAACTTTTTAAACCCACATTGAAAAGCAAGCAAACAATTTTGAAAACACAATGAGAAAGTATCTAAGAGCCCATGGATAACCATGGATAGAAAGGGTGCTAACACCTTCCCTTTCTATAACCTACCTCCCGAACCGAGAGCAATCTCTTTAAAGGAATTTTTCTGTGCTTTTGTCCTTTCCACTTGGAGAAAATAAAAGACGGTGGCGACTCTTGCTTCCGCGACATTTCGCGAACCAGCGTTAAACAGTCAGTTCCAGATCCACCGATCACAGAACTGGCGACTCTGCTGGGGACATCTTTATAAAGTGAGGTATACCTTAGGGCTAGCTTATAACTATGTTTTCAATTGTTTTCCTTGTGTGCTTTATTATTGTGGGTTGCTTGGGAGTTCTATAGATCCTAACCCGGATCTGGGGATACCTTTCTTAGAAAGTAGCAACAAGGCTGTGAGGGAACTGTGCGGGGTATACCGACATGGTTGAAACAGTCTGCTACGTTGATGTGGCACTTTGGTGTGTACCGGTAACCCTTGAGTTCAGTCAAGGAGAGTACGGGGCCTCCGCGTGGTGTCGTGAAGCATCAACAGACCTTAGGAACCTTAATTGAACTATCTTGGCCTCTTTAGGGTAGTGAGATAACTGACTTTGGTGCAGTCCGAGGTTGGTTGATACTCGATACTACGCTCAATTGAGGGTTGCTTTCCTGGAATATTTCGGTCGCCAGTTCAGTGGCTAAATCGAAACGATGAACAATGAAAGCAATCCTGTGATATTGGGAACCTTAGAACCCGGTTACTTTGATTAGGACAGGTATGAACCCACCAACTTCAAGAGGGTACTACCCAGACCCCATGCTGGCCTTAAACCTTAAGGGCTTGTCTTGTGTGCCTTGTGTGCCTTACATGTTTGTCTTTGTAAATAGCTGTGGTGTGTTTAATCATAGCATCATGACATCATCCAGCATCATATGCATTGACTAACCATTTCAGGGGTTCGGATTTTCATCTTTGTTCTTATTTTGTAGGACATGGAAACTGTTCGTAGAAAAACAATTCAGGTCAATCTTGTAAGGATCCCTCCTCAGCTTAAGGAGCTTATATCCAGGATTCCCGAGAACTCTTCATTCAGTGACAGGCATGGAAGCCTCATCAGCTTGGTCAACACCAACATTGAGGAAGATATGATAAAGGTCCTGTTCCAGTTCTTTGATCCTCTGCATCACTGCTTTACCTTCTTGGACTATCAGTTGGTACCTACATTGGAGGAGTTCTCCCGGCTCCTGAAGATCCCTATCCTTGATCAGCTACCATTCAGCGGTACAGAAAAGGAACCTAAGCTTGAAGAGATTGCTAAAGCCTTGCACCTACAGTCATCTGACCTCAAAGGACATTGGGAAATCAGAAGTGGTATCAAAGGGTTCTTAGCCAGGTTTCTATTTGAAAAAGCCCATGAATGTTGGAACTCCCTTGACTTGCAAGCTTTTGAAGAGGTTGTGGCCCTCCTTGTTTATGGTTTGGTGTTGTTCCCTAACCCAGATCAGCTCATTGATATCAGTGCCGTTCAGATTTTTATGTCCAGGAATCCTATACCTACCTTGCTGGGGGACATCCTTCACTCATGTTACACTCGAACCATGAGAAAAAGAGGTGTCCTTATGTGTTGCACTCCTCTCCTGGGAAGGTGGTTTATTTCGCACCTTCCGCAATCAGTCTTGAAGAATGAGCGGGGTCTGAGATGGTCACAACGGTTGATGACTCTTACACATGCTGATATACATTGGTGTCCTAGATCCAGGGGGGATGTCACTATCATTGATCGTTGCGGAGAGTACCCTAATGTTCCTTTACTTGGAATCAGAGGAGGTATTACTTATAGCCCATGCCTGGCTTGGAGACAGTTTGGTTACGCTCGGAGGGATGGTCCTCATGACATGTTAATTCCTGACATAGTTTTTGACTTCGACAACGATACTCAAGGACTTCGCCAGAGATTTATCAGAGCCTGGAGGATGCCCAGTAGGATAGACAGCAAGACACTGGGGCACAGGAACTCCATCCCTTTGGAGCCTTATCTCAAGTGGGTACGCGCCCGCTCCCAGAAGCTAGTGATGCCTTATCCTCACATGCTTCCAGTAATCAAAGAGCCTGTCTTGGAAGGGGAAGTGTCTCATGTTATTCAGCACCCTGATATGCCCACATCCTGGGAAGAGATGCAGAAGAGCTGGATCCAGCTTAAGGAGGAAAGGAATTCTCTGGAGACTAGTCTGCATGCCAGTGAAAAGAAGGTCTTGGAGCTCACCCGTCTGTTGCATGAAGAGAGGAATCTCAACACCTACATAGCTCCGAAAAGGATGCGCAGTGTATTTTGGGATTGACTTGATTGTTGTATTTTTGCCCATGAGGCCTTGATGTATTAAACAATGATTTCTTTAATGATAACGTGTGTTCTTTTCTTGTCTATAACAAATTTGAACTTTCGAACCCTTGAATGCATTGCATACGCATTTCATACATCATGTGCATAGCAGGTTTTTCCCTTTTCAGGTTGCTTACAGTTCTTCGCTGTTTATTTCAGCATCATGAATCCCGGATCTGAATCAACAGAGACATCAATCAAGGCTCTCCAGGCGCAGAATGCGCAGTTCCAAGAACTAATCAAGGGGCTGACTAAAGGCCAAGAAGAACTGAAGGCTATGCTCCTGAAGAAGGAGAAGAAGAAGAAGAGAAGAACTGTTCTGTTCAACTCGGGCCGAAGGTTCGGCAATACTCTGCAACATGAAGAGGCTGGTTCTTCTGTTGGCAAGAGTCCTTCTCAGGCAGAAGTAAAGGTTCCCAGTCCGGTCGTCTCCGACAACGAGACAGATTTTGATGAAGAGCAGTACCCTCCTTCAGATGACAGGTACAAACAACTGGAGGACAGGTTGAAGGCTATGGAGGTGCAACAGGCACCTGGGCTGGATTTCGGAGATCTGGGTTTGTCGACTGGTGTGATTATCCCGCATAAATTCAAAGCACCATCCTTCTCGAAGTATGACGGGGCATCTTGTCCCAAGCTGCACTTAAGGTCCTATGTTCGGAAAATTCAGCCGTACTCTGCGGACAAGAATCTATGGATCCACTTCTTCCAGGAGAGTCTTTCAGGGACTCATCTCGAATGGTTCTATCAGCTGGATGGGACCAAAGTTCGTAACTGGGAGGAGCTGGCTACTGCTTTCTACAAGCAGTATCAGTACAATGCCGACCTTGCCCCCACACGTACCCAACTCCAGGGTATGGCGTTAGGTGCAAGCGAAGGTTTTAAGGAGTACGCTCAGAAGTGGAGAGACCTGGCTGGCAGGGTGCAGCCACCATTGACTGATCGGGAGTTGGTTGACATGTTCTTGGGGACCCTATCTGGGCCATTCTTCAACCACCTCATTGGGAATTCTTCTGCTGGTTTCACTGATCTAATCTTGACTGGAGAGAGAATTGAAGCTGGGCTGAAATCTGGGAAGATTGCGAAGGGGGCATCATCCTCTAGTTCGGACAAGAAACCCTTCAAGAAGGAGTCTAGCGCCGTGTATGGTTCTAGGAGATCAGAGAGAAATGAACACCGCCAATCTGTCAGTGCGGTCATGATTGCTAAGCCTGCTGCCGCTCCCCGGACGAACAATACTCAGAAGGTGGAAAGACCCCGGAGAGAATTCTCCCGTTTAAACATGACCCTGTCGCAGATCCTGCCACAGTTGCTCGCAACCAATTTGGTGACTGTCAGAGAGGCTCCAAAGTTCCCAAATACTGCATCTCCCAAGTACAACCCGAATGCTCGTTGTGCTTACCATTCAGAAAGCCCGGGGCACTCTACTGATGACTGTTGGGCACTAAAGAACAAGCTGCAGGACCTCATTGACGCTAAGGAGGTACAATTTGAGGCATCTGACAAGCCTAATGTGGTGACAGCTCCCCTGCCTGCTCATGGAGTTAATGCTATTGGGGATGAAGAGGAAGTTGATGAAGCTGAGTTTGATAGCTGGATCTACCCGGCAACTGACGGTGGACTCAACAATTGGAGCGCGAAGGACAATCTCCCTGTTTCTTTTGTTGCTAAGTAATAAATTCCTATGTTTTATATTTTGTAATAAACAATGATAAACTCTATGGCCCGGTGTCTTACCCGAGGCACCGTGGTTCTATTTGTGAGGGCATACAAACTGTCATTTCATACATCATGAATGAAAATCTTGGACGTACTTTTCGCATTGCAAATATTGTGTTCCTTTTCTGTCTTTCTTTTCCTTTACATAATTTTCAAAAACAGCTGTATTTACACACACACTCACTCATACAGGTTCCAATCCACTCTGGATCTCACTGATAACAGCTCTGCTAATGCCAATTATGACTTCGAAAATCCGATCAACTTAGCCGAAGACGAAGGTGAAGATGATTGCGAAGTGCCTGGCGAGCTTGCTAGATTGTTACTTCAGGAAGAGCGGGCAATTCAACCTCATGAAGAGCCGGCGGAAACTATAAACCTAGGTACTGAAGCAGACAGGAGAGAGGTAAAGATTGGTGCTAACCTAGAGCTCAGCGTGAAGCAACGGTTAACCAAGATGTTACATGACTATATGGAGATCTTTGCCTGGTCCTACGAAGACATGCCCGGGTTGGATACCGATATTGTTGTTCATCACTTGCCGACTAGGGAAGACTGCCCTCCAGTTAAACAAAAGGTTCGTCGGATGCGTCCAGAGATGTCCGAGAAGATTAAAGCCGAGGTCATGAAACAGTTTGATGCCGGGTTCCTTGCAGTGACTTCTTACCCTCAGTGGGTTGCTAACGTGGTGCCGGTACCTAAAAAGGATGGTAAGGTCAGAATGTGTGTCGACTACAGGGACCTGAACAGGGCCAGCCCCAAGGATGACTTCCCCTTGCCTCACATTGATGTCCTTGTTGATAATACAGCTCAGCACAAAGTGTTCTCTTTCATGGATGGCTTTTCAGGTTACAATCAGATCAAGATGGCACCTGAAGACATGGAAAAGACTACATTTGTTACTCAGTGGGGCACCTTCTGTTACAAGGTCATGCCGTTCGGATTAAAAAATGCTGGGGCAACCTACCAACGTGCCATGGTTGCCTTATTTCATGACATGATCCATCACGAGATCGAAGTGTATGTGGACGACATGATCGCTAGGTCCCAGACTGAGGAAGAGCATCTAGATCATCTACAGAAGTTGTTCGACCGGTTGAAACTGTACAAGCTGAGATTGAACCCGAACAAGTGCACCTTCGGGGTAAGATCTGGGAAGTTGCTAGGCTTCGTGGTCAGTGATAAAGGTATTCAAGTGGACCCTGCTAAGGTCAAAGCTATTCAAGAGATGCCAGTTCCTAAGACAGAGAAGGAAGTCAGAGGCTTTTTAGGACGCCTGAATTACATCGCTCGATTCATCTCTCATCTGACTGCTACCTGTGAGCCAATCTTCAAGCTGCTGAAGAAAGATCAGGTAGTACGTTGGAACGATGAATGTCAGGCTGCCTTCGACAAAATCAAAGAGTATCTCCAAGAACCACCTATCCTTATGCCACCGGTTGAAGGGAGACCTCTGATACTATACCTGACAGTGTTAGACAATTCAATGGGGTGTGTACTGGGGCAGCATGACGAGTCTGGCCGAAAAGAGCATGCCATTTATTACCTTAGCAAAAAGTTTACCGACTGTGAGACCCGATACTCACTGCTTGAGAAAACTTGCTGCGCTTTGGTATGGGCTGCTCGCCGGCTAAGACAGTATATGCTGACTCACACTACCTTGTTGATCTCAAAGATGGATCCGATAAAATACATATTCGAAAAGCCTGCTCTGTCTGGGAGAATTGCAAGATGGCAAATGATCTTGACGGAATACGACATTCAGTATACAACCCAGAAAGCCATCAAGGGGAGTGTATTGGCCGACCACTTAGCTCATCAAGCTGTAGATGACTACCAATCAATGAACTTCGAGTTTCCGGATGAAAGCATCATGATAGTAACAGATTGTGAAGTACCTGGACCGGATGAAGGACCTGAGCCAGGATCCCGATGGTCTATGCACTTTGACGGAGCCTCTAATGCTTTGGGAAATGGTATCGGCGCCATCATCATATCTCCACTAGGTACTCATACTCCACTCACTGCTCGGCTGTGTTTCAACTGTACCAACAACATGGCGGAGTATGAGGCGTGTATCATGGGTCTTCAAGCTGCGATCGACCTAAGGATCAAATTTCTAAGCGTCTTCGGAGATTCCGCTCTTGTGATCAATCAGATCAAAGGAGAGTGGGATACGAAACATCCAAACCTGATTCCTTACAGAGAATGTGTGTTGACCCTTATTCCCCACTTTACAGAGATAACCTTTGAACACTTTCCAAGAGAAGAGAATCAGTTAGCGGACGCGTTGGCTACAATGTCTTCAATGTTCAAGGTCAAATGGGATAATGAAGCTCCCCGAATCATCATCTGGAAACTGGACGAACCGGCATACTGTTGTAATCTCGAAACTGAATTGGTAACTGAGAAGCCTTGGTACCACGAAGTGAAGAGATATCTGGAAGCTCAGGAATACCCTGAAGGTGCATCCATCAATGATAAAAAATTCCTGAGGAGGTTCGCAGCCAAGTTCTTCCTAAGCAACGGCATTTTGTACAAGCGAAACCATGATTCAACCTTACTGCGCTGTGTGGATAAGACTGAAGCGGAAAGAATCATGGAAGAGCTACATGAAGGGACCTTTGGTACGCATTCCAGTGGGCACACTATGGCTAAGAAAATCCTACGGGCAGGATACTACTGGTCCACAATGGAAGCTGATTGCTACCAACATTCTAGGACATGCCACAAGTGCCAGATCTATGCAGATAAGGTGCATGTTCCTCCGGTTCCCCTGAATGTTCTGACTGCGCCTTGGCCGTTTGCAATGTGGGGCATAGACATGATCGGCGAGATTAAACCTACGGCATCCAATGGACATCGCTTCATCCTAGTGGCGATTGATTATTTTACGAAGTGGGTTGAGGCAGCATCCTATGCTACGGTAACCAAGACTGTTGTGGCACGGTTCATTCGGCATAACCTAATCTGTCGATACGGCGTCCCTGAACGGATTATTACAGACAACGGTACCAATCTGAACAACAAGATGATCGCTGAGCTCTGCGAACAGTTCAAGATACAGCACCACAATTCTTCTCCTTACAGACCGAAGATGAATGGGGCTGTAGAAGCAGCGAATAAAAACATTAAGAAGATCGTTCAAAAGATGACAGTGACTTACAAAGATTGGCACGAGATGTTACCGTTCGCTTTGCATGGGTACCGTACCTCAGCCAGGACGTCAACCGGGGCAACTCCCTTCTCTCTGGTTTATGGCATGGAGGCAGTCTTGCCGATTGAAGTGCAAATTCCCTCTCTCCGGATAATGAAGGATGCAAATCTGAATGAAGATGATTGGATCCAGACACGACTTGACCAACTCAACCTCATTGACGAGAAGAGACTTGCTGCTATCTGTCATGGTCAGACGTATCAGAAACGGATGATCAGGGCATTTAACAAAAAGGTCAGACCACAGGAATATCAAGTTGGGGATCTGGTTATCAAGAGAATCATCCTTCCTCAGAGTGATCCAAGGGGCAAATGGACTCCCACATACGAAGGGCCATTTGTGGTTAAGCATGTGTTCTCAGGAGGAGCAATGATATTAACCAACATGGATGGTGACGACCTTCCTCACCCCGCCAATACAGACATAGTTAAAAAATACTACGCATGAAAAAAGACCCGCTAGGCTGACATGCCTAGGCAAAAATTAGGGCTTCCCGTCGAACCAAAAGGGTTCGGGCAAAATGAAGGGATGAAAATGAAAAAATCTGTACACCCGGCAAGTCGAAAACCTGAAAAGGCGGCTTGGGCAAAAATGGGTATCCCGGTGGACTGAAAACCCGAAAGGGCGGTCCAGGCAAAAATTAGGGATAAAGCGTAAAACTATGTCTCATTGATCACTTTGCATCCAGAATCCGGTATCTACATCAAACGGCATCGATCAGTCAGCTTCACCTTCAACCAAGGTCATCAAGTGATGAGACGCTCAGAGTTATAAAGGCAATAGCAGAGTTGAAACCCAGTGGGATCATTCATATTTCACACCGCTGTTTATTTTCTTTTGTACAAAACTTGTATAAACTCTTTTGATCGGTGGCGTACCTCTTACTAGGACGTCAGCCTCTTGTACACAAAACGCCTATTCACAGGCCATCCAAAAATCAATAAAAATATATTTTCAGTTAAACGTGCCCAATGTTTTTCCTTTTTCTGCTTTGTTTTGCGAAGAACGTCCAAGGTTCAATTTGTGATATATGCATTGACAGTGATTTGCTAACTCATAAATATTTACATACGAAACAAAGGAATTAATTGCAGGTGACACTAGAAACAGGGGCAATAAAAGAGTTGTCTGAGCAGTCTAATTGTTCTATCCTCCAAGGTACCAAGGTAGTTTCAGCTAAAGAACATGATAGTGTATCTTAATTCCCCAGAGAATGGTTCAGCAAAACAGTACATTCTTCTCCAAGCAGAATTATCAAATATCAAGGAAATTGAGTACCCTCCAGTAGATCTCAATACCTCCCCAGCAGCATATATTCTTAACAAGTATCCCCGGCAGTCTTAGGCCTAAAGATTGTTCCCCGGCGGTATATCAACATTCAGTGGAGTCGCTTCCCCGACGCAGTTCCAAAACTTCCCCAGAAGAGAGTCCAATCCAAGTTCCCCAGGAAAATTGAATTCATATCCCCAAACAGTAAGCTTATCCCCAGTAAATTCTGGAAGCTTATCCTTCGCAGAGCACGAATGCGTCGTCCGGCTTGATTTAAAGAGTTATTTCCTTAACAGGATATAACTGGGTTATCCTCAGCCAAAAGCCACGGAAAGGTCGTCGTCAACGTAGTTCTTTCCTATCCCCAGCGAGGTCCATTAATACTTCCAACAACAAGGGTATCCTCAGCAAACTACTATCAACAATCAGCAAAGCATCTCTATCCCCACAGAGTATTGCTTCCCAGCATGGTCATCAGAGTATCTTTTCTCCCCATAGAAGCTTCATTTGCCAAGTTTATTCCTCAACGGAGTTATCCTCTCCTACCGGTATTCTTGCAATCATCATCCCCAGCGGAAGCAATATCTATTCTTCAACGTCAGCCCAGGATACGACTTCCCGGCACCCGTCAAGGATTCACTTTCCTAGACAAAAACATACATAAAACATCACATACATCATTATAGCATGCATAACGCATTGCATCATACAAGTCTCATCTATATCGAGAACATCATTGCTTGACCCATATCATGCATTGCATATGACTGACCTTTACCTTTCAGGAAAGATGCAGTTAAAATTCTCAATCACGTCTCAAGACTTTGACCGGTTCAGTTAAATCGACCCTAAGATTTTCCTGATGCTTATCCAGTCAAAGGCCTTCTCTGGTTCAGTCAGATCGACCCTAAGATCTCCCTGATGCTTATCCAGTTGAAGATGTTTCAAGACCTAGACCGGTTCAGTTAAATCGACCCTAAGATTTTCCTGATGCTTATCCAGTCAAAGGCCTTCTCTTGGTTCAGTCAGATCGACCCTAAGATCTCCCTGATACTTATCCAGTTGAAGATGTTTCAAAACCTAGACCGGTTCAGTTAAATCGACCCTAAGATTTTCCTGATGCTTATCCAGTCAAAGGCCTTCTCTTGGTTCAGTCAGATCGACCCTAAGATCTCCCTGATGCTTATCCAGTTGAAGATAGTTCAAGACCTAGACCGGTTCAGTTAAATCAACCCTAAGATTTTCCTGATGCTTACCCAGTCAAAGGCCTCCTCTGGTTCAGTCAGATCGACCCTAAGATCTCCCTGATGCTTATCCAGTAGAAGACACCCAAGATTTTTCTCAACGAGCATTGTTGAAGTTAAAGTCACCCAAGGTTCTCTTACCGTTCATGCTAAGGTAGTAACCATCCCTGGTTCATTCATCGCCATTTGAAGCTCCAGATCCAGCTCCTGTAATCAGTCAGGACACATCTATACCAAGCATCTGAAAACCAGCTCCTGCAACGTGTCAGGTACTCATTTGTTCTTTTGCAGGTACGCAAGTTCTCGCTAAGGAATCCCCTACGCGATCAACATCCAGATGGCATCTATAAGCCCATCACCCTATCCAGCGACCTCTAAATGGCATCTATAAGCCCATTCCACCACCACTGCCACTATGTGAGCGCAAATTTCTGGGCACTTTAGTGTTCAATCATCTTCTACCCTCGGATTACGAAAGGCACGTCAGCCAATCTGCATCCTCAGGTCTAAGAAGATTGAACAGGGGCAACTGTTGCACCCCAAAATTTGCCCTCCCATATTCTCCAAGATTTGTCAAGTCAAAGTCACAAAATTCCCCAAGGGTTGTGCAGCTCAACTATCTCCTATACAGTCAAAACTAGGGTTTGAGTTCTGGTCAAGCAAATGAACTTTTCAAAGGCCCAATCAAGTCTCATATGCCTACAAATGTGGTCAAGCATCCTCATGTCAAGTTTCAAGGCATTCAGCTCAAAATTGCACAGTCAAAACCCTAAATTGCACTACAGTCAACTGTAGGGGCAAAATGGTCATTTGGCAGTCAAAAGTTCAAATTTTTGGTCAACATATCATTTTGAAGCCACAAACATCATCTGATCAATGCTTGATCATGATTCTCAAAATTTGGCTCAGAAATTATCAAAGATGCAAAAGTTGCTATATTTGGACAGCTGAAAAAGTCAACTGGAATTGACCAGGGCATAACTTTCACATGGATTGTCAGAAAAATTCCATCCAAAGCTCATTTTGAAGAGAAAGACATTTCCTACAATTCATCTTCATGTTCCAAGTCCAAGAAATGCTCTCACAAAAAGTTATCAATTTCAACATTATAGGTCATTTTCAAAAGTCAACAAAAAGGGACTTTAGGTCAAAGGCCATAACTTGAGATTGGTAAATCAAAATGACATGGGACTAAAGGCATTGGTTAGAGGACTCAAAGACCTTTCCAAAATGTCCAAGAACATGTGAAAAGCTTAAAAATTGACCAAGTTATGCCTTGTGGAAGTTGGGAAATTTTTAGGAATTTTGAAAAGTCAACATTGATGCAAAAGGCCTAAAAATGCAAATGGGCCCATTTTTCTTCCAAGTTTCTTCATGCCAAGCCTATGCACGACCATTAGGCCCAAAGGGAAGTATTTTCATATTTTTTAATTATTTATTTGAATTTATATTAATATTAATTCATTTAAATTATTTTAATACATGAAAAATATAAACCTAACATAAAAAAATCTTTTTATGCATGATTTGGCTTCTGTAATTCGTGCACATGTTAATAGGGAAAGATTTGGTGCTAATTGATCAGATTTGATACAAAATACATGAGAAAAAGATTGGAAAAGATCCTTGAAATCAAATATTCAAAAATCATCAAAGCAATGGATTTTGTCCAATTTTTCTTGACCTAATCACTCACTATATGATCAGGAAGGCAGACCTAATGCAAAGAGACTGCAAGCTGCGCCCCAAGAACCATTTGCACATTGAAATTTTTTCATAAAAACTCAAGAACTGAAAAGTGCCTTAGAGATCGTTTCAAGCCATAATACTGAGTCCATCATATTCCTGAAGCTTCAAGGATCACATACCAATCAAAACCATTCGTTCTAGCATCGAGAATTGGTAAAACGGGCACACCCTGTACCGAAAATATTTGATGTTCTTGCACATTGATTCATACATTTTCCATAACTTTTGAGACTTGATTTGCATTCCTGACATGATTTCAAAGCTAACCCATAACATTAATTTGATTATTATGCGTTGTGGGCGATTTTGCCATTGCTAAAATTTAGGGTTACAGGTTTCTTGAATTAGGGCTTTTGCGTAGAGGAAAAATTAGGGTTCATGAATACCATGGTTGGACTCAATACCTCAAGACGAAGAGGTTCATGGGGTCGCGATCAATTTATATATGCCATAGCGCTAGTCGCTATTTTCTGGTAGCTAGCCTAATGCTACGCTTCAAAAACCGTTGCCAATATGTTTAGTGTTTCAGGAAGACGAAGACGATGATGTCGTGTCACACGAGGACAGGCCAGTTTGAATTACGCGCGTTTTTAATTACCACGCGTTGGTTTTGCTTTTTATTATTTGTTTACCATAATATATCAATTGATTCACGCAGTTCAGCTGGCAGGCACCCCTCTTGGCAATATCCTAGACCTGGGTTCGAACCCCAGGTCTCATGCAATTTCCATATTATTTTTCTATATTAATTCCCATGTAGGCTCAGTGAAATATTCCACCATACGCTGCCAAGGATCAACGGCCATGTGTCCAAGGGAATCAGATCAAAGGCTTAGGTCTGAAGAATACGCTGCACTATGGTCAACGCGTTGGCACATGATCCAGAAAAGTCAATAAGATTCAAAATCAAATGGGCCTGATTTGCTAGGCCTATACCTCCTGAATTGGGGACTACCCCCCCCCCCCCCCCCCCCTGGTTTGCCTTATTATTTTTTCTATTCTTTCTTTAATTTTTCTTTTTATTTCTTTTATTTGCTATTTATTTAGTTAATTATTTTTACAAAATATAAAAACATTCAAAAATCAGAAAAGACCAAAAATAATAAAGATTTATATTATAATTATTTTCATAAAAAATGCTTGTAATTATTTAGCTTTAATTTAGGTTTATTAAATATTTTTCATAATAAAAATCCAAGAATAGAATTTAGGTTTGATAACTTTTATTTTCTTTTTAATTTTCCCTTTTTTTCAGAATAATAATATTATTTATTTATTTTCATAAATTAAAAAATGTACATAAAAAATTTTAGGTTTAATTTAGATCTTAATTTAATTCTTTCATAGTAAATAAAAACATTAGAATTAGGGTTTGCCTTATAGTTTAATTTCAATTAACTCCTTTTTTCTTTTAATAAATAAAAAACATAAAAATCTAAAAAACATTTTCTTTTTTGAATTTTAATTCTAATTCCCTATTTAATTCTAATTAATTAACTCTTGTAATTTAATTTTTGTAAAAGGGTCCAACGCCCATTGTTTTGATTTAGTTGCGCATTTATTTTATGTCGTTCATTATAATTATGTAAATCTCCCAAAGCACTGTAATTTAAATTTCTCGCACTTTATTTTTCCGCTTTATTTATTTTTCGCTAAATCGGGTCCGGTTTAATTTTGGCGATGTGGACCCGCGCCATTTGTAATAGCCTTAGATTTATTTTCCCGCAAATATTAACTGTTAAATAAGCATGCAAGAATGAATGTCCCTAATTAAAATCAAGCGTAGATCACAATGAACTTGACAAAAGACAAATGCAAATGAAAACGACACACAATTCGCACACACCACCCCTAGGGTACGCCTCACTGTTGCCTTTCGAAAGGTGATCGTCGAGTAGAGGATGTCTTAGTAAGTCCTCATGATCCGGGAACCTGGCATGAGGGTAGCTTCTAAGGTGTCTTCCTATTGCTCTGGTGATCACCATGTCCCGAACCTCGAATTGACCCGAACACCTCCAACGGTGGTGCTACCTACCTCTCAATGGTGGGATGGCACTACTTTAAAGGACATCTATACAGACGAATTCCTTAGGGTAGGTAGGTTCTCAAGGATACTTGCTCTAATCTTAAAAACAAAACAAAACTCTTTTCACACTGACACATTTTCAAAAGCTTTCAAAACAAACTTTTCAAATACTCTGACGTACGAGTCGAACTGAAATTTTTCGAAGAAACTTTTTAAACCCACATTGAAAAGCAAGCAAACAATTTTGAAAACACAATGAGCAAGTATCTAAGAGCCCATGGATAACCATGGATAGAAAGGGTGCTAACACCTTCCCTTTCTATAACCTACCTCCCGAACCGAGAGCAATCTCTTTAAAGGAATTTTTCTGTGCTTTTGTCCTTTCCACTTGGAGAAAATAAAAGACGGTGGCGACTCTTGCTTCCGCGACATTTCGCGAACCAGCGTTAAACAGTCAGTTCCAGATCCACCGATCACAGTATACAAATATGTTTGATCTTTTGAAAATGTTTTCAAGTTTGTAAGATGTTTGAAAGTGTAAGTGTTTGTTTTGAAAATAGCAAGGATATTTTGTTTTAAAATTGAGCAAGTAATTAGGAACATTCTACTTACTCAAAAGTCTTTCTTGTTCATTTTTCTTTTCCTTTAACATTGTTATCTTACCATTAATTTGATAAGTAACCCTATCTTTGGATGTAAACGGGACATACGTGGGTCATCATATTGAAGGGGTAAGAAAACACTTAGAAGGGGGGTTGAATAAGTGACTCTTTTTCTTTTCAAAACAAAGCTCAACAATAATGGAATGACAAGGTTATTTTTATCCTGGTTCGTTTGAACTCAAACTACTCCAGTCCACCCGTCAAGGTGATTTCGCCTTTCTCAACAAGGACTTAATCCACTATAATCAACTGATTACAAAAACACAATAACTGTTGTGACTAACAATGCACAAGTAATCTTACAAGAGACTAACACCACTAAGACTTAAATCTAGTCCTAGTCTGCTTGAGAAATATGACCAAACTTGGTCTCTCAAGGAACAATTACAAGAGTTTAAGATTTACAGATAGTGAAATAAAATTTGCTTCTAATCAAGCTATATCACAACTGTGATTTTTCACTTAGAATAAATTGCACAAAGTGTATGAACAAAGAGTTTTTGAGCCCAGAATTTTTTTACGTAGTTTCTTGCTTCTTTTTGAAATATGATTGGTTAGTTGGCTTGCAATAAATGTCCTTCTATTTATAGTACGAACAAAATGACCGTTGCTGCCTTCAGAAAAGTGGAGAGCATTAAATGCTTGCGTGTTTCCTTGCACTATTCCATTTTCCAAGAAACTAGCTTTAGACACTTGAGTGCTTGCAGCCGTCTTTGCATTAATGAGCAAACGACAACTTGTAAGAACATGTTTCCTACGCTTGACAAGACAAGTCGGCTTTAACGTTTATTTCAGAACATGCTTCAACGTCTTGATTTCAGAGCATGCTTTACTTCATCTTCTAAGCAGTGCTTTGCTTGCTAAGAACTTGATCAGCGCTTGCTTTCAAGTAATCTTCTGAGCAAGGAAACCTGCTAAATGTTAGAAGATATATTTAAATAAATTGTCTTACCAGAGTCAGCAGATGCGCTTAGAACAAAAAGGTTCTTTCATTAAAGAACTTCTTCATAATTTTTAGCTTAGCACTTCAGAATGCTTCTTGTCAGAACATTATCTGAAACATTCAAATACGTTCATCAGAGTATAAATTATCTAAAATATAATTTATTGTTATCATCAAAACTCTGAGATAGATCAGAACTAATCTTGTTCTAACAATCTCCCCTTTTTTATGATGACAAAAAGTTATTCAGATATAGAGATAAAATATGATAAGAGATAAGAATCTCCCCCTGAAATGAATATTTCTATATATAAAATTTCCTGAGATTATTTATCAGAGCAATAAAAAATCTTCTTGGATTTCTTCAGAACTTCTTTATGAAGATAATGTTCAGCTGGAATACTCTTTCAGAGTTAAAGTGATACCTGCAAAAAAAATTCTTTTGCACAAGAAGAAATTTTGTATTTTGTTAGAATGTCTGAGACTTAGTCCCATAACTGTTAAACAGTGATTAGTTCAAAAATACTCATTTTCTCCCCCTTTTTGGCATAATCAAAAAGTGTAAAAAAAATAGTTAAAGAGCTGAAAAGTTTTCATAAAATAGAAAAAATATCCAGAAGTACAAAACAACAAACAGAAGACAAGAAACAGAAATACACTAGGATTTCTTAGTAACAAGAGTCATCAGAAGATTCTTGATCTCAGAGGCAGATTCTTCTTGTTTCACCATCCAGTTCTTGATTTCTTGATTTGTTTGGTCTTGCTTATCCAAGAGTTCATGTATGACTTTATTCTCCCTCTTGAGCTCATTCAAAGTGTCCATGATAAGTGAGGTAGGAGTAGAGGATGACGAAGCTTCAGCAGAAACAGGCTTAGAAGCAGCAATCGTTGAGTTAGAATGCACGAAGGCTGAAAGCAGAGTTCCCAGATCCATTGCAAGAGTTGGCACAGGTTCAGGTTCAGCCTTAGCAGAAGGTTGATTCAATAGAACAATATCCAGAGGGTTTGAATCTTCATAGGATTCTTCAGATTCATCTTCTGATATGTCCATTGTATCAGCTGGTGTATCAGCAATCATTAACGAAGACTTCTTATTCCAAATGTCAGCAGCTTCTGTCTTGAAAGCATACAGATGTTTGGAAAAGTTGTCCAGCACCTGAAAGTGGCATAAGTCATGTAGCTTCAGTGACTCAGCATTAAAAGTTCTTCTGAAGGTTTCCCATAGAAGATCCGTTGCAGTTGGGTTCACGCTTCTGGAGTAATCTTCTTTCAGCAGATTTAACCATGCTTGAACATCTGTTAAAAATTTTTGAAACAATGTATTCACATCTGGATGAACAGGTTTTGGGACAACCTTCTTGAAAGTTTTGTTTTTCAAGAATTATAGAGATTCATAATCCACTACAGTTCTTAAAAAGCTAGCAGGTTCGGGATTTTTGGTTGGTTCATGAGTGGTTGAATGATCAGGTTGGTCAACAAAGTTAGATGGTGCTGATTGTTCATGAGGTTCGGATGATTCAACAGTTTCAGGTGGTTCAAAACATTATTGTTCTGGAATATGAGGGGGTGAGTGTATAGGTGAGTTTGGTGTTGGATGTTGTGGTGAAGTGGGTGGAGTGACATCGGGTGAAATTATTATTGTAGGAGTGGGAATGGGGTTCTGAGGCTGTGGTCGATTCATAGCAAAAATGTTTTCAGATGGTAAGTTGAAAAGAGGCTTTATAGTGGCCAGAGGTTCACTTATCCCTGGAATTCTCCAAGAGCCAGCATCATACCATCCAGTGGGTCTGGGTGATAGAGGTCTGGGAGGAGGTCTTGAAAAACGTTCAGCAGGAATGGGTTGAAAAACAGATGGTTCAGGGGGTTCTGAGTGTGAGGGTTCTGATTGAGAAGGTTCTGATTGAGTGTCAGAGTGTTCATCAGAGTCAAAGTCACTCAAATCTGATAAAACTTGATTTTTCTGAGGGTTGTCAGCAAGAGAGTCAGATGGTAAGGTCAGGTCAATATCAACATCTATATCTCCTAAGGTTTGGGAGGGTTCAGCAGATGTAGATACATTGACAGAATCATAAACAGTGATAATTTCAGCAGGTTTACCTGTCTTCTTTTTCTTCTTCTGAGGAGTGGCAGAAGGTCCTTCAACAGCTTTCCTCTTCAAAGATTCCTGGAGAACAACATCTGGAGCAGCTTGATTTCTTCCTTGGAGCCAAGCTGGATCAATAGGTGTTCCAGTCTCTTTTCAGATTTCAATGTAGTGTAGGATGATATGTGGATGATCTCCTGAGTTAAACAGAGGGAAATCAACAATAGGTATCCTTCTCCTTTTCACAACAGCTGACACATATGGAGTTGGTTCCACCAGCAGCTTGTCAATTATTTTCCTTTTCAGTAAGTTCTTCCCAGTCATAGTCTTACCACAAGTAGGTTCTAGCTCCCCCAGAAGATTGTCTTAATCTAGGTGAGCAATCAGACCATTCTCAGTCAGAATGTCTGATATTAATCTACCCATAGGAATCCAATTCCTTTTGGATTTGGGGTTTTTCATCCTTTCAGCTTCCCTAGTCTCTTTTACATGGTTCCAGAGATGTTCAAACAGCAAATAAGGCAAATCAATTTTTACATTTGTTCCAAGGCAGAACAATAAGTATTGTTGATCAACCTTAATGTAATCTGGAGAGCTGGTGTCCTTCCTATGGTGAACACATCCATGGATAATCCTTGCCCAAATCTTGTATTTATCTTTCAAGTCCCTGACTTTTGAAGATCCATGGCCATTTGAGAAAATCTCTGAGTAGACCCTTGACATTTTTATTCTTCCACTTGGCATACTTGTAACTCCAAGTCCTTTAAAATCTAGCAACTTTCTGATTTGGTTTTCTGTAATGGATATTTCCTTGCCCATTACGAAAGAAAGGATAACCTTAGGGGTTGCAATAGCATGTATCCAGAATTCCTTCACCAGATTTGGAAACACTGGACCAATAAGACAATCAAAAAAGTTCTCCCAACCTTGAAACTTAACAGCAGGGAACAAGTCAAAACCATTTTCTCTTAGATTCTCAAAATCTACCATTAACTCACTTAAAACTTCCAAACTGTCTACAGGAATGAGAGTTGTTCTTTCAGGCACTATGTATTGCTTAGAGTGGGTAGAATAAGAAGAAGCCATTTAAGTTCTTAGAGATGAGATATTGAAGAAAAGGGTTTTAGAGAAAAAGTACATAAACGATTGAGTTTGAAAGAGACTGTAAAGAATGAAAAAGGGTTTTTCAAAAAGTATTTATATGCAACAGTTTCAGAAATAGGTTTAGAAATAAAATTTTAAAAAAATTAAAGAATTTAAAACGAATTTTAAACAAATCTAAAACGAATCTCATCATTACGTGCATATAATGATTTTGCTAAAAATTAGGAAAACGTGAGATTATGACTAATCATTAACAGTTACCTAGAATGTCATCAGTAGCTTTTGCACGCGTGACCTTTCAGAAACACACCACGTGTTCATCTCCTGAAGGATGCATGTAACAGCTGTTTGTTCTAATGAATTTCTTAACTATACTTAGAAATGAAGCGTTAGAACATTTCAGAACTTTTCATATAGCTTCTGAAGCAACTTCTCTTCTAACTTCTGAAGAGTTGTTAATCAGAGCATTCATTTCAGAATATTCTGAAGTCAAACACAGAAGATAAATATTATTTTATTCAGGACATAATTCCATACAAATATTTTTCAAAATGAAATTAAATTTATCTTCTGAAAGGGGTTTGGTAAAAATGTCAGCCCATTGATGGTCTGTTTTTACAAATATTAAGTTTAAAATTCCCTTTATGAATGTAGTCCCTTATGAAATGATATTTAATTTCAATATGTTTGGCTTTAGAATGTAAAATTGGATTCTTAGAAAGACAAATAGAAGAAGTATTGTCACAAAAGATAGGAATATTACTTTCATAAAGATTGAAATCTTCTAGTTGACTTTTCATCTAAATCATCTGAGAACTATATCCAGCAGTAGATATATACTCAGCTTCTGTGGTTGAAAGTGAAATTGTTGCTTGCTTCTTGTTGTACTACGAGATAAGATTGTCACCCAGAAACTGACAGCTTCCAGAGGTGCTCTTTCTTTCAATTCTATCTCCAGCAAAGTTAACATCACAATAACCTACTAGTCTGTAATCTTGTGATCTTCTGTAACACAAACCCAGATTAGTAGTACCTTTCAGATACCTAAGAATTCTCTTAACAACTGTTAAGTGAGATTCTCTAGGATCTGATTGGAATCTAGCACACAAACACACGCTGAATAGTATATCAGGTCTAGATGCAGTCAGATAGAGAAGGGATCCAATCATACCTCTATAGAGCTTCTGATCTACCTTCATACTTACCTCATCTTTTCCCAGAATGCAGGTTGGATGCATAGGTGTCTTGGCATCTTTGCTTTTTGACATTTGAAATTTCTTCAGAAGTTCTTTAACATACTTCGTCTGATGTATGAAAGTACCTTTTGGAGTCTGGTTGATTTGAATTCCCAGAAAGAACTTCAATTCTCCCATCATGCTCATTTCTAATTCTGCCTGCATGGTCTTAGCAAATTCTTTTCCAAGGGAGATATTAGAGGTTCTAAAAATTATATCATCAACATAAATTTGACAAATTAAAATATCATTTTTAAATGTCTTTCTGAAAAGAGTTGTGTCCACTTTCCCTCTGGTAAAATCTTTTTCTAAAAGAAAATTACTCAGACGATCATACCAAGCTCTGGGAGCTTGTTTTAAACAGTACAAAGACTTTTTTAATTTAAAACATGTTCTGGATGTTTTGAATCATTAAATCCAGGAGGTTGATGGACATAAACTTCTTCTTCAATATAGCCATTTAAAAATGCACTTTTAACATCCATTTGATATAATGAAATGTAATTTTGTACATCAAAAGAAATTAATAATCTTATAGACTCTAACCTAGCGACTGGGGCAAAGGTTTAATTATAATCAATTCCTTCTTGTTGACTATAATCCTGTGCAACTAGTCGTGTTTTGTTTCTGATCACCTCTCCTTGCTCGTTCAGTTTGTTTCTGAAAACCCATTTGGTTCCTATAACATTGAATCCTTTGGGTCTTGGAACTAGATTCCATACATCATTTCTGGAGAATTGATTGAGTTCTTCTTGAATTGCTAAGATCCAATCATTATCTTCCAGAGCTTCATTAATGAAAGTTGGCTCAATCAGAGAAACCAAACCAAACAAAGATTCTTCATTGATTCTGAGAGAGGATCTTGTTCTGATGGGATCTTCGTTTCTTCCAATGATTACGTCTTCTTTGTGAGCTAAAGATATTCTAGGAAACCTTTTCTAAGTGGGTTGATCAGAGATTCTGAGGTTGTCCAGAGCATTGTCAAGAGAATGATTTGCTGAGTCTTCCTTTACTTCTGATTTTTCTTTTGCTTCTGAAGTTTCAGAGTTTGATGGATGATCTTCTGTACCTACAGAAAAATCAATTTTCTTTGGCTGTTTCTGGCCAAGCTTATCATCAAACCTGACTTTGATTGATTCTTCAACAAGCAGTGTTTCTGTGTTGTATACTCTATAGCCTTTTGAGCGTTCAGAATATCCAAGCAGAAAACACTTTTGTGCTTTAGAATTAAACTTGTTCAGAGTTTCTTTGGTGTTCAGAATAAAACAAGTACATCCAAAAGGATGGAAATAAGAAATGTTGGGCTTTCTGTTTTTCCACAATTCATAGGGAGTCTTTTCAAGAATAGGTCTTATAGAGATTCCATTCTGAATGTGACACGCTGTGTTCATAGCTTCTGCCCAAAAGTGCTTTGCCATATTAGTTTCATTGATCATGGTTCTGGCCATTTCTTGTAATGTTCTATTCTTTCTTTCTACAACTCCATTTTACTGGGGAGTTCTAGGACAAGAAAAATTATGAACAATACCATTTTCTTTAAAATACTTTTCAAAATAATGATTTTCAAATTCGCCACCATGATCACTTATGACTTTTATGATTTTAAAATCTTTTTCGTTTTGCACTTGAGTACAGAAGTCAATGAACACAGAATGTGACTCATCCTTGTGTTTTAAAAATTTTGCCCATGTCCATCTACTGAAGTCATCAACAATAACCAATCCATACTTCTGGCCTCTGATGGATGCAGTTTTAACTGGCCCAAACAGATCAATATGAAGTAACTCTAATGTCTTAGAGGAAGAGACAACATTTTTTGATTTAAAGGAAGGTTTTGAAAATTTTCCTTTTTGACACGCTTCACACAGAGCTTCTGAGTTGTACTTCAGATTGGGAAGTACTCTGACTAAATTAATTTATTTAGTTGAGAGATTTTTCTAAGACTGGCATGTCCCAATCTTCTGTGCCATACCCATTGCTCATTTCTAACAGACAAAAGGCATTTAACGTTCTGAGATTTAAGATCTGATAAATCTATTTTGTAAATGTTGTTCTTTCTCTTGCCAGAAAAGAGGATTGATCCATCTTTTTGACTTACAACTTTACAGGAGTTTTGATTGAAGATAATGTCATAACCATTGTCACTTAATTGACTTATGGACAATAGATTATGAGTTAATCCTTCTACTAATAAAACATTAGAGATAGAAGGAAGATTACCGTTTCTAATGGTTCCAGAACCAATAATCTTCCCTTTCTGATTACCTCCAAACTTCACGTCTCCTCCAGCTTTAAGTTCCGGACTTTGGAACATAGACCTTTTTCCCGTCATGTGTCGTGAGCACCCAGAGTCCAAGTACTGTGACTGGTGTCTCAATTGAGTTGTTAAGGACATCTGCAACAAATATTATTTTATCCTTAGGTACCATATCTTTTTGGGTCCTTTTGGGTTAGAGTGTTTAAAGTTTCGTTTGAACTTTGGGTTAGCATAAGAGTTTCCAGAATGTGATGTATATTTTATATCATGTGAGTGTCCAAACTTGAATTGTTTATTCAGAGGTTTGTAAGTGAAAGTCATTTTAGAAACAGGTTTTGGTATGTATGTCTCCTTCCCTTTGGGAGGTTCATATCCAATTCCTCTTCTGTTTTTCCCACTAACTCCATAGATTATTGAAGCCATTTTGCTTCTATCTATGCTTTTAGCTAGGAAAGTTTGAAAACTATAGTCATATTCTTTCAGAATATCTTTTGAACTAGACACAGATTCTGAACTAGAAGTTTTTTGAACATTTTGAATTTCTTCTTTAAGTTTAAAATTATTTTCTAAGAGTTCAGATTTTTCTGCTTCATGTTTCTCAATATCAGATGCAAGACTCTTCTTGAGTTTCTTGTATTTGATTTTATGTTTACTATAGTTTTCTAGAAGTTCTGATAAACTAACAGCAATTTCATTTCTAGTGAATTCAGAAAATATCTCTCTTGGTTCTGACTCACAGTCTGAGTCATCTGATGTGGTAGCCATCAGAGCTAGGTTGGAATTTTCATCTTCAGAACCAGATTCATCTTCAGAAGAGTCTGAGTCATACCAGGTTGCCATCATCCCTTTCTTCTTACCAAACCTTTTCTTTGGTTTTTCTTTTTGAAGCTTTGTACAATCACTTTTGTAGTGACCAGGTTCTTTGCATTCATAACAGATGATCTCTCTTCTGTTTGACTTTTTATGTCCAGAAGATTCAAGTTTCTCTTCTGACTTCTTGAAGTTTCTGAACTTCTTTTGTCTGTGCTTCCACAGATGATTGATCCTTCTGGAGAGCAAGGATAGTTCGTCATCTTCTGACGCTGATTCTTCAGAGTTTTCCTCTTTAGCCTAAAAAGCGTTAGTATCAAATTTCTTAATTGATTTAAGGGCTAGAGACTTACCTTTCTTTAGAGGCTCGTGCTCATCAAGTTCTATCTCATGACTTCTGAGAGCGCTGATGAGTTCCTCCAGAGACACGTTGTTCAGATCCTTTGAAACTTTGAAAGCAGTGACCATTGGTTCCCATCTTCTGGGTAAGCTTCTGATGATCTTTTTAACATGATCTGCTTTAGTATATCCCTTATTCAAAACTCTTAGACCATCGATCAGAGTTTGAAACCTAGAGAACATTGCTTCTATAGACTCACTTTCTTCAACTTTGAAGGCTTCATACTTCTGAACTAAAGCCAGAGTTTTAGACTCCTTAACTTAAGCGTTTCCTTCATGAGTCATTTTAAGAGACTCAAACATATCATGCGTTGTATCTCTATTAGTGATTTTTTCATATTCAACTTTAGAGATAGCATTTAGAAAAATATTTCTAGCTCTATGATGATTTTTAAATTCAGTTTTTTGTAGTCTATCCATATTTTTTCTATCAACTTTGTTTCCTCCTGAGTCAGTAGGATGTGTGTAACCATCCAAAACTATATCCCATTGATCACTATCATGACCTAGAAAGAAACTTTCTAGTCTATCTTTCCAGTACTCAAAATCTTCTCTATTAAAAACAAGAGGTTTGTTGTAACTATTGTTGTTTTGTTCAGCAGCCATTGTGTTTTCTTCTGGATCTTTTCCTGACACGGTTAAGTGTTGTGCTCAGGGTCAAGCTCTGATACCAATTGAAGGGGTAAGAAAACACTTATAAGGGGGGGTTGAATAAGTGACTCTTTTTCTTTTCAAAACAAAGCTCAACAATAATAGAATGACAAGGTTATTTTTATCCTGGTTCGTTTGAACTTAAACTACTCCAGTCCACCCGTCAAGGTGATTTTGCCTTTCTCAACAAGGACTTAATCCACTATAATCAACTGATTACAAACACACAACAACTGTTGTGACTAACAATGCATAAGTAATCTTACAAGTGACTAACACCACTAAGACTTAAATCTAGTCCTAGTCTGCTTGAGAAATCTGACCAAACTTGGTCTCTCAAGAAACAATTATAAGAGTTTAATCTTTACAGATAGTGAAATAAAATTTGCTTCTAATCAAGCTATATCACAACTGTGATTTTACACTTAGAATAAATTGCACAAAGTGTATGAACAAAGAGTTTTTGAGCCCAGAATTTTTCACGTAGTTTCTTGCTTCTTTTTAAAATATGATTGGTTAGTTAGCTTGCAATAAATGTCCTTTTATTTATAGTAAGAACAAAATGACCATTGCTGCCTTCAGAAAAATGGAGAGCATTAAATGCTTGCGTGTTTCCTTGCACTATTGCATTTTCCAAGAAACTAGCTTTAGACACTTGAGTGCTTGCAGCCGTCTTTGCATTAATGAGAAAACGACAACTTATAAGAACATGTTTCCTACGCTTGACAAGACAAGTTGGCTTTAACATTTGTTTCAGAACATGCTTCAACATCTTGATTTCAGAGCATGCTTTACTTCATCTTCTAAGCAGTGTTTTGCTTGCTAAGAACTTGATCAGCGCTTTCTTTCAAGTAATCTTCTGAGCAAGGAAACCTGCTAAATGTTAGAAGATATATTTAAATAAATTATCTTACCAGAGTCAGCAGATGCGCTTAGAACAAAAAGGTTCTTTCATTAAAGAACTTCTTCATAATTTTTAGCTTAGCACTTCAGAATGCTTCTTGTCAGAACATTATCTGAAACATTCAAATACGTTCATCAGAGTATAAATTATCTAAAATATAATTTATTGTTATCATCAAAACTCTGAGATATATCAGAACGAATCTTGTTCTAACACATATAACCATGATTAGCAATGTTGCAAGGTATCTTAGCATTCTTTTTAGGGACTAATATCATTTGAAAGGCAACTTAGATAGCGTCATTGAGGGACTATGATCTTGTATTTGCTTGTTTTTGCTAAGATACCTTACATGCATAATATGGCCATTTTGTATAAGGTAACCAGGTGGAATAACCCTAGGGGTGCTTGTAACACGCCGTTTTTATCTAAATGTTATTTCATTAATTATTTTCCAAAATTATTAAATTATATCTATTTTGAGAAATATATTCAATTGATATCGATTAAAATATTAATTGGGTAATATGAAATAAAAATATTTATTGTGTCGGAATATTATTTTGAATAATATTAATTTGGTGTGTAGTAATATTTGACTTTGTTTGATTAATTGGCATGATTAGGTTTATATAGAATGAATATTATTTAGTGTAATATTGTTTAATAGGGTTATATATTATAATTTGAGTTAAATAATTGTTGGGGCCAAATTATAATTTTTGAAAGATAGAGGGAGGAAAGTTAGTAGTAGAAGGAGGGTTTTATAAAATAGAAAGGAGAGTTAGTAAGAGTAGTGGAAAGAAGAAGAAGAAAAGAAAAGAGGAGAAGAGAAGAAAGGGAGCTAGGGTGAAGTTGCAACATCTTCATCTTCTTGTTTCAAGAAAACCCACACCAAGGTAAGGGGTTTGATTCTCCATCTCATATTGTTAGGTTTTGATAAATATATTTTGGATTTAGGGGTAAAATGGATAGTTGATTTTATAGGGTTTTGTTGGTTGATTGTTAGAATGGTTTAGAAAAGTTGGATTAGGAGTATGGTTTGTGGGTGTATTAGGTGCTAGCTTGTAGAAATTAAGAGTATTGAAATGGGAAAGAAAACCATGGTAGTTGAATGAGAAAAACCCAAAAGAGTGGAGTTTTCACGCAGGCCTCTCAACACGGGCCGTGTTGCAGCACACGGGTGCCCGTGTTGATGCTCTGACTTGGCACTTCTTTAGGCACGTTCATGGTGGCATCTCAACACGGGCTGTGTTGCAGCACACGGGTGCCCGTGTTGATGCGTCTGTAGACTCCAAATTTCTGATTTTCGCACTTTCTTTGGAACGCGATTGTGTTCCGATTTTCCGATTTGGAATTATTTGATAGTTGATGGTTTATGTTTTGGTTGAGTAAGTAACTTGTTTGTATACATTCTACTTGACGTTGAGATTGTTAAATAATATGTATGCACGCATGTACAATAGTTGATGTTCCATTGGTTGGATTTGATGGCATGTGTATGTTAAGATTATTGTGAGTCTTAATTGCATGCATTGGTTATATTGTACATTGCATGGCATGGTTGGTCTTGAAACAGAGACGGTGAAACTGTGGGTTCACACAATATTTAGACGGTGACCCTATTGTGGGAAAAGACGTAGTGACCTTGATCCGGAAGGGAAACACAGGTGGTGGAACTTTGGGTCCACAATATCTAGACTGTGACCCTATTATGGGAAAAGACGTAGTGACCTTGATCCGGAAGGGAAACATAGGTGGTGGAACTTTGGGTCCACGAGTCGGTACCGCATTCGCATACGTTGAGTCGTGTAGTGAGTCTCATGTATATTTGTGCATGTTATGCATGAGTGTGGATGTGTTTTTGATTATGTACCAATAATGTTGTTGTTTGAATTATGGTTATGTGCCAAGGACGTGAGTATTTCGGATAATCGGTTTACATGGCTAATGTGTTGGAAATGGGTTCCTTGAGTAAGGATACTACGAGTGATAAAATGAACATGATCATTATGTATTGCTTTATTTATTGCCATTTCATTTACTTAAAATTACATGTTATATGATTATTGGAATTCTTACCCTTTTGTTGGCCAATGCCTTTGATGGCATTGTGCAGGTACCGAGTACGGTAGCGCGAGGCGCTAGCTAACGGATGCATTGGATTGCAATCTGTTTTATTTTGATTAGAGTCGAGTCGATGCTCTGGTAGTAACACATGGGGGGGAATTATTTAGTGTCGAACTCGATTATTTTGTATTTGGATTATGATGTATATAACCCTTATTCTTGTGTATGATATTTTGTATATGAGAGACTTGATAACATATGCTCATGTGATTTATGATGGCTTGATGCCTTGGATTATGTTTTGATTCCTCCATAATGGAGATGATGTGAAATTGTGAAACTCCGTTGCGTTTGCACGAGAGAATGAAGTAAATATTTATTGTATGTTTGTTTTGTGTTGGAATACTTATACCTTCAAACATACCCTGTCCGTTTTCTTTAAAAATAATTTGAAATGTGTTTTGTGTTGTGGCATCCCTTCCGTGCAATTTTATTTCTCTGATTTTAATCTTTACCTATGAATTGGGGTATTTAGATGGGGTGTTACAATAGTGGTATCAGAGCATAGTCGGTCGGTTGTCAGGTCTTATTTTGTTAATCCCTTGTATTTGATTGTGTGGCTAACGCGATCAATGCCCTGTGTTGTTCAGAAGATGGCTGGTAGAAGGAATGATGATGCTTTAGCTGAGGCATTAAGGTTGCTTGCGGGGTCAATAAATTAGATGCCGTAAACGACTCGAGCACCACATGATGGTACTGAAGATGATTTCCGTGCTCTTGGGAAATTCCAAAAGAACAACCCACCTACTTTCAAGGGAGAGCATGCTCCGGTGGAGGCTCAAGAATGGTTAAAAGCAATTGAGAAAATCTTTCGTGTGATGAATTGCACTGACGCTCAGAAAGTTCAATTCGGAACACACATGCTGATTAAAGAGGCCGAAGACTGGTGGATCAACGCTAGTCAGAGGTATGAGGAGGAGCAGGTTGTGGTGACTTGGGAAATTTTCCGAGATGCATTCTTGGAGAATTATTTTCCGGAGGATGTTCGTGGTAAAAAGGAAGTTGAATTCCTGGAATTGAAACAAGGTAGTGGTTCGGTAGCTGACTATGCGGCTAAATTTCAAGATTTGATCAAATACTGTCCTCACTACAACACTGTTAATGCTGAGAGGTCGAAGTGCCTTAAGTTTGTTAATGGCTTGAGGCCGGACATAAAGAAGGCGATTGGGTATCAGCAAATTACAAGATTCTCTGAGTTGGTTAATAAGAGTCGTATCTACGACGAAGACAGTCGGGATAGCACTGCTTATTACAAGAGCTTGAGTGAGAAAGGAGGTAAGGGGCAGATGCGTCCTAAGCCTTATGATGGAAGAGGAAAGAGACCAATAAGTAGTGGGAAGAGTCTGAGTGGGGGAGTGACTACTCCAATCAAATGTTTTAAATGTGGTAAAGAGGGACATCGTGCTATGGAATGTCGCCAGGGGATAGTTAAGTGTTTCAAGTGTGACAAGGTGGGTCACAAAGCGGTGGATTATAGAGCTGGTATGAGTGTAACTTGCTTTAATTATGGTGAGCAAGGCCACATAAGTACCAAATGCCCAAAGCCAAAGAAAGAAGTTGGAAAAGTATTCGCTTTATCTGGAGCAGAGACTTCTGCTGAGGAACGTCTAATCAGAGGTACATGCTTTATCTCTAATGTGTCTTTGGTTGCTATTATTGATACGGATGCGACGCATTCGTTTGTTGCTTTATATTGTGCCAAGAGATTGGGCCTTGTCTTGTCTACTTTGGATCGAAGTATGGAGGTAGATACACCTGCGATGGGTTCAGTTTCTACTTCAGTTATTTGTTTAAAGTGTCCTTTGCGCATGTGCGGGAGAGATTTTGAAGTTGATCTCGTGTGTCTTCCCTTGCATCAGATAGATGTGATTCTAGGTATGGACTGGTTGAAAGCCAACCATGTCTATATCAACTGTTTTGCTAAGGCTGTTCTTTTTCTCGAGTCCGAGAAAGATGGTGTGGTTTTCTTGTCTACACAGCAAGTCGAGAAGAGTGTGAAGAATGGAGATGGGTTGTTTATGCTTATGGCGAGTATGGTTTTGGAAGATGGTAGAGTAAGAAAGGATTATCCTGTGGTATGCGAATTTCCTGAAGTGTTTCCTGAAGAGATTACGGATTTACCTCCTGAGCGCGAGGTAGAGTTTTCCATCGACTTAATTCCTGGTACTAGTCCTGTTTCGATGGCTCCTTATAGGATGTCACAGTCGGAACTAGTGGAACTGAAGAGTCAGCTGGAGGAGTTGCTTGACAAAAGGTTTATTCGTCCTAGTGTGAGCCCGTGGGGTGCTCCAGTTTTACTTGTGAAGAAGAAAGAAGGAACAATGAGACTTTGTGTGGATTATAGGCAGCTAAACAAAGTGACCATTAAGAACAAGTATCCTTTGCCAAGGATTGATGATTTAATGGATCAGCTGGTGGGTGCGTGTGTGTTTAGCAAGATTGACTTGAGATCAGGCTATCATCAGATTCGCGTGAAAGCGGGTGATATTCAGAAAACTGCATTCAGAACTCGTTATGGACACTATGAGTATTCGGTAATGCCTTTTGGTGTTACGAATGCACCTGGTGTGTTCACGGAGTATATGAACAGAATCTTTCATGAGTTTCTGGATAAGTTTGTGGTGGTGTTCATCGATGACATTCTGATTTATTCCAAGAGTGAAGCAGAGCATGCCGAACACTTGAGAATTGTTTTGTCAATTCTGAAGGAAAATCATTTGTTTGCTAAACTTTCGAAGTGTGAATTCTGGTTGGAACGAGTGAGTTTCCTTGGTCACGTGATATCTCGTGGAGGTATTGCTGTGGACCCTTCGAAGATAGAAGCCGTGTCAGAATGGGAATCTCCAAAATCAGTTCTTGAGATTCTAAGCTTTCTTGGTTTAGCGGGTTATTACCGTAAGTTCATTGAAGGCTTTTCCAAGCTAGCTTTATCGTTGACACAATTGACTAGGAAGAGTCAAGCGT
Source organism: Vicia faba (assembly GCA_948472305.1). Taxonomy (NCBI): domain Eukaryota; kingdom Viridiplantae; phylum Streptophyta; class Magnoliopsida; order Fabales; family Fabaceae; genus Vicia; species Vicia faba. The sequence continues at coordinate 920,271,076 of OX451741.1, read as the reverse complement.
TTGTATGGACTCCGCAGTGTGAAGATAGTTTCCAAGAGTTGAAAAGAAGGTTGACAACTGCGCCGATTTTGATTTTTCCTAAACCATCTGAACCGTTTATGGTCTATTGCGATGCTTCTTTGATGGGTTTAGGAGGTGTGTTAATGCAAAATGGGAAGGTTGTGGCGTATGCTTCGAGGCAACTCAAGGTGCATGAGAGAAATTATCCGACTCATGACTTGGAGTTGGCAGCGGTGGTTTTTGTGTTAAAGATTTGGAGGCATTATTTGTTTGGGTCGAGATTCGACGTCTTTAGCGATCATAAGAGTTTGAAATATCTGTTTGATCAAAAAGAGTTGAATATGAGGCAAAGAAGGTGGCTAGAGTTCCTTAAAGATTATGACTTCAGTTTGAATTACCATCCTGGTAAGGCAAACGTGGTTGCAGATGCTCTGAGCAGGAAGTCTTTACACATGCCTATGTTAATGGTTAAAGAATGGGAATTGTTGGAGCAATTTCGAGATTTGAGTTTGGTGTGTGAAGAGACCTATTTTGGCGTGAAGCTTGGTATGATGAAGCTTACTAGTGGTGTCTTGGAAGAGATTAGGGATGGGCAAAAGTCAGATTTGGTTTTGGTTGACCAGTTTACTTTGGTGAATCAAGGTCAAGGTGGAGAGTTCAGAATTGATGAGAATGGAATTTTGAGATGTCATGATAGAGTTTGCGTTCCTGATGTGGGGGATGTGAAAAAGAGGATTCTTGAGGAAGGACACCGAAGCGGATTGAGTATTCATCCGGGTGCTACAAAAATGTACCAAGACTTAAGGAAGTTGTTTTGGTGGCCAAGTATGAAAAAGGAAATTGCTGAGTTTGTATATTCTTGTTTGGTTTGCCAAAAGTCTAAGATTGAACACCAGAAGCCTTCGGGTTTGTTACAACCGTTGTCTATTCCCGAGTGGAAGTGGGATAGTATCTCGATGGATTTTGTTTCTGGTTTGCCGAGGACTCAGAGTAATCATGAGGCTATTTGGGTCATAGTGGATAGATTGACTAAATCTGCACACTTTATTCCGATTAGGATGGATTACGCTATGGAGAAGCTTGCTAAGTTGTATGTGGAACGGATTGTTTGTTTACATGGTATTCCTACATGTATTGTTTCAGATAGAGATCCGCGTTTCACTTCAAGATTTTGGGAAGGTTTACAAAGAGCCTTGGGTACTAAGCTGAGATTGAGTTCCGCTTATCATCCTCAGACGGATGGCCAAACAGAGAGAACAATTTAGTCACTTGAGGATTTGTTGCGTGCTTGTGTTTTGGATCAAGGAGGTTCCTGGGAGAGTCATTTGCCTTTGATTGAGTTTACTTATAATAATAGTTTTCATTCTAGCATTGGCATGGCTCCTTTTGAGGCATTGTATGGAAGACGGTGTAGGACACCTTTGTGTTGGTACGAGACGGGAGAAAGTGCTATAGTTGGTCCGGAATTGGTTCAAGAGACCACGGATAAGATCAGATTGATAAGAGAGAAGATGAAAGTGTCTCAGAATCGCCAAAAGAGTTACTTTGACAAGAGGAGGAAACCTCTTGAGTTCAAGAAGGATGAACATGTGTTTTTGAAGGTGAATCCAACTACGGGTGTTGGAAGGGCGCTTAAATCGCGGAAGTTAACACCTCGGTTTATTGGTCCTTATCAGATTTCAGAGCGGATTGGAAGTATGGCTTATCGGATTGCATTGCCGCCATCACTTTCAAATTTGCATGATGTATTTCACGTTTCGCAATTACGAAAGTATATTGCGGATCCGTCTCATGTTATTCAAGCGGATGATTTGGAAGTAAGAGACAATTTGACGGTTGAGGTTTTACCGGTGAGGATTGAAGATAAGAAGGTGAAACAACTAAGAGGAAGAGAGATTGCTTTGGTTAAAGTTGCATGGGGTGGTTTGGCGAATGGTAATGTGACATGGGAGCTTGAAAGTCGGATGCGGAATTCCTATCCCGAATTGTTCGTTTAGAGGTAATTTTCGAGGCCGAAAATCTTTTAAGTGGGGGAGAGTTGTAACACGCCGTTTTTATCTAAATGTTATTTCATTAATTATTTTCCAAAATTATTAAATTATATCTATTTTGAGAAATATATTCAATTGATATCGATTAAAATATTAATTGGGTAATATGAAATAAAAATATTTATTGTGTCGGAATATTATTTTGAATAATATTAATTTGGTGTGTAGTAATATTTGACTTTGTTTGATTAATTGGCATGATTAGGTTTATATAGAATGAATATTATTTAGTGTAATATTGTTTAATAGGGTTATATATTATAATTTGAGTTAAATAATTGTTGGGGCCAAATTATAATTTTTGAAAGATAGAGGGAGGAAAGTTAGTAGTAGAAGGAGGGTTTTATAAAATAGAAAGGAGAGTTAGTAAGAGTAGTGGAAAGAAGAAGAAGAAAAGAAAAGAGGAGAAGAGAAGAAAGGAAGCTAGGGTGAAGTTGCAACATCTTCATCTTCTTGTTTCAAGAAAACCCACACCAAGGTAAGGGGTTTGATTCTCCATCTCATATTGTTAGGTTTTGATAAATATATTTTGGATTTGGGGGTAAAATGGATAGTTGATTTTATAGGGTTTTGTTGGTTGATTGTTAGAATGGTTTAGAAAAGTTGGATTAGGAGTATGGTTTGTGGGTGTATTAGGTGCTAGCTTGTAGAAATTAAGAGTATTGAAATGGGAAAGAAAACCATGGTAGTTGAATGAGAAAAACCCAAAAGAGTGGAGTTTTCACGCAGGCCTCTCAACACGGGCCGTGTTGCAGCACACGGGTGCCCGTGTTGATGCTCTGACTTGGCATTTCTTTAGGCATGTTCATGGTGGCCTCTCAACACGGGCCGTGTTGCAGCACACGGGTGCCCGTGTTGATGCGTCTGTAGACTCCAAATTTCTGATTTTCGCACTTTCTTTGGAACGCGATTGTGTTCCGATTTTCCGATTTGGAATTATTTGATAGTTGATGGTTTATGTTTTGGTTGAGTAAGTAACTTGTTTGTATACATTCTACTTGACGTTGAGATTGTTAAATCATATGTATGCACGCATGTTCAATAGTTGATGTTCCATTGGTTGGATTTGATGGCATGTGTATGTTAAGATTATTGTGAGTCTTAATTGCATGCATTGGTTATATTGTACATTGCATGGCATGGTTGGTCTTGAAACAGAGACGGTGAAACTGTGGGTTCACACAATATTTAGACGGTGACCCTATTGTGGGAAAAGACGTAGTGACCTTGATCCGGAAGGGAAACACAGGTGGTGGAACTTTGGGTCCACAATATCTAGACGGTGACCCTATTGTGGGGAAAGACGTAGTGACCTTGATCCGGAAGGGAAACATAGGTGGTGAAACTTTGGGTCCACGAGTCGGTACCGCATTCGCATACGTTGAGTCGTGTAGTGAGTCTCATGTATATTTGTGCATGTTATGCATGAGTGTGGATGTGTTTTTGATTATGTACCAATATTGTTGTTGTTTGAATTATGGTTATGTGCCAAGGATGTGAGTATTTCGGATAATCGGTTTACATGGCTAATGTGTTGGAAATGGGTTCCTTGAGTAAGGATACTACGAGTGATAAAATGAACATGATCATTATGTATTGCTTTATTTATTGCCATTTCATTTACTTAAAATTACATGTTATATGATTATTGGAATTCTTACCCTTTTGTTGGCCAATGCCTTTGATGGCATTGTGCAGGTACCGAGGACGGTAGCGCGAGGCGCTAGCTAACGGATGCATTGGATTGCAATCTGTTTTATTTTGATTAGAGTCGAGTCGATGCTCTGGTAGTAACACATGGGGGGGAATTATTTAGTGTCGAACTCGATTATTTTGTATTTGGATTATGATGTATATAATCCTTATTCTTGTATATGATGTTTTGTATATGAGAGACTTGATAACATATGCTCATGTGATTTATGATGGCTTGATGCCTTGGATTATGTTTTGATTCCTCCATAATGGAGATGATGTGAAATTGTGAAACTCCGTTGCGTTTGCACGAGAGAATGAAGTAAATATTTCTTGTATGTTTGTTTTGTGTTGGAATACTTATACCTTCAAACATACCCTGTCCGTTTTCTTTAAAAATAATTTGAAATGTGTTTTGTGTTGTGGCATCCCTTCCGTGCAATTTTATTTCTCTGATTTTAATCTTTACCTATGAATTGGGGTATTTAGATGGGGTGTTACAGTGCTTGTGTGCAAGTGTATTGTTTTCATGCTTGTTTTTGTCTTGAATTAGGGTTTTCTAAGTATTGGTTTTAGTCTTTCCATACAAACCCTAATTACTAGCATGTTATATATTAAAGCGATAAATTACGAAATTTAAAGTTACTACACTATTACAACATTTGTGGGGGGTATACAAATTGAGTGGGGATTGCAAAAATGTAAACCTAATTAGTCTATTACAAGCATATTAAATTGGTATCAATGTACAAGGAATTTAAATGGATACAATGTACGAAATGAATAAATGTACAAAATGCAAAATATAAAGAAAATGGATCTTTGTTTGAAAAAAAGGGAAATTGTCTTTACCTAATTAATTCAAGAAAATAATTAATTAAACTTAAATTTATTAAGAAAATATTTTAAATAAAATCCTAGTTCTATTAATTGATTAAAAGAAATTAAGTTTAAGAAAAGCATTTTTTAGTATTTTTATGTCTTGAAAATATTTATAGTATTATAAAATACTTTTGACCTTTTTTTATATTAAAATAATATGTTTTAGATGGTGTGAAATAAAATAAAAAATTAGTATTAATTAAATTTACAAGATAAATTAGTAAAAATAAATAAAGTATAGTTAATAAAAAATATTTTTTGTGAGGAAAAATAAAATAAACTAAGTTAAAATGAAAATCTAATTTTTTTAATATTTTTTATGATTTTTAGTAATAAAAAAAATATAATTAAGAAAAACAAAAGAAATAAAAATAAGAAAATAAAAATAAGAAAATAAAAATAAACTGGGGCAGGGGTGCCATTAGTCAACAGGGGGGTTAGTAAGCAAAAAAAAAATAAAGCCCAATAAGGCCCAGGCGCTCAAAAAAGTATGGAATGCAAAATATGTATAAAAAAATGCAAAAAGGTACCACTGGGGCTCGAACTCAAGTCCCAAAGGTTACAGGCGTGCGCTTCTACCACTGGGGTGGCTATACATCTATTAACATAAGCAAAACAATAAATATACAAGGCAAAACGCGCCCTAATGACTTCATCTTCAACCTCCAGCCAGACCAACCGTAACTTGCTCATTTCTCATCGAAAATGAAATTATAAACATAAAACTTGTAGCAAAGTTTCTCACGGTTTCAGAAATGTAAATCATTAAAACTATAGATCAAAGATAAGCATGAATTTTAATGGTCCTAATCTGAACCCTAAAAATCTCAGAAATTTCAGTTTCAAAATTCTCTAAGTTCAAGCAAAATTAATGGAAACTAAGGACATGGTTAGCTTCAGGGAAATGATATCTACATGTTTTGTTCACAAATAAACTATTGATGATGCTTGTATGAAGAGTTCAAAGTTGAGAAAACTTACCTCAAAGCTGGAAATCGTGTTTTGAGTTTGAGCTTGTTTCAAGTGATGGTGATGATCAGGTTAGCTTCCTTGAGGTCCCAGGAAGCTAATGCAATGATTAGCTTGAGCAATGGATGGCTGAAATGGTCTGGAGAAGTCAATGTGTAGAGCTCTGTTTTTGGAAATGGAGGATGGTGTTAATGGTGTTACAGTTCTATAACAGGGTGTGAGATTGATTCTGTGTGATGTTTAGAAACTTTAGAAACCAAAAGGCCAAGAAACGCACGAGTAGATTATGAGTTTCAAGTTTTTGGTCAGTTTGGTGTGAAAATGGAAGTGTGAAGTGTGATTCTGAGTTTTAGGTTCTTTCAAGGCTTGAGCATTCGTGTATTTGTGTCAAATAGTTTGTGTATGTATAAACAGAAGTGTTTGAGTGCATTGGCAAGTTAGAAGTACAAGTTTTCTAGCTTTTGGCTAGGTTACTTGATTTTGAAGAAAAGAGGGAAACAAGTTTCAAGGAGAGGTGCAAGCATGGGATGGGTGATTTTAAGTGTTTGAAACATTTCTCATGAGTTATAGGATTTTTTTGATTAGAAGATAATAAGTGCAAGGCTCAAGAACAAGTTTTGTACAAAAAGTTGCTTTATCAAAATGGCAATGTAACCTTTCTTCTAAAAATGGATAAAAAGTATGTCCATGCATTGAATGCTTGAAGTGAGGCCTCTAACAGCAGTGTAAACCATTAATTATGGAGTGCCTAACAAGTTTGAGGCCTGTAAAGTAGTGTTTATGAAGCATAGTTTGAATTTGAATTTTGTTCATCACTAAAATGATTTGTAATTAAAGTGATAAAACCCTACCTTCATCTCTTCGATTCTCCCTACTCAAGAATGATCTCAATGAGTTCTTGGATATTTTGGAAAGCTTGCAATATGCTCTACAACCCATATTTGAATTTCTTTTGAAGATTCCCCTTGGAACTATATGAAAAAATGCCATGAAGTTGGGTCAAAATCCTAACCAAATTAGGACAAAATTTCACTAAGTGTTTTATTTCATGACCCTATGTTCATAAAATTATAACTTGAGATCCAAGCACTTTTGGAAGGAGTTGTGTAAAGAAAAGTTGTAGATTTCATGGAGATATACAACTTTCATGTTTGAAGTTTCTCTTGAATCACCTTGCATCATGGTGAAAAATTTGTTCAAAGTTGTAAAAAAACATGAAATTTCCAACACTTAGAAAAATTTCTAAGTTTAGGAATTTTGACTTTTCAAAATGAAATCTTGACTTTTTGATTTCTTGATGAATAAGTTTCATATTTTGACATCTTTTAATGAATTGTGATCTTTGTCACTTGAGTTTGACCAAAAAGTCAAAGTTTGACTTTTCAGTATACAGTTGACTTTTGATCAGTTGACTGAAAAATTAATCTGTCAATCCAATGGACTTGCAATGTTTTGAACCATGACATTAGGTTAAAATGATGTAATTGAACTCTTGAGATCATGCCTTAAACCAATTGATCACTTGCTAGGTCAAAAATCAGAAATTGTCCCTTCCCAGTCAAAACCCTAATTTTGACCATTTTGCCCTTTTGGAGATTTGATCAAATTTCTTGAGGAATTATGGTCCAAACTTGATCAAATGATACATATGAGTCTAAAATGTTTATGTGGATCAAAAATTATGAAGTTTGACTGTAGATTGGTCATAGTTGACTTTTTCCCCAATACAATTGATTTTTAAGTCAATTGATAATTGACTGAGCAAAAGTGTGATCCAAGGCTTGAAACTTGACATGAGTAATCTTAGAGGTCCATAATGATCCATGAAATCCATATGGGATATAGGAAGTCCAAAAATACTTGTGCAAACTCAAACCCTAATTTTGGTCATCAGTGCTTAAGGAGGTATTTTGAGCTGATCAAACCCTAGTGCAGTCTTGAGCCAAAGGAGATCTTGTGAGCAAATTCTTGATGAATGGGAGGGAAAATTTTGGGGTACAACAATACCATATTAAGAAATCAAGATGAATATTGCAGAAGTGGATTCTCATTGAAAAGAAAAGTTACAAGCTAGGATATATTTATATATATAAGGTGACTTTCACTATAAGAAAGTTATACCCTAGCACATCATAGTAGAGTTCTAAGTGTGTAACTAACTTCTAACAACTAACTAACATAACCTAACTGTTTTGGTGATGTGTAATTAGCTTGTCACTATTTTACATGTTTGCATGGTTCAATAACAATCTCTAATATCGTTAGAGGATAAATGCAGGATGGTTAATACTAGGGGTGTTCAAAACCAAACCGACCCAATAGAAAACCGCAAAACCGAACCGAACCAAACCGAAACCGCAAAAAATCGCATTTGATTCGGATGTGTTTGGGTCATTTTCTCGCGAAACCGCACGGTTCGGTTCGGTTTGCGGTTTATATTTTACAAACCGAACCAAACCAAACAAAACCGCATTATGTTATAAAATCTTACTAACCAATATATATTTCTTTAATTCTTTAGAGAAATAAACATGTATTATGTGTATATTTTATCATACTTTGTATTATATTCATTTTAATTTACAAATCATAAAAAAATAAAATATTATTCATTTATAAATACTATTTTCACAAAATATATTTTATCGTATTCTTTGCATAATATTTATTTAAGAATGCAATCTTGTTTATATCATTCTTTAGATTTAGATAAAATTATAATACGCAATTTTATGTATCAAATTATAAACTTATTTTGACAATTATAAATTTTTTTATGGTAATGTACGAACAATTAAATACAAAATTATATTTTCCTCTATATTTGTTTGTATGACTTAATAATTTTTTTTGTAAAAAACCACTACAAAAAAGAAGCTTATTTGCCACGTGAAAATCACGTGGCAAACATCAAATCACGTGGCAAAACAAAAATAGCGACGTGGAGACATATGTCGCTGGGGAGCCAGTGGCAAGCCAGTAGCGACGTGATTCCCATGTCACAAAGTTGTGACGTGGTATTCACGTCGCAAAAGCTTTGTTTTAGGGAATATACAATCTGACATACAGCAGCTTTAGTTGCGACGTGAGAATTATTTCACTAATTTGTGACATGATTCCCACGTCGCTACAGGTGACGTTTTTATTTTTTTTTAAATTGTTTAATAATTATTTTTTATATTAATTAATTTATGTAATAAAATTTATATAATAAAATTTATATAATAAAATTTAAATAATAAAATTTATATAATAAAATTTATATAATAAAATTTATATATTAAAATTATTAGAATAATAGTATTTTATTATATATTCGAATAATAGAATTTTATAAAATAAAGTCATATAATAAAATGTTATATAATTTAATAATTTAAAATGATAAAAATAAATATCTTACATAAATGCAAATTTAAAAACGAAATAAATAAAATGTTTTCACGGGGCATCTTCACCCGGATAATTATCAAGATCAAAATCATCAATTTCGTCATCATCCGGCTGTGTATCAGGAACATTTTGATTTCCACCACCTTGCATAAACCATCTCATCTGCTCCTGCATATCAGATTGCCTCTTCCGCATGATCTCTAACTGCTGCTCCTTCTCTTGCCTCATTATCGTCATTTGGGCCTCCATTTCGCGTCTCACTTCACTTGCCGCCAATTGTCTTACTGTTTCAAGTTGATCCTGTGTCAGATTCGGTTGACGTGACCCTCCCTCTCCATCTTTAAGTCGTTGAAACAGATTACGATCACCAACTCTCAAGCCGGCGGCCAAATTTCCTCCCGCAAAAAAGCAACCATTAGGCCCTTTTCCATTAACAACCTCATTCCAAATATAGAAATCAACATCACCATTAAGCGGCTCCCCTTCTGCTGGCCTATATTGAGGATTGTGTTCCAGAAAACGTGCAAGCAATGTCTGATAATCATCCTACACATACATTAAATAATAAAATTAAAAAAAATTACATATATATATATATATATATATATATATATATATATATATATATATATATATATATATATATATATATATATATATATATATATATATATATATATATATATATATATATTAAATTTATGCTAAATTAAAACATTTATATATTAAATTATACTAAATTCAAATATATTAAAAATTTGTCACGTGATTTTCACAAATCAACTTATGAATTATCACGTGATTTTCACGTGGCAATGTATCAGTTGCCACATGAAAATCAGTCACGTGGCAATTTATCAGTTGCCACATGATAATCACGCCACAACTTATAGATTGCCATGTGAAAATAACGTCACTATTTTTGTTATTAACTTAAAAAAAAAACATAAATTAAATTACTTACAAAAGCTCTCTTTGTGCGCTCGTCGACAAAACCTCCTGATTTCTTTGTCCGAGTCCTCGTAATCAACTCAATGATCAATGGTGGTCTCCCCATCTCCTTAGTCTAAACAATAAAGTTAAAAATAATTAGTAAAAGGTATTATGAATAAAAATATATATAACTTAAAAAATTAGTAATATTTACCATCCGCCGGACATGCTCTGCAGTGCTAATACTTCCAACAGTATTGACACATCCCCCCTTTTCGGATGCCCTCATCTTCTTAAAATTTTCAGATTTGGCCTTGAATTCTGGCGAACCCCAATATGTACGAAGTTCGCCAAAAACCTCTACGCCTATCCAGTTAGGACGGATACCATGCAGCTCATAATTCTCCCTAACCCGCCGCATTATATCAGAAAATCTTCTAGAAGTTCTGCTATAATAGATTTTTTCCATAATTTTCTCATTCAACGGATCCCACACACATTTTTCCTACAATGTTGTATGACATTAAAATAAAAAGTTAAGTAATTATCATTAAAATGTGACTTAAATAACAATACTAAAAAAATATATTAAATTTACAACTTAAATAAATAACAATACCTTAAATTTTTTAAACCATTCTTCTTTATTTGTAACCTCGCCAAAGTTCCTCCAAAATGATTTATACATCTGTTGGATTATATAATTAATAACCTTGGCAGCAGTCCGACTCGGCGCGAAACTAAACAACAAGATTTTGAATAAACAATATTAATTATAAATTTATACAAAATATTAAAATGAATATGTACTTAAATAAAAGTTTATATAAGAAACTTACTTGCTTCCTTCGGGCCAAATCCAAAACCTCTCATCAATGACATGAATCTCACTCGGATCATCTCTCTCACGAAGATCAGCTCCATCTATATCATCAGCTACCACATCTGCATCACCGTCAGCCTGTGTAGGACGTGGGGTGCTGGATCCTGCAGCCTGTGTGGGATGTGGGGTGCGTGATCCTCCGGTCCGTTTAGGACGTGGGGCGCGGGTTCCTCCAGCCTGTGTGGGACGAGGATTGGGGGATCGTCCAGCCTGTGTCGGACGTGGACTGCTGGGTCCTCCAATGTGTGTGGAGTGTGGGGTGCTGGACCCTCCCGCCTGCTGGAAGGATGAAGACATCTGGAATGATGAGGGGACACCAGTCTGTAGAAATGGAAAACTGGGTCCTCCCCCCGTCTGCTGGAATGATGAGGGGACACCAGTCTGCTGGAAAGATGAAGGCACATGGGTCGGTGGGAAAGGGAAACTAGATCCTCCCGCATGCTGGAAGGAAGATGTCATCTGAGTCGGTGGGAAAGGAACACTAGATCCTCCCGCCTGCTGGAAGGATGACGGCATCTGGGTCGGTGGGAAAGGGAAACAAGATCCTCCCGCATGCTGGAAGGAAGACGACATCTGAGTCTGTGGGAAAAGGAAACTGGGGCCTCCAGGTGGCACAAAAGATGCAGGTACCCCAGACGGGAATGTATGGGAGGAGAGTAATGAGACAAAACCCTGAGTACTGGCCAGGGACATAGGATCAACCTGACTCTGAGGGGGTGGGCACATGGCTGAGTGAGGAGACTCACATGTTACTACCCTCGGACGCTGAGACTTCTTACTGCTATCCTTATTCTTCGGTGGCATTTTACCTAGTTATATATATTTTCATAAACAAAGATAATAAAGTCATTGACATAAATATATATTCATTGACAAATTCAATATATACATGTTCAATAGATATTCATTAATATTACATTAAGTGATTAATTAATCTAAATCTTCATGCTCGTTATCCATATCATGTTCATCATCCGATGTAATATTGTCCTCGGATTCAAACTCTTCATCATTGTCTTCATCCACATTATTATCAACCAACAATATAGACGCATCAACTTGAAGTCCCTCAACAATTGTATCAGACAAAGTTGTAATGTCTTCAGCTGCAACCACATCATTAATCTGTTCAACGTCATCAACTTGGTAGGCAGCATCTTCCACTAGATCTCCAGTTTCAATATGACCTAGCGGTTTTGTTTTTATTACAACACACCATCCTCTTTTACGTATTACAAATGAAGGATAAGGAACATAATAAACTTGCCTAACAATATGTGACATTATGAAAGGGTCATATTCTTTGTATCTCCGGTTCATTTGAATCTCGACAAAACCATATGACTTGTCTATCTTTGTGCCTCTAGTTGGATCATACCATTCACAATAAAACAAGACAACTTTATTTTCCGTGTCCAAGTATTTGTATACCAACTCGTAGATATGTTTAACAAATCCATAGAAGCCGTCTTCACCGCCATCTATAACTCCTTTTACAAAAACACCACTATTTATGGTTTTTTTCCCTTCGGTCCATGCCTCAGTGTGAAATTTATATCCGTTCACGAAGTATGTGTGCCAATCATTTGCGCTTTGGATAGGGCCTTCTGCCAAGTTTCTCAAATGGAGTATTTCTGGAGTTAGTGCAAGAACGCTAGACAATGTTTGCTTGAACCATGAGGGAAATTGAGCATGAATGACACCTGATGTTGACTGTACCCCGGTACTATGAAAATAGGCATTGTTAAATTCCCTACAAAACACACACCATAAGTTTAATAAGTTTGGTATACACACACCATAAGTTTAAAAAGTTTTGGTAAACTTACTCAAGATATGGTTTAACTTCAACGCAGTTGATCAAGACATGGACATGTGCAGATTGCATTTCTTTTTGGGTCAACCAATGCACACCCTTCTTTCCAGAAGGTCGACCTGGAAGCGCAAAGACTGATAAGGTGAATTGAATCCTCTGATTGACATTTACGGGATTCCGTATGATTCTAGAAGTTAACATCAAGTGATTGAAATAGTGACTGCAAAAATGTGATGTTTCCCGATGCAAGTAATGTGCACATATAGATCCTTCTACTCTAGCTTTATTTTTCACCGATCTCTTTGAATCACCCATGAACCTTTCAAACGGATACATCCACCTATATTGAACATGTCCACCAAGATAAGCTTTATATGCAAGATGCACAGGTAAATGTTCCATGGAGTCAAAGAAACCAGGCGGAAATACTTGTTCCAACTTACAAAGAATGAGTGCAATGTTTTGGTCCAACTTAATGATGTCTTCCACTTTTAAAGCTGACGCACAAATATCTCTAAAGAATTGACTAATTTCAGTTAGTGGGTCAAGAACATGTTTGGGTAGCGATCCAAATGCAATTGGTAGCAACTGTTCCATAAAAATGTGACAATCATGACTTTTCATACCATGTAATTTTCCAGTGTTAGGGTCAGCACACCTTGCTAAATTTGATGAATACCCATCGGGCATTCTCAATTCTTTTAACCATCGACAAACCGCTTTAGCTTCTTGGGAAGTCAGACTGAAACAAGCCTTGGGTTTTAATAATTTTCCATTCGGTTGAGGCTTCAACTCCAACTCTCTTCGATTACACCAAATTCCCATGTCTTGTCTGGCCTTCTCATTATCTTTTGTTTTTCCTGTCACATCCATCACTGTTAAATACATTATCAAAAAAATTCTTCTCAATATGCATAACATCAAGATTATGGCGCAACAAATTATCTTTCCAATACGGAAGATCCCAAAATATACTTCTTTTTGTCCAATTGTGGGTGACGCCGTATCCTTCAATTCGGCATGCTTTGCCAGTATCTGTAAATTTTGGTAGTTCACATACTTGGTTCCATATAACCCCTGGTGGCAATCGAGGCGGAGGCAAATATTTCTCTCGTACATCTTTTTTAAAATTTGTCTTGTTTCTTCTATATGGATGATTTGCTGGTAGGAATCTGCGGTGACAGTCAAACCATGAGCTTTTCCCACCTTTATCCAACGTAAATGCTTTGGTGTATCCCATGCAATGCGGACAACCCATTTTTCCATGCGTACCCCAACCAGACAACATGTCATATGCTGGAAAGTCATTAACGGTCCACATCAAGGCAGCTCGTAATGTGAAGTTCTGTTTACGGGATATATCATAAGTCCATTCTCCAATCCACATCTTCTTCAAATCATCAATTATAGGTTGTAAGTACACATCAATTCCGGCTTTTGGACTGTGCGGGCCTGGAATAACACACGTCAAAAACATGTATGGTTTTGTCATGCACATCTCAGGAGGGAGGTTGTAAGGTGTTACAATAACTGGCCAACAAGAATACGCACTTCCTGACGCTTGCACGTATGGGGAAAATCCATCAGAGCATAATCCAAGCCTGACATTTCTAGGTTCTGCAGCAAAATCTGGATGTGTCTGATCAAAGTGCTTCCATGCCTCACCATCAGATGGATGTCGCATAGTGCCAGAACTTGTTTGGTTTGTATGATGCCATGTCATTTGACTTGCACTGTGCATTGAAGCAAACATTCTTTTTAACCTTGGTATTATAGGAAGATAAAACATGGATTTTACTGCTACACGCTTTTGCTTGCTGTTAACGGCTCTACTGCGAACTTGATATCTTGGACTATTACAAAACTTACATTCCTCTAACGATCCATCTTGAGTACCAAACTCATTGTCATAAAACAACATGCAACCGTTAATGCAACAGTCAATCTTTCTTACTTTTAAACCCAACTTCGACACCCACTTCTTTGCATCATAATAACTTGTAGGCAAGTTGTCTTTCGTAGCGGTGGAGTCCAACATCATTTTTGCAAAATGTTTCAGACATTGATCAGAAACATTCCAATTTGACTTGGCGGCCAATAATCTCACACACATTGATAGCTTTGAGTCTGACGACCCCTCAAACAACGACGTATTCATCTCGTTCAATAATTGATAAAACCTTTGCGCTTCCTCATTCAGCAACTCTTCCCCGTCAAAATCTCCAGGTTCATCATATGTCACGTTCACACCAAAAGCATCCTCAACCATGTCACCGATCAAATTAAAGTTCTCCTCATACTCCATAACCGGTCGACTACTTGAAGCATGCGTGTTGCTAGTCTCTGGTACATTAACCGGTAGTTCTTCATCATTATACGTCCAAACCCAATAATTTTCAATGAATCCCCTTCTATGCAGATGACGTGTTACTTCCTCTGGGTCACTAATTATTGGTCTACATTCACATTTAAGACAGGGACACCTAACCCCTCCTTCACTTCGACAACAATCCTGAGCAAACGCCCACTTAATAAACCCATCAACTCCTACTATAAAATTGGGTTTAAGTCCACTTCTTCCTGGATATGTTCTATCGTACATCCAACTACGATAATACCGATAATATTCCATACTGCACATTTATACAATCATTGTCTTTTTCATTAGAAATATTAATCAACTTAATAATATTATTCTTAAACTATTTAATACTATTCTTAAAAATATAAATTTTGCTTTTTTATATATATACTAACATATAAATAAATATTCAAATGTAAAATATATAATTTTTTATTATATAACAATAATATCAAAAAACAATAATATAACATATTTACTTTTTATTATATATACAATAATAATATTAGAAAACAAATAATGTAACATATATACTTTTTATTATATATATAACAATAATATTAAAATAATAATATAATATATATACTCTTTTTTTAATTATGTTTTTTATAAATTCTTATTTTAATATATAATTTTTTTTTCATATCTTTAACATATAAATAAAAAAATAAAATTATTATAATAAATATAATATACATTTTTGTTTTTAAATATGCTATTAAATTTATGTGTTAACATATATATATATATATATATATATATATATATATATATATATATATATATATATATATATATATATATATATATATATATATATATATATATATATATATATATATATATATATATATATATATATATATATATATATATATATATATATATATATATATATATATATATATATATATATATATATATATATATATATATATAAAATAAGACTTTTAATTTTATGTTTTCTAAAAAAATTTATTTTAATATATATTAAAAAAAAAATTATTTTATACGTATATACTAACAAATTTTTTTTATATGTCTATATAACATGCAATAATATTAATAAATATTAACCTATATATATATTAACAATAATATTTTTGTTTAATAATATATTAATATATAAAACATTCTAATTTTTATTTTATTTTAAACATTAACCTATAATACTAATTAACCTAAAACTAAAATTAAGTAAAATATTTTTTTAATTCACATAAACAAAATACATATACTACTAATCTATATAATACATATAAAATATAAAAAAAATGCATAAATACCTCTATATAATTTCTTCACTTAATTTGCTTCTTCTTGTGTAGCTCTTGGTGTTCTTCTCCAAATTTCTCTACAGGTTAAACAAAATACCCTTTTTAATATTTATTACCAGTATAATAAATAATGAACAAATGAAATAAAAATTTATCAAAATATGAATATCTTATTCTTCTTCAATAATTTGGGATGGAGGAAATTTGATTTGGGAATTTGGGTTTGAGAGGAAGAAGAAAGGAAGAAGAAAGGAAGAGGAAAGGAAGAAGAAAGGAAGAGGAAACAAACCACACCAGATGCTGTAACGGATGATAATTTTGTGGAGATGTAAATATTGCCACGTGATACTCACGTCGCTACACACTCAACAGAAATATAATTCACTTTTCCACTCTGTCACCCTGTAATCAATCAACTTTAATTTCCCCCTTTAATGTAGCGACGTGGCTATCACGTCACTACCAAATTTCAAATTTCCCCCTTCTGTAGCGACGTGTAAGACACGTCGCTGATTTTTTTATTAAACAACCTTCTCTGACTTGTTTTATTTATCATTAAAATATGTTTGTGACGTAATTATCACGTCGCAACTGCATTTATTACTCACGTGATAACCACGTCGCTAATATATGTCGCTGGGGATCATCTTTCTTGTAGTGAACCGAACCAACCGAACCAATCCAAACCCCATTAATTTGATTTGGTTTGGTTCGGATTTATTTTTAAAAGTCAACCGAACCAAACCGAACCGCATATTTTTTTCTCTTGCAGTTCGGATGATTTTTTGCTCCAAAACCGCTCAAACTACACCGCGAACACTCCTAATTAATACATCTAACTTTGAGATAAATGTGAAATCCTGTCTAATTTAAATGTGCTCTCTATAATTTGAAATTGCACTAGCACCTGGGTGCTTTTAAATGTCTAAATAATTGATGTATTTGTTCACGTAAATGCCCTCAAATATAAGGTATGAGACCACGTTGTGTCATTCTATGTTGTCGAGGTTGACATCTTGAAAAATAACATTGAGTTTTGCTATTGAACTTATTATGTAATATGAAATCCCATTACATTTTCATCCTCAAAATCACTTTCGATGTATAGATAAAGAGAAAGAAAAAAAACGTAATTTTGTGCAGTTAAAATATATTCAGCCTAAAAATACATTTTCTAAGATTTTTTAGAAACAAGAGGAGAGCAAAGTTGTTTTCATTTTGTAATTGAATTTGGTGGCCTAGCCAAGTCCCCCTCTAATCAAATTACAATAGCATACCACAAAATAGCATCATGCAACATCTACGTCCATTTTACAACCAAAACGCATACACAACTATCACTGGTCTAAAACCTCCCACGTGTTAACCACTCACCATCACCTTAAGTGTTAAGTATTCTCTCTCCTCCCCTTTTTTTACTATAATAATAATAATATAATAATACTTGTGCTAGAAGTAAGAGTGCTCCTAGGTTCTTATAGTCTTCATTAGATTTCATAGGATTGCGCCGTCTGCTACATATACATTAACAGTATCAAAACCCTTCACCACACACTACCTCAACTCATTTTTCTCATCATCTTCTTGTTTATAACATCATAAATACCCATTACATATACTCATCAGAATTGTCTGGCTAGATCATAGAAACACTCAACTAGTTTTGATTCTTATTTTGGTTGCTGTTTTGAAGATATGGGTTTGAGTTCTAAACAGGTTATTTCTAGCACTGGACTTGATTGGAAACAAACCTTATTGGAATCTCAAGATTTGGAACTTCCAAAGCCTCATCATTTAATGAGGAAACAGCAACAAAGTCCTCAGCAGCAATCAGCAGAACATTTGAAGTGTCCAAGATGTGATTCAACAAACACAAAGTTTTGTTACTACAACAATTACAACAAGTCTCAGCCTCGCCATTTTTGTAGAGCTTGTAAAAGACACTGGACTAAAGGTGGAACTCTACGCAATGTTCCTGTTGGTGGTGGAAGAAAGAATAAGAGGGTCAAAAAATCAACCACCACACCAGTTACTTCTTCCACCACCACCACCACCGCCGCCGCCGCAGCCGCCACAGCAACTACTGCTTGCACCACCTCAATTCAAACACCTGATCTTCAAGTGAGTGATCATCAAAAAACCATTCCTAACTCATCTCTATATCAAGCTCTAATTCATCCACCATCTTTGCTTCTACAACAGAATATGATGATGATGGACACAAGAGACTTATTAGAAAGCAAAGATTTTGGCATGTTTACTACTACTTCTTCAACTTTACCTATTCCTCATCAGAATCAAAGCTTGCTCTTCCCCTTTTCAACCTCCTCAAGCTCTTTTGACACAACCACTTGTTCATCTTCCAATGTTTATTACTATGGACAAGAGTTTAAAACAATGGAGGAACAGGAACAGGAAGATGAACCTATAATTCCTAACACAAAGCCATGGGAGACACCGATACCGATACCGATACCGATACCAACATCATTACCATTACCAGCAACAAGTGGTGGCATGGAAGCTTCAAAGTATTGGAACTGGGAAGACATTGATTCATTGGTATCTGCTGATTTAAAGGATCCTTATTGGGATGATTCTGATATCAAACCATGAAACGAGAAAAACAAGAAAAAGTAACATCAACATTCAACATATGTTGTAGTGTCTTGTTACTGTCCATAGATTAATTAGTCTATTTAATTTAATTGGGGTTGTATTTTTTTGTGTTTTTTCATATAGATAATTAAGCAAGTGTTGTTGTTAATTTTCCAAATGGGGCATGTTAATTATCTTGTGCTGCTTTTTTCTGCATATGTAATTCTTCCTTAAAAAAACAGTATTTGGATTGAAGCTGTCATGTTTTAGTTTCAGCTTCAGGTTCAAGAAAAGGGTCCCAATTAGCTGTAATCCACTCACTTTGCCTCTATGTTTGTTCATCTCTCTATTGTTTTTTTTCTTTAATTTGTAATAAATTGGTTTTTTTTAGAGAATGCAAGTAGTGTAACTTTATTTCTTAATATAGGATTTTTTTTTTTTGAAGTTTTCTGAGTGTTTTGTTATGTGGATGATATAGATATGGAATCTGCTTCAGCACTGAACAGACAGGAGAATGTGATGGAAGATTCTTGAGGATATGTTTATTTGTTGGGAATGACATTATCATAAAGATCTTATTGCTTCTGAATCAGCATCTTGAGATCATTCTTTGATCCAGGGTTAAAAAAATACTAAGTTGTATAGTTGTTTATTATTAATTCCGTCTTATAACAAGAGTCTCATTTGAATTTCGTGCAGTTTTTAAGAAAATGATTAAATGTGTTGATTTTAATAATAAAATTAGTATTATTTATTAAAATATTTTTAGTAGAATAGTTCAAAAACGTAAAAATTAATAAATAGAGATATAATAGTAAAAAAAATAATAAATATTATATTACTATTTTAAAGAAATATTTATTTTGAAACATAGAAAAAATACAAATAAAATATTTATTATGAGACAGAGGGAGTAATATTTTTATCTTTACTATTATGTCTGTTTTTAACACTCGTCGGACACAAACATCTAATACGATACTTACACGTCGACACTATTTTTAAGGAAAATTAATATTTTTGATATCGGAGTATCTATGTCACAAACACGATCATACACGGACATCTAATACGATATGACACGTCGACACCATTAAAAAATGTTTTTGTTATTAAAGTGTTGGTGTACCATACGTTATTTTTAGAGAAAAATAATGTTTTTGATATTGGAATGTCTGTATAACAAACACGAACATCTGATACAATATTAACACAATAACACTATTTATAAAGAGAGAATATTTTTAATATTGGAGTGTCGATGTACTAGATACAAACATTTGATGCAATACTAACACATCGACACCATTTATAGAGAGAAAGAAATGATTCTAATACGATGCTGAGACGTCGACACTATTCATAGAAAGAAAAAATGTTTTTTAATATTTGAGTGTCAATGTACCAAACACAAACATCTGATATGATACTCGACACATTTTATAAAGAGAGAAATAATTTTGTTATTAGAGTGTCGGTGCTCCAAACACGATACTCACATCGGCACGTATCAGACCACCAAATACATCTCCGTTATTAATCTAAATAGAGGATTGGTTCAATTGAAATAGAATAGTGAATAGTGTAAGGTTATTTGGACCACCAAATATTGAAGGGTGGTTGTGTGATTGTCGTTTCTTGTATTATTGATGAGTGAAGAGGCAGCCATGGACCAATATACAGTATCAGTAGAGCTCTTTTAAGTCACAAAGTTTCCCCACAAAGCAATAAATTAAAAAGTATCATTGGTAAACAATTGCAGCTTTGTACTTTATGCATGTGATATGAGGATTCAAACACTACCTTAACAAGTAGCCACAATGATCTTGATCAGATTCATACGCATGCTTTTCTGGTCTATTTATAACTAGTACTAATATTGAATATGTTGAGTCACGTTTCAAGTTGGTTTGGACCACTAAACAACAGCACAACAACATCTCTATCTTAGAAACTTAATGTTACTAACAGAATTGTCTTTGAATAAGTTTGAATAAGATAGACTATCACACATAGTTCAAACTATATCACGGTTAACCCGTCGTTAAAGAGGATTTCATAAAATATTTGTCACGGTTAAAAAATAATTAAATAGGATCCAATTTCCAATTAGTTTGTCTCAGTTGAATCGTGACTAACTTATACAGAACCTCCAAAAAGTTAAGACAACACTGATTCCTATAGTGCCTAATATGTTATACTATAATCTTAGTATAAGATTAGATGTTCTATAAGTCAAAACAACAATGAAATATAAACCACCCTACCCTCCAATGTCATTCTTAGGATGCAATGGAACACCATCTATTGTGACATGATTTAAGAGTCAAAGGAATCCAAATATAGAGACCATATGCATAATCTAAATGTTTTTTTTTTCAAACTAGCTTCATAATTACAAGTAGACTCTCACAATTCACATCCATGTAAGCCAATCTCAAGTTCTGAAAGTGGGACACATTGCATTAATTAAGTTTACAAATTGCTCATTGTCACACCTGTGTCTCTAGCATAGGAAGGGACTCCACTATTATTAGCTTTTGAAAAACTAACATAATAAAGCTCAGAGGCTATGCCTGTAAGAACAATGAAAGCAGCTCCAGCTCCAAATACTCCTTTCCTTAAGGTTTCACATGAAGGTGCTCTCTCTCCCATTAGATCTCTATACTTTGTATGGTAAGCATTCCTCACTGAACCAGCTAGAAGACATGAAGCAGCAATAAGAAATGTCAACCTGAAAATCATCACCATCACACATCATGAATTGGAAGACAAGAGAAAACACCATGTTTGGTCTTGTAACCTTGATTAAATCACATTATCATGTAGATATTTGTGGACATATTTTACGAACTAATAAGATAAAGTGGCCTCATAACATGATTTGATCTATGAATCATTGACACGGGCACGGACACTGGATACAACATCTACAATGACACGTCCAAACAAATAATAATGTTAGAACAACAATCAAATTAAAGAGAAACGAAAATAAAAGACAATGAACACGATTGATATTTGTTAATGCAATTCGACCAATGAATGCTTACCTCAGCGACTATAGAACAACTATAGTTTCTTTTATTGCTGTCTAATAATTAGGATTCATTAAGATTACAGTGTTACAAGCAATATATATAATACTAGGCTCAGTTTACAATAATACTCCTAAAGCCTCCGCACCCCCAGTTACCTACCTATAACAATCTCCACAATATGAGTCATACTCAACAAATAATTAGAAGAAATTGAACGTAATCACATATGTCGGTGTCAAGCAGTGTAGTCAAGATCAAGTGTTAGATTGTAAGTTCGTAAGATCTTACGTGCTAAGGATGCCTGAGAGTGCTACAATCAGATAAAGACTGTTTTGTCGCTGGTGTGGTCAAGATCAAGCTTTTTGAAGTATTGTAAAAAAAAAAGTGTTATATAAAATTACCATTTTTCCCTCCGATAGGATCCCATGTGCCGTGCTAATGATTCGAGTTTTAAGATCTTTCACAAGCCGATCGATCCTACTTTAGATCTCATGATTAACTATATTGATATCAGGTCATTATTAAACACTGGACACACCTTTGTTCAGTCATGTCTTTTGCTACAGAGGATTTGATGTATGTGTAAACAAAATATAGTTTGTGAATGAATAGAAACTAATCTCAAAAAAGTAAAACATACCAGGCAGTGATGAATAAACAAATTGCCCATGATCTGGATCCACTTGGTGCCATGGCTTTCCCACAGCACAGGCATCTAGTAACCACCATAATAATGACTTGACTGGCAACAAGGATAAAGAGGGACCCAACACCTAGGCCGGTGGCAATGTCAGAATCATATTGACAATACTTTCTGCCTTCAATATTTTGTGCTAAATTGGCCTGTTATTAGAAAAACAAATAATTAGTGCTACATTCTATGGAGTAGTATAAGTCTAATCTCAAACCTAAGTTTGTTTGTTTGTTTATTTCAGTCAATGAGTTTAATTGAGTCAAGCTTAAATAGCTCTCACAAATAGCTCAATTCTACAATAACCTTAGATATAGGTAGTTCTCTTCTCCTAGTTTGCATGTACTATGTTGAAACAACTTATGATTGTGTTGTCCTATCTGTAAACAAGTACTACAGTTGAAACAGAATCTACTCAAGCAAGTTAATCAAGGAAAAGTTCAGAAAATATGTGAGAGAGAAAGAGAGTGTGTGTGTGTGACTCACAGTACTTCTCCTTTGTTCAGCAGCAACAGCAAGAGCAAAAGCAATGAGATCAAACACAAACACCACAGCAAGTAACAAAGATGAAGCCATGGCTATCAGCTCAAGATCCACAACTTCAATCTATTCACAAAATCAAATCAAATAAGTAAATAAAAGTCACAAAAGATAATAGATTTAGATTCTTTTTTTTTTAATCAATCAATTGTTTACATATACCAACAACCTGGTCCAAACAAATTCCAAGAAAGGACAACCAAAGTAAAAACAAAACACAATGAAAGGCAACAAAAACTCAGTACTGTGTTAAAAGATAAGAGAGTTCTTGTTTATCCACTAAACAAGTGGGTAGAGTTAATTAAAATGTAAAATGCATTGAAAATATTCAAAATTAATTAATTTAATAAATGTTTAGATATAATAACGGATATAAAAATATATAAATCAAACTAAGTAATTTTTAAAAGTAAGTGCTCCAATCCTTTAATAAATAAATAAAAAGTAATTGTGCCCTCGGGTAAAGTGGAGTTTGCGCTATCATTAAAAAGAAGTGGAGTTTGCGTTTATATCAACAACAACAAAAAAAGTGGAGTTTTGGAGAAGTTTGGTTGCTACAATCGTGATCCAAAGGTGGTGAATTTTTTTGGAAAAGACAATATTTATGTTTGGTTCAAGAATTAGAGATGGGTGTAAATTGACTGAATTTGAGCTTGGTGGAGGGAATTGTCGTTGCGAAGGGGCAGGAATACAAGGTTAACATTTCAACTTTCATGTTAATAAATGAGTAAAAAAGTAGTTTTAATGTCTGAATAAGAGAACACATGAAATGACATGCGTTCTATTTTATATAAGATAGACGGATATAATCGTCTCATGAGATCCAACAATGCCTTATACGAGTGACAGTTCAACCATATTGAAATATGAAATAGTGAGGGATATTGAATAAACTGCATGCATGAATAGCACTACGAAGATTGTATTATATGGTGAGATTTCTCATTTGTTGAATTAATTACATAGAAAATATGCTAAGGTATATTTTATTCAATTCTAGATAGACTAAGGAATATTCTTTAAACATATATTAACATAATTGATTCTTAACACTCTCTCAAACTAGATCATATATGTCATATGAGTTGAACTTGTTACAAATATAATTCACTAGAGAACTCCTAAAAGACTTAGTGAACATATCAGTCAATTGGTCTTTAGATTTGACGAAATTTATGATGATTTCTCCCGAAAGTACTTTGTTCGTTAAATAGTGAGAGTTTATTTCTATGTGCTAGGTTCGTTCATGGAAAACCAGATTAGATGTAATGTGGAGTGTTGTTTAATTGTCATATATGAGTTTTATGATCTGAAAGATCTCCGAACCTAAGTTCTGAGAGTAAATTTTTAAGCCATACAAGTTCCTTTGAGACTGTTGTCATATCACCATATTAAAATTCAACACTAGATAGTGCAAATATATTTTGTTTCTTGCTTCTCCATGAGATCATATTACCTCCAATAAGAACACAATATCTAGACGTAGATCTCCTATCTGATGGTGATTTGGCATAGTCTGCATCTGAATAACAAATAGTTTTAGCACCACCTTTATCTTCATATAATAGTTCTCTTCCTGGTGTATTTTTTATATATTTAAAAATTCGAATGATTGCATCCCAATGACCATCACAAGGAGCGTTCAAAGACTGGCTCTCAATGCTCACTGCAAATGTAATATTATGGTGATTGTAAGATAGTTAAGTATACCCACAAGTCGTTGATATCTTTCTAGGTCTTTCAATGACTTCCTCTGACCTGGAAGAAGCTTGACGTTAGGATCCATATGAGTATTAATAGGATGACAATCAAGCATACTAGTTTCGTTGAGGATGTCTAATGTATACTTGTATTGTTTGATTGTAATGCTTGATGAGGATTGAGCAACTTCAATATCTAAGAAGTATCAGAGTTTACCCAAGTCTTTTGTCTGGATTTTTTTGAAAAGGTGAGTTTTGAGACATTGAATACCATTTGTATCGTCTCCAATGATAACAATGTCATCAACATAGACCACAAGAAAGATGTATCGATCGGTGGAGGAATGAATGAAGAAAATAGAGTGGTCTGTTTCACATCTAGTCATACCAAATCGTATCAAGACAGAGTTGAAGCGATCAAACCAAGTACGTGGGATTGTTTCAGCCCGTAAAGAGAACGAAGAAGCCGACAAACAATTATAGATTTTCCAAGAATAGTAAAACCCGGAGGTTGATCCATATAAACTTCCTCCTCCAATTCTCTGTGTAAAACGGCATTTTTAATGTCCAACTGATGAAGCGACCAATGATGAATGGTAGCCATTGTAAGAAAGAGGCGGGCTAAACTGATCTTATCCACCCAATAAAAAGTGTCACTATAATCAAGACCAAATATTTATGTGTATCCTTTGTTTGTCAAATGGGCTTTGAAATGATCGATCTGAGGTGTATGGGCTGCAATGGGTGTGGGGATGATGGAGGGGATACCTCAAATATATAAAGTACAATTCTCATCAGGTGACGTGGAGATAGAGAAGAATGAAGAAGTATCAAAGAATGTGACATTAGAGGAAACAATGTATCGTTGAAGTTGAGGATAAAAATAATAATATCCTTTTTGTACACGTGAGTAGCCTAGAAAAATACATTTGATAGATTTGGTAGAAAGTTTGTCTTTACGTGGACTAAGGTCATGAACAAAGTATGTGCAACCAAAGACACAAAGAGGAAGGGGTAGAGATCATATTATGGGTTTAAGATCGAGTATGAAGTATGATCTTGAAGGAATGATGAAGGCTTTCAGTTGATAAGGTGACAAGTTGTGAGAAGAGCATCACCCTAAAGATGAGAAGCGACATTGGTAAAGTAAAAGAGTTAGTGCAATTTCAACTAAATGATGATTCTTTTGTTCAGCGACACTGTTTTGTTGTGGTATGTAACCTCATGATGATTGATGAATAATCTCCTGTGATGTGTAAAAAATTTGAAATTAGGATGACATATATTCACAAGCATTATCTGCACGTACAATTTTAATGGAATTGTCAAAGTTGTTTTTAATTTTGGCATGAAATTCTTGGAATATATTGAAAACATATCAACGGTTTTTCATTAGAAATAACCAAGTACATCGTTGTTGTACCCCAAAATTTTCGCTCTCATTTATCAAGACTTTTCTCACAAGATTTCTTTAACCCAAGACTGGATTAGGGATTGATCACCTCAAGACATCTCATTATGCACTGATGACCCAAAATTAGGGTTTGATATTGCACAAGGATTTTTGGACTATCAATGCTTCATATGACTTTCAAACATCATTATGGACCCCTAAGATCACTCATGACAAGTTTCAAGCCTTGAACTATATTTTTGATCAGTCAATTGGACAGTTGACCTAAAATTCAGCTGTATTGGGGAAAAAGTCAACCATGGCCAATTTACAGTCAAAATTCATAATTTTTTATCCACATCAACATTTTAGACTCATATGTGTCATTTGGTCAAGTTGGGATCACAATTCCTCAAGAAATTTGATCAAATCATCAAAAGGGCAAAATGATCAAAATTAGGGTTTTGACTAAGGAAGGGCAATTTTTGATTTTTAACCTAGAAAATGACCAATTGAGTTAAAGCATGATTTCAAGGATTCAAAGGCATCACCTTGACCTAATGGTATGGTTCAAAACATTGCAATTTCATTGAATTGACAGATGAAATTTGCAGTCAACTGATCAAAAGTCAACTGTACACTGAAAAGTCAAACTTTGACTTTTTGGTCAAAATCAAGTGCCAAGGATCATAATTCATCAAAACATGTCAAAATGTAAAGCTTTTTCATCAAGAAATCCAAGTTTGAAGATTAAGGTTTGAATTTGAAATTTTTCTTAACTTAGAAAATTTTCTAAGTATAGAAAATTTCTTATTTTTTCTCAACTTTAGGCCACTTTTTCACCATGATGCATAATGATTCAAAGAAAGTTCCCAACATGAAAGTTGTATACCTCCATGAATACTACAACTTTGCTTCACACCCTTTTCCCTAAAGATGCTTGGATCTCAAGATATAAATTTATGAATACATGGTCATGAACTAAATAACTTAGTGAAATTTTGCCCTAATTTAGGCAGGTTTTGGACCCAACTTCATGGCAAATTTTCACCTAGTTCCAAGAGGTATCTTGATCGTGACTTTATGAGTCTGTCGGGATACTAACTGCAAGTATACAGTTCAGTCGTTCTAGTTTTAAAAGATTATCGAACCCACAGAGACTGAGGATCAATCGCATACGATCTAATGCTACAGTTTGTCTAACTAAGCGATGAATATTCGATTTTTGGTGGAAACAGTTTAATTAAAAATAATAGTACTAGTTATACCGGTATGTGATAATCGGACTTAGGGAATTCGGTGAATCGCTTGGCCTATAAAGTATTTCGGTAAAAGCTAATTGTTTAAAAACCTGAGACATACACTCTCATGTTTATGAAATAAGTCATGCTACTAAACCTAGTGGATGCACTTTAAATTTAATAACACTTTTTGAAAACAATTTGAGTTTAATTAATTTATTAAAACACTCTCGTGTATTTAAAAATCAATGTTTCGTTACCACTATCTGGGTTGAACCCCAGCTCTCGCATGCAGGTTCTTGCCTTAATTAATTTCTCACTCTCGTGGCAAAATCGTGTTAATTAACCTCTCACTCTCGTGACAAGGTTAGTTAAATTAATCTTGAAAATTGGAAACCAGAAATTGTTTTATAAATATTTTTGGCCAAGGTATCACTGAATTCCTTTAGTTCTTACGGGTCACATACCGGTATTAATAATTTAGCCGGACATAATTAACTTGGAAGCAATACAATTCAAAATATAATTCATAACAACAATTGGCATAATATAAAAACTGAATAAATATTAATTTCAATAAAAACCTGGAATCAAAGTTGTTATGGTAATCTTGAAGTATTACAATAATCCTTGATCTTGATTGCAGTAAATAATTCGTGTTAATTCTTGAAGGAAGAATTAACACTTAAAACTAAAAACTAAAACTTGGAATGAAAATTACAGGAACGTGAAAACAATATTCCAAAACAAGCAAATGGAAAATAATTGCAAAAGAATAATAATATTTGTTCTGAGGAAAATTCTTCGACCCCTGGTACTTTGCACTGGCACACATATATATAGCATAGGAAAAACAGCAGTTAAGAAATCTTGAGGAAGTCTTCAATTGAGAGAATATAGGGAGCACTAATAGTGGGTGGCAGAAAAATAGGAGACTCAGCAGGAAGAGAGGAGAACGAGTCAGCCCTTCAATGCCCACGTCTCTATCCATGTATAACGTCCACCTTCACGCGTGTGGCGGTCGTCACAGGTGGGTGATGGTCGTAACGCGCTGAAGTAGTGCATTACGCTCGTCAGTGATGTGTGACGAGCGTTTCTCCAAGTTGGGGGGCGTTACGCCCGTCACAAGGGTGTAACGACCATCACTGTTCCAAAAAATCCAAACTGTATTTTTTTATTCTTTTTCTCTTTGTTTATTGTCTAGCCTTCTTCATGTTGTCCTTTTCCATCGGTTTGAGTCAACAAATGTTATACCTGTAAAAAGACAAATAATCTCGGAATAATCGGGGGTTAGACGACTTAATGAAATATAAAATCGGTAAAAAGCATGGTAATTATATGATATGTTTTCTCGTTATCAAATTCCCCCATACTTAAACCTTTGCTTGTCCTCAAGCAAATAGTCATTTGAAAGGTCGGACAAGTTTTGTCAAGCGCATAAGCATGACATACCTTGGATTTTTAAAGTAGTTTCGGGAAGTCCTCGTCGGTTCGGCCGATACTTGAGTAAAACACTAAAGATACGCTAATGACACAAGCAATAAGCTTAGCCGTAGACTTCCATTTCAAACGAGCTATCCAACAGTTTCGTTATAATTCTGCCCGGAGTTCCTCGTATCTATTTCTCCCGGTTTCGTTCTGGCGCAATCACATTAAGCCCTTTGTCTTAGCACGTACGTAGTGGAGTAACCGGTTAGTGACTTTGATCCTTTTAGCACGGGGTCTGGTATATGAATGTGGCAAACCTACATATGTTATCCAAATTGGAGGTTGTGGGGGATCGGGCCGTAGCACGCCCTACCGAGTTCAGAACCAGATACCTCTGAACCAACCAACACTGGATTCCTTCATTATTTGCCCAGCTCTTATATGTGCCCGTCTATTTTGGTACACAAATTTTCTTTTCTTTTAGCAGCGAGATAGGAAGGATATTTTTAGAATCAGGCATCAAACACTTATATTCATCGATTCTCCATGTGGTTTATGTCAAGACGGTGTTGAATGCTAGTATAAACTACTAGGGGTTACTTCTAGAACTTGAAACTCCATATATCAGTATAATGGTTATTGAAACGGATCGCGTAAGTAGGAAGTCTACGGTGTCGGAACCGTATCGATCTTGTTATGTCGTTTTCGGCTTCCTCAACTGGGATTTCGTTAAAATAGGTATGTCGGACGAATGCGAAGCTGAAAATTTTTCGGTATGACTAAATAAAGTGAAGAATTTGAATTGAGACATATCGTAAGAATTTACTAGTTTATAAAAGATTGAAAGGTACCTCTCCCACACAAAATCCGACATTGTCCTCAATGTTGCGGTATGTAGGCGGGGAAGTACAATTACAAAAACAAACGGAAAAGAAATGAAACAGAAAAATAATAAATTACATAGAAATTAAAGAAAGACTACTGGTGACCACGTCCTCTACTCCTGGTGCGAGAGCGTCTGGTAGGAGTGGCTTCAGTGTCGGTGTCTTGGAAGCCAAGGGTGCTCACGTCTATCCTCAAGGCGTTAAGCTCTGACAGGGCCTCATCTAACCTCTCATTCATGTTGCGCTGCCCAGTCAAGATCTGAGCGTTTTGGGCGCACAGAGACTCAAATTTCTCGGCTTGCCTCCTTTCAAGCGCCGCATTCATTTGGTTTTGCATGTGGAGGGCGCAGAGGATGTCTTCAAGATTAATAGTAGGAGGTGCAGATGAGGATCCTGGAATGTCGTGGACTGGAGGAGCACTATCCAACTCTTCTTGTATTTCGTCTGTGGCGGCTGCAGGTTGGTCTTCATGGGCAGGTGCACGCTCTGCGGGAATTTCAGGATCGAACAACCAGTTTGCTCGGTTACTTGGATCGATTCGGTCCCTGTTCGGAAAAATGATATTCTGATAGACAGTGTTCCTGATTACAGGGTGGAATCTGTCGTCTTCCCGCTCGTAGATGAGGTGTGCGGCTTTGCAGTGATCTATAGTTAGCAAAGCTGGTGCCATAGAAGGCAAGGTTGCGAGAGTAGCACCGTAGTTCAGACCAATGGCAAGTGAAGTAACCAGCCCTCTGAAATAAAATGGTTTTCCACCTCTAGCATAAATAGAGTGGATGTGAGCAAGAAGGAACGGGGCGGCATTGATCTTTTGCCCAGTGAACGCGCAATGTAAAAAGAAGAGCTCCTTGGAGTTGAGCTTATGGTTGCTGTCGCGGGAGAAGATTGTGTTGCTAAGGATGCGATGGAAGTAGCGGATGGCCGGATTGTGAATGTGGGTGGCATTCAGGTGGTCGTAGGATCCGGCACGGATATTCGTCAAACTGTGCCATAAGTTGAAAGCCTCCTCACCAAAATTATCCGGCACCCGGAGATGAGCACCTTCGTCCGAACAAAAGCCTAGAAGTCTCGCGATGTCGAATTGAGGCAACTCGTGCTCGACGCCAAACATGCGGAATTTTGCCAGGCCTGATAGTTGGTTTGTGACACCTGGCGGAGTGAGGTAAACAAATGAACTCAAGAACTCAAGAGTAAGAGTTTCGTAGATCGGTCTTGGTTCGCGGCACAGGTTCCACAAATCCACACTTTGCAATAATCAGCGGATACTGTCGAGTAGTCCCAAACTCCTTAGGCAGTCGATGTCAACGTACCTTGTGGGTTGGAGACCTCGACGTTGAAATTTCTGAAACTTTGCCCGTTGATTTTCTCCTTGTTCGCCGATTCAGAAAGTGAGGGCGAGGCTTGTGGGTTGTTTGCCATGGTGTAGGTAGAATTGGATTTTGGAAGATGAAATTGGGGTACTGTGTGAACGGTAATTTGGTGTTGGAAGTTTAGACGTTAGGAGAAAAATGGAGTGAGTGGGTAGTTTTTCGTGTGATGTGGTAACAATGGGTTTATGAAAGGGATGGTTGAAAGCTGGAACAGTTCTGTAATAGCCGTTCTGATACACTGTATGCGTGACGGTCGTCACGAGGGTGTGACGGTCGTCATGAGGCAAAAAGGCTTGTTACGCTCGTCACAAGGGTGTGACGGTCGTAACGCGTTCAGCGTCATTAATGAGACGACCGTTATAGGACCGTTGGGGTGTTGATATTTTTATATTTTATTATTTTCTTGGGAATAAGGTTTGAAGTATATATTTTTTTTTCATATTTTGAAATATTTTAATTAATAAGAGTTTTAAATATAAAGGAAGATGATCTAATAATTAAAGTTTGTAATATTTGTTACCAGTACATAACGAAATAGTAATAACATTGCAGTAAACATAAACAATAAACAGTAAATAAAAGGAAGTACACAGTAAACTGGAAATATGAAAATAAATAAATGAACTTGGTACTTTAAATAATTGAATAAATTCATAAGAAATTGTTTCGAAATAACTAAAAAATGATAAAATGCTGAAAGTAATAACTATAATCCCTCCCACACTAAAACTAAACAGTGTCCCCACTGTATGTAACAATGCGAGAGAAAAGAAAATGAATAACAATGGCAACTCTAGCCACGGGGAGGCGGAAACATATGCTGATGGATGTAGTCCAGCTGATCTGTCACCAAATCCATGAAGGTTATGAAGTCCACCCGGAGAGATGTCAGCTCGCCCCGCATGTCAGTAATTTCTTCATGCAGGAGTGCAGGGTAACAGAAGGTGGAGGTGGTGTAATCTCAGGAGCCGGGGTCGCGGTCTCAGCGGAAGTAGCCTGCTGTTCCCAAGGATCAGGGAACTCATGGTATCCTGGCGGTGTGGCAGGATCTTCATCAGCATGTGTAGTGTTTGGGACCTCGTAAATGTCCACAGTAGATGGTGAGGAGGGCGGTGAAACAGGATGGTGAAGGTCAAACAGCCAGTTATCTCTGTTGTGCACACTGGTGATAGGGTCCGGAAGCTTAAACTGGTGGACAATCTGATGATTAACTAACAGGTCAAATTGATGTGGTCCAAGGTTCCCGATCATGTTGGTATTGAAACAGAAGGCAATGTCCATCGACTTTATTCCACAAAGCGGAGCTGATCCGAGCATAGGCCGGCGGAGTCCAATTTCATTTGATAGCATGGTAACTAACCCACCCAACAAGATCGGTGCATTTGGAGTCTGGATGATACGCTCTATATTAGCGAGCATATAAGCTGCACCGTTCACTGGACGACTCTGGGATGCACAATACATAATAAATAGCTCATCGCGGGATACAGATGTGACATTCTACTGTTTGCCAAAGATGGTGTGGGCGATGATCTTGTGGAAATACCTGATAGCCGGGTTACGGATGCATTCAGAGTAAAGATCAGACGGCTCAGGATGGTTATTACCAGCGATGCTTCCCCAGAAATAATCAAGATCAGATTCAGGCAAGAGGTTCTCCTGGGTCATAGTGATAACATCAGGACCAAAAGGGAACCCAAGCAGCTGGCTAAACTCCTGGAGGTTATAAGTGTAATCCATGTTAAACATCCTGAATGTGATCAACCCACGGTTGAATCCCATCCCATGATTTGGAATGAAGCTCAGGGTGCTTAGGAACTCAAGAGTCAGCTTTTTGTAGGTACAGAACCGTCTTCGGATAGGAGCAGTGTCCCAGCCAATCTGATGCAGCAAGTACATAACACTCTCACGAATTCCAAGGGAGGTCATAGCATGATCATCTGCGTAGATAGTAGGGCACATCTCCCGTTCACCCAGGTCCGCAAATCGTCTTCTTTGGTGTCTGCTTCTCAATTTGACATTCATGAAGTTTACACAATCCATAGCGTTAAATATGAAAGCAAAAGAATTACCCCCCTGAAAATATTTGATAAATGTTTGAAAAAAAGAGAAATTAAGTAAGTATTTTCGGGTTAAGAAATTGCCAAAGTTAAATTAAAAAGAAAAAGAAAGATAAGAGGAAAATAAAAACAGAAGAAAAATAGAAAGGAGTAAGATGCAATCATGAAAATGTTTTAAATATTAAGAAAAAGAAAAGAAAAAGAAAAGCATGTTAAAGCAGAAAAAATAATTAAAGTAAAACATGGGTTGCCTCCCACGAAGCGCCTTTATTTTATGTCGACGGCTCGACAGTTAACACCTATTCAGTTATGTATTTGGGGTAGGCGGCTCACTTAACTGAAGATAAGCCGAGTAGTCGATATTTCCGACGTTAAAGTAGTGCTTTAGGCGCTGGCCATTGACTATGAATGGTTCGATAGAACTGCTTTTAATTTCTATCGCACCACTTGGGAAAACTTTGTTAATTTCGAACGGTCCGGACCATCTGGAACGTAATTTACCCGGGAAAAGTTTCAGTCTAGAGTTGAATAGGAGAACGATGTCTCCTTCCTTAAAGTCTTTCCACGAGATACGCTTATCGTGCCATTTTTTTGTTCGTTCTTTATAGATTTTAGCATTTTCATAAGCGTCTAAACGCAATTCTTCTAATTCATGGATATCTAACACTCGTTTCTCGCCAGCGCTCTTATAATTTAAGTTAAGGGTTTTTATGGCCCAATAAGCTTTATGCTCTAATTCTACTGGCAAATGACAAGATTTTCCATAAACTAACTTGAACGGCGTTGTTCCGATAGGGGTTTTAAAAGCTGTCCGATATGCCCAAAGAGCATCGTTTAGCTTGGAGGACCAGTCTTTTCTGGATGAAGTTACGGTTTTCTCAAGGATTTGTTTTATCTCCCTATTTGACACTTCCACTTGTCCGCTCGTTTGAGGATGGTATGGTGTGGCTATGCGATGTTTAACGCCATATTTGGAAAGTAACTTTTCGAAGATTCTAGAGATAAAATAGGAGCCACCATCGCTGATCACTAGTCTTGGTACACCGAATCGTGGGAAGATAATATTCTTGAATAGTTTTAGTACCGCGCGTGTATCGTTTGTGGGTGCGGCGATGGCTTCAATCCATTTTGATACGTAGTCGACGGCTACCAAAATATATTTATTTCCAAAAGATGCGGGGAAAGGTCCCATGAAATCAATTCCCCATACATCGAAAATCTCTACTTCGAGGATTCCTTTTTGCGGCATTTCGTTGCGTCTAGATATATTTCCCGTGCGTTGACATCTATCGCAGTTCATAATTGCTACGTGGACGTCTTTCCATAAGGTAGGCCAAAAGAAGCCAGCTTGAAGTATTTTTGCACAGGTTTTTGACGTACTAGCGTGTCCACCATAAGGGGCGGAATGGCAATGGGAAATGACGTCGTCTATTTCATCGTTAGGGACGCAGCGACGATAGATACCATCGGCGCCTCTTTTAAAGAGTAATGGTTCATCCCAAAAGTAGTGTTTAAGATCATGGAAAATTTTCTTCCGCTGTTGGTACGTTAAATCGGGTGGTAAAACACCGGCAGCTAAATAGTTTATGAAGTCAGCGTACCATGGCAGTGTGGTGTTAGTACAAATGGCTTTTACTACCGCAGTTGTTAAAGGTTCATTATGTTGATCTAAATTGTCGGTATGGTTTATCTCTAGCTTGGCAACAAGGCGTTCATAAGGGAAGTCTTCGTTTATGGGAACACTCTCGGTTTGGATTCCATCTAATCTCGATAAATGGTCTGCCACCACATTTTCAGTTCCTCTCTTGTCTTTTATTTCTAGATCAAACTCTTGTAGGAGTAAGATCCATCTGAGTAGTCGTGGTTTTGCGTCTTTCTTGCTTAGTAAGTATCAGATCGCAGCGTGATCCGTGTAAATAATGATCTTGGCACCTACTAAGTAGGAATGAAATTTATCCAATGTGAATACCACAGCTAAGAGTTCCTTCTCCGTAGTGGTGTAATTCATCTGTTCCGGGTCGAGCGTTCTGCTTGCGTAGTAGATAGCGTGAAGCTTTTTTTCTTTGTGTTATCCTAGGACTGCGCCTACAGCATAATCGCTTGCATCACACATTATTTCAAATGGTAGGTTCCAATCAGGAGGTTGCATAATAGGTGTTGAAATTAAGGCTTCTTTAAGTGTCTCAAATGCGTTCAAGCATTTATCGTCGAAAATAAACTCAGCCTCTTTCATTAATAATTCAGTTAGTGGCTTGGTGATTTTAGAGAAATCTTTTATAAAACGTCGGTAAAAACCCGCGTGTCCTAGAAAACTTCTTATTTCTCTAACTGTTTTTGGTGGTTGAAGGTTTTTGATAATTTCGATCTTTGCTTTGTCGACTTCAATCCCTCTGTTTGATACAATGTGACCCAACACAATTCCTTGTCTCACCATGAAGTGACATTTTTCCCAGTTGAGCACTAGGTTGACATTGACACAGCATTTCAGTACTAATTCAAGGTTTGATAAACATCCGTCGAAACTCTCTCCACAGACGGAGAAATCGTCCATGAATACTTCCATAATTCCGTCTAAAAAGTCTGCGAAAATCGCCATCATGCATCGTTGGAAGGTTGCAGGTGCGTTACATAGTCCAAATGGCATTCTTCGGTATGCAAAGGTACCATAGGGACATGTGAACATGGTTTTCTCTTGATCATCAGGATGAATGGGAATTTGAAAGAATCCTGAGTATCCGTCAAGGTAGAAGAAATGGGAATGTTTGGCCAAACGCTCGAGCATTTGATCAATGAATGGTAATGGGAAATGGTCTTTGCGTGTAGCTTTGTTTAATTTTCTATAATCAATACACATTCTCCATCCTATTTGCGTACGTTGTGCTACCGATTCTCCTTTTGTGTTCGTTATAATCGTAACACCTCCTTTCTTAGGCACCACGTGAACTGGACTGACCCAGTTGCTATCTGATATTGGGTATATGATGCCTGCTTCTAGTAATTTCTGCACTTCCTTCTTAACGACTTCACTTAGGATAGGGTTTATTCGTCTTTGATGTTCTCTAGAAGTCTTGCAGTCCTCCTCCAGCATAATGCGGTGCATACAGAGAGAAGGGCTTATTCCTTTTAGATATGATATATTATAGCCTAATGCGGATGGATATTTCCTTAACACATTAAGAAGTTTTTCGGTTTCGATCTCTCCTAATTTGGAATTGATTATAACTGGTCGTTCGAGTTCTTTATCTAAGAATTAGTACCTAAGATCTTCAGGTAATGTTTTTAGTTATATACCAGGTTTCTTATTAGTTGGGGCAGGATCGGGTGTTAAGGCTAAACATTCGCTTAGGTCGGCATCTAAGTGTTCTTGTTTCCAGTCCTCGTTCTTAAGGATAGTTGGTGTCTGAATTTTCAGCATCGCAGAATAGGTATCCTCTTGGCATTCAAGTTCTTTGACACATTCATCAATGATATCTAGGAGACAACATGAGTCATCTATAGCAGGGGCTTTAAAGAATTGGGAAAGAATGAATTCTACTTTTTCTTCTCCTACCTCGAAGGTAAGTTTTCCTTTCTTGACGTCTATGATGGCTCCTACAGTAGCTAAAAATGGTCTTCCTAGTATGATAGGAATGTTTGAATCTTCCTTGATGTCCATTATTATGAAGTCAGTCGGTATGTAAAATTGTCCTATTCGGACATGAATGTTTTCTAGCATACCAACAGGAAATTTGACTGACCTGTCGGCTAGTTGTAGGGACATCTTGGTAGGTCTCATGTCGCCTAATTTGAGCTTCTCGCAAATAGATAAGGGCATTAGACTGACATTGGCTCCTAAATCGCATAGAGCTTTGTCTATGACAGATTTTCCAATTACACATGGTATGGAGAAACTACCAGGATCTTTTAGCTTTGGAGGCATGTTATTTTGAATTATGGCGCTACATTCGGCAGTTAGCATAACGGTTTCGTTCTCAATGATTTTTTTCTTATTAGCAATATTTCTTTTAGGAATTTAGCATATGACGACATTTGGGTTATAGCTTCTGTAAACGGAATAGTGACGTTTAATTGTTTCAGAAGTTCTACAAATTTCTTGAATTGTCCCTCGTTCTTGGATTTTGCAAGTCTTTGGGGGTATGGAATTGGTGGTTTATATGGTGGTGGAGGCACATAAGGTTTTTCTGAAGCCTCTCTGTTCTCATTCACGTCTTCCTCTACATTTTCAGATTGATCTTTCGACTTTTCCATTTCTTTTTCGGGCTTTTGATACATGGTCGGGTTTTGGAGTCTAGGATCTACCGGTCCATCAAGGGCTGTCCCACTTCGTAATGTGATAGCATTTGCATGTCCTTTAGGATTGGGCTGTGGCTATCCAGGGAATGTACCAGCAGGTGTGGCAGAACTAGCTTGGTGTTGTGCTACTTGTGAGATTTGGGTTTCTAACATTTTGTTGTGAGTTGCTAGGGCATCTACCTTGTTTGCTAATAGCTTCAATTGTTCACTGGTGTGAACGATTTGATTGAGGAATTCTTTGTTTTGTTGGGCTTGATTAGCGATAAAATTTTCCATTAGGATTTCAAGGTTAGATTTCTTAGGAATGTTAGGAACATTAACAGCGGGTTTTTGATACCCTGGAGGTACAGCAGGTGCTTGGCCAGGTGCATATAAAGCGTTATTGCTCTTGTATGAGAAGTTAGTATGGTTCTTCCAACCAGGATTATAGGTATTGGCATAAGGATTTCCTTGAGCGTAATTTACCTGATCAGCTGATATTCCTGCTAAGATTTGACATTCGGTTCCAACATGACCAGGAACTCCACAAACTTCGCAGCTTGGGGTAACTGCAGCCACGATAGCTGCAGGTGGCAAGGTCAAGCTTTCTATCTTTTGGGTAAGAGCATCTACCTTAGCATTAACTTTATCTATGCTACTAACCTCGTACATCCCGCCTTTGGCTTGAGTTTTCTCCACAGATGTTCTTTCTCCTCCCCACTGATAGTGGTTTTGAGCCATGTTTTCAATGAGTTGGTTAGCTTCGTCATAAGGCTTGTCCATCAGTGTACCACCTGCGGCGGCATCTATAGAGAGTCTTGTGTTGTACAAGAGTCCATTATAAAATGTGTGGAATATCAGCCATTTTTCTAATCCGTGATGTGGGCACATTCGCATCATATCTTTGTAGCACTCCCATGCATCGAATAGCGATTCAGTATCCTTCTGTCTAAATCTGTTGATTTGGGCTCTTAGTGCAGCGGTCTTGCTTGGGGGAAAGTATCGTGCTAAGAATACGATCTTCAGTTCTTCCCACATAGTGACGGAATTTGATGGCAAGGATTGCAACCAAGCCCAAGCTCTATCTCTTAGTGAGAAAGGGAAAAGACGTAATCTTATCGCATCTTTACTAACACCGTTCGCTATAAATGTGTCGGCAAATTGAACGAATTTTGTAAGATGTTCATTTGGATCCTCAGAAGGATCTCCAGAGAATTGGCGTTGTTGGATAGCTGATATCAATGATGGTTTCAACTCGAAATCGTTTCGGTTTATTGCTGGAGAAGCAATGCTGTTATGGGGTTCTTGTTGTAATGGATCTGTGTACTCCTTCAGTGGACGGGTCCTTTGTTCTTCGGCCATGTCTAATTCTAGATTGGTTTCGGTTTCAGAGGAAGAATTAGAATCAGTTTCAGAATCAATCTTGATTTCGGGTTTAGGTAAAGGAATAGCGTGATTTAAACAGTAATCCCTGACTGCACGTCTTACGGAAAGAATGCGTTCAGGTTCGTCCGTCGATTTGTCAAGTGGTTTGCCTTGTGAGCGAGTCCTTGGCATACAAATCGAAAAAGGGTATATGTTGCTTAGTCTAAACGCGCAACAGAAGAATCGTAATTAATTGACTACCAGTCCCCGGCAACGGCGCCAAAAACTTGATTGTGACTTTATGAGTCTGTCGGGATACTAACTGCAAGTATACAGTTCAGTCGTTCTAGTTTTAAAAGATTATCGAACCCACAGAGACTGAGGATCAATCGCATACGATCTAATGCTACAGTTTGTCTAACTAAGCGATGAATATTCGATTTTTGGGGGAAACAGTTTAATTAAAAATAATAGTACTAGTTATACCGGTATGTGATAATCAGACTTAGGGAATTCGGTGAATCGCTTGACCTATAAAGTATTTCGGTAAAAGCTAATTGTTTAAAAACCTGAGACATACACTCTCGTGTTTATGAAATAAGTCATGCTACTAAACCTAGTGGATGCACTTTAAATTTAATAACACTTTTTGAAAACAATTTGAGTTTAATTAATTTATTAAAACACTCTCGTGTATTTAAAAATCAATGTTTCGTTACCACTATCTGGGTTGAACCCCAGCTCTCGCATGCAGGTTCTTGCCTTAATTAATTTCCCATTCTCGTGGCAAAATCGTGTTAATTAACCTCTCACTCTCGTGACAAGGTTAGTTAAATTAATCTTGGAAATTGGAAACCAGAAATTGTTTTATAAATATTTTTGGCCAAGGTATCACTGAATTCCTTTAGTTCTTACGGGTCACATACCGGTATTAATAATTTAGCCGGACATAATTAACTTGGAAGCAATACAATTCAAAATATAATTCATAACAACAATTGGCATAATATAAAAACTGAATAAATATTAATTTCAATAAAAACCTGGAATCAAAGTTGTTATGGTAATCTTGAAGTATTACAATAATCCTTGAGCTTGATTGCAGTAAATAATTCGTATTAATTCTTGAAGGAAGAATTAACACTTAAAACTAAAAACTAAAACTTGGAATGAAAATTACAGGAACGTGAAAAAAATATTCCAAAACAAGCAAATGGAAAATAATTGCAAAAGAATAATAATATTTGTTCTGAGGAAAATTCTTCGACCCCTGGTACTTTGCACTGACGCACATATATATAGCATAGTGTTGTACCCCAAAATTTGCCCTCCCATATTCTTCAAGATTTGCCAAGTCAAAGCTTCAAAATCTCCCCAAGGGTTGCACAGTCAAAGATCTCCTATACAGTCAAAATTAGGGTTTGTGTTCTGATCAAGAAAATGAAGTTTTCAAAGGTCCAATCAAGTCTCACATGCCTACAAATATGGTCAAGCATCCTCATATCAAGTTTCAAGGCATTCAGCTCAAAATTGCACAGTCAAAAACCCTAATTGCACTACAGTCAACTGTAGGGGCAAAATGGTCATTTGACAGTCAAAAGTTTAAATTTTTGGTCAATATATCATTTTGAAGCCACAAACATCATTTGATCAATGCTTGATCATGATTCTCAAAATTTGGCTCAAAAATCATCAAGATGCAAAAGTTTCCTTATTTGGACAGCTGAAAAAGTCAACTAAAATTGACCAGGGCATAACTTTCACATGGATTATCAGAAAAATTCCATCCAAAGCTCATTTTGAAGAGAAAGACATTTCCTACAACTCATCTTCATACTTCAAGTCCAAGAAATGCTCTCACAAAAAGTTATCAATTTCAACATTATAGGTCATTTTCAAAAGTCAACAAAAAGGGACTTTAAGTCAAAGGCCATAACTTGAGATTGGTAAATCAAAATGACATGGGACCAAAGACATTGGTTAGAGGACTCAAAGACCTTTCCAAAATGTCCAAGAACATGAGAAAAGCTTAAAAATTGAGCAAGTTATGCCTTGTGGAAGTTGGGAAATTTTTGGATATTTTGAAAAGTCAACATTACTTCAAATGACCTAAAATTGCTAATGGGCCCATTTTTCTTCCATAATTCATCATCCATGACATGTGCACGACTACTTGGCCCAAAGGGAAGTATTTTCTCATTTTTTATTTATTTATTTGAATTTTTATTTATAATAATTCACTTAAATCAATTAAATATGTGGAAAATATTTAACTTAACCTAACAAATCTTTTTGTACATATTTTAGCCTCAAGATTTCGTGCTTGTACCAATATGGAAAGATTTGGGTTGATTGGCTTGATTTTGAACCAAAAACACATGGAAAAAGATATGAAAAAATCTTAGCAAATCAAATTTTCAAAAACAATGAATGCAATGGATTTGATTGGTTTTTCTTGACCTAATTGACTCAATACAAAAGCCTGATCACAACCCTAATGTTAAGACACACGCAGCCACTCAAGAAACTCCATTGACAACTTGAAATTTTCTCTAAAAAAGTCAAAACTGAAAGTACACTTCCAGGGCGATTCAAGACCTAATTCTTCTTCCATTAGCTTCCTCAAGGTCTACTGAACATATTCCAATCACTAACATCCATCAAAACGCAAGGAATTGGGTTTGCAAGACCTCAAAATTGGGGGTTTTTATTTAAAGAAAAATTAGCCCTCAAAACCACCACCATTAGAATCATCATGGCTGGACGAAGAAGATGCCATGCTCGCGCCTAATTTATGGACCCTCTAGACCTATTCGCTATTTTCTGGTAGCATGCCTAAGAAAACGCGTATAAAACCGTGGCCTATGTGTTTTGTGTTTCAGGAACATGAAGAAGATGATGTGTTGGCAAATGGTGATAGGCCAGTTCAAAAATTCGCGCGCTGAAGGCATTAAGGCATTGTTTCATATTATATTAATTGTTGTTTATTTATTTAACAAACGCGTGGTAGTGGTCCAGTGGCAAGTGTATGTATTGGCAATCCTCATGACCTGGGTTCGAGACCCAGGTCCTCACTTTCTTTCATATTTTTCTTCATATAACGCTCCTATGCAGCTTCAGCGTTGTGGTTCACCATACGCCTTCCAGAATCCAACATCCACGTGCCCCTGGAGATCAGATCAAAGGCTGAGAATTGATGAACACCCTAAGCTTGAGTCAACATGCCAGCACATGAGTAAAAAAGTCCAATAAGGCCACAGTCAAATGGGCCTGAATTGCTAACAAGAGACCTCCATATTGGGGACTGCCACCCCCCTAGGTTTGCTTTTTTTTAATATTTCTTCTTTGCATTATTTCTATTCTTATTAATAATTGTTTTGCTTAATTAAATTAGTTATTTTTACAAAATATAAAATATCACAAAAAATCAGAAAAAAGAATTAAAATAATAAATATTTTTGTTTTAATATTTCTTGTAAATAAATGCATGTAAATTAATTAGTTTAAATTAGGGTTTTAATTTTAATTCCTTTCATAACAAAAATCTAAAAAATCTAGAACTAGGTTTAATAAATGTTTTATCCCTTTTAATTTTTCCTTTTCACAATTATATTATTTATTTTATTTATTTTCATAATTAAAATGGTATATAAAAATTAGGTTTAATTTAGGTTAAATTTTAACGTCTTCTTAATAAATTAAAATAAAATAGAATTAGGGTTAGCGTTTAATTGCAATTAATTTTTTTATTAAATCCTAAAATATTAAAAATACCAAAAACATCTTTTTTAATTAATTCCTCATTAGTTTTAAATTTTGCAAAAGGGTCCAACGCCCTCATTTCGTTCCTAATTTCTTATCAATTCGCATATTTATTTTATTTCTTTATAATACTTATGTATCTCTCCCGAAGCCTTGTAAATTACTTCTCGCACTTTTTAATTCTTTATTTACTTTGTTTATTTATTTTCTGTCAAATCGGGTCCTGGTTAATTTTGGCGATGTGGACCCGCGCCATTTGTAATAGCTTAGAATTTACTTTTCCCGCAAATATCTTAACTGTTAAACAAAGCATGCAAGAATGAATGTCTAAATAAAAACAAGCGTAGAACACCGATAACTTGACAAGATAAATGCGAATGAATCTGACACACAAATCACACACCACCCCTAGGGTACGCCTCACTGTTGCCTTGCTTCGAAAGGTGATCGTCGAGTAGAGGATGTCTTAGTAAGTCCTCATGATCCGGGAACCTGGCATGAGGGTAGCTTCTAAGGTGTCTTCCCATTGCTCTGGTGATCACCATGTCCCGAACCTCGAATTGACCCGAACACCTCCAACGGTGGTGCTACCTACCTCTCAATGGTGGGATGGCACTACTTTAAAGGACATTTACACAGACGAATTCCTTAGGGTAGGTAGACGACTCTAGATACTTGCTCTAAATTTCAAAACAAATCAAAAATACTTTTCACACCGACACCTTTTCAAAAAGCTTTCGAAAGCAATTTTTCAAACACTCTTGAGGACCGATACAAGAGTCGAACTGGAATTTTCAAAGAAACTTTTTAAAACCCACAGTTGAAAAGCAAACAAACCATTTTTGAAAACACAATGAGCAAGTATCTAAGAGCCCATGGATAACCATGGATAGAAAGGGTGCTAACACCTTCCCTTTCTATAATCTACCTCCCGAACCGAGAGCAATCTCTTTAAGGAATTTTTCTGTGCTTTTGTCCTTTCCATTTGGAAAAAATAAAAGACGGTGGCGACTCTTGCTTCCGCGAAATTTCGCGAACCAGCGTTAAACAGTCAGTTCCAGATCCACCGATCACAAAACTGGCGACTCTGCTGGGGACTTAA
Source organism: Vicia faba (assembly GCA_948472305.1). Lineage (NCBI taxonomy): Eukaryota > Viridiplantae > Streptophyta > Magnoliopsida > Fabales > Fabaceae > Vicia > Vicia faba. The sequence continues at coordinate 920,227,368 of OX451741.1, read as the reverse complement.
ACTTAAAGTGAGGTGTACCTTAGGGTTAGTTCATAACTGTGTTTTCAATTGTATTGACTTGTCTGCTTTAAATTTGTGGGTTGCATGGGAGTTACATAGATCCTAACCCGGATCTGGGGATACCCTGTTTAGGTAGCATAAGCTGTGAGGGACCTGTCCGGCGTAGACCGACACGGGTGAAACAGTGGCTACGTTGGTGTGGCACCTTGGTCTGTACCGATATCCCTTGTGTCGCAACGAGGAGAATATGGGTCTTCTGAGGAGTCATTAAGCACCAACAACCTTAGAACCTTAATTGACACAACTTGGCCATTAGAACAGTAGCAGTATGCTACGCCCATTGAGGCTAAACTCTCGTGATGGTTCTGGTTGCAAGAAAAGATTGCGATGCTGGAGTTATGACCGATTGAGGGTAGTCAATGATATTGGGATCCTCTAAGAACCCGGTTACTTTGATAGGACAGGTATGAACCAACAAACTGAAAGAGGGTAACACCTAGACCTCATGCTGGGCTAAACTCTAAGGGCTTCTCTTGTGTGACTTGTGTGCCTTCGTACTTGACTAATTGCATGCGTGTTATCTGACACATAAGCTACTTGCAGGTTTTGTTGATAGTCCTTAACTGGGACTCATAACAGGATTTACTAAGTCTCTTGCAGGTTTTGTTTATAGTCCTTAATTGGGACTCATAACAAAGTATACTGAATTTCTTGCAGAGTTTGTTTATAGTCCTTAATTGGGACTCATAACAGGGTTTACTCACATTACCCCATGCATACCATAACATCATACCATTACATACATCCTAACTCCTTTCAAGGATCTCAAGGGCTTGTGATGCAGGTCATGGTGAATCAACTATCCCAGCAAGGGGCAAAGAGGATTTATTTTCCTCTAGCCAAGGTTGTCAGGGGCTATGACCCACTTGATATGGTGAGCTCTGACTCCTGAAGAAGTTTCCCCTAACCAAGGTTGTTTGGAAATCAAAACCAGACATGATGATTAAAGTCAGGGGCTATGACCCACTGGATATGGTGAGCCTTTGACCCTTGAAGAAGGACTCTCAACAACATGCAGTTCCTTCAATCAAACTACCGGACCCGAATTCTGACAAATTTTCTTGTTTACCCCGCGAGGTCCTTGAAAACATTGCATGCATATCATACATATCATTGCATAACAGGTACCCTTTTTGCAGGTCGCTTACCTTTCTCGCTGTTTATTTCAGCAATGGCCTCCCAACAAGATAACCCAGACCTTCTTGCTCAAGAGACTCGGTTCGGGGAAATCCTCCTGAATCTATCCAAGGGGCAGGAGGAGCTAAGGAGACTTCTCATGGGGACCTTTGTCAGGAACAGTGCTGAGGATGAAAGGCTGAAACACCTACAAGCTAAGGTGGATGCATTGAAGGTCCAAATGTTGGGGCAGGTGACTGCCATTCAAAGGTTGGCTCAAAGACAAGAAGAGCTCGAAATTCTCGTCAACCAACTGCTTCAGGGTAACCAACTGGGGCAAACGTCTAAGGGTAAGAAGCCAACCATCGTTCGACCATCTTTGAGACAAAGAGGCAAGGAGAAAGCTCCTCATATAGCTTCAGTATCACCAATTCAGTATCAACCTCACCAGCTTCAACCAGACAAGCCCAAAAGGCAATTCACCAAGCTCAACGCGTCGCTGCCTCGAGCCTTACAACAACTGCTGAGGTTGAACTTGGTAACTCTAAAGGATCCTCCTAAGAATCCCAACAGGACACCTTCAAGGTATAACCCCAACGCTCACTGCGCTTATCATTCTGACAGCCCGGGGCATGCTATAGAGGATTGTTGGACTCTGAAAAATAAGATCCAAGACCTGATTGAGGAAGGAGCTGTGGAATTCACCCAAGATGGCCAAGCCGAGTGATCCTACCATCCCTACAGGAGGCACCATTTGAAGTAACAAGCCCTGAGATGAGAAGACTTTTGTTCGTTAGGATTTTCAAGTTGTAATTTCTTTCTGTTCAAACATTTACTCATGTTAAACATTGTTATTTCATTAATACATCGCATATGTCTGTTTTGAAGCAATATATTCGTATTCACTATACGCAAATTATTTTCATATTTTTTCTGATGATCAACTCTCAATCAATAATTCTAAGCCTCTTGAGGGAGGATGACGAAAACGATACCGCGATCATTACAGTATGCTTTTGAACAGACCTCGCTGATGAGGTACAGGCGTTGTTTCAATCCCTAAACATTGGAGTTATAAGGATGATAATCCCTCGTCAACCCATCTGAGCCAAAGAAGTAGGAGTTTTTCTTTTCGAAATTTAAAACCCTTAATCATAACCTGGGGCAGGGTAGTCTCTCAGTTGATCCAAGTGCATAACGAATGGCACCAAAGAGGTCCTTACCAAGCAAGGAAAAACAGTGATGGTTCCAAATAATCAATAAAGAAAGGCAGTCATTATCTCAAAAAATGAAAAACCCATTAAGTCAAAACTCATGAAGGAGACTTACAAAACTGGGGCATCCCGCTGACTGTAATTCCAAAAAAGGAAACAGTTCAGGCAAAAAAAAGAAAGGGATAACAAAATTAGACAAGAAAGAGGTCTTACAAATCCTCAACAAAGGAAATGACTGCCTAGTCAAAATAAACTGTCAATATCCGAACCATCACTGGAGCATCAAAGCAAAGACTCGAACAAGGTCTAACGTATGATCAACTGAGTTTAGGTTTGGAGAACATCACGAAGAGTGGGTGGGTACAAATAATTGGAGCCTTTATCCTTTGTTTCTTAAACCGTGAACCAGGCCACGTTATAACCCTTAAAAGTCCTAGCTGAAGCATGGGTTAGTTCGAAAGCATACTGTTACGAAAGGTATCCTGACTCCTTAAGGCCTACGGTAAATACGGAGTTGACATCACGTTTTACAAACATTCATTTGTTTTATGAAAAAAAAAAGAATACATTTTCAAAATATTCAAGACAGACATAAGCTTTGCATTTTTAACATAACTTTGGTTGCATATGACTTTTTGTTTGAACAGCAGGGAAATTCGCACGATGAATACCCAGTGAACAAAAGCACTTCCAATCAAGGGGCATGGCATGAGCATGGTCCATCATCTGGGGCAATCCAATCAAGATTCGGAGAATCTCTCAAAGGCCAAATAGCCTGGGGCAGATCTCCGCCTGAGTCACTTGGGGCATTCCAACAACGAATCTTGCCTAATCAAATACCTTCTGGTGGCATGACAAAACACTGCTAACAGGGGCAACTCCCTACATTCTGAGAGCGTGGACATAGTCGAAAAGATACTACGCATAATCAAAGACCCGCTAGGTTGACACACTTAGGCAAAAATAAGGGCTTCCCGGCGAACCAAAAGGGTTCGGGCAAAATGAAGGGATGAAATATAAAAAATCTGTACACCCGGCAAGTCGAAAACCTGAAAAGGCGGCTTGAGCAAAAATGGGTATCCCGGTGGACTGAAAACCCGAAAGGGCGGTCCAGGCAAAAGTTAGGGATTAAAGCGTACGACTATGTCCTGTCATCTCGTCACTTGCCTACCAGAAGAAGATTGGTCAAATCGGCGGTCATCAAGCACCTCCACAGGTCTTCCTCTTCCACCTTAGAGACAGGGGCAATAAAAAGTTGTCCGGCAATCTAATGGTCCTGTCCTCCAAGGTACCAAGGTAGGTTCAGCTGAAGAATATAACCAGGCATCTTAATCCCCCAGAGAGTGAGCCAGCAATCAATACACTCTCCCCGAGTAAAGCTACTATCAAACCTTAAGGAAGTTGGGTATCCTCCCGCAGATCTCAACATTCCTCGGCAGCATATATATTCTTAACAAGCATCCCCGGCAGTCTTGGTCTAAAGATTGTTCCCCGGCGGCATATCAACATTCAAAAGGAATCACTTCCCCCGCAGTTCAAAACTTCCCCAGGAAAGTCCAATCCAGCTCCCCCAGGAAAGTTGGAACTCATCTCCCCAAGCAGTAAGCTTATCCCCAGTAGATTCTGGAAGCTTATCCCCTCGCAGAGCACGAACGCGTCGTCCGGCTTGATTTAAAGAGTTATTTCCTTAACAGGATATAACTGGGTTGTCCTCAGCCAAAAGCCACGGAAAGAGCGTCCTCGATGAAGTCTTCTTACCCCAGCGAAGTCCATCAACACTTCCAACAACAAGGATATCCTCAGCAAATTATTATCAACACTCAGCAAGGCATCCCTCTTCCCACAGAGTATTGCTTCCCAGCAGGGTCGCTAGAGTATCTTTTCTCCCCGCAGAATCTCCCATTTGCCAAGTTTATTCCACAACGGAGTCATCTTATCCTACCGGTATTCTTGCAATTATTATCCCCAGCGGAAGCAAAATCTATTCTTCAACATCAGCCCAGGATATGACTTCCCGGCACCCGACAAGGATTTACTTTCCTAGACGAAAACATACATTCATAAAACATCACATACATCATTATAGCATGCATAACGCATCATATCATACAAATCTCATTTATGTTGAGAACATCATTGCTTGATCCATATCATGCATTGCATATGACTGACCTTTACCTTTCAGGAAAGATGCAGTTAAAATTCTCAAACATATTTCAAGGCCTTCTCTAGTCCAGCTAAATCGATTCCCAACAGATTTTTCTGATGAAGACTCAGTAGAAGTTATCAGGTTATAATTTCAGATGGTTCCCTCTCCGACGGTGAGTGAGGTGGTAATCCCTTTTCAGATGGTTCCCTCTCCGACGGTGAGTGAGGTGATAACCTCCTATGGTTCCCTCTCCGACGGTGAGTGAGGTGGTAAGTCCTTTCAGATGTTTCCCTCTCCGACGGTGAGTGAGGTGATAGTCTCCTATGGTTCCCTCTCCGACGGTGAGTGAGGTGGTAATTCCTTTTCAGATGGTTCCCTCTCCGACGGTGAGTGAGGTGATAGTCTCCTATGGTTCCCTCTCCGACGGTGAGTGAGGTGGTAAGTCCTTTCAGATGTTTCCCTCTCCGACGGTGAGTAAGGTGATAGTCTCCTATGGTTCCCTCTCCGACGGTGAGTGAGGTGGTAATTCCTTTTCAGATGGTTCCCTCTCCGACGGTGAGTGAGGTGATAGTCTCCTATGGTTCCCTCTCCGACGGTGAGTGAGGTGGTAAGTCCTTTCAGATGTTTCCCTCTCCGACGGTGAGTGAGGTGATAGTCTCCTATGGTTCCCTCTCCGACGGTGAGTGAGGTGGTAAGTCCTTTTCAGATGTTTCCCTCTCCGACGGTGAGTGAGGTGATAGTCTCCTATGGTTCCCTCTCCGACGGTGAGTGAGGTGGTAAGTCCTTTTCAGATGTTTCCCTCTCCGACGGTGAGTGAGGTGATAATTCCTTTTCAGATGGTTCCCTCTCCGACGGTGAGTGAGGTGATAATTCCTTTCAGATTATAATTGTCTACGGTTCTCTTCCCGATACTGCGAAGACGGTAATTCCCACTAAGATTATATCAACGAGCGTTGTTGAAGTTAAAGTCGCCCAAGGTTATCTTACCGTTCATGCTAAGGTAGTAACCATCCCTGGTTCATTCATCATCTTGTGAAGCTCCAGACTCAGCTCCTGTAACCAGTCAGGACACATCTATACCAAGCATCTGAAAACCAACTCCTGCAACGTGTCAGGTACTCATTTTTCTTTTGCAGGTATGCAGGTTCTCGCTAAGGAATCTCTTATGCGATCAACATCCAGATGGCATCTATAAGCCCATCACCCTATTCATCAATCCCCAAATGGCATCTGTAAGCCCATTCCATCATCACCGCTACTATGTGAGCGCAAATTTCTGGGCACTCTAGTGTTCAATCATCTTCCACCTTCGGATTACGAAAGGCACGTCAGCCAATCTGCATCCTCAGGTCTAAGAAGATTGAACAGGGGCAACTGTTGTACCCCAAAATTTGCCCTCCCATATTCTTCAAGATTTGCCAAGTCAAAGCTTCAAAATCTCCCCAAGGGTTGCACAGTCAAAGATCTCCTATACAGTCAAAATTAGGGTTTGTGTTCTGATCAAGAAAATGAAGTTTTCAAAGGTCCAATCAAGTCTCACATGCCTACAAATATGGTCAAGCATCCTCATATCAAGTTTCAAGGCATTCAGCTCAAAATTGCACAGTCAAAAACCCTAATTGCACTACAGTCAACTGTAGGGGCAAAATGGTCATTTGACAGTCAAAAGTTCAAATTTTTGGTCAATATATCATTTTGAAGCCACAAACATCATTTGATCAATGCTTGATCATGATTCTCAAAATTTGGCTCAAAAATCATCAAGATGCAAAAGTTTCCTTATTTGGACAGCTGAAAAAGTCAACTAAAATTGACCAGGGCATAACTTTCACATGGATTATCAGAAAAATTCCATCCAAAGCTCATTTTGAAGAGAAAGACATTTCCTACAACTCATCTTCATACTTCAAGTCCAAGAAATGCTCTCACAAAAAGTTATCAATTTCAACATTATAGGTCATTTTCAAAAGTCAACAAAAAGGGACTTTAAGTCAAAGGCCATAACTTGAGATTGGTAAATCAAAATGACATGGGACCAAAGACATTGGTTAGAGGACTCAAAGACCTTTCCAAAATGTCCAAGAACATGAGAAAAGCTTAAAAATTGAGCAAGTTATGCCTTGTGGAAGTTGGGAAATTTTTGGATATTTTGAAAAGTCAACATTACTTCAAATGACCTAAAATTGCTAATGGGCCCATTTTTCTTCCATAATTCATCATCCATGACATGTGCACGACTACTTGGCCCAAAGGGAAGTATTTTCTCATTTTTTATTTATTTATTTGAATTTTTATTTATAATAATTCACTTAAATCAATTAAATATGTGGAAAATATTTAACTTAACCTAACAAATCTTTTTGTACATATTTTAGCCTCAAGATTTCGTGCTTGTACCAATATGGAAAGATTTGGGTTGATTGGCTTGATTTTGAACCAAAAACACATGGAAAAAGATATGAAAAAATCTTAGCAAATCAAATTTTCAAAAACAATGAATGCAATGGATTTGATTGGTTTTTCTTGACCTAATTGACTCAATACAAAAGCCTGATCACAACCCTAATGTTAAGACACACGCAGCCACTCAAGAAACTCCATTGACAACTTGAAATTTTCTCTAAAAAAGTCAAAACTGAAAGTACACTTCCAGGGCGATTCAAGACCTAATTCTTCTTCCATTAGCTTCCTCAAGGTCTACTGAACATATTCCAATCACTAACATCCATCAAAACGCAAGGAATTGGGTTTGCAGGACCTCAAAATTGGGGGTTTTTATTTAAAGAAAAATTAGCCCTCAAAACCACCACCATTAGAATCATCATGGCTGGACGAAGAATATGCCATGCTCGCGCCTAATTTATGGACCCTCTAGACCTATTCGCTATTTTCTGGTAGCATGCCTAAGAAAACGCGTATAAAACCGTGGCCTATGTGTTTTGTGTTTCAGGAACATGAAGAAGATGATGTGTTGGCAAATGGTGATAGGCCAGTTCAAAAATTCGCGCGCTGAAGGCATTAAGGCATTGTTTCATATTATATTAATTGTTGTTTATTTATTTAACAAACGCGTGGTAGTGGTCCAGTGGCAAGTGTATGTATTGGCAATCCTCATGACCCGGGTTCGAGACCCAGGTCCTCACTTTCTTTCATATTTTTCTTCATATAACGCTCCCATGCAGCTTCAGCGTTGTGGTTCACCATACGCCTTCCAGAATCCAACATCCACGTGCCCCTGGAGATCAGATCAAAGGCTGAGAATTGATGAACACCCTAAGCTTGAGTCAACATGCCAGCACATGAGTAAAAAAGTCCAATAAGGCCACAGTCAAATGGGCCTGAATTGCTAACAAGAGACCTCCATATTGGGGACTGCCACCCCCCTAGGTTTGCTTTTTTTTAATATTTCTTCTTTGCATTATTTCTATTCTTATTAATAATTGTTTTGCTTAATTAAATTAGTTATTTATACAAAATATAAAATATCACAAAAAATCAGAAAAAAGAATTAAAATAATAAATATTTTTGTTTTAATATTTCTTGTAAATAAATGCATGTAAATTAATTAGTTTAAATTAGGGTTTTAATTTTAATTCCTTTCATAACAAAAATCTAAAAAATCTAGAACTAGGTTTAATAAATGTTTTATCCCTTTTAATTTTTCCTTTTCACAATTATATTATTTATTTTATTTATTTTCATAATTAAAATGGTATATAAAAATTAGGTTTAATTTAGGTTAAATTTTAACGTCTTCTTAATAAATTAAAATAAAATAGAATTAGGGTTAGTGTTTAATTGCAATTAATTTTTTTATTAAATCCTAAAATATTAAAAATACCAAAAACATCTTTTTTAATTAATTCCTCATTAGTTTTAAATTTTGCAAAAGGGTCCAACGCCCTCATTTCGTTCCTAATTTCTTATCAATTCGCATATTTATTTTATTTCTTTATAATACTTATGTATCTCTCCCGAAGCCTTGTAAATTACTTCTCGCACTTTTTAATTCTTTATTTACTTTGTTTATTTATTTTCTGTCAAATCGGGTCCTGGTTAATTTTGGCGATGTGGACCCGCGCCATTTGTAATAGCTTAGAATTTACTTTTCCCGCAAATATCTTAACTGTTAAACAAAGCATGCAAGAATGAATGTCTAAATAAAAACAAGCGTAGAACACCGATAACTTGACAAGATAAATGCGGATGAATCTGACACACAAATCACACACCACCCCTAGGGTACGCCTCACTGTTGCCTTGCTTCGAAAGGTGATCGTCGAGTAGAGGATGTCTTAGTAAGTCCTCATGATCCGGGAACCTGGCATGAGGGTAGCTTCTAAGGTGTCTTCCCATTGCTCTGGTGATCACCATGTCCCGAACCTCGAATTGACCCGAACACCTCCAACGGTGGTGCTACCTACCTCTCAATGGTGGGATGGCACTACTTTAAAGGACATTTACACAGACGAATTCCTTAGGGTAGGTAGACGACTCTAGATACTTGCTCTAAATTTCAAAACAAATCAAAAATACTTTTCACACCGACACCTTTTCAAAAAGCTTTCGAAAGCAATTTTTCAAACACTCTTGAGGACCGATACAAGAGTCGAACTGGAATTTTCAAAGAAACTTTTTAAAACCCACAGTTGAAAAGCAAACAAACCATTTTTGAAAACACAATGAGCAAGTATCTAAGAGCCCATGGATAACCATGGATAGAAAGGGTGCTAACACCTTCCCTTTCTATAATCTACCTCCCGAACCGAGAGCAATCTCTTTAAGGAATTTTTCTGTGCTTTTGTCCTTTCCATTTGGAAAAAATAAAAGACGGTGGCGACTCTTGCTTCCGCGAAATTTCGCGAACCAGCGTTAAACAGTCAGTTCCAGATCCACCGATCACAAAACTGGCGACTCTGCTGGGGACTTAAACTTAAAGTGAGGTGTACCTTAGGGTTAGTTCATAACTGTGTTTTCAATTGTATTGACTTGTCTGCTTTAAATTTGTGGGTTGCATGGGAGTTACATAGATCCTAACCCGGATCTGGGGATACCCTGTTTAGGTAGCATAAGCTGTGAGGGACCTGTCCGGCGTAGACCGACACGGGTGAAACAGTGGCTACGTTGGTGTGGCACCTTGGTCTGTACCGATATCCCTTGTGTCGCAACGAGGAGAATATGGGTCTTCTGAGGAGTCATTAAGCACCAACAACCTTAGAACCTTAATTGACACAACTTGGCCATTAGAACAGTAGCAGTATGCTACGCCCATTGAGGCTAAACTCTCGTGATGGTTCTGGTTGCAAGAAAAGATTGTGATGCTGGAGTTATGACCGATTGAGGGTAGTCAATGATATTGGGATCCTCTAAGAACCCGGTTACTTTGATAGGACAGGTATGAACCAACAAACTGAAAGAGGGTAACACCTAGACCTCATGCTGGGCTAAACTCTAAGGGCTTCTCTTGTGTGACTTGTGTGCCTTCGTACTTGACTAATTGCATGCGTGTTATCTGACACATAAGCTACTTGCAGGTTTTGTTGATAGTCCTTAACTAGGACTCATAACAGGATTTACTAGGTCTCTTGCAGGTTTTGTTTATAGTCCTTAATTGGGACTCATAACAAAGTATACTGAATTTCTTGCAGAGTTTGTTTATAGTCCTTAATTGGGACTCATAACAGGGTTTACTCACATTACCCCATGCATACCATAACATCATACCATTACATACATCCTAACTCCTTTCAAGGATCTCAAGGGCTTGTGATGCAGGTCATGGTGAATCAACTATCCCAGCAAGGGGCAAAGAGGATTTATTTTCCTCTAGCCAAGGTTGTCAGGGGCTATGACCCACTTGATATGGTGAGCTCTGACTCCTGAAGAAGGTTCCCCTAACCAAGGTTGTTTGGAAATCAAAACCAGACATGATGATTAAAGTCAGGGGCTATGACCCACTGGATATGGTGAGCCTTTGACCCTTGAAGAAGGACTCTCAACAACATGCAGTTCCTTCAATCAAACTACCGGACCCGAATTCTGACAAATTTTCTTGTTTACCCCGCGAGGTCCTTGAAAACATTGCATGCATATCATACATATCATTGCATAACAGGTACCCTTTTTGCAGGTCGCTTACCTTTCTCGCTGTTTATTTCAGCAATGGCCTCCCAACAAGATAACCCAGACCTTCTTGCTCAAGAGACTCGGTTCGGGGAAATCCTCCTGAATCTATCCAAGGGGCAGGAGGAGCTAAGGAGACTTCTCATGGGGACATTTGTCAGGAACAGTGCTGAGGATGAAAGGCTGAAACACCTACAAGCTAAGGTGGATGCATTGAAGGTCCAAATGCTGGGGCAGGTGACTGCCATTCAAAGGTTGGCTCAAAGACAAGAAGAGCTCGAAATTCTCGTCAACCAACTGCTTCAGGGTAACCAACTGGGGCAAACGTCTAAGGGTAAGAAGCCAACCATCGTTCGACCATCTTTGAGACAAAGAGGCAAGGAGAAAGCTCCTCATATAGCTTCAGTATCACCAATTCAGTATCAACCTCACCAGCTTCAACCAGACAAGCCCAAAAGGCAATTCACCAAGCTCAACGCGTCGCTGCCTCGAGCCTTACAACAACTGCTGAGGTTGAACTTGGTAACTCTAAAGGATCCTCCTAAGAATCCCAACAGGACACCTTCAAGGTATAACCCCAACGCTCACTGCGCTTATCATTCTGACAGCCCGGGGCATGCTATAGAGGATTGTTGGACTCTGAAAAATAAGATCCAAGACCTGATTGAGGAAGGAGCTGTGGAATTCACCCAAGATGGCCAAGCCGAGTGATCCTACCATCCCTACAGGAGGCACCATTTGAAGTAACAAGCCCTGAGATGAGAAGACTTTTGTTCGTTAGGATTTTCAAGTTGTAATTTCTTTCTGTTCAAACATTTACTCATGTTAAACATTGTTATTTCATTAATACATCGCATATGTCTGTTTTGAAGCAATATATTCGTATTCACTATACGCAAATTATTTTCATATTTTTTCTGATGATCAACTCTCAATCAATAATTCTAAGCCTCTTGAGGGAGGATGACGAAAACGATACCGCGATCATTACAGTATGCTTTTGAACAGACCTCGATGATGAGGTACAGGCGTTGTTTCAATCCCTAAACATTGGAGTTATAAGGATGATAATCCCTCGTCAACCCATCTGAGCCAAAGAAGTAGGAGTTTTTCTTTTCGAAATTTAAAACCCTTAATCATAACCTGGGGCAGGGTAGTCTCTCAGTTGATCCAAGTGCATAACGAATGGCACCAAAGAGGTCCTTACCAAGCAAGGAAAAACAGTGATGGTTCCAAATAATCAATAAAGAAAGGCAGTCATTATCTCAAAAAATGAAAAACCCATTAAGTCAAAACCCATGAAGGAGACTTACAAAACTGGGGCATCCCGCTGACTGTAATTCCAAAAAAGGAAACAGTTCAGGCAAAAAAAAGAAAGGGATAACAAAATTAGACAAGAAAGAGGTCTTACAAATCCTCAGCAAAGGAAATGACTGCCTAGTCAAAATAAACTGTCAATATCCGAACCATCACTGGAGCATCAAAGCAAAGACTCGAACAAGGTCTAACGTATGATCAACTGAGTTTAGGTTTGGAGAACATCACGAAGAGTGGGTGGGTACAAATAATTGGAGCCTTTATCCTTTGTTTCTTAAACCGTGAACCAGGCCACGTTATAACCCTTAAAAGTCCTAGCTGAAGCATGGGTTAGTTCGAAAGCATACTGTTACGAAAGGTATCCTGACTCCTTAAGGCCTACGGTAAATACGGAGTTGACATCACGTTTTACAAACATTCATTTGTTTTATGAAAAAAAAAAGAATACATTTTCAAAATATTCAAGACAGACATAAGCTTTGCATTTTTAACATAACTTTGGTTGCATATGACTTTTTGTTTGAACAGCAGGGAAATTCGCACGATGAATACCCAGTGAACAAAAGCACTTCCAATCAAGGGGCATGGCATGAGCATGGTCCATCATCTGGGGCAATCCAATCAAGATTCGGAGAATCTCTCAAAGGCCAAATAGCCTGGGGCAGATCTCCGCCTGAGTCACTTGGGGCATTCCAACAACGAATCTTGCCTAATCAAATACCTTCTGGTGGCATGACAAAACACTGCTAACAGGGGCAACTCCCTACATTCTGAGAGCGTGGACATAGTCGAAAAGATACTACGCATAATCAAAGACCCGCTAGGTTGACACACTTAGGCAAAAATAAGGGCTTCCCGGCGAACCAAAAGGGTTCGGGCAAAATGAAGGGATGAAATATAAAAAATCTGTACACCCGGCAAGTCGAAAACCTGAAAAGGCGGCTTGAGCAAAAATGGGTATCCCGGTGGACTGAAAACCCGAAAGGGCGGTCCAGGCAAAAGTTAGGGATTAAAGCGTACGACTATGTCCTGTCATCTCGTCACTTGCCTACCAGAAGAAGATTGGTCAAATCGGCGGTCATCAAGCACCTCCACAGGTCTTCCTCTTCCACCTTAGAGACATGGGCAATAAAAAGTTGTCCGGCAATCTAATGGTCCTGTCCTCCAAGGTACCAAGGTAGGTTCAGCTGAAGAATATAACCAGGCATCTTAATCCCCCAGAGAGTGAGCCAGCAAGCAATACACTCTCCCCGAGTAAAGCTACTATCAAACCTTAAGGAAGTTGGGTATCCTCCCGCAGATCTCAACATTCCTCGGCAGCATATATATTCTTAACAAGCATCCCCGGCAGTCTTGGTCTAAAGATTGTTCCCCGGCGGCATATCAACATTCAAAAGGAATCACTTCCCCCGCAGTTCAAAACTTCCCCAGGAAAGTCCAATCCAGCTCCCCCAGGAAAGTTGGAACTCATCTCCCCAAGCAGTAAGCTTATCCCCAGTAGATTCTGGAAGCTTATCCCCTCGCAGAGCACGAACGCGTCGTCCGGCTTGATTTAAAGAGTTATTTCCTTAACAGGATATAACTGGGTTGTCCTCAGCCAAAAGCCACGGAAAGAGCGTCCTCGATGAAGTCTTCTTACCCCAGCGAAGTCCATCAACACTTCCAACAACAAGGATATCCTCAGCAAATTATTATCAACACTCAGCAAGGCATCCCTCTTCCCACAGAGTATTGCTTCCCAGCAGGGTCGCTAGAGTATCTTTTCTCCCCGCAGAATCTCCCATTTGCCAAGTTTATTCCACAACGGAGTCATCTTATCCTACCGGTATTCTTGCAATTATTATCCCCAGCGGAAGCAAAATCTATTCTTCAACATCAGCCCAGGATATGACTTCCCGGCACCCGACAAGGATTTACTTTCCTAGACGAAAACATACATTCATAAAACATCACATACATCATTATAGCATGCATAACGCATCATATCATACAAATCTCATTTATGTTGAGAACATCATTGCTTGATCCATATCATGCATTGCATATGACTGACCTTTACCTTTCAGGAAAGATGCAGTTAAAATTCTCAAACATATTTCAAGGCCTTCTCTAGTCCAGCTAAATCGATTCCCAACAGATTTTTCTGATGAAGACTCAGTAGAAGTTATCAGGTTATAATTTCAGATGGTTCCCTCTCCGACGGTGAGTGAGGTGGTAATCCCTTTTCAGATGGTTCCCTCTCCGACGGTGAGTGAGGTGATAACCTCCTATGGTTCCCTCTCCGACGGTGAGTGAGGTGGTAAGTCCTTTCAGATGTTTCCCTCTCCGACGGTGAGTGAGGTGATAGTCTCCTATGGTTCCCTCTCCGACGGTGAGTGAGGTGGTAATTCCTTTTCAGATGGTTCCCTCTCCGATGGTGAGTGAGGTGATAGTCTCCTATGGTTCCCTCTCCGACGGTGAGTGAGGTGGTAAGTCCTTTCAGATGTTTCCCTCTCCGACGGTGAGTAAGGTGATAGTCTCCTATGGTTCCCTCTCCGACGGTGAGTGAGGTGGTAATTCCTTTTCAGATGGTTCCCTCTCCGACGGTGAGTGAGGTGATAGTCTCCTATGGTTCCCTCTCCGACGGTGAGTGAGGTGGTAAGTCCTTTCAGATGTTTCCCTCTCCGACGGTGAGTGAGGTGATAGTCTCCTATGGTTCCCTCTCCGACGGTGAGTGAGGTGGTAAGTCCTTTTCAGATGTTTCCCTCTCCGACGGTGAGTGAGGTGATAGTCTCCTATGGTTCCCTCTCCGACGGTGAGTGAGGTGGTAAGTCCTTTTCAGATGTTTCCCTCTCCGACGGTGAGTGAGGTGATAATTCCTTTTCAGATGGTTCCCTCTCCGACGGTGAGTGAGGTGATAATTCCTTTCAGATTATAATTGTCTACGGTTCTCTTCCCGATACTGCGAAGACGGTAATTCCCACTAAGATTATATCAACGAGCGTTGTTGAAGTTAAAGTCGCCCAAGGTTCTCTTACCGTTCATGCTAAGGTAGTAACCATCCCTGGTTCATTCATCATCTTGTGAAGCTCCAGACTCAGCTCCTGTAACCAGTCAGGACACATCTATACCAAGCATCTGAAAACCAACTCCTGCAACGTGTCAGGTACTCATTTTTCTTTTGCAGGTATGCAGGTTCTCGCTAAGGAATCTCTTATGCGATCAACATCCAGATGGCATCTATAAGCCCATCACCCTATTCATCAATCCCCAAATGGCATCTGTAAGCCCATTCCATCATCACCGCTACTATGTGAGCGCAAATTTCTGGGCACTCTAGTGTTCAATCATCTTCCACCTTCGGATTACGAAAGGCACGTCAGCCAATCTGCATCCTCAGGTCTAAGAAGATTGAACAGGGGCAACTGTTGTACCCCAAAATTTGCCCTCCCATATTCTTCAAGATTTGCCAAGTCAAAGCTTCAAAATCTCCCCAAGGGTTGCACAGTCAAAGATCTCCTATACAGTCAAAATTAGGGTTTGTGTTCTGATCAAGAAAATGAAGTTTTCAAAGGTCCAATCAAGTCTCACATGCCTACAAATATGGTCAAGCATCCTCATATCAAGTTTCAAGGCATTCAGCTCAAAATTGCACAGTCAAAAACCCTAATTGCACTACAGTCAACTGTAGGGGCAAAATGGTCATTTGACAGTCAAAAGTTCAAATTTTTGGTCAATATATCATTTTGAAGCCACAAACATCATTTGATCAATGCTTGATCATGATTCTCAAAATTTGGCTCAAAAATCATCAAGATGCAAAAGTTTCCTTATTTGGACAGCTGAAAAAGTCAACTAAAATTGACCAGGGCATAACTTTCACATGGATTATCAGAAAAATTCCATCCAAAGCTCATTTTGAAGAGAAAGACATTTCCTACAACTCATCTTCATACTTCAAGTCCAAGAAATGCTCTCACAAAAAGTTATCAATTTCAACATTATAGGTCATTTTCAAAAGTCAACAAAAAGGGACTTTAAGTCAAAGGCCATAACTTGAGATTGGTAAATCAAAATGACATGGGACCAAAGACATTGGTTAAAGGACTCAAAGACCTTTCCAAAATGTCCAAGAACATGAGAAAAGCTTAAAAATTGAGCAAGTTATGCCTTGTGGAAGTTGGGAAAGTTTTGGATATTTTGAAAAGTCAACATTACTTCAAATGACCTAAAATTGCTAATGGGCCCATTTTTCTTCCATAATTCATCATCCATGACATGTGCACGACTACTTGTCCCAAAGGGAAGTATTTTCTCATTTTTTATTTATTTATTTGAATTTTTATTTATAATAATTCACTTAAATCAATTAAATATGTGGAAAATATTTAACTTAACCTAACAAATCTTTTTGTACATATTTTAGCCTCAAGATTTCGTGCTTGTACCAATATGGAAAGATTTGGGTTGATTGGCTTGATTTTGAACCAAAAACACATGGAAAAAGATATGAAAAAATCTTAGCAAATCAAATTTTCAAAAACAATGAATGCAATGGATTTGATTGGTTTTTCTTGACCTAATTGACTCAATACAAAAGCCTGATCACAACCCTAATGTTAAGACACACGCAGCCACTCAAGAAACTCCATTGACAACTTGAAATTTTCTCTAAAAAAGTTAAAACTGAAAGTACACTTCCAGGGCGATTCAAGACCTAATTCTTCTTCCATTAGCTTCCTCAAGGTCTACTGAACATATTCCAATCACTAACATCCATCAAAACGCAAGGAATTGGGTTTGCAGGACCTCAAAATTGGGGGTTTTTATTTAAAGAAAAATTAGCCCTCAAAACCACCACCATTAGAATCATCATGGCTGGACGAAGAATATGCCATGCTCGCGCCTAATTTATGGACCCTCTAGA
Source organism: Vicia faba (assembly GCA_948472305.1). Taxonomy (NCBI): domain Eukaryota; kingdom Viridiplantae; phylum Streptophyta; class Magnoliopsida; order Fabales; family Fabaceae; genus Vicia; species Vicia faba. Next base: position 920,210,482 of record OX451741.1, on the reverse strand, counting down.
CCTATTCGCTATTTTCTGGTAGCATGCCTAAGAAAACGCGTATAAAACCGTGGCCTATGTGTTTTGTGTTTCAGGAACATGAAGAAGATGATGTGTTGGCAAATGGTGATAGGCCAGTTCAAAAATTCGCGCGCTGAAGGCATTAAGGCATTGTTTCATATTATATTAATTGTTGTTTATTTATTTAACAAACGCGTGGTAGTGGTCCAGTGGCAAGTGTATGTATTGGCAATCCTCATGACCTGGGTTCGAGACCCAGGTCCTCACTTTCTTTCATATTTTTCTTCATATAACGCTCCCATGCAGCTTCAGCGTTGTGGTTCACCATACGCCTTCCAGAATCCAACATCCACGTGCCCCTGGAGATCAGATCAAAGGCTGAGAATTGATGAACACCCTAAGCTTGAGTCAACATGCCAGCACATGAGTAAAAAAGTCCAATAAGGCCACAGTCAAATGGGCCTGAATTGCTAACAAGAGACCTCCATATTGGGGACTGCCACCCCCCTAGGTTTGCTTTTTTTTAATATTTCTTCTTTGCATTATTTCTATTCTTATTAATAATTGTTTTGCTTAATTAAATTAGTTATTTATACAAAATATAAAATATCACAAAAAATCAGAAAAAAGAATTAAAATAATAAATATTTTTGTTTTAATATTTCTTGTAAATAAATGCATGTAAATTAATTAGTTTAAATTAGGGTTTTAATTTTAATTCCTTTCATAACAAAAATCTAAAAAATCTAGAAATAGGTTTAATAAATGTTTTATCCCTTTTAATTTTTCCTTTTCACAATTATATTATTTATTTTATTTATTTTCATAATTAAAATGGTATATAAAAATTAGGTTTAATTTAGGTTAAATTTTAACGTCTTCTTAATAAATTAAAATAAAATAGAATTAGGGTTAGCGTTTAATTACAATTAATTTTTTTATTAAATCCTAAAATATTAAAAATACCAAAAACATCTTTTTTAATTAATTCCTCATTAGTTTTAAATTTTGCAAAAGGGTCCAACGCCCTCATTTCGTTCCTAATTTCTTATCAATTCGCATATTTATTTTATTTCTTTATAATACTTATGTATCTCTCCCGAAGCCTTGTAAATTACTTCTCGCACTTTTTAATTCTTTATTTACTTTGTTTATTTATTTTCTGTCAAATCGGGTCCTGGTTAATTTTGGCGATGTGGACCCGCGCCATTTGTAATAGCTTAGAATTTACTTTTCCCACAAATATCTTAACTGTTAAACAAAGCATGCAAGAATGAATGTCTAAATAAAAACAAGCGTAGAACACCGATAACTTGACAAGATAAATGCGAATGAATCTGACACACAAATCACACACCACCCCTAGGGTACGCCTCACTGTTGCCTTGCCTCGAAAGGTGATCGTCGAGTAGAGGATGTTTTAGTAAGTCCTCATGTCCAGGAACCTGGCATGAGGGTAGCTTCTAAGGTGTCTTCCCATTGCTCTGGTGATCACCATGTCCCGAACCTCGAATTGACCCGAACACCTCCAACGGTGGTGCTACCTACCTCTCAATGGTGGGATGGCACTACTTTAAAGGACATTTACACAGACGAATTCCTTAGGGTAGGTAGACGACTCTAGATACTTGCTCTAAATTTCAAAACAAATTAAAAATACTTTTCACACCGACACCTTTTCAAAAAGCTTTCGAAAGCAATTTTTCAAACACTCTTGAGGACCGATACAAGAGTCGAACTGGAATTTTCAAAGAAACTTTTTAAAACCCACAGTTGAAAAGCAAACAAACCATTTTTGAAAACACAATGAGCAAGTATCTAAGAGCCCATGGATAACCATGGATAGAAAGGGTGCTAACACCTTCCCTTTCTATAATCTACCTCCCGAACCGAGAGCAATCTCTTTAAGGAATTTTTCTGTGCTTTTGTCCTTTCCATTTGGAGAAAATAAAAGACGGTGGCGACTCTTGCTTCCGCGACATTTCGCGAACCTGCGTTAAACAGTCAGTTCCAGATCCACCGATCACACATAGGAAAAACAGCAGTTAAGAAATCTTGAGGAAGTCTTCAATGGAGAGAATATAGGGAGCACTAATAGTGGGTGGCAGGAAAATAGGAGACTCAGCAGGAAGAGAAGAGAACGAGTCTTCCCTTCAATGCCCACGTCTCTATCCGTGTATAACGTCCACCTTCACGCGCGTGACGGTCGTCACAGGTGGGTGACGGTCGTAACGCGCTGAAGTAGCGCATTACGCTCGTCGGTGATGTGTGACGAGCGTTTCTCCAAGTTGGGGGGCGTTACGCCCGTCACAAGGGTGTGACGACCGTCATTGTTCCAAAAAATCCAAACTTTGTATTTTGTTTATTCTTTTTCTCTTTGTTTATTGTCTAGCCTTCTTCATGTTGTCCTTTTCCATCGGTTTGAGCCGACAAATGTTATACCTGTAAAAAGATAAATAATCTCGGAATAATCGGGGGTTAGACGACTTGATGAAATATAAAATCAGTAAAAAGCATGGTAATTATATGATATGTTTTCTCGTTATCATATCTCAAAATTCATTTCAAAGATGAGTTATATAGCACATTGCAAGCTTTCCAAAATGTCCAAGAACTCCTCAAGATCATTTTTGAGTAGGGAGAATCGAAGAGATGAAGTTGGCATTTTCTCACTTTTTGTCCAAACCATTTCATGAAGAACAAATATGCAATTAGTACCTATGATGCCTAATCCATGCTTTACAGGTCCCAAACTTGTTCCTCACTCCTTAATTTAATGCTTACTCAGTTGACAAAGCTTTGATCCATGCCCTAGAGCCATTACCCAAGTTGCAATTCCATAAATGGCATAATGTGACCATTGCCATTTTGAAAAAGATCAACTTTTGCTACTTTCCAATTCTTGAGCATTGCACCTGTCTCCATTGCACATACCAATCTTACAGGCCTAAAGCAAGTTTTACATGTTTATACCAATCCTAAGAAAGCAAGTACAATCATGGAAAGCCTTGTCCATTCACTTTACTTCAAAGGCAAGAAAAGTTGCAAAAAGGCTAGAACTGGCACAGCTGTTGGAGGGTTGACATGAAACTGATTCTATACTAATATACAAACATAACACAACACAAGACACGATTCGTTAAGGCCTGAAATACTCCCAAGCACAAAAACACCAAAAAACTGTCAAAACTTGCAGTTTTGGCATAAGCATACCCATCTTCCATCTGGCCCGTGCGTTTCAAGTCTTGATCATTAAAACATCTTACCTACTTGATATCAAACCAATCCAGACCTTCATCCCTATTCTGTAACCACTTCTCCATCATCTGCCATTTTTGTTTTCAAAGCTTGCAGGTTGACTTGGCCAAGGAGTTTCAGGCACTTTCAGAGCAAGGCAAGGGTGGGAATACATTCAGGGAAGTTCAAGGAAGCTCAAGCAAGAATCAGGCGTCCATCAAACTCACTCTAGCTTCATCCATGATTTCAACGGAAGGAGGTAAAATCTCAACTTCTATCTCCTTGTACATGCAACCATTGGCCACGATTTGTGAATAAATAATGTAGTCCTCATTGCAACGAAACTGTACATACCTTTATCTTGCATTTATTTTACTTGAGTTGAGAGAATTTAGAACTTCAAGTTTCTGAAAACATTAGGTTTAAATTTAGGGCTTTTAAAATTCTTTCTGATCTTTGATTGTTAGTTCACATAACTTATATGGTTGGAATCGTGAGTTCAAATACTACAACTTTCATGTTATGAGTTTTCATTTTCATGGAAGAATGAGAGAGTTACAGGATGTCTGGCCAAGCTTGGGGAAGAAGATGAAGTACAGGGCAAGGACTTGTTTCATGTTATCTTATTTTTGCTTCCTTAAGACAATGGATGTATAGCCACCCCAGTGGCAAAGTAGCGCGCTGGTGAGACCCATGTCCTGGGTTCGAACCTGGGCGTTACTTTTGTTATTTTTCACATTTTTCTCCTTTCCATTTTGCTATTTTTGCATGTTTGGGCTTGGTCTTTTGGGCCATTTTTTTTTTGCTAACATTGCTGCCAGTTTTGCTACATCACCTCCCTGCCAATTTTTTTTATATATTTTTATTTTTATTATTTTATTTTCATTTTTTATATATTAAATATTTTCTTTGATGCATAAAAAATCCTAAAAAATGTAAATTTCATAATATTGCATTTTATTTTATTTTAGTTTATTTTTCACATAGAATTATATTTATATTTTTAATATATACCATATATTTCTTAATAAACTTGTATAATATAATTAAAATATATTTAGTTTATTTTTAGTTATTCCCTTTTTCATTCCATACTCATAAATATTTATTTTGCATATATAAAAACTTTATCTTTTTATACAATATTATTTATTATTTTAATACCAAAAAATACATAAAACAAATAGTATACAAGAACCTTATTTTCTTAAAAAATAGAAATTAGGGTTAAGGCTCACTTTTAAAAATTAATTTCCTTTCCTTATAATTTTAGGTTTAGATTAAATTTTCTTTTACATAAAAACAAAACAAAAAAATCTTTTCTTACATGTATATTATATTGCATCTTTAAATATTGCATTGTATTTATTTTAATTCTTACAAATTCGATTTGGTTGTAATAATTTATTTAGATTTACATTCTTGCAAATCCCCATTCAAATTTGTATTCCCCCTCCCATAAAATTGCTGTAATAGCTTAGTAATATTTACATTACGCAATTTACCACTTTACATGCCATGATTAGTAATTAGGGTTTGTATGATAAGATCGAAACAAATCAAAATAGAAAACCCTAAATACAAGACAAAATCAAAGCATAAAAATGATACACTTACACACAAGCATCCTTAGGGTTTCTCCACTTGGTTGCCTAAAACAAAAATGGCCATATTACGCATGCGAAGTATCTTGGCAAAACAAAACAAATATAAGATCTTGGTCCCTCGATGACGCTATTCAAAAAGTTGCCTTACAAAATGATCTTGGTCCCTTAAAATGCTAAGATACTTTGCAAACATTGCTAATCATGGTTATACGATGACCCACGCCCGTCCCATTTACATCCAAAGATAGGGTTGCTTACCAAATCAATGGTAAGACAACAATGTCAAAGGAATAGAAAATGCACAAGAAAGACATTTGAGTAGTTAGATTACTTCTAGTTACTTGCTCCATTTCAAACAACTATCTTTGCTACTTTCAAAACAAACACACACATTTCAAAACATCTTACAATCATTGAAAACATTTTCAAAAAGACAAACATCTTTGTATACATTCTTACGAACAAGAATCATTACAAAGATTGCCTAAACGAATGGCCTCTTTTACAAAATACTTTCAAAACCACACCAAACACAATTTCAAACAACAAAATCAAGTGATCTAAGCAAGTAACTAAGAGCCCATGGAAAACCATAGATGAAAAGGGTGTTAATACCTTCCCTTTTCATAATTTACCCCCCGAACTCTAGAAAACATCTCAAAGGTCTTTCATGTGCTTTTTCACCTTTCCTTTTGGATAAAAGAAAAGTCGGTGGCGACTCTTGCTAACCGCAACATTTGCGATAAAACACAAAACCCTCAAGTCAGTTCTCTCACTGTATCACAGAACTGACGACTCTGCTGGGGAATATAATAAAAGTGGGGTTACCTTAAGGTTTAGATCACATTTATTTGCTTACATTGTTTGACTTGTGTGATACGGTGGGAGAACTGACTTGAGGTTTTGCGTTTGTTTTCGCAAATGTTTCGGTTGAGCAAGAGTCGCCACCGACTTTTTATTTTATCCTAAGGAAAGGTTAAAAAGCACAGCAAAAACCTTTGAGATGTTTTCTTGGGTTCGGGGAGTAGATTATAGAAAGGGAAGGTATTAGCACCCTTTCTATCCATGGTTATCCATGGGCTCTTAGTTACTTGCTTAGATCAACTTGCCTTAATTTTCAATTGTTTGAAATGGTGCTTTATGTGTGGGTTTGAAAATGTTTTGAAAAGAGGCCAATGTGATGGCAATCCTTGTAATGATCCATGTTGGGATGTATACAAAGGTGTATGTCTTTTGAAAAGGTTTTCAATGTTTTTTGAAAGTTGTTTTGAAAGTGTAGTGATGTGTGGTTTGAAAATAGGCAAGTGTTTTGTTTTGCAAGTTTGATTCAAGTAACTAAGAGGTTGTCTACTCCTAAATTTCTCAAAGATTTCTCCTATGTTTTTAACCCTTTTAACAATTTTGTTCCACCATTTCATTTGGTGGACAATCTTGTGTTAGGATGTGAAAGGGATGGGCGCGGGTCATCGTTTAGGCCATAATTGCAATGGTGCCAAGTATCTTTGGGCAATTTTTCCTTGGAGGGACTTGATCATTTTTTAGGTAACTTTTGAAAGTCATCGAGGGACTATGATCATTTGATTGTTTTGTTTTTGCCAAAGATACCTAACATGCAATATGGCCCATTATTGAAGGCAACAAGTGGAATACCCTAGGGGTGCAAGTGTGATTAGTGTTGTCCATTTTCATGCTTGTTTATCTTGAAATTAGGTCAAACTATTTTGGTTAATTGATTTGCATACAAACCCTAATTCTAACATGGCATAATTAGAAAGCATTAAAATGCGAAAAATAAAGTTCCTAAGTTATTACAACATAATATATGGGAAGGGGGTACAAATGTTCAAATGGGGGTATTTTGACAAGGAATTTAAACCTAGACTATTACATCAAATTGGGAATTATACAAATTATTTAATATACAATAATTAAATAAAAATGGAATAAATATGCAAGATGCAAAAAAATGTTTTTTATATGTATGAAAAAAGTGTTTTTATATGTCAAATAAATAAAATAAAAAGTATTATTTTTTGGAGTTTTTATGTATTTAGGGCAAAACCCTAATTTATTAATTAAAAGGTATTAATCGTTTAATATATATAATGTTTGTTAGTTATGTACAAAAAATAAATAAAAGAGAAGTATATTTGTCAAAAAGGTATTTTTAATGTTTAATATTAATAAAAATAAAAATGTATATATTTTGTATTTTTTGACCTAAATATACTAATATATGTATGTATTTGTATTATATGATAAATATATTAAATATGTATAAAAAATAAAATATTTAATATTTACAAAAAAAAAGTATATTTTCATAAAATATTTTCAAAAGATAAAATAAAATAAAAATCAGAAAATAAAATGTATTGGTATTAATTTTAGTATTTTTCAATAAAAGATATTAGGTATTATTTATGTATAAACATTATTTTAAACAAATAAATGCCTAATAAATTCAAAAATGGTGTGAAAAATATTTTTTATATTTTTAATATTATGAGAAAAAATAAATAAGTCAAAAATAAAAAGAAAAGTCAAGAAAATGTCTCAAATAAGCACAATGGGCCAAGGGGGTTCAAAAGTAAACATAGGGTGCAAATAAGAAAAGTGAAACAGGCCCAGCCCAAAGACCCTGTCATCTTCAACCTCCAGCATTTCTGTTCAAAAAAACACGCGTTTGCTATCTCCAGATTCCTTAATCTTTTGCCAAATCTTCCAACATGAAACCTGTAGAGCTTGAAGCCACGATTCTAGACATATAAAGAAATCAATCTAACTCTCAGAAATGAGAGAGAATTTCTTCTCCCCCAATTCCTGACCTAGTTTTTGTTCCATGTTCAGACATCAAATTCTCATAGCACACATAACATAAATGAAAACTAATTACATGGGCATGTTCAGGGCTATGAATGTGACATATTTTCTTCACAAATCTAAACCTAACAATGCCTGGATAGAGAGATACAAGTTCATGAACTTACCTGTTCAGTTGGAATCGTGTGCAACAATGGAGATGAGTACAAGGCAAGGTAATGATTTGTATAGCTTCCTTGATGTCTCAGGATGCTATTCCAACCCTTAGTTTGCTTGGAAACCAAAAGAATCGTGCTATGGTACTTCAACTGCAAAACAGAAAAATGAAAATGGTGATGTTAGCTAGGGATGTTACAGGTCGTGTTTAGGGCTTGGAACAGTTTCAAGGGATGATGTGGGATGTGTTTGAAGTGGTTTCAGCAAGAATGCACGAATGGATTGAGTTATGGAACTCAATCTGCAGCAGGTGCCCTGTTTTGGCAGTTTTAGGGTGATTCTGTGTTTGAGAAGGTATAGAACTTGGTTGGCTTGTGTTTCAGCTTAGGTTTGATGATTAGAAAGTGTTTGATAACTTTTCTTAAGCTCTAGTTCACAGGAATGGGAGTTGTGTCTTGTTATGCCAAGTTACTTCTAACTTAAGCAAGAAATGGCAAGTTGTGTTTCTAGCTTGTACAGGCCCCCAATCTATGCTGCATACCTTGGCCTTGATCAGTGTAATTAGTTCATAAACTTGTGCCAAAAGGATTTGCATTGTACTTGCTTGGATTTGCTTTTGACATAAAGCCATACCTTTTCAAAAATGGATAATTAGCTTTTTCTATTTAAGGGTTAAACTTCCATGTAATGCTTAAACACATAAAACAAGGCCTTGGCACAATGAGTTAGCATTAAATTATTGAGTGCAAATGGGATATAGGACCTGTAATCAAGGAATGCAAGCTGAGTTCAAAATGGCACAAGTGTATGAACAAGTAAATTGGCCAAATCAAAAGTGAGTTTTTCCCAACTTGCCAAATTCGATTCTCCCTAACCATGAGGTTGTTTGATGAGTTCTTGGACATTTTGGAAAGCTTGGAATGTGTACTACAATCCATCTTTGAAATGCAAATTGAAATTCCAAGTGGAAGCATGTGAAAAGTGGTCTTGAAGTTAGGCAAAAATCCTGCCTAAAATGGTTCAAAATTTCTCTAAGTTAAGAATGGTTTGGTACCCTTGTTCCAAAAATTGTAACTTGAGCTACAAGCTTCTTTTGGGAAAACTTTGTGAATCAAAGTTGTATATTCTGCAATAGACTACAACTTTCATGTTTTGACTTTTGCTTGAATCCAAATGAATCTTGGTGATAAAGTGGGACAAAGTTAGGAAAAAATTAGGGTTTTTCATAACTTAGAAAAATTCTAAGTTATGAAAAATCTTCATTTCAAACCCTAATTTGCAATTCTTGGTTTCTTGATGAACAAGTTTCATGATTTGGCATGTTTTGATAAAAAATGAATCTTGACACTTGATTTTGACCAAAAAGTCAAAGTTTGACTTTTCAGTATACAGTCAAAATTGATCAATTGACTGGGAAATTCAACTGTCAATCTTGTGCATTTGGGATCTTTTGAACTTGTTGAGTATGTCAAGACAATTCCATGGGGTCCTTGAGTCCATATGTGAGTTTGGTTTTCCATGGGCTAGGTCAAACAGTCAAAAATTGCCTTTGTGCAGTCAAAACCCTAAAAATGACCATTTTGCCCTTTTGGTGATCTGATCAAATTTCTTGTGGAATTGTGATCCAAACTTGATCAAATGGTCCATATGAGTTCATAATGTTGATGTGGGTAAATTTCCATGAGATTTGACTGTCAATTGGCCACAGTTGACTTTTTCCCTAATATAGTTGATTTCTAGGTCAACTGTTCAATTGACTGGGCAAAATTTGGAATCAAGACTTAAAACTTGGTATGGATAAACTTGGGGGTCCAACATGAAGCATGAAAGTCATCTTAGGCATTTTAGGTCAAAATATCTTTGTGCAAACACAAACTCTAATTTGGGTCAACAGTGCAAGGGGAAGTCTTGAGCAGAGGAAACCCTAACTGGATCTTGAGCTCCAAGGGTCTTGTGATGAGAAAATGTTGAGGAAATGGGAGGCAAAAATTTTAGGGTACAACAACTTGTTTAATCTATATTATGGTTCTTTTTTTGAGTTTGAATCCTCCACCCTGATTTGGGAAACATTAATGGTAAATAGCAATACATTATGGAAACTGTGCAGGGTATACCGACATGGTCTAAGCAATAGCTATGTTAGTGTGACATATTTGTGGGTACCATTAGCCTTTGAGTTAATCAAAGAGAATACAAGGTCGCTGAGTGATGTCATGAAGCACTAATGAACTTCTAGAACCCTTTACTTGACCAACTTGGCCTTTAAGATGTAGTGAGATGACCGACTTTGGTGCAGTCCGAAGTTGGTTGATACTCGATACTACACTCATTGGGGGTTGGTTTCTTGGGATATTCCGGTCGCCATTAAAGAGGCTTGAGCTGAAACAATGACCAAGGAAACAACCCAGTGATATTGAGCTCCTTAGAACCCGGTTACTATTATCAGGACAGGTTGAGCCAACTAAACTTCAAGAGGGTACTTACCTATAAAACCCCATGCAAGCCTAAACTAAGAAATTGTTTGATTTGCTTGTGTATACATACTTGTGCATAACATCATGGACATCATGAACATCATATGCATCCACTAACCATTTCAAGGATTTTGGAGATTCATCTTTGTTCTTGTTTTGTAGGATATGGATTCACTTCGCAGGAAAACTATCCAAATCAACCTTGTAAGAATTCCTCTACAACTCAAGGAGCTAACTTCAAGGATCCCTGAGAATTCTCCATTCATCGAGAGGCATGTTCGTCTACTCAACTTGGTCACCTCCAACACAGAGGAGGATATGATGAAGGTGATCTTCCAGTTCTTTGATCCTTTGCATCATTGCTTCACATTTCCCGACTATTAACTAGTGCCCACTTTGGAAGAACTATCTCAACTCTTGAGGATTCCCATTCTCAATCAACTACCTTTAAACGGTACGGAAAGAGATCCAAAGCCAGAAGAGATTGCTCAAGCCCTGCACTTGCACTCATCTGATGTCACAACTCACTGGTAAACTAGAAGTGGTGTCAAAGGCTTCTTAGCAAAGTTTATGTTTGAGAAGGCCCAAAGCTGTTGGAATTCCCCAGACTTGCAAGCTTTTGAGGAGATTGTGGCTCTTCTTATCTATGGTATGGTCTTGTTTCCCAATCCTGACCAACTCATAGATGTGAGTGCCGTCAAAATCTTCATGTCACGCAATCCGGTGCCTACATTACTAGGGGATATCCTACACTCTTTTCACACTTGTACAATGAGGAAAAGAGGTGTCCTTATGTGTTGCACTCCCCTCCTGGAAAGATGGTTTATTTCTCACCTTCTCCAATCAGTCTTAAAGAATGAACAAGGATTAAGGTGGTCACAAAGGTTAATGACGCTCAAACATTCAGATATTCATTGGTGCTCTCGATCCAAAGAGAATGTTATCATTGTTGACCGTTGTGGGGAATTCCCTAATGTCCCTTTACTTGGCATTATGGGAGGCATCACATACAACCCATGCTTGGCTCTAAGACAGTTTGGTTATGCCCGAAGGGATGGCCCACATAATATGTTGATTCAAGGCTTAGTATTCGACTACGACAACAACGATCAAGGACTTCGCCAAAGATTCATCCGAGCATGGAGGATGCTAAACAAGGTGGATAGCAAGACTTTAGGACTCAAGAATTCCATCCCTCTTGAGCCTTACCTCAAGTGGGTATGAACTCGCGCTCAAAGTCTTATGATGCCTTATCCTTCCATTCTCCCGGTGATTATTGATCCTGTTAAGGAAGGAGAAGTTCCATACACTATCCTACATCCTGACATGCCCACATCTCTTGAATACCTACAAAGGGATTGGATACAACTCAAAGGAGAGCGAGATACTTTCGAAGCCCAATTCTACGCAAGCGAGAAGAAGGTTTTGGAACTCACTAGGCTACTTCATGAGGAGCAGACTCTAAATGCCTACATAGAACCGAAGAGGATGCACACTACTTTTTTATCTTAGAGTGTTGTATTATTTTGCCCAAAGGGCATTGATGTACTCAAACTCTATTTTACTAATATAACATGTGTTTCTTTTTGTTTAAAACGAATTTGAATCTTTTAAAATCCTTGAAAACATTACATATGCATATATCATTCATCATAACATAAACAAGTCTTTTGCAACGAGTTTCCTCATCTCTCTACTGTTTATTTCAGTAAGATGGATCTCGAACAGACGGTCAAAGATCTTCAAGCTCAAAACACGCAGTTTCAACAGCTACTCATGACCCTAGCCAAGGGGAAAGATGAGTTGAAGACTCTGTTAGCTGAAGAAAGAAAGAAGAAAACAAAGAAAGCCACTGGGGTTTTGAATATGGGGAGAAGATTTCAGGGACAGACTAGAAGAACATTGAATTTTGCAACCACTTCCGAGGAAGGAGAAGGGAAAGGAAAAGAAACAGCAGTTCCGTCAGAATCTGAAGAGGAGGAAGAAGAGGAAGACTACTCTGAGGAACAGTACCCTCCGACTGATGATAAGTACAGACATCTTGAAGAGCATTTGAGCGCTATGGAAATACAAAGGGTACCAGGTCTAGACTTTGAAGAATTGGGGCTAGTGTCGGGAATTGTAATCCCACCAAAGTTTAAAGTGGCATTGTTTGCAAAATATGATTGGGTTTCATGTCCTAAAATGCACCTCCGGTCATACGTGAGAAAGATTCAGCCGCACTCTGCCGATAAAGACCTGTGGGTACATTTTTTTCCAAGATAGTTTATCCAGAACACAACTCGATTGGTTTTACCAATTAGAAAGGGCCGACATCCACAACTGGGAAGACCTTGTCGCAACTTTCTATAAACAATACCATTATAATGCAGATTTGGCGTCTACCCGTACTCAACTTCAGAGTATGGCCATGGTTTCAAATGAAGGTTTCAAAGATTACGCGCAGAAATGGAGAGATCTAACTGGGAGAGTGCAACCCCCTCTGTCTGAAAGGGAGTTGGTGGATATGTTCTTAGGCACTCCATAGGGTCCTTTATTCAATCATTTGATTGGGAGCTCATCTGCTGGGTTTACTGAGTTAATACTAACCGGAGAGAGGGTGGAAGCTGGCATAAAAAGTGGAAAGATTCAGAAGGATTCATCTGCCTCTACAGCTGTGAGAAAACCTTTCACCGGGAAGAAGGAGGTATCTGCTGTTTATCCACAAAGGAACCAAGGGAGAGCTGAGCGCCGACCAATGGTAGGGGCCATTATGATCCCAAAACCTACATTTGATCAACCAAGAAGTAACCAATCGAGGTGGAAAGGCCAGTCCGGCAATTCACCAGAATTAATATGACTCTAGCCTAGGTTTTACCACATCTTCTGAAGTCTAATCTGGCAACTCTAAAAGAAGCTCCAAAGAATCCCAACACTGCGTCCCCTTATTATCACCCAAATGCCAGATGCACATATCATTCCGAAAGTCCGGGTCACGATACTAACAACTGTTGGGCATTAAAAAAAAAATTCAAGACCTTATAGATGCAAAAGAAATTGAGTTTGATGCGCCCAAGAAACCAAATGTCATTTCCGCTCCTATGCCTAGGCATGGCCATAACACCAATGCTATCGAGGAAGATTTGTTTGTTGCCACAGTGGAGAACTCTTGACTTCGCTCCCAGTCATTATGATAAACTTGTTGAAAGCTGGTATATTCCCAGGTTGTAATGAAGACTGCCATCTTTGCTTATCCTCACCAACTCTTTGCCCTCTTTTGAAGACATACATCCAATGCTTGATACACAACCAAGAGATTCTGTTTGAAAGTGCTCCTATTTCACTTGTTCCTGCTGAAGACGTTTCAATCATAAACATCTCCGCTAATCCTTCCAGGGTCCCCAAAAGACCCGTTAGGATTACATCGGTTCAAAAGACTACTCCTCTTATAATCACAATGCCAGGGCCGGTCCCGTACGAATCAGACAAAACAATACCATGGAATTACGGTGGAGAAATCTACTACCATGGTATTAAACAAGGTGGGCTGGCCGACGAAGAAGCAAGCTCCAAAGAAGAAGATTCTGACATTAGCAATATTGCCGGAACCAGTAAGATTACCTGTAGCGGTAGAATCTTCTCTCCAGAAATTGCCCCTCCAAAGGCAGTTTTTGGACCCGTGTCTGTTCCGAAGATTACCTTTGTACCAATAATCATATCTGTAAATGCTCCTATTAACAAAGACGATATGATCCCTGCTGTTATCCCTACCAACACTTCTACTGCTGAAATTCGAGGAAAGAATATTCAAGAAGAGCCTGTCCGGACGAAGGCTCAACCGCTGACTATCCCCGAAACCTCCAAGAAGGAAATGGAGGAGATCCTGAGGATAATAAAGAAGAATGATTATGACGTGGTTGAACAATTGGGGAAAATCCCTCCAAGATCTCCATGCTGGTATTGTTGCTGTGTTCTGAGGCACATGTGAAAGCTCTGGTGAAGTTTCTGAAGACAACCCATGTGCCACAAGAGACATCTGCTGACCAATTCCAAGATTGTGTGGCTAGTTTGACAGCTGATAACTCCCTAGGCTTCTCTGATGTTGATTTAACACCAAGAGGGAGAAAGCACAACGAGGCATTACATGTCTCTGTGGAGTGTAGAGGAACGACTCTGGCCCATGTCTTGGTGGACACAGGCTCATCTTTGAACGTTTTACCGAAGAAAGCTCTCGACAGATTGGATTACGAAGGACTAACTTTGAAACCTAGTAACATAGTTGTGAGAGCATTTGATGGCTCAAAGAGGATGGTCCACGACGAGGTGGACATCCCCATAAAGGTGGGAACTCAGACTTTCAACTCAACCTTCTATGTAATGGACATCCGCCCCTCTTACTCCTATCTGCTAGGAAGGCCCTGGATCCATAATGCTGGTGTTGTCACCTCTACACTACACCAGATGCTGAAGTACCTGGTCCATGGAAATATTATCACTATCCACTGAGAGGAAGAGTACATGATTATCCATCTGAATTCTTTCCGGTATGTGGAGTTGGATGGCGAGTTCATTGAAACTCTTTTTCAACATTTCGAAGAGGTATCTCAAGAGGTAGCAGTAACCAAGGTGGTATCCCAAATCCCCAAGATCACAAGACCTCCGCTTCGGATGTCATATCTAAAGGACGCCAAGGCAGTAGTAGAGGAGGGTGGATGCACCATCTGGGGGAAGCTTCTGGACATTCTGTATAAATCTGACAAGTTTGGCTTAGGGTTTACTTTAAATGCTCAAAAGGTTGTGCGTTGTGCCCGTGCTGGAGGGCCACCTCTGAAGATTAGCAACCAAGAGGTCAACGCAGTGGAAGACGGTGAAGAAGATGACAACTTGGAGGATTGGATATTTCCTACTGTCGACGGAGGACTTCGCAACTGGGAAGCCAGAGATTTTGTCCCAATAACTTTCATCTCTCAGTAATTTATCTTTTACATTTCTGTTGGACTTGTAATATTCATAAATAATTCGCACATTAAAAACCTTGTGTCTTACCCGAGGCACAATGGTCCATTTGTAAGGGTTTTTATTTCATCTTCATATGACATTCAATGAATCATAGACGTTTTTTAACATACAAACCTTTTGTGCTCATTGTCTTTCTTTTACATTTTATTGTTTAAATATGGATATACCCTTACACACACCCACACTCACAAATGCAGGTACCCCTCCATTCTGGATCCCATGGGTAACGATACTGCTATGGCCTTTAGTGACTCTGAAGATCTAATCTACCAAGCCGAATACGAAGGTGAGGAAGATTGTGAAGTACCAGGGGAATTGGCCAGACTACTACAGCGAGAGGAAAGAGCTATTCAGCCTCATGAGGAATCGTTGGATACAATTAACTTGGGTACCGAGGAAGATAAAAAGGAAATCAAGGTGGGTGCCAATCTAGATCCGAGTGTCAAGGAGCGTCTAATTCAGCTATTGCATGATTATGTTAAGATCTTTTCCTGGTCATACGAAGACATGCCAGGACTTGATACAAACATCGTGGTACATCGTCTGCCGACAAGAGAAGACTGTCCACCAGTGAAACAAAAAGTCTGTCGCATGAGACCTGACATGTCAGAGAAGATCAAAGCGGAAGTCATGAAACAATTCAATGCTGGATTCTTGGTTGTCACTTCATATCCTCAATGGGTTGCCAACAATGTTCCCGTACCTAAAAAGTATGGCAAAGTACAAATGTGCGTGGATTATAGAGATTTAAACAGGGCCAGCCCTAAAGATGATTTTCCACTTCCCCACATCGATATCCTGGTTGATAATACAGCCCAGCACAAAGTGTTTTCCTTCATGGACGGATTCTCAGGTCATAACCAAATCAAAATGGCACCTGAGGACATGGAGAAAACTACATTTGTCACACACTGAGAAACGTTCTGCTATAAAGTGATGCCATTCGGACTGAAGAATGTTGGGGCAACCTATCAACACGCCATGGTAGCCTTATTTCATGATATGATACATCATGAGATAGAGGTCTATGTAGATGACATGATAGCCCAATCACAAACTGAGGAGGAGCACCTTGATCATTTGCAGAAGTTGTTTGAGAGGTTGAAAGAGTACAAACTAAGGTTGAATCCGAACAAGTGCACATTCGGAGTCCGGTCCGGTAAACTCTTAGGTTTCGTTGTTAGCAACAAAGGCATCGAGGTTGATCTTGCCAAGGTTAAAGAAATACAAGAAATGCCTGCTCCTCGTACTGAGAAAGAAGTCAGAGGATTCTTGGGACGCCTGAACTATATTGCCAGATTCATTTCTCACCTGACAGCTACTTATGAACCAATCTTCAAACTATTGAAGAAAGATCAAGTAGTCAAATGGAATGATGAATTCCAGTTTTCTTTTGACAAGATCAAAGATTAATTACAAGAGCCTCTTGTTTTGATGCCACCAGTCGAGGGAAGACCACTGATCATGTATCTGACCGTTTTAGAGAACTCAATGGGGTGTGTATTGGGGCAGCATGACGAGTCTGGCCGAAAAGAGCATGCTATTTACTACCTGAGCAAAAAGTTTACCGACTGTGAAACCAGATATTCACTGCTCGAGAAAACTTGTTGCGCTCTGGCATGGGCTGCTCGCTGGCTAAGACAATATATGTTGACTCATACTACCTTGTTGATATCTAAGATGGATCCGATAAAGTACGTCTTCGAAAAGCCTGCTCTGTCTGGGAGGATAGCTAGATGGCAGATGATCCTAATAGAATATGACATACAGTACGCTACCCAGAAAGCTATAAAGGGAAGTGTGCTAGCTGATCATCTTGCTCATCAAGCTGTAGAAGATTATCAGTCCATGAAATTTGAATTCCCGGATGAAGACATCATGACATTAGACAACTATGAAGAGATCAGACCATATGACGGACCTGAACAAGGATCCCGATGGACCCTGTTCTTTGATGGGGCATCCAATGCACTTGGTAATTGTATCGGCGTTGTACTCATATCTCCGGAAGGATGTCATACTCCCTTTACTGCCAGACTTTGCTTCAACTGTACAAAAAATATGGCGGAGTATGAAGCATGCATCTTCGGTCTCAAGGCTGCCATAGACTTGGAAATCAAATCTTTAGACGTGTTTGGAGATTCAGCTTTGGTCATCATCCAAATCAAAGGAGAATGGGATACTAAACACCCAAACCTTATCCCTTACAAAGAACCTGTTTTGACATTGCTACCACATTTTGAGCAGATTACCTTCGAGCATTTCCCGCGAGAATAAAATCAGCTAGCAAATGCTCTAGCCACAATGTCTTCTATGTTTAAACTTAATTGGGATAACGAGGCTCCCTAGATCACCGTCAAACGAATGGATGAACCAGCGCACTATCATGAGATTAATACTGAAGAAGTAGTGGACCAGCCTTGGTTTCATGAAGTCAAGAGGTATCTCGAGGCTCAAGAATATCAAGAAGGAGCTTCAATCAATGATAAAAAGTTCTTAAGGAGATTCTCTGCTAAGTTCTTCCTGAGTAATGGCATCCTGTACAAACGCAATCATGACTCCATTCTACTCCGGTGTGTGGATAAGATTGAGGCTGAAAAGATCATGGCTGAATTACATGAAGGTACTTTTGGCACTCACTCTAATGGGCATACGATGGCAAAGAAAATACTACGGGCAGGCTATTATTGGTCTACCATGGAAGCAGACTGCTATCAACACTCTCGGACCTGTCATAAGTGTCAAATTTATGCTGACAAGGTGCACGTACCTCTGGTTCCTCTGAATGTCTTGACAGCTCCTTGGCCCTTTGCTATGTGGGGAATCGACATGATTGGAGAGATCAAGCATATAGCCTTCAATGGACACTGTTTCATTCTAGTGGCCATTTACTATTTTACAAAGTGGGTCGAAGCAGCTTCTTTCACATCCGTTACTAAGAATGTTATTGCCCGCTTCATCAAGCAGAATCTCATTTGCCGATACGGTATCCCAGAAAGGATCATCACTGATAATGGTACCATCCTTAACAATACTATGATCACCGCCTTGTGCGAACAGTTCAAGATTCAGCATCACAATTCATCCCCCTATCAGCCAAAGATGAATGGTGTCGTTGAAGTTGCAAATAAAAACATCAAAAATATCATACAGAAAATGACAGTCACCTACAAGGACTGGCATGAGATGCTGCCATTTGCTCTCCACGGGTACCGTACCACGGCTCGCACGTCAACTGGGGCAACACCATATTCTTTGGTTTATGGCATGGAGGATGTCTTACCTATTGAGGTTCAGATCCCCTCTTTGAGAATTATGAAGGATGCAGGTTTAAGTGAGGACGATTGGATCCATACTCGATTTGATCAACTAAACTTAATTGATTAAAAGAGACTTACTGCTGTTTGCCATGGTCATACGTATCAAAAACGGATGATCAAGGCTTTCAACAAGAAAGTCAGGCGCCAAGTATATTAAGTTGGAGATCTAGTGATTAAACGCATTATCTTGCCACAAATTGATCCCAGGGGCAAATGGACTCCTACCTATGAAGGACCATTTGTAATCAAGAACATATTCTCCGGTGGGGAAATGATCTTAACCACCATGGACGGTGACGACCTGCCACAACCTGCGAACGCGGACATAGTCAAAAGATACTACGCATAAGAGACCCACTGGGTTGACACACCTAGGCAAAAAAAAGGGTTTCCCGGTGGACTGAAAACCCGAAAGGGCGGTCCAGGCAAAAGTTATGGAATTAAAGCGTATGACTATGTCCCGTCGGATCACTTTGAGGACAATCTCTTGACTTCCATTGACAAACTCGGAGTTTCTGATCAATTCAATCATCTTCGAACGAAGCAACAAATATACAAGATATTCGGAGATATGAAGGCTATAGCAGAATGGAAACCCCATGGGATTATTACACATAACTATATTCCTTTATATAAAGTTTTTCTTGCTTTTTATATCAGCATCCTCTTACTAGAATGATTGTCTCCTTTGTACAAAATACTTATTCAAAATTAAATACAAAGATATCTCTTTGAAAGTACAGAAAACTATTTGTCTTTACACTTGTGTTTTATTTGCAAAAATGTCCAATGATTCATTAATGAACATATGCATTTGAACATAATTACTGTTTACAAATAAACAAAATGAGAAAGATAATTACTGATAGATTGAAAGAGCCGGAAAACGTCTCTAGGCTATTCCATAAGCAATCCCCACAGTATGTCATTTAGATCCCCAGCGGAACTAAAATTTAAAATTATTAATCCCCAGTAGGAGTCATCAAAATTCTCTGGATTCCCCAAGCAGATTCCTCAAGCAGTATACGGCATTGCTCTCACAATAGAATTTTGTCAGTACTTCAACTTCAAGACATGAAGAATCCATATATCCTCAGCAACGTTCAGGAATTTATTTTCCTCAATCTGACAACAATACAACAAATCAGCTTACATGCGCATACATTACATCCGTATATCATAAACATTGATAAAAAAATACATTGCATCATACATTTCATGCAGCATAATTTTGTGCTTCAGCTAACATTTTACCCTTTTCAGGATAAGATTAACAGCTACCATTAACAATGTGCAATCATGATACAGTACGGATACGCTCCAGACATGGATGCCATTCTGATACTCATTCAGATTTCAAGTTCAGATACAGTACATATACGCTCCAAACACGGATGCCATTTTGTTACTCATTCAGATTTAGCTTTCAGATACAGTTCAAATACGCTTCAGACACGGATGCCATCCTGATACTCATTCAGATTTCAAGTTCAGATACAGTACGGATACGCTCCAGATCTGGATGCCATTTTGATACTCATTCAAATTTATACTTTCAGATACAGTACAGATATGCTCCAGACATGGATTCCATTTTGTTGTTCATACAGATTCAGTCTCCAGATACAGCTCAGATACGTTCCAGACAGGGACACAATTCTGATGTATTTCCTTTCAACTTACAACATACTGCTCAACAAACATTCTTGGATGGCATCTACAAGCCCATCTCCAACAAGACTCTATCACTTCTCCAAATGGCACCTTTAAGCCTATTCCCTCAACTACACATCGTCAACTGCAAATTTATAGGCACTCTAGTGTCCAATCATCTTTCACCTTCGAGTCACGAATGGCAAAGATCGCCAATCTAACTCTTCAGGTCTAAGAAGATTGAACAGGGGTAGCTGTTGTACCCCAAAATTTTCCCTCTCATTTATCAAGACTTTTCTCACAAGATTTATTTAACCCAAGACTGGATTAGGGTTTGGTCATCTCAAGACATCTCACCATGCACTGATGACCCAAAATTAGGGTTTGATATTGTACAATTTTGGACTATCAATGCTTCATATGAATTTCAAACATCATTATGGACCCCTAAGATCACTCATGACAAGTTTCAAGCCTTGAACTATATTTTTGATATGTCAATTGGACAGTTGACCTAAAATTCAACTATATTGGGGAAAAAGTCAACCATGGCCAATTTACAGTCAAAATTCATAATTTTTGATCCACATCAACATTTTAGACTCATATGTGTCATTTGGTCAAGTTGGGATCACAATTCCTCAAGAAATTTGATCAAATCATCAAAAGGGCAAAATGATCAAAATTAGGGTTTTGACTGAGGAAGGCAATTTCTGATTTTTAACCTAGAAAATAAGCAATTGAGTTAAAGCGTGATTTCAAGGATTCAATGGAATCATCTTGACCTAATGGTATGGTTCAAAACATTGCAATTTCATTCGATTGACAGATGAAATTTACAGTCAACTGATCAAAAGTCAACTGTACACTGAAAAGTCAAACTTTGACTTTTTGGTCAAAATCAAGTGCCAAGGATCATAATTCATCAAAACATGTCAAAATGTGAAGCTTGTTCATCAATAAATTCAAGTTTGAAGATTAGGGTTTGAATTTGAAAATTTTCTTAACTTAGAAAATTTTCTAAGTATAAAAAATTTCTTATTTTTTCTCAACTTTAGGCTACTTTTTCACCATGATGTATAATGATTCAAAGAAAGTTCTAAACATGAAAGTTGTAGAACTCCATGAATACTACAACTTTTCTTCACACGCTTTTCCCTAAAGATGCTTGGATCTCAAGATATAAATTTATGAATACATGGTCATGAACTAAATAACTTAGTGAAATTTTGCCCTAATTTAGGCATGTTTTGGACCCAACTTCATGGAAATTTTTCACCTAGTTCCAAGAGGTATCTTAAAATGCATTTCAAAGATGAGTTATAGAGCATATTGCAAGATTTCCAAAATGTCCAATAACTCCTCAAGATCATTTTTTAGTAGGGAGAATCGAAGAGATGAAGTTGGCATTTTCTCACTTTTTGTCCAAACCATTTCATGAAGAACAAAGTTGCAATCAGTACCTATGCTGCCTAATCCATGCTTTACAGGTCCCAAACTTGTTCCTCACTCCTTAATTTAATGCTTACTCAGTTGACAAAGCTTTGATCCATGCCCTAGAGATATTACCCAAGTTGCAATTCCATAAATGACATAAAGTGACCATTGCCATTTTGAAAAAGATTAACTTTTGCCACTTTCCAATTCTTGAGCATTGCACCTGTCTCCATTGCACATACCAATATTACAGGCCTAAATCAAGTTTTACAAGTTTATACCAACCCTAAGAAAGCAAGTACAAGCATGGCAAGCCTTGTCCCTTCACTTTACTTCAAAGGCAAGAAAAGTTGCAAAAAGGCTAGAACTGGCACAGCTGTTGGAGGGTTGACATGAAACTGATTCTATACTAATATACAAACATAACACAACACAAGACACGATTAGTTAAGGCCTGAAACACTCCCAAGCATAAAAACACCAGAAAGCTGTCAAAACTTGCAGTTTTGGCATAAGCATACCCATCTTCCATTTGGCTCATGCGTTTCAAGTCTTGATCATTAAAACATCTTACCTACTTGATATCAAACCAAGCCAGACCTTCATCCTTGTTCTGTAACCACTTCTCCATCATCTGCCATTTTTGTTTTCAAAGCTTGCAGGTTGACTTGGCCAAGGAGTTTCAGGCACTTTCAGAGCAAGGCAAGGTTGGGAATACATTCAGGGAAGTTCAAGGAAGCTCAAGCAAGCACCAAGCCTCCATCAAACTCACTCTAGATTCATCCATGATTTCAACTAAAGGAGGTAAAATCTCAACTTTTATCTCCTTGTACAGGAAACCATTGGCCATGATTTGTGAATAAATAATGCAGTCCTCATTGCAACGAAACTGTACATACCTTTATCTTACATTTATTTTACTTGAGTTGAGAGAATTTGGAACTTGAAGTTTCTGAAAACATTAGGTTTAAATTTAGGGCTTTTAAAATTCTTTCTGATCTTTGATTGTTATTTCACATAACTTATATGGTTGGAATCGTGAGTTCAAATACTACAACTTTCATGTTATGAGTTTTCATTTTCATGGAAGAGTGAGAAAGTTACAGGATGTCTGGCCAAGCTTGGGGAAGAAGATGAAGTACAGGGCAAGGACTTGTTTTATGTTATCTTATTTTTGCTTCCCTTAAGACAATGGATGTATAGCCACCCCAGTGGCAAAGTAGCGCGCTGGTGAGACCCATGTCCTGGGTTCGAACCTGGGTGCTACTTTTGTTATTTTTCACATTTTTCTCCTTTCCATTTTGCTATTTTTGCATGTTTGGGCTTGGTCTTGTGGGCCATGTTTTTTTTTGCTAACATTGCTGTCAGTTTTGCTACATCACCTCCCTGCCAATTTGTTTTATATATTTTCATTTTTATTATTTTATTTTCATTATTTATATATTAAATATTTTCTTTGATGCATAAAAAATATTTAAAAATTTAAATTTCATAATATTGTATTTTATTTTATTTTAGTTTATTTTTCACATAGAATTATATTTTTATTTTTAATATATACCATATATTTCTTAATAAACTTGTATAGTATAATTAAAATATATTTAGTTTATTTTTAGTTTTCCCTTTTTCATTCCATACTCATAAATATTTATTTTGCATATATAAAAAATTTATCTTTTTATACAATATTATTTATTATTTTAATACAAAAAAATACATAAAAAAATAGTATATAAGAACCTTATTTTCTTAAAAAATAGAAATTAGGGTTAAGCCTCCCTTTTAAAAATTAATTTCCTTTCCTTATAATTTTAGGTTTAGATTAAATTTTCTTTTACATAAAAACAAAACAAAAAAATCTTTTCTTACATGTATATTATATTGCATCTTTAAATATTGCATTGTATTTATTTTAATTCGTACAAATTCGATTTGGTTGTAATAATTTATTTAGGTTTACATTCTTGCAAATCCCCATTTAAATTTGTATTTACCCCTCCCATTAAATTGTTGTAATAGCTTAGTAATATTTACATTACGCAATTTACCACTTTACATGCCATGATTAGTAATTAGGGTTTGTATGATAAGATCGAAACAAAGCAAAATAGAAAACCCTAAATACAAGACAAAATCAAAGCATGAAAATAATACACTTGCACACAAGCATCCTTAGGGTTTCTCCACTTGGTTGCCTAAAACAAAAATGGCCTTATTACGCATGCGAAGTATCTTGGCAAAACAAAACAAATATAAGATCATGGTCCCTCGATGACGCTATTCAAAAAGTTGCCTTACAAAATGATCTTGGTCCCTTAAAATGCTAAGATACTTTGCAAACATTGCTAATCATGGTTATACGATGACCCACGCCCGTCCCGTTTACATCCAAAGATAGGGTTGCTTACCAAATCAATGGTAAGACAAAAATGTCAAAGGAATATAAAATGCACAAGAAAGACATTTGAGTAGTTAGATTACTTCTAGTTACTTGCTCCATTTCAAACAACTATCTTTGCTACTTTCAAAACAAACACAAACATTTCAAAACATCTTACAATCATTGAAAACATTTTCAAAAAGACAAACATCTTTGTATACATTCTTACGAACGAGAATCATTACAAAGATTGCCTAAACGAATGGCCTCTTTTACAAAATACTTTCAAAACCACACCAAACACAATTTCAAACAACAAAAGCAAGTGATCTAAGCAAGTAACTAAGAGCCCATGGAAAACCATGGATGAAAAGGGTGCTAATACCTTCCCTTTTCATAATCTACCCCCCGAACTCAAGAAAATATCTCAAATGTCTTTCCTGTGCTTTTTCACCTTTCCTTTTGGATAAAAGAAAAGTCGGTGGCGACTCTTGCTAACCGTGAAATTTGCGATAAAACGCAAAACCCTCAAGTCAGTTCTCCCACGTATCACAATCATGAAAAATCATGATGAAAGTTAGAAAGTAATAATATCCTAAAGTTGACTTTACACGACTAGGACCTCATATATCAGAATGAACTAAAGAAAAAGGTTATGCAACACTTTTATATTAAGGTTAGGGTGACCCAAATGTTGATGTTTAGGGTTTTTAAAAGTAATAGAAGCACATGCCACCAGTGGATATTGATGATATAATCCTTCAGACTCAACCTCTGCTCTAATCGTCTGTCTTGTATGTCAAACCTGAACATAAACAGAATTATCATTAAAAAGGATTGAACAATCAAGAGTACGGCTGGGCTTTTTAACAAATATTATATTAAAAGGATAAACATGAATATAAAGGAAAAAGTCTACAGACAAGTTTGGAAGTGGGTGTGTCTGACCAAGGCCTTGAACTTTGATTTTAGAGACATCAATCATAGTGACATGAGGCAAAGAATTAAAATAAGACAAGTGAGATAAAATAGATTTATTTCCAGTCATATGATCAGATGAACCAGAGTCAAGGATCTGAAGACTAAGAGAAGATCTATAGATAAAGGATACATAATGTCATACGGTGGGAAAACTAACTTGGGTGTTTTGCGTTTTATCACAATGTTGCAGATAGCAAGACTCGCCACCGACTTTTCTTTTATCCAATAAAGGAAAGGGTGAAAAGAACAGGAAAGACCTTTGAGATATTTTCTTGAGTTCAGGGGGTAGGTTATGAAAAGGGAAGGTGTTAGCACCCTTTTCATCCGTAGTTATCTACGGGCTCTTAGTTGCTTGCTAGATCACTTGAAATTTGCTTTGTTTGAAAAGGTGTTTGTGATGGGTGCAAGTTTGAAAATATTTTGAAAACGTCTTTGTTTCGGAAAATTTTGTAATGATTATCGTCTCTATAAGAATGTATACAAAGTGTTGGTTTTGAAAATAGTTCAAAGAGATGTTTTTTTTGAAAGATGTTTTGAAAGTGTAAGTTTGGAAATGGTTTTAGTTTGTGAGCAAGCAACTACGAGCGTCCTACATACGCAAAAGGTCTATGTTTTTTTCCTTCTCCTTTAGATGTTGCTATCTTACCATTTATTGGTAATAAACCCCGTTGTTGGATGTGAAGGGACATGCATTGTTCATCGTATAGTCATGAATGGAAATATTGTGAGATATCTTAGCGTTTCTCTTAAGGAACTAAGATCATTTGTAAGGCAACATCTGTAGCATCATCGAGGGACTATGATCTTGTATTTTGATTACTTTTGCTAAGATGGCTCATATACATCATGACTATTTTTCTCAAGGAAACAAGTGGAGTTAACCCTAGAGGTGTAAGTGTGCAAGTGTTTATTTTTCATGTATTGTCTTGTCTTGGATTAGAATTTTCTAAGGTTGGCTTTTTATCTTTCCATACACACCCTAATTACTAACATTTATGAAAGCGATAAAATTATGGAAAATAAATGTTCTATGCTATTACATAATTTAGGGGATGGGGGATACAAATGTACAAATGGGGATTGCAAGATATTAAACATAATTATCTATTACAAACCATATTGAATAGCTATGAAGCAAATATATGAAAAATGTAAAAAAAAAAAAAAACAGCACAAAAGAGAGGAAAAAACAAATCTTTCGACATCATATTGTTATACGGTGGCAGAATCGACTGTTATATACTGGTTTTGCGTTTTTTGTTCGCAAATGTCGCTGTAAGCAAGAGTCGCCACTGTCTTTTCTTTTATCCAACAAAGGAAAGGATGAAAAGAACGGAAAAAGACCTTTTCGAGATGTTTCTGAGTAAGGGGGTAGATTATGGAAAGGGAAGGTGTTAACACCCTTTCCATCCGTGGTTTTGCACGGGCTCTTAGAGGTTTGCTCATTTTTAAAGTACCTTTGTGCTTTGTGCATTTGAAAATGTTTGTAAAATGCCTTAGTGTGGCGATTTGATTTGCGTTTAACTCTTGTATCAGTCCTCAAGAGTGTTAACAAAGAAAATGTTTTTTAAACTTGTTTTTGAAAAGTAGTATTTGTGTAAGTGAAAAAAGTGTTTTTTGAGCAAACTTCTAACAGCTATCTACTTTTGTACTCGAAAAGGTTATTCTTTTCTTCCTATCCTTTAGACCGTGTTATCCTACTATTAGTGAGTAGGTAACCCTAGTCGTTGGATGTTGAGGGACTACCGAAAGGGACGTTTTACAGTCATAAAGGCAACTTATGGAGATGCTTTAGCAATTCTATTTTAGGGACTAGATCATTTACCGAGAAGGCAACACTGTAAGGGTCATCGAGGGACTATGATCTTTTGATTTTATAGGTCTTTGCTAAAGCGTCCCCATTCTCGAGGGACATGACTGCTTTATTTTCCGAAAGGCAACCGAAGCGGGGATACCCTAGAGGTGCATATGTGCATATGTGTTCAATTCAGTTATTTTTTGTCTTTTTATTAGGTTAGCTAACGTTTATTTTCAATCTTTCCATGAAATCCTAGTTACTAACAGTAATATTGTACAGGAAATGTAAAGTACGAAAAATAATAGCAGAAACACAAACCCTAAACTATTACAACGCTTTGGGACAGTTACATAAAAAATGCAAGAAACTAAAAATGCGGAATTTTAAATCTAAAGCTATTACAACTGTGAGCAGTTACAATAAAATAAAATGTGCGCGAATTTGAAAATAACATCTAAAATCCTAAGAATAAAATATTTTTGTTGTTTTATTTTATTTTTGGAAAATGATCTAAATCTTTTTAATGTTAGTTTTGAGAAAATGTTAAGATAATTAAATGATTAATTAACAAAATTAATTTAATAGAAAAACTAGCCTAATGTTTTTGTGGTTTTTTTTAATTGATTTTATGTTGATTAAAAAAAGAAATAAAATAATCAAAACAAAGATGAAATCGAAAGAACAGGCAGTAAATCAAGAAAGGTGTAATTCTGGAGGCCTGGATCGAAAGAGGCTTGGGATGTCTTTCGATCCAGTGAAGAGGCTTGATCGAAGGTGCGTGAGGGGCTGCACTTTGGGGGTGTTCGATCTGGATGTGTCATCCTTCGATCTGGGAACCCTGGATCCAGTTCAAAGTTGAGCTGCTTCGAAGCTCTAAACAAGATTCCGAGAAGATGTTTCCTCAAAACGAAACAAATGTTAGAGATCCATGGGGGACTTTACCCCCCTGATTCGAATCTCCTCCCAATTCGAATCCTTCCTCAATTCGAATCTGTTGAGTCTGGGTCTGGGTCAAGCTTTGTTTTATCCTAAGATTCGAAGGAAAAACTTAGATTGTTCCCCAGCAATGGCATGATCTCATCTCCGCGCTTTAGCTTACATGCAGCATAATCAGCAATAACAAGAATATATGTGCAATGTGTATTTAAATGTCATGAAGGTGCAATTTTGGTTTTGCAAACCCTTACCAATCGAAGATGTATGATCTGTGGCTCTGGGTGTGGAGATGTTTGCTTAGGAGTTGGGGTGGACTCCTGGATGACTCAGGAACACGAATCTGGTATTCTTTTGGAATGGGGATGCCTGCAAAAAATGTATTTCGATTGGGATCACTCTGTGAGTTTTGAGTTTTTTTATGTGCTTTATGAGGCAGCGTGTATGTGTAGTATCCCATTATGTCCTCTTTTGACTTGTGTTGGCGTCTTGTATTTATAGGAGGTGAAGGAGACAAGGAAATCATGGCATTAAAGACCAGCCATTAAACATGGCTTTTAAAAACAGAATCTGACAAATTGAAGGATTTCTATTTTTGAGATTATTCATTCCATTTTGAAATTTCGAATGAAACTGGACATGTCATGTTTGGCGCCTTGCACGAATTCGAATTGCTCAGAATTTCCTCACCAGAGCTTCTTCGATCAACTCTTGCTCTTGTGATGATTTTGATTTGAATTGCACATACTCTCAGCATCATGGATTCTTCGACCAGCCCGCAAGCATGTTCTCTTCGATGACTCTGAGTCCTGATTCGAAATGCTCTGAACTTTCCTTATCAGAGCTTCTTTGATCAACCCCTAAGCATTGTATTCTTTGATGATTAGCATTGTTCAGAGCTTTCCTTATTATAGCTTCATCTCTCAAGCATTTCTCTTTGATGGCTCTGAGTTCTGATTCGAACTGTTCAGAGCTTTCCTCATCAGAGCATTATTCTCCTTGATGATTATGAATTCCAATTCGAAATGCTCAGAACCTTCCCATCTGAACATCTTAGATTAAGTCAAACTCTACATTGATTGCTTGATCTGGGAAACTCTCATATCCAATTAAACCTAATCGAACTCAGTTCTTGTACTCTTCGATTTCCTTCAATTTGAAACAATAGAAATGTCACCTTGTTGATATGCCCATCAAAGGACACTTTGTTGTCATGTCATCGAAGTATATTCTGATGTGCCAATTGAAGGACACTTGTTGAGATGCCAACTGAAACACCTTGTTTAGATGCCAATCAAATGATACTTTGTTGTGATACCAATCGAAGTTCCTTCCTCAGACGCCAATCGAAGTACCTTGTTGACCGATCGAAAACTTCGTTATGCTCTCTTCGATTTCCTTCAATTTGGACCAATCTAAGTGACTTTAAAATGCCAATCAAAGACGCCTTTGTTCAGATGCCAATTGAAAGACATTGTTAAGATGCCAATTGAAAGACACCTTGTTCAGATTCCAAATTAAAGACATTTTGTTGACATGCCTTCGAAGTACACCCCATCGAAGGAAACTTTGACCAACTTCAAAATTTGTTATTTTTCTTCAAGGAAGTGTTTGTAACCACCCATGTAAGAGAAGATCTTGTAAAAAATGAGAGGGCAAATTTGGGGTACAACACATGTGTTGAAGCATGTGTCGAAGCATGCTTATATGCATCAAAACGTCCTTCTTTCGACCATGTAATTCCAAATCGAAGCAGTATGAGTTGAAGCATAATGTTATGTGTCGAATCACATACCCTTTTTTCCCTTTTGTTGGGGCCTGTAAAGTAATATGTTTCGAAGCCTAAGGCTTTGTGTCTAATCATGCTATTTTTTTCACTCCAACATTGTTTTATGGTCTGTACAGGTTAGTTCTTAACATATAATTGACAAGAAAGGAAGACAAACAAAAGGTAGCTTCGAAGACAATGATTATTACATGTTATCTTCGAAGATGAATCATCAATGATGCTTGAAACAGAGGGTTTAAAGTCAAGAAGACTTACCTTGAAGCTGGAACTTGTGTTTCGAACTTGAGTTGCTGCCTTGAATGTTCTTGGGTTCGAAAGAAAAGAACAAAGGTGTTGTATTTTTTTGGTTCTGGTTTTAAGAGTGTTTTAAGGCTTCAGCCTTCATGTTCTCTCCTCTCTCTTTTTTTTCTTATTCTCCTTTTTTCCTTTCCAAAAGCCCCCTTTTGTGTGTTGTGAAATAGCCTATTTATAGAAGAGTCTTACTGGGGTTTTGGGGGGAAAACAAATAAAATTCGAATTGTTTGGGTACGCTCTTCCATTGCTTTTTTTATGCAGCTCTTATATGTTAATTCTGTGCAAATATAGGGCTGAGATAATGCAGGTTTGGACTGGATTAGAAGCAGCATAGCAGGACTATTTGCAGTAGTTTTGGAGTGTTGTGGCAGTTTGGTGCAGGACTGTTTCATAGCAGTACAACATACTGTTTTTTGACATGGTTTTAGGTTGTTATGTGGATAGTACAACAAGCTTGGGCTTGGCAGCATATAGGACTTTGTTTAGTAGTAGCCTGGACAACATTGTTTGTAGCATTGAACTAGTTTGATTTTGATCACATAGATCCACAACCTTTGACCAAACTCATCAACATACAAAACAATATTTGTTTCCACCAATTGTATGTTTTTCAAATGGACCACGTTCATTTGAATGTACCACTTACTTCGTCCTTTCATTTTGATCACATAGGTCCACAACCTTTGACCAAACTCAACAACAGACAAAACAATATTTGTTTCCACCAATTATGTGTTCTTCGAATGGACCATATTCATATGAATGTACCACTTACTTCGTCCTTTCGTTTTGATCACATTGGTCCACAACCTTCGACTAAACTCATCAATAGACAAAACAATATTTGTTTCCACCAATCATGTGCTCTTCGAATGGACCATATTCATATGAATGTACCACTTACTTCGTCCTTTCGTTTTGATCACATAGGTCTACAACCTTCAACCAAACTCATCAATAGACAAAACAATATTTGTTTCCACCAATTGTATGTTTTTTGAATGGACCATATTCATCTGAATGTACCACCTACTTTGTCCTTTCATTTTGATCACATAGATCCACAACCTTCGACCAAACCCATCAACAGACAAAACAATATTTGTTTCCACCAATTATGTGTTCTTCAAATGGACCACATTCATCTGAATGTACCATTTTGAGTATG
Organism: Vicia faba; assembly: GCA_948472305.1. Lineage (NCBI taxonomy): Eukaryota > Viridiplantae > Streptophyta > Magnoliopsida > Fabales > Fabaceae > Vicia > Vicia faba. The sequence goes on along the minus strand of OX451741.1, from coordinate 920,179,431 downwards.
CAAGATGATCTCATTAGCATAGTCGAAATGAAAGAATTTTTGGATTGCTTTCCTACCAGTAATCATATCTTGAGTAATCAGTTGATTAAGTGGTCTAAAGTTCAAATGTTCAAACCTCAAATGCCACAACCAACTATCCTGGTGGTCGAACAGTTTTTAAACATTGAACTTCTGTTAAATTGATCATTATCTTAAATGTCTTGTTTTTCGACAACGGAGATTTTAAGACCAAATTGTTCTTGGTGTCGAACAATCTCAAAACTCCATCTTTCATGACAACTGAGAAACTATTTTTGAATAGTTGTCCAACACTTAGTAAGTTTTGCACTTTAATCCAGATACATATGGCACATCTTTAATCATAACTTTTCCCCCATTACTCATTTGAAAGACTATGTTGCCAGTACTTTTTTCTTGCAATGAACTATTATCAGCAAAGTTTTTTGTGTTAAATTGTAATTCATAGTGTCGAAACTATGTGCGTCGAAGGGTTTAGAGGTGGATCGAAGCAGGTTGCTCGAAGGAAGCCATTTCCCAGTTGAAGCTTGTGGATCGAAGCAAGGAGGTGGATCGAAGCAGGTTGCTCGAAGAAGCCATTGCCCAGTCAAAGCTTTGGGGATCTAAGCAAGCTTTCTCTTATTCGACTTGTCAAAAATCTGCCAACCACTCCTTTCGACCAGTCATGTGGTTCGAATAGCTTGAACCAGATTTTGAATTTGACATGGTTATCTGCAACTGCACACCTTTTTCTTTTATCTTCTTTTCCCTTTTGACAGTTTCCTCTTCCTCTTTTCCAATATTCAAAAGTTCCGTCTTTGACATGATGCTTGAAAGTCCAATATGATCCATGGAAACTATATGGGGCATTAAAAATCCAATTGTACTTGTGCAAACTCAAACCCTAATTTTGAGGTATTAGTTTGAGGAGGTGGATTAACCTAGTCAATACTTGTGCAAACTTGAGCTTTTGAAAATCTTTGTGAGAAATGTCTTGAGAAAAGAGAGGGAAAATTTTGGGGTACAACAGCTTCCCCTGTTCAATCTTCTTAAACCTGAAGAGTTAGATTGGCGAGTCTGCCATTCGTGACTTGAAGGTAGAAGATGATTGAACACTAGAGTGCCCATAAATTTGCACTCGATGATGTGGTGGTTGATTATGTCGAGAATGGGCTTAAAGATGCCATTTGGAGAGGTGATAGAGGGTCTGTCAGAGATGGGCTTACAGATGCCATCCAGGGTGATTGTTGGTAGAGATTGGAAGAAGTATCAGAATAAATCTTTGGTCGATTTATACTAAAACAGTAGATGTCCTGAAGGAAGTGTTTGTCATGTAGATAGTCGCCCCGTCTTTTTTCGGGAATTGATCTACAATCAATTTGTTGGTAAACCCAATTTGTTTCTAGAGTTAGTACCATTGGTGATAAAGATAATCACCCCATCCTATTTCGGGAATTAATCTACAAACAATTTGTTGGTAAACCCAATTTGTTTCGGGAATTAATACCATTGGTGATAAAGATAGTCACCCCGTCCTATTTTGGTAATTGATCTTTACCTAACCAAATCACTCGCACATATCACTCTTAGGGTATATTCTCAATTCAGTTGCCTTCGGTAAACGATCATTAAGTATAGGGTGTCTTAGTGGTTTCCCTCCTGTCTAAAAAGATCAAACGTCCCATTTGAATGTTGCCTCGGAAATGTTGCCTAGGAAATGTTGCCTCGGAAATATTGCCTCGAATATGATCTTAAGACTCTAGGGTTATTACTAAGGTATCCTAATATTGCTTTAGTGATCGTACGTCCCTTTCGAATTGACCCTTACAACTCCAACGATGGTGCTATCTATTTCTCAATAGTAGGATACAACTGTCTAAAGGAAACAAGAATAAAAACGATTTTTTTTTCCGAGTAGGTAGATGCTAGTAGGTACTTGCTCAAATCAAAACTTTTCACACTTACACTTTTCAAACAAAATTTCAAAACAACTTCGTCACACTCTTGGGGACTTATACAAGGGTTATCACGAAGTCAAACTTTTCAAAAACAAAAGCACATACACAAGAAATTTTAAAAATATGAGCAAGTACCTAAGAGCCCATGGAAAACCATGGATGGAAAGGGTGCTAACACCTTCCCTTTCTATAATCTACCCCCCGTACTCAGAATATCTCGAAAAAGGATTTTTTTTCTGTACTTTTTTCCTTTCCAATTGGATGAAATAAAAGTCGGTGGCGACTCTTTCTTACCGCGACATTTTGCAAACACAAAACGCAAAATGTAAACCAGTATTAAACAGTCGGTTCTGCCACCGTATCATAGAACCGGCGACTCAGCTGGGGACTTATAAGTGGGGTATACCTTAGGATCTAGTTCATCATAATTGCTTCTCTTGATTGCTTAGTTTGATTTATTTTTGAGGGTTCTGTTTAGGGTTACTATAGATCATAACCCGGATCTTAGGAATACCTTTTAGGTAAGTAGCAATAGACTGTGAGGGAACTGTACAGCGTAGACCGATACGGTTGAAGCAGTAGCTACGTTGGTGTGGCACTTTGGTTGGTATCGGTATCCCTTGTGGAGAAATGAGGAGAATACGGGGCCTCTGTGTGGTGTCGTTAAGCATCAACTAAGCTTAGAACCTTTAATCGCCCAACTTGGCAATTAGAAAGTAGTGAGATAGCCGGCCTTGGTGTAGAGCTGAGAACCCTAAAAATTCAGTTATGGCATCTTTTGATTCAGGGCGTTATAGCTTAATTAAATTATACCATTAGCTTCGTATGGTTCCTAGCAACACAAATCAAACACAAAAGCATGTTAAATATGCATGAATTAAGAAATACGATTCTGAATAAAAAAGTCAAATCGTGAAACTGTGTGCCACGATTCTTTGAGCTTTGGTGCGTGAATTCAATTGCAAAACGTTCCTGACACTTCCTGCAATGTGTTTGGATGAAAAGCACGCCTTGAATTGGCCTGGAATGCAAGAACAGATTTTCAATTTTCTTGGAATTTCTTGAATTGGCTATGGTTTTTCCTGCAGCTTTTTCACGTCCATCTGATCAGGGTTAGCTTGCATATGTATAAGGCAATTGAATTAGGTCAAAAACTTGGGCCAATATCCATTGCATCGATGTTTAGATCTTTGATTGGAAATCAAATATTCTTGATTTTCATGATTGAATAAACTTGCCAAAATTGGATTTTTTGATATCTTTGACTTGTGCACGAATTTGCCAGCATGTTTAGGTCCTATTTGCTTCACAAAAAGATTTAAAAAACAAATCTTCTATTTTCTCATAATTTAAATTGATTAAATGAATTAATATTAATTAAAAATCCAATTAATCAATAAAAATAAGAAAATAAATCCAATTAATCTTGATGGGTCGTGCATAGGTCATGGATAAAGTTTCAAGAAGAGATTTGAGGCCCATTAGCAAAAAGAAGGTGTTTTGAGCAAAGTTGACTTTTGCAAATTCATGAAAATTTCCCAACTTCTCCAATGCACAATTTGCTCAATTTTGATCATATGACCATGTTCTTGGACATTTTGGAAAGCTCTTGAAGTCCTATAACTAATGCCTTTGGTCCCATGTCATTTGGATTTACCAATCTCAAGTTATGGCCTTTGACTCAAAGTGCACTTTTGTTGACTTTTGAAATTGACCTATAATGTAAGAATTGGTAACTTCTTGTGAGATCATTTCTTGAACTTAGAGTGTGAAGATGGATTTTAGGAAATTGCATCCTCTTCAAAATGAGCATTGGATGGAATTTTTATGACAAATCATGAAAAAGTTATGCCCTGTTCAAGATACAGTTGACTTTTCTGCTGTCCAAAAATAGTAACTTTTTGCATCTTGATGATTTTTGAGTTATTCTTGTGGAATCATGATCAAGACTTGATCAAATTATGATTGTGAACTCAAAATGAGATGTTGACCAAAAATTCTGACTTTTTGACTGCAAAATGACCATTTTGCCCTTACAGTTGACTGTGGACCAAATGGAGCTTTTGACTGTGCAAATTGGCACTGTGAGTCTTGAAACTTGGAATGTAGATGCTTGAGGATGTATATAGGCCCTTGAGACTTGATTGAACCATTGAAAACCTCAAATTCCTTGAAATAACCAAAACCCTAATTTCAGCTGCCTTAGGAGGTGGTTTGACTGTCTACCTCTTGAGCCATCTTGAGCAATTTGAAGATTATTCTTGACAAATCTTGAGGAATATGGGAGGGCAAATTTTGGGGTACAACAGTTGCCCCTGTTCAATCTTCTTAAAGCTGAGGATGTAGATTGGCTTGCGTGCCTTTCGTGATCCGAAGGTGGAAGATGATTGAACACTAAAGTGCCCAGAAATTTGCACTCGCATGGTATAGTATCAGCAATGTGATGTCGGGAATGGGCTTACAGATTCCATTTGGAGATATGATGGGTAGAAGGATGGGCCTATAGATGCCATCTGGAGATTGTTGGTAGGTAGTTTTGTCTTCGTTGACAAGTTGTCTTCATTGACGGATTGTCTCTATTGACAGGTTGTCTTTATTGACGGGTTGTCTTCATTGACGGGTTGTCTCTATTGACGGGTTGTCTCTATTGACGGGTTGTCTTCATTTACGGGTTGTCTCTATTGACGGGTTGTCTCCATTGACGGGTTGTCTTCATTGACAGGTTGTTATTATGTTTCTCATTTATAGGCAATATCATGTTGTAGGCCTATGGCCAATGTTGCGAGATTGACGATCTACTGTTGTATTGTTGTATGACTGAGTTGTTGTGAATGATGTTGATAAATGATGTTGATGAGATTATGTTGATGAATTATGCGATGATAAATGATGTTTGATGAATTATGTTGATAAATGATGTTTGATGAATTATGTTGATCAATGATGTTGATGAATGATGTTGATGAAAGATGTTGAGATGCCTCTAATAATTGGTAGCTATTAAGATGTAGGATTCTGGCCAATGATGATGTTGTATTGAGATGTTGTTAATTATGGTGTTGTTATTACATTCATGATTGTGTCGCATACATTGCATTTCAAGATGGAGCTGATGCTCGTTAAGATGGTCTGTATTGGCGAATATTAAGATGAAGGCTTATGCCTTGTTGATGCCTCTATTTATTGGCAATTATTTGAGATGGGAGTTCTGCTCCAATGGTACCACATGAATTTGCATATTATTGAGTCGCATTATATGATTGCATAAAGAAGTTGTGTATTGATGTGGTGAATGTGTATATTGTTGGTATTTCTGTTACGATTATTGTTGTTTATAAGATGAGAAGTGGTGGTGTAATGTGATCTAATTTAGTGTATTAATTATCATACATTTTATTATATTGTTAGATATCTCACCCCTTTTGTTTGAATGTTACCCTTACGTTGGTAATGTGCAGGTAATCCAAAGTGAAATATGTATACCTTTAGTAGTTCGAGTCGGTGTCATTGCTCTGATACGTAACACTCGGGGGGGGGGGGGGGGGGGGGGGGGGGATGAACGCTTGTTGCTTTTAATTATTGATTATTTCAGTTGTTGAACTTTAATGTTGTTTATCGCTAATTATGCATTATTTTGAAGTTGTTGAAATTGTTGGACAAAGATGTTATTATGATTTCTATTGCATAGATGTTTAAATTGTTGAATTAAGAGATTAAATTACTATGCTGATAGTTCATCCGAAGTTTTAAAGTGTTATGTATCCACGTTGAATGCAATGTATTTTTAAAGTTGAATCTGTGGCATCCTAATTTAGTTGCATGAATTTTACGACTATGATTTGCATATATAATTGTCGGGTAGAATTGGGGTGTTACAAAGTTGGTATCAGAGCAAAGGTTGGTTTGACCTTGTTGTCGAGTTGTAGTTGTCTAACAATCGAGTATTGTTAATTTGAGTTCTAACCATTGTTTATGTTGTAGTGATAAGTTGAGATGACTGGAAGGAATGATGTTGCACTTGCTGCTACTTTAGAAGCAATGGGTCATGCGATGGAGAATCAGCCCAATGCTGACGGGAATGCTGAATCTCATAGCTTGGTGAATTTCTAGAGAGAGAATCCACCTACGTTCAAGGGAAAGTATGATCCTGATGGAGCATTGGATTGGTTGAAAGAGATTGAGATAATCTTCCGTCTGATGGACTGCACTCCAGCGCATAAGGTTTGATATGGTACTCATATGCTAGCAGTTGAGGCTGATGACTGGTGGTTAGAGACTTGTCAAAGATTGGAAGCTGCAGGTGAGAATGTCACTTGGGATATGTTCCGTAGGGAATTTTTGAGGAAGTACTTTCCTGAAGATGTTCGCGGTAAGAAGGAAATTGAATTCCTTGAGCTGAAGCAAGGGAATATGTCGGTTGTTGATTACGCTGCAAAGTTTTCTGAGTTAGCCAAGTTCAATCCGCACTACACTGAGGCAGATACTGAGTTTTTGAAGTGTATCAAGTTTGAGAACGGGTTGCACCCAGAGATCAAGAAGGCAGTTGGATACCAGAAGATCCGTGTTTTTGCTGATTTGATTGATAGTTGCAGAATTTATGAGGAGGATAATAATGCTCATTACAATATTATCAGTGAGAAGAGGGGTAAGCACCAACAGAATCGTGGTAAGCCTTATGGTGCCCCAGCTAGTAAAGGTAAACAGAAAGCTGCTCAGGGTCAGAGGACTAGTGGAGGAGATGCTCCTTGTCATACGGTGGCAGAACCGACTATTAATACTGGTTTGTGTTTTTTATTCACAAAATGTCGCGGTAAGTAAGAGTCGCCACCGACTTTTATTTTATCCAACAAGGAAAAGGAAAAAGAACAGAAAAAACCTTTTTTGAGAAGTTTCTGAGTACGGGGGGTAGATTATAGAAAGGGAAGGTGTTAGCACCCTTTCTATACATGGTTTTCCATGGGCTCTTAGGTACTTTCTCATTTTGAAAACTGCTTGTGTGTGCTTGTTTTGAAAACTTTTCTTTTACTTTGTTTTAGCCCTTGTTTTTGTCCTCAAGAGTGTTACGAAGTTGTTTTTGAAAACTTTGTTTGAAAAGTGTTTGGTGCGAAAAAGTTTGTTTGTTTGAGCAAGTACCTAGGAACTAATCTACCTACTCGAAAAAGACTGTTCGTTTTCCTTTAGACAGTGCTATCCTATTATTAAGAAATAGGTAGCACCATTGTTAGAGTTTTAAAGGGACGTTTGAAGGGACAAAATGCTCTCTGAAGGCAACAAGTAAGGATACCTTAGCATTTCGAAGGGACTATCGTCATAAGATCAATTCGTAGGCAACTCGAGGGACAAGTAGGGACTATGATCTTTATGACGACTTTAAATTACGGGTCATTGCTATATCCCTATGTTCGAGGGACACGACCATTATTTCCGAGGCAACCAGTGAGGCAAACCCTAGGAGTGAGCATGTGCATATGTTTGATTTCAGTTATTTATCTTGTAATTAAATGATCTATTTAATTGATTAAACATACAAACCTACGTTGCTAACAATTATATACAAGCATATAAAATAAAAGCGAGAAAATAAAATAGTCCTACGCTATTACAAGGCCTCGGGGAGGGGTTTACATAACCAAAAATCGGGGATTAAACAGTAAATAATATGCGGTAAACTCTAATTAAAAACTATTACAAACCCGAAGCAAATACAATAATTGGAAAATAAAATATTGCACGCGGGAATTAAGTACGGGAATCAAATTTTAAATTCTAAAAAATCTAACCAATTAAAGAGAAAATATTTTTTTGTATTTTATTATTGAGAAAAATATTTGAAATCTTAACCTAAATCTAATTAATTAAAGAAAAATATTTTCCAGTATTTTATTGAGAAAATTAAATATTTGTGAATTAAATATAATTTGTATAATTAATTTTAATTATGAAAACAATCAATATCATTAAATTAATTATTTTCCAAAAAAAACTAATTTTAATTAAAAAAACCTAATTCTACATTTTTGTGGTTTTCTTGATTTTATGATTAAATAAAAAATGATTTTTTTTTGTTTTGTAAAAAAGAAATTAATCAAATAAACCAAAAGAAAATAAAGAAAAAAAGTAATTGGGCCTGTGGTGAAAGCAGATTGGGGGTGTGAAGCTGAATTTCATTGAGCCCAAATCCTTTGGCCCAATCAGGCGTTTGGATCCAGTGCTGGCCACGTTTGAGGGTTCACCATGGTCTGCATGTGTTGAGTGTTAGATCTGGATATGATGAGATCTTGTGGTATGGTGATGGAAGTGCATGAGGAGCGCGCAGGGACCTGGAGCATTGGATCTGAAGACACAAATTAGTGAAAATTAACTTTGCAAAAGGGATGGATCAAACCCACCCCCTTTTGGACTAAAGCCTTATCATGCCATGCCTTGCCAACTGAACCAAGCGTGTTAATTGTTAACAAAATAATACAAAATAAATATAAGGCAAATAAAGATCTGTGGCCACATGTCAAAAACACGCGCATTGTGGGTCCCTGATGGTTTGAATGGACAAATCAGTGAGCACCACGGCATCACCTTCTTCAGGGTTCCGTCATTTTAGACGGGGAACTTTTACCTACAATATTTTTCCGTCACTATAGGTTGTAGTGATGGATTTTGTTCGTAACTAAAAACCTGCAAAATTCAAAAACGCAACACAAGTAGAATAAATTCAAACCAAAGGCATGGATCAATTTCAAATCACCTCCTGAGCATGATAATACCCCTAATTTTATCCAATTTTGCCTTTATATAGAATTCCCAATTTGGGACCTCAAAACCCTAACAATGGCATCGTGTCATTTCTGCACTTAAACTTCAATCAAACCAATCAAAAACATTGCAAATATGATAGCAAGCATGGATATATAATCAAAACATGTTTATGATGGATAAATCATTGAAAATGAATCTTGAAAAAATATGCAAACCGTGGCACTGTGAGGCGTGATTTCTGAAGGTTTTAAGGCTTGAGGATGATTGGAATGGCTTCAGAAGATGTCCAGGAACGGATTGCTGGCCTTGGAATTGCTTGAATCAGTCTATGGAGGAATATGTGATCAGCACTTTTTTTGACAAAAAATGAAGTTGACCTCCTTGTTTTCACGACCCAGAAACCTTCCTTATGCTTTGGAAATATTGTGTATATATCATAGAATGATTTAGGTCAACAAAAACTGATCATATCTTTGCAAATTATGGAGATTTGATTTCATTCTTTGCCTTGTATGATTTGTTTCCAAAATAGACCAAATTAAGATCTTTTCCAATCAATTAGCTCTTGCATGAATTTTTTGATTTGCTAGCTGTTCATGGACTCATAATATGCTCATAAAATCAAATCTTTGATCTTATTTGATTATTCTACTATTTAAATTGATTTATTTTGATTTAAATGGATAGAAAATCAAAATAAATAATAAAAATAATAAAATAATAGGTGGATAAGCTCAGGGGTCGTAGGTCCTCTTAGGAACAAGTTTCAAACAAGAAAACATGGGCCCATTTTGAAGAAAAAAATTCATTTTGATCAATGTTGACTTCATGCACATTTCCAAAAATTGGTCAACTTTGACAATACATATCTCCCTCAATTTTAACCCTAAGAGGGTGTTCTTGAACTTTGTAGAAAGCTTAGGATATTCTCTCAACAACCCTTTTGGTTTCATCTCAATTGGATCTTTCATGTTCATGTAAGAAGCTTTGACCCAAAAGGTGTTTTTGTTGACTTTTTTAAATGACCTATAATGTCTTAATTTATATCTTTTCATGAGTGCATTTCTTGAACTTTAGGGATGAAGATGAGTTATAGGGAATTGAATCCTCTTCAAAATGAGTCTTGGATGGAAACTTTCTGATAAAGTATGAAGAAGTTGTGCCTGGTCAAAGTTTGGTTGACTTTTCCCTTGAAACCCTAATTTAACAACTTCTGGGTTTTGATAAATTTGGGGCATTTCTTGAGGAATAATGATCAACCCTTGATCAAATGATGGATATCACTTCAAAATGTTGATGTTGACCAAAAATCTTTAAGTTTGACTGTATGTTGGGCTCAGTTGACTTTTGACCTAGTACAGTTGATTTTTAGGCATCTGGGCAGTTGACTGAGCAAACTCTTCTGCAAGGCATGAGACTTGACATGGATGATCTTGAGAACATATTATGACCATGGAGATAATTTTGGACCCTTGGACTTCAACCATCTTGATGAAAATGGGAACCCTAGTTTGAGGTACATTACCTTAGGAGGGAGTTTTTGGTCAACTCTTGGGCATCCTTGAGCAAGTTAAGGATATCAATGGGCATGTGTTGAGTAATATGAGAGGGAAAATTTTGGGGTACAACAGATGCCCCTGTTCAATCTTCTTAAACCTGAGGATGTAGATTGGCTTGTCTGCCTTTCGTAATCTGAAGGTGGAAGAGGATTGAACACTAGAGTGCCTTGAAATTTGCACTCGTCTGAGATGGTGCTGGACTGTGTAGGTAGTATCGAGAATGGGCTTACAGATGCCATTTGGAGGAGATGACGGAAGGTCACCAAAGATGGACTTAAAGATTCCATCCGGAAGATATGACGGAGAATCGCCAGAGATGGGCTTAAAGATGCCATATAGAGAATGTTGATTTCCTGAGATATTCCTTTGATGAGAATTCCTGTTCCTGTCGTTGAGGAGGAATCTGCTGAGGAATATTGGTCTCTGTCTTGGGAGAAATGGAATTTTAGGAACTTCAATTGTCTGTTACTCTATTGGGGAATCATCTCTTAGTCGAGGAGATGAAAATGAACTGCTATCTGGTCGTGCTCCAGGCCTTACAGTGATTTGTTAAGGATAATAAGATTGACTGCTATATGGTCGTGCTCCAGGTTTTACAGTGACTTACTGGGGAGATGAGATTAAACTTGCTATCTGGTCGTGCTTCAGGCTTTGTAATTTCTCAATTCTTATCTGGTCGTGTTCCAGGCTTCAGAAGAAATTAAGTGGTTATCCGGTCGCATCCGGGTTTCAACTTGAATTTAAGGCATACTAACATCCGGTCGTTTCCAAGCTTCATAGTAATTGGCCGAGTAAACTATTATCTGGTCGAATTCCAAGCTTCGCAATACCTTATACTTTTATCTGGTCATGCTCCAAGTTTCACAGTGTCTCTTGCCGCTATCTGGTCATGCTCAAGACTTCACAGTGTCTTATACCGTTATTTGGTCGAGCTCCAGGCTTCACGGTGTCTTATACCATTATCTGGTAGATTCCAGGCTTCATAGTATTTTTTAGAAATTAAGATATTATCCGGTCGATTTCCAGGCTTCATAGCTTGAATTTGAGATATACCACTATCTGGTCGATTCTAGGCTTCATAGTATTTTATAGAAATTAAGATATTATCCGATCGATTTCTGGGCTTCATAGCTTTTGAACTGGAATAGAAATCTTAGTATCGATTTGACTGAACCAGGGAAAGGTATCGAGTTCTCTTCAACTGGAAGAGAAATCTTAGTATCAATTTAACTAAACCCGAGAGAGGTCTCAAAATAACTTTGACTGGCATAGAAATCAGGGTAATCTTAGCGGTGATTCGGCTGACCCAAACGAAAGTCTTAGAACATCTTCAACTAGAATAAAAACCTTAGTGTCGATTTGACTGAACCAGAGAAAATCTTGAAAAGTGTTGGAATATCTTCAACTAGAATAAAAACCTTGGTGTCGATTTGATTGAACCAGAGAGAACTTATGAGAACTTTATTGCATCTTTCCCTAAAAGGTAAAGGGTTAGTCGTATGTAATGTCATGATGTATGAAATATATTGAGTAATGATGTTCTCAAAATAAATGAGATTGTGCTGTATAATATGTATGCACATGCCATGATGTATGGATATGCAATGCTATTGTGATATTCTCTAGCTGGGGAAAATAAATCCTGGACTGCTTCTGGAGAGTATAAGGAGTTAAGTTCTTCATTTCCGCTGGGGATAATGACCAAAGATGATTAACTAGGGATTTACATCCATTCTGCTTGAGAATATTCTGTCGGGAGAGGCTCTATCTGAGAATAATCCTGTGGGGGAATGAATCTGTAGGGAAGAGAGATACTTTGTTGGAAGATTTGCTTATTTGGAGAAATAAACTCAACTGGGGATGAACTTCCATTGTTGGAGAGAAGAGCTATGTTGGAGATTGAGCTTCCGTTGTCAGAGAAATAAACTCTGCTCGGGAGATGGCTTTATAAACTGCTCATGGTTATAAAACTCGACTGGGGAATGCAGATATCAGCTTTCTGAAGGAACCTGCTTGGGGATACGGAGGTAGGACCTAGGTTGTCTCGGCTCTGTGGGGAATATAGGTATCACTGGCTTGTATGTGATAGTGACTTCACTTCCAACTGTCTCTGCCCCTTGTACCATGCTGGAAAAAGTACATGCGGTGATTTTGTGGATAGATCTATGTCGTGATTGTACTTGAACATGTATTTAATGAGTGTCAGGATGACATCCGTCTCTGGATCGTATATGAACTGTACTTGAAACATATGTTGAATGAGTGTCAGAATGACATCCATCTCTGGATCATATCTGAACTGTATTTAGAGGAGAATCTGGAGTAAGTACCAGGATGACATCCGTCTCTGGATCGTACCTGAACTGTTTCTAGAAGAGAAATCTGGAATAAGTACCAGGATAACATCCATCTCTGGATCGTACCTGAACTGTTTCTAGAAGATAAATCTGGAATAAGTACCAGGATAACATCTGTCTCTAGATCGTACTTGAACTGTTTCTCAATGTATGAAAATCTTGAATAAGTAGCAGAATGACATCCGTATCTGGATCGTATCTGAACCGTTTCTCGATGTATGAAAATCTTGAATAAGTAGCAGAATGACATCTGTGTCTGGATCGTATCTGAACCGTCTCTCGATGTATGAAAATCTTGAATAAGCAGCAGAATGACATCCGTATCTGGATCGTATCTGAACCGTTTCTCGATGTATGAAAATCTTGAATAAGTAGCAGAATGACATCCGTATCTCGATCGTATCTGAATCATTTCTCGATGTATGAAAATCTTGAATAAGTAGCAGAATGACATCTGCATCTGGATCGTATCTGAACTGTTTCTCGATGTATGAAAATCTTGAATACGTAGCAGAATGACATCCGCATTTGGATCGTATATGAACCGTTTCTCGATTCTGGTGCTCTTAATGAATGTTGATCAAGGTATAAGTCTTCCATTGATAGACAAGTGACGAGACATAGTCGTACGTTTTAAATCCCTATTTTTTTCCTGGACCACCCTTTCGGATTTTTAGTCCACCGAGATACCTTTTTGCCCAAGTCGCCTTTTCAGGTTTTCGACTTGTCGGGTGTGTCAACTTAGCATGTATTTTTTTCATGCATAGTATTTTCCGACTATGTCCATGCTTTCAGGATGTAGAGAGTTGTCACTGTCCATAGTGTTATGTTGTAGTACTGTCAAAAATGTTTTCTTGATGGCACATGATTCGTTGCTGGAATGCATGCATAATGCCCCAAGCGATTCAGATGGAGATATGCCCCTGGTTATTTGGCACTTTTGGAGAGACTGCCCCAGGTGTGTTTAGACATCATGTCATGCCCATTTCTTATGGAAGACCTGTTATTGGAAGTGTCTTTCCCGCTGAGGTGATTTTGTCCATTGAGAGGATGTTTGTTCATTGAATATCCATTGTGCGGATTTCTCTGCTGTCAAACAATTAGTCATATACAAACGATGTCATTTAAAGAATGAAAAACTCATGTCAGTCTTGAAATTTTTTTGAAAAATGTGTTTTGTGTATTAAAACGAAATTTGCAAGAATTTGATATAAACTCAGGATCCGTAACAAAGCCTACAAGAGTCAGGATACCTTTGTAACAGTATGCTCTCAAACTAACCCATTCTTCAGCTAGGACTTTTAAGGGATATAACGTGGCCTGGTTCACGGTTCAAGAAACAAAGGATAAAGGCTCAAATTTTATTTGTACCCAACCCGCTCTTCGTGATGTTCTTCAATCATATGCTCAGTTAATTGCGCGCTTAGATTCAGATTGAGTCTGGAATCTTTGCTCTGATACTTGGTGATGATTCAGAAATTGAACATTTGTTTTGAAAAGGTAGTCATTTTTGTAATCTTTTTTTTCTAGGATTTGTAGTAACCTTTTTTTTTTCGTTATCCCTTTTTTTGCCTGAACTGTTTCTTTTGTGATTATAGTCAGCGGGATTCCCCAATTTTTCTCTTAAGTCTCCTTCATAGGTTTTGACTTAATGGGCTTTTGTTTCGAGAGATAATGACTGCTTGTCTTGACGATTATACGGAACCATCACCGTCTTTTGTTTTGGAAGGACGTCTTCGATGCCATTCATTATGTACGAAGCGAAAGATTGTGACTGAATGCGCCTCTGAATCAACTAAGAAAACTACCCTGCCCCAGGTTATGATTAAGGGTTTTAATTTGTGTGAAAAGAAAAACTCCTACTTCTTTGGCTCGAAGGGGTTGACTAGGGATTATCTTCCTTATAACTCCATTGTTTAGGATTTGAAACAACGCTTGTACATCGTCAACAGGGTCTGTTCAAAAGCATACTGTAGAGATTGTGGTATCATTTTCGTTATCCTCCCTCTAAGGCTTAGAGTTTTTAATCGAGAGTTGAATATCACAAAAGGAAATAAGAATGCATTTTTGAAATAGTTAATACGAATGAATTGATCCAAGACAAACATGTGCAATGCATTGATGAAATAACGAGGTTTGATATGAATAAATGTTCAAACAAATCAAAATAAAATTACACATTGAAAATTCTAATGAACGAAAAGTCTTCTTGTGAGAAATTGTCACTTCAGATGGTATGCCTTGGAGGGATGGCAGAAGAACTCAGCCTGGCCGTCTTGTGAGAATTCTAGCGCTCCTTCTTCAATCGGGTCTTGAATTTTATTTCTCAACGCCCAACAATTATTGGTGTCATGTCCAGGACTGTTGGAGTGGTATGCACATCTTGCATTTGGATTGTACCTTAGGGAGTCTATGTTGGGATTCTGAGGAGGGTCCCTTAACATAACCAACTTGGCCTTCAACATGCGTTGCAATGCTTGAGCCAATGACATGTTGATTTTGGTGAAGCGTCTTTCGGATGTATTCTTCTTATGCTGATTGCCATGTTGTTGTAGGCGAGGTTGTGGTTAGGCTTGTGATGTAGTAGCAATCTGGAAAGGTTTGTTCCTGACCAAACCAACCTCTTCTCTCACTGGGGGCTGATTAATTCCTTGATCCACAATTTTAACTATTTATTTCACGGATCTGCATCCATCTTGGCGAAGCTTGTTGAGGAAGGCTCTTAGCCCTTCTTGTCCTCGAGCTAAGTTTTGGATAAGAGCCATCTGCCCCAGCATCTGGATTCTCACTACTTCTACCTCAACTTGTAGTTGTTCCAATTGTTCATCCTTATTGCTGTCAGGATGTTCCTTGGTCAGATTCCCAACGAAGAGTGTTTTCAGGTCTTCTCGCTCCTTGGATAGATTCAGGAGAAGTTCCTTGAACTGGGCATCTTGAGCTTGGAGATCTTTGTTGTCTTGTTGGAGAGCCATTGCTGAAATAAATAGCGAGAACATGAGAGACCTGCTTTGAAACCTGCTTATGCAATGATATGTATTATATATGTATGCAATGTTTTCAAGGATCTCGCGGGGTAAACAAGAAAATGTCAGAAGTTGAATTTTGCAGCTTTGATTGAAGAACTCTGTATCGTTGAGAGTCCTTCTATAAGAGTCAAGCTCACCATATCAAGTGGGTCATAGCCCTGACTCAAGTTGTTGAGTTTTGATCTTCTGAAGACATTGGCTAAAGGAAAATAAATCCCCTTGCCCCTTGTTAGACGTCTGATTTATTATAACCTGCATCACAGGCCCTCGAGATCCTTGAAATGGTTAAGGAAATGTTAAGGCATGATGTTATGATGTGTATGTTATGCTTTTAAGAAAAGGTGCGAAGTGATGTAAGCAAGTAAACCCTGCAAGAAATCCAAGTTATTAGATAATAACTGTAAACAAAACCTGCAAGGAACTCATGTTGTCAGGTAATAAAACTCTGCAAGTAGTTCAAGTTGAAAGCACACATGTCACGCAAACAACCTTAGATTTAGGCTTGCATGGGTTTTAAGGTCATACCCTCTTGAAGCTGGATTAGTTCAACCTGTCCTATAAATAGTAACCAGGTTCTAAGGGATCTCAATATCACTGATCTTCCCCCCAAGCCTTGTTCAATCGAAGATTGACTCGTAATCAAACAAAACTCAGAAGTCAAACCTCAATGAGTGTAGCATCGAGTATTTGTCGACCTTGGGCATACACCAAAGCTGGCCATCTCGCTACGTCCTACTGGCCAAGTTGTGCAATTAAAAGTTCTAAGGTCAGTTGATGCTTTATGACACCATGCGGCGGCCCCGTACATCTCCCTGATTGACTCAAGGGTTACGGGTACCAACCAAAGTGCCACATCAATGTAGCTATTGCTTCAACTGTGTCGATATACTCCAACACAGCTCCCTCACAGTTTATTGCTACTTGCCTAAAAGGTGTTTCTCGATCTGGGTGTAGGATCAAATAACCCAAATAGTTTCCATAAGTATAAAGCAAGCAAGACAATCAAGAGAAAGCAATTAAATATGACCTAGATCCTAAGGTTTACCCCCACTTTATATTTCATTCCCCAGTAGAGTCGCCAGTTCTGTGATACGGTGGCAGAACCGACTGTTTATACTAGTTTGCGTTTTTTTGTTCGCAAAATGTCGCGGTAAGCAAGAGTCGTCACCGACTTTTATTTTATCCAACAAGGAAAAGGAAAAAGAACAGAAAAAATCTTTTTTGAGATGTTTCTGAGTACGTGGGGTAGATTATAGAAAGGGAAGGTGTTAGCACCCTTTCTATCCATGGTTTTCCATGGGCTCTTAGGTACTTGCTCATTTTGAAAACTCCTTGTGTGTGCTTGTTTTGAAAAGTTTTGTTTTACTTCGTTTTAACCCTTGTTTCTGTCCTCAAGAGTGTTACGAAGTTGTTTTTGAAAACTTTGTTTGAAAAGTGTTTGGTATGAAAAAGTTTGTTTGTTTGAGCAAGTACCTAGGAACTAATCTACCTACTAAAAAAGACTGTTCATTTTCCTTTAGACAGCACTATCCTATTATTAAGGAATAGGTAGCACCGTTGTTGGAGTTTTAAAGGGACGTTCGAAGGGACGAAATGCTCTCTGAAGGCAACAATTAAGGATACCTTAGCATTTCGAAGAGACTATCGTCATAAGATCAATTCGTAGGCAACTCGAGGGACAAGTAGGGACTATGATCTTTATGACGACTTTGAATCGTGGGTCATTGCTAAGGTATCTCTACGTTCGAGAGACACGACTATTATTTCCGAGGCAATCAGTGAGGCAAACCCTAGGAATGAGTATGTGCATGTGTTTGATTTCAGTTATTTATCTTGTAATTAAATGATCTATTTAATTGATTAAGCATACAAACCTAGGTTGCTAACAATTATATACAAGCATATAAAATAAAAGCGAGAAAGTAAAATAGTCCTACTCTATTACAAGGCCTCGGGGAGGGGTTTATATAACCAAAAACCGGGGATTAAACAGTAAATAATATGCGGTAAACCCTAATTAAAAACTATTACAAACTCGAAGCAAATACAATAATTGGAAAATAAAATATTGCACGCGGGAATTAAGTACGGGAATCAAAGTTTGCATTCTAAAAAATCTAATCAATTAAAGAGAAAATATTTTTTTGTATTTTATTATTGAGAAAAATATTTGAAATCTTAACCTAAATCTAATTAATTAAAGAAAAATATTTTTCGGTATTTTATTGAGAAAATTAAATATTTGTGAATTAAACCTAATTTGTCTAATTAATTTTAATTATGAAAACAATCAACATCATTAAATTAATTATTTTCCAAAAAAAAACTAATTTTAATAAAAAACCTAATTCTACATTTTTGTGGTTTTCTTGATTTTATGATTAAATAAAAAAATGATTTTTTTTGTTGTCTTGTAAAAAAGAAATTAATCAAATAAAACAAAAGAAAATAAAGAAAAAAAGTAATTGGGCCTGTGGTAAAAGCAGATTGGGGGTGTGAACCTGAATTTCATTGAGCCCAAATCCTTTGGTCCAATCAGGTGTTTGGATCCAGTGTTGGCCATGTTTGAGGGTTCATCATGGTCTGCATGTGTTGAGTGTTAGATCTGGGTATGATGAGATCTTGTGGTATGGTGATGGAAGTGCATGAGGAGCGCACATGGACCTGGAGCATTGGATTTGAAGACACAAATTAGTGAAAATTAACTTTGTAAAAGGGCTGGATCGAACCCACCCCCTTTTGGACTAAAGCCTTATCATGCCATGCCTTGCCAACTGAACCAAGCGTGTTAATTATTAACAAAATAATACAAAATAAATATAAGGCAAATAAAGATCTGTGGCTACATGTCAAAAACGCGCACGTTGTGGGTCCCCAATGGTTTGAATGGACGAATCAGTGAGCACCACGCCATCACCTTCTTCAGGGACTCGTCGTTTTAGATGGAGAACTTTTACCTACAACAGTTTTCTGTCACTATAGGTTGTAGTGACGGATTTTGTTCGTAACTAAAAACCTGCAAAATTCAAAAACGCAACACAGGCAGAATAAATTCAAACCAAAGGCATGGATCAATTACAAATCATCTCCTGAGCATGATAGTACCCCTAATTTTTTCCAATTTTGCCTTTATATAGAATTCCCAATTTGGGACCTCAAAACCCTAACAATGGTATCGTGCCATTCCAACACTTAAACTTCAATCAAACCAATCAAAAACATTGCAAATATGATAGCAAGCATGGATATATGATCAAAATATTTTTATGATGGATAAATCATTGAAAATGAATCTTGAAAAAAGATGCAAACTGTGGCACTATGAGGCGTGATTTTTGAAGGTTTTAAGGCTTGAGGATGATTGTAATGGCTTCAGAAGATGTCCAGGAACGGATTGCTGGTTTTGGAATTGCTTGAATCAGTCTATGGAGGAATATGTGATCAACACTTTTTTTGACAAAAAATTGAAGTTGACCTCCTTGTTTTCACAACCCAAAAACCTTCCTTATTCTTTGGAAATGTTGTGTATATATCATAGAATGATTTAGGTCAACAAAAACTGATCATATCTTTGCAAATTATGGAGATTTAATTTCATTCTTTGCCTTGTATGATTTGTTTCCAAAATAGACCAAATTAAGATCTTTTCCAATCAATTAGCTCTTGCACGAATTTTTTAATTTTCTAGCTGTTCATGGACTCATAATATGCTATAAAATTAAATCTTTGATTTTATTTGATTATTCTACTATTTAAATTGATTTATTTTGATTTAAATGGATAAAAATCAAAATAAATAATAAAAATAATAAAATTATAGGTGGATAAGCTCAGGGGTCGTGGGTCCTCTTAGGAACAAGTTTCAAACAAGAAAACATGGGCCCATTTGGAAAAAAAAAAGTCATTTTGATCAATATTGACTTCATGCACATTTCCAAAAATTGGTCAACTTTGACAATACATATCTCCCTCAATTTTAACCCTAACAGGGTGTTCTTGGACTTTTTAGAAATCTTAGTATGTTCTATCAACAACCCTTTTGGTTTCATCTCAATTGGATCTTTCATGTTCATGTAAGAAGCTTTGACCCAAAAGGTGTTTTTGTTGACTTTTATAAATGACCTATAATATCTAAATTTATATCTTTTCATGAGTGCATTTCTTGAACTTGAGTTGTATGGAATTGAATCCTCTTAAAAATGAGCCTTGGATGGAAAATTTTTGATAAATTATGAAGTTGTGCCTGGTCAAAGTTTGGTTGATTTTTCCTGTGAAACCCTAATTTAGCAACTTCTGGGTTTTGATGAATTTGGGGCATTCCTTGAGGAATCATGATCAACCCTTGATAAAATGATGGATATCACTTCAAAATGTTGATGTTGACCAAAAATCTTGAAGTTTGACTGTATGTGGGCCATAGTTGACTTTTGACCTAGTATAGTTGATTTTCAGGCATCTGGGCAGTTGACTGAGCAAACTTCTTGTGCAAGGCATGAGACTTGACATGGATGATCTTGAGAACATATTAGGACCATGGAGAGAATTTGGAACCCTTTGACTTCAACCATCTTGATGAAAATGGGAACCCTAGTTTGAGGTACATTGTCGTAGGAGGGAGTTTCTGGTCAACTCTTGGGCATCCTTGAGCAAGTTGAGGATCTCAATGGGCATGTGTTGAGTAAAATGAGAGGGAAAATTTGGGGGTACAACACTCCTGCTGGTGTGGTTTATTTAAAATGTGGGAAACCTGGGCATAAGAGTAATGTGTGTACTACTGAAGTAAAGAGGTGTTTCCGTTGTGGTAAGAACAGACATGTTGTATCTGAGTGTAAGCATAAGGATGTGATTTGTTTCAATTATAGTGAAGAAGGGCACATTGGTAGTCAGTGTCAGAAACTAAAGAGGGCGCAGATAAGTGGCAAGGTGTTCTCTTTGGTTGAGGATCAGACAGTTGTTGAGGACAAACTTATCAGAGGTACATGTTTCATTAATAGTATTCCTTTAACTACTATTATTGATACTGGTGCTACTCATTGTTTTATTGCTACTGATTATGTTGAAAGATTGGGTCCTATGTTGTCTTCTATGAATGGAGAAATGGTCATTGATACTCCAGCCAAAGGGTCTGTGACTACTTCTTTTGTGTGTTTAAAGTGTCCCTTGTCGATCTTCGACAGAGACTTTGCTGTTGATCTGGTTTGTTTACCATTAAGAGGGTTGGATGTGATTTTGGATATGAACTGGTTAGAGCATAACTATTCTCATATTAACTGTTATGACAAGTCTGTGAGGTTTTCTACTCCTAAAGAATAGGAAGATAGTTTGTTGTCTGCTAAACAATTGAGAAAGTTGATGCAAGAGGAAGCACATATGTTCTTATTGATGGCGTCACTATCTGTAGAGACTCAAGCTATAATTGAGGAATTATAGGTGGTGTGTGAATTTCCTGAAGTTTTCCCCGATGAAATTCCTGATGTACCGCCGGAGAGGGAAGTTGAATTTGATATTGATCTTGTACCTGGTACCAGACCTGTGTCTATGGCACCATACAGGATGTCTGCATCTGAACTGTCAGAGTTAAAGAAGCAATTGGAGGAGTTGAATATGAGGCAACAAAGATGGTTGGAATTGTTAAAGGATTATGATTTCGGTTTGAATTATCATCCAGGAAAAGCAAATGTGGTAGCTGATACGTTGAGTCGAAAGACTTTACATATGTCAGCAATGATGGTTAAAGAGTTGGAATTAATTGAATAGTTCAGAGATATGAGCTTAGTTTGCGAGGTTACACCGCAGAGTATTATGTTAGGTATGTTGAAGATTAATAATGAATTTCTAGACAGTATCAGAGAAGCTCAAAAGTTGGATGTGAAACTGGTAGATTTGATGGTTGGAATCGATCAGTCAGAGAATAATGATTTTAAGCTAGATGCGCGGGGCGTGTTGAGATTTCGTAACCGGATTTGTATTCCTGATGATGCTGAGATGAAGAAAGTGACACTCGACGAGAGTCATAGAAGTAAGTTGAGTATTCATCTAGGAGCTACAAAGATGTATCAAGATTTGAAAGTTTTGTTTTGGTGGCCTGGGATGAAGAGTGATGTGGCTCGGTTTGTGTATGCGTGTTTGACTTGTCAGAAGTAAAAAATTGAACATCAGAAGCCTGCATGGTTAATGCAACCTTTAGAAGTTCCAGGATGGAAATGGGATAGCATTTCAATGGACTTTGTGACGGGGTTACCTAATTGTTGTACCCCAAAATTTGCCCTCCCATATTCTTCAAGACTTCTCAAGGATTGCACAGTTCAAACACCCTCCTAAGCCAGGCAAAATTAGGGTTTTGGTTCCTTCAAGGAAGTTGAGGTTTTCAAGAGTCCAATCAAGTCTCATAGGCCTATACACATTGTCAAGCATCTACATGCCAAGTTTCAAGACTCACAGGGTTAAATTGCACAGTCAAAAACCCTATTTGGTTCACAGTCAACTGTAGGGGTAAAATGGTCATTTTACAGTCAAAAGTCAAAATTTCAGGTCAACATCTTATTTTGAAGCCACAATCATCATTTGATCAAGTCTTGATCATGATTCCACAAGCATGGCTCAAAAATCATCAAGATGCAAAAGTTTCTATTTTTGGACAACTAAAAAGTCAACTGTAACTTGACCAAGGCATAACTTTTTCATGGTTCATCAGAAAAATCCCATCCAATTCTCATTTTGAAGGGGATGACATTTCCTACAACTCATCTTCACATTCCAAGTCCAAGAAATGCTCTCACAAAAAGTTATCAATTTCTACATTATAGGTCAATTTCAAAAGTCAACAAAAAGGCACTTTAAGTCAAAGACCATAACTTGAGATTGGTAAATCAGAATGACATGGGACCAAAGGCATTGGTTAGAGGAATTCAAGACCTTTCCAAAATGTCCAAGAACATGTTCATAGGATCAAAATGGAGCAAGATATGCATTGGAGAAGTTGGGAAATTTTTGGGAATTTGCAAAACTCAACTTTGCCCAAAACACTTCATTTTTACTAATGGGCCTCAAATTCCTTCTTGAAACTTTGCCCAAGGCCTATGCACGACCCATTGAGATTAAATTGAATTATTTTCTTATTTTTATTAATTATTTGGATTTTTAATTGATTATTAATTCATTTAATTCATTTAATTGTAGGAAAATACCAAGATATGTTTTTTCAAATCTTTTGTGAAGCAAATAGGCTCAGGGCAAGCTGGCAATTTCGTGCATCCATCAAAGAGACTAAAATCTCCCAATTTGGCAAGGTTTTTCAATCAAAAAGATTGAAAAATATTTGATTGAAAATCAAATATTGAAAACTTTATTCCATGGATCTTTGACCAAGTTTGTACCCTAATTCCCTTCCAACATAAATACTGAAGCCAACCTTAATGCCTGGAACGGGAGAGCTGCTGTCAAAAGCCATAAGCCAATTCCAAAAATTCAAGAAAAAATTGAAAACTGAATTCAACCTTCTAGGCCAATTCAAATCCCTTTCTTGATTCCAATACATTGCTAGGCCTCCCAGGAACACATTGCAATAAAAAACAAGCCTTAAAGCTCAAGAAACGCGCAAGAACAGTCCCCTGGTTTTTCACTTTTTTTCAGAATCGCATCTCACAATTCATGCATATTTAACGTGTTTTATTGTTTGTTTTATGTTCAAAGAACTCAGGCGAAGCTATTGGTATGATTCAATTGGATTAAGATGCCCTGAAACGTAAACCACCATTGATGAAACTTAGGGTTTCGAAGCTTCCAATTTGGGGGTTTACAGCATAAGCAAAATCAGACCTTGAGACGCATATGGTTGGATTCGTCAAGGCCAGACGAATCAAACCCAACCCTCGCGCCCTATTTATATAATGCATAGACCTATTCGCTATTTTCCCTTTTTGCAGGTTGTGGGGGTTAAAAACCCCCGCTATCTAACCTTGTTTCTTACAGTTTCAACAAAGAAGACAATACGTGTTCAGGCGTGGTTGGCTGGTTCAAAGGATGGCGCGCGTTTTATAAATTTCCAGCATAAGCGTTAGGTTTTTTATATTATATTTATTGCTCATTATACAAACAGAAGCAAGCGCGTGGTGGAGTGGTTAGGCATATGGCTGATCATCATTGGGACCTGGGTTCGATTCCCAGGTCCCCCAAATTCCTTGTTTCTATTTTTCCCAATATAATCATGTGCAGGCGTTGAGAAGCATTCCACCATGTCCCTCCAACAATCAGGCGCCAGGTGGTCACGTGTTCAAATCCAATGGCCATGAGTTGTTGACTATGGTGTTCCCAGTAAACCAATGTGCAGCCAATTCCAAAAGTCCAAGCAGGCTTGCAGCTTAATGGGCCAAATTGCTCCTTCAAACCTCCATCTGGGCCAACATACCCCCCTGGTTCTTTCATATTTTCTTTTGTTTTCTTTTTTTCTTTTTTATTTCCTTTTAACCAATTATTTTTATTAACTCTTATTAATTATTATTATTAATTCATAAATTAATTATTTTTCATATTAAATTAAGAAACTTGAAATACTAAATATTTTTATTATTTATTAAATTCACTATTAATTATCTTTGTAAATAAATGTAAATTAAATAATTTAGTTAATTTAGGTTTAATTTTAATCTTTTCATAATAAATAAAATCAACTTAGAACTAGGGTTTTCTTGACTTTTAATTTCTTTTCTTTTTATTTTCATTAAAACCTAAAAAATATAAAAAACATTTTTTTTCTTTAATTAATTAATTAATTAGTTATTAGGTTTAATATTTAATTTAATTGCAAAAAAGGACAATTTTCTTTCTTTTTCTCAAAAAGGGTCAAAACTCTAAGGACGTCCCGATTAAATTTCTATTCACGCATTATCATTATTTTTGATTATATTTGATGTAACTGTTTCTGAGAATGTAATAGTTAATTAGGGTTTATCGCTTTATTTACTTTTCTCGCAATTTATTTCCAAACGGGTTTTTGTTTTTGGCGATGTATAGACTCGCGCCTTGTAATAGCGTAGATTTATCTGTCCGCAATTTATTTTCCGCACTCTTAACTGTTAATATGCATGAAAGACTTGTATGAAAATAAAACCAACCCGTAGCTCACAAATGCATAATCAAAGATAAACATAAACTGAATTCAACACACATGCACATGCCACTCCTAGGGTACGCCTCACTGGTTGCCTCGACGTGGTCGTCAAGTATAGGGTGTTTTAGAGGTCACCCTCATGTCTAAAGATTCAGTCGCCTCGAAACAGTTGCCTCGGATAAAAAGGATCTAGGACATTAGGGTTACCGCTAAGGCGTCCTACCATTGCTTTGGTGACCACACATGTCCCTCATAATCGAATTGACCCGAACAACTCCAACGACGAAGCTACCTACCTCTCAATGGTGGGATAGCACTATCTAAAGGACTCTTACACAGCCTAATTCCTTAGAGTAGGTAGATTTCTCGTAGGTACTTGCTCTCTCAAAACAAACAAAACAACTTTTCGCACCTACACTTTCAAAAGGTTTACAAACAAATATTTCATACACTCTTGAGGACAGATACAAGAGTTACCTAGAAATTTTTCAAACAAAACTTTTTCAAAACCCCCACACACACTTGAAAAGCAAACAATTTTTGAAAACATAAGAGCAAGTACCTAAGAGCCCATGGATAACCATGGATAGAAAGGGTGCTAACACCTTCCCTTTCTATAAATCTACCTCCCGAACCGAGAAACATTCTCAAAGAAGGAATTTTGTTGTGCTTTTGTCCTTTCCTTATTGGAGAACATAAAAGACGGTGGCGACTCTTGCTTACCGCGACATTTCGCGAACCAGCTTAAAAAACAGTCAGTTCTATTTCCACCGATCACAGAACTGGCGACTCTGCTGGGGATACTTATAAAAGTGAGGTGTACCTTAGCATTAGACCACTCTTATGTTTTCAATTGCCTGTTTTGATTGCTTTAATATTGTGGGCCTGTTTTGGGAGTTTCATAGATCCTAACCCGGATCTGGGGGATACCTTTTAGGTAGCAACAAACTGTGAGGGAACTGTGCGGGGTATACCGACATGGTTGAAGCAGTTGCTAAGTTGATGTGGCACTTTGGTGAGTACCGGTAACCCTTGAGTCAAGTCAAGGAGAGTACGGGGCCGCCGCGTGGTGTCGTGAAGCATCAACTGACCTTAGAACCTTACTTGACCATCCTGGCCTCTTTAGGGGTAGTGAGATGACCGACTTTGGTGCAGTCCGAAGTTGGTAGATACTCGATACTACACTCATTGAGGGTTGTTTTCTTGGAATATTTTGATTGCCAGTTCAGTGGCTAAATCAAAACAATAAACATGGAAAACAACCCAATGATATTGAGCTCCTTAGAATCCGGTTACTTTTGATAGGACAGGTTTTGAGCCCACCAACTTCAAGAGGGTAGTACCTGAACTTCATGCTGGCCTGAACTCTAAGGGTTGTCTTGTGTGACTTGTGTGCCTTCAAACTTGAATTACTTGCATGTACTTGTTATCTGACAACATGAGTTTCTTGCAGGGTTTGTTTACAGTCCTTAATATGGGCTCATAACGGGGTTTACTTACATCACTCCACGCATAGCATAGCATCATGCCATCATGCCATTGCATACATCCTACATAAGGACTAATCCATTTCAAGGATCTCAAGGGTTTGCGATGCAGGTCATGATGAATCAGATGTCTAGCAAGGGGCAAAGGGGATTTATTTTCCTCTAGCCAAGGTTGATAACTTGAGTCGGGGGCTATGACCCACTCAATATGGTGAGCTTTGACTCTTGAAGAAGGACTCTCAACAACATGAAGTTCCTTCAATCAAGCTACCAGATTCAAATTCTAACAATTTTCTTGTTTACCCCGAGAGATCCTTGAAAACATTGCATGCATACATACACATCATTGCATAACAGGTACCCTTGTTACAAGTCACTTACCTTCTTCGCTGTTTATTTCAGCAATCATCATGAATCCTGAATCATCCAATGAACAAGCTATCAAGGCCCTCCAGGCCCAGAATGCCCAGTTCCAGGAGTTGGTTATGAGCCTAGCCCAGGGTCAACAGGATTTGAAGACTCTGCTTATGAAGAAGAAGAAGAAGAAGAAGAGGACTGCGTTGTTCAACTCTAGACGCAGATCTGGGAATGGATCACAAAATGAGGCTGAGCTGACTACCTCATCTGTAGGGAAAGGCAGTCCCCAAGGGGAAAGGGTTCCTAGTCCCGTGGTCTCCGACAACGAGACCGATTACAATAACGAACAGTACCCTCCTGCTGAGGATAGGTACAAACAACTGGAAGACCGGTTAAGCGCTATGGAGATACAGAAAGTGCCCGGCCTGGACTTCGAAGATCTAGGTTTATCCTCTGGGGTGGTGATCCCTCACAAATTCAAAGCACCTGCTTTTGCAAAATACGACGGGGCATCCTGTCCTAAGCTGCATCTCAGATCATATGTGAGGAAGATCCAACCGTATACTGCAGACAAGAATCTATGGATCCATTTCTTCCAGGATAGTCTTTCAGGGACTCAACTCGAATGGTTCTATCAGCTGGATGGAGCCAATATTCGTAACTGGGATGACTTGGCTACTGCATTCTACAAGCAGTATCAGTACAATTCCGACCTCGCTCCGACGCGTACCCAACTCCAGGGTATGTCACTAGGGACGGGTGAAGGATTCAAGGAATATGCACAAAAGTGGAGAGACCTGGCTGGAAGGGTGCAGCCTCCTTTGACTGACCGTGAGCTCGTTGATATGTTCCTGGGGACCCTGTCTGGTCCATTCTTCAACCATCTGATTGGGAATTATTCTGCTGGGTTTACAGATTTGATCTTAACCGGGGAGAGAATTGAAGCTGGTATCAAGGCTGGGAAGATTCAAGAGGCCACACCTTCTGATACTCACAAAAAGCCTTACACGGGGAAAAAAGAGTCCAACACTGTGCATGGTAAAAAGAGCCGTCATGATCAACATGTAGGGGCAACCCAGATCTCTAATCCTATGCCTGCTCAACAAATAAAGGGGCAGCAACGTAAGGAGGTCGCACCCAAGAGACAGTTCACTAAGATCAACATGACACTGGATCAAGCGCTACAGCAAATGTTGAAGGCATGGCTGATTACCTTAAGGGCTCCTCTCCGGAATCCAAACACTTCTGCTCCTAACTATCATCCCAACGAAAGGTGTGCATACCACTCTGATAGCCCGGGGCATACTACGGACAACTGTTGGGATCTGAAGAACAAGGTCCAAGACATGATTGATGCCAAGGAAATCCAGTTTGAAGCACCAGAGACTCCAAACATAATCACTGCTCCTTTGCCAAATCACTGAAGGCTTTTGTTTATTTGAATTTCCGAGTTGTATTTTTCTTTGCTTATACAAACAATTAATGTCATAGCAAACTTTATTACTTTATCAATGCATCGCATATGTCTGTTTTGAATTAATCCATTCGTATTCATTATATTCAAAATTGCTTTCATTTTTTGTGTGATGTTTAATGCTCGATTAATAATTCTAAGCCTCTTGAGGGAGGATGACAAAAACGATACCACGACATCTACAGTATGCTTTTGAACAGACCCCACTGATGAGGTACATGCATTGTTTGAATTCCTAAACACTGGAGTTATAAGGAAGATAATCCCTCGTCAACCCCTTCGAGCCAAAAAAGTAGGAGTTTTTCTTTTCGAAAATTAAAACCCTTAATCATAACCTGGGGCAGGGTAGTTCTCTCAGTTGATCCAAGTGCACATCGAATAGCATCAAAGGAGTCCTTCCAAAACAAAAGACGATGATGGTTCTGAATAATCATAAGGACAGGCAGTCATTATCTCTCAAAATAAAAGCCCATTAAGTCAAAACCTATGAAGGAGACTTACAAAACTGGGGCATCCCGCTGACTGTAACCACAAAGAAACAGTTCAGGCAAAAAACAGGGATAACAAAATCAAAAAGAAAGAGGTCCTACAAACCCTCGACAAAAATGACTGCCTATTCAAAATAAATTGTCAACGTTCGAACCATCACTGGAATATCAAAGCAAAAACTCAACAAGATCTAACGCACGATCAACTGAGTTTAGGTTTGAAGAACATCACGAAGAGCAGGTGGGTACAAATAATTTGAGCCTTTATCCTTTGTTCTTAAACCGTGAACCAGGCCACGTTATAACCCTCAAAAGTCCTAGCTGAAGCATGGGTTAGTTCGAAAGCATATTGTACCAAAGGTATCCTGACTCCTTAAGGCTTGTGGTAAAATAACGAGTTGACATCACAGTTTACAAAAAAAAACTCACTTGTTTTTATGAAAAAATACATTTAAAAAAAAAAAAATTCAAGACAGACATAAGCGTTGCATTTCTAATATAACATTATTTGCATATGACTATTTTTGTTCGAACAACAAAGAAATTTGCACGAAGAATGTCTAATGAACAAAAGCACTTCCAACCAAGGGGCAGACATGATCATTGTCTATCATCTGGGGCAGTTAAGTCAAGATTCGGAGAATCTCTCAAAAGGCCAATCAACTTGGGGCAAATATCCTTCTGGATCACTTGGGGCATTGGACGATCAAACGAAGATCTTCTGGTGGTATGGTAACATTGCACTACTGACAGTGACAACTCCCTGCATCCTGAGAGCACGGACATAGTCGAAAAAATACTACGCATAATCAAAGACCCGCTAGGTCGACTGGCCTAGGCAAAAATAAGGGCTTCCCGGCGAACCAAAAGGGTTCGAGCAAAATAAGGGATGAAAATAAAAAAATCTGTACATCCGGCAAGTCGAAAACCTGAAAGGGCGGCTTGGGAAAAAATGGGTACCCCGGTGGATTAAAAACCCGAAAGGGCGGTCCAGGCAAAAGTTAGGGATCACAGCGTACGACTATGTCCCGTCAGCTCATCACTTGCCTACCAAAACAAGATTTGTCAAATCGGCAGTTATCAAGACCTCCACAGGTACCTTCTCCCGCAGAAACTGGGGCAATAAGAACGGTCTAAGCCATCTGGTTGCTCTGTCCACCGAGGTACCAAGGTAAGTTCAGCTGAAGAACATGACCAAGTCACCTCCACTCCCCGCAGAGTAAGAAAAGGTCCAACAATACTCTCCCCAGGCAGAGTTGGTCTCCCATCAGCCCCGAAAAGGCACAATATCTCCAGCAAGTCGGTGACACTCTCCCCAAGCAGAGTTAGTCTACTGTCAGCCTTAAGGAAGTGGGTATCCCCAGTAAATCTCAACATTCCCCAGCGGAGTATACAGATATTCCTAAGCAAGCATCCCCGGCAGTCTTAATATAAGATTGTTCCCCGGCGGAATACCAGACACCTCAGTGGAGCCACTTCCCCAGTGCCGTCCAAAAGTTTCCCCAAGAGAGTTGAATCAATCTCCCCAGTAGATTCTGGAAGCTTATCCCCAGTAGATTCTGGAAGCTTGTCTCTCCCCGACCATATTCAAAGGTTATTCCCCACCAGAGTCTAACTGGGTTATCCTCAGCAAATTGCAACGGAAAGATCGTCCTCAGCGAAGTTCTTCCATCCCCAGCGGAGTTCATCATCAAATTCCCCAACATAACTCATCAATGGAATCCCCAGCGGAGCTATCATCAAAATCTCAGCGAAGTATCTCTTCCCCACAGAGTATTTCCCTGCAGAGTAATCTCTCCAACAAGTGTATCCCCCAACGGAGTCATCTTCTCCTACCGGTTTATTCTTGCAATCGTCATCCCCGCGGAAACGAAGAACGCTACTCTTCAAACATCAGCCCAGGATTCAGCAAACTTCCCGGCATTCGTCAAGGATTTATTTACTAGACGAAAATACATTCATAAACATCACATCTTCATACATTATAGCATGCATACGCATCATACAACACAAATCTCATTTATTTTTGAGAACATCTTAAAATCATGCAGTTCATGCATCATGACATTGCATACAACTGATGTTTTGCCTTTTCAGGAAAAAGGTCAATCCAAAGATGATTACTATCAACTGTCGCAATTCCAGATTCGATACCTGTATCTAGCCAGGGCATATCTGTGAGCGATTGATTGTGGATTCGATACCTGTATCTAGCCAGGGCATATCTACATTAAAGAGATTTCAGAGATATCTTGGAAATGCTCCCGGCGCGGATGATATTCTATTTCTTATTCAGACTTCCTTCTAGAGATAGATTGGAAATGCTCCCGACGCGGATGATATTCTATTGCTTATTCAGATTTCCTTTCAGAGATAGCTTAGAGATGCTCCCGACGCGGATGATATTCTATTGCTTATTCAGATTTCCTTTCAGAGATAGCTTAGAGATGCTCCGGACACGGATTCTATTCTATTGCTTATTTAGATGTCCTTCTAGAGATGGTTCAGATGTAATCCAGATATGGCTACATTCTGATACTTATTCCAGATGTCCTTCTAGAGATGGTTCAGATGCGATCCAGATATGGCTACATTCTGATACTTATTCCAGATTCCCTCTCAGAGATAGCTTAGAAATGCTCCAGATATGGATTTTATTCTTTTGCTTATTCAAGAGTTTCCTTTCAGATATAGCTTGGAGATGCTCCAGATATGGATGCTATTATTTTGCTTATTCAAAGTTTCTTCTCAGAGATAGTTCAGATATGCTCCAGAACCGGATGCTATTCTGTTGCTTATTCAGAGTTGCTTACTCAGAGATAGCTTGGAAATGCTCCCGACGCGGATGATATTCTATTGCTTATTCAGATTTCCTTTCAGAGATAGCTGGGAAATGCTCCAGATATGGATGTTGTTCTTTTGCTTATTCAGATTCCCTCTCAGAGATAGCTCAGAGATGCTCCTGGCTCGGACGCTATTCTATTGCTTATTCAGATCCAAACTCCTGAAGATAACTTAGAGATGCTCCAACCACGGATGCTATTCTATTGTTTATTCCAGAGATAGCTCAGAGATGCTCCTGGCCCCGACGCTATTCTATTGCTTATTCAGATTCCAACTTCTAAAGACAACTTAGAGACGCTCCAGACCCGGATGCTATTCTATTGTTTAGTCCAGATTCATTCAAAAGACATTCCAGATACGGTCCAGTTTCGGATGACATCATGTCACTCATTCAGATGTAGTATGGATATACCCCAGACGCGGCGGTCATTCTACTGTTTATTCAGACGTCAGTGATTAGATATAGACTAGATATTCTCTAGACACGGAAGCCATTCTATTTCTTATTCAAATTCAACTATCCATTATGTTGTACCCCAAAATTTGCCCTCCCATATTCTTCAAGAATTGCAAAGAGCATGCTTCAAAATCTCCCCAAGGGTTGCACAGTTCAAGGGCCTCCTAACAGTCAAAAACTAGGGTTTTGGTTTTGGCAAAGAAGTTGAAGTTTCCAAGGGTCCAATCAAGTCCCACATGCCTATAAACATTGTCAAGCATCCTCATGTCAAGTTTCAAGACTTACAGCACAAAATTGCACAGTCAAAAACCCTAATTGCTCAACAGTCAACTGCAGGGGCAAAATGGTCATTTGACAGTCAAAAGTCCAAATTTTTGGTCAACATCTTATTTTGAAGCCACAAACATCATTTGATCAATTCTTGATCATGATTTTCAAGGCATGGCTCAAAAAGTCTCAAGATGCAAAAGTTTCCATATTTGGACAGTTGAAAAAGTCAACTGTAACTTGACCAAGGCATAACTTCCACATGGTTCATCAGAAAAATTCCATCCAAAGCTCATTTTTAAGATAAAGACATTTCCCATAATTCCTCTTCACACTTCAAGTCCAAGAAATGCTCTCACAAAAAGTTATCAATCTCAACATTATAGGTCATTTTCAAAAGTCAACAAAAAGGCACTTTAAGTCAAAGACCATAACTTGAGATTGGTAAATCAAAATGACATGGGACCAAAGGCATTGGTTAGAGGACTTCAAGTCCCTTCCAAAATGTCCAAGAACATGATCAAAGCTTAAATATTGAGCAAGATATGCCTTGTGGAAGTTGGGAAATTTTTGGGAATTTTGAAAAGTCAACTTTACTTCAAATGCCTCAAAATTCCTAATGGGCCACATTTTCTTCCAAGATTCATCATCCAAAGGCTATGCACGACCATTTGGCCCAAAGGGGAGTTATTTCATCATTTTTATTATTTATTTGAATTTTTAATCACCATTAATTCATTTAATTAAATAAAATATGAAAAAAATACTCATCCATGCTTTTCAAATCTTTTTGTGCATGGAATACCTTCAAGATTTCGTGCACTATTCAATATGGAAAGAATCAAGGTGATTGGCAATGATTGGCATATTCTTCACATGAAAAAAGATTGGAAAAAGATATCATGAAAATCAAATCTCAAAAGCATTGATTACCAAGGTTTTGGACATGTTTTGCAACCCTAATCCATTGGCATACATATACTGATCATAACCCTAAAGCTCAGAACCTGGAAGCTGCGCCTCAGATCACAAATACACTTTGCAATTTTTGGTGAAAAAGTGAAAAATGAAAACTGCATTAGAGTTGGTTTCAAGACAAAACATTGATTCCAATAGCTTGCCAAGGCCTCAACGAACGTTTCTGGATCAAAACCACTGCTTCTAACACAAAGAACTGGTAGAATCATGTCTCACTTTTCATGAAAATACTCATAATCGCATTTTGAATTCCCTGCATTTTTCATGTGTTTTTGATGTTGGTTTATACTAATTGAATCATTCTGAAGCTAACCATGTCAGTTAATTGAATTTTTATGCCCTGTATGAGAACCTACCATTAACGTCCTCTAGGTTTTCAGAGGTTCAAATTTGGGGCTTCCTTATTCTGGAAAAATTGAGACACAAGACCAGGGCCATTCGAACCAGAAGCTTCACACGAACTCAATCCATAGGTCGCACTCAATTTATGAGCAACCAGGGCCTATTCGCTATTTCCATGTTTATCACTTAGTGGGGGTTTAAAACCCCCGCTATCTAACTCTTTTTTTTCAGGCAAATGCAGAACGATTAGAGAAGAAGATGAGGTGTAAGCCAGCGGTTGGTGCGTTTGAATTTCGCGCGAAATATGCCACTAACCATTGTTTTGCATTATGTTGATTATTTGTCATATTATGTTACAAACGCGCAAATGGCACAGTTGGTGGACAAAGCACTTGGTAAGTATTGGGACCTGGGTTCGATCCCCAGGTCCCCCACGTTATTTCAATATTTTTCTTGCTAACATAATTCCACACAGCGTGTTCTCAAGGGAGTACCATAGGCCTCTGTATCTGTGCTTGCCACCTATACATGAAGATCAAACCAATGGCCTTGATCTGGAGAACTCCATACGCCTTGGTCAATGAAGTCACACGCCTCCCAGAAAAGTCAGCCAGACCTCCAATAATTGGGCCTAATTGCAGGCAAAATACCTCCAAATTGGGGTCAACACCCCCCATTGGTTTGCATTAATTTTTCTTCCTTTTTTATCTTTTATATTTTATTTATTTTATTTAGTTTTATTTCAATTCTTTAAATTAATTTCTCATAATATAAAAATAATAAAAAAATCAGAAAAGACAAAAAAATAAAAATATATTTCATGTAATGTTTTCTTTGTAAATAAAGTCTATTAATTAATTTAGCTTTAATACTAGGTTTAATTTCAATGTTTTTTTTTATAAACTAAAAAATGTAGAATTAGGGTTTTATACTTTTATCCTTTTTTTTTCTTTTTCACCATATTAATTATTAATTATTATTTTGTAAATAAAATTTGCCATGTAAATAACTAATTAAAATTAGGTCAAACTAAAAACATTTTTTTAATAAATTAAAAATAGTTTAGAATTAGGTTTTAATTCCAATTTAATTTTCCTACTAAAAATCCATAAATACAAAAAACTCAAAAATAACTTCTCTTTTCTCATTAAATTTAATTAATTTCATAATTGTAATTTAATTTCCTTAAAGGGTCCAACGCCCTCGCATTCCCGATTTTAATTCTCTTCGCATTTTTATTTCTTTTTGTGAATATAATGTAATTCTCTCAAAGCTATGTAATAGATTAATTAGGGTATTTATTTTACGCATCTTGTTTTATTTCAAATCGGGTCTTGGATTAATTTGGCGATGTAGACCCGCGCCTTTTGTAATAGCGTAGGACTTTTAATTCCGCATCTTTTAACTGTTAATAATTTGCATGAAAGAATGAATGCCAAATAAAAGAAACGCGTAGATCACCAATGCATGACAAGACAAAAATATCTGAAAACGACACACAAATCACACACCACCCCTAGGGTACGCCTCACTGTTGCCTTGCCCCTCGAAAGGTGATCGTCGAGTAGAGGATGTTTTAGTAAGTCCTCAGGTCCATGAACATGGCATGTGGGTAGCTTCTAAGGTGTCTTCCTATTGCTCCGGTGATCATCATGTCCCGAACCTTCGAATTGACCCGAACACCTCCAATGGTGGTGCTACCTACCTCTCAATGGTGGGATGGCACTACTTCAAGGAAATTTACACAGACGAATTCCTTAGGGTAGGTAGACGACTCTAGATACTTGCTCTAATTTCAAAACAAAATCAAAAACTCTTTTCACACCGTCACTTTCAAAAAGCTTTCGAAACAACTTTTCAAACACTCTTGAAGACTGATACAAGAGTCGAACTGAAATTTTCAAAGAAACTTTTTAAACCCACAGTTGAAAAGCAAACAAACCATTTTGAAAACACAAATGAGCAAGTATCTAAGAGCCCATGGATAACCATGGATAGAAAGGGTGCTAACACCTTCCCTTTCTATAATCTACCTCCCGAACCGAGAGCAATCTCTATAAGGAATTTTTCTGTGCTTTTGTCCTTTCCATTTGGAGAAAATAAAAGATGGTGGCGACTCTTGCTTCTGCGACACTTCGCGAACCAGCATTAAACAGTCAGTTCCAGATCCACCGATCACACATTACATCTCCAAATGGCATATATAAGCCCATTCCCGACAAGATTCTGTCGCATCTCCAGATGGCATCTATAAGCCCATCCTCCTATCCATCATCTCTCCAAATGGCATCTATAAGCCCATTCCCGCCATCACACTGTTGATACTCTACTATGCGAGTGCAAATTTATGGGCACTCTAGTATTCAATCATCTTCCACCTTCGGATCACGAAAGGCACGCAAGCCAATCTACATCCTCAGGTCTAAGAAGATTGAACATGGGCAACTGTTGTACCCCAAAATTTGCCCCCCCCCCTATTCTTCAAGACTTCTCAAGGATTGCACAGTTCAAACACCCTCCTAAGCCAGGCAAAATTAGGGTTTTGGTTCCTTCAAGGAAGTTGAGGTTTTCAAGAGTCCAATCAAGTCTCATAGGCCTATACACATTGTCAAGCATCTACATGCCAAGTTTCAAGACTCACAGGATCAAATTGCACAGTCAAAAACCCTATTTGGTTCACAGTCAACTGTAGGGGTAAAATGGTCATTTTATAGTCAAAAGTCAAAATTTCTGGTCAACATCTTATTTTGAAGCCACAATCATCATTTGATCAAGTCTTGATCATGATTCCACAAGCATGGCTCAAAAATCATCAAGATGCAAAAGTTTCTATTTTTGGACAGCTGAAAAGTCAACTGTAACTTGACCAAGGCATAACTTTTTCATGGTTCATCAGAAAAATCCCATCCAATGCTCATTTTGAAGGGGATGACATTTCCTACAACTCATCTTCACATTCCAAGTCCAAGAAATGCTCTCACAAAAAGTTATCAATTTCTACATTATAGGTCAATTTCAAAAGTCAACAAAAAGGCACTTTAAGTCAAAGACCATAACTTGAGATTGGTAAATCAAAATGACATGGGACCAAAGGCATTGGTTAGAGGAATTCAAGACCTTTCCAAAATTTCCAAGAACATGTTCATAGGATCAAAATGGAGCAAGATATGCATTGGAGAAGTTGGGAAATTTTTGGGAATTTGCAAAAGTCAACTTTGCCCAAAACACTTCATTTTTACTAATGGGCCTCAAATTCCTTCTTGAAACTTTGCCCAAGGACTATGCACGACCCATTGAGATTAAATTGAATTATTTTCTTATTTTTATTAATTATTTGGATTTTTAATTGATTATTAATTCATTTAATTCATTTAATTGTAGGAAAATACCAAGATATGTTTTTTCAAATCTTTTGTGAAGCAAATAGGCTCAGGGCAAGCTGGCAATTTCGTGCATCCATCAAAGAGACTAAAATCTCCCAATTTGGCAAGGTTTTTCAATCAAAAAGATTGAAAAATATTTGATTGAAAATCAAATATTGAAAACTTTATTCCATGGATCTTTGACCAAGTTTGTACCCTAATTTCCTTCCAACATAAATACTGAAGCCAACCCTAATGCCTGGAACGGGAGAGCTGCTGTCAAAAGCCATAAGCCAATTCCAAAAATTCAAGAAAAATTTGAAAACTGAATTCAACCTTCCAGGCCAATTCAAAGCCCTTTCTTGATTCCAATACATTGCTAGGCCTCCCAGGAACACATTGCAATCAAAAACAAGCCTTAAAGCTCAAGAAACACGCAAGAACAGTCCCCTGGTTTGTCACTTTTTTTCAGAATCGCATCTCACAATTCATGCATATTTAATGTGTTTTGTTGTTTGTTTTATGTTCAAAGAACTCAGGCGAAGCTATTGGTATGATTCAATTGGATTAAGATGCCCTGAAACGTAAACCACCATTGATGAAACTTAGGGTTTCGAAGCTTCCAATTTGGGGGTTTATAGCATAAGCAAAATCAGACCTTGAGACGCATATGGTTGGATTCGTCAAGGCCAGAAGAATCAAACCCAACCCTTGCGCCATATTTATATAATGCATAGACCTATTCGCTATTTTCCCTTTTTGCAGGTTGTGGGGGTTAAAAACCCCCGCTATCTAACCTTGTTTCTTGCAGTTTCAACGAAGAAGACAATACGTGTTCAGGTGTGGTTGGCTGGTTCAAAGGATGGCGCGCGTTTTATAAATTTCCAGCATAAGCGTTAGGTTTTTTATATTATATTTATTGCTCATTATACAAACAAAATCAAGCGCGTGGTGGAGTGGTTAGGCATCTGGCTGATCATCATTGGGACCTGGGTTCGATTCCCAGGTCCCCCAAATTCCTTGTTTCTATTTTTCCCAATATAATCATGTGCAGGCGTTGAGAAGCATTCCACCATGTCCCTCCAACAATCAGGCGCCAGGTGGTCACGTGTTCAAATCCAATGGCCATGAGCTGTTGACTATGGTGTTCCCAGTCAACCAATGTGCAGCCAATTCCAAAAGTCCAAGCAGGCTTGCAGCTTAATGGGCCAAATTGCTCCTTCAAACCTCCATCTGGGCCAGCATACCCCCCTGGTTCTTTCATATTTTCTTTTGTTTTCTTTTTTTCTTTTTTATTTCCTTTTAACCAATTATTTTTATTAACTCTTATTAATTATTATTATTAATTCATAAATTAATTGTTTTTCATATTAAATTCAGAAACTTGAAATACTAAATATTTTTATTATTTATTAAATTCACTATTAATTATCTTTGTAAATAAATGTAAATTAAATAATTTAGTTAATTTAGGTTTAATTTTAATCTTTTCATAATAAATAAAATCAACTTAGAACTAGGGTTTTCTTGACTTTTAATTTCTTTTCTTTTTATTTTCATTAAAACCTAAAAAATATAAAAAACATTTTTTTTCTTTAATTAATTAGTTATTAGGTTTAATATTTAATTTAATTGCAAAAAAGGACAATTTTCTTTCTTTTTCTCAAAAAGGGTCAAAACCCTAAGGACGTCCCGATTAAATTTCTATTCATGCATTATCATTATTTTTGATTATATTTGATGTAACTGTTTCCGAGAATGTAATAGTTAATTAGGGTTTATCGCTTTATTTACTTCTCTCGCAATTTATTTCCAAACGGGTTTTTGTTTTTGGCGATGTATAGACCCGCGCCTTGTAATAGCGTAGATTTATCTTTCTGCAATTTATTTTCCGCACTCTTAACTGTTAATATGCATGAAAGACTTGTATGAAAATAAAACCAACCCGTAGCTCACAAATGCATAATCAAAGATAAACATAAACTGAATTCAACACACATGCACATGCCACTCCTAGGGTACGCCTCACTGGTTGCCTCGACGTGGTCGTCAAGTATAGGGTGTTTTAGAGGTCACCCTTCTGTCTAAAGATCCAGTCGCCTCGAAACGGTTGCCTCGGATAAAAAGGATCTAGGACATTAGGGTTACCGCTAAGGCGTCCTACCATTACTTTGGTGACAACACATGTCCCTCATAATCGAATTGACCCGAACAACTCCAACGACGAAGCTACCTACCTCTCAATGGTGGGATAGCACTATCTAAAGGACTCTTACACAGCCTAATTCCTTAGAGTAGGTAGATTTCTCATAGGTACTTGCTCTCTCAAAACAAACAAAACAATTTTTCGCACCTACACTTTCAAAAGGTTTTCAAACAAATATTTCATACACTCTTGAGGACAAATACAAGAGTTACCTAGAAATTTTTCAAACGAAACTTTTTCAAAACCCACACACACACTTGAAAAGCAAACAATTTTTGAAAACATAAGAGCAAGTACCTAAGAGCCCATGGATAACTATGGATAGAAAGGGTGCTAACACCTTCCCTTTCTATAAATCTACCTCCCGAATCGAGAAACATTCTCAAAGAAGGAATTTTGCTGTGCTTTTGTCCTTTCCTTATTGGAGAACATAAAAGACGGTGGCGACTCTTGCTTACCGCGACATTTCGCGAACCAGCTTAAAAAACAGTCAGTTCTATTTCCACCGATCACACTAATACTATAAGAGGACATGATTCAATTTAGGTGATTGTTGATAGGCTTACAAAGTCGGCTCATTTTATTCCTATTAACATCAGTTTTCCAGTGTCGAAGTTGGCTGAGATTTACACTAGTGTGATTGTGAAGCTGCATGGTGTTCCTTTGTGCATTGTGTCAGATAGAGATCCAATATTTACTTCTGATTTTTGGAAGAGTTTGCAAGAAGCGTTGGGTTCTAATTTGAGGTTGAGTTCAGCGTATCATCCTCAGACAGATGGTCAGACTGAACGGAATATCCAATCATTGGAAGACTTGTTAAGGGCATGTGTACTTGAGCGGGGAGGTTCGTGGGATACTTATCTTTCGTTGATAGATTTCACCTATAATAACAGTTACCATTTCAGTATTGGGATGACACCTTTTGAAGCATTGTATGGTCGAAGATGTAGAACTCCTTTATGTTGCCATGAATCTGGTGAAAGTGTAGTACTTGGGCCTGAACTTGTTCGTGAGACTACTGAGAATGTGAAGTTGATTCGAGAAAATATGAAAGCTTCCCAAAGTAGACAAAAGAGTTATCATGACAAGCGAAGGAAAGATATAGAATTTCAAGAGGGTGACCATGTGTTTCTAAGAGTTACACCTGTGACTGGTGTTGGGAGAGCATTGAAGTCTAAGAAGCTCACTTCTCATTTTATTGGACCATATCAGATTTCGGAGAGAGTGGGGAATGTTTCTTATAGAGTGGTGTTACCGCCTAATCTTTCAAATTTGCATGATGTGTTTCATGTGTCACAACTCCGAAAGTATATTTCAGATCCATCTCATGTGATTCATATGGATGATGTGCAAGTACGAGATAATCTTACGGTGGAGAGGATGCCTGTACGGATCGCAGATCGTGAAATAAAGACTCTGAGGGGAAAAGAGATTGCTTTGGTTAAAGTGGTTTGGCTAGGGGCTGCCGGAGAAAGCATGACTTGGGAGTTGGAGAGCAAGATGCAGGACTCATATCTGAGTTGTTTGATTAAGGTAAATTTTTGAGGACGAAAATATTCTAAGTGGGGGAGAGTTGTAACGCCCATAATTTAATTAATTATTTAATTAAATTATTTTTGGAATAATTGTGAAGTTGTGTTATGATGATAGTTGATGTGTTGTGATTAGTTGGATTTATTTATTTTGCTAAGTTGTGGGATAATATTAGAATGATAATATTATTTGATGTTGGCTTGTTTTAAAGGAATAAAAGTAGTAAAAAGGGGGTGTAGTAGTCTTAAGCCCATTAAAGTATTTTGAGAATTATAGGGTTATTTTATTATTGTTAGAAATAATAAGAAAAGAAGAAGCAGTAAGAAGAGAAGGAAATAAGGGTTGGAAGAAGAGAAAGAGAACGTGAAAGTTGTTCGAAAGGAGGAAAAGAGGCAGAATGGAAATCAACCGGAAAAGTTATAGAGCAACCTTCAATCCAAGGTAAGGGTGGGGTTCTGACTCTATAATAAGGTTTATGATGATTGGTATGTGGGATTAGATGTGAAAGATTGTTTGGTTTATGATTGAATTATATACATTGTTGATTGATGAGAATCGATGATTGAAAGATGAATAATGATGCCCTAATGTTGTATATTTGATATAGAATTATA
This sequence comes from Vicia faba, assembly GCA_948472305.1. Classification (NCBI taxonomy): domain Eukaryota; kingdom Viridiplantae; phylum Streptophyta; class Magnoliopsida; order Fabales; family Fabaceae; genus Vicia; species Vicia faba. Next base: position 920,138,263 of record OX451741.1, on the reverse strand, counting down.
GGATAATTATAATTTATGATTATCTATGATTAGAGGATGTTTTTAGGGTCTAAAGTATGGAAACTATAGTGAAAATGCAGTGAAATCTCAGAAAATATCTGTGACAAAACAGTATGTGTCGACCCCAAAAGGCATGCATCGATGCATGAAGGCTTTTAGACTCAGGATGAGTCGATACGAAGAAGCCCTGCGTCAATACATGCAAGCTTTTAGACTCAGGATGAGTCGATACATAGGACCATGTATCGATACATGCAGTGTTAAAGACTCAGTATGAGTCGATACAAAGGGAGTACGCGTCGACTCATGTAGCGTGTTAAGTCCAGTACGCATCGACTCAAGACATTACACATCGATCCATGTAGTCTGGTTTTTGACATAATCATTTTGAAAAGGCTGTAACTTGAGTTTCCGGACTCTGTTTGAGGTGTCGTTCGAAGCGTTGGTTAGCTAATGCAATGAACTTCATTCTTAAGGATTCAAATGAAGAGTAGGAAGGATAATCCTAGTAACCCAAATTAGGATTAGAGTTAGCTTCCCGCGTTATTTTCTATGATGATTTTGTGAAGAATGATGAGGATGAGATGATTATAGATTACTGTTTGGTTCATAACAGTAAGAATTAATAATGATAATGATGTAGTGTTACAGAATAATATGTAGAGGTTGGTTAACTAGAGTTAAGCCTTAGATGATTAATTAATTATAGGCAATATCATGGTGTAGGCCTATGGCCAACTTTGCGAAATTGACGATCTACTACTATATTATTGTATGGCTAAGTTGCTGTGAATGATGTTGATAAATGATGTTGATGAGATTATGTTGATGAATTATGCGATGATAAATGATGTTCGATGAATTATGTTGATGAATGATGTTTGATGAATTATGTTGATCAATGATGTTGATGAATGATGTTGATGAAAGATGTTGAGATGCCTCTAATAATTGGCAACTATTAAGATGTAGGCTTCTGGCCAACGATGATGTTGTGTTGAGATGTTGTTAATTATGGTGTTGTCATTACATTCATGATTGTGTCTCATACATGGCCTGTATTGGCAAATATTAAGATGAAGGCTTATGCCTTGTTGATGCCTCTATTTATTGGCAATTATTTGAGATGAAAGTTCTGCTCCAATGGTACCACATGCATTTGCATAGTATTGAGTCGCATTATATGATTGCATAAAGAAGTTGTGTATTGGTGCGGTGAATGTGTATATTGTTGGTATTTCTGTTGCGATTATTGTTGTTTATAAGATGAGAAGTGGTGGTGTAATATGATCTAATTTAATGTATTAATTATCATACATTTTATTATATTGTTAGATATCTCACCCCTTCTGTTTGAATATTACCCTTACGTTGATAACATGTAGGTAATCCATAGTGAAGGTTGTATACCTTTAGTAGTTAGAGCTGGTGTCATTGCTCTGATACGTAACACTCGGGGGGGGGGGGGGGATGAATGCTTGTTGCTTTAATTATTGATTATTTCAGTTGTTGAACATTAATGTTGTTTATCGCTAATTATGCATTATTTTGAAGTTGTTGAAATTGTTGGACAAAGATGTTATTATGATTTCCATTGCGTAGATGTTTAAATTGTTGAATTAAGATATTAAATTACTATGCTGATAGTTCATCCGAAGTTTTAAAGTGTTATGTATCCACGTTGAATGCAATGTGTTTTTAAAGTTGAATTTGTGGCATCCTGATTTAGTTGCATGAACTTTACGACTCTGATTTGCATATATAATTGTCGGGTAGAATTGGGGTGTTATAAGAGTCGCCAGTTTTATGATACGGTGGCAGAACCGACTATTAATAATGGTTTGTGTTTTTTGTTTGCAAATGTCGCGGTAAGTAAGAGTCGCCACCGAATTTTCTTTTATCCAACAAAGGAAAGGGTGAAAAGAACAGAAAAAGACCTTTTTCGAGATTTTCTGAGTAAGGGGGTAGATTATGGAAAGGGAAGGTGTTAGCACCCTTTCCATCAGTGGTTTTCCACGGGCTCTTAGGTACTTGCTCATTTTGAAAACTGCTTTCGTGTTCGTATGCTTTGAAAGATTTTGTTTGCTTTATGATAACTGTTGTATTAGTCCTTATTAAGATGTGGTTAAAGCGTTTTGAAAAGATTTTTGAAAGTGTGTAAGTGTCAAAAAAGACCAGATTTGAGCAAGTACCTAACAGTTATCTACCTACTTGAAAAAAATGTTATTTTCCTCTTTTCCTTTAGATAGTGCTATCCTACTATTAGTGAGTAGGTAGCCCTATTGTCGGATGTTGAGGGACTATCGAAAGGGACACTATGGTCATTGAAGGCAACATATAAGGATACCTTAGCATTCCAAAGGAACTGTCATCATATAGGCAACATTGAGGGACAAGATCATTTCTCGTAGGCAACTCGAGGGACAGTAAGGGACTATGATCTTTTATGATGACTTTTAGATTGAGGGTCTTTGCTAAGATATCCCTACGTTCGAGGGACATGACCATTATTTTCCGAGGCAACCAAGTGAGGTATACCCTAAGGGTGCAAGTGTGAGAAATGTGTTCAATTTTCAGATATTTATCTTATGTTAGTGGTCTAAGGATTAATTTGATTAATCTTGTCATGCACACCTAATTTACTAGCAATTATATACAAGCATATAAGAAAATATAAAGCGAGAAATAAAAGTTTATATGCTATTATAGGGCTTTGGTGTAGATACATAAATAATGGACGAAAAGTAAAGTGCAAAAATAAAAAAACCTAATTTAACTATTACAAACCGGACGCAGTTACATAAATGATAAGAATAATCGTATAAAAAAAGTAATGACGTGCACAAATTAAGACGGGAAAAAGTTTTAAACCTTAAAAAATCTAATTGTTTATCAAAAATGTTTTTTTGGTATTTTATGAAAAAATATTTGAATTTAAACCTAATTCTCTAATTAATTTTAAAGAAAATAAGTTAAAGTTAATTAAACTAATTAATTTGCAAAAAATTAATTTATTAAGAAAAAAAAGACTAAGTCCTAATTTTTTGATCTTTTCTGATTTTATGATTTAAAAAATAAATAAATAAATAAAAAATAAACTAATTAAAAAGAAAAAAGAAATTAAAAAAATAAATATGGGCCTGAGGGGGTGAAAACCCAATTGCAGGGGTGTGTTGTTGAATTTTTTCAAAGCCCAAATCCGGTTGGCCCACGACTTGTGTGAGATCTAGTGGGAGGCTTACTGGGATGTCCACCATGGAGATGCGTTGCTGGGCGCTAGATCTTGGAGAAGGAGTGATCCTATGACTGAGCGTGAGGGTGTATGATGCGCGCCTGGAGTGTGGAACCATTGAATCTGCAAGTAACAATTCAGAAAAATAACATGCAGGAGGCAAGGGTCGAACCCTTGACCTCTCACACGTATAATTCCTTAAACCCTTCACTCTTGTCATCTGCGGTATCTGTTCATTCATACATATAATCACAAAATAATATTATAAAGGAAAACAAGGCCAAGGTTGGGTCATCAAACACGCGCCAGCAAGTGGGGCCCCTGTATTTCAAATGGTCCAATCAGGCGCGGAGAGAGAGAGAGAGAGCATTATTTCTATCCAACCAATGGAACATTGTTATCCTGCCATGCCAGCTGGTTGAATGCAGACCGACCAGTCCAACCACCGGAGCCAGTGGTTTCCACCGTCTTCTCTGGTGGAGTCACTTGAAAAAGTGGCCAAACAGAAAAACAAAGTATGCAAATTGACTTAAAAAGATCCGTTGATCACGAATCTGGCCTTAAAAATGGCTAATTCTTCCTACATCATAGGGTTCGAATCTAAAACCCTAACGACAGTCATCCATGGCAATGTGTGATTCCAGGCCCTGTGGTCTCATGTAATACGTCAAAAAGCCAACAAACATCATTAGCAACACAAATATAAACTCAAACAAAATTTATATGGCCTATTGTGAGAGCTTGAGATCCAAGATTTTACCAAAAAATTAGAGATTCGGTTGGGCAGTCTCAGAGTGTTTCAGGTGTGTGTGAGGACTGATTTTTCTTCCTGGGAACCTAAGGAGGAAGATGGAGTGCTTGGAATGGATTAAATATGTTTGGAACATGAGCTTTTGAATTGCACCACACTTGAATATTTTTTGCAAAATTTTTCTTGGTTTGGAGGCAGCTTTCACGTGTTGTTTTGACCTAAGGTTCTTGTGTTTATGTAGTGAATCAGAATAGGGTTACAAATGGAGCAAAAATATCATGCCTTGATGAGAAATATTTTCTTTCCAAATATTTGATTTTTGGCTTTTTTAGAAGAAATCCAATCTTGCCTTTCATTCACGATTTCTCTTTTATTTGCCAGCATGTTTTGTCCCTCATTTGGATAGAAAAAGATCCACCATCATATCTTTTATTATTTTGATTATTTACTTTATTTAATTTTACATTTTAATGGAAAAAATAGCAAAATAAATGGTATAAATAATAAAATAATGTATGACTGAACTCAAGGGTCGTGGGCCATGTCAAGGACAAGTTTCAATCATGAAAAGATGGGTCTATTTAGAAAAAATTCAAGTTAGGTTAATGTTGGCTTCATGCACTTTTCCAAAAATTGGTCAACTTTAGCAAGGCATATCTTTATCAATTTTAACCCTAAAAGGGTGTTCTTTGACTTTTTAGAGAGCTTAGGTTGTTCTCTAAACAACCCTTTTGGTTTCATCTCAATTTGATCTTCCATGTTCATGTAAGGAGCTTTGACCCAAAAGGTGTTTTTGTTGACTTTTTGAAAGGACCTATAATGTATGAGCTTGTATCTTTCAATTGAGGCATTTCTTGAACTTGAAGGATGAATATAAGTTATAGGGGATTAGATTCTCTTCAAAATGAGCCTTTGTAGAAAAATTTCTGATAAAGTATGAGAAAGTTATGCTTGGTCAAAATTTGGTTGACTTTTCCTATAGAAACCCTAATTTGCCATTTTTTACTTTTGATGAGTTAGGAGCATTTCTTGAGGAATCATAATCAAACCTTGAGAAAATGATGGATAATAATTCAAAATATTGATGTTGACCAAAATCTTTGAAGTTTGAGTGTATTTGGGCCACAGTTGACTTTTGACCTAGTATAGTTGATTTCTTGGCATTTGAGCAGTTGACTGAGCAAACTTGTTGTTCAAGGCATGAAATTTGGCATGGATGATCTTGAGCACATATTAGAATAATGGAGAACCTTTGGGATCCTTGGTACTCACACATCTTGCTTAAAATTGAAACTCTAGTTGAGGCTCATTGCCTTAGGAGGAGAATTTGCCTAGTCAATTCTTAGTCATCCTAGGGCAAGTTGGGGACCTCTAGAGGCATATCTTGAGTGAAAATGGAAGGGAAAATTTGGGGGTACAACAGACCTTAATAGGAATGTCCACCTCCCCATGTACCATTCTTTTATAACCATCAAAAGCCCTTACCATAATATTACTGGGCTTCAAAGTCAGTCCTTCACAGTCCAATCTGTCTAAAGCACCCTTGGGTAGAACATTTAGCGATGAACCTGTATCAACTAGGACATGATCCAGGGTAGTGCCCATGCACTCAATAGAGACATGCAGGGCATCATTATGCTTTCTTCCTTTAGACGTCAAATAGGCAACAGAGAAACCAAGTCTATTGTCAGTAGTCAGACTAGCAACACAGTTCTCGAATTTGTCGCCAGAAGTCTCTTGCGACACATGAGCCGACTTCGGGAACTTCACCAAAGCTTTAGCACGGGCTTAGGAGCATAATAACAATTCAAGCATTGAAATTATTGAGGGTGTATTCCCCAATTGTTCCACAACATTATAGTCACTTTTTCGTATGATTTTCAAAATTTCCTTCATTTCTCGTTTGGAGGCTTCAGGAATGTCTTCTTTGGGTGCCTCCGTCCGGGCAGGCTCAACCAATACTTCTTTGCCCCAAGTCCCAGCTGAATCAGTAGTAGGAATAACAACAGGAGCAATAAGTGTTTTAGCAGGAATAACCAAAGGAGTGGCAAGAGTCTTTGGGGAGATTTTAGGAGAGAAAACCCTTCTGCTTCTGGTAATTTTACTGATCCCAACAATGTTGTTGATGTTAGGATCAGTATCTTTAGTAACTTCATTCTTAATAGCCAGGAGGTCCTTCTTGATGCCATGATAATAAACTTCAGCTCCATAATTCCAAGGAACAACTTTGTCGGAGGAATATGGTATGTGCCCTGGAAAACTGATAATTAAAGGAGCAACCTTAGGAGTGGATGTAATCCTGACAAGTCTTTTGGAGGAGACCCTGGGAGGATTGTCGGAAATGGTAATAATTGACACATCTTCACATATTGCATCTTCACATAGACCTTTAATAGAGGGAGTCTTCTCAAACATAATTTCCTTGTTGTACATCAGGCGTTGGACACCTATCTTCAATAACAAGCAACCATTGGGTAGAGACGTACACAGGTGGCAACCTTCACCACAACTTGGAAATAAACTGGCTTGCAAGAGGTTCTTCTTAACAATCGGAAGAGGAGTAGTTATTTCATCAACAGAAGAAACAAATAGATCGTCATCAACGACATTAACACCCTGACCATGCTTGGGCATTGGTGCAGTTATCACATTAGGGGTCTCAGGAGGATCAAATTCAATCTCCTTTGCCTCAATAATATCTTGAACCTTATTCTTTAGAGCCCAACAGTCATTTGTATCATGCCCTGGACTGTTGGAGTGGTAGGCACACCGAGCATTTGGGTTATAACGGGGCGATGTAGTTTTTGGATTTTGGGGAGGCTCCTTTAGAGTGACCAGATTAGACTTCAACAAGTGTGACAAAACCTGAGATAAGGACATGTTAAGCCGAGTGAACTGTCTTCTAGGCACATCCTGCCTACGCTGATTGTTTTGTCATTGAGTTGATACAGGGTTGGATATTATTACAACTCCCACTATTGGATGGTGTTTAGCTTTGCTTTGACTCTTTTGACCGTAGGAAACACTTACTTCTTTCTTCCCAAAGAATGGTTTCTTTACTGTACTTGAAGACGCATCTATCTGAATCTTACCGCTCTTGATACCAGCTTCTACTCTTTCACCTATCAATATTAGCTCGGTGAACCCAACTGAAGAGCTCCTGATCAGATGTTTGAAGAATGGGCCTGACAAAGTACCCAAGAACATATATGTCAGCTCTCTATCAGACAGAGGAGGTTGGACTCTTCCTGCAAGATCTCTCTATTTCTGGGCATAATCTTTGAATCCCTCACTAGAACCCATAGACATGTTTTGAAGTTGTGTACGGGTTGGAGCGATGTCAGTATTGTATTGGTACTTTCTGTAGAAAGCAACAGCCAGATCTTCCCAATTGCGGATGTTGGTTCCCTCCAGCTGATAGAACCATTCCAATTGAGTCCCTGATAAACTTTCCTGGAAGAAATGCATCCACAAATTCCTATCAGCGGTGTGAGGTTAAATCTTCCTGACATAAGACCTCAGATGCAGCTTAGGACATGAAACTATGTCATATTTAGCAAATGCGGGAACCTTGAACTTCAGTGGAATGACCACTCCAAAAACCGTGGCGTTGAGACGATCCTCCAGTTGTTTATATTTGTCATCAGCAGGAGGATATTATTCTTCAGCATAGTCAGACTCTTCTTCATCACACCCTAGACTGTGGTCCCCTTCTTTTGTCTTCTCTTCCTTATTATCCCCCTCATTCGACGGAGTTGCAAATTCTAGAGCTCGCTTTGCTGGTTCTCTGAATCTCCTTCCCATATTCAAGATACCCATTGGTTTCTTTTTCTTTTTCTTCATGTCTTTGATCATGAGAGCCTTCAGGTCCTCTTGTCCTTTAGCCAGAGCCAGGAACATCTGTTGGAATTGAGCATTTTGTGCTTGAAGATCCTTCACTATTTGTTTTATATACATCTTACTAAAATAAATAGTAGAAAGATAAGGAAACCTATTGTGGAAAACATGTTTATGTTATGATGCATGAACATGAGTATGCAAATGATTTCAAGGACTTAGAAGATTTAAATTTGTTTAGACAAAAGGGAACAAACATTAATTGTATTAATAAGTTCAAATTGATTACAACATACCCCTTGGGCTTACAAAAGAAACAAGATAAACTAAAATACAATAACAATGGCTCAAATTTCCTATGTATGCTTCCTCTTTGGAGCGATATAGGCATTCGGGCTCCTATTCTCATGAAGTTGTCTCGTGAGCTCCAATGTCTTCTTCTGCTTGCATAAAACTGGGCTTCAATGGTGTCTCACTCCCCCTTTAGCTGAATCCAAGCTCTTTGCAAATCTTTAAGAGAAGTAGGCATATCAGGATAAAGGACAGTATATGGAACATCTCCTTCGGCAACATGCTCCATGATGATTGGTAAGATGTCAGGGTAAGGCATCACGAGACTTTGAGCACGAGTTTGTACCCACTTAAGGTAAGGCTTAAAGGGGGGGTGGAATTATTATGTCCCAATGTCTTACTATCCACTTTGTTTATCATTCTCCAAGCTCGTATAAACCTTTGACGATAGCCTTGGTTGTCACCCTCGTAATCGAATACCAAACCTTGGATGAGTGCTTCATGGGGACCATCTCTTCGTGCATACCCAAATTGTCGTAAATCCAAACAAGGGTTGTAGTCAATACCTCCTATAATGCCAAGAAGAGGGGTATTAGGGAATTCCCCATAATGATCGATGATAGTAATGTCCTCCAAGGATCGAGAACACCAATGAATATCATAATGTGTGAGTGACATCATCCTTTGAGACCATGCTAAGCCTTGCTCATTCTTCAATGTTGATCGAGGTAGGTGCGAAATAAACCACCTACAGATTAAGGGAATGCAACACAAAAGAGTACCTCTTTTCTTCATGGTGCGAGTGTGGAAACAATGTAGAATGTCTCCAAGCACGGTAGGTATGGGATTGCAAGAGAGAAAAACCTTGATAGCATTCATATCTATGAGTTGGTTCGGATTAGGAAATAGAACCAAGCCATAGATTAGAAGGGCTAAGACATCTTCAAAAGCTTGAAAATCCATATCCTCCCAGAATGAATGAGCCTTCTCCAATAGAAACTTGGCTAAGAAACCCTTAACTCCACTTCTTGTCTCCCAATTTGTCATGATGTCAGATCTCTTCAAATGCAAGGCTTCAACAATAACTTCAGGCTTTGGAGTCTCCTCTAAACTGGTGAATGTTATTTTATCAAGCACAGGCACTCATAGAAATTGATAGAACTCTTCTAATGTAGGAACCAATTGGTAGTCACGAAAGGTGAGGCAATGATGCATAGGATCAAAGAATTGGAAAAGCACACACATCATTTCTTCTTGGAAGTTTGAGGTGGCTAAGTTGAGAAGTCGACCATATTTCTTGGCGAAGGAAGAATCTCCAGGCACCCTTGATAATAATTCTTGAAGTTGAGGATTCACTTTCACAAAGTTGACTCGGATGGTATTCCTATGAATAGAAGTCATGACCTACAAAACAGAACAAAGATAAATCCCTAACTCCTTGAAATGGTTAGTGAGAATGCTTATGATGTTATGATGTTTATGATGACATGAATAATAATCATACACAAAGCACACAAGAACCTTAGGTTTAGGCTTGCATGGGTTTTATAGGTAAGTACCCTCTTGAAGTTTAGTTGACTTAACCTGTCCTAGAAAATAATCGGGTTCTAGAGGATCTCAATATCATTGATCTTTCTTCATTGGGCATTGTCTCAGCATAATCAATCTTTTCTTGCGACCGAAATATCCCAAAAGTTCGATCTCAATGAGTGTAGTATCGAGTATCAACCAATCTTCAACTTTACACTAAAGTCGGCTATATCACTACTTCCTAATGGCCAAGTTGTTCAATTAAAGGTTCTACGGTCAGTTAGTGCTTCATGACACCGCTCAGCGGTCCCGTATTCTCCTAGATTCAACACAAGGGATACCGGTACCAACAAATGTGTCACACTAATGTAGCCATTGCTTTAACCATATCGGTCTACGTCGTACAATTTCCACAATCTATTGCTACTTACCTAATGATGTTCCCCGATCTGGGTAAAGGATCAAAAACCCAAACAAGGACCCAAAATGTAAAGCAAGCAAGTCAAACCAGGAAAGCATTTTAAAGGTGATCTAGCTCTAAGGTAACCCGACTTTTAAGTATTCCCCAGCAGAGTCGCCAGTTCTGTCATATGGTGGGAGAACTGACTTGGGTGTTTTGCATTTTATCGTAATGTTGCAGATAGCAAGAGTCGCCACCGACTTTTCTTTTATCCAATAAAGGAAAGGGTGAAAAGAACATGAAATATCTTTGAGATGTTTTCTTGAGTTCGGGGGGTAGGTTATGAAAAGGGAAGGTGTTAGCACCCTTTTCATCCGCAGTTATCTATGGGCTCTTAGTTGCTTGCTAGATAACTTAAAATTTTGCTTTGTTTGAAAGGTGTTTGTGATGGGTGCAAGTTTAAAAATATTTTGAAAACGCCTTTGTTTTGGCAAACTTTGTAATGATTCTCATCTCTATAAGAATGTATACAAAGTGTTAGTTTTGAAAATAGTTCAAATAGATGTTTATTTTTGAAAGATGTTTTGAAAGTCTAAGTGTGGAAATGGTTTTAGTTTGTGAGCAAGAAACTACGAGCGTCCTACCTACTCAAAAGGCCTATGTTCTTTTCCTCCTCCTTTAAATGTTTCTATCTTACCATTGATTGGTAAAAATCCCCATCATTGGATGTGAAGGGACACGCGTGGGTCATCGTATAGTCATGAATGGAAATACTGTGATATAACTTAGCATTTTTCTTAAGGACTAAGATCATTTGTAAGGCAATATTCGTAGCGTCATCGAGGGACTATGATCTTGTATTTTGATTACTTTTGCTAAGATGGCTCACATGTACATCATGACTATTTTTCTCAAGGCAACAAGTGGAGTTAACCCTAGAGGTGTAAGTGTGCAAGTGTTTATTTTTCATGTCTTGTCTTGGATTAAGATTTTCTAAGGTTGATTTTTTATCTTGCCATACACACCCTAATTACTAACATTTATGAAAGCGATAAAATTGCGAAAAATAAATTTTCTACGCTATTACATCATTTGGAGGATGGGGGATACAAATGTACAAATGGAGATTGCAAGAAATTAAACATAATTATCTATTACAAACCATATTGAATATCTATGAAGCAAATATATGAAAAATGTAAAAAAAAAACAGCGCAAAAGAGAGGAAAAAACAATTCTTTCAACATCATGTGTCAAAGCATGTGTCGAAGCATGCTTATATGCATCGAAACATCCTTCTTTCGACCATGTAATTCCAAATCGAAGCAGTATGAGTCGAAGCATAATGTTATGTGTCGAATCATACACCCTTTTCCCTTTTGTTGGGGCATGTAAAGCAGTATGTGTTGAAGCCTAAGGCTTTATGTCGAATCGTGCTGTAATTTTTCACTCCAACATTGTTTTATGGTCTGTACGGGTTAGTTCTTAACATATAATTGACAAGAAAGGAAGACAAACAAAAGGTAGCTTCGAAGGCAATGATTATTATATGTTATCTTCAAAGATGAATCATCAATGATGCTTGAAACGAAGGGTTTAAAGTCAAGAAGACTTACCTTGAAGCTGGAACTTGTGTTTCGAAATTGAGTTGCTGCCTTGAATGTTCTTAGGTTCGAAAGAAAAGAACAGAGGTGTTATGTTTTTTTGGTTCTGGGTTTAAGAGTGTTTTAAGGCTTCAACCTTCATGTTCTCTCCTCTCTTTTTTTCCCCTTCTTCTCCTTTTTTCCTTGCCAAAAGCCCCCTTTTGTGTGTGGTGAAACAACCTATTTATAGAAGAGTTCTGCTGGGACTTTGGGGGGAAAAACAAATAAAATTCAAACTATTTGGGTATGCTCTTCCATTTATTTTTTATGCAGCTCTTATATGCTAATTTTGTGCAAATATAGGACTGAGATAATGCAGGCTTGAACTGGATTAGGAGCAGCATAGCAGGACTATTTTGCAACAGTTTTGGAGTGTTGTGGAAGTTTGGTGCAGGGCTGTTTCATAGTTGTACAACATACTATTTTTTTGACATGGTTTTAGGCTGTTATATGGACAATACAACAAGCTTGGGCTTGGCAGCATTTAGGACTTTGTTTAGCAGTAGTCTGGACAATATTGTTTGTAGCATGAAATTAGTTTGGTTTTGATCACATAGATCCATAACCTTCGACCAAACTCATCAATAGACAAAACCATATTTGTTTCCACCAATTGTATGTTTTTCGAATGGACCATATTCATCTAAATGTACCACTTACTTCGTACTTTCATTTTGATCACATAGGTCCATAATCTTTGACCAAACTCATCAACAGATAAAACAATATTTGTTTCCACCAATTATGTGTTCTTCGAATGGACCATATTCATCTGAATGTACCACTTACTTCATCCTTTCATTTTGATCACATAGGTCCACAACCTTCGACCAAACTCATCAAAAGACAAAATAATATTTGTTTCCACCAATTATGTGTTCTTCGAATGGACCATATTCAATGTACCACTTACTTCGTCCTTTCATTTTGATCACATAGGTCCACAACCTTCAACCAAACTCATCAATAGACAAAACAATATTTGTTTCCACCAATTATATGTTCTTCGAATGGACCACATTCATATGAATGTACCACCTACTTCATCCTTTCGTTTTGATCACATAGATCCACAACCTTCGAGCAAACCCATCAACAGACAAAACAATATTTGTTTCCACCAATTATGTGTTCTTTGAATGGACCACATTCATCTGAATGTTCCATTTTGAGTATGTAAGATAATCTCATTGGCATAGTCGAAATGAAAGAATTTCTGGATTGCTTTCCTACCAGTAATCATATCTTGAGTAATCAGTTGATTAAGTGGTCGAAAATTCAAATGTCTAAACCTCAAATGCCACAACTAACTATCCTGGTGGTCGAATAGTTTTTAAACATTTAATTTCTGCCGAATTGATCATTATCTTAAATGTCCTGTTTTTCGACAACAGATATTTTAAGACCAAATTGTTCTTGGTGTCGAACAATCTCAAAACTCTATCTTTCATGACAACTGAGAAACTCTTTTCGAATATTTGTCCAACACTTAGCAAGTTACACTTCAATCCAGATACATAGGGCACATCTTTAATCATAACTTTTCCCCTATTACTCATTTGAAAGACTATGTTGCCAGTACCTTTTTATTGCAATGAACTATTATCAACAAAGTTTTTTGTGTTAAATTATAATTCATATTGTCGAAACTATGTGTGTCGAAGTGTTTAGAGGTGGACCGAAGCAGGTTGCTCAAAGGAAGCCAAAGCTTGTGGATCGAAGCAAGGAAGTGGATCGAAGCAGGTTGCTCGAAGGAAGCCATTGCCCAGTCGAAGCTTGTGGATCGAAATAGGTTGCTCGAAGAAGCCATTGCCCAGTCGAAACTTTGGGGATCAAAGCAAGCTTGCTCTTCTTCGACTTGTCAAAAATCTGCCAACCACTCCTTTTGATCAGTCATGTGGTTCGAACAACTTGAACCAGATTTTGAATTCGACATGGTTATCTACAACTACACACCTTTTTCTTTTATTTGTTTTGCCTTTTCGACAGTTTCCTCTTCCGCCTTTCGAAGATTCAGAAGTTCCATATTTGACCTGATGCTTGAAAGTCCAATATGATCCATGGAAACTATATAGGGCATTAAAAATCCAACTGTACTTGTGAAAACTCAAACCCTAATTCTGATGTATTAGTGTTGAGGAGGTGGCTTGACCTAGTCAATACTTTTACAAACTTGAGCTTTTGAAAATCTTTGTGAGAAATGTCTTGAGAAAATAGAGGGAAAATTTGGGGGTACAACACATAATAACCATACTGAGCAACAACGACAATGGCTGGAATATTGGCTAGAATAGTAACATCTTTTGTGATAGTCGGTTAAGCAACAAAAAAAATCATAGGTTATCGTTGTTGTTCTTTTACCTTTGTACGACATTCAAATTCAATATGTCGTAACGATTGCAATAGTTACAATGAATACCATGGCGTTTTCCACCACGACCATGGTAGTAGGAAGTAAGAGCATATGATTAAGATGGAGATGGAGTAGAGATTGGTCAAAAAGCGTGAGGTGTAGCCAAGTGCAACAATTGTTAACTAACTGCTTCATAGTTAGGAATAGGGAATCCTGATAAAATTGGTTACAAACGGAATCGAGTTCTGGTGGTAGTCTGACAAGTGTCGTGATCATGAAAAACTTATTGCGTTGTTCGGCATGAGTTGTTGCATCTTTTGTAAAAGATAATTGGGTTGTGAAACTCATGCTTTAAAAGCTGAAGTTATTTAAGAGAATAAAGTTATAGCAAAAACTTCTGTTACTATTGATCATCAATCACCCTTGGATGCAACAAAGTCTAATAATGCATATGCTGTGATGGAGGAAAGGATTACTGAGAAAGCAAATCCAAATGCTGCAGAAACTATTGAGACAGGTAACAATATGAATCGTAATATTGATACAGTTCTAGATTATTCCTCTCCCTTTAACATCAAACCACCAACCCATTCCCCTTCATCTGAACACACACCTTCACCCATTCATGACAAGACTCTATCCTTAAAACCTGCAATGAATTCTCCCAAATCCTCTACCACCTATGAATCCCTAAACATGATTCAAATACTTGTCAAGGTCCTTAATCCATCTACTTTAGATGAATTATCAAAGCATCTAGTTGGTGATTTCTATGATCAAAACCAACTAGCTTCTAGACCAGTATCTAAAGAATCTTCGCCCATAAACACCATGTCTGATAATGATCAGTTCATAAAAGCCTTCCCTAGAAAACAACCTAAACAAACCTCTCATATTTATCATGTAATTTCTCCAACAAGCCATAAACTAACCTCAACCTCAAGCTCCAATTAATGATGAACTGAGTTTACTATGGACTTAAACATCACTTCTATCCAATCCATACCCTTTGAAAACCCAACTTCTGAAACTCACTTTCCAGAATTTGAGACCATATCTACCCCAGAACCAGAACCAGAAACTGAGCATAACCAAGATCCTTTAACTATACCTGAACCATATGTTCAAGAACAACAAACTCAAGCTAATCCTGAAACACAAATATAACCAAAATCTCCTTCATAATAGATCTCTCCTGACCACTCTCACCATTCTATCCCTCTAGGAGATCAAGCAGTTGTTCCAGGATCTGGGACAAAAAGTCGTGAAACTTCTAAGGATAGGTCTCCTCCTCCCATAACTAATTACCAGAACACTCCACCTAACATCCAAGCCCTTGTGAAAGAATTTAGAACTACTATCTTTGTAAGGATTCATACTCTGGTTGTTTAGTGACTTCTAGCATCTGACTCTATTTCACATGCTAGTAAGTGGGATACTCTACGAACTTATGTAGATTCAGTTCTGCAGAATTTGAAGAGCTTTTCTACTAAGTTTATAGCTTCCTTCAGTCAGAAATAAGAACAGTTATAGAGAAAATTGGCTTTTGTTGCTGCCACTCAAGAATTCATGGATGTTAAGAAAAAAATATTGATGTTCAGCTGAAGACTGATTACTAAGTTAGAAGAAATGAGTTATGATCTCAAAAATGTTATGGAGCTTCTGAAGCAAAAAACCTAGGCTTTAGGATCTAGGAAACCTTTTTATTTTGTCTTGTCATTTTTTTAACATGTTTTGCATCCGACTCTCTTCTTCTTTGGTTAATGAAATGTTTTTTTCAGTATTTTTTCTTATTTTTTCCCTTCTTTTTGTTGATGACAAAATGGGGAGTAGGATAATAAGTATTTGAGCATCTGAATCTAATTGGTTAACATTATTCATTGCTTTAAATCTGAAGATTTGTTATTGTGATTTAAAGATAAATTTAATTAACCTAGATAGGACTTAGGAGGAGCTTACAAACCTCACCCTTAGAACTATCAGACTCATGGGAAGCTTATAAACCTCAGCCCTGAAGTCAACATGTTAAATAAATCAATAACCATTATTCTTAAATACTTGTGTTTGTCATCATAAAAATGGGTATATTATTGGAACAAAATTGGTTTGTTCCATATTCCTAAGGCTTTGATGATAACAAAGTATTTAAGGAACAATTGGATATACTAATGTTTGTTCAAGTGTGAAGGAACATAAATTAAGTTCTGATTCAAATTCAGTTCTAATACTACATTGAACATCCAAAGAGAAACCCTAAGTTGTAGATTTTGTAGACCGACCTCTGAAGGAGTCAACTTTTAAAGACCAGAGTCTGAAGACAAGTCAACTTCTGATGATCAGAACTTGAAGATCCCAGGCTCTGATCAGGTCAACTTATGAAGATCAAGTCAACCTCTAAAGACCCAAAGTCTGAAGAATCAAAATCTAAGACTCAGACTTTGAAGGATCAAAACCTAAATCCAGTTAAAGCTCAAGAACCAAGGAAAGTCAGGCAAGTCACTATCAGACTCTGAGGTTAATTTGTCTTCTTATGATCATGTGAAGACTTAGTAGAATTCTACAAAAGACAAATGAAATGCAACTGATAATTCCTCTTTGAGCAAAGGAGTTTCAAATTACCTTTTAACTACATTAACCATATCAGGAAGCTTTCTAACGGATCTGATGATGTTTCTTCCAAAGACTCACTTGTGCAAGAAGGTTTCTCCAACGACTCTTTTATGGTTCTCCTTAAAAGGAGCTAAAGACTTAGAGAAAAAGTACAACAATGAGCCTAGACAAACAAAAAGATGTTAATCTGTCAAATCTATTGCATAGGCTTAACTTAGAACTTCTTAACATTTATATATTCTTATAAGTTCTTAAGTCTTAGAGTCTTTTGTGTTGTATTTTGTCTACACCTCTGATTATATATCAAATGTAGTTTATCACAATCTCTTAACATGTTGTTATAGAGTTATAAGTCTCTTGCTTGCGTGCTTGAGAATTTATAAGTTTCTTGCTTGTGTGCTTGAACATTGAAGTATCTTACTTGTAAGTTTAAGCATTGAAAGTCTCTTGCTTGTGTGATTGAGCAATTTATAATCAGATTTGGTTATAGTGGAAATCCATTAGAAGTGCAAGGGGACTAGACTACTCCTGATTTGTGGGAGGAATTAGAATAATTGCTTGTGTTCTTTTTTCTTTCTTCTTTGACTCTTAATTGTTTTATTTATTGTTACTCAGCAGACTCTAGATCAAATTCTGATCTTTATTCAGAATCTGATAAGAGTATTTCAAGAGAAAAAGGACAAAAAGTTTACACAATTCAACCTCTCTTCTTGTGTTTTCTCACCTTCAACTAGTACCGGACTGAATTACCTACAAGCTTGATGATGTTCAGGAGCGGGTAAGAATCCTTCAAGCATACTATATTAATATATGTGTAAGCAACACACACCATCCATTTTCCCGAGACTTTCCTCACTAGGGTAAAATTAGACAACCATTCCGTATACTTCTCTATCAAAATGAATTTCGTGCTTGCGGTAGCTTCATCTTTCTTCGGGGACTACTTTCTTTGTTGTTGGGAGACATAGCGGGTGCTGGAATCCACATTCAACTGATGGCATGCCATAATGGGGTCAATGTCAGGCATCTCATGTGGAGAGATGGCGAAAAGGTCTGTGTTGGTATGGAGATATTTAATTAGGGTGAACCTTACTTCAAAGGGAAGCCCATATCATATCTTTACCAACTAGGTAGGGTTATAGTCGAGCTCGATAGACTTAAATTCACCATTTAGGATGGGTATAACTTCATCCTTGCGTGTTTCCAGGTCGAACATATCGATATTCCCCATACCTTTTTACACTCCTGTCGTTAATGCAAGAATATTCTTAACGATGAATGAGATCTTTAACCCGCTTTGTTTCCTCTAAGTAGGCGCTAACCAAGGATGACATCCCTTCATTATTATGATAAGCTACCTTCAAGTGGATTGGTGATGACATCACATATAGTTTTTCCAAGAAGGATTTTCCCAGGATACATCTAAAGGTGCCCATACAAGGAATTACAAGGAAGTTGAGGACTGCATTTCTCTCACACATTACTTCTGTAATCGCCAATGTCAAATTTGTCATTCCACCAGGGAGAATCACCTAATCATTGAAGGCCAACAAATCTCCTCAGTGATATGAATCCAGATCTATCTGTTGAATGCCTAGTTGTTCTAACGTGTCAGCGTAGACGACCTTACAAGAGCTTCTATCATCCACGAGGAATTCTATCAAATTTTGATCAGCGATGGTGATCGCTAGAATCATAGGCAGATCAAAGTTTGAAATTCCATTGATCTTTTTGGTATTAAGAAAACCTAACTCCAATCGGTCTCTACTCCGTTGAATGTCATTATCTGTCATTATTAGGAGGGACTAAGATAACGAATAAGTATTGGAAGTCGTTGCACTACAAATCTCGTCAATCAGTGATAATTGGCAAATGATTGGGTCAGAGGAAGGAACTGATCTCCTGGACATGACTAACAGAGTTATCATTTCTCCTCCCTCTACTTCTGATAGGGATCTGATTTTGGATAGAAGATGATTTACTCGTAGAATTTCGCAGGAATTAGACGTTGATTCCTACAGACGACGCTACTGTTCTATTTTGGAACTAGAATTAGATGTAAACAATTAATGTAGAATCCTGAACTAGTGGTGTTGATCTCCGGTACGATGACATGAGGTGGATTTGCAAGGTTAGCAGTCAAACATCCAAGTCAGTTCAAGATTCAAGATGATTGTGATCAAAAGTGGAGATCAGAAAAATGTACCTTAAATTTCGTGTGAAATGACTTTTATACCTTGGGTCATGTGGAATGAATTTGAGTTGGTTTGAGCCTTAACAATTTGGACCTCCGGCCGACTCAAAACAGATAATAAAAAATAAATTATAATGTTATCAGATTAGCATAGTCAGATGCAAGCACTTGTTTATAACTACAAAATATAATATTTCAAATTTATTTAAAAGTAATTTCATATATATTGTTATTTAGACATAAGATAAATTGTAAACTTATTAACAATTATAAACTTATTTTATGGTAGTATATGAATGACTAAATATAAAATTATGTTATCATTTATACGTGTATGTATGATTTAATAAAAATCTTGTAAAAAACTGAATCAATCAAACAAATCTAAACCGCATTAGTTTGACTCGATTTGATTTGATTTGATTTTTAAAAGTGAATCAAACCAAACTGAACCATATTTTTCTCTCTTGCGATTCAAACGACTTTTAACGTTAAAATCGTCTAAATTGCATCACAAATGCTCCTATCATTGAGGCATAATAGGTGGCATGGCGCCCTTCAATATTTTTAGTAATTGAGATTTATAACACCAGTCAGAACCTTAGATATTTTTTAGCTTCTTATTAACAGACAAGAGAGTTAAAAAGTAGAATGAGTGTAAAAAAAAGTTGACGTAATTAATGAATTAAACCCTAAAACGTTGGGCATTGTACTGAACTCACATCATCAGCCGCCAGAAACACCGAGAAAGCCGTCCAGGTTTTCCTCTATTCATTCATCTTTCTCCCTCTTCCGCATCGTTTCTAATTTGTCCATGTAACGTTGTTCGATAGAATTTTCAAACGAATCAATGGCTTATAGACGTTGCCTCTTGCAAAGACGAAACCTAATAGACCGAAAGTTCCACCCCTCTTTCACCTATGTTATCCATACCGGCGAAGGTAAACGTGACCAGTCAGACGAAATACCTTGTTCAACAGGAATCACTAGTTTTGTTCAATCAAGATCCTTTCGGAGTTCTCTTCATCGATCAACGGGTTTTTTCTCATCCTCTCAACATCGAATCTTTTCTCCTTTCGCTGGATATACTTTCTGTCGAAATATGTCGACGATCGATCACGATTCGGATAAGATTACTGCAATCACTGATGTAGCTGATGTTCTTGTTGGTACCACCATGGACGCTGTTGTTTCTCAGGCTCCCGTTGTTAGTGAAGTTGCCATTGCTGCTGCTGATTCTTATTTGCCCGTACAAGCATTGCAGTATGTTATAGATGCAGTGCATTCCTTCACCGGGCTACACTGGTGAGTTTCACTTGCTATTCATCCTTAATGAGTAATGAAGCTGATGATTTTCCCTTAACATTATACAAATTCGAATCTTACCTTATTTTATGACCTTTTTAAGGTGAATGGAAATATACAGTTTATGAGACTATGCTTCTATGAAGCACAGACACATATCTAAAAGTGTTAAACATGTATCCAAAGTATCCAAGCAATGTTATCAATGAAAAATTTAAGAAAATAGTTTTGATTATGATATTTTTAACTCTTTTAATAATAGATGGGTAGATAGATAAATGAAGTTCAAATACTATTATATATATGCAGCGGTGTCAGTGTCCTATGTTTTTGATATTTCGGTGTCAGAGTGTTTGTATCGAAGTCCGAGCTTCGGAGCTATGTTTGTTAAATTGTTCTTTAATGACTTGTTAATTCCTAACTCCGAAAAAATTTAATGGCAGATGAATTTTGTATCAGGTGGGCATCCATAGTTCTAACAACTCTCTTGATTCGAAGTGCAACTATTCCACTCTTAATAAATCAACTCAAGGCCACTTCTAAGCTTACTGTATGTTGTGTTGCTTTACTTTCATACTCCTTTCTTGCTAAAATGTAGTAATGCCAATGACTATTACTTTACTTGCCCATTTCTCCTTGGTTATTCTATTTCAACAGGATACTAGTTTAGATATTTGGAGTGAAATTTCCCTTTTGCTTCTCTTTCCATTTTTGAAATACGATATCCCTGATATGGGTTGTAGGCTTTATTACTCACTCACTTCACCATTTTGTTCCTTCATTTTTTGTCCTTTTGAATGAAGGTTGTAAAGCTTTATGTATATTTGATAATGCACTTTTTTTTAATATCCTTATCTAATTAAGCTTACCGTTTCATGTGTATTGCAGCTTATGAGGCCTCGCTTAGAAGAGATAAAGGAAAAAATTGATAGACAGGTAATGGTGCTCTAGTTCATCAAGTCATTTAACAAGTAATATTCGATATAATGTTTAACTATATATTGTTAGTATGTATGTAAGTTAAGCAACATGAGCCTCACAAGTCCTATTGTCTTGTATTTTAAAAATTTTAGTTTGCATATTTTTTATGGGTTTTTTTTTATAGTTCACTGGTTAAGTGTCTAACCTGGTTATCGATGTCTTCGGTAAAACTGTAGGGATCAAAATAAATAATTCCATTTCAGTAGTCTCATTTTTTTCATTCATTTTGAGTGTGACTAAGTTCTCTTATGCAAGAGGAGCAGATGAAATACGATAGGAATATGATCCTTGTGAGTCAACCTTGAGGACAAGATTGTTTTGAGGAGGGGTGTGTTGATAGGATATAGAATCATGTCTTATTGGAGTAGTTAAACAATGTTAGAATAGTCAGTAGTTGAGGTTGTTATACATTTATTTGTATAAGTAATAGAATACAAGGATATATATAAAACACCCCTCCTATTTACTTTTATCCTTTCTCAATCTTTCAGCAAATTGTTCATTCTTTTCAATGAAAATCTATGGATGACACAAACTCCACCTTCCATTCTTTTCCTTTACAATAATTATAGATCTTGAATAGGGATTCACACTAGGTTGAATCACACCAACTTTCAGCGCATTACTAATTGGTTTTCTATCGCAGTTTTTTTAATATTGACGGGGTACCTTTCCAATTGCATATTAGGAATTTCTGCCCCTTCCTTCAATGCTATGGCATGATCATGTCATCTAGAAGGTAGTTTATAGGATCCTAAAGAACGTCTGCAAATCTTCAATAGTTCTTGTAGCCCATTCGGTGTATTGCCACAATGATATGCAAAAAGAGAGAATATTTTTGAAAAGCTTTGTTATTATTAGAGCTTGTGTTAGGCTTAACCAGAGTTGTCAAAAGCGGCCGCTATAGCGGCGCTCCGTAGCAGAGCGGTGGCCTCCCGCGCGCTAACATGGGGGCCGTAGCGGAGATGGGATAGCGGCCGCTTTTCATGACATAGCGGATCGCCCGTCGCGGGTTTTTCCCAGGCGGAGCGGATCTGCAGTTTTTCTTTTTTTTTTAAAATTTTTTTTAACAAAATTACTGTTTTGTCCTTATTATTTTATAAAATAATATGTAAAATAGTTTGTTATAACTCACGTTTCTTTCTTTCTGCCGTTCGTTTCTTTTTCTTCTCCTTGCCCTACCGTTCCGCTTCTCCTTTCTCCTTGCCCTACCGTTCCTCTCTCTACCGTCTCCTATTGTTTCCAGCTTTTCTCTGCCGTCTCTTCTCCTTTCTCCTTGCCTGTTTCCAGCTTTTCTCTTCGCCGTTTCTCGTCTCTGTCTCTCTTCACCGTTTCCACCGTTTCCGTTTCACCTTTCCAGCAAGCGCTCTTCTTCTTCTATATATTGAAGAAGATGAAGAGGAAGAGGAATTTTTTGATGATGCTATATGATTTCTATGTTTGACATTTGAACCTTTATGTTTGAATCTTTATGTTTTGAGTCTTGATTAAGCATTGTTCTTTGTTTGACATTTGAACCTTTATGTTTTGAATCTTTATGTTTTGAGTCTTGATTAAGCATTGTTCTTTGTTTGACATTAGATTTTATAAGTATTTTATGAGTGTTGTGGAATTAATTTAGTATTGCATGACATATGTTTTATAACATATGTTTTATAGATTATTATATAATTATTAGTATACAAAAAGTTGTCCCGCTATCCGGAATCCCGCTATTCCCGCTTTTCCCATTCCCGGGGGTCGGCCGCTCCGCTCCGCTATCCGGGATTAACAACTCTTGGCTTAACAAAACCGACTTGTAACGTGAAGATCACCCCATTTATAAGCACGTTGTTAGCCATATCTCTTCAAAGTATGATCCGAGTGGCTTGAGATGTAACCTGATAGGAGGTGGTTCAATTATTCTTGGATAAACTTTGATAGTATATTAGAGTTTGGGTTGGGCCTAACTCAATTTTATAGAATTGGTTTATAAGGTGAAGATTACTCGCACTTATTTTAAAAGTTGTTAATTTATAAGTATCTACAACTTGTTTACATTATTGCATTATGAGAAAATACAATGAAATGCTACTGTTAGGGATCGAACTCTGAACCAACAACTTACACCCATTTAGCTCAACTAGCACAATTGAGCTACCCCACCCACCTCCACTTATAAACACATTGTCAGGGCATATCTCATCAAATGTGGAACTCTTAGAGAGTTATTAGAATATCCTAGTTTATCTTCTATGATCTGTGTCTAATCCTAGAGTATCTTAGTTTATAACCTAGGATTAGTTTTACATTACTTAGTATCATGATTTCCTTCATGATTTTCCTATTTATTTAGGATTACGAGTCTTTTGTCCTTATAGTTAGTGATTGGTGTTTAGTCTTTTGTATCAGTTCAATATCCATATATTGGCAATAATTTAGTGCTCTTATTTTTTCTCTTATTTATCTGAGACTAACAACTTCAACAAAATCCATTAAAAATGATTTTTCAGTTAAAATAAGTGACTTGTCTAAGAAATGGGTTCTTTGTCATATTGGAGCAATGAAATTTTTTTATTTAGATTTTCTTACATGCATGTTATACATTGTTATATCAAAAGACAATTTCTCTCTATCACAATAAAATTCATTTTTCAGACAATGGATCCCGAGGCTGTTGCTGAAGGTCAGAAGGAGATGTCAAAGCTATTCAAAGAGTGAGCAGTTTCATAGTTTGTTTAATGCATAACCACAAAATGAAAATAGCTATGGTTGATCTCGAAATTTAATGTAGATACTACATTCGGTGATGTGATACAATGTATCACTGGAGTAATCTTTGTAGTGACTTGTGATGGCCATAACTTAAATATAACTTTTAATACTCAGTGTCACTACTAATATTGGCCTCATTTTAATTATGTTGTTTTCATTAAAATGAAAATGTTGCTTCTCTAAACAGTCAAATAACGAATCAGATATTTAAACATTTCTTCTAGTTACAATTGTGATCACAATAGTCATATGAAGATTCATTATGGTTAGTATTTAAGAAAGTATGATGTAATTGGTCTGTGGCTCCAAGTAACCGATATTTTAAATAGTAAATAAAACTTCATGATTCTTTTGTTTCATTAGATATGGTGTGACTCCATTTACGCCAATGAAGGGACTCTTTATTCAAGGTCCTGTCTTCATTAGTTTTTTTCTTGCGGTAAGCTGACTTTTGTTTTGATGTTCCCTCTAAATGTAGAATCTGATGAGCCTTAATATTGTTTCTATCCACTCACAATTTTATTTTACTTTCTTCAATGACAGATAACAAACATGGCTGAAAAAATGCCATCATTCAAACATGGCGGAGCTTTCTGGTTCACTGATCTCACAACTCCAGACGCCTTATACATTTTTCCAGTTATAACTGCATTGTCATTTTTACTAGTAGTAGAGGCGAGCACTTAATTTCCAGAGACTTTACAGCTTTTCAATTATCCTTGTAGATTGACTTTTTGAGTTCTTGTCTGAATGTGTGTGTGGTTGTACATTTCGTTTTTTTTATTTTATTTTAGTGTAATATGCAAGAAGGACTGGAAGGAAATCCTATGGCTGCCACCATGAAAAATTTCTCAAGGGTTCTTGCTCTTCTTTCCGTTCCTTTCACCATGAGTTTTCCAAAGGTATGTTGCCTATTTTCTTCTAACTACTGCTGCTTTTATTTGTCATTTGATGTAATTTGAAGTTGTGTTCATGTATAATTTTTGCAGGCTATATTTTGTTACTGGATTACATCAAATTTGTTTTCTCTTTCATATGGAATGAGTAAGGAACTTCAAAATTCTCATTTGCCATATCACATTGTCATTATTCACCATTTCAATATGCTGAAATTTGGTTTTGTTTCACCATTTTGCAGTGCTTAGAGTCCCCGGTGTAAAGAAAACTTTAGGTATTCCTGATTTGCCTCCAGCAGAACCCATCAGCTCTCCAAAATCTCCCTTCTCAATATTTCCAGCACTAAAACAAGCGGCGTCAGTGGCAAATGGACAAAGCTCATTTCCAGTTGATTCATCCAAACAGCCAAACAAAAATATTTCTTCTTCTTCTGCTGTAATCAGTCAAAGGCTTAGAAGCTTAGAGAAAAAAGTAAAAGGAAGAAAGAAAAGCAAGAAGTGATTAAATTTATTACTTCCTTAATTGTGCTATAAAACATATGTAGCAAATATGCTTAGATTTTTGTCATACTGTATTATTATCCTAGGATTGAGGGGAAATTAAACATTTATTTAATAGGGGAGAGGGAATAAAAACAGCACGTGGTCAATTTTGCTGCGGAAGCTAAGGCTTTTTGTTAACATGTAATTTATACATTTAGTTTTGTTAATAACATTTTCTTGTATTTATTTACTTATTCATGGTATGTACTTGCAAAATACACGAAGGATTTAAACCCCTGGGATACAAGCACAACTATCTTGTATTTGTTTATTTATGAAATCCTTTACTACCATCTCTCATTGTTGTATTATCATCTAAAGTTGTACTATTTTAATTGGTATGATATGACATCCCCTTTGCGATCCATTGATGAACTGGAACGAAGGTTCAACGTATGACTGATATACAATGAACTAATTGCAACTCTGAATTGCAGGTATGGAATTATAAGCAATGTTTTAAACACCGGATTGAATCGGTCGGTTGAACCGGTTCAACTTTGAATTATTGTCTAATCCGGTTCGGTTTAAAACAAACGGTTGGGTCTATAAAATTGGGATAAAATTGTTTCAATCGCCAAACGGTTGAAAAAATCAAAGGTAATTTTTTTATGTTTTACTTCATTTTGTTTTTTTTTTAATTTAAAAAATTAATTACAGTAAATATTTAAAATTGTATAGATGAAAAATAAATAATAAATTTGAAACATATGAGATAATGGAAATATTAATAGAAAGAGAATAAATAATATAATATTTGTGGACATGAGATAATTGATGTTGGTCTTAGAAGAGATGTGAAAAATTATACTTATAAAAAACTTGTGGTTTTAAGTTAAACAATTAAGATAAATATATAAATATTGATTCTTAACTAATTTTTTGTTATTGCGCCTTATATTGTATTCTTCCTTGTATACTTGTTTATTAATATCATATTTATTTGAGAATTTTATTTTATCTTCACTTACATGTTTTAACGATTGTTTCTCCGATTCCGGTTCAGTTTTTAAAACATGAGATAAATATATATTACCCCTACCATTAGAGTGGGTTTTGTTTTCCCTCCTATTAATTTTTTTTTAATTTTAGATTCCTCCTTTATAAAACACATATTCCATTTGTGTTTTATTTTTTTTATACTTGACGCTTATATTAATATTATATTGTTTCAGTTCATAAAAATAAAAAAATATCATTTTGCCCCATCATAGTTTGAGCCCAGACTCTGTTGATTAAATGAAAAACAAGTTACCATTAAACTGCACGCATTACATTGCATGTTATTATATTTGCATTAAAAGTATATATATCGTGTTGATTCAATTCAATTAAATATCAATAACCAAACAAATATCACAATCAAATAACCAAACAAACATTTCAAACCAGTTCGAGAGATAACAACACAGAAGCAAATAAGAAACAAAACACCATCTGAAACAAACGTTCACTGACAAACAATTAGCATAAAGAACATTCAACTCAATATCATATACCAAAAACTACTTTTATTAGTAAATAAAACAAAGGCATCAATCAAATAACTAAAACAACGGTACCACCCTACAGACAGAACAAAACATTATAAGTCAAACACAAGTAATATTCAATTCAATATGTTGAACTAGAACAAAGGCATGAAATATCTAAAAACAATAATAACAAGTTAAATCAATATGTTGAAACAATTACAAATTACAACTAATCTATAACAATTGAATGTTACCTTCTTGGTAGTGTTACCACCGGTGGTAGCATCAGCTTAAGTCTTTAAGTCAATCTTCAAATCCTCAACAATGCTCTTGCTCTCCAAATCCCAAATCGCAGAGCCAATACCTGTTAGGACTGAAGCACAAAGCATGAATAAATGAACCTGTGTTGGAATAAGCACATTGAACAAGTACCATGTTATTTGGATTTGAGTTAAGCAGTTCAGTTGCATAGCTCCTTAAATAAGAGTATTGATCATGACCAACTCCTTGAATTAACTTAATTTCCTTTTTCTTAGCTCTGTAAGCTTAATCTTGTCACAACTTGAACCCCCACTTACAAATGGCTTCATCAATCATGTCAGGGGCACATCGAAGTAGACATATAAACTTTCTAGCAAGCCACTCAATTTTGGCTTGTCTATTTTTTACAACCCTATGACATGTACAATCATGTACAAATCTCACAAGTTTTTAAAATTGATTTTCAACCCTCTTACTAAATCTAATAATATCATGGACAACCATCCATACACCTAACAACCATTTTTTTCTAATCCATCTGTTTCAAAATGATAGCTGTTTAAGTTTTTTTTATATAAATTAAAGAATACAATAATGTTATCATAAAACATTACACTTTTACAAAATTAAACATATTAAGATATTGAAAGTAGTGTCCAGAATAAAACGTAAAATACACAATTGAAAAAATGGTAACCATTACTATATTGAAAAGTGAAAATGATAGTGATTTGAAAATAAATTATATTTGCTAAAACGACAATTATTTTGATACAGTGAGAATTTATCTTTTCTTAAAATACATATTGTTGTACTCCAAAATTTGCCCTATCATTTTTCAAAATTTCTCTCGCATGCGTGGTTACAAACACCTGTTTGAAGAAATGAAGAAAATGATTTTCTTTGAAGATGGCAAGCTGCTACTTCGACTGGTCAAAGGAAAAGAAAAATGAAGATGTTAACGTGCCTTTTGACAAGTCAAAGAAGAGAAAGTTTGCTTCGAATCCACATCCTTTGATTGGGCATCTAGCAATCTTGAGTCATCCTTCGTTTGGGGCATTGGTTTCCTTCAAAGCAACCTGCTTCGAATCCACCTTCAAACCTGCTTCGAATCAACCTCCGTGCATGTTTCGAATTCACCTCTAAGTTTGCTTCGAACCCTCCTACACGCAAGCTTTGTTTGCCTTGAGTCACAAAGCAGTGACCTCCTGCATGAAGGCTTCGACGGGGCATTGACTCTTCATGCAAACCTTCTTTTGAGCAATGGCCTCTTGTATACGTGCTTGGAGTCACAAAGTAGTGACCTCCTGTATGCAGACTTCGACAGGACATTGACTATGTTTACACTAGCTTCGACTAAACAATATTTACCTTTGAAATAATTTGCTTCAATTCCACCCTTGAAAACCTTCAACACACATGGTTGGTGCCCCCTTCAAAGGACATGTATTGGTGGATTTGAAGGGCATACACAAGGGTCCCTTTCGAAGGATATACCTTACTAGCCCATTCAAATAATTACATTTGATTTCGTCGAAGGACAAACACATAGTCCATTCGAAGGACACATATTTGTCCCTTTCAAAGATACATACATGACCCATTCAAAGGACATGTCTGAGTGTCCCATTCGAAGGACATGTCTGGGTGGCCCATTCAAAGGACTTGCAAGACATACCTTAAGGCATATTTTGGTGATCCATTCAAGGGGCACACATTTGACTCCTTCGAAAGATGCACAAAAAGAGCCCATTCGAAAGACACTTGTTGGGTGAAGATCAAATAATGTTGTTTGAAGGAGAACCTGGTCGAAGGTGGTCAAAACGAAAGGTGGAGATATCAAAAGATGCTTGCTGCCAAGTTCAGGTCTGATACACTGGCCATAGCGCTCCAAAATTACTGCACAGCAGTCCTGAAACACTGCCCCATTCTTGCACCAAAATGGCATACGGACACTGTCCCTCGAAAGCTACAAAAAACAGTTTGCTCAATTTGTTCAAATTATTTTGTTTTCCCTCCTAAATCTCAGCCAGCTTCGCCTATAAATAAGAGGCTCCATAACATCTAAAGGGGGTTGGACAACACATCCAGGGACTTGGGGGCGTGGAGAAAAAATCATCAAACTCTCAAATTATCAAACACTCTCAAACACTTAAACACATATTCAAATCCAGAGTCAAACGAAACAATACACTTGTTTCTTCCCTTCGAATCCAAAACCCAGTGAAACACCAACTTAACACTTGGTTCCTTCCTTCGAATCCAACACTAGAAACATTACCCTTGTTTCTTTCCTTCGAATCCAGGAACACTCAGAGCAACCAATCAAGGTCCAGCACACACGTTCCAGCTTCAAGCAAGGTAAGTTTCTCTTAAACCTTTCGTTTCTAGCAAAACATGTGAATAGTCATTCCTTTCGTTTCAAGCATGTACATGACATTTATTTACTTTTCGTTTCTGCCCTTTTCGTTTGTTTTCTTGTCAAATATATGGTTGAACTAATCAGTATAGGTCCCAAAAGAAAGAAGGAGTTTTTGTGTGAAACGAAGCCTTAGGCTTCCCCCCTGGCTGCCTCACAGTCCCAAACGAAAGTCTAGAAGGGCACATAGGATACGTACTCATGTTGCTTTCAGGTCCTTACTGCTTTGTAGTCCAAACGAAGAAAAGAAGGTTATTCACACTGATTGCAAGGCCTCAAACGAAAGAAGCAGCCAAAAGGATGACCACACTGACTTCCAGAACCCATTCGAAAGAAACAGGAAAGGGGTGAAATCGAAAGACATGTCCTTACTACTTCCAGGCCAAATCGAAGGAAGCCGGGAAGGGTAGAATCAAAGGGTTCTGCTGCCCAAATTGAAGCACCCATTTTTCCTCCTTTTATTTTGTTTTATCTTTATATTTTCTTGCTATTCAATATGGTTGTATTAGTGTAGGATTTATTTTCTGCATTTTTATTGCTTTTGTACAAATATTAGTAATTAGGATGTATGGTAAGATAAAACCAACAAGTAGACAACCCTAAAATTCAAAGACAAAATGCATGCAAATCAAACACACTATTCACACATGCACCCCTAGGGTAATCTCACTTGTTGCCTCGGAAAAATAGTCATGTCCTTCGAATATGGACGTTTTAGCAAAGACCCTCGATAAAAGACCGTAGTCCCTCGATGACCTTCAATGTTGCCTTCGGTAAACGATCTAGTCCCTAAATGACATTGCTAAAACATCTCATAGGTTGCATTCTATGACTATACAAACATCTCAAGTCCGTCCCTTCACATCCAACAATGAGGCTTCTTACCAAAACAATGGTAAGATAGCAACATCTAAAGGAGAAGGAAAAGAACATTAGATCTTTTGAGTAGGTAGGACGCTCATAGTTGCTCACTTGCAAACAACAAAAACATTTTACACACCAACACTTTCCTTTGAAACATTTACAAAAGATAAAGCTCTTTGTACGCATTATTATAAAAACGAGAATCATTACAAAGACACTTTTCAAAATCACTTTCAAAAACACATTCCACAAACACCTCTTTGAACTATTTTCAAAACCAACACTGTGTACGCGTTCTTATAGAAACGAGAATCATTACAAAGACGTTTTCAAAATACTTTCAAAACCCACATCACAAGCACATTTTCAAACAAAAGCAAGTGATCTAGCAAACAACTACGATCCCGTAGATAACTACGGATGAAAAGGATGCTAATACCTTCCCTTTTCATAACCTACCCCCCGAACTCAAGAAATAATCTCGAAAGGTCTTTCCTGTTATTTTCAGCCTTTCCTTATAGGATAAAAGAAAAGTCGGTGGCGACTCTTGCTATCCGCAACAATTGTGATCAAACGTAAAACACCCAAGTCAGTTCTCTCACCGTGTTACAAAACTGGAGAATCTGCTGGGGAAGTACTTAAAAGTGGGGTTACCTTATGGCTAGATCATCTTTACTTGCTTTTCATTGATTGACTTGCTTGCTTTTCATTAATTAAGTAAGTAGCAATAGATTGTGGAAACTGTGTGGGGGTATACCAACATGGTTGAAGCAATGGCTATGTTAGTGTGACACATTTTTTGGTACCGGTAGCCCTTGAGTAGTCAAGGAGAATACGGGGCCACTGTGTGGTGTCATAAAGAACTAACTGACATTAGAACCTTAATTGAACAACTTGGCCATTAGGAAGTAGTGAGATAGCCGACTTTGGTGCAGTCCGAAGTTGGTTGATACTCAATGCTACACTCATTGAGATCGGACTTTTGGGATATTTCGGTCGCCATTAAAGAGGCTTGCGCTGAAATAATACCTGATGAAGAAAGATCAGTGACATTGAGACCCCCTAGAACCCGGTTACTATTACTAGGACATGTTGAGCCAACTAAACTTCAAGAGGGTACTTATCTACAAACCTCATGCAAGCCTAAACCTAAGGACTTGTCTGCTTTGTGTGTATATGACTATTTGTAAATAAAAGCTTGCTTGCTGTGCATACTTGTATATAACATCATGACATCATACCATAGCATTTTCAATAACCATTTCAAGGATCTCAAGGGCCTATGATGGAGGGTCATGTTGAACCAGACTCCTATCAAGGGGTAAAAGGATTCATTCTCTAATCAAACACCGTCAAGACCAAAGTACGGTAACTTGAGTCAAGGGCTATGACCCACTTGATAATGTGAGCTTGATTCTCGTATAAAGACATCCATCAATATGAAGTTCTCCAATCAAATCTGTTGTACCCCAAAATTTGCCCTCCCATATTCCTCAAGATTTGTCAAGAATGATCCTCAAATTGCTCAAGATTGCTTAAGGATTGTACAGTCAAACCATCTCCTAAGACAACTGAAATTAGGGTTTTGGTTCTTTCAAGAAATTTGGGGTTTTCAATGGTTCAATCAAGTCTCAATGGCCTATATGCATTCTCAAGCACCTACATGCCAAGTTTCAAGATTCACAGTGCCAATTTGCACAGTCAAAAGCTCAATTTGATCTATAGTCAACTGCAAGGGCAAAATGGTCATTTTACAGTCAAAAGTCAGAATTTTTGGTCAACATCTTATTTTGAGCTCACAATCATCATTTTATCAAGTCTTGATCATGATTCCACAAGGATGACTCAAAAATCATCAAAGATGCAAAAGTTACTATTTTTGGACAACAGAAAAGTCAACTGTATCTTGACCAGGGCATAACTCTTTCATGGTTTGTCAGAAAAATTCCATCCAATGCTCATTTTGAAGGGGATGACATTTCCTATAATCCATATTCACATTACAAGTCCAAGAAATGCTCTCACAAGAAGTTATCAATTTTTACATTATAGGTCAATTTCAAAAGTCAACAAAAGTGCACTTTAAGTCAAAGGCCATAACTTGAGATTGGTAAATCCAAATGACATGGAACCAAAGGCATTGGTTAGAGGACTTCAAGACCTTTCCAAAATGTCCAAGAACATGGTCATATGATCAAAATTGAGCAAGATATGCATTGGAGAAGTTGGGAAATTTTCATGAATTTGCAAAAGTCAACTTTGCTCAAAACACCTTATTTTTGCTAATGGGCCTCAAATCTCTTCTTGAAACTTCACCCATGGCCTATGCACGACCCATCAAGCTTAATTGAATTTATTTTCTTATTTTCATTGATTAATTGGATTTTTAATTAATATTAATTCATTTAATTAATTTAAATTGTAGGAAAATAGAAGATTTGATGTTTTCAATATTTTTGTGAAGCAAATATGATCAAGATATGCTGGCAATTTTGTGCTCAAAGTCAAAGATACAAAAAATCCAAAATTGGCAACTTTTTCCAATCATGAAAAATAAAAAAGATTTGATTTCCAATCAAGGATTCAATCATCATTGCAATGGATATTGGCCCAAGTTTTTGACCTAATTCCATTCTCTTATACATAAGCAAGCAAACCCTGATGGAAGAGACGTGAAAAAGCTGCAGAAGGAAAGCCATAGCATATTGAAAAATTCCAAGAAAATTGAAAACTGACTTTGGCATTCTAGGGCGATTCAAGAGTTTTTATTGATTCCAATACATTGCAGGAGATCCCAGGAAGGTTTTGCAATCAAATTCAGACCTTAAAGCTCAAGAAATCGTTGAAAACAGAACCACGGTTTACACTTATTTTCCAAAATCGTATTGTTGAATTCATGCATAATTAACATATTTTTGTGATTGTTTTGTGTTGCTAGAGGTCATACCAAGCTTATGGAATGGTTTAATTGAATTATAACTCCCTGAATCCAAAGATGCCATGAATGATTTCTAGGGTTCTTAAGCTTTCAAATTAGGGCTATTCAATCCAGGCAAAATTAGGACTTGTGAGACATATGGTTGGAATCGTTGAACCAAGACGAACACAAATGACCCATCGCGAAATATTTATGTTCATCATGCTGCTAATCGCTATTTCTCCTCGTAGCATATAGTGGGGGTTAAAAACCCCCGCTATCTAATATTACTTTTGCAGGAACAACGAAGAAGACGAGGACGTGTTAGCGTCCCATTGGCTTATTCAAAAAACGCGCGTTTATTATTTTTTATTTACAGCGTTTTAGTTTGTTTCATATATAATAATTGTCTTTTATTCTAATATCAATTGAGACAGCGTGGTGGAGTGGTTGAGCAAGCATCCAATGAGCATTGGGACCTGGGTTCGAATCCCAGGTCCCCCCAAAACGCTTATTCTATTTTTCTTACCATATTCTTGTGCAACTTTCCAAAAGAGACCCACCCTATGTTTAAAATCTCAGCACGCCAAGTGGCCACAAACTCAAATCCAGTGGTCATGAGTGGAAGACTACCATGCTCCCTAGTCAATCAACGCATGGACAATCCAGAAAAGTCAAACGTGGATGGAATTGTTGGGCCACAAAATTGACAAATGCACCTCCTCCTGGGCCCAACACCCCCTGGGTTTTATTTCTTTTTTTTATTCTTTTATATTTTATATTTAATTGTTTTCACTATTATTAATTATTATTATTTTCACTAACAAAAATAATTAATTATTTTCATAATAAATTCATAAAACTAAAATATAATATTTTTATTATTATTTATTAATTTCACCCTTTATTATTTTTGTAAATAAATGCTAACATCATTAATTTAGTTTAATTAGGGTTAATTTTAACTTTTTTTCAATAATTTAAAATCAACATAGAATTAGGGTTTTTTTTGACAATTTTAATCCTTTTGTTTTTATTTCCTTAAAACATTAAAAAACCAAAAATATTTCTTTTATTAATTAATTAGTTTTAGGATTAATTTAATTAAATGAAAAATAACAAAAAACTTCTTTCCTTTTTCAAAAAAGGATCAAAACCCTAAAAGACTTTCCGATTCAATTTTCTCTCGCGCATGTGATTATTTTTTATTCGTATTTTGATCCATTATTATGTAATTGCTCCGAGGATGTAATAGCTTTAATTAGGACTTTTTATCGCTTTATTTATTTCCCGCAATTTACTTTTCCAAGGGTTTGTTTTTGGCGATGTAAATACCCGACGCCTTGTAATATCTTAGTTTACTTTCCGCAACATTTAACTGCTAGATGTATGTTAACTAGGCTATGCATGACAAGATTTCTCTGAAAATAAAATCAATCGTAGCTCACCATAACTTGTGCAAAGATAACTTAATTGAAACCTGACACACTCGCACATGCCACTCCTAGGGTACGCCTCACTTGGTTGCCTCGACGTGGTCATTGAGTATAGGGTGTTTTAGAGGTCGCCCTCTTGTCTAAAGATCCAAGTTGCCTCGAAACGGTTGCCTCGGATAAAAAAGGATCTAGGACATTAGGGTTACCGCTAAGGCGTCCTACTATTGCTTTGGTGACCACATGTCCCTATAATCGAATTGACCCGAAACTCCAACGACGGTGCTACCTACTTCTCAATAGTGGGATAGTACTGTCTAAAGGATATTTACACAACTTAATTTCTTTTGAGTGGGTAGAGGTTCTAAGGTACTTGCTCTTTCAAAACAAAAAAATACTTTTCGCACCTACACTTTTCTGACAAAAGTTTTCAAACAAACACTTCATACACTCTTGAGGACTGATACAAGAGTTAAAACGAAGTTTTCAAACAAACTTTTTCAAAACCCACAAACACAAGAAAAGCAAAACATTTTGAAAACATAGTGAGCAAGTACCTAAGAGCCCGTGGATAACCACGGATAGAAAGGGTGCTAACACCTTCCCTTTCTATAATCTACCTCCCGAACCGAGAAACATCTCGAAAAGGAATTTTGCTGTGCTTTTGTCCTTTCCTTGTTGGAGAAAATAAAAGACGATGGTGACTCTTGCTTACCGCGACATTTCGCGAACCAACATTTCAAAACAGTCAGTTCTATTTCCACCGATCACAGAACTGGCGACTCTGCTGGGGATTTTATAAGTGAGGTGTACCTTAGGATTAGATCACTTATGTTTTCAATTGTGTGCCTGTTTGCTTTAACTTTGTGGGCTTGTATTGGAGTTTCATAGATCCTAACCCAGATCTGGGGGATACCCTTTAGGTAAGTAGCAATAAACTGTGAGGGACCTGTCTGGCGTAGACCGACACGGGTGAAGCAGTAGCTATGTTGGTGTGACACCTTGGTCTGTACCGATATCCCTTGTGTTGGAACGAGGAGAATATGGGTCTTCTGAGGAGTCATTAAGAACCAACTGACCTTAGAACCTTAAATTGACCAACTTGACCATAGAACAGTAGCAGTATGCTACGCTCATTGAGGCTAAACTCTCACGATGGTTCCGACCGTAAGAAAAGGTTGCTAAGCTGGAGTTATGACCGATTGAGGGTAGTCAGTGATATTGAGATCCTCTAGAACCCGGTTACTATTTTTAGGATAAGTCTTAACCAACTGAAACTGAAAGAGGGTAGTACCTAAACTTCATGTTGGCCTGAAATCTAAGGGCTCTGTTGTGTAGCTTGTGTGCCTTTACCATGTTTGCCTTTTGTGAATACTTGTGGTGTGCCTTTATCATGACATCATAACATCATACCATTGCATGCATCCTGCATAAGGACTAACCCATTTCAAAGACAAGAGGGTTTCATCTTTGCTATGTTTCGTAGGACATCATGATGCCCATGCGAAGGAATACTATCTGGCTCAACTTTGTTCAACCACCTGCTTTGCTTACAGAATTGGTTGATAGGATTCCAAACACTACTTCCTTCATCAAGAGGCATGGTTCTCTTCTCAGTTTAGTCACTTCAAAGTGGGACCAACAACTGATGAGTGTCCTGGTCCAGTTTTATGATCCTCTATACCATTGCTTCACCTTTCAAGACTTCCAGCTGGTCCCTACCCTGGAAGAATTCTCTGAGTTACTTGGTATCCCTGTTTTGGAGCAGACTCCATTCACTGGTTGGCAGAAGACTCTTAGGCCTGAAGAGATTGCTGCAGCCCTTCCCTTGACCAAAGAAGAGGTAATGGCTAATTGGGAGACTAGAAGTGGAGTTAAGGGCTTTTTGGCTAAGTTTCTGATTGGCAAAGCTAATAGTTTCTGGAACGACTTAGACTTCAGGGCGTACGAAGACATTCTGGCTCTCTTAATCTATGGTCTAGTATTGTTTCCAAATCCTGATACCTTTGTTAATGTCAACACCATAAGGATCTTTATCTCTCGGAATCCTGTACCCACTCTCTTGGGTGATATCCTGCAACAACTCTACGCTCGTACTGCCCGAAGATGGGGAACTTTGTGGTGTTGTGATCCTTTATTGGTGAGGTGGTTTATTTCGCACCTCTCTAAGTTCGTACTGAAGAACAAAGAAGGAAGGGTCTGGGCTCATAGGATAATGTCTCTCACTGATAATGACATCATTTGGACTCTCAGAGGTTTAGATGAGGTGGCTGTTATTGATCGTTGTGGAGAGTATCCTAATGTTCCATTGATCGGAACCCAGGGAGGAATCTCTTATAACCCATGTTTAGATCTATGTCAGTTTGGAAGAACCAGAAGAGCAGGGCCTCATGAGATGCTGATACCTCACATCAATTTTGAATTTCAGGTAGATAGCGACGAGCTGCGCCGTAGATTCATCCGGGCTTGGGATAGAGTTCACAAAGCTGACCCACATGAGTTGGGACCAAAAACTTCTCTGCCTATGGAATCCTATTTCAGATGGGTCTGCATCCGTGCTCAGAAGTTAGGTATGCCATACGAAGCTGTCAGGCCTATTACTCTTGAAGTTCCTGATAAAGACGGGGTTCCTCCAACTGTTCTCCATCCTCAGATACCCACTGATATTGGCACACTAAAGATATCTTGGGCGCAACTGCAGGAAGAATGAGATTCTTATCGGGAAAGGTTCAACGAGCAGGAACAAAAGATCCAGAAGCTGACTAAGCAACTGGAGAACGAGCGGATCCTGAATGACTATATCCGTATTGAGAAGAAGAGGCCATGGGAGCATTGATGAGCCTTGGATGTTTCTTTTACAGCTTTTATTTACTTTTCAGTATTTCCATTCTTGTAACGCCTAAGGGCAGTTTGTTGAACAATTTAAATCCCAAAGTTGAATCTAATAAAGGGTGTTTCCTTTTTGTCTACAAAGTTGAATCCCGTTTGTCTTTGAAAACATAAATCATACGCATTTCATTTCATCATATGCATAACAGGTACCCTTTTTACAGGTCACTTATCTTCTTCGCTGTTTATTTCAGCAATCATCATGTCTTTTGAACCTACCACTGAACAAGCTATCAAGGCCCTCCAGGCCCAGAATGCCCAGTTCCAAGAGTTGGTCATGAGCCTAGCCAAGGGTCAACAGGAGTTGAAGACTTTGATTCTGAAGAAGAAGAAGAATAGGACCGTCTTGTTCAACACTGGACGCAGACTTGGGAATGGACTACAAAATGAGGTTGATCTGACTACTTCCTCTGTAGGGAAAGACAATCCCCAAGAGAGAAGGGTTCCTAGTCCCGTGGTCTTCGACAACGAGACAGATTATGATGAAGAGCAGTACCCTCCTGCTGAGGACAAGTACAAACAGCTAGAGGACCGCTTAAGTGCTATGGAGATACAAAATGTGCCCGGGTTGGATTTTGGAGACCTAGGCTTATCCTCTGGGGTGGTGATTCCCCATAAATTCAAGGCACCTGCTTTTGCCAAATATGACGGAGCTTCCTGTCCAAAGCTGCACCTCCGATCATATGTAAGGAAGATCCAGCCTTACACCGTTGACAAGAATTTATGGATCCATTTCTTTCAGGATAGTCTTTCAGGGACTCAACTCGAATGGTTCTATCAGCTGGATGGGGGCAGTATCCGCAACTGGGAAGATTTGGCTACCGCGTTCTATAAGCAGTATCAATATAATTACGACCTCGCTCCTACGCGTACCCAACTCTAGGGTATGTCATTAGGGACGGGTGAAGGATTTAAAGAGTATGCTCAAAAGTGGAGAGACCTGGCTGGGAGGGTGCAACCACCTTTAACTGACCGTGATCTTGTTGATATGTTCTTGGGGACCCTGTCTGGTCCATTCTTCAACCATTTGATTGGAAATTCTTCTGCCGGGTTTATAGACCTTATCTTGACTGGTGAGAGGATCGAAGCTGGTATCAAGTCTGGGAAGATACAGAAAGGTGCCTCCTCGAGCACTGAAAAGAAACCCTTCAAGAAAGAATCTAGTGCTGTCTATGGTTCAAGGAGACAGAATAGACCGGAACGCCGCCAAGCTGTCAACGCGATG
This sequence comes from Vicia faba, assembly GCA_948472305.1. Lineage (NCBI taxonomy): Eukaryota > Viridiplantae > Streptophyta > Magnoliopsida > Fabales > Fabaceae > Vicia > Vicia faba. The sequence continues at coordinate 920,099,460 of OX451741.1, read as the reverse complement.
GTTATTTCAAAGCCTGCTGCTGCTCCTCAGCATCATAACCAACAAAGGGGTGAGAGACCTAGAAGGCAGTTTACTCGTCTCAGTATGACCTTGTCCCAGATATTGCCCCAGTTACTGACAACCAATCTGGTGACCATAAAAGAAGCTCCGAAGGTTGTAAACACAACATCCCCAAAGTACAATCCTAATGTCCGCTGTGCTTATCACTCTGACAGCCCGGAGCATACTACGGATGATTGTTGGGCTCTGAAAAATAAGGTTCAGGACCTGATCGATGCAAAAGAGGTTGAATTCGAGGCGCCCGAGAGGCCTAATGTTGTGACCGCTCCCATGCCCAAGCATGGAGTAAATGCTATTAGGGAGGATGACGACGTGGAGGAATCTGAATTCGACAGCTGGATCTACCCTACGACCGACGGTGGACCAAACAACTGGACGGCAAAAAACTTCATCCCTGTTACTTTTATGACTCAGTAATGAACTCCTTTGTTTTGAATTTGTAACAAACAATATTTTGAAACTTTATGGCCCGGTGTCTTACCCGGGGCACCGTGGCTTCATTTGTGAGGGCTTTTGTGTGTCATTTTCATATATCATTAATAAAAGCATTGGACGTTTTTTGCATTTCGAATCTTGTGCTCCTTGTCTTTCTTTATTATATATTGCAAAACAGCTATTTACACACACTCACATATACAGGTCCCAATCCACTCTGGATCTCACTGGTAACGACTCTGCTACTGCCAGTTATGACTTCGAAAATCCGATCAACTTAGCCGAAGACGAAGGTGAAGATGATTGCGAAGTGCCTGGTGAGCTTGCAAGACTGCTACTCCAGGAAGAGAGGGCCATTCAGCCACATGAAGAGCCAGTGGAAACGGTAAATCTGGGTACTGAGACAGACAAAAAGGAAGTCAAGATCGGTGCAAATCTAGAGTCTAGTGTGAAACAACGGTTGATTCAGATGCTGCATGACTACATGGAAATCTTTGCCTGGTCTTACGAAGATATGCCTGGGTTGGATACCGACATTGTGGTTCATCATCTGCCTACCAAGGAAGAATGTCCTCCGGTAAAACAGAAGGTTCGCCGTATGCGTCCAGAGATGTCTGGAAAAATCAAAGTTGAGGTTATGAAACAATTCGACGCCGGTTTTCTAGAAGTAACTTCTTACCCTCAGTGGGTCGCCAATGTGGTTCCAGTGCTGAAGAAGGATGGTAAGGTCCGAATGTGTGTTGACTACATGGATTTGAACAGGGCGAGCCCTAAGGATGATTTCCCTCTGCCTCATATCGACGTTCTAGTTAACAATACTGCTCAGCACAAGGTATTCTCCTTCATGGATGGTTTCTCCGGTTATAATCAAATCAAGATGGCTCCTGAAGACATGGAGAAGACCACTTTTGTTACTCAGTGGGGCACCTTCTATTACAAGGTCATGCCTTTTGGGTTGAAAAATGTTGGGGCAACCTACCAACGTGCCATGGTTGCTTTGTTTCACGACATGATCCATCACGAGATCGAAGTATATGTCGACGATATGATTGCAAGGTCCCAAACTGAGGAGGAACACCTTGACCATCTGCAGAAGCTGTTTGACCGGTTGAAGTTGTACAAGCTGAGACTAAACCCGAACAAGTGCACCTTCGGGGTGAGGTCTGGAAAACTACTGGGCTTCATCATGAGCGACAAAGGTATTCAAGTGGACCCTGCCAAAGTGAAAGCCATACAAGAGATGTCAGTTCCCAAGACAGAGAAAGAAGTCAAAGGCTTTCTAGGATGGCTGAACTACATTGCCCGATTCATCTCACACCTAACTGCTACCTGTGAACCAATCTTCAAGCTACTGAAGAAAGATCAAGTAGTACATTGGAACGATGAATGTCAGGCCGCTTTCGAAAGAATCAAAGAGTATCTCTAAGAGCCACCCATTCTTATGCCACCGGTTGAAGGGAGACCTCTAATCTTATACTTGACAGTACTTGACAATTCAATGGGATGTGTGCTGGGGCAGCATGACGAGTCTGGCCGAAAAGAGCACGCCATTTATTACCTTAGAAAATTTTTTACCGACTGTGAGACCCGATACTCACTGCTCGAGAAAACTTGCTGCGCTTTGGTATGGGCTACTCGCCGGCTGAGACAGTATATGTTGACTCACACTACTCTTTTGATTTCAAAAATGGATCCAATCAAGTATATCTTCGAAAAGCCTGCCTTGTCTGGAAGAATAACAAGATGGCAGATGATCTTGACTGAATATGATACCCAATACACAACCCAAAAAGCAATCAAGGGAAGTGTATTGGTAGACCATTTGGCACATCAGGCAGTGGATGATTACCAGTCCATGAACTTTGAATTTCCAGACGAGAATATCATGGTAGTGACTGATTGTGAAGTACCTGGACCGGATGAAGGACCTGAGGAAGGATCCCGATGGTCTATGCACTTTGACGGAGCCTCAAACGCTTTGGGTAATGGCATTGGCGCTGTGATCATATCTCCTAAGGGCTCTCATACTCCACTTACCGCCCGACTATGTTTCAACTGCACCAACAACATGGCGGAGTATGAAGCATGCATCATGGGTCTTCGAGCTGCAATTGACCTAAGGATCAAGTTTCTGAGTGTCTTCGGAGATTCCGCTCTCGTGATCAGTCAAATCAAAGGCGAGTGGGATACGAAACACCCAAATCTTATTCCTTACAAGGAGTATGTATTGACGTTGATTCCCCATTTCGAGGAGATAACCTTTGAACACTTCCCAAGAGAGGAGAATCAGTTGGCGGACGCGTTAGCTACGATGTCTTCTATGTTCAAAGTCAAGTGGGACAACGAGGCTCCCCGGGTCATTATTTGGAAACTGGATGAACTTGCATATTGTTGTGATCTTGAGACCGAAGAACTAACAGAAAAACCTTGGTATCATGAAGTAAAGAGGTACCTTGAAGCTCAAGAATACCCCGAGGGTGCTTCCGTTAATGACAAGAAGTTTCTGAGAAGGTTCACGGTGAAGTTCTTCCTCAGTAATGACATTCTCTATAAACGAAACCATGATTCAATCTTATTGCGTTGTGTGGATAAGACTGAAGCAGAAAGGATCATGGCAGAGCTGCATGAAGGTACCTTCGGAACGCATTCCAGTGGGCATACCATGGCAAAGAAAATCCTTCGGGCAGGATATTACTGGTCCACAATGGAAGCTGACTGTTACCAACATTCTCGGACATGTCACAAATGCCAGATCTATGCTGACAAGGTGCACATTCCTCCAGTTCCTTTGAACGTCTTGACAGCACCTTGGCCTTTTGCAATGTGGGGCATTGATATGATCGGAGAGATCATACCTACGGCATCCAACGGGCATCGCTTCATCCTGGTAGCAATTGATTACTTTACAAAATGGGTTGAAGCAGCTTCCTTTGCCACCGTAATCAAGAACGTCGTGGCACGGTTCATTCGGCACAACCTGATCTGTCGATACGGTGTACCTGAGAGGATCATTACGGATAATGGTACCAATCTTAACAACAAGATGATCATTGAGCTCTGCGAGCAATTCAAGATACAGCACCACAACTCTTCTCCCTACCGGCCGAAGATGAATGGGGCTGTAGAAGCAGCTAATAAGAATATCAAGAAGATTGTGTAGAAGATGACAGTGACCTATAAAGAGTGGCACGAGATGTTACCGTTTGCTCTTCATGGGTACCGTACCTCAGCACGGACGTCAACAGGGGCAACACACTATTCCTTGGTATACGGCATGGAGGCAGTCTTGCCGATTGAAGTTCAGATACCCTCTCTCCGGATAATGAAGGATGCAGGTTTGAGCGAAGACGACTGGATCCAGACTCGGCTTGATCAACTAAACCTAATCGACGAAAAGAGACTCACTGCTATTTGTCATGGTCAGACGTACCAAAAACGGATGATCAAGGCATTTAACAAGAAAGTCAGACGACAAGAGTATCAAGTTAGGGACCTGGTAATCAAGCGCATCATTCTACCTCAAGGTGATCCCCGAGGCAAATGGACCCCTACGTACGAAGGGCCATTTGTGGTTAAGAATATCTTCTCAGGAGGAGCGATGATTCTAACCACCATGGATGGTGACGACCTTCCTCACCCTGCCAATGCAGACATAGTAAAAAGATACTACGCATGACTAAAAGACCCTCTAGGTCGACTGGCCTAGGCAAAAATAAGGGCTTCCCGGCGAACCAAAAGGGTTCGGGCAAAAATAAGGGATGAAAATAAAAAAATAAATAAATCTGTTCACCCGGCAAGTCGAAAACCTGAAAAGGCGGCTTGGGCAAAAATGGGTATCCCGGTGGACTGAAAACCCGAAATGGCGGTCCAGGCAAAAGTTAGGGATAAGCGTAATACTATGTCTCATTGGATCACCTTGCATCCAGACTTCGGTATCAACCATCAGGCTCAGACGACACCGATCAATCAGATTCCTTTTCAACTAAGCAGCAAAGTGATGAGACGCTTGAAGACATAAAGGCGATAGCGGAGTTGGAACCCAGTGGGATTTTTTCACATAGCTGTTTTGTTTCCTTTTCACAAATTGTATAAACTCTATTTTGTTCGGCGGCGTTCTCTTACTAGGACGTCAGCCTCTTGTACAAAAAATGCCTATTTACAGGCAAACTTCAAAATCAATACAAATTCATTTTTCAGACAAATTGCAAATTGTTTTTCCTTTACCTGTTTTGTTTTGCAAAGAACGTCCAATGTTCATTTTTGATATATGCATTTGACATTAATTGCTGATCAAAAATATTTGCATGCGAAACAAAGGACTAATTACGGGTGACATCGGAAGTAGGGGCAATAAGAATTGTTTAAGCAATCTAGTTGCTCTGTCCACCAAGGTACCAAGGTAAGTTCAACTGAAGAATTTGACCAAGATACCGTCACTCCCCACAGAATAAAACAATAATGGTAGCTCCCCACTGAGCCTTGCCACAATGAACAAATCAGCAATACTCTCCCCAAGCAGAGTTGGTCTACCATCAGCCCTAAAAAGGTTGGATATCCCCAGAAGATCTTAATATTCCCCAGCGGAGTATACAAATATTCCTCAGCAAGCATCCCCGGCAGTCTTAATATTCCTCGACAGAAATATAAGATTGTTCCCCGGCGGAATACAAGATACCCCCAATGGAACCATTTCCCAGCACAGTCTGAAAAGCTTCCCCGCCAGAGTTGAATCATCTTACCCAGTAGATTCTGGAAGCTTGTCCCCCGCAGAATGCAAATGCATCTCCCCAGCCGTATTCAGAAGGTTATCCCCACCAGAGTCTAACTGGGTTATCCTCAGCAAATTGCAACTAAAAGATCATCCCCAGCGAAGTTCTTTCTATCCTTCAGCGGAATTCATCATTAAAATCCCAACAGAGCTTATCAACGGAATCCCCAGCGGAGTTATCGTTAAAATCTCAGCAAAGCATCTCTTCCCCACAGAGTAATTCCCCGCAGAGTAATCTCTTCACCAGGTTTATTCCCCAACGGAGTCATCCTCTCCTACCGGTTTATTCTTGCAATCATCTTCGTTCATCATCCCCAGCGGAAACGAAGAACTCGACTCTTCAACATCAGCCCATGATTTAACAAACTTCCCGCCATTTGTCAAGGATTTATTTTCCCAGACGAAAATACATTCATAAACATTTCACATTTCATACCTCCTATTTATATACATGATAAAGTGCATACGACACGGTCTCATTTATTTTTGAGAACATCATGACATCATGCATCATGATATTGCATACAGCTAACATTTTACCTGTTTCAAGAAAAGGTCAATCAAAAGATGATTACCATCAACCTTTCTTAAGTTCCAGATCAACACCTGTAACTAGCCAGGAAATATCTGTGGACGACTGATTGTAGATCTATACTTGAAACCAGACAGGAAAGTTATCTACATGAAGAGATTGAAGATCAATACCTGTAGCAAGCCAGGAAGACTATCTTTCTTTCTCAAGTCAGAGATTAATACCTGAAACCAGACAGGATAACTATCTCCTCGACCAACCTTTCTTAAGTTCCAGATCAACACCTGTAACTAGCCAGGAAATATCTGTGGACGACTGATTGTAGATCTATACCTGTATCTAGCCAGGAAAGTTATCTACATGAAGAGATTGAAGATCAATACCTGTAGCAAGCCAGGAAGACTATCTTTCTTTCTCAGGCCAGAGATTAATACCTGAAACCAGCTAGGACAACTATCTCCTCGACCAACCTTTCTTAAGTTCGGGATCAACACCTGTAACTAGCCAGGAAATATCTGTGGACGACTGATTGTAGATCTATACCTGTAATTAGCCAGGAAAGTTATCTATATGAAGAGATTGAAGATCAATACCTGTAGCAAGCCAGGAAGACTATCTTTCTTTCTCAGGACAGAGATTAATACCTGAAACTAGACAGGACAACTATCTCATCGGCCAACCTTCTTAAGTTCCATATTAATACCTGTAGCAAGCCAGGAAATATCTGTGGACGACGGATTGTAGATTAATACCTGAAACCAGACAGGACAAATATCTACTTGACCATCATGAAGCAACCCTACACCGGTTCCTTCTCTTCCAAGATGCAGTTTTACACGGACTCATCATCAGACAACCCTGCACAGGTTCCTTCTTTCAACCTACCAAGTTACAATTAAACAAACATTTCCAGATGGCATCTTTAAGCCCATCTCCACAACTATCCATTACATTTTCAAATGGCATCTATAAGCCTATCCTCCTATCCATCATCTCTCCAAATGGCATCTATAAGCCCATTCCCGACATCACCATGCTGATACTACACCATGCGAGTGCAAATTTCTGGGCACTTTAGTGTTCAATCATCTTCCACCTTCGGATCACGAAAGGCCCGAAGGCCAATCTACATCCTCAGGTTCAAGAAGATTGAACAGGGGAAACTGTTGTACCCCAAAATTTGCCCTCCCATATTCCTCAAGATTTTTCAAGAATGATCCTCAAATTGCTCAAGATTGCTTAAGGATTGTACAGTCAAACCATCTCCTAAGACAACTGAAATCAGGGTTTTGGTTCTTTCAAGAAATTTGGGGTTTTCAATGGTTCAATCAAGTCTCAATGGCCTATATGCATTCTCAAGCACCTACATGCCAAGTTTCAAGACTCACAGTGCCAATTTGCACAGTCAAAAGCTCCATTTGATCTACAGTCAACTGCAAGGGCAAAATGGTCATTTTACAGTCAAAAGTCAGAATTTTTGGTCAACATCTTATTTTGAGCTCACAATCATCATTTGATCAAGTCTTGATCATGATTCCACAAGGATGGCTCAAAAATCATCAAAGATGCAAAAGTTACTATTTTTGGACAGCAGAAAAGTCAACTGTATCTTGACCAGGGCATAACTCTTTCATGGTTTGTCAAAAAATTCCATCCAATGCTCATTTTGAAGGGGATGACATTTCCTACAATCCATCTTCACATTCCAAGTCCAAGAAATGCTCTCACAAGAAGTTATCAATTTTTACATTATAGGTCAATTTCAAAAGTCAACAAAAGTGCACTTTAAGTCAAAGGCCATAATTTGAGATTGGTAAATCCAAATGACATGGAACAAAAGGCATTGGTTAGAGGACTTCGAGACCTTTCCAAAATGTCCAAGAACATGGTCATATGATCAAAATTGAGCAAGATATGCATTGGAGAAGTTGGGAAATTTTCATGAATTTGCAAAAGTCAACTTTGCTCAAAACACCTTATTTTTGCTAATGGGCCTCAAATCTCTTCTTGAAACTTCATCCATGGCCTATGCACGACCCATCAAGCTTAATTGAATTTATTTTCTTATTTTCATTGATTAATTGGATTTTTAATTAATATTAATTCATTTCATTAATTTAAATTGTAGGAAAATAGAAGATTTGATGTTTTCAATCTTTTTGTGAAGCAAATATGCTCAAGATATGCTGGAAATTTCGTGCTCAAAGTCAAAGATACAAAAAATCCAAAATTGGCAACTTTTTCCAATCATGAAAAATAAAAAAGATTTGATTTCCAATCAAGGATTCAATCATCATTGCAATGGATATTGGCCCAAGTTTTTGACCTAATTCCATTCTCTTATACATAAGCAAGCAAACCCTGATGGAAGAGATGTGAAAAAGCTGCAGAAAGAAAGCCATAGCATATTGAAAAATTCCAAGAAAATTGAAAACTGACTTTGGCATTCTAGGGCGATTCAAGAGTTTTTATTGATTCCAATACATTGCAGGAGATCCCAGGAAGGTTTTGCAATCAAATTCAGACCTTAAAGCTCAAGAAATCATTGAAAACAGAACCACGGTTTGCACTTATTTTCCAAAATCGTATTGTTGAATTCATGCATAATTAACATGTTTTTGTGATTGTTTTGTGTTGCTAGAGGTCATACCAAGCTTATGGAATGGTTTAATTGAGTTATAACTCCCTGAATCCAGAGATGCCATGAATGATTTCTAGGGTTCTTAAGCTTTCAAATTAGGGCTATTCAATCCAGGCAAAATTAGGACTTGTGAGACATATGGTTGGAATCGTTGAACCAAGACGAACACAAAGGACCCATCGCGAAATATTTATGTTCATCATGCTGCTAATCGCTATTTTTCCTCTTAGCATATAGTGGGGGTTAAAAACCCCCGCTATCTAATATTACTTTTGCAGGAACAACGAAGAAGACGAGGACGTGTTAGCGTCCCATTGGCTTATTCAAAAAACGCGCGTTTATTATTTTTTATTTACATCGTTTTAGTTTGTTTCATATATAATAATTGTCTTTTATTCTAATATCAATTGAGACAGCGTGGTGGAGTGGTTGAGCAAGCATCCAATGAGCATTGGGACCTGGGTTCGAATCCCATGTCCCCCCAAAACGCTTATTCTATTTTTCTTACCATATTCTTGTGCAGCTTTCCAAAAGAGACCCACCTTATGTTTAAAATCTCAGCACGCCAAGTGGCCACAAACTCAAATCCAGTGGTCATGAGTGGAAGACTACCATGCTCCCTAGTCAATCAACGCATGGACAATCCAGAAAAGTCAAACGTGGCTGGAATTGTTGGGCCACAAAATTGACAAATGCACCTCCTCCTGGGCCCAACACCCCCTGGGTTTTATTTCTTTTTTTTATTCTTTTATATTTTATATTTAATTGTTTTCACTATTATTAATTATTATTATTTTCACTAACAAAAATAATTAATTATTTTCATAATAAATTCAGAAAACTAAAATATAATATTTTTATTATTTATTAATTTCACCCTTTATTATTTTTGTAAATAAATGCTAACATCATTAATTTAGTTTAATTAGGGTTAATTTTAACTTTTTTTCAATAATTTAAAATCAACATAGAATTAGGGTTTTTTTTGACAATTTTAATCCTTTTGTTTTTATTTCCTTAAAACATTAAAAAACCAAAAATATTTCTTTTATTAATTAATTAGTTTTAGGATTAATTTAATTAAATGAAAAATAACAAAAAACTTCTTTCCTTTTTCAAAAAAGGATCAAAACCCTAAAAGACTTTCCGATTTAATTTTCTCTCGCGCATGTGATTATTTTTTATTCGTATTTTGATCCATTATTATGTAATTGCTCCGAGGATGTAATAGCTTTAATTAGGACTTTTTATCGCTTTATTTATTTCCCGCAATTTACTTTTCCAAGGGTTTGTTTTTGGCGATGTAAATACCCGACGCCTTGTAATAGCTTAGTTTACTTTCCGCAACATTTAACTGCTATATGTATGTTAACTAGGCTATGCATGACAAGATTTCTCTGAAAATAAAATCAATCGTAGCTCACCATAACTTGTGCAAAGATAACTTAATTGAAACCTGACACACTCGCACATGCCACTCCTAGGGTACACCTCACTTGGTTGCCTCGACGTGGTCATTGAGTATAAGGTGTTTTAGAGGTCGCCCTCTTGTTTAAAGATCCAAGTTGCCTCGAAACGGTTGCCTCGGATAAAAAAGGATCTAGGACATTAGGGTTACCGCTAAGGCGTCCTACTATTGCTTTGGTGACCACATGTCCCTATAATCGAATTGACCCGAAACTCCAACGACGGTGCTACCTACTTCTCAATAGTGGGATAGTACTGTCTAAAGGACATTTACACAGCTTAATTTCTTTTGAGTAGGTAGAGGTTCTAAGGTACTTGATCTTTCAAAACAAAAAAATACTTTTCGCACCTACACTTTTCTGACAAAAGTTTTCAAACAAACACTTCATACACTCTTGAGGACTGATACAAGAGTTAAAACGAAGTTTTCAAACAAACTTTTTCAAAACCCACAAACACAAGAAAAGCAAAACATTTTGAAAACATAGTGAGCAAGTACCTAAGAGCCCGTGGATAACCACGGATAGAAAGGGTGCTAACACCTTCCCTTTCTATAATCTACCTCCCGAACCGAGAAACATCTCGAAAAGGAATTTTGCTGTGATTTTGTCCTTTCCTTGTTGGAGAAAATAAAAGACGGTGGCGACTCTTGCTTATCGCGACATTTCGCGAACCAGCATTTCAAAACATTCAGTTCTATTTCCACCGATCACAAAAGCCGTTAATCAAAATTCAACTTCTAACATCTTCTTGTGTTTACCCCGCGAGATCCATGAAAACATGCATCCACATACCATGTGTTGTACCCCAAAATTTTCCCTCTCATAAGATTTCCATTGATTCAAGACTACACAAAGTTTGATCAGCTCAAGACATCTCCTCAACCACTGACAACTGATAATTAAGGTTTGAGTTTTCACAACCTCTAGGGTGACCCCACTTGTTTCCTTCGGAAAAAAGTCATGTCCCTCGAACGTGGGATGCTTTAGCAAAGACCCTAGATTAAAAGATCGTAGTCCCTCGATGACCCTTTGATGCTGCCTTTGGTAAATGATCTTAGTCCCTTACGATAAATTGCTAAAGCGACCTACGAGTTGCCTTTATGATTGTACGATGACCCACGCTTGTCCCTCAAACATCCAACAATAGGGCTTCCTACTAACTAATGGTAGGATAACACTATCTAAAGGAAAAGGAAAATAACACGAAAGACTTTTGAGTAGGTAGATAACTTTTAATCGCTTTCTCACAAAAACATCTCTTTTCACACAAACACTTTTCTGAAATATTTTCAAAACAAACACTTTGTATGTGTTCTCAACGATACGAGAATCATTACAAAGTTTTCCGCACTTAGTCCTTTTTAAAAATATTTTCAAAACACACAAACACAAAGCATTTTCATAAAAAAGTGAGCTAGCGACTAAGAGCCCGTAGATAACTACAGATGAAAAGGGTGCTAATACCTTCCCTTTTCATAACCTACCCCCTTACTCAGAAAATTCTCAAAGGTCTTTCCTATTTTTTCACCCTTTCCTTATTGGATAAAGAAAAGTTGGTGGCGACTCTAGCTATCCGTAACATTTGCGATAAAACGCAAAACCAAAAGTCAGTTCTCCCACTGTATTATAGAATTGGCGACTCTACAAGGGAAAGATACTAAAAGTGGGGTTACCTTAAGAGCTAAATCACCTTTATTAATTTACTTGTTTACCTTGTATTCTTTATATTTCGGGATATACTTGGGTTTATTTCTTGTATAGATCCTATACCCGGATCTGGGGGCATTTTAGGTATGTAGCTATAGATAGTGGAAATTGTACGACATATACCGATATGGTTGAAGCAATGGCTGCGTTAGTGCGACACATTGGTTGGTGCCAGTGTCCCTTGAGTCAATCAAGGAGAATGTTGGGCTGTCGTGTGGTGTCATAAAGCACTAACTGACCTTAGAACCTTAGTTGACACAACTTAGCCATTAGAAAGTAGTGAGATGGCCAGCTCTGGTGCAGACTGAAGTTGGTTGATACTCGATACTACACTCATTGAGGTCGGACTCTCGGGATATTTCGGTCGCAAATCAGATGCTATGCTGAAACAATGCCTGAGAGAAAGATCGGTGATATAAGATTCCTAGAACCTAATTACTTCTTTTAGGACAGGTCGAGCTAACTAAAACTCAAGAGGGTACTTACCTATAAACTCCATGCAAGCCTGAACGTAAGGCCTTATGTGTTTTTATTGTATTTGATTAAATTGTTTGAACATGACATCATAACATCATGACATCATCATTTTCACTAACCATTTCAAGGACCGATGGATTTATCTTCGTTATTTGTTGTAGGTCATGGCCTCAGCTCGCAGAACCACTATCCAGATTAACTTCGTAAGGGTACCTTCTCAACTCAAGGATTTAGTCTCAAGGGTTTCTGAAAGTTCTCAATTCACCAAGAGGCATGGTCATCTACTCGATTTGGTTGCCTCAGGTTTTGAAGAAGACATGATGAGTGTGCTATTCCAGTTCTTTGACCCTGCACATCACTGTTTCATCTTTCTAGATTATCAGTTAGTACCCATAATGGAAGATTTCTCTAAGCTACTAGGAGCACCTGTTCTTGATCAGACACCCTTCACCGGTTTAGAGAAAGCTCCACAACTTGAAGAGATTGCAACAACCTTACATTTTAAACGGTCTGACATTGTATCTAATTGAGAAACAAGAAGTGGAGTCAAGGGTTTTCTTGCTAAATTTCTGTTAGAGAAGGCTCAGTTGTTTCTGGACGCTATGAGTTTTCAGGATTTCGAGGAAATCTTGGCGCTGTTGATCTATGGTTTGGTACTATTTCCTAATCCATACCAACTCATAGATGTGAATTCCATCAAAATATTTCTCATCGTAATCCTGTGCCTACTTTGCGGGGAGATGTTTTGCATTCCCTTCACACTCGTACTTTGAGGAAGCGAGGGACTCTTATGTGTTGCATACCTTTACTATCCATGTGGTTTATTTCGCATCTTCCCCAATCATTAATGAAGAATAAATAAGGTTTGAGGTGGTCCAAAAGGATAATGTCGCTCTCTCATTCAGATATCTATTGGTGTTCCCAATCTCAAGAGGATATTACTATCATTGACCGTTATGGGGAATTCCCTAATATTCCACTCCTTGGAATTAGGGGAGGAATTACTTACAACCCCTCTCTAGCTTTACGTCAATTCATTTATGCTCGAAGAGACGGTCTTCATGACATGTGTGATACGGTGGCAGAACCGACTATTATACTGGTTTGCGTTTTTTGTTCGTAAATGTCGCGGTAAGCAAGATTCGCCACCGGCTTTTCTTTTACTCAACAAAGGAAAGGGTGAAAAGAACATAAAAAGACCTTTTTCCAGATTTTCTGAGTAAGGGGGTAGATTATGGAAAGGGAAGGTGTTAGCACCCTTTCCATCTGTAGTTTTCCACAAGCTCTTAGGTACTTGCTCATTTTTGAAAACTGTTTGTGTTTGTGTGTTTTGAAAGTCTTTGTTTGCTTTATGATAACTCTCGTATCAGTCCTTGAGAGTGTGATAAAGCATTTTTGAAAATATATTTGAAAGTGTGTAAGTGTGAAAATTCCAGGTTTAAGCAAGTACATAAGAGTCATCTACCTACTCGAAAAAGGACGTTCTTTTCCTCCTTTCCTTTAGATAGTGCTATCCTACTATTAGTGAGTAGGTAGCCCTATCGTCGAATGTTGCGGGACTATCGAAAGGGACGCTATGGTCATGGAAGGCAACATGTAAGGATATCTTAGCATTCGAAGGGACTGTCATCATATAGCAAACATCGAGGGACAAGATCATTTCTCGTAGGCAACTCGAGGGACGGTAAGGGACTATGATCTTTATGATGACTTTAGAATTAAGGGTCTTTGCTAAGATATCCCTACGTTTGAGGGACATGACCATTATTTCTGAGGCAACTAAGTGAGGTATACCCTAAGGGTGCAAGTGTGCAACAGTGCTTTTTCAGATATTTGTCTTGAGATTAGTGATCTAATGGTTAATTGATTAATCTTGTCATACACGCCTAGGTTACTAACAATTATATACAAGCATATAAAGAAAAAGCGAGAAATAAAGTCCTATGCTATTACAGGCTTCGGTGTAGATACATAAGTAAGGGACTGAAAAGTAAAATGCGAAAATAAAACCCCTAATTAACTATTACAAACCGGGCGCAATTACATAAGTGGTAAAAACTAAATCGTATGGAAAAAATAATAGCGCGTAAAATTAAGATGGGAAAAAGTTTTAAACCCTAAAAAATCTAATTGTTTATAAAAAAAGGTTGTTTTTTTTTTTGTATTTTTATGAAAAAAATGTGGGATTTAGCTTAATTCTCTAATTAATTTTAATTAATGAAATAAGTCCGAATAATTAAATTAATTAATTTGCAAAAAATTAATTTATTAAGAAAAAAAAAACTAAATCCTAATTTTTTGTGATGATTTTCTGAATTTATTAAAAATAAAAAAATGAATAAACTAAATAATATAAATCTAAAAAGAATAAATAAAAAATGAGAAATGGGCCTGAAAGGGGGTGTGTGAAACCCAGACTGGGGTAGGCTGTTAAAAATTTGCAAAGCCCAGAAACTGGTGGCCCACTGTTAGCGTATGATCTCGTGTTGTTATGCAAGGAAGGTCCATCATAGGGAAGCGTTTCCAGGGACGCTGGATCTGGGGATGGTAAATCTGATGGTGATGATGTGGTTGGCCCATGATGCGCGCCTGGGAGTGTAACATATTGAATCTGCAAGAGATAAACTAGAAAACATAAAAGGTTGGACCTGGGACTCGAACCCAGGTCCTCTCCCTTCCAGAGCGCTTCTTTTACCATCTGAGCCAAGTATTCATTCATTTATACAAACAAACACAAAATAATATAATTCAAATAAATGGCCATAATTTTATTTAAGAAAAAATGTGCGTTGTTTTCAAATGGACCAACTAGGTTATGCCACGCCTTCATCTTCTTCACCCCTCTGTCCTCTTAGCTTATGGAGTTTTACCCATGGACAGTGTCCGTCACTAAATCCCCTGCAAACTTCAAAAATCTCACACAAGCAATATAAATTCAATTCAAGGTCATGGATCAACTGGGTTTGATCCTCTGAGCATGATGGTAATCCTCTTATGGCTTAATTGTACAGGTATCTGAAAACCCTAAAACGAACGTTTAAACCCTAACAATGGCAGGTTATCATATATACATAAAAACTGGAAATTAACCATTCAAATACGTTCTAAATGCTCATACAAACAAGAATGCGTATTCAAAATCTATTTTTAACGCATGTATAATCCAAATCGATTTCAAAAAATAAGGTGCAAACCGTGATGATGTAAGTGATGATTCTGGGTGCTTTGATGCTTGGGAATGATGTTGTTAGCTTCAGAATGTCCCTAGGAATGGATTGCAAACGTCAAAACTCCTTGAATCCCTCTACAACTATCAATCCGATTGACACTTTTTTGTGGAAAAATTGGAAATTTTTGTGTGTGTTCTATGTGGCCAATCCTTTTTTTCTGGTCTGGAAATGTTATGCATATATACTAGGATGCATTAGGGTAACAAAAGTGGACTGAATCTTGGAGATTTGTGTAGAAAAGATTTTATTTGCCTATGGAATTTTAAGTTTCTAAACTTGGCCAAAACATGCTCTTTCCTTTCCAATCAACCCTTGCACGAAATCATGATTTGCTCATAAGATTCAAGACTCATTATATGATCATAAAACAAATCTTTGGATTATATTTCATTATTTCACTATTTTATTTGATTTATTATGATTTAAATGAATAAAAATTCAAATAATTAAAAAAATATCATAAAAATAAAATAATGGATTTAAATATCTTAAATAAGTCCATGGATATGTTTGAGATCCAAAACCCACGCCCATTAGTCCAAAAGATCCAATTTGCTCACATTGACTTTTGTGCATTTCCCTAAAATTGGTCAACTTTAGCAATGCATATCTTTCTCAATTTTAAGCCTATGGGGGTGTTCTTGGACTTTTTAGAGAGCTTAGGGTGTCCTCTAAACAACCCTTTTGGTTTCATCTCAATTGGATATTCCATGTTCATGTAAGGATCTTTGACCCAAAAGGTGTTTTTGTTGACTTTTTGAAAGGATCCGTAATGTCTGAGCTTATATCTTTTGATTGAGGCATTTCTTGAACTTGAGGGCTGAAGAGAAGTTGTAGGGAATTGGATTGTATTCAAAACGAGCCTTTGAGAATTTTTTTTGATAAAGTATGAGAAATTTATGCTTGGTCAAAGTTTGATTGACTTTTTCCTATAGAAACCCTAATTTGCCATTTTTTACTTTTGACGAGTTAGGAGCATTTCTTGAGGAATCATGATCGAACCTTGATAAAATGATGGATAATACTTCAAAATGTTGATTTTGACCAAAAATCTTGAAGTTTTACTATATTTGGGCCATAGTTGACTTTTAACCTAGTATAGTTGCTTTCTAGGCATTTGAGCAGTTGACTGAGCAGACTTGTTGTTCAAGGCATGAAATTTGGCATGGATGATCTTGAGGACATATTAGGACAACAGAGAACATTTGGGATCCTTTGGACTCACACATCTTGCTTAAAATTGAAACCCTAGTTGAGGTTTGTTGCCTTAGGAGGAGAATTTGTCTGGTCAATTCTTGGTCACCCTTGAGCAATTGAGGACCTCTAGAGGCATGTCTTGAGTGAAAATGGGAGGGAAAATTTTGGGGTACAACAGCTGCCCCTGTTCAATCTTCTTAAACCTTAGGATGTAGATTGGCTGGTCTGCCTTTCGTGATCTAAAGGTGGAAGATGATTGAACACTAGAGTGCCCATAAATTTGCACTCATCTGAAATGATACTAGACTGTGTAGATAATATCAAGAATGGGCTTATAGATGCCATTTGGAGAAGATAAAGGAGTATCATTGGAGATGGGCTTAAAGATGCCATCCAGAGAAGGTGACGGGAGATCGTCAGAGATGGGCTTAAAGATGCCATCCAGAACAATGTTAATGAGATACTCTTTTGTGGGAATCCTTATTCCTGTTATTGAGGAGGACTCCACTGAGGAATGTTGCTCTCTTCTTGGGAAATAGAGTTTAGGAGCTTTGGTTGTCCATTACTCTACTGGGGAGTCATCTCTTGATTGAAGAGACGGAAGTGAACTGCTATCTGGTCAGGATCCAGGCTTTATAGTAACTTACTGAGGATAATAAGACTGACTGCTATCTGGTCGTATTCCAGGCTTCACAACGACTCACTGGGGGAATGAGATTAAACTGTTATATGGTCGTGCTCTAGGCTTTGCAGTTTCTTTAACTGGAATAGAAATCAGAAAAATCTTAGGGTCGATTCAACTGAACCAGAGAAAGGTCTTTAATTAAATATTACTGGAATGGAAATCAGTAGAATCTTAGGGTCGATTCAACTGAACCAGACAAAAGTCTTGGGTCATCTTCAACTGGAATAGGAATCAGAGAGATCTTAGTGGCGATCTTACTGAACTAGAGAAGGTCTTTAATTAACTTTGACTGGAATAGAAATCAGAAGAATCTTAGGGTCGATTCAACTGAACCAGACAAAAGTCTTGGAATATCTTCAACTGGAATAAGAATCAGAGAGATCTTAGTGTCGATCTGGCTGAACCAGAGAAGGTCTTTAATTAACTTTGACTATAATAGAAATTAGAAGAATCTTAGGGTTGATTCAACTGAACCAGACAAAAGTATTGCAATATCTTTAACTGGAATAGGAATCAGAGAGATCTTAGCATCAATCTGACTGAACCAGAGAAGGGTCTTTAATTAACTTTGACTGGAATGGAAATCAGAAGAATCTTAAGATCGATTCAACTGAACTAGACAAAAGTCTTGGAATATATTCAACTGGAATAGGAATCAGAAAGATCTTAGTGGCGATCTGACTGAACCAGAGAAGGGTCTTTAATTAACTTTGACAGGAATAGAAATCAGAAGAATCTTAGGGTCAATTCAACTGAACCAGATAAAAGTCTTGGAATATCTTTAACTAGAATAGGAATCAGAGAGATCTTAGGTCGATCTGACTGAATCAGAGAAGGTCTTGCGAGGACATATCTCTGAGGAAATTGTTGAAATAACCCTTCATCTGACGTAGCTTCTGAGAAGACTATCAGGTCACATAAGCAGTCAACGGTGTTTTTTGATTTGATCTTTTTCCTGAAAAAGGTAGAGAGTTAGTCATATGCAATGTCATGATGTATGAAATGCATTGTGGTGATGTTCTCAAAATAAATGAGATTATGCTATATGCGATGTGTATGCGCATGCCATGATGTATGAACATGGGATGCTATTGCGATATTCCCAATCTGGGAAAATAAATCCCTAACTGTTGCTGAAGAGTATAAGGAGGCCGAATCCTTCTTTACCACTGGGGATGATGAATGGATATGATTTTCCGGGGATTTCCTCTTTCTGTTTGAGGATGTTTTATCGGGGATTGACTCTGCTTGAGAATAACTCTATGGAAGGAGATTCTTTTTTGGAATATTTTTCCGTTGTAGAGAAATAAACTCTATTGGGGAATGAACTTCCGTTAGTTAGAGAAATAAAATCTACTCGGGAGGAGGTTTTATAACTGTTTGAAATTGTAAATCTCGGCTGGGGAATACATATTGCAGCTGGAGAAGGAACTTTGCTGGAGGAGATATTTCCTGCTTGGGGAAGGAGATATTGAAACTTTGGTTGTTTCTACTATGTGGGGAACATAAACGTCACGGGGTCATATGTAATGGTGACTTCGTCCCAAAACCGTCTCCGCCCCTTGTACCTGCTGGAAGGAGTAACTGTCGGGACTATAATGGTTTTTTAGACTTTGCCCCGTTCCTTAAAGTCATGATCAACTATCTTTTTGTTTCTTATGCAAATATTTGTGAATAACAATCATATTCAAATGCATATGTCAAGAATAAGTCATTGAATTTTTTTGCGAAACAAAACAGAAAAAGAGAAACAAACAATTTTGTACTTTCAAAGAAATGATTTGTATTGATTTTTGAAGTTTGCCCATAACAGGCATTTTGTACAAAGAGGCTGATGTTCTAGTAGGAGAACGCCACCGTGAGAGTGAAAACTATACAAAATAGTGTACAAACAGAATAAAACAGCTATGTGTAACAATCCCATTGAGTTTCAATTCTGCTATTGCCCTTATGTCTTCGAGCGTCTCATCACTTTGCTATTTGTCTGAAGCTGACTGGATTGATCAGTACCGTTTGAGCTTGATGGTTGATATTGAAGTCTGATCGCAAGGTGATCCAAATGGGACATAGTGATACGCTTCAAATCCCTAACTTTTTCCTGGACCGCCCTTCTGGGTTTTTAGTCCACCGGGATACCCTTTTTTGCCCAAGCCGCCTTTGCAGGTTTTCGACTTGTCGGGTGTACAGATTTTTGTTGTTGTTTTTATCCCTAACTTTTGCTCGAACCCTTTTGGTTCACCGGGATGCCCTTATTTTTTGCCTAGGCTAGTCAACCTAGCGGGTCTTTATTTACGCGTAGTATCTTTTCACTATGTCCACATTAATAGGGTGAGGAAGGTCGTCACCATCCATTGTGGTCAGAATCATGGCTCCACCGGAAAATATGCTCTTGATCACAAAAGGCCCTTCGTATGTGGGAGTCCATTTTCCCCTGGGATCATCTTGTGGCAGTATGATGCGCTTGATTACCAGATCACCCACTTGATATACTTGACGTCTGACCTTTTTGTTGAAAGTCTTGATCATCCGTTTTTGAGACATTTGACCATGACAGATAGCAGTAAGTCTTTTCCCATCAATCAGATTCAGTTGATCAAGTCGAGTCTGGATCCAATCATCTTCGTTCAAGCCTGCATCCTTCATGACCCTCAAAGAAGGGATCTAGACCTCAATGGGCAGGACAACCTCCATACCATATACCAGAGAATAGGGTGTTTCCCCTATCGACGTTCATGCTGAGGTGCGGTAACCATGAAGAGCAAATGGTAACATCTCATGCCAGTATTCGTATGTCACCATCATCTTCTGTATGATTTTATTAATGTTAATGTTAGCAGCCTCCACAATGCCATTCATATTCGGTCGGTAAAGGGAAGAATTATGATGCTGGATCTTGAATTGTTTACAGAGTTCGGTGATCATCGTATTATTGATATTTGTACCATTGTTTGTGATGATTCTCTATGGCACACCATACCGACAAATCAGGTTATGCTTGATAAATCGCGCCACAACATTCTTGGTAACAGTAGCAAAAGAGGCAGCCTCAACCCACTTCATGAAGTAATCAATGGCCACTAGGATAAAGCGATGCCCATTGGAAGCGGTAGGTCTAATCTCTCCGATCATGTCAATGCCCCACATTGCAAAGGTCAAGGGATCCTTCAAGACATTCAAGGGGACCGGAGGCACATGTACTTTATCAACCTAGATCTGGCATTTGTGACAAGTTAGGGAATGCTGATAACAGTCTGCTTCCATAGTGGACCAATAGTATCTTGCCCGTAGGATCTTTTTAGCCATGGTGTGTCCACTAGAATGGGTGCCCAAGGTACCTTCGTGTAAATTTTCCATAATCCTCTCTGCTTCGCTCTTGTCTACACATCGAAGTAAAGTTTAGTCATGGTTGTGCTTGTAGAGGATTCCATTATTGAGGAAGACCTTTGCGGCGAACCTTCTCAGAAACTTATTATCATTGACAGACGCCCCCTCGAGATATTCTTGAGCCTCAAGATACCTCTTCACTTCATGAAACCAAGGTTTACCTGCTACTTCTTTAGCATCAATCTCATAGCAGTATGCTGGTTCATCCAATCTCTCAATAGTTATCTGAGGAGCTTCGTTGTCCCACTTGACCTTGAACATAAATGACATAGTAGTTAGCGCATCCTCTAACTGGTTCTCTTCTCGTGGAAAATGTTCAAATGTGACCTCTTCAAAATATTGGAGCAATGTTAGCACATGTTCTTTGTAAGGGATGAGATTTGGGTGCTTCGTGTTCCACTATCCTTTGATTTGACTTATTACCAGGGATGAATCCCCAAAAATGCTCAAGAACTTGATCCTTGGGTCAATAGAAGCTTTGAGACTCATGATGCATGCTTCATACTCCGCCATATTATTGGTATAGTTGAAACATAATATGGCGGTGAAGGGAGTATGACAGTCCTCGGGAGATATAATTACATCACCAATTCAATTGCCGAGTGCGTTCGAGGCTCCGTCAAAAACCATAGTCCATCGGGATCCTTCTTCAGGTCCTTCATCCGGTCTAGGTTCTTCATAGTCAGTCACTAGCATAATATTCTCGTCCGAGAACTCAAAATTCATGGACTGGTAGTCATCCACGGCCTGATGAGCCAAATGATCAACTAGTACACTTCCCTTGATTGCTTTCTGGGTCGTGTATTGGATACCGTATTTAGTCAAGATCATTTGATATCTTGCTATTCTTCTGGAGAGAGTGGGCTTCTCGAAGATGTACTTGATCAGATCCATCTTAGATATCAACAAAGTAGTGTGGGTCAACATAAACTGTCTCAGTCAGCGAGCAGCCCATGCCAAAACGCAACAAGTTTTCTCGAGCAGTGAGTATCTTGTTTCACAGTCGGTAAACTTTTTGCTAAGGTAGTATATTGCATGCTCTTTTTGACCGGACTCGTTGTGATGCCCCAACACACACCACATTGAATTATCTAGCACTCTTAAGTACATAATCAAAGGTCTTTCTTCAATCGGAGGCATCAAAATCAGAGGCTTTTGAAGGTATTCCTTGATTCTCTTGAAGGCAGTCTGGCACTCGTCATTCCACTTTACCACTTGATCTTTCTTCAGGAGTTTTAAGATTGGCTCACAAGTAGCAATTAGATGGGAAATGAACCTGGCAAAGTAATTCAGGCGTCCCAAGAAACCTCTAACTTCCTTCTCAGTGCGAGGAGCCAACATCTCTTGTATAGCCTTTACCTTTGCAGGGTCTACCTGAAAACCCTTATCGCTAACAATGAAACCGACAAGTTTACCAGACCTTACCCCGAAGGTGCACTTGTTTGGATTCAGTATCAACTTGTATGTCTTCAACCTAACAAACAGATTTTGTAGATGATCAAGGTGCTCTATCTCAGTTTGAGACCTGACTATCATGTCATCAACATAAACCTCTATCGCATGGTGAATCATGTCGTGGAATAAAGCTACCATAGCTCGTTGATAGGTTGCCACATCGTTCTTTAACCCAAACGACATCACTTTGTAGCAGAAAGTGTCCCATTGTGGGACAAAGGTTGTCTTCTCCATGTCTTCGGGTGCCATCTTGATCTGATTGTAGCCAGAGAAACCATCCATGAAGGAAAAGATCTTGTGTTGTGCGGTATTGTCAACCAAAACATCAATGTGGGGAAGCGCAAAGTCATCCTTGGGGCTTGCCCTATTCAAATCTCGGTAGTCTACACACATCCGTACCTTGCCGTATTTTTTAGGCACTTGGACTACATTAGCTACCCATTGGGAATAAGAGGTGACAACTAGGAACCCAACATTGAACTGGTTCATAACTTCTGCTTTAATTTTCTCTGAAATCTCAGGGCGCATATGACGAACCTTCTGCTTAACCGAAGGGCAATCTTCTTTAGTTGGCAGGCGGTGAACCACAATATTTATGTCCAGTCCTGGCATGTCTTCATATGACCAAAGAAAGATCTCGACGTACTCATGCAACATCTGTATCAACCGCTGTTTGACACCAAGCTCCATATTTTCACCTATCTTAACTTCTTTCCTGTCCTCTTTTGTGCCCAAGTTTATTGTCTCAACTGGCTCTTCATGAGGCTGTATGGCCCTTTCCTCCTGCTGTAACAGCCTAGCAAGTTCTCCGGGTACCTCACAATCTTCCCCACCTTCGTCCTCGGCTTGGTTGATCGTATTTTCACAGTCATAACCGACAATAGCATAATTGTTATCAATGGGATCCAGAGTGGATATGGATATGCAGTTTGATACGTGAGTGTGTGTAAGAGCATAGCTGTATAGACAAAGTAAAAGAAGAAAATAAAAACAGAGAGCGTACAATTTGTATGCATAAACGTACAATGCTTTATTAATGCCATATGAAAATGAAACATGATAACCCTCACAAATAAACCAATGTGCCCCGGGTATAACACATGGCCATAAAGTTACATTGTTTATTACATATCCAAAAAACAAGAAAGACAATTACTTCTGAACAAAAGTAATTGGTACAGAGTCTCTCTTCGTCCAGTTACTAGGTCCACCATTGGTAGTAGGGAAGATCCAGCTATCCACGTCATACTTATTGTCAGCATCTTCTGTGGCGAAGACAACATCAATAGCATTTATTCTCGAGTCGTGCTTGGGCATAGGTGCAATTATGACGCTGGGAGTCTCTGGGGGGGGGGGATCAAATTCAATCTCCTTTGCCTCGATCAGATCCTACACCTTGTTCTTCAAAGCCCGAAAGTCATTCGTGTCATGCCCCGGAGTCTCAGAATGGTAGGCGCATCGCGCATTTGGATTGTAGCAGAGAGAGGCAGTATTAGGATTCTTCGGGGCTTCCTTCAGAGTTACCAGATTGGACTTCAATAATTATGGTAAAACTTGAGATAAAGTCATATTTATCCGGGTAAACTGTCTTACTGGCCTTTCTGCTCTAGGCTGATTGTTCCTTTATTGAGTAGCTGCAGGTTTAGAGATCATAACAACCCTTATTGTTGGACGATGTACAGTTCTGTCCTGATTCCTTTGATTGTACACAACATTAACCTCCTTCTTCCCAACAAATGGCTTCCCTACTGCACTGGAGGACGCATCTTTTTGAATCTTCCCACTCCTAATTCCAGCTTCCACTCTTTCTCTTGTCAAAATCAATTCAGTGAAGCCAGTCGAGGAGCTTCCAATCAGGTGATTGAAAAATGGACCAGACAGGGTACCCAGAAACATATCCACTAACTCCCTATCAGACAGGGGAGGTTGGACTCTTCCTGCTAAGTCCCTCCACTTCTGAGCATAGTCTTTAAAGCCCTCGCTCGAACCCATAGCCATGCTTTGGAGTTGTGTATGGGTGGGAGAAAGGTCTACATTATACTGATACTGCTTGTAGAAAGCAGCAGCCGGGTCTTCCCAATTACGGTTGTTGGTCCTTTCCAGCTGGTAGAACCATTCTAGTTGAGTTTCAGACGAACTATCTTGAAAGAAGTGGACCCATAAGTCCTTGTCAGCAGTGTGAGGCTGGATCTTCCTCACATAAGACCGAAGGTGCATCTTGGGACACGAAACCCCATCGTTCTTGGAGAACACCAGCACCTTGAACTTTGTGGGATGACTCGAAAAAGGAAGTTCTTTTCCTCCTTTCCTTTAGATAGTGCTATCCTACTATTAGTGAGTAGGTAACCCTATCGTCGGGTGTTGAGGGACTATCGAAAGGGAAGCTATGGTCATGGAAGGAAACATGTAAGGATATCTTAGCATTCGAAGGGATTGTCATCATATAGGCAACATCAAGGGACAAGATCATTTCTCGTAGGCAACTCGAGGGACGGTAAGGGACTATGATCTTTATGATGACTTTAGAATTAAGGGTCTTTGCTAAGATATCCCTACGTTCGAGGGACATGACCATTATTTCCGAGGCAACCAAGTGAGGTATACCCTAAGGGTGCAAGTGTGCAACATTGCTTTTTCAGATATTTGTCTTGAGATTAGTGATCTAATGGTTAATTGATTAATCTTGTCATGCACGCCTAGGTTACTAACAATTATATACAAGCATATAAAGAAAAAGCGAGAAATAAAGTCCTACGCTATTACAGGGCTTTGGTGTAGATACATAAGTAATGGACTGAAAAGTATAATGCGAAAATAAAACCCCTAATTAACTATTACAAACCAGGCGCAATTACATAAGTGGTAAAAAATAAATCGTATGGAAAAAATAATAGCGCGCAAAATTAAGACGGGAAAAAGTTTTAAACCCTAAAAAATCTAATTGTTTATAAAAAAGGTTTTATTGTATTTTTATGAAAAAATGTGGGATTTAGCTTAATTCTCTAATTAATGAAATAAGTCCAAATAATTAAATTAATTAATTTGCAAAAAATCAATTTATTAAGAAAAAAAAACTAAATCCTAACTTTGTGATGATTTTTTAATTTTATGAAAAATAAAAAAAAATGAATAAACTAAATAATATAAAGCTAAAAAGAATAAATAAAAAATGAGAAATGGGCCTGAAAGGGGGGGTGTGAAACCCAGACTGGGGTAGGCTTTTGAATTTTTGCAAAGACCAGAAACTGGTGGCTCACTGTTAGCATGTGATCTGGTGTTATTGTGTAAGGAAGGTCCATCATGGGGAAGCGTTTCCAGAGACGCTGGATCTCGAGATGACATATCTGATGGTGATGATGTGGTTGACCCATGATGCACGTCTGGGAGTGTAATGTATTAGATCTGCAAGAGATAAATTAAAAAACATAAAACGTTAGACCTAGGACTCGAACCCAGGTCCTCTCCCTTCCAACACCCTTCTTTTACCATATGAGCCAAGTGTTCATTCGTTTATACAAACAAACCCAAAATAATATAATTCAAATAAATGGCCATATATTTATTTAAGAAAAAACGCACGTTATTTTCAAATGGACTAACCAGGTTGTGCCACGCCTTAATCTTCTTCACCCCTCCATCATCTTATCTTATGGACTTTTACCCACGGACAATGTCCATCACTAAATCCCCTGCAAATTTCAAAAATCTCACACAAGCAATATAAATTCAATTCAAGGTCATGGATCAACTGGGTTTGATCCTCTGAGCATGATGGTACTCCTCTTATGGCTTAATTCTACCTGTATCTGAAAACCCTAAAACTGAAGAAGTGAAAAACACAAGAAGGGGGGTTGAATTGAAAACTTAAAAACAAATGCGCAATGACACAGTATTTTTATCCTGGTTCGTTTGGTCTCAAACTACTCCAGTCCACCCGTCAAGGTGATTTCTCCTCTCTCCAACGAGGTCTTAATCCACTAATCTCAAAAGGATTACAATCACTACTTTAACAACTGTTAAAGTCTTCTTGAGTACAACCACAATCCGGTTAATCTCAAAGAACACTATTTTAATCAAATAAACAAGAGTACTGTGTGTTGTTGTTTTTCGTTACGAAAACTGTTATCACAACTGTGATAATTTACACAAAATGGGAGCGTGGAAATATGATGAGTATGCTTGCAGCTTTTTTGAATTCTCGTGATTAGTATGTGCAAAATCGTTACCGATTTGATCACTGAGTTTGTTTATATAGGGAATGGATTCCCGTTGATCATTAAGCATGATAAATGTCATTAACTCAGTTTCCATTTGGAGAAGATCCTGTCTGAATGAAGCCGTTGTAATTGATGCTGTCTTGAATGATTAGTAACGCTTCAGAATCTTTCATCCTAGCCTGCTGCTGATGCTTCAGCACATTGATGACTTAGTTTATTATGCTCTTGTTCAAAATCAGAGTTTACTTCACCTAAGCGCAGGTTCTGGTCATCAATCTTCAGAGTAAATTCTGATTGCTTCAGCGTGTAGCTTCTATAGCTTATCTTCTGATGATGCTTTGGTCAGAACTTCTGCATACAAAATAACATAATTTTTAGGGTGCATATTTGTTCTTTGTATCTGTTATCATCAAAACTCTAACTAAGAGTTGTAGAATCAAACTATGTTCTAACAATCTCCCCCCTTTTGATGATGACAAAAACTAGAACTTTCAATTAAAAATAAAGAACAAAAGGTTTAATAGAAACTCCCCTTGAGTTGATTACTTCCCTTAAGTTTCTTCTCATCAGAGTTTTAGCTGCATCTCCTATCAGAATTTGTGCCTGTTCAAACTTTTCAAAAAGTAGAGGTTAAGTAATTCAGAATGTTTGAGACTTCTATCTCGGTAAACCATTATTTAAAACATCTTACTTTCTCCCACTTTTTGTCAGTTATCAAAAAGGAAATATAATCAGAGCCAAAAGAGATGAGTTATATTTAAAACATAATGCAATGACAAGTTTTAGAAGCAAAGAGGTAAAGATAAAAATTATAGATAACAATTTAAAAAAAAAATCTAAGAAGGAGGGGGAAGACGTGTTGTTGTACCCCAAAATTTGCCCTCCCATATTTCTCAAGACATGGCAAGAATAATCTCCAAGTTGCTCAAGATGGCTCAAGAGTTGGACAGTCAAATCATCTCCTAAGGCAGTCAATCTCAAACTAGGGTTTTGTGTTGAATCAAGGTCCTTACATCCAAATGACCCTAAGTGCTTCCCAATGTCCTAATATGTATTCAAGTTCATCCATGTCAAATTTCAAGCCTTGCAGAGGAAGTTTGGTCAGTCAATGGCTCAAGAGGTCCAAAAATCGACTATGCTAGGGCAAAAGTCAACTCTCACCTACAAATAGTCAAAACCTCAATATTTTTTGTCAACATTCTCATTTTGAAGGATAATTCATCATTTGATCAAGGGTTTATCATGATTCATCAAGGATTTCTCAAAATTCATCAAGATTCAAAAGTTGCTAAATTAGGGTTTTGTAGGAAAAGTCAACTCAACTTTGACCAAGAATAACTTTCTCATACTTTATGAGAAATGACCCATTCAAAGCTCATTTTGAATAGTATGCAATTTCCTACAATCCATCTTCACACCCCAAGATCAAGAAATGCACTCAAAAAAAGTTACAAATTTGGACATTATAGGTCATTTTTGGAAGTCAACAAAAACACCTTTTTTGCCAAAGCTTATAACTTGAGCATGGAATATGAAAATGAGATGAGACATAAAGGGTTGGTTAGAGGACATCTCAAGGTTTCTAAAAAGTCTAAGAACACTTCCAAAAGTTCAAAATTGAAGAAGTTATGCATTGTTGAAGTTGGGTATTTTTCCAAAATTACCAAAAGTCAACTATCCCCAAAACTTCAAATTTTGTCAAAAGGGCCCACTTTTTTTCCACTTGATTTGATCTTGTCACACTACACACGTGTCCTATCTTCAGTTTTATGTCCATTCATTAATTTTTCTATTTTATTTGATTTTTATTGATTTAATTCATTTTAAATCAATTTAAATCCAAATAAAATCCAAATCTTAATCACTTGGTATCTTTTGATCATTACAGGTCTTAAATAACATCATGTACACAATCAAATCCGAATCAAGCCATGTTGTGAACAAAATATTGGTTTTTGACAAATTTGGAAGCTTTTTCAATGGAGAATAAAATCAAATCTTGAATCATCAATGCTCATGGATTCAAAGCCCAATTTTTAACCTAATACATTGCTTGATGCTTATACAACATAAAGAAACGAAATTCAGAAGCAAGAGGCTGCAGAATCTGGAAAACAAAACTTGGAAAAAACACCAAAAAAGCTTGGAACTGAAATCTTGGTTAGAGACGTTTTCAAGACAAAATCTCAACGTAGACTTCTTGCCTGATATCCACTGAAGCTATTGGAATCAAAATCAAGCCTTCTCCCTCCCTGAAACGCGCTGTATGTCCTTTGAAAAACACCCCTGTACAAGAAATCGTGTTCTCTTATTCTTGCACTCTTTTGCCAAAATCTTTGCATATTTGTGTTTATCGTTCCATTTAGAACATTTCTGCATCATTCAATTATGTTTTCATAAGCCATAGCTCTATACCCGAACCTAGGGTTTTGGAGACTTGTATTTGGGCGTTTTTTTTACAGGAAAAATCAGGACCAATAATGGACATGGATGAATTTAGGAGGAAGAGACGAGCATGATGATGGTCTGGGTTTGCATTTTTATGGCCTAGAATTCGTTGTAGGATGAAGCCACGAATTTAGCTGCGGATGAAATCCGCAGGTAAATAACCAGGCTTTTCAACGAAGAAGATGACCACGTGCCTCCTCCTCATTGGATCGTTCATAACTTCGCGCTCATTTTTTTTATTTCCAGCATATTGTTTGTTTTCTCCATATGATAATCATTGTTTATTTCATTAACAATTAAACATAATGGCTCAGTTGGTAAAGGCGTTAGTGGAAAATCCAATGGGACCTGAGTTCGAATCCCAGGACCCCCAATGCATTTGTTTCATTTTTCTTCAAGTCATCCTATGCAACATCCAAGGCGTGGTCTATCATACACCTCCAGATCTCCATCGCCAGATGGCCTCCAGGCCAGATCTGGTGGCCCAGATGAGAAGTCCATCCTACACCCTAGTCTACGTGCCATGGAGAATTGCAAAGGTCAACCAGGCTTCCAGCGTGAATGGGCCTCAAAATGCTGATTTCACCTCCTCTTGGGCCCAACACCCCCCTTGGTTTATTTTTCTTTTCATTATATTTATTTATTTGTTTTATTGTTATTATTTATTATTAATCACTAACCAATTAATAATTTTTCCTCATAAAATCAGAAAACACAAAAATATATTTTATTTATTAAAATTAAATTCATCACTTTTATTTTTTGTAAATAAATATTAATCAATTAATTTAGTTTTAATTAGGTATACTTTTAATATTTTTGCAATAAATTAAAATCAATGTAGAATATTAGGTTTTACTAACTTTTAATCAAACTTATTTTTATTTCTATTTCTTTAAATATAAAAAATCCAAAAAAAAATATTTCTTTTAGTTAATTAATTAATTAATTTAATTGTTAATTTAATTGCTTCTTTTTAATCCAAAAAAATAACAAAAAAAATCACTTTCTTCCAAAAAAGGGGTCAAAACCCTAAAAAATGCGCTGTCTTAATTTCTTGCACGTGATCCATTTGATTCCAATATTGTACTTGCTTCCGGAATGTAATAGCTTTTAATTAGGACTTTATTTTATCGCTTTATTTTTATTTTCCGCAATTTGAATTCAAGGGTTTATTTTTGGCGATGTAAATACCCGACGCCTTGTAATAGTTTACATTTAATTTCCGCAATTTAATTTCCGCAACTATACACTGTTAGATGTTTGATAATAGGGAATGCATGACAAGATCAAATCTTTAACCTAAAATCAACGTAGCTCACCCATGACATGTACAAAGATAAATAACTGAAAAACAATACACTCGCACATGCGCACTCTTAGGGTACACCTCACTTGGTTGCCTTCGAACGTGGTCATTGAGTATAGGAAGTTTTAGAGGTTGCCCTCTTGTCCAAAGATCATAGTTGCCTCGAAACGGTTGCCTCGGAAAAATGATCTAAGACATTAGGGTTACCGCTAAGGCGTTCTAACATTGCTTTAGTGACCACACGTCCCTTAATCGAATTGACCCTTAAAACTCCAACGACGGTGCTACCTACTCCTCAATAGTGGGATAACATTGTCTAAAGGACATTTGTACAAATTAATTCCTTTTTCGAGTAGGTAGATGGTTCTTAAGTACTTGCTCATTCTAAAACAAAACAAAACTTTTCGCACTTACACTCCTTTCAAAACAAAAACTTCTTTCAAACCCACAAACACAAAGAAAAGTAAAATTTTGAAAACACTTTGAGCAAGTACCTAAGAGCCCATGGATAACCACAGATAGAAAGGGTGCTAACACCTTCCCTTTCTATAATCTACCTCCCGAACCCGAGAAACATCTCAAAAAAAAGGAATTTTTCTGTGCTTTTTTCCTTTCCTTGTTGGATAAAATAAAAGACAGTGGCGACTCTTGCTTACCGCGACATTTTGCGAAAACAAACGCAAAACGCAAACCAGCATTCCAAAACAGTCAGTTCTCTTCCCACCGTATCACAGAACTGGCGACTCTGCTGGGGATTTCTATAAGTGTGGTGTACCTTAGGATTAGATCATTGTGTTTTCAATTGTATGCTTTGTATGCTTTAATTTTGTGGGCTTGTATCGGAGTTTCTATAGATCCTAACCCGGATCTGGGGATACCCTTTAGGTAAGTAGCAATAAACTGTGAGGGAACTGTACGGCATAGACCGATACGGTTGAAGTAGTAGCTACGTTGGTGTGGCACTTTAGATTGCACTGATATACCTTGTGTTGGAACGAGGAGAATATGGGTCATCTAAGGGGTCATTAAGCACCAACTGACCTTAGAACCTTTAAATTGACCAACTTGGCCATAGAACAGTAGCAGTATGCTACACTCATTGAGATTAAACTCTCGCGATGATTTCGGCCGCAAGAAAAGGTTGCTAAACTGGAATTATGATCGATTGAGGGTAGTCAGTGATATTGAGATCCTCTAGAACCCAGTTACTATTTTTAGGACAAGTTTAAACCAACTGAACTGAAAGAGGGTAGCACCTAAGCTCCTTGCCAGCCTGAAATCTAAGGGCT
The DNA here is from genome assembly GCA_948472305.1 of Vicia faba. Classification (NCBI taxonomy): domain Eukaryota; kingdom Viridiplantae; phylum Streptophyta; class Magnoliopsida; order Fabales; family Fabaceae; genus Vicia; species Vicia faba. The sequence goes on along the minus strand of OX451741.1, from coordinate 920,068,157 downwards.
CTGTGTGTGACTTGTGTGCCTTTACCATGTTTTCCATTTGTGAATACTTGTGGTGTTCCTTTATCATGACATCATGACATTGCATACATCCTGCATAAGACTAACCTATTTCAAAGACAAGAGGGATTCATATTTGCTCTGTTTTGTAGGTCATCATGATGCCCATGCGTAGGAATACCATCCATATCAATTTTGTTCAGGTTCCCACCTTGCTCAAATAGTTGGTTGCAAAGATGCCTGATACTACTTCCTTTCTTGGAAGACATGGTTATCTTTTCAGTTTGGTCACCTCCAAATTGGACGAGCAGATGATGAGTGTCCTAGTCCAGTTCTATGATCCATTATACCATTGTTTTACTTTCCAGGACTACCAGCTGGTTCCCACCTTAGAAGAATTCTCTGAGCTACTCGGTATATCTGTTCTAGAGCAGACCCCGTTTACTGGTTGGGAGAGGATTCTTAGGCCCAAAGAGATTGCTGCAGCCCTTCATTTGACAAAAGAGGAGGTAATGGCTAATTGGGAGACTAGAAGTGGAGCAAAGGGTTTTCTGACTAAATTCTTGGTTGGTAAGGCTAACTATTTCTGGGATAGTCTGGACTTCAAGGCATTCGAGGATATTCTGGCTCTTTTGATATATGGCTTGGTATTGTTTCCAAATTCTGACTCCTTTGTTGATGTTAATGCGATAAAGATCTTCATCTCTCAGAATCCGGTGCCCACTCTCTTGGGTGACATCCTTCATCAGCTCTATGCTCGTACTGCCCGAAAGCGGGGAACCTTGATATGTTGTGCTCCGTTATTGGCAAGGTGGTTTATTTCGCACCTTCCTAAGTCAGTGCTGAAGAACAAAAAAGGCATGGGCCGGGCCTATAGGGTTATGTCTCTCTCGCATAATGACATCATCTAGACTCTCAAGGGTATGGACGAGGTGACTATTATTGATCGATGTGGGGAGTACCCTAGTGTTCCACTGATAGGAACCCATGAAGGAATTTCTTACAATCCGTGCTTAGACTTACGTAAGTTTGGGCATGCCAGAAGAGAAGGACCTCATGAGATGTTAATGCCTAGTATCATCTTCGATTTTCAAGGGGATAGCGACGAGCAACATCGCCGATTCATAAGGGCTTGGGATAGATTTCACCAATCTGATCCACATGAGCTGGGCCCAAAGACTTCACTCCCAATGGAGCCATATCTCAGATGGGTCCGCATCCGTGCCCAAAAGCTAGGTATGCCATATGAAGTTGTCCGGCCTGTCACTCTTGAAGTTGCTAATGAAGAAGGAGTTCTTCCAACCATTCTCCATCCTTATATGCCCACTGACATTGGGGCACTGCAAAGATCTTGGATGCAACTGAGGGAAGAACGAGATTCCTACCGAGAGAAATTCAACGAGCAAGAGCAGAAGATCCAGAGGTTGACTAGACAGTTGGAGAACGAGCAGATTCTCAATGATTATGTCCGCACTGATAAAAAGAGACCATGGGAGCATTGATGGACCTTTGATGATTTCCTTTCCATTTTTTATTTACTTTTCAGTATTTCCTTTCATGTAACGCCCTGAGGGCATCAGTTGAACAATTTGAATTTTGAAGTTTATCTAATAAAGTGTGTTTCCTTTCTTGTTTACAAATTTGAATCTCTCGATTGTCTTTGAAATCATAATCATACGCATTTCATCCCATGCACTCCATAACAGGTACCCATTACAGGTCTCTTATCTTCTTCGCTGTTTATTTCAGCACTCATCATGTCTGCTGAACCTTTAACTGAGCAAGCCATCAAGGCCCTCCAAGCCCAGAATGCCCAATTTTAAGAGCTGTTCATGAATCTAGCTAAGGGTCAGCAAGACCTGAAGACCTTGGTTCTGAAGGAGAAGAAGAAGAATAAGAAGAGGACAATCCTGTTCAACACTGGGAACAGGTTTGGAAACAGGCTACAGAATGAAGTTGATTTGACCACCTCATCTGGGGGAAAAGATAGCCAGGAAGAAAGGAGGGCTCCTAGCCCTGTGGTCTCCGACAATGAGACGGACTTCGACGAAGAACAGTATCCTCTGGCCTAGGACAGATACAAGCAACTGGAAGACCGGTTGAGTGCTATGGAAGTTCAAAAAGTGCCTGGTCTGGACTTTGGTGATCTAGGTCTATCATCTGGGGTAGTGATTCCCCACAAATTCAAGGCACCAACCTTTGCTAAGTATGACGGAGTTTCTTGTATGAAGCTTCACTTCCAGTCATACGTGAGGAAGATTCAGCCGTACACCGCTGATAAAAAGCTATGGATCCACTTCTTTCAAGACAGTCTCTCAGGGACTCAGCTTGAGTGGTTCTATCAGTTGGACGGAGCCAGTATTCGCAGTTGGGAAGATTTGGCTATTGCTTTCTACAGGCAGTATCAATACAACTCCGACCTCACTCCTACGCGTACCCAACTCCAGGGTATGTCAATGGGAACGGGTGAAGGATTCAAAGATTATGCTCAAAATTGGAGGGACCTTGCCGGTAGAGTGCAACCATCCTTGGCTGATCGGGAGCTTGTGGATATGTTTCTGGGGACCCTGTCTGGTCCATTCTTCAACCATCTGATTGGAAGCTCCTCGGCTGGGTTTATAGAGCTTATTTTGACCGGTGAGAGGATTGAAGCTGGTATTAAGGCTGGTAAGATACAGAAGGGTGCTTCATCGAGCACCGAGAAGAAGCCCTTTAAGAAAGAGTCAAGTGCTGTCTACAGTGCAAGAAGACAGAATAGACCTGAACACCGCCAAGCTGTTAACACGGTTGTTATTTCAAAACCTGCGGGTGCTCCTCAGCATAATAATCAACAAAAAGATGAGAGACCTCGAAGGCAATTCACCCGTCTCAACATGACCTTATCTCAAGTTCGGCCACAATTACTGAAGACCAATCTGTTGATTCTAAAGGAAGCCCCAAAGAATTCAAATACAACATCACCAAGATATAACCCTAATGCCCACTGTGCTTATCACTCTGATAGCCCGGGGCATAATACAGATGATTGTTGGACTTTGAAGAATAAGATACAAGACTTAATTGATGCGAAGGAGATTGAGTTCGAGACGCCTGAAAGACCTAATGTTGTGACTGCTCCTATGCCCAAGCATGGAGTAAATGCTATAGAAGAAGACTTGTTTGTGGTTTCTGTAGATGATATTGTTACCCCTCTGATGACTGTAAAGAAGAACCTTTTGCTGGCCAGTTTATTTCCGGGTTGTGACGAAGGTTGCTGTGTGTGTTCTGTTCTGCCTACCGGTTTCCCACTTTTGAAGTCAGGTATCCAAAGCCTGGTGGATAGTAAAGAGATCCTGTTTGATAAGACTGTTGTTCCCTCAATTCCTTCTGAAGAAGTTGCCATCATTACCATTTTCGACAATTCTTCCAAGGCTCCCTCGAGGAAGCCTGTTAGAATTACATCTGTTCCGAGAATCGCACCTGTAATCATCACTGTTCCGGGGCCCATCCCCTACACCTCTGATAAAGCTGTCCCTTGGCACTATGGGGCTGATGTTTATTTCCATGGAGTTAAGCAAGAGTTGGATGTTGATACTGACGTCAGCAACATTGTCGGACCTGCTAAAGTCACCCGCAGCGGGAGGCTTTTCTCACCTGATATTTCTCCACCAACTGTCCGAAGACCTGTTGTTATTACACCTACTAGTGTACCTGCTACCATTCCTGTTCCAGTTCCTATTCTTACCCCTGTCGCCGAGTCATCTGACACTCGGGGCAAAGGGATCACCACTGAGCCTGCCCAGACGGAGGCACCGAAGACGATTATTGTTGAAGCTTCTAAACAAGAGATGGAAGAGATTCTGAAAATCATCAAAAAGAGTGACTACAATGTAGTTGAATAGCTGAGGCAAACCCCGTCCAAGATTTCTATGTTGTCACTGTTTCTATGCTCAGAGGCCCATGCCAAGGCTCTAATTACATTTCTGAAGACTGCCCACGTACCACAAGAGACGTCAGCTGATCAGTTTACAGATTGCATGGCCAATTTAACTGCTGATAATGGGTTGGGTTTCTCTGATGCCGACTTAACTGCTAAAGGGAAGAATCACAATGATGCCCTGCATGTCTCCATTGAATGCAGGGGTACTACTCTTGCACATGTATTAGTGGATACTGGTTCCTCATTGAACATCTTGCCTAAGAAAGCTCTAGACCGGTTGGATTGTGAAGGGTTGGAGTTGAAGCCAAGCAACATTGTCGTCAGGGCCTTTGATGGGTCTAAGAGAATGGTACACGGAGGAGTTGATATCTCGATCAAGGTTGGTTCTCAGGTTTTCAATTCTACGTTCTATGTGATGGATATTCAACCATCTTATTCTTTCTTTGCTGGGTCGTCCATGGATCCACAAAGCTGGGGCCGTAATCTCAACACTCCACCAGAAGCTGAAGTACCCAGTGAAAGGGAAGATTGTGACAGTACAAGGGGAGGAGGAGTACATGGTTAGCCACCTCAATTCTTTCCGATATGTAGAGATGGATGGGGAGTTCATTGAGACTCCATTCCAGCATTTTGAAGAGGTTCCCCAGACACTGGCGTCAGTTGAGGCTGTTGTTGAAGACTCTCCTATGAAGATGGCTTCCTTAAAGGATGCCCGGGCTGTTGTCGAGAAAGGTCGGTGTGCAAATTTGGGCTGACTCCCTGATTTTACACAGAAGACTAACAATTTTGGTTTGGGTTTCACTGCAGAAGCTCAAAGGGCTGTTCGAAACGCACAGATCGGAAGACCTCCAGTGTTCATCAACAACTCGAGAGTGAATGCCATTGAAGACGATGTAGAAGAGTCTGAATTCGACAGTTGGATCTATACTACGACCGACGGTGGACAATGCAACTGGACAGCAAAGAACTTCATCCCTATTACTTTTGTTACCCAGTAATGAAACTTTTTGTTTTGAATATGTAACAGACAATGTTTTAAACTTTATGGCCCAGTGTCTTACCCGGGGCATTGTGGCTTCATTTGTGAGGGCTTTATGTGTGTCATTTTCATATATCATTAATAAAAGCATTGGACGTTCTTGCATTTCAAATTTTGCGCTCCTTGTTTTTCTTTATTATATATTGCAAAACAGCTATTTTACACACACTCACATATACAGGTCCACATCCACTCTAGATCTCACTGGTAACGACTCTGCTACTGCCAGTTATGACTTTGAAAATTCGATCAACTTAGCCGAAGATGAAGGTGAAGATGATTGTGAAGTGCCTGGTGAACTTGCAAGACTGTTACTCCAAAAAGAGCGGGCCATACTACCTCCAAGCTATCAATTCTGATGCCTCCAATTGTAGGAAGACCATTGATCTTATACTTAAAAGTGCTGGACAATACAAAGATACGTGATGGGGCAGCATGACGAGTCTGGCTGAAAAGAGCATGCTATTTATTGCTTTAGCTAAAAGTTTACCGACTATGAGACCCTATACTCACTGCTCGAGAGAACTTGCTACGCTTTGGCATGGGCTGCTCGCCGGCTGAGACAGTATATGCTGGTTCATACTACTCTTCTGATACCAAAGATGTGAACGTCCTGACGGCACCTTAGCCTTTTGTAATGTGGGGCATTGATATGATCGACGAGATCAGACCTACAGCATCCAACGGGCATCGTTTCATCTTGGTAGCTATTGATTACTTTACGAAGTGGGTTGAAGCAACTTCCTTTGCTACTATAACCAAGAACGTCGTGGCACGATTCGTTTGGCACAATCTGATCTGTCGATACGGTGTGCCAGAGAGGATCATCACAGACAATGGTACCAATCTTAACAACAAGATGACCACCGAGCTCTGCGAGTAATTTAAGATACAACATCATAACTCTTCTGCCTACCGGCCGAAGATGAATGGGGCTGTCGAAGCAGCTAATAAGAACATTAAAAAGATTGTGCAGAAGATGACAGTGACATACAAAGACTGGCACGAGATGTTACCATTTGCTCTTCATGGGTACCGTACCTGAGCACAGACGTCAACAGGGGAAACACCTTATTCCTTGGTTTATGGCATGGAGGCAGTCTTGCCCATTGAAGTTCAGATACCCTCTCTTCGGATCATGAAGGATGCAGGTTTAAGCGAAGATGACTGGATTCATACCCGGCTTGATCAGCTGAACCTAATCGACAAAAAGAGACTTACTGCTATTTGTCATGGTCAGGCGTACCAAAAACGGATGATCAAGGCATTTAACAAGAAAGTCAGACGACAAGAGTATCAAGTTAGGGATCTAGTAATCAAGCGCGTTATTCTATCTCAAGGTGATCCCAGGGGCAAATGGACTCCTACTTACGAAGGGCCATTTGTAGTTAAGAACATTTTCTCAGGAGGAGCTATGATTCTAACCACCATGGATGGTGACGACCTTCCTCACCCCATCAATGCAGACATAGTGAAAAGATACTACGCATAATCAAAGACCCGCTAGGTTGACTGGCCTAGGCAAAAATAAGGGCTTCTCGGCGAACCAAAAGGGTTCGGGCAAAAATAATGGATGAAAATGAAAAAAATCTGTACACCCGGAAAGTCGAAAACCTAAAGAGGCGGCTTGGGAAAAAATGGGTATCCCGGTGGACTGAAAACCCGAAAGGGCGGTCCAGGAAAAAGTTAGGGATCAAAGCGTAATACTATGTCTCATTGGATCACCTTGCATCCAGACTTCAGTATCGACTGTCAAGCTCGGACGACACTAATCAATCTGACTCATCTTTAACCAGTAGCAAAGTGATGAGATGCTCGAGGATATAAAGGCAATAGCAGAGTTGGAACCCAGTGGGATTGTTCACATAACTGTTTTGTTTTCTTTTCACAAATTGTGTAAATTCTATTATTCGGCGACGTTCTCTTTCTAGGACGTCAGCCTCTTGTACAAAAACGCCTATTTACAGGCCAAATTTCAAAATCAATAGAATTCATTTTCAGACAAATTTCAAACTGTTTTTCCTTTATCTGTTTTGTTTTCCAAAGAACGTCCAATGTTCATTTTTGATATATGCATTTGACGTTAATTGCTGCTCATAAATATTTACATGCGAAACAAAAGATGGTTACGGCTAACATCAGAAACAAGGGCATAAGAATTGTCTAAGCTGTATAGTTGCTCTGTCCACCAGGTACAAAGGTAGATTCAGCTGAAGAATATGGCTAAGATGCTTTCACTCCCCGCAGAGTAAGACAGTAATGATAGCTCTCCCAGCTGAGACTTGCAACTATGAACAAATCAGCAATACTCTCCCCAAGCAGAGTTTATCTACCATCAGCACTAAAAGGGTCTTAATATTCCCCAGCGAGTATAAGAGTATCCCCGACAGTCCTAATATTCCTCAACGGAGTATAAAAATGTTCCCCGGCAGAATACAAGATACCCCCAGTGAAATCAATATTCCACCAGCGCAGTCTGAAAAAGCTTCCCCAATGGAGTTGAATCATCATTCCCCAGTAGACTCTAGAAGTCTATCCCCCAGCGGAGTACAAAATAAATCTCCCCAGCCAAATTCAGAGGGTTACCCCCACATGAGTCTAACAGGGTTATCCCCAGCAAGTTGCAACTGAAAGATCATCCCCAGCGAAGTTCTTTCCTTTCACAAGCAGGAATTCAATCCTCAACAGATCCAGTATCACCAGCAACGGTAATACATCCTCAACGGAGTTTATCGTTGAAATCCCCAGCGGAGCTTATCAGCGGAATCCCCAGTAGATTTTATCAGTGACATTCTCAGCAGAACATCTCTTCCCCACAGAGTAATTCCCCTCGGAGTAATCTCCTCAACAGTTTATTCCCCAACGGAGTTATCCTCTCCTGCAAGTTTATCACCTTCGTTCACCATCCCCAGCGGAAACGAAGAATTCAACTCTATTCTCCAGCAGCTATCCGGGATTTATTTTCCCCAGCTAAAACATCACATTTCCATACATCATGATACATGCATATATGCATCATATAATGCAATCTCATTTATATTGAGAACATCATTGCTTGATCCATATCATGCATTGCATACGACTGACCTTTGCTTTTCAGGAAAGATACAGTTAAAGTTCTCAGCAGTCAAAGGAGACAAATCCAGTCAAAGGAGACAAATCCAGTCAAAGGAGACAACTCCAGTCAAAGGAGACAAATCAAGTCAAAGGAGACAAATCCAGTCAAAGGAGACAAATTCAGTCAAAGGAGACAAAACTAGATTAATCGATTCCTAAAGATTTTTCTGAGGCCACCAGTCAATGGAGACAAAACCAGATTAATCGATTCCTAAAGATTTTTCTGAGGCCACCAGCCAATGGAGACAAAACCAGATTAATCGATTCCTAAAGATTTTTCTGAGGCCAATCCAGTCAATAGAGACAAAGCTAGTTAAATCGATTCCTAAAGATTTTTCTGATGCGAACGCAGTCAAAGGAGACAAAACCAGTCAAATCGATTCCTAAAGATTTTTCTGATGCGAACGCAGTCAAAGGAGACAAAACCAGTCAAATCGATTCCTAAAGATTTTTTTGATGCGAACGCAGTCAAAGGAGACAAAACCAATTAAATCGATTCCTAAAGATTTTTCTAAGGCCAATCCAGTCAATAGAGACAATACCAGTTAAATTGATTCCTAAAGATTTTTCTGATATCAACCCCGTCAAAAGAGACAAAACCCCTCTGGTCCAGTAAAGTCGATTCCTAAAGATTTTGCTGATACCAATCCCGTTAAAAGAGACAAGACCTCCTCTGGTTCAGTCAGATCGCCGATAAGATCTCCCTGATACGCATTCCAGTTGAAGTTCAGACCACCTACCAACAATCTCCAAATGGCATCTGTAAGCCCATTCCTGACATCACAATGCTGATACTACTTCATGCGAGTGCAAATTTCTGGGCACTCTAGTGTTCAATCATCTTCCACATTCGGATCACGAAAGGCCCGAAAGCCAATCTATATCCTCAGGTTTAAGAAAATTGAACAGGGGCAACTGTTGTACCCCAAAATTTTCCCTCCCATATTTCTCAAGACATGGCAAGAATAATCTCCAAGTTGCTCAAGATGGCTCAAGAGTTGGACAGTCAAATCATCTCCTAAGGCAGTCAATCTCAAACTAGGGTTTTGTGTTGCATCAAGTTCCTTACATACAAATGACCCCAAGTGCTTCCCAATGTCCTAATATGTATTCAAGTTCATCCATATCAAATTTCAAGCCTTGCAGAGGAAGTTTGGTCAGTCAATGGCTCAAGAGGTCCAAAAATCGACTGTGCTAGGGCAAAAGTCAACCGTGACCTACAAATAGTCAAAACCTCAAGATGTTTTGTCAACATTCTCATTTTGAAGTATAATTCATCATTTGATCAAGGGTTGATCATGATTCATCAAGGATTGCTCAAAATTCATCAAGATTCAAAAGTTGCTAAATTAGGGTTTTGTAGGAAAAGTCAACTCAACTTTGACCAAGCATAACTTTCTCATACTTTATGAGAAATGACCCATTCAAAGCTCATTTTGAATAGGATGAAATTTCCTACAATCCATCTTCACACCCCAAGATCAAGAAATGCACTCACAAAAAGTTACAAATTTGGACATTATAGGTCATTTTTGGAAGTCAACAAAAACACCTTTTTTGCCAAAGCTTATAACTTGAGCATGGAATATCAAAATGAGATGATACCAAAAGGGTTGGTTATAGTACATATCAAGGTTTCTATAAAGTCCAAGAACACTTCCAAAAGTTCAAAATTGAAGAAGTTATGCATTGTTGAAGTCGGGAATTTTTCCAAAATTGCCAAAAGTCAACTATCCCCAAAACATCAAATTTTGTCAAAAGGGCCCACTTTTTTTCCACTTGATTTGATCTTGTCACACTACACACGTGTCATATATTCAGTTTTATGTCCATTCATTAATTTTTCTATTTTATTTGATTTTTATTGATTTAATTCATTTTAAATCAATTTAAATCCAAATAAAATCCAAATCTTAATCACTTGGTATCTTTTGATCATTACAGGTCTTAAATACCATCATGTACACAATCAAATCCGAATCAAGCCATGTTGTGAACAAAATATTAGTTTTTGACAAATTTGGAAGCTTTTTCAATGGAGAATAAAATCAAATCTTGAATCATCAATGCTCATGGACTCAAAGCCCAATTTTTAACCTAATACATTGCTTGATACTTATACAACACAAAGACACGAAATTCATAAGCAAGAAGCTGCAGAATCTGGAAAACAAAACTTGGAAAAAACACCAAAAAAGCTTGGAACTGAAATCTTGGTTAGAGACGTTTTCAAGACAAAATCTCAACGTAGACTTCTTGCCTGATATCCACTGAAGCTATTGGAATCAAAATCAAGCCTTCTCCCTTCCTGAAACGCGCTGTAAGTCCTTTGAAAAACACCCCTGTACAAGAAATCGTGTTCTCTTATTCTTGCACTCTTTTGCCAAAATCTTTGCATATTTGTGTTTATCGTTCCATTTAGAACATTTCTGCATCATTCAATTATGTTTTCATAAGCCATAACTCTATACCCGAACCTAGGGTTTTGGAGACTTGTATTTGGGCGTTTGTTTTACAGGAAAAATTAGGACCAATAATGGACATGGATGAATTTAGGAGGAAGAGACGAGCATGATGATGGTCTGGGTTTGCATTTTTATGGCCTAGAATTCGTTGTAGAATGAAGCCACGAATTTAGCTGCGGATGAAATCTGCAGGTAAATAACCAGGCTTTTCAACGAAGAAGACGACCACGTGCCTCCTCCTCATTGGATCGTTCAAAACTTCCCGCTCATTTTTTTTATTTCCAACATATTGTTTGTTTTCTCCATATGATAATAATTGTTTATTTCATTAACAATTAAACATAATGGCTCAGTTGGTAAAGGCGCTAGTGGAAAATCCAATGGGACCTGGGTTCGAATCCCAGGTCCCCCAATGCATTTGTTTCATTTTTCTTCAGGTCATCCTATGCAACATCCAAGGCGTGGTCTATCATACACCTCCAGATCTCCAGCGCCAGATGGCCTCCAGGCCAGATTTGGTGGCCCAGATGAGAAGTCCATCCTACACCCTAGTCAACGTGCCATGGAGAATTGCAAAGGTCAACCAGGCTTCCAGCGTGAATGGGCCTCAAAATGCTGATTTCACCTCCTCTTGGGCCCAACACCCCCCTTGGTTTATTTTTCTTTTCATTATATTTATTTATTTGTTTTATTGTTATTATTTATTATTAATCACTAACCAATTAATAATTTTTCCTCATAAAATCAGAAAACACAAAAATATATTTTATTTATTAAAATTAAATTCATCACTTTTATTTTTTGTAAATAAATATTAATCAATTAATTTAGTTTTAATTAGGTATACTTTTAATATTTTTGCAATAAATTAAAATCAATGTAGAATATTAGGTTTTACTAACTTTTAATCAAACTTATTTTTATTTCTATTTCTTTAAATATAAAAAATCCAAAAAAAAATATTTCTTTTAGTTAATTAATTAATTAATTTAATTGTTAATTTTAATTGCTTCTTTTTAATCCAAAAAAATAACAAAAAAAATCACTTTCTTCCAAAAAAGGGGTCAAAACCCTAAAAAATGCGCCGTCTTAATTTCTTGCATGCGATCCATTTGATTCCAATATTGTACTTGCTTCCAGAATATAATAGCTTTTAATTAGGACTTTATTTTATCGCTTTATTTTTATTTTCCGCAATTTAAATTCAAGGGTTTGTTTTTGGAGATGTAAATACCCGACGCCTTGTAATAGTTTAGATTTAATTTCCGCAATTTAATTTCTGCAACTATACACTGTTAGATGTTTGATAATAGGGAATGCATGAAAAGATAAAATCTTTAACCTAAAATCAACTTAGCTCACCCATGACATGTACAAAGATAAATAACTGAAAAACAATACACTCGCACATGCGCACTCTTAGGGTACACCTCACTTGGTTGCCTTCGAACGTGGTCATTGAGTATAGGAAGTTTTAGAGGTTGCCCTCTTGTCCAAAGATCATAGTTGCCTCGAAACGGTTGCCTCAGAAAAATGATCTAAGACATTAGGGTTACCGCTAAGGCGTCCTAACATTGCTTTAGTGACCACACGTCCCTTAATCGAATTGACCCTTAAAACTCCAACGACGGTGCTACCTACTCCTCAATAGTGGGATAGAATTGTCTAAAGGACATTTGTACAGATTAATTCCTTTTTCAAGTAGGTAGATGGTTCTTAAGTACTTGCTCATTCTAAAACAAAACAAAACTTTTCGCACTTACACTCCTTTCAAAACAAAAACTTCTTTCAAACCCACAAACACAAAGAAAAGCAAAAATTTGAAAACACTTTGAGCAAGTACCTAAGAGACCGTGGATAACCACGGATAGAAAGGGTGCTAACACCTTCCCTTTCTATAATCTACCTCCCGAACCCGAGAAACATCTCAAAAAAAGGAATTTTTCTGTGCTTTTTTCCTTTCCTTGTTGGATAAAATAAAAGACGGTGGTGACTCTTGCTTACCGCGACATTTTGCAAAAACAAACGCAAAATTTGAACCAACATTCCAAAACAGTCAGTTCTCTTCCCACCGTATGACACGTGTGAACAACGCTTTCAGCAAGCTCTTGATATGAGTATTTGACTCTTCTTGCTTGCCCAAAATGCCTCTGATTTCCTTTGTAGTGTCTTCTTGTTTACCCATAATAATTTTAATCTCTTTGTTCGTATCCTCCTGCTTATCCAGCCTTGCATGGATTAAAGCATTTTCGTTCTTCAACTCTTCCAGAGTTTGCATGACTAAGGAGGAAGCTGGTGTCTCTTCAGGAGTTGGATGTTGCTCAGAGCATTATGCAGCTTCTTCTGAGTGAACCATTTCTTCTACTGTAATCATGTCTTCTGGAGCAGTAGTCAGAGAGAGACTTTCTGATTCTGGTTCAGCTACATCTGAAGGATGATGCTCTTTCCAGGGAGCATTATCCAGCGAGAAGATATCTTTCTTGAACAGTTGGCTCAAAACTTGGTCTTGAAAAGCCTTCAGCTTATCACTAAATTTCTGCTGAACCTTTTCATAACACAATTCCTTTAGCTTCAGCGTTTCAAAGCTAAGCCAATTTCTGAATCTTGCCACCGTATAATCAGAAGCAGCAGTATTAGACATCTCCTGACTTGCATGCTTCAAAGAATTTATCCATTCCTGCATTCCTGTTTCAAAAATCAACAAACTTGTACCAACATCTGATGTGGTTGCAGTTGGTTTAAGTTTGGGAATGGCAATTTTGTGTGAGATGGAAGCTAGTCTTTCCAACACAATTGGATCAATGACAAGTCTTAAGTTGTCAGCTGGACTGTTAGTGGGTGAAGAAGTGGGAGAGTCAGAAATGATAATTGGTCTGGTAGGGGTGTTTGGAGGTGTGGATTCAAGGGATGAAGGAATTTCTGGAATGTCATGAATGGTGAGAGGCATGCGAACCGCAAGAGGTTATGTAATTCCAAGTATTGGGATTGTGGTATCATAGTCTGAATGAGAGTCTTCAGATTGGTTTGTGGCAGCATGTTGGATTTCTGATTCAGGAATATCAGAAGATGGATTTTCATAAGGTTGAATTTCTGGTTGTGCTGAGTTGGGGTTTAGATCTTCCGGTTGAGGAGATTGTGGTTGAGTATTTTCTGGTTATGGAATTTCTTGTTGAGGTGATTGTAGGTGATGAATTTCTAGTTGAGGAGATTGTGGGATTTCTGGTTGAGGAATTTTTGGTGGTTGTTGAGTGTTTGGATTTTCTGGTATGGGAGAAGAAAAATCTTGATCAAATAATTCAATATCAGACAGAACTTTGGCAAGTTCTGGTTGATGATGTTATGGATTTGGATTTTGAGTAGGGGAGTGAGGTTCATTCATAAAATTACCTAGAGTTACGGATGCATCAAACTCTATGTCAAAATCTTCAAAGGTTTGAGGTAATGAATTTTATGGTTGAGAAGGCATGGCTTCAGATGTTGAAACAGTTATTGATTCTATAACAGAAACGGAAGATGGATTACCTTTCTTTTTGGCAACTTTAGGTGTCCTCTGAGAGGGTCCTTCTCCTGCTGCTTTCCTCTTCTTTGATTTCTTTAACACAACTTTCGGGGCAGCCTTGTGCAGATCCTGAATGTTGATTTCTAGAATAGTTCCATCAGCCTTGCAAGCTTCAAGATATCTGACTATTATTTCTGGTTTGGAGTCTATTTCAGAAAATAAAGGAAAATCCTTCAAAGGTATCCTTCTTGAATTGATGGTCTCATGAGCAGTAACAGTTGGTTCCTTCTTGATATTCTCAATGATCTTCATTTTCTTCAGATTCTTGGTGTTCAGAGGATTCCAAACAGTTTCTTCCAATGTACTTATTTCCCGAGCCTCCGTCAGATGTTCTATCAGCCTGTTCTCTGTTAGAATATCTGATATCAGCCTTCCTAAGGGAATCCAATCCCTCTTGGTCCTTTCGTCTTCTCTGGTTTCCTTCACACTTGTTCTGAGATGGTTGAAGAGCGAGTGTGGAAGATTTACCTTTGTCCTCTTAGCAATGAAATAGATCAGAAATTGCTGATCAATATTGATATAATCAGGAGAGCTTGTAGGCTTCCTGTGGTGGATGCATCCCATAATGATTTTGTCCCAGATTCTGTGATGATCCAACAAATCTCTGATTTTACTAGAGGGTTGTCCAGAAGTAAAAATTTCCTTTGCAATTGATCTTAGGTCAGAGCATCTCTCAGCCATGTCAATGCATCTAACACCACCACCGTTGTATCCAAGAAGCTTCGCTATAAGATCTTCTGTAATCACAATTTTCTTCCCCATGACATAAGAAGTAACCTGGTGATTTGATGAAGAAGCATGTATCCAGAATTCTTTGATAAGAATGGGAAATATTGGACCAACCAAACGGTCAAAATACATGTTCCAACCTTGAGCAGTCACGTCTTCATTGAACCCATTTTCTTGTATACTTCCAAAATCAATGATCAGTTCTGAGAGAACTTCCAGGTTATCAACAGGAGTGAGAAGTGTCCTGAAGGGTTCTTCATACTGTTCCGTTGATGCAGATTCAAAATCACTGACATTTTTGAGACTTGATGAAGCCATTGTTCACACGGGATTTTGAGGAAGATGAAGAGGGTTTTTGAAAGCAAGAACTTGAAACGAGAGAAAAATATTTATGAGAGTAAAAGTGAATGAATGTAAAAAGTAATTTTGAGTTTAAATAGGTTTCTTGAAAACATAAGCAGTAAGAAAAAGAAAAAAATTAGTAATGATTATATGCATTAATGACACCTGATTTTAGGGGATTTAGAAAGATACTGAATGATTACCGCTTACAAGTGTCTCAATGCAGCCAATCAGCGCCTTGAACCCTTCAGAAATTAAACGCATGTTCAGCTTCAGAAGGTACCAGGTGAGAGGATGACAAGTGTTTTGATATTGTGAACTGCACGCCTCTATCCTTGAAATGAAACGTTCAGATCTTCCTGGATAGATTCGGATGCAATCTGTACTTCTAAACTCTGAAGACAGGTTGATAGTTGTTCACAGAGAATAATAAAGTTCTGAGGGTTAAGATATAAATAAAACATTTTATTCTGGGCATAACTTCATGCTGAGATGTTTCAGAATGAAGTTGAACCTATCTTTAGAAAGAGGTTTTGTAAAAACATCAGCCCATTGATGGTTCGTGTCAATAAATTTTAAGGTTAGAATTCCTTTCTGAATATAGTCCCTAATAAAATGGTGTTTTATTTCTATATGCTTAGCCCTATAATGCAAAATAGGATTCTTACTGAGACATATAGCAGAAGTGTTGTCATAGAGGATATGAATGTTGCTCTCAAATATGTTGAAGTCTTCAAGTTGACTTTTCATCTAGAGCATTTGCGTGCTACATCCAGCAGTTGCTATGTATTCAGCTTCTGTTGTTGATAGTGCTATTGTGAACTGTCTCTTGCTGGTCCATGAGATCATATTTTCTCCCAGAAACTGGCAGCTTCCAGAAGTACTTTTACGTTCTACTCTGTCTCCAATAAAGCCAGCATCACAATATCCTACTAAGCTGTAATCATTTGATTTTCTATAAAACACACACAGATTAGTAGTACCATTCAAATACTTGAAAATTCGCTTAACCGTTGTTAAGTGAGATTTTCTAGGATCTGATTGGAATCTAGCACATAAGAAAACACTAAATAAAATGTCAGGACTTGAAGCCGTCAGATAGAGGAGAGAACCAATCATACCTCTGTAGACCTTCTGTTCTACCTTTTTACTTACCTCTTCCTTTTCCAGAATGCACGTGGGATACATTGGAATCTTTGAGGGCTTACATTCTGAGAGATCAAATTTCTTCAGAAGTTCTTTGACATATTTGCTCTGATGAATGTAAGTTCCTTCTAGAGTTTGGTTTATCTGAATGCCCAGAAAGAATTTGAGTTCCCCCATTAAGCTCATCTCAAACTCTGCCTGCATGCATTTAGCAAACTCTCTTCCCAGAGAGGGTTTAGTAGATCCAAAGATGATGTCATCAACATAAATCTGACATACTAAAATGTCATTCTTAACTATCTTACAGAATAAGGTTGTGTCCACTTTCCCTCTGGTGAATTCCTTTTCTAACAGGAAGTTACTTAGTCTTTCATACCAAGCTCTGGGAGCTTGTTTCAGACCATAGAGTGACTTCTTTAGTTTGAAAACATATTCTGGGTGTTTGGAATTCTCAAACCCAGGGTGTTGGTGCACATATACCTCTTCATCTATATAGCCATTTAAGAATGCACTTTTGACATCCATCTGATACAGGGTGATGCCATTGTTTACAGCAAATGATATTAAAAGTCTGATAGATTCTAACCTGGCAACTGGAGCAAAGGTTTCTGTATAGTCTATCCCTTCTTGCTGACTATAACCTTGTGCTACCAGTCGTGCTTTGTTTCTAATGACTTCTCCTTGCTCGTTTAGTTTGTTTCTGAACATCCACTTTATTCCAATGACGTTGAATCCTTTTGGTTTGGGAACCAGATCCCATACGTCATTTCTGGTGAAATGATTCAATTCCTCCTACATTGCAAGAATCCAGTCATTATCCAGAAGCGCTTCATCAATTGTTGTTGGTTCAATCAGAGAGACCAGTCCCATGAGGGATTCTTCAGAGTTTCTGAATGTTGATCTTGTCCTGATTGGATCATCCTTCTTTCCCAGTATTTTATCTTCTGGGCGAGCGATGCTGCTTCTGGATAGCCTTTTCTGAAGTTTATTAACTAAGGGTGCTGGATTGCTTGCAGTAACTCTTTCTGATGTTGTGGGAGCGTCTCTGTTGAGAACTTTTGACGAGTTGTCTTCAGTACCTATGAGTTCAACTTCTATACCTACAAGGAGTTCATTCTGCTTTGACTTTTGAGAGTCAAGCTTATCATCAAACCTAACACTGATTGACTCTTCAACAATCTGTGTTTCTGTATTGTATACTCTGTACCCTCTTGAGCGTTCAGATTATCCTAACATAATACACTTTTGTGCTTTAGAGTCAAACTTATTCAGATAATTTTTTGTATTCAGAATAAAGCAAGTGCATCCAAATGGATGAAAATAAGAAATGTTGGGATTTCTGTTCTTCCACGATTCATATGGAGTCTTTTCCAAAATAGGTCTTATGGAGATTCTATTCTGAATGTAACACGCTATGTTGATTGCCTCTGCCCAGAAGATCTTAGCAGTGTTAGTCTCATTGATCATGGTTCTGGCTATTTCTTGCAATGTTCTATTCTTTCGTTCTACAACTCCATTTTGTTGGGGAGTTCTAGGACAAGAGAAGTCATGCAAGATGCCTTTTTCATTAAAAAATAATTCAAATTTTTTATTTTCAAATTCCCCACCATGACCACTTCTGACTTTTACAATTCTAAGATCCTTTTCATTATGCACTTGGTTGCAGAAGGAAATGAACACAGAGTGTGACTTGTCCTTGTGTCTTAAGAACTTTACCCATGTCCATCTGCTATAGTTAGTTACGATTACTAACCCATACTTCTTGCCACTGATAGACGCAGTTTTTACTGGTCCAAATAAGTCAATGTGCAGAAGTTCTAATGGCTTAGAGGTGGAAACAACATTTTTGGATTTGAAAGCAGGTTTTGCAAATTTGCCTTTCTGACATGCTTCACACAGAGCATCTGAGCTGAACTTCAAGTTTGGAAGTCCTCTGACCAGATTGAGTTTGTTAATCTAAGATATTCTTCTCATACTAACATGCCCCAATCTTTTGTGCCAGACCCATTGCTCGTTGTTAACAGAAAGTAGGCATTTTACATTCTGACTCTTTAGTTTAGGAAGTTTTATTTTATAAATGTTGTTTTTACTCTTTCCATTAAATATGATAGTCCTATATTACTAATTAACAGCTTTGCATGAATTTTGATTAAAGATTATATCATAACTGTTATCACTTAATTGACTTATGGATAACAGGTTATGCATTAATCCATCAACTAATAACACATTATTTATAGAGGGAAGATTTCCATTACCTACTGTTCCAGGGCCAATGATCTTTCCTCTTTGGTTGCCTCCAAATCCCACATAACCTCCAGGCTTAAGTTCCAGGCTTTGGAACATATGCCTTCTTCCCGTCATGTGTCGAGAGCAGCCAGAGTCCAGGTACCATGACTGGTGTTTTAGCCTTGCTGCTAAAGATATCTGCTACATATATAATTGTATCCTTAGGTACCCATATCTTCTTGGGTCCTGGTTTGTTAGTTTTACCAAAATTCTGATTGAATTTTGGTTTGACAGAATAATCACTACTTGTGTATTTTATGTCATGTGTGTGCCCATATATAAAATGTGATTTGAGTGGTATGCGTTTTATGACTAAGTCCATGGCCTGTTTAGGTGTGGATACCTTACCTTGATATCCTATCCCTTTTCTGCCATTTCTGCTAACTCCATAGATCATTGAAGCCATCTTTCTTCTATCTATGTTTTTAGCTAGAAACTTCTGAAAGTTGTGATCATACACTTTGATGATCTCATCAGCATTACTGGGAGTCTCTAAGATTGTTTCCTTCTGAGAATTTTGCAAATCATTTTCAAATTTTGAAAAATTTTATTTTAACTCAAAATTCTCTAATTTGAGACTCTCAGGCTTTTCAGAGTCAGAGACAAGATCCCTTTTCGGACGGGATCGATCAATCTGATCTACCTTCAACCAAGTAGCAAAGTGATGATACGCTCGAAGACATAGGGGCAATAGCAGAGTTGGAACCCAGTGGGATTGTTCACATAGCTGTTTTTCTTTCTTTTTACACAAATTGTATAATTTCCATTTGTTCGGAGGCATTCTCTTACTAGGACGTCAGCCTCTTGTACAAAAACGCCTATTTACAGGTCAACTTCAAAATCAATACAATTCATTTTCACAAAGAAATTTCAAATTGTTTTTCTTTTTCTGTTTTATTTTGCAAGAACGTCCAATGACTCATTTTTTATATATGCATTTGACAATAATTGTTGCTCATAAATATTTACATGCGAAACAAAAGACGATTACTCGTAATATCAGAAACAGGGGCAAACAAGAAATGTCCAGACCTTACAGTTGCTCTATTCACCAGGTATAGGGATAGACCCAGCTGAAGAAAATGACAAAATATGTACACTCCCCGCAGAGTAAGAAAAAGACAGTGGTGTTGGTTCTCCCCAACTGAGATTCGCAATCGCGAATAAGTCGGTAGGATTCTCCCCAAGCAGAGTTCATCCATCACCAACGATGGAAAACCATCCCTAGTGGAGTTTATTTCTTCCACAAACAGGAACTTTATCCCCGACAGAGTTCATCATTGCCAGCAACGGTAATTCATCCACAGCCGAGGTTGTTTCTCCCGGGTCAGCAGATCTTCAAGCAAAGTATCTCTTCCCCCACAAAGTCATTTTCTCGCCAATGTATTCTCCAGCAGGACTATTCTCCCAATCATCTTCGGTTGTTTTCCCCAGCGAGCGAAAATCTTTCATTCTCCAGCAGCCATCTGGGATTTATTTTCCCAACTAAAGAATATCATAAAAACATTGCATGTCCATACATCATGACATGCGCATACGCATCATACAACACAATCTCATTTATTTTGAGAACATCATTGCCTGATACATATCATGTATTACATACAGCTAACCTTTACCTTTTCAGGAAAGATACAATCAAATTCTCACCAAGTTCAAGATATGAAGCCCGGATCCGACCGGATAGTACCTTGATTTCTACATCATATTGTGAAGCCCGAAGAACAACTGGATAACAGTATCAGACTTACACGAAGCCTGGATTACGACCAGATAGTGGTATCTCTTAAAAGCAAGCTATGAAGCTCGGATTTAACCGGATAATAGTTTAATACCCAGCAAGCGGTGAAGCCCGGATTACGACCGGATAGCAGCTCAGCAAGTACCATGAAGCCTGAATTACGACCAGATAGTGGTATATCATAAACATAAGCCGTGAATCCCGGATTACAACCGGATAACAGCTCAACAAGTTATTGTGAAGCCTGGATTACGACCAGATAGAAATACAAGACCATGAAGCCTGGATTACGACCAGATAATGGTAGAAGACGTTGTGAAGCCTGTATTACAACTAGATAGCAACCAAGAATACTACGAAGCCTGGATTACGACCAGATAGTGGTATATCTTTAATACAAGTTATGAAGCCCGGGTTCGATCGGATAGTATCTTGATTTCTCCGAACACCATGAAGCCTGGATTCGACCAGATAATGGTATGAGACATCGCGAAGCCTGGATTACGACCAGATAGCGGTAAAAGCCACTGAAGCCTGGATTACGACCAGATAACAATGAGGGACACTGTGAAGCTTGGATTACGGCCAAATAGTAGTTTACTCGGACAATTACTATGAAGCCTAGATTTGACCAGATATTAGTAGGCCCAATAGTCAAAGGGAAGCCTGGAGGCGACCGAATAACCACTTGATTTCTTCTGAAGCCTGGATTACAAACATATAAGAAGTAAGGTATTGTGAAGCCTGGATTACGACCAGATAGCAGTACAGGACACCATGAAGCCTGGGTTCGACCAAATAATGGTATAAAGCATCGTGAAGCCTGGATTACGACCAGATAACGATAAAAGGACTGAAGCCTGGATTACAACCAGATAACAGTACAAGACACTGTCAAACTTAGATTTCGACCAAATAGCAGTTTACTTGGACAAATACTAAGAAGACCGGAGTCGACCGGATATTAGTGTGCCCTAAATTCAAGTTGAAGCCCAGAGGCGACCGGATAAAAACTGGATTCCTTCTGAAGCCTGGATTACGACCATATAAGAATTGAGAAATTGCGAAGCCTGGACTACGATCGGATAGCAAGTGTAATCTCATCTCCTCAGTAAGTCACTGTAAAGCCTGGATTACGACCAGATAGCAGTTGGTCTTATCACTATGAAGCCTGGATCACGACCAGATAGTTCATTTTCACCTCTTCAACTAAGAGACGATTCCCCAGTAGAATAACGGATGATCGAAGCTCCTAAAATTCTATTTCTCTCAAGACAGAGATCAGCATTCCCTAACGTAGTCTTCCTCAACAATA
The DNA here is from genome assembly GCA_948472305.1 of Vicia faba. NCBI lineage: Eukaryota > Viridiplantae > Streptophyta > Magnoliopsida > Fabales > Fabaceae > Vicia > Vicia faba. The sequence continues at coordinate 920,046,499 of OX451741.1, read as the reverse complement.
GGTATACAGACTCTCGATAAGGAATCTCTCTTGCGATCGACACTCCTTCGGATGGCATCTTTAAGCCCATCTTCCATCATCAATTGCCAAATGGCATCTGTAAGCCCATTCCCGATATCACAAGACGGATACCACTTCATGCGAGTGCAAATTTCTGGGCACTCTAGTGTTCAATCATCTTCCACCTTCGGATCACGAAAGGCACGCAAGCCAATATACATCCTCAGGTCTAAGAAGATTGAACAGGGGCATCTGTTGTACCCCAAAATTTGCCCTCCCATATTTCTCAAAACATTTCAAGAAAGATTCTCAAGTTGCTCAAGGAATTCCAAGGGTTGACCAGACAAGCTCTCTCCTAAGGCAATCTACCTCAAATTAGGGTTTCATGTTGAATCAAGATACTTGAGTCCAAGGGATACCAAATTCTCACCATTGTCCTAATATGTTCTCAAGATCATCCATGACAAGTTTCAAGCCTTGCAGAGGAAGTTTGCTCAGCCAATTGCTCAAAGGCCTGAAAATCGACTATGCTAGGGCAAAAGTCAACTGTGGCCCACATACAGTCAAACTTCAAGATTTTTGGTCAACATCCTCATCTTGAAGTATTATTCATCATTTGATAAAGGGTTGATCATGATTCCTCAAGGATTGCTCACAATTCATCAAGAACCAAAAGTTGCTAAATTAGGGTTTTGCAGGAAAAGTCAACCCAACTTTGACCAAGCATAACTTTCTCATACTTTATGAGAAATGATCCATCCAAAGCTCATTTTGAATAGTATACAATGCTCTACAATCAATCTTCATCTCCAAAGTTCAAAATATGCACTCACAAGAAGTTATGAATTTGGACATTATATGTCATTTTAAAAAGTCAACAAAAACACATTTTTTGTCAAAGCATCATACATGAGAATGGAATATTAAATTGAGATGATACCAAAATGGTTGCTTAGAGGACATCTCAAGCTTTCTAAAAAGTCCAAGAACACCTTCAAAGAGTTAAAATTAAGGAAGTTATGCATTGGTGAAGTTGACCCTTTTTGTAAAATTGTCAAAAGTCAACTATGCCTCAAATTGCAATTTTTGCTAAATGGGCCTAATCTTTTGCACTTGTTTTGAATTGATAGCATGGTCCACGAGTCCTAGCTCTTCCCACTTGTCTTTATCTTATTTTTATTATTTATTTTGATTTTTATTTGAATTAAATCAATTTAAATCAAAACAAATTATAGAAAATCCAAATCATTGAAATCTCAAGATATTGTGCATGTTTCAGGTTCTATATCCAGCTAGCAAAAGGTTGAAATCGTGCAAATCCTTTGTGTGCACAAAAAGATTGGTTTTGACCTATTTTTAGAAAGATTTTCAAGTGAATCAAATCCAAATCAAAAGCTATAATGGAGGAAGATTGAGATCATGTTTGCAACTCTAATCCAATCCTTAGTATATAGGGAATATTTGCAGACAAAATTCAAGAGGCTAGAGAGGCGCACAAAGTCAGAACAAACTTGAAAAAATCAAAGAAAAGTGGTGATTCGATTTTGTACTTACAGGCACTTTCAAGGTCCCCTAACCATCTCATTCGATTCCTGGGATTGCAAGGAGGCTGTACCAATCAAGAAACGGAATTTTCCAGTGCCAAAACCCACTGTAAGTCCGCCACGACTTTGGTTTATTTTTGAAATTGAATTGTATGATCCTGGCACTTATAGCATGAAATACTCATATATTCTTGCTCCTTGAAGCATTTGTAAACTATCCATAACATTTAATTGCGTTTTCATGGACTGTATTAGAATTTGCCATTGTTAGGGTTTTTTGCTTCGATTTGGGATCTCTTCATACAGTTAAAATTGGGCCATAAAAGGAGTACCATCGTGCCCATCAGGCCAAGACGAACTGATTCATGGCCTTAGATTTTATTTATCATGCTTGTGTTGGATTTTGAGAATTGCAGGATCTGTAGCTATGGACATATGTTCGTAGGTAAAAGTCTGTGACTTTTACCAACAGAGAAAGGAAGAAGATGATATACGTGGCTCCATCTCATTCGCTCATTTGAAATCTGGCGCGTATTTTACAGCTAGTATCATTTTATTCATTTTATTATTTTTGTTCCATTTAACAATCAATTGAACCAAATGGCCCAGTGGTGGCCAGGGAAGCGCTAAGGCATTGGAGGGCATGAGGGCAAGGGTTCGACCCCTGCCTCCAACATTTGCATTTTTCTTGAATTTTTTCTACAGATTCCATGTTCCACAAAGCACGAGGACTACCATGTGACCTCAAGGCACAACCAACCAGATGTCCAGGAAGCCAGATCTGATGGCCATAATGTGGTGTCCATAGTACACCCCAGTCAACGCACCGCATGGAGTCAGGGGAAGTCAACGTGGACCTTCTTTTGGGCCCAGATTGCTAGCAATGCACCCCCTCCAAATTACTTTTTCAGGCCCAACTTTCTTTTCTCTATTCTTTTATATTTCTTTTATTTAATTCATTTAGTTATTTTTTATTCACATAAAAAATAATTCCTTTTATCAAAAAATCACAAAAAATATTTTTGTCCAATTAGATTTAGGATATTTATTTTTTATGCAAAAATTAACTGAATTAGGTTATTTTAATTTTAGGTAACTTTAATTTCTTTTGTAAATAAATTAAAATTAATTAGAACAATTAGAGTTTTATCTTAATTTAAATTCTATTTTCTATAACCAAAAATACAAAAATAGGTCATGTAATTTATTTTCTTTAATTAATTTAATTACTAATTAATTTTGTATTCATTTTAAAAACCTAATTCTTTTTTCTTAAAAAATAATTAAAAACAACAAAAATAATTTCTTTTTCGATTAGGTTAGACGGGGTCAAAACCCTAATTTCTTATCGTTCTTAATTTCATCGCGCGCGCTTTATCTTATTTTGCCATATTGATGTAATTGCTCACAAGTTGTAATAGATTAATTAGGGTTTTTTCCTTTTCATTTATCGTTTTTTTACGGGTTCATTTTTGGCTATGTAAATACCCGAAGCCTTGTAATAGCGTAGCTTTATTTTCTGCACTTTAAATTCCGCAAAATATTAATTGTTAGATGTATGAATAATTAGGGTTGCATGACAAGAATGTATGATTAACTTTAAAACGGTTAGCAAACCCTAAATGTGCAAAGATAATAAATTTGAAATTGAATCACTCGCACATGCGTACTCCTAGGGTACACTCCCACTTCGGTTGCCTTCGGTAAACAGTCATTAAGTATAGGGTATTTTAGTGGTCGCTCTCTTGTCTCAAAGATCAAAGTTGCCTCAGAAAGGTTGCCTCAGAATTGTTGCCTCGAATATGATCTTCAGACATTAAAGTTACTACTAAGACGTCCTAACATTGCTTTAGTGATCGTACGTCCCTTTTCGAATTGACCCTCAAAACTCCAATGATGGTGCTACCTACATACTAATAGTAGGATAGCGCTGTCTAAAGGAAACAAACATATAACAATTCTTTTTTCGAGTAGGTAGATTAGCTCTTAAGTACTTGCTCAAAACAAATAAACTTTTTTACACTTACACTCCTTTTCAAACAAAGTTTTCAAAAACACTTCGTAACACTCTTGAAGACAGAAGCAAGGGTTAAATCGAAGTCAAACAATTTTTTTTTCAAATCACACAAACACAGAAGCAATTTTGAAAATGATGAGCAAGTACCTAAGAGCCCGTGGAAAACCACAGATAAAAAGGGTACTAATACCTTCCCTTTCTATAATCTACCCCCCGTACTCAAAATCTCGAAAAAGGAATTTCTCTGTGCTTTTATCCTTTCCTATTGGATAAAATAAAAGTCGGTGGCGACTCTTGCTTACCGCAACATTTTGCAAATACAAACGCAAAACGCAAACCAGCATTCCTAAAACAGTCCGGTTCTGGCCACCGTATCACACCTTGTTATTTGGATTTTTATATCCTGAAGAACCTTCAGATCTTCTGTGTCCAGAGGAAGACTCTAACTTTCTGTATCTGGAGTAGGATTCATTTTGATTCTCTGATCTTCTAGGATTTCTAAATTTCCTTTGTCTCTGCTTCCACAGTTGGTTCACCCTTCTAGAGAGGAGAGACAAATCATCTTCTTCTGATGAGGATCCATCAGAAGTTTCTTCCACAACCTGCAAAACCTTAGAGTCAGATTTCTCTTGGGCAAGAGGGTATTGTTCATCAGAGTAGTCTTCATCTTCAGAACCCTGGTTATTCCTACCTTCAGGTTTGATGCTTCTACCATCCACTTCTTGGTTGTTGTCTTCCTCAGAGGAAATATCATCCACTTGAACCAGTTGAGAAGGACCCTTAAAACTTCTCCCCGTATTGAGGATAGCTGTCGGTTTATTAGTCTTCTTCTTCTTGGAAACGAGCACCATCAATCCTTCTGCCCCTGTGCCAGATTCATAAGAGTCTCCTGAAATTGGGCGTGTTGAGCTTGGAGTTCCTTAATATTTTGTTCGAGGGCCATCTTATATTGAAATATACAACAAGTAGATGAGAAAACTTGTATTGGAAAACCTGTTATGAAATGATGCATGATATGTAGATGCAATGTTTTCAAGGACCCTGTGGGATTTAAATTTGTTCATCACAAGGAAACAGAAACAAAAGATTTCATTAGTAAGTTCAAATTATAATTGCCTCTCAGGCTTACATTGAAAACAAAAGGGTCTTAAGGAGACAACAATATGAACTCCTGAAATCTAAGACTCAAGTCTCCCACGGACGCTTACTCTTTGTATTTACATATTCATTAATGCTCTTCTCTTCATGGATTTGTTTTGTCAGCTCCAACACTTTCTTCTTACTAGCATAGAGTTGAGTCTCAAAGGTGTCTCTTTCTTCTTTCATTTAAATCCAAGACTTATGTAGATCTTCAAGGTCAGTAGGCATATATGGGTGAAGAATGGTATGAGGAACATCACCTTTAGCAGTAGATTCCACAATTACTGGTAGGATAATTGGATATGGCATTAAAAGATTTTGAGCACGAGATCGAACCCATCTGATGTAGGGCTCCAAACGAATGGAATTCATCTGTCCTAAAGTCTTGCTATCGATCTTATTATTGTCAAAGACTTATACACGCTTGGGGCATGGTGAATAAGATCGATAGTAAGACTTTAGGACAGATGAATTCCATTCGTTTGGAGCCCTATATCAGATGGGTTCGATCTCGTGCTCAAAATCTTTTAGTACCATATACAATTATCCTACCAGTAATTGTGAAATCTACTGCTAAAGGTGATGTTCCTCATACCATTCTTCACTCAGATATGCCTACTGACCTTGAAGATCTACATAAGTCTTGGATTTAAATGAAAGAAGAAAGAGACACCTTTGAGACTCAATTCTATGCTAGTAAGAAGAAAGTGTTGGAGCTGACAAAACAAATCCATGAAGAGCAGAGCATTAATGAATATGTCAATACAAATAGGAAGCGTCTGTGGGAGACTTGAGTCTTAGATTTTAGGAGTTCATATTGTTGTCTCCTTAAGACCCTTTTGTTTTCAATGTAAGCCTGAGAGGCAATTATAATTTGAACTTACTAATGAAATCTTTTGTTTCTGTTTCCTTGTGATGAAGAAATTTAAATCCCACAGGGTCCTTGAAAACATTGCATCTACATATCATGCATCATTTCATAACAAGTTTTCCAATACAAGTTTTCTCATCTACTTGCTGTATATTTCAATATAAGATAGCCCTCGAACAAACTATTAAGGAACTCCAAGCTCAACACGCCCAATTTCAGGAGACTCTTATGAATCTGGCACAGGGGCAGAAGGATCTGATGGTGCTCGTTTCCAAGAAGAAGAAGACTAATAAACTGGCAGCTATCCTCAATACAGGGAGAAGATTAAAGGGTCCTTCTCAACTGGTTCAAGTGGATGATATTTCCTCTGAGGAAGACAACAACCAAGAAGTGGATGGTAGAAGCATCAAACTTGAAGGTAGGAATAACCAGGGTTCTGAAGATGAAGACTGCTCCGATGAACAATACCCTCTTGCCCAAGAGAAATCTAACTCTAAGGTTTTGCAGGCTGTGGAAGAAACTTCTGATGGATCCTCATCAAAAGAAGATGATTTGTCTCTCCTCTCCAGAAGGGTGAACCAACTGTGGAAGCAGAGACAAAGGAAATTTAGAAATCCTAGAAGATTAGAGAATCAGAATGAATCCTCCTCCAGATACAGAAAGTCTGAGTCTTCCTCTGGACACATAAGATCTGAAGGTTCTTCAGGATACAAAAAGCCAAATAACAAGGTGTGATACGATGGCCAGAATCAGACTGTTTTAGGAATGCTGGTTTGTGTTTTGCATTTGTGTTTGCAAAATGTCGCGGTAAGCAAGAGTCGCCATCGACTTTTATTTTATCCAACAAGGAAAGGAAAAAAGCACAGAAAAATTCCGTTTTCGAGATATTTCTGAGTACGGGGGGTAGATTATAGAAAGGGAAGGTATTAGCACCCTTTCTATCCGTAGTTATCTACGGGCTCTTAGGTACTTGCTCATCATTTTCAAAATTGTTTTCTTTGTGTTTGTGGGTTTTGAAAAGTTTTTGTTTTAACTTCGATTTAACTCTTTCTTTTGTCTTCAAGAGTGTAATGAAGTGTTTTTTTGAAAACTTGTTTATAAAGGAGTGTAAGTGTGAAAAAAGTTTGTTTTGATTGAGCAAGTACTTAAGAACTAATCTACCTACTCGAAAAAAGAATCGTTCTATGTTTGTTTCCTTTAGACAATGCTATCCCACTATTAGTGAGTAGGTAGCACCATCGTTGGAGTTTTGAGGGTCAATTCGAAAAGAGACGTACGATCACTAAAGCAATGTTAGGACATCTTAGTAATAACCCTAATGTCTTAGATCATTTATCCGAGGAAACAATATCCGAGGAAACCATTCCGAGGAAACTATGATCTTTGGACAAAAGGGCGACCGCTAAAATATCCTATACTCAATGACCATTTACCGAAGGCAACCAAGTGGGAGTGTACCCTAGGAGTGCGCATGTGCGAATGATTCAATTTAAGTTTATTTATCTTTGCACATTTAGGGTGATCTAACTGTTTTAAAATTAATCATACATTCTTGTCATGCATCCCTATATCATACATCTAACAGTTAATAATTTGCGGAATTTAAAGTGCGGAATTTAAACTACGCTATTACAAGGCTTCGGGCATTTACATAGCAAAAAACAAACCCTTTGAAAATAAAGCGAGAAATGTAAATAAACGTCCTAATTAAACTATTACAAACTGTAGGCAGTTACATCAATATGGTAAATAATAAAAATAAAGCGCGCGAGAAGAATTAAGATCAACGAGAATTTAAGGTTTTGACCCTTCTAACCTAATTAAAAGAATTTTTTTTTGTTTTTAATAAAAGAAACAAGTTTTCTAAATTAAATATGCAATTAATTAGTTAATTAAATTAATTAATAAAAATAATTACATGACCTATTTTGGTTTCTTTGGTTATTTTAGGAAAAAATAAAATATAATTAAGTTAGTAATAAAACCTATTTATTCTAATTATTTTTAAGTTATTTACAAAAAGAAATTAAAGTTTTACCTAAAATTAAAATTTAATTAAGAAAATAATCCTAAATTTATTTTTATGTGATTTTTATATTTGTTTATTGATAAAAAAATAAAAGGGATTAAAAGAAATAAATAAAACGAATAAAACATGAAAATAAAGATGGGCCTTGTAGCAAAAGTAAACAGGGGGTGCAATCATCAGAAATCCCTAGGCTCGAATCTTCGAAAGATTCATGCTCGAACTATGGTGTTTTTTGATTCTTGCGTGGAACCTATGATTCAACCATCCATAATTGTTCCATATAAACTCAAACAAACATTAGCATACCATAAAATATGATTAAAATTAGAGATTCAAAGTTTAAAATTTTACCAAACCGGTGTTGTCAAATGGGGGGCGTGTTAGGCGTGTGATGGATTGCTCTTGGGCCTTGTAAGACTCTTGATGACTTCAAGAGGATGGTTTGAGGCTTGATGTCAATTGAGAGAGACCGGAACCTCGAGATATGACTTGCACCAATTCTTTGATTTTTGGAGAGCTTTTTGAAGAGCTTTTAGAGAGCTTTTTGAAGAGCTTTTTGAGAGATTTTTAGAAAGGATTTTCGTGTCTTTCAAGCTTGTATGGCTCTATATTTATATATGAGAATGAGGAGACAAGAAAGCATGGAAAGAATCTCCCTCATAATGTTGTGTTTTAAGACCATGATCAAAATTTGAAAAAAATGCCATATTTGATGATTTTATGCCATTTTCACACGTTGATGAACATGGACATATTTGAAGAGTTATTTCATGAAATCAATTGACATAAACCATCATAAAACTTTCCCAAAATGGATTCACATCAAAATTTATATTATTTCTATTATTTATTTATTTAATTCTGAATTTTAATGAATAAAATATCAAAATAAATAGCATAAATAGTAGAAAAATGTATGGGTGGGCTTAGAGGTCATGTAACATGTTAGGAATGAGTTTCAAACTTGAAAAGATAGGCCCATTTGGAAAAAATCCAAGTTTGGTCAATATTTGCTTCATGTATTTTTTCAAAAATTGTCCAACTTTGACAATGTATATCTCTCTCAATTTTAACCTTATGAGGGTGTTCTTGGACTTTTTAGAAAGCTTAGGATGTTCCCTAAGAGACCTCTTTTGTTTAATATCAATTGGATCTTCCATGTTCATGTAAGAAGCTTTGACCCAAAAGGTGTTTTTGTTGACTTTCCAAAATGACCTATAATGTCCAAATTCATAACTTCTTGTGAGTGCATATTTTGAACTTGGGAGCTGAAGATGGATTGTAGGGAATTGCATCCTATTCAAAATTAGCTTTGGATGGGTCATTTATCATAAATTATGAGAAAGTTATGTTTGGTCAAAGTTGAGTTGACTTTTCCTACAAAACCCTAATTTAGCAACTTTTGAGTCTTGATGAATTATGAGCAATCCTTGATGAATAATGATCAACCCTTGATCAAATGATGAAATATACTTCAAAATGAGGATGTAGACCAAATATCTTGAAGTTTGACTGTATGTGGTCCACAATTGACTTTTGCCCTAGCGCAGTCGATTTTCAGGCCTTTGAGCAATTGACTGAGCAAACTTCCTCTGCAAGGCTTGAAACTTGACATGGATGATCTTGAGAACATATTAGGACAATGTTGAGAATTTGGGGTCCCTTGGACTCAAGTATCTTGATGCAACATGAAACCCTAATTTGAGGTAGACTGCCTTAGGAGAGATCTTGTCTGGCCAACCCTTGGACTACCTTGAGCAACTTGGGGATCTTTCCTGAAATGTTTTGAGAAATATGGGAGGGAAAATTTTGGGGTACAACAGCCACGTCTTCTAATACTGTGAAGAAGACATTCGGTGGGGAAAAAGACATCAATGATGTTTATGACCAGAAGGGCCATGGTATAAATGACTGCCATCGGTCTGTGGGAGCGGGGTTTATCTCTAATCCGGCACCTGTTCAACAACAACAACCGGGCAACCGACAAAGGTCAGACGCCCCGATAAGGAAGTTTACCAAGATCAACATGCCATCATCTCATGCATTTAAACATCTGTTAAAAGCTGAACTCATTTCACTGTGGGATCCTCCTCGAAATCCCAACACCTCCTCTCCTAAGTACAATCTGAACACAAAGTGTGCCTATCATTCTAACAGTCCTGGGCACAACTCCAACAACTACTGGGCCCTAAAAAACAAGATTCAGGATATGATTGACAACAAGGAAATTAAGTTTGATACTCCAGAGACCCTGAATGTGATTACTGCACCTATGTCGAAGCATGACAAAGGCATAAGTGCTATTGAAGATGCTTTGTATGTTGCCTCTGTAGGTGATGTGGTTACTCCTCTCCCAATAATAAAAAATAATCTGTTACAGGCCGGTTCAACGCCTGATGGATGAACATATAATTTTGATCGAGAAAGTTCCGTCTACTGAGAATTTATGTCAATATTTATCTATAGTATCTGGTACTCCTATCAGAATCACTTCCAAAGGTCCAGTAAGGATTATCACCAATCTGAAATATGCTCCTTTGATTATCACCATACCTAGACCCATCCCATATTCTTCGGATAAAGTTATTCCTGGAACTATGGATCTAATGTCTACTACCATGGTGTTAAACAAGAGTTATCTGATGATGCTGAAGATGTTGATCCCAACATTGAAAATATTGCGGGTGTTGTACCCCAAAATTTGCCCTCTCATTTTACTCAAAACATACTCCTAGAGATCCTCAATTTGCTCAAGGACCAAGAGTTGACCAGACAAACTCTCTCCTAAGGCAATGTATCTTAAACTAGGGTTTCCATTTTCATCAAGATGGGTGAACTCCAAAGACCTCATATGCTATCCATGGTCCTAATATGTTCTCAAGACCTTCCATGTCAAATTTCAAGCCTTGCACAAGAAGTTTGCTCAGTCAACTGCTCAGATGCTTGAGAATCAACTGTATTAGGTCAAAAGTCAACTGTGGCCCACATACAGTCAAACTTCAATATTTTTGGTCAACATCAACATTTTGAAGTTATATCCATCATTTTATCAAGGGTTGATCATGATTCCTCAAGGAATGCCCTAAATTCATCAAAACCCAAAAGTTGCTAAATTAGGGTTTCTCAAGAAAAGTCAACCAAACTTTGACCAAGAATTACTTCTTCATACTTTATCAGAAATTTTCCATCCAAGGCTCATTTTTAATAGGATGCAATTCCATACAATTCATCTTCATCCCTCAAGTTCAAAATATGCACTCACAAAAAGATATGAATTTCCACATTATAGGTCCTTTTGAAAAGTCAACAAAACCACTTTTTAGGTCAAAGCTTCTTACATGAACATGGAAGACCCAATTGAGTTGATACTAAAAGGTTTGTGTAGGGGACATTCTAAGCTTTCTAAAAAGTCCAAGAACACCTCTCTAGGATTAAAATTGGAAGAGATATGCCTTGTCAAAGTTGACCTTTTTTGCAAAATTGCCAAAAGTCAAAAGTGCTCAAAAATGCATTTTTTGCCAAATGGGTCTAACTTTTTATGCTTGCACCTCACGCATGACATGGTCCAATACCCAAATGTTTACTAACATGTTATTTGTTTCATTATTTATTTTATTGTATTTATTAAAAATTGAATTAAATCAAATAATTGGTAAATAATATCAAAGATTTGTTTTGATTAGATTTTTGTACAGAATCATAAGCTCATTATGCTGGCATATCAGAATCAAATCATATCGAAGCTAATTGGCACAAGAATGACATGTTTAGGCCAAATTTGGAAGGATATCATACCACATGAAAACCAAATCAAATCTCCATAAATTTCAAGATATTAGTGGTTTTTACAACCCTAGTTCACTCTAGTACAAATACATAACGCAGCCAAGGCAAGAGAACAAGGATTGAGGTCGTGAAAGTCATCAAGCAAACTCAAATTTTTGAAGAAAAAGTATGGATCAGATTTCAATTTAGAGGACGATTCAAGGTGATTCAAAGCCACCAATCCACTCCTGGACACCCTCTAAAGTGATTGCAAGCATCACCAAGCCTCCACAAGCCCAGAAACGTGCTACACGGCCGTCACAGTTTGCTTCTCTTTCAAAATTCGATTACTATGATTCTTGCATCATAAACATGTTTTAATGGTATGTATGTGTTTGTTATCATGTTTGCAACGTATTGGATTGGTTTAATTGATGTTTTAGCGCATATATTGATAGTTGCCGTTGCTAGGGTTTGAGGTCGTATTTTAGGGTTTCTTGATACAGGTACAATTAGGACAAAAGAAGGATGTCATCATACTCGTGAGATCAAAATGAGTTAATCTGTATGCTTGGAATTGATTTATATTGCTTGTGGTAGATTTTGGAAATTGGTAGGTTTGTAGCTACGAATGCTGACTGTAGGTAAAAGTCCCTAAGCTAACACGACGGAGGGCTGAGGAAGATGATAACGTGGCAGCCAACCACTGGGCCATTCAAACTGGGCGCGCATTTTTTTATTTGTTTCAGTTTTATCCATTTGTTTTATATATTATGCATCATTATTATTATGTTATCAATTGAAACATGTGGCGCAGCTGGTAAAGGAGTGTGTTGGAAAGGGTAGAGGGCCTGGGTTCGATCCCAGGTCCCAACAAATTTCCTTATTTTATTTTCCTTTGACATATCCTGCACATCACCCACTCAAGCATTCACCATACACCTCCATCATCCAACCACACAATCTCATCACATGCCTGATCAATCAGATCCAACGTCTCCACCTGCCAGGGACCATGGTGTTCCATCAGGAAGTCTCCCCACTGGATCACGCGCTAGCTGGGCTTCAACTTGGTGGGCCTGGACATTTTCAGCAACCCCCCCCCCCCCAATTGCTATACAGGCCCAATCTAATTTTCTCTATTTCTTTCATTTATTTTATTGGTTTAATTATTTACTTTCACAAATTAATTCCTTTTTTATTAACTACAAAAAACCATAAAATCACAAAAAACACCCAAAAATCATATTTTTCATAAAAAAATATTTTATTTTCTTTAATTAATTAATTTAATTCAAATTAGGTTAATTTAATTCCTTTTCATAATCAAAACCAATTAGAAATTAGGGTTTTATAAATAATTAATTTTCCTTCAAAAATAACTTAAATATTCTTTTTTTCTCAAATTAGATTTTTTTTTAGTTTTTTTAATCGTCTCCGCATTTAATCCGTCGCGCGTATTTTAATTACTTTTATTTATTTATTATTTATGTAACTGTTTCGAGGTTGTAATATATTTCAATTAGGTTTTTAATTTCCGCATTTTATTTTCAACTAAATAATTTTGTATTAGCGAAAGCCATGTAATAGTTAGGATTTCTATTTCTGCACTTTAAATTTCCGCAATTATTAACTGTTAGATGTATGTTAATAGGATTGTATGGCAAGAATATTTGAAAATTAAAACGCTAGATAACCTAAATGTGCAAAGACAAATTAACTGGAAAAAAAAGCTCACTCGCACATGCTCACTCCTAGGGTTTACTCCACTTCGGTTGCCTTCAGTTAAGCGGTCATGAAGTACAGGGTTTGTTAGTGATCGTCCTCTAGCCCCAGAAGATCTCAAATGACCCATTCGGATGTTACCTCGGAAACAAATCTTTAAGGCTTTAGGATGATTACTAACACCTCCTAACATTGCTTTTGTGACCGTATATGTCCCTTCGAACGTCCCTTAAAAACTCCAACGACGGTGCTAACTATTCCTTAATAATGGGATAACGCTGTCTAAAGGAAAATGAACAGTCTTTTCCGAGTAGGTGGATTAACTTTTAAGTACTTGCTCAAACAAACTTCTCACACCAACACCTTTCAAACAATTTTCAAAACAACTTCGTCACATCCTTGAGGACTGATACAAGGGTTATCACGAAGTAAACTTTTTTCAAAATAAGCACACACAAGCAATTTTAAAAAATGAGCAAGTACCTAAGAGCCCATGGAAAACCATGGATAGAAAGGGTGCTAACACCTTCCCTTTCTATAATATCTCCCCCGTACTCAGAAACATCTCGAAAAAGGTTTTTTCTGTTCTTTTTCCTTTTCCTTAGTTGGATGAAATAAAATTCGGTGGCGACTCTTGCTTACCGCGACATTTTGCGAACAAAAAATGCAAAATGAAAACCAGTATAACAATCGGTTCTGCCACCGTATCACAACGGGGACCAACAAAGTTACTAGAAGCGGAAGGATTTTCTCCCCAGAAATCTCTCCAAAAAATTTTGCTACACCTGTTCGAGTTGCCGTTACCAAGTCAACTGACGAGGCTCAGGGTAAAGAGCCAATGATAGAGCCTGCCAAGACGAAGATGCCTAAATAAATCATAGTTAAAGACACCTCTAAGCAAGAGTTGGAAGAGGAATTGAAGATCATCCGCAAGAGCGACTATAAAATGATTGAACAGTTGGGGCAAACCCCATCCAAAATCTCCATGTTATCCTTATTCCTGTGTTCTGAAGCCCATGCACAGACTTTAGTAAAATTCTTGAATACTTCTCACGTGCCACAAGAGATTTCGGTTGATCAATTTGGAAGTTATGTGGCTAGCCTAGAAACTGACAATGGATTAGGCTTCTCTGATGCTGGCCTGACTCCGAAGGGGAGAAATCATAATAAGGCCATGTATGTCTCCATTGAATGCGGGGGCACTACGTTGGCTCATGTGTTGATTGATATTGGATCTTCACTGAATGTTTTATCAAAAGCCGCTCTTGACAGACTAGATTATGAAGGGGTTATGGTGAAACCCAGTAACATCATAGTTTGAGCCTTTTACGGATAAAAAATAATGGTACATGGAGAAGTGGACCTCCCGATCAAAGTGGGTTCACATATCTTTGAATCCACCTTCTATGTAATGGACATCCGGCCAGCTTATTCTTGTCTATTGGGACGCCCCTAGATCCATGGGGCAGGTGTTGTTACCTCCACCTTGCACCAGAAATTAAAGTATCTTGTAAAAGAAAGATTGTTATTGTCTACTGTAATACGATGGGAGAACTGACTTGGGATATTTTGCATTTTATCGTAATTGTTGCGGTTAGCAAGAGTCGCCACTGACTTTTCTTTTATCCAAAAGGAAAGGTTAAAAAGAACAGGAAAGACCTTTGAGATTATTTCTTGAGTTCGGGGGGTAGATTATGAAAAGGGAAGGTGTTAGCACTCTTTTCATCCATAGTTATCTACGGGCTCTTAGTTGCTTGCTAGATCACTTGCTTTGTTTGAAAATATGCTTTGTGGGGGTTTTTGAAAGTATTTTTGAAAAGGCGCCTTCGTTTAGGAAAACTTTAGAATGGTTCTCGTTTTGTAAGAACGTATACAAAGTGTTGGACTTTTGAAAATATTTCATATTTTAAAAGTGTTTGGTGTGTGTTTGTTTTGAAAGTGAACAAGCAACTAAGAACATTTCTACCTACTCAAAAGTCTTTTTTGTTCATTTCTATCTTCCTTTGATATTGCTATCTCACCATTGATTGGTAAGAAGCCTTATCTTTGGATGTAAAGGGACGAGCGTGGGTCATCGTATAGTCATGATAGCAATGTTGTGAGATATCTTAGCATTTCTCTTTGATTGACTAAGATCATTTGAAAGGCAACTTTTGAAGCGTTATCGAGGGACTACGATCTTGTATTTTTTATGGTTTTTGCTAAGACGTCCCACATGCATAACATGACCATTTTTTAGGCAACAAGTGGAGTTAACTCTAGAGGTGTAAGTGTGCAAGTGTGTTTAATTTGCATACATTATTTATCTTGAATTAGGGTTTGCTACTTGTTGATTTTAGTCTTGCCATACAAACCCTAGTTACTGACATTTATATTGAAAGCGATAAATTACGAAAATGTAAAATTCTACGCTATTACATTATTTGAGGATGGGGACACAATTTACAAATGGGGGATGAAAGCAATAAAGTTCTAATTATACTATTACAACCATATTGAATATTGTAAGATAAAATGTGCAAGAATATAAAAGCAATGTGAAAGGAAAAGAAAATTATTATTTTTGTTTATGAAAAGTCTTGATTTAATTAAACTAATAAAAGGAAAGAATTTAATTAATTAAAATCCTTAAATTTTAAGTTGATTTAATTAGAAAATAAATTCAAAGCAAAAACTAAGTTAAAAATTAATTTAATCAAGAAAAAAAATTTGTTAAGAAAAATGTTTTTTTTTTTATAGTTTTTTAATAAAGAAAAAAACCTAAAAGATGTTACTTTGAATAAATCACGATCCTGCCAAAACTTGAACTCAAGATATTCAGGTTGCTGGCTCAAAAGAATACCACTAGGCTAGGTGTGTTTACTTGTCAACCATGTGCTTTCATGATATTATATGAGAAGATTACTTCCTGAAATCACAAAAATCACAACAATAACACAAAATATGCAAAAGGGGAGGTTCATTATCGAACTCGCGCACTTAGGATAAGAAGTGACATGAAACGCGCGCTGATTGCCACTGGGGTGGTTGTTACATCCGTTAGTGAAACAACAATCATTAAATATAAAATTAACTTAGATGTAAAGATTTTAAAATGGCCAAGCCCTCCTTCTTCTTCCTCCTGCACGCTAACAGTTACTGTAATAACAATATTTTCCATTTTTTTCAAAAAACTCTAACTTCCTCATTTCTCAACCAAATTCAAAAATGTAAAAATGGAACTTGCTTATAATTTCGCAAGGATTTCAAATATGTAATTAGTTTTTATTTATTCCCACTATAACTCACGAATTTCTACCTGTACCAAACTGAAAACCTAAATGTCCAAAAAGTTCAGTTTCAAAATTCTCATCCCACATGCAATTAAAATGAAATTTAAGGATATGGTTAGCTTCATATACATGATATCTACATTTTATCTTTTGAAAGTAAGTGCAAATGATGCTTGTATCAAGATTTCAAAGTTGGAAAAACTTACCTCTTGATGCAAAAATTCAATGGCCTCTACACGACTTCCAGAAGCAATATGATGATTGCTTTAGCTTCCTGGGACCTTGGTGAGTATGTTGCAACTTTTACTTTGCCTTGAAAGTGTTTGGATTGGTCTACTCAAGTCAAGTTGCAATGGTGGATTTTAAAAATGGTGGATGATGAAAATTATGTTACAATGAGGAAACAGGGGTATGGATAGTTTCTATATGATATATATGAAGTGTTTAGATGATTTATTTGGACAATAGTTACAAGAGTGATGAGTTTCAAAGTTAAGGTTTCAAAAACTTAAAAATGGTGATTTTTGGCCAATTTGGGTTTTAGAGTGTATGAGAGGGTTTAAGGGCTTGTAAATTCGTGTCCTCGGTTGGATAAAAGTGTCTTGATATATAGGAAAAGGTTTGGAGACTTTATATGGTCAGATTACCAAGATCACATGTTATGGCATTTTTGCTTATTTTTTAAGCAAAGTGGAAAACCAAAATCTCAATGTGTGGTACAATCTATGTAGAGTGGTTGAATCACTTTAAACATGCTTCTTTTGAGTTTCTAGGTTGAGTGTGTGCAGATGGATCCATTGAGAGGCTCAAGAAGGGTTGACATTATAAAAAAGCTTGTTTTACAAGAATGGATATGTTACTTTTTGCAATTTCAACCATAAATTGTATCAAGACTTGGACAAAATATCAAATCCTTGTGTAATACACTTAGGGTCTGTGTAATTACTTAATTATGGAGATATTTAGAAGAAACATGGCCTGAAAAGTGAGATTAAATGATAAGGTTATGAGATTTGATTATGAGTTCATCACAAAAATAACTTATAATTCAAGTTTATCATGCCAACTTCAAGTGTTCAAATCTCATAGCTCATAAATGATCTCTTCAAGTTCTTTGACATTTTGAAAATCTTGGAACATCCTCTACAACTTTTATGTTGGACATTTTTTAAGAATCAATTTAGAACTAGGTGAAAAGTTGTCATGAAGTTAGGTCAAAATCCTGACTAAAATACTCAAAATTTCACTAAGTATTTTTAGTATCATGGACATGTCTTCATAAATTCATAACTTGAAATCCAAGCATTTCTAGAAAAAATTCTGCCCTAAAATGTTTTAGATATCATTGAGATCTACAACTTTCATTTTTGAAGTTTTCCTTGAATCATCTTGCATCATAGTGGAAATTTGGCACAAAGTTATGAAAAAATGTTAACTTTCCAACACTTAGAAAAATTCTCTAAGTCCTAGAATTTTGACTTTTCAAAGATAACTTTAACCTTTCAATTTCTTGATGAACAAACTTCATATTTTGACATGTCTTGATGAAATATGATTTTTGAAACTTGATTTTGATCAAAAAGTCAAAGTTTGACTTTTCAATATACAGTTGACTTTTCATTAGTTGACTGAAATTCATCTATCAATCCAATGATCTTGAGAGGTGATTTGAACTATGCAATTAGGTTAAGATGGTGCATTTGAATCCTTGAGATCATATCTTAAACCAATAATTCACTTTCTTGGTCAAAAGTCAAGAACTGAGCCTTCTTCAATCAAAACCCTAATTTTGACCATTTTGCCCTTTTGGTGTTCTGATCAAATTTATTTGAGGAATTGTGATCCTACTTGATCAATTGACATATATGAGTTCATAATATTGATATGGATCCAAAATCTTGAAGTTTGACTGTAGGTTGACCACAATTGACTTTTCCCCTAATATAGTTGATTTTAGGTCAACTGATTAACTGACTGAGCAAAAATGTGATCCAAAGCTTGAAACTTAACATGAGCAATCTTGATGGTTCCTAATGATCCATGAAGGTCATACAAGGCATTAGAAGTTGAATCATCTTTATACAAACTCAAACCCTAATTTTGAGTTGTTAGTGCTGAGGAGGTGTCTTGAGCTGATCAAACCTTGTATAGTCTTGAATCAATGGAGATCTTATGAGAGACTTCTTGAGAAACAAGAGCGTAAATTTTGGGGTACAACAGCTGTCCATGTTCAATATTCTTAAACCTGAAGAGTTAGATTGGTGGATCCGCCATTCGTGACTTGAAGGTGAAAGATGATTGAACACTAAAGTGCCCAGAAATTTGCACTCGATGATGTGTTAATTAACTGTGCAGGGAATGGGCTTAAAGATGCCATTTGGAGAAATGATGGAAAGTTGTTACAAATGGGCTTATAGATGCCATCCAAAGGTGACTGTGGAAGGTATCAGGATAAATCTTTTGGTTGATTTATATTGAAATAATAGATATCATTTGCCTGTTTTGAACTGGAAGAGATAAATCTAACCAGAAGAGGCCTTGGATTCTCCTGTTATTAACTGAAAGAAATGAATCTATCCCGAAGAGGACTTTTGGTCGCCGATGTAGGGCTGATTTATGAGGCATATGAGGGGGAAGCCTGGGTAGGGCTTCTTCAGGACGAGCCCGTGTAAAAGTGCGTCTGGAAATGTAGAGAAAGAACCTGAGTAGGGTTGCTTCATGATGAGTCCGTGTGAAACTATATATGGAAATGTATGAGAAGGAACCTAGGTAGGGTTGCTTCATGATGAGTCAGTGTAAAACTTTATCTGGAAAGGAGAAGGGACTTGGGTAGGGTTGCTTCATGATGAGTTTGTGTAAAACTTCATCTAGGAATGAGAAGGAACCTGGGTAGGGTTGCTTCATGATGAGTCTGTGTAAAACTTCATCTGGGAATGAGAAGGAACCTGGGTAAGGTTGCTTCATTATGAGTCTGTGTTGTTGTACCCCAAAATTTTCTCTCCCATTTTACTCATCATATGCTCATTAAGACCCTCAACTTGCTCAAGGATACCCAAGAGTTGACCAAACAAACTCTCTCCTAAAGCAATGAACCTCCAACTAGGGATTCCATTTTCATCAATATGGGTGAGCTCCAAAGGCCTCATATGATATCCATAGTCCTAATATGTCCTCAAGATCATCCATTCCAAGTTTCATACCTTGCACAAGAAGTTGGCTCAGTCAACTGCTTAGATGCTTGAAAATCAACTATATTAGGTCAAAAGTCAACTGTGGCCCACATGCAGTCAAACTTCAAGATTTTTGGTCAAAATCAACATTTTGAAGTGATATTCATCATTTGATCAAAAGTTGATCATGATTCCTCAAGGAATGCTCCTAATTCATCAAAACTCAAAAGTTGCTAAATTAAGGTTTCTAAGGAAAAGTCAACCAGACTTTGACCAAGCATAACTTTATCATACTTTATCAGAAATTTCTCATCCAAGGCTCATTTTGAATATAATCCAATTTCCTACAACTCATCTTCAGCCCTGAAGTTCAAAAAATGCACTCATAAAAAGATATGAATTTCTACATTATAGGTCCTTTTGAAAAGTCAACAAAAACACATTTGGGGTCACAGTTTCTTACATGAACATGGAAGACCCAATTGATATGAAACAAAAAGGGTTGTTTTGACATCCTAAGATTTCTAAAAAGTCCAATAACACCTCCGTAGGGTCAAAATTGGAGGAGATATGCATTGTCAAAGTTGGCCATTTTTGGAAAATTGTCAAAAGTCTAATGTGCTCAAAATTGCATTTTTGTCAAATGGGCCCAGCTTTTCATGATTGTATCTTGTTAAAGACATGGTCCACGACCCAAATCAGCATCCATATATTATTTGCTCTATTTATTTATTTTATTTTGATTTTTATTATTTAAAAGTCAAATTAAATCAAATAAATGGCAAAAAAATATAAAAGATTGATTTTTTGATCTGATTTTTGTTAGAATCAAACCTAATCAAGCTGGTATATCAGGATTAAATCATATAAAGGATGATTGGAGCAAGAATGACATGATTTGACTTATTTTGGAAACAAATAATGCATTTAACAATCAAGATCTTTTCTCCTTAAATTTCAAGATTCAAGTTGTTTTTGTTGACCTAGTACACTCTATTACATATACACAACGCATCCAAGGCAAAAGGACAAGGGTTAAAGTCGTGCAGGCTAGCCAAGAAAACTCAAAAATTGGACAAAAAATGTGGATCTGATTTCTAACTTAGGGGACGATTCAAGGCCATTCAAAGCTTCTAATCGCTTCCTGGACATCTCCTGGAGCTAATACGATCGTTTGCAAGCCTTCCCAAACCCAGAATCGCTCCTGGTAAACCCACGGTTTGCACATACAAGCTAGATTTTGATCTTACAATTTACGCATGATTAACCACTTTTAAGCATAGCATTGTGTTTGTATCATTATTTGGAATGTTTTGGTTCAATTAATTTTGTGTTTTGATGACCGTTTCGCTAACTGCCATTGTTAGGGTTTAGGGGGTCGTTTTAGGGTTTCTCTGTACAGGTTAAATTGGACCAAGAAAATGGTGCCATGGTACTCGTGAGATCAATACGAGTTGATTGGTATAGCTAGAATTAATTTATCATGCATCTTGTGAATTTTTGAAGCTTGCAGGTTTATAGCTATGGAGAATGTCTGTAGGTATATGTCAGGTACCTAAGACGACGGACAGGAGAAGAAGATGATGATTTGGCACAACACCATTGGCTTGTTTGAATCACACGTGTTTTTTTAATTTATCCACTTTGTTTTATATATTATAATTGGGTCTTATTATAATGACAACTGAACAATATAGCCCAGTGGTGGAGCGCGCGTTGGATAGTGGAGAGGACCTGGGTTCGATCCTAGGTCCCTACGTTTTCTTTATTTTCTTAAAACTCATTTGTAGATCCTATGTATACACGTTCCAAGCGCCTACCATGTAGTATCAACATCCAACCGCTGGATCATTACCAACACAGATCCAACGCTCAAACCAAGGAAAGACCATGGTGCATTCTCCAAACGTGGCTGCACAGAATCAGGCGTAGGAATAGGCTCAGCCTTCATGGGCTCGGCACAAATTCAGCATGCACCCCCCCTAATTGCTCATCAAACAGGCCCAATTCTTTTCTTTTTTATTTTAATTCCTTTTTATCATTTATTAATTATTTCTTTTTTTTTCAAATTACACAAAAAATCATGTTTTTTTTTTATTTAATCAAAAAATCATAAAAACATCAAAAATCATTTTTTTATAAAAATATTTTTATTAATTAATTAGTTTAATTAAATTAGGCAATTTAATTCTTTTTTTGTATAATTAAAATCAACTAGAATTAGGGTTTAATGTTGTACATAACCTAATTTTATCTCAAAAAATAACCTAAATATTTTCTCAATTAGATTTTTAGGTTTTCCAATTATTTCCCGCATTTAATTCGCGTGCGCGCCTTTAATTTTCCTTTTTCTATTATTGTAACTGCTCCGAGTTTGTAATAGCAATTAGGGTTTTAAATTTCCGCATCTTTATTTACAGTCAAAATAATTATGTATCTGCGAAAGCCTTGTAATATCTAGGACTTTAGTTTCTCGCATTTTAATTTCCGCAAACTATAAGTTGTTAGATGTATGTTAATAGGATTGTATGGAAAGACAAATTGCAATTAATACAGTAGAAAACCCTAAATATGCAAAGATAAATAAACTGGAAAAAAAAGCACACTTGCACATGCTCACTCCTAGGGTTTACTCCACTCCGGTTGCCTTCGGTAAACGGTCATGAAGTATAGGGAATGTTAGTGGTCGTCCTCTAATCCCAAAAGTTCTAAAATGACCCAATCGGATGTTGCCACGGAAAAAGATCTTTAAGGCTTTAGGATGATTACTAAAATTTCCTAACAATGCTTTTGTGATCGTACTTGTCCCTTTGAACGTCCCTTAAAACTCCAACGGCGGTGCTACCTATTCCTTAATGATAGGGTAGCGTTGTCTAAAGGAAAACGAACAAACGTTTTTCGAGTAGGTAGATTAGTTCCTAGGTACTTGCTCAAACAAACAAATTTTACAAACACTTTTCAAAACAACTTCATCACACTCTTGAGGACCGATACAAGGGTTATCACGAAGTAAAACTTTTCAAAACAAACACACACAAGCAATTTTCAAAATGAGCAAGTACCTAAGAGCCCATGGAAAGCCATGGATAGAAAGGGTGCTAACACCTTCCCTTTCTATAATCTACCCCCCGTACTCAGAAACATCTCGAAAAAGGTTTTTTCTATTATTTTTCCTTTTCCTTTGTTGGATGAAATAAAAGCCGGTGGCGACTCTTGCTTATCGCGACATTTGCGAATACAAAACGCAAACCAGTATAACAATCAGTTCTGCCACTGTATCACAGAACTGGCGACTCTTTTGGGGAAATAGTAAAAGTGGGGTTTACCTTAAGATCTAGGTCATTTTAATTGCTTTCTTGTTTGCTTTGCATGCTTTATCTTTAAGGATTTTTGCTTGGGTATTGTTGAAGATCCTACACCCGGATCTGGGGGCACTTTTTAGGTAAACATCAATAGATCGTTGATACTGTACGGTGTAGACCGATATGGTTTAAGTGATGGCTGTGTTGGTGTGACACTTTGGTTGGTACCAGTATCCTTCGTGTGGAAACAAGGAGAATACGGGGCCGCCGCATGGTGTCGTGAAGCACTAACAAACCTTAGAACCTTATTTGAACAAACTTGGCCATTAGAAAGTAGTGAGATAGCCGGCCTCGGTATAAATTTGAGGATTGGTTGATACTCGATGCTACACTCATTGAGATCAGACTTTCAGGATATTTCGGCCGTAAGAAAAGATTGCCTGAGCTGAAACAATGCCCGGTAAAGGATGATCAATGATATTGAGAATCCTTAGAACCCGGTTACTTTTCTAAGACAGGTTGAGCCAACTAAACTTAAAAAGGGTACTTACCTATGGAATCCATGCAAGCCTAAACCTAAGGCTACTTGTGTGACTTGTTTGCTTTCTTTGCCTAACAATTTGAACTCATTGCAGGGCTTTGTTTGTATTCCTTGCAGGACCTTATTTGTATAAATCCAATAAATTGGTTTCTTACCCTGCATTTTTGCTTGATGTACAGCATACACATCATATCATCATAACATGACATATCATACTAACCATTTCAAGGATCTCGAGGGCCTGTGATGTAGGTTATGATGAACGAGACATCTAGCAAGGGGCAAGGAGATTTATTTTTCCTCTAGCCAGTGTAGAAGGACTCTCAACGATACAAAGTTCTTCAGTCAAAGCTGCAAAATTTCAACTTCTGACATTTCTTGTTTACCCCGTGAGATCCTTGAAAACATTGCATACATATGTCATACACATCATGGCATAACAGGTACCATAACAGGTTTCTCATCTTCTTCGCTGTTTATTTCAGCAGTAATGTCTTCTGAACAAAGCATCAAGGATCTACAGGCACAAAATGCCCAATTTCAGCAAATGTTCGTAGCCGTAGCTAAGGGGCAGGAAGATCTGAAGTCCCTTATTCTGAAGGAGAAAAAGAAGAAGAAGAAGAAGAAGATCGTAAGTGTCCTAAATCTGGGCAGAATATTTAGGGGACCGTTGAAGCAAACAGTTGATCTGACATCTTCATCCAAAGAAGGGGAGAACCAAGAGGGCGAAACAAGGGGGGAAGACCCTAGTCCAAGAGTTTCCGAGGATGACACAGACTACAATGATGAGTAGTATCCTCCCACTGAGGATAGATACAAGCAGTTAGAGGATCGGTTGAGCGCTATGGAGATCCAGAGAATACCCGGGCTGGATTTTGAAGAGCTAGGATTAGTGTCGGGGGTAGTCATCCCACAAAAGTTTAAAGCTCCTGTTTTCGCGAAGTATGATGGGGTGTCTTGTCCCAAGCTTCATCTCCGTTCCTATGTGAGGAAGATTCAGCCTCATACCACTGATAGGAACTTGTGGGTCCATTTCTTCCAGGACAGCATGTGTGGGCCTTAGCTTGAGTGGTTCTATCAACTGGAGGGAACCAATGTCCGTAACTGGGAAGATCTGGCTACTGCTTTTTACAAGCAGTATCAATATAATGCTGACCTTGCCCCTACCCGTACTAAACTCCAGAGTATGTCCATGGGTGCAAGCGAAGGTTTCAAGGACTATGCGCAGAAATGGAGAGATCTGGCGGGGAGAGTCCAACCCCCTTTGTCTGATAGGGAGTTGGTGGATATGTTCCTTGGTACGATGTTTTGTCTGTTCTTCAATCACTTGATTGGTAGCTCCTCAGCTGGTTTCACCGAGCTGATATTGACTGGAGAAAGAGTAGAAGCTGGGATCCGGAGTGGCAAGATCCAGAAAAATACCTCTTCGAGTACAGAAAAGAAGTCATTTGGTGGCAAGAGGGAAGCCAGTGTTGTGCACAGCCAGAAGGGGCGTAGCAAGGCAGACCACCACCAATCTGTGGGGGCAATGCTGATCTCTAATTCGGCACGTGCACAATGACCACAACAATGAAACAATCAGCCAAGGGTGGAAAAACCTTAAAGGCAGTTCACCCAAATCAACATGCCATTGTCACAAGCATTGCAACACATGTTGAAAATGAATATGATTACGGTGATAAACCCTCATTCGAACCCTAAGACTTCTTCTCCTAACTACAACCAGAATGCAAGGTGTGCTCATCATTCTGGTAGCCCGGGGCACGATACTAATGATTGTTGGGTGCTGAAATACAAGATTCAGAACATGATTAATGCCAAGGAGATCAAATTCGACCCACCTGAGACTCCCAACGTGATCACTGCTCTCCTGCCAAAACATGGCTAGGATTGAAAGCATTTTTGTTCATTTAATTCTCAAGTTGTATTTTCTTTGCTTATTCGAACAATTATTGTCATGTCAAAACTTTGTTATTTCATTAATGCATTACACATGTTTGTCTTGAATTAATTTGTTTTCACTATCCTTAAAGTGCTTTATACTTCCTTTTCGTGATATTCAACTCTTGATTAAGATCTCTAAGCCTTAGAGGGAGGATGACGAAAATGATACCACAATCTCTATAGTATGCTTTTGAACAGACCCTGCTGATGATGTACAGGCATTGTTTCAAATCCCAAATAGTGGAGTTATAAGGAAGATAATCCCTAGTCAACCCCTTTGAGCCAAAGAAGTAGGAGTTTTTCTTTTAACACAAATTAAAACCCTTAATCATAACCTGGGGCAGGGCAGTTTTCTCAGTTAATTCATGAGCACATTCAGTCACGATCTTCCGCTTCGTACACAATGAATGGCATTGAAGACGTCCTTCCAAAATAGAAGATGGTGATAGTTCCGCATAATCATCAAGACAGATAATCATTATCTCTCAAAATAAAATCCCATTAAGTCAAAACCTATGAAGGAGACATAAGGAAAAAACTGGGGCATCCCGCTGACTATAATCACAAAAGAAACAGTTCAGGCAAAAGACAGGGGTAATAAAATAAAAAAGAAAGAGGTCCTACAAATCCTCGACAAAAAAGGTTACAAAAATGACTGCCTATTCAAAACAAATTTTCACTATCCAAACCATCACCGGAACAACAAGGACAGTACTCCAGGACTCAACTGGGATTCTAAATGCACAATTAGCTGAGCATAGGACTGAAGGACATCACGAAGAACAAGTGGGTACAAATAAATTTTGAGCCTTTATCCTTTGTTTCTTAAACCGTGAACCAGGCCATGTTATAATGCTTAAAAGTCCTAGCTGAAGCACGGGTTAGTTTGAGAGCATATTGTTACAAAGGTATCCTGACTCCTGTAGGACTTGTTATGAATCCCGAGTTGATATCACCTACTTGCAAATTTTGTTTTACTACACAAAACACATTTTCAAAAAAATTTCAAAACAAACATGATTTTGCATTCTTTAAATGACATTGTTTGACAGCAGAGAAATCTGCACAATGAATATTCGATGAATAGACATCCTCTAAATGGACAGAATCACCTCAGCAGGAAAGACACTTCCAACAACAGGTCTTCCATAAGCAAGGGGCATGACATGATGTCTAACACAACTGGGGCAGTCTCTCCAAAAGTGCCAAATAACCAGGGGTAGATCTCCATCTGAATCACTTGGGGCATTACGCACGCATCCCAATAGTGAATCATGTTCCATCAAGAAAACATCTTGACAGTACTACAACATAACACTATGGACGGTGGAAAATCCCTATATCCTGAGAACATGGACATAGTCAGAAAATACCACGCATGAAAAAGACCCGCTAGGTTGACTGGCCTAGGCAAAATAAGGGCATCCTGGCAAACCAAAAAATTTCGGGCAAAAATTAGGGATAAAAACAAAAAAAAATATGTATACCCGGCAAGTTGAAAACCTGAAAATGCGGCTTGGGCAAAAAAGGGTATCTCGGTGGACTGAAATTTTGAAAAGACAGTCCAGGCAAAAGTTAGGGATTAAAGCGTACGACCATGTCCTGAAGACTTATCATTCTGATCGGCAGTTACCAAGCACCTCATGAGTTGGGATAACACTCAAGCTATCCACAAAGCCTCTTCAGGTACTTTCTCTAGCTGGTACAGCGGCAAAAAAGTTTGGATGTGAAGTCATTGTTGTATCCTCAGCATACGACCCTGTGATATCTACACTACCCATAGAGTAGAGGCAACTAAAGCTTTGACATCGGCTTCCCCAAACAGGAGTTACTTTCCCCAACGAAGTTCCTTTAGAAAGCTGACATCTATATTCCCCAGTCGAATTTTATAATCGCAAGCGGTTCATAAAATTTTCTCCCAAGCAGAGTTTATTTCTCTGAATAAAGAACCTCAATCCCCGACAGAGTTTATCCCTTCAGCTACGGAAGTTCATCCTCCAACAGAGTTATTCTCTCGCAGAGTTATTCTCAAACAAAGTCTCTCCCCCGACAGAGTAGCTGTAAAAAAGGAGCAAATCTCCAGCATAGCCATCTCCGTTCACCATCCCCAGCGGAAGTAGAAGAACCATTTTTTCTACAACGATCAAGAATACAATTTCCAGTATTCTCCAACAGCAGTCAGGAATTTATTTTCCCAAACTCGGACGTGCCACAATAGCATTTCATGTTCATACATCATGACATGCGCATACATATTGCATACAATATAATCTCATTTATTTTAAGAACGTCATCATACAATGCATTTCATGCATCATATACGATTAATCATGTACCTTTTCAGGAAAGATGGTTATCATCAACAACTTCCAGCAGGTTCAAGATTAGCTCCTGAAACTAAACAGAGTAATTATTTGCGCGACCAAATGCAGCTTTACACTGGTTTGTCACGAAGCAATCTTACACGGGTTTCTCCTAAATGCAGCTTCCCACGGGTTTATCCTGAAAAATCTTACACGGGCCCCTTCTCATACATTTCCAAATAAAGTTTCACACGGACTTATCCCGAAGTAACCTTACCCAGGTTCCTCCTGAAGTCCTACATAGACTTAGCCCAAAGTAACCTTACCCAGGTTCCTCCTGAAGTTTTACCCAGACTTATCTTGAAACGACCTTACCCAGGTTCCTTCTTATAATTTCCCGATGTAGTTTTACCCAAACTCATCACGAGCAACCTTACCCAGATTCCTTCTTATAATTTCCCGATGTAGTTTTACCCAAACTCATCATGAGAAACCTTACCCAGGTTCCTTCTCGGTCCCAATGTATTTTTACCCAAACTCATCACGAGCAACCTTACCCAGGTTCCTTCTTGGTCCCGATGTAGTTTTACCCAAACTCATCACGAGCAACCTTACTCAGGTTCCTTCTCGGTTCCCATGCAGTTTTACCCAAACTCCTCACGAAGCAACCTTACCTAGGTTCCTTTTTGGTTCTGATGTAGTTTTACCCAAACTCCTCACGAAGCAACCTTACCCAGGTTCCTTTTCGGTTCCGATGTAGTTTTACCCAAACTCCTCACGAAGCAACCTTACATAGGTTCCTTCTCGGTTCAGATGAAGTTTTACCCAAACTCCTCATGAAGCAACCTTACCTAGGTTCCTTCTCGGTTCAGATGCAGTTTTACCCAAACTCCTCACGAAGTAACCATACCTAGGTTCCTTCTCGGTTCAGATGCAGTTTTACCCAAACTACCCACGAAGTAACCCCACGACCCAGGTTCCTTCTCATAGCTCTACTATCCAGGCTTTCGCTTCGAAGTAACCCTACTACCCAGGTTCCTTCTCATAGCCCTGCTATCCAGGCTTTCATCTCGAAGTAACCCTATGACCTAGGTTCCTTCTTATAAGCCCTACTATCCAGGCTTTCATTTCTAAGTAACCATACGATACAAGTTCCTTCTCATAGCCCTACTATCCAAGATTTCGTTTCGAAGTAACCCTACAACCCAGGTTCCTTCTCATAGCCCTACTATCCAGGCTTTCGCTTCGAAGTAACCCTACTATCCAGGTTCCTTCTCATAGCCCTACTATCCAGGATTTCATCTCGAAGTAACCCTACGACCCAGGTTCCTTCCCATAAGCCCTACTATCCAAGCTTTCATCTCGAAGTAACCCTACTATCCAGGTTCCTTCCCATAAGCCCTACTATCCAGGCTTTCATCCCGAAGTAACCCTACTATCCAGGTTCCTTCCCATAGCCCTACTATCTATGATTTCATTCCGAAGTAACCCTACTATCCAGGTTCCTTCCCATAAGCCCTACTATCCATGCTTTCATCCCGAAGTAACCCTACTATCCAGGTTCCTTCTCATAGCCCTACTATTCAGGCTTTCATCCCGAAGTAAACCTGTTATCCAGGTTCCTTCTCATAGCCCTACTATATAGACTTTCACCTCGAAGCAACCCTACTATCCAGGTTCCTTCTCTCTTATCTCCAGATAACAGTTTACAACACTGTAAGACCTGGACCCGACCAGTTACAGTCGAGTTCACCTTTCCCCAGTAAGTCACCGTGCAGCCTAGACCCTGACCAGATATGCAGTTCACTTCCACTTCCTCAAGCGCGGATTAATTACCCAGTAGAGTAATGGACAACCTAAGCTCCTATACTCTATCTCCCAAGACACAAATCAACTTTCCTCGATGAAGTTCTCCTTAGCGGCAGGTACATGAATTCTTGCAAAGGAATATCTTATGTGTTGTACCCCAAAATTTGCCCTCCCATATTCATCAAGAATTGTCAAAGTCAAGGTCACAAAAGTCCCCCAGGGTTGTGCAGCTCAACTGTCTCCTAGACAGTCAAAACTAGGGTTTGAGTTCTGGTCAAGCAAATGAACTTTTCAAAGGCCCGATCAAGTCTCATATGCCTACAAAGATGGTCAAGTATCCTCATGTCAAATTCCAAGGCATTCAGCTCAAGATTGCACAGTCAAAACCCTAGATTGCACTACAGTCAACTGTAGGGGCAAAATGGTCATTTGACAGTCAAAAGTTCAAATTTTTGGTCAATATATCATTTTGAAGCCACAAACATCATTTGATCAATGCTTGATCATGATTCTCAAAATTTGGCTCAGAAATCATCAAAGATGCAAAAGTTGCTATATTTGGACAGCTGAAAAAGTCAACAGAAATTGACCAGGGCATAACTTTCACATGGATTATCAGAAAAATTCCATCCAAAGCTCATTTTGAAGAGAAAGACATTTCCTACAATTCATCTTCATGTTCCAAGTCCAAGAAATGCTCTCACAAAAAGTTATCAATTTCAACATTATAGGTCATTTTCAAAAGTCAACAAAAAGTGACTTTAAGTCAAAGGCCATAACTTGAGATTGGTAAATCAAAATGACATGGGACCAAAGGCATTGGTTAAAGGACTCAAAGACCTTTCCAAAATGTCCAAGAACATGTGAAAAGCCTAAAAATTGACCAAGTTATGCCTTGTAGAAGTTGGGAAATTTTTGGAAATTTTTGAAAGTCAACATTGATGCAAAAGGCCTAAAAATGCAAATGGGCCCAATCTTCTTCCAAATTTCTTCATGCCAAGCCTATGCACGATCACTAGGCCCAAGGGGAAGTATTCTCATATTTTTTAATTATTTATTTGAATTAATATTAATTTATATTCATTTAAATGATTTTAATTCATGAAAAATATAAACCTAACATGAAAAAATCTTTTTATGCATGATTTGGCCTCTATAACTCGTGCACATGCTGATTGGGAAGAATTGGATTGAATTGGATATGATTTGCACAAAAACCATGTGAAAAAAGATTGAAAGTATAATGGAAAAAATCAAATCTTTAATCCTTGAATGCAAAAGATTTTGTTGAAAATTGTTGACCTAAAATGCTCCATACATATTCAGAACCACAAACCTAATGCCAAAAGATTAGAAGCTGCACTCATACGCCATATACAAAACTTGAAAATTGCCTAAAAAACAAAAATCTGAAATCAAGGTTTGAGGTCGATTCAAGCCTCAAGCTTCACTCTATCAGCATCCTCAAGCAATTCTGAACGCGTACCCATCACAAACAATAAGCAAAACCCCAGGAATCGGTAGATTAAACTCAAACTGTACCTCAAAGCTTTTGAAATCATATCCTCAATTCTACGCATCTTCATGGCATTTTAATCATATATTCATGCTCCTTGTCAAGTTTCCGAACTAACCATTATATTTAATTGGATTTTTATGCTGTATGCAAGTTTTTGCCATGTCCATATTCTAGGTTTTACAGATTTTAAAAATGGGGCTTTTATAACGAAGCAAAATTGGGCGTCCAGACTATGGCCATTCGATCAAGCAGGTTGAGACGGAGAAGACAAGATGCTCGCGCCCAATTTATTGGTCCTATAGCGCTAGTCGCTATTTTTTGAAAAGCCACTTTCAGCCACGCTTCTGAAACCGTTGCGCTAGGACTTTGTTTCAGAAAATAAAAAAAAGAGGATGAAGAAGAAGATTAGGTGGCAGGACGTGGTTCGCTGGTTTAAACTTTTGCGCGCCCTCCACCAATGCATTTACTTTTTCCTTTTATTGTTTGTTTGTTATAATATATTAAACATAATTCAAATGGTTCAGTGGCAAGGATACGTGTTGGTGACCTCAAAGACCTGGGTTCAAATCCCAGGTCTTGCAAAATTCCAATCTTATTTTTTCATACAGGTTCCTACGCAACGCTGGCACTAAAGGACTACCATGCTCCGTCACCATTCAGACATCCACGCGTCCATCCCATTCAAATCAACGGCCAGGATTCTGAAGAACATGTACACCAGGGTCAACGCGTTAGTATACGATCTGGAAAAGTCAGCCAACGTCAAAGCTTATTGGGCCAACATCCTTGGGCCCACACCTCCAATTCTGAGACTATACCCCCTGGTTTGCTTTTCTTATTCTTTATTGTTAGGCTATTTATTTATGTTTTATTGTTTGTTTTAATTAATTAATCATGTCATAAAATATAAAAACATAAAAATCAAAAAAAGTACAAAGACTAAAAATAATAGCTATTTTATTATAATTATTTTATTAGCATGTAAATAAATTAATTTCAAATTAGGTTTAATTTATATTTTTTCCATAATAAAAATCCAAAAAATGTAGAATTAGGTTAATTGCTATTTTTTTATTACTTTTAATATTTTTCCTTTTTTTTTTAGAATAATAATAATTACTTATTTATTTATTTTCCTATTTAAATTGTATATAATAAATCTTAGGTTTAATTTAGATCTTAATTTAATTCTTTCTTAATAAATAAAATATTAGAATTAGGGTTTGCTTCTTAATTTAATTTTAATTAATTCTCCTTTTTCTCATTAAATCTAAAAAACACAAAAATATCATTTTCATTTAATTTTAATTTTTACATCCTTATTAATTTTAATTATTTGCAAAAAGGGTCCAACGCCCGTCATCAATCATTTAATTGCGCATTTCTTTTATTATCGCTTACTATAATTTTGTAATTGTCCCTAAGCCATGTAATTTTACTTTTCGCATTTTATTTCTTTGCATTATTTATTTTTCTGCTAAATCGGGTCCGGTTTAATTTTTGGCGATGTGGACCCGCGCCTTTGTAATAGTCGTAGATTTATCTTTTCCGCACTCCTAACTGTTAATCGAGCATGAAAGAATGTATGGCAATAATTAAAATCAAGCGTAGAACACGACAAACATGACAAGACAAATAACTGAAACATGACACACAATTCGCACACACCACCCCTAGGGTACGCCTCACTGTTGCCTTTCGAAAGGTGGTCGTCGAGTAGAAAACGTCTTAGTAAGTCCTCATGATCCGGGAACCTGGCATGAGGGTAGCTTCTAAGGTGTCTTCCCATTGCTCCGGTGATCACCACGTCCCTAAACTCGAATTGACCCGAACACCTCCAACGGTGGTGCTACCTACCTCTCAATGGTGGGATGGCACTACTTTAAAGGACATTTACACAGACGAATTCCTTAGGGTAGGTAGGTTCTCAAGGATACTTGCTCTAATTTCAAACAAACCAAAACATCTTTTCACCAACACTTTTCAAAAGCTTTCAAAGCAAATTTTTCAAACGCTCTGACGTACGAGTCGAACTGGAATTTTTCAAAGAAACTTTTTTAAACCCACATTGAAAAGCAAACAAACATTTTTGAAAACACAATGAGCAAGTATCTAAGAGCCCATGGATAACCATGGATAGAAAGGGTGCTAACACCTTCCCTTTCTATAACCTACCTCCCGAACCGAGAGCAATCTCTTTAAGGAATTTTTCTGTGCTTTT
Source organism: Vicia faba (assembly GCA_948472305.1). NCBI lineage: Eukaryota > Viridiplantae > Streptophyta > Magnoliopsida > Fabales > Fabaceae > Vicia > Vicia faba. The sequence continues at coordinate 920,013,327 of OX451741.1, read as the reverse complement.
GTCCTTTCCATTTGGAGAAAATAAAAGACGGTGGCGACTCTTGCTTCCGCGACATTTCGCGAACCAGCGTTAAACAGTCAGTTCCAGATCCACCGATCACAGAACTGGCGACTCTTCTGGGGACTTAAACTTAAAGTGAGGTGTACCTTAGGATTAAGATCACTGTGTTTTCAATTGTTTTCCTTGCTTGTTTTATTATTGTGGGACTGTCTTGGGAGTTCTATAGATCCTAACCCGGATCTGGGGAATACCTTCTTAGAAAGTAGCAACAAGGCTGTGAGGGAACTGTGCGGGGTATACCGACATGGTTGAAACAGTCTGCTACGTTGATGTGGCACTTTGGTGTGTACCGGTAACCCTTGAGTTCAGTCAAGGAGAGTACGGGGCCTCCGCGTGGTGTCATGAAGCATCAACAGACCTTAGGAACCTTAATTGAACTATCTTGGCCTCTTTAGGGTAGTGAGATAACTGACTTTGGTGCAGTCCGAGGTTGGTTGATACTCGATACTACACTCAATTGAGGGTTGCTTTCCTGGAATATCTCGGTCGCCAGTTCAGTGGCTAAATCGAAACGATGAACAATGAAAGCAATCCCGTGATATTGGGAACCTTAGAACCCGGTTACTTTGATTAGGACAGGTTGAACCCACCAACATCAAAAGGGTAATACCTGGACCTCATGCTGGCCTAAACCCTAAGGGCTCTTTTGTGTGACTTGCGTGCCTTCGTACTTGACTACTTGCATGCTTGTTATCTGACCCTTGATGTCTTGCAGGTTTTGTTCATAGTCCTTAATTGGGACTTATAACAGGGTGTACTAACCATTTGCAGGCTCTGTTCATAGTCCTTAACTAGGACTCATGACAGGGTTTACCAAATTTCTTGCAGGTGTTGTTTATAGTCCTTAACTGGGGCTCATAACAAGGTTTACTAGATCTCTTGCAGGTTTTGTTTATAGTCCTTAATTGGGACTCACAACAAAGTATACTGAATTTCTTGCAGGGTCTGTTTATAGTCCTTAATTGGGACTCATAGCAGGGTTTGCCTACATCACCCCATGCATAGCATGACATCATACCATTGCATACATCCTAACCCATTTCAAGGATCTCAAGGGCTTGTGATGCAGGTCATGATGAACAACTATCCGAGCAAGGGGCAAAGAGGATTTATTTTCCTCTAGCCAAGGTTGTCAGGGGCTATGACCCACTGGATATGGTGAGCCTTTGACCCTTGAAAAAGGACTCTCAACAATATGCAGTGCCTTCGGTCAAGCTACCAGTTCCAAATGCTAACAAAGTTTCTCTGTTTACCCCGCGAGGTCCTTGAAAACATTACATGCATGTCATACATCTCATTGCATTGCAGGTATCCCTTGACAGGTTGCTTACCCTTCCTCGCTGTTTATTTCAGCCGATCGCCATGAATCCTGAATCATCAGCCGAACAGACTATCAAGGACCTCCAGGCTCAGAACGCCCAGTTCCAAGAGCTGATTATGAATTTGACCCAGGGGCAACAAGACCTGAAGGCTCTCCTTTTGAAGAAGGACAAGAAAAAGAAGAGGACTGTTCTGTTCAGCCCTAGACGCAGATCTGGGAATACACCGCAAGTTGAAACTGAGAGGACAACCCCATCTGTGGGAAAAAGCAGTCATCATGAGAGAGAGGTTCCCAGTCCAGTGGTCTCCGACAACGAGACAGATTTTGATGAAGAGCAGTACCCTCCTGCTGATGACAGATATAAGCAACTGGAGGACAGAATGAAAGCTATGGAGGTTCAACAGGTACCTGGGCTGGATCTCGGAGATCTGGGTTTGTCAACTGGCGTGGTTATCCCCCATAAGTTCAAAGCACCATCCTTCTCTAAGTATGACGGGGCGTCTTGTCCCAAGCTGCATCTAAGGTCCTATGTTCGGAAGATCCAACCATACACGGTGGACAAAAACTTGTGGATCCACTTCTTCCAGGAAAGTCTTTCAGGGACTCACCTCGAATGATTCTATCAGCTGGATGGGACCAAAGTTCGTAACTGGGAGGAGTTGGCAACTGCTTTCTATAAGAAGTACCAGTACAATGCCGACCTTGCCCCCACGCGTACCCAACTCCAGGGTATGTCGTTAGGATCAAGTGAAGGTTTTAAAGAATATGCGCAGAAATGGAGGGATCTTGCTGGGAGAGTACAACCACCTCTGACTGATCGGGAACTTGTGGACATGTTCTTGGGGACCTTGTCTGGACCATTTTATAACCACCTAATTGGGAATTCGTCTGCTGGATTCACGGATCTCATCTTGACTGGAGAGCGAATAGAAGCTGGTATCCGGTCTGGGAAAATTCAAGAGGCTGCACCTGCTGATAAAAAGCCTCATCATGGAAAGAAAGAATCCAATGCTGTGCACGGTAAAAAGAGCCGTCATGAGGCAGGGGCAATCCAGATTTCCAATCCCGGACCTGCTCAACAAGGACAGGGGCAGCAGCGTAAGGAGAAACGGCAGTATACCAAACTCAACATGTCGCTGGATCAAGCACTGCAACAACTGTTGAAGACAGGGCTGATCACCTTAAGGGCTCCTCTTCGGAATCCGAACACTTCTGCTCCCAACTATCATCCCAACGATAGGTGTGCATATCATTCAGATAGCCCGGGGCATACTACAGACAACTGCTGGCCTCTCAAGAATAAGATTCAAGATATGATCGACGCTGGAGAGATTCAGTTTGAAGTGCCAGAGACTCCGAACATAGTCACTGCTCCGTTGCCCAATCATTGAAGCCTTTTGTTTATTTGAATGTTTTGAGTTGTACTTTTCTTTGCTTATACAAACAATTAATGTCATAGCAAACTCTTTTATGTTATCAATGCATCGCATACGTCTGTTTTGGAAATTAATACAATTATTTTCATTATGTTCAAATATCTTTTCATATTTTTTCTGATGTCAACTCTCGGTTAATAATTCTGAGCCTCTTGAGGGAGGATGACGAAAATGATACCACAATCATTACAGTATGCTTTTGAACAGACCCCGCTGATGAGGTACAGGCATTGTTTCAACCCCTAAACACTGGAGTTATAAGGATGATAATCCCTCGTCAACCCCTCTGAGCCAAAGAAGTAGGAGTTTTTCTTTTCGAAATTTAAAACCCTTAATCACAACCTGGGGCAGGGTAGTCTCTCAGTTGATCCAAGTGCATAACGAATGGCACCAAAGAGATCCTTACAAAAAAAGAAAGACAGTGATGATTCCGAATAATCAATAAAGGACAGGCAGTCATTATCAAAAAAAAAATCATAAACGAAAAACCCATTAAGTCAAAACCCATGAAGGAGACTTACAAAACTGGGGCATCCCGCTGACTGTAATTCCAAAAAAGGAAACAGTTCAGGCAAAAAAGAAAGGGATAACAAAAATCAGAAAAGAAAGAGGTCATATATACCCTCGACAAAAAAAGGAATGACTGCCCATTCAAAATAAGTTATCAACATCCGAACCATCACTGGAAAATCAGAGCAAAGACTCAAAACAAGGTCTAACGTATGATCAACTGAGTTTAGGATTGAAGAACATCACGAAGAGCGGGTGGGTACAAATAATTTGAGCCTTTATCCTTTGTTTCTTAAACCATGAACCAGGCCACGTTATAACCCTTAAAAGTCCTAGCTGAAGCATGGGTTAATTCGAAAGCATATTGTTACGAAAGATATCCTGACTCCTTAAGGCTCATATTAAAATACGGAGTTGACATCACGTTTACAAAACAATCACTTGTTTTATGAAAAAGAATGCATTTTCAAAATCTCCAAGACAGACATGAGCTTTGCATTTTTAACATAACTTTGTTTGCATATGACTTTTTGTTTGAACAACAGGGAAATTCGCACGAGAAATACCTAATGAACAAAAGCACTTCCAATCAAGGGGCATGGCATGACTATTGCCCATCATCTGGGGCAGTTAAGTCAAGATTCGGAGCATCTCTCAAAAGGCCAAATAGCCTGGGGCAAATCTCCGCTTGAGTCACCTGGGGCACTCCAGCAATAAATCTGGCCTGATCAAATACCTTCTGGTGGCATGACAAAACACTTCTAACAGGGGCAACTCCCTACTTTCTGAGAACGGACATAGTCGAAAAGATACTACGCAAAATCAAAGACCCGCTAGGTTGACATACCTAGGCAAAAATAAGGGCTTCCCGGCGAACCAAAAGGGTTCGGGCAAAAATAAGGGATGAAATGAAAAAAATCTGTACACCCGGCAAGTCGAAAACCTGAAAAGGCGGCTTGGGCAAAAATGGGTATCCCGGTAGGACTGAAAACCCGAAAGGGCGGTCCAAGCAAAAGTTAGGGATTAAAGCGTACGACTATGTCCCGCCTTCTTGTCATCTGTCTGCCAGAAGAAGGTCTATCTCTCAACAACTAGCAGCATCCCACAAGTACCTCCCCCACAAGAAACAGGGGCAATGAAGAGTTGCCTAAGCAACCTAATGGTTCTGTCCTCCAAGGTATCAGAGTAGGTTCCGTGGAAGAACATAACCAATACAGTTCAAAACTTCCCCAGAGAATCCAATCCAGTTCCCCAGGAAAGATGGAATTCATATCCCCAAGCATAAGCTTATCCCCAGTAGATTCTGGAAGTCTATCCCCTAGCAGGGCACGAACGCGTCGTCCGGCTTGATTTAAAGAGTTATTCCCTTAACAGGATATAACTGGGTTATCCTCAGCAAAAAGCCAAGGAAAGAGCGTCGTCAACAGAATATTCTTATCCCCAGCGAAGTCCATTCATACTTCCAATACAGCAAGGTATCCTCAACGAGTCATCCTCAACAATTCAGCAAAAGCATCCCCCACAGAGTATTTCTTCCCAGCATGGTCTTAGAATATCTCTTTCCCCCCCGCAGAATCCTCCATTCGCCAAGTTTATTCCCCAACGGAGTTATCTTCTCCTACCGATATACTTGCAACTATCATCCCCAGCGGAAGCAAAAACTATTCTTCAACATATCAGCCCAGGATGCGACTTCCCGGCACCCGTCAAGGATTTATTTTCTTAGACAAACATACATTCATAAAACGTCACATACAACATTATAGCATGCATATGCATCATACTACACGCATCTCATTGATATTGAAGACATACAGTTCATGCATTATGATTTTGCATACAATTATGTTCTACCTTTTCAAGAAAAAGATCAATACAAAAATGATTACTATCAACTAACGCAATTCTTTCTAGATATAGTTTCAGATGTAAGCCCAGCGATGGTGACGTTCTGATACTGCTTCCAGAATTCCTTCTCGATATAGTTTCAGATGTAAGCCCAGCGATGGTGACGTTCTGACACTGCTTCCAGAATTCCTTCTCGATATAGTTTCAGATGTAAGCCCAGCGATGGTAACGTTCTGATACTGCTTCCAGAATTCCTTCTCGATATAGTTTCAGATGTAAGCCCAGCGATGGTAACGTTCTGATACTGCTTCCAGAATTCCTTCTCGATATAGTTTCAGATATGATCCAGATATGGTGACGTTCTGATACTGCTTCCAGATTCCCTTCTCGGTATAGTTTCAGATGTAAGCCCAGCGATGGTAACGTTCTGATACTGCTTCCAGAATTCCTTCTCGATATAGTTTCAGATGTAAGCCCAGCGATGGTGACGTTCTGATACTGCTTCCAGAATTCCTTCTCGATATAGTTTCAGATGTAAGCCCAGCGATGGTAACGTTCTGATACTGCTTCCAGAAGTCTTTTTGATGGTCCCCTCTCCGACGGTGAGCGTGAGGTGGTAATTCCTTTTTCAAGATGTTTTCCTCTCCGACGATGAGCGTGAGGTGATAGTCTTTTGTGGTCCCCTCTCCGACGGTGAGCGTGAGGTGGTAATTCCTTCTTCAGATGTTTCCCTCTCCGGCATGAGCGTGAGGTGATATTCTCTTAATGGTCCCCTCTCCGACGGTGAGCGTGAGGTGGTAATTCCTTTTTCAAGATGTTTTCCTCTCCGACGATGAGCGTGAGGTGATATTCTCTTATGGTCCCCTCTCCAACGGCGCGTGAGGTGGTAATTCCTTCTTCAGATGTTTCCCTCTCCGGCATGAGCGTGAGGTGATATTCTCTTATGGTCCCCTCTCCAACGGCGCGTGAGGTGGTAATTCCTTCTTCAGATGTTTCCCTCTCCGGCATGAGCGTGAGGTGATATTCTCTTAATGGTCCCCTCTCCGACGGTGAGCGTGAGGTGGTAATTCCTTTTTCAAGATGTTTTCCTCTCCGACGATGAGCGTGAGGTGATAGTCTTTTATGGTCCTCTCTCCGACGGTGAGCGTGAGGTGGTAATTCCTTTTTCAAGATGTTTTCCTCTCCGACGATGAGCGTGAGGTAATATTCTCTTATGGTCCCCTCTCCAGCGGCGTGTGAGGTGGTAATTCCTTCTTCAGATGTTTCCCTCTCCGGCATGAGCGTGAGGTGATATCTCCTTTCAGATTATAATTTCCTATAGTTCCCGCTCCAGCGATGAGTGAGGTAACTCCCTTTGAGATTGTAATGTCCTTTGGTTCTCTTCCTGACACTACGAAGATGGTAATTCTCACCAAGATTTTTCTCAACGAGCGTTGTCGAAGTTAAAATCACCCAAGGTTCTCTTACCATTCATGATTAAGGCAGTAACCATTCCTGGTTCATTCATCAGCGTTTGAAACTCCAGACTCAGCTCCTGTAACCAATCAGAACATATCTATATCAAGCATCTAAAATCAGCTCCTGCGACGTGTCAGGTACTCATTCTTCTGTTTTGCAGGTATGCAGGTTCTCGCTAAGGAATCTCTTATGCGATCGACATCCAGATGGCATCTATAAGCCCATCCACCTTCCAGCATCTCTCAGCATGGCATCTGTAAGCCCATTCCCTCATCATCACCGTCACTATGTGAGCGCAAATTTCTGGGCACTTTAGTGTTCAATCATCTTTTACCCTCGGATTACGAAAGGCACGTCAGCCAATCTGCATCCTCAGGTCTAAGAAAATTGAACAGGGGCAACTGTTGTACCCCAAAATTTGCCCTCCCATATTCATCAAGAATTGTCAAAGTCAAGGTCACAAAAGTCCCCCAGGGTTGTGCAGCTCAACTGTCTCCTAGACAGTCAAAACTAGGGTTTGAGTTCTGGTCAAGCAAATGAACTTTTCAAAGGCCCAATCAAGTCTCATATGCCTACAAAGATGGTCAAGTATCCTCATGTCAAATTCCAAGGCATTCAGCTCAAGATTGCACAGTCAAAACCCTAGATTGCACTACAGTCAACTGTAGGGGCAAAATGGTCATTTGACAGTCAAAAGTTCAAATTTTTGGTCAATATATCATTTTGAAGCCACAAACATCATTTGATCAATGCTTGATCATGATTCTCAAAATTTGGCTCAGAAATCATCAAAGATGCAAAAGTTGCTATATTTGGACAGCTGAAAAAGTCAACAGAAATTGACCAGGGCATAACTTTCACATGGATTATCAGAAAAATTCCATCCAAAGCTCATTTTGAAGAGAAAGACATTTCCTACAATTCATCTTCATGTTCCAAGTCCAAGAAATGCTCTCACAAAAAGTTATCAATTTCAACATTATAGGTCATTTTCAAAAGTCAACAAAAAGTGACTTTAAGTCAAAGGCCATAACTTGAGATTGGTAAATCAAAATGACATGGGACCAAAGGCATTGGTTAAAGGACTCAAAGACCTTTCCAAAATGTCCAAGAACATGTGAAAAGCCTAAAAATTGACCAAGTTATGCCTTGTGGAAGTTGGGAAATTTTTGGAAATTTTTGAAAGTCAACATTGATGCAAAAGGCCTAAAAATGCAAATGGGCCCAATCTTCTTCCAAATTTCTTCATGCCAAGCCTATGCACGATCACTAGGCCCAAGGGGAAGTATTCTCATATTTTTTAATTATTTATTTGAATTAATATTAATTTATATTCATTTAAATGATTTTAATTCATGAAAAATATAAACCTAACATGAAAAAATCTTTTTATGCATGATTTGGCCTCTATAACTCGTGCACATGCTGATTGGGAAGAATTGGATTGAATTGGATATGATTTGCACAAAAACCATGTGAAAAAAGATTGAAAGTATAATGGAAAAAATCAAATCTTTAATCCTTGAATGCAAAAGATTTTGTTGAAAATTGTTGACCTAAAATGCTCCATACATATTCAGAACCACAAACCTAATGCCAAAAGATTAGAAGCTGCACTCATACGCCATATACAAAACTTGAAAATTGCCTAAAAAACAAAAATCTGAAATCAAGGTTTGAGGTCGATTCAAGCCTCAAGCTTCACTCTATCAGCATCCTCAAGCAATTCTGAACGCGTACCCATCACAAACAATAAGCAAAACCCCAGGAATCGGTAGATTAAACTCAAACTGTACCTCAAAGCTTTTGAAATCATATCCTCAATTCTACGCATCTTCATGGCATTTTAATCATATATTCATGCTCCTTGTCAAGTTTCCGAACTAACCATTATATTTAATTGGATTTTTATGCTGTATGCAAGTTTTTGCCATGTCCATATTCTAGGTTTTACAGATTTTAAAAATGGGGCTTTTATAACGAAGCAAAATTGGGCGTCCAGACTATGGCCATTCGATCAAGCAGGTTGAGACGGAGAAGACAAGATGCTCGCGCCCAATTTATTGGTCCTATAGCGCTAGTCGCTATTTTTCGAAAAGCCACTTTCAGCCACGCTTCTGAAACCGTTGCGCTAGGACTTTGTTTCAGAAAATAAAAAAAAGAGGATGAAGAAGAAGATTAGGTGGCAGGACGTGGTTCGCTGGTTTAAACTTTTGCGCGCCCTCCACCAATGCATTTACTTTTTCCTTTTATTGTTTGTTTGTTATAATATATTAAACATAATTCAAATGGTTCAGTGGCAAGGATACGTGTTGGTGACCTCAAAGACCTGGGTTCAAATCCCAGGTCTTGCAAAATTCCAATCTTATTTTTTCATACAGGTTCCTACGCAACGCTGGCACTAAAGGACTACCATGCTCCGTCACCATTCAGACATCCACGCGTCCATCCCATTCAAATCAACGGCCAGGATTCTGAAGAACATGTACACCAGGGTCAACGCGTTAGTATACGATCTGGAAAAGTCAGCCAACGTCAAAGCTTATTGGGCCAACATCCTTGGGCCCACACCTCCAATTCTGAGACTATACCCCCTGGTTTGCTTTTCTTATTCTTTATTGTTAGGCTATTTATTTATGTTTTATTGTTTGTTTTAATTAATTAATCATGTCATAAAATATAAAAACATAAAAATCAAAAAAAGTACAAAGACTAAAAATAATAGCTATTTTATTATAATTATTTTATTAGCATGTAAATAAATTAATTTCAAATTAGGTTTAATTTATATTTTTTCCATAATAAAAATCCAAAAAATGTAGAATTAGGTTAATTGCTATTTTTTTATTACTTTTAATATTTTTCCTTTTTTTTTTAGAATAATAATAATTACTTATTTATTTATTTTCCTATTTAAATTGTATATAATAAATCTTAGGTTTAATTTAGATCTTAATTTAATTCTTTCTTAATAAATAAAATATTAGAATTAGGGTTTGCTTCTTAATTTAATTTTAATTAATTCTCCTTTTTCTCATTAAATCTAAAAAACACAAAAATATCATTTTCATTTAATTTTAATTTTTACATCCTTATTAATTTTAATTATTTGCAAAAAGGGTCCAACGCCCGTCATCAATCATTTAATTGCGCATTTCTTTTATTATCGCTTACTATAATTTTGTAATTGTCCCTAAGCCATGTAATTTTACTTTTCGCATTTTATTTCTTTGCATTATTTATTTTTCTGCTAAATCGGGTCCGGTTTAATTTTTGGCGATGTGGACCCGCGCCTTTGTAATAGTCGTAGATTTATCTTTTCCGCACTCCTAACTGTTAATCGAGCATGAAAGAATGTATGGCAATAATTAAAATCAAGCGTAGAACACGACAAACATGACAAGACAAATAACTGAAACATGACACACAATTCGCACACACCACCCCTAGGGTACGCCTCACTGTTGCCTTTCGAAAGGTGGTCGTCGAGTAGAAAACGTCTTAGTAAGTCCTCATGATCCGGGAACCTGGCATGAGGGTAGCTTCTAAGGTGTCTTCCCATTGCTCCGGTGATCACCACGTCCCTAAACTCGAATTGACCCGAACACCTCCAACGGTGGTGCTACCTACCTCTCAATGGTGGGATGGCACTACTTTAAAGGACATTTACACAGACGAATTCCTTAGGGTAGGTAGGTTCTCAAGGATACTTGCTCTAATTTCAAACAAACCAAAACATCTTTTCACCAACACTTTTCAAAAGCTTTCAAAGCAAATTTTTCAAACGCTCTGACGTACGAGTCGAACTGGAATTTTTCAAAGAAACTTTTTTAAACCCACATTGAAAAGCAAACAAACATTTTTGAAAACACAATGAGCAAGTATCTAAGAGCCCATGGATAACCATGGATAGAAAGGGTGCTAACACCTTCCCTTTCTATAACCTACCTCCCGAACCGAGAGCAATCTCTTTAAGGAATTTTTCTGTGCTTTTGTCCTTTCCATTTGGAGAAAATAAAAGACGGTGGCGACTCTTGCTTCCGCGACATTTCGCGAACCAGCGTTAAACAGTCAGTTCCAGATCCACCGATCACATTATGCAACCAATATATTCTCTAGATGGCATCTTTAAGCCCATCTCAGATGATTCTCGGTCACCTTCCAAATGGCATTTGTAAGCCCATTCCCGATATTATCGATCGATCACCATGCACTTCATGCAAGTGCAAATTTCTGGGCACTCTAGTGTCCAATCATCTTCCACCCTCAGATCACGAAAGGCAGACAAGCCAATCTACATCCTCAGGTGTAAGAAGATTGAATATGGGCAGCTATTGTACCATAAAATTTGCCCTCCAATTTTACTCAACATATGCTCATTAAGACCCTTAACTTGCTCAAGGATACCCAAGAGTTGACCAGACAAACTCTCTCCTAAAGCAATGAACCTCCAACTAGGGTTTCCATTTTCATCAAGATGGGTGAGCTCAAAAGGCCTCATATGTTATCCATAGTCCTAATATGTCCTCAAGATCATCTATGCCAAGTTTCATACCTTGCACAAGAAGTTTGCTCAGTCAACTGCTCAGATGCTTGAAAATCAACTATATTAGGTCAAAAGTCAATTGTGGCCCACATGCAGTCAAACTTTAAGATTTTTGGTCAACATCAACATTTTGAAGTGATATTCATCATTTTATCAAAAGTTGATCATGATTCCCCAAGGAATCCTCCTAATTCATCAAAACTCAAAAGTTGCTAAATTAGGGTTTCTCAGGAAAAGTCAACCAAACTTTAACCAAGCATAACTTTATCATACGTTATCATAAATTTCTCATCCAAGACTCATTTTGAAGAGAATGGAATTTCCTACAACTCATCTTGAGCCCTCAAGTTCAAAAAAATGCACTCATAAAAAGATATGAATTTCTACATTATAGGTCCTTTTGAAAAGTCAACAAAAACACCTTTTGGGTCAAAGCTTCTTACATGAACATGGAAGACCCAATTGAGATGAAACCAAAAGGGTTATTTAAGGGACATCCCAAGATTTCTAAAAAGTCCAAGAACACATCCCTAGGGTCAAAATTGGAGGAGATATGCACTGTCAAAGTTGGCCATTTTTGGAAAATTGTCAAAAGTCTAATGTGCTCAAAATTGCATTTTTGTCAAATGGGCCTAGCTTTTCATGATTGTATCTTGTTGAAGACATGGTCCACGACCCAAATCAGCATCCATATATTATTTTCTCTATTTATTTATTTTATTTTGATTTTTATTATTTAAAAGTCAAATTAAATCAAATAAATGGCAAAAAATATAAAAGATTGATTTTTTGATCTAATTTTTGTTAGAATCAAATCTAATCAAGCTGCCATATCAGGATCAAATCATATCAAGGATGATTGGAGCAAGAATGGCATGATTTAGCTTATTTTGGAAACAAATAATGCATTTAACAATCAAGATATTTTCTCCTTAAATTTCAAGATTCAAGTTGTTTTTGTTGACCTAATACACTCTATTACATATACACAATGCAGCCAAGGCAAAAGGACAAGGGTTGAAGTCGTGCAGGCTAGCCAAGAAAACTCAAAAATTGGATAAAAAGTGTGGATCTGATTTCTAACCTAGGGGACTATTCAAGGCCATTCAAAGCTTCTAATCGCTTCCTGGACATCTCCTGAAGCAAATACGATCGTTTGCAAGCCTTCCCAAGCCCAGAATCGCTCCTGGTAAACCCACGGTTTGCACATACAAGCTTGATTTTGATCTTACAATTTACGCATGATTAATCACTTTTAAGCATAGCATTGTGTTTGTATCATCATTTGGAATGTTTTGGTTCAATTAATTTTGTGTTTTGATGACTGTTTCGCTAATTGCCATTGCTAGGGTTTAGGGGGGTCGTTTTAGGGTTTCTCTGTACAGGTTAAATTGGACCAAGAAAATGGTGCCATGGTACACGTGAGATCAAGACGAGTTGATTGGTATAGTTAGAATTAATTTATCATGTGTCTTATGAATTTTTTAAGCTTGCAGGTTTATAGCTATGGAGAATGTCTGTAGGTATAAGTCTGGTACCTAAGACGACGGACAGGAGAAGAAGATGATGATTTGGCACAACACCATTTGTTGTACCCCAAAATTTGCCCTCTTTTCATACACGCATATTGTTGGTTTTATGGCTATGGAATAAAGGTATATTTATCAAGCTTCTTCAGGTTACAAGTGACGTTTATTTCGTCAATGGATATTCTCAGAGTATTTTCCGTGCTGAAGATCGGTTCGCCATTTTGCAATGATTTGGGGTTCAAAGATTCATAAGTCCAACCCGACACTTCATATTCAGGTGTTCTTTCGCCAAGATATCTTTGATAATGTATTCTCAAATTTAGGTTCGACTCAAGAGTCAATTCTTTAAAGAAGGTATCCGAATGTGTGAGTTTTCTCGAAGAAATATGGTGAAAAAGTGTGCTGAAAGTGCAGTTTTTACGCGCTAAAGAATTCATAACTTGAAGATCGTGGCTTGTTTTGAACCTGTTCCGGTGGTAAAAATTCTGTATTGACATTATCTATGTTTTCATCTCTCACGGCTGGAAGCTAATTTCGATCAGAAGGTCTTCAAAAATGTAGATTTATCAAGTATTTTCGTACAGAAAATTTGTGACAAGTTTATTTGTGTCATGTTCAGAAAATCATAACTTGGTCAATTTTCATTGTATCGAGCTGGTTCCGGCGCCAAAATTTAAAAAATTGAGTTGGCTAAGTTTTCGAAGAAGGTATTGAGTTCGAACGATATCCAAAAGGTCTTCGTTTTTTTCTCAGAGTACGCGTGACGCACCGAAAATCCTGAATGTTGAATATTATTTTATCTGGGTCAAAACTTCAAAAATTCATAACTCGGTCAATTTTTATCGGATTGGGCTCATATTTTTACACAAGGTCACTAACTCAGATGTCTACAACTTTGCTTAAAAAGTAGAGACCAAATTATGCTCCGATCAATACCATTTTTTTAATGAAGAACGTGTCAGAGTCGACACTAGAGCCCAAAATAAGTTTGTGTGAGCTGAAATTTCAAAAATTCATAACTAATTCACTGTTTATCCGATTGAGCCGATTTTCGGACAGAAGTTAGTTCTCGATGTCGGCTACATTTTGTTTTCACATTTCAACTTCAAAAATTGCACTTAAGCCCCTACAATTTATCCCGGAACGTGACGAACTCAAGTGAACATTGGAGGCCCAATTGCACATTCAAAGTCCATTTTCTTTACTCTAATTTCTATTATATAATCACATTCTTTTCACACAAACCGGGGAAAAAAAATCCTTGCCACAACACTGTCAGAATATCAAATTCTTTCAAGAACCCTAAAACCTTGAAATCCTTATTACAAACCCCCCTCTCACTACAAACAAGACATCCCGGTTACAAACCAACATCTCACTACAAACAAGTCATCCCGGTTACAAACCAACATCTCACTACTTCTCCAGTAAGGGTACGGCTGGTTTGATCTCCATGATCAAAAGGGCATAAAAGTATTCTTATCACTACTTCTCCAGTAAGGGTAAGGCTGATTCGATCTCCATGATCAAAAGGGTATAATCATTCATACATGTCATATTGGCTTAAACATTAAATTTCTTCATATATTGGCTTTATTTGTATTTCATTATATATGGTACTTTATTTAATGTGTTCATGAGATTCAACACTGCAGATTTAGACAGGATCTCATGCAGGTTCATTAAGGAACGTTGAGGACAAAACACAAATGACCAAAAGGCAAAACACAAATGGCCAAAACAGAACAGCTTACCCATGACACCAACAGTTGTTGCACCCTAAAATCAGGCCAATTTGTCACCCTTTATTTCCTTTTTCTATATTTTTCTTTGAGTAATTTATTTATTATTTTTACTAACAATTAATTAATTTTCTTTTTTATCAAAAATCACAAAAATATTTTTTACCCAATTAAATTTCAGAATTTTATTTTTTATTAATAAATATTAATTAATTTAATTAGAATATTAATTTTAGGTAACTTTCATTTATTTTGTAAATATTTAAAATCAATTAGAATAAATAGGTTTTATGGCTAACTTAATTATTTTATTTCTTTCCTAAAATAACAAAAACTCTAAAAATATGTCATTTAATATTTTTCTTTAATTAATTTATTTAATAATTAATTTAGCAGTTAATTTTAGAATTTGATTTCTTTTCTTAAAAAATAAATAAAAACAACAAAAACATTTTCTTTTTCCTTAATTAGGATAGGAGGGTCAAAACCTTAGTCTCGCTTTCGATTCAATTTCTCGCGCACTTTATTTATTTATTCGAATTATTGTATCTGCTCCCGGATTGTAATAATTTTTAATTAAGACATTTACTTTTTCTGCTTTTATTTTCAAAGGGTTGCTTTTGGCGATGTAAATACCCGACGCCTTGTAATAATTTAGTTTAAATTCCGCACTTTTAATTTCTGCAAATATTCAACTGCTAGATGTTTGGTAATAGGGTTTGCATGACAAGAATGAATGTTTAACCTAAAATCAACTTAGATCACCATTGACATGTACAAAGATAAAAATAAACTGAAAACGACACACTCACACATGCGCACTCTTAGGGTACACCCCACTTGGTTGCCTTCGTACGCGGTCATTGAGTATAGGTCACTTTAGAGGTCGTCCTCTTGTTTAAAGATCATAGTCGCCTCGAAACGGTTGCCTCGGATATTGTTGCCTCAAAACAAATGATCTAAGACATTAGGGTTACCGCTAAGGCGTCCTAACATTGCTTTAGTGACCGTATGTCCCTCATTCGAATTGACCCTTAAAACTCCAACGACGATGCTACCTACTCATCAATAGTGGGATAGCATTGTCTAAAGGAAGATAGCATAGAACGATTCCTTTTTTTGAGTAGGTAGATGGTTCTTAAGTACTTGCTCTTTTCAAAAACAAAATCTTTTTCACACTTACACTTTTCGAACAAAGTTTTCAAAAACACTTCATACGCTCTTGAGGACAGAAGCAAAAGTTAAATCGAAGTTTTCAAACAAACTTTTTTTCAAAACCCACAAACACAAAGAAAAGCAATTTTGAAAATAATATGAGCAAGTACCTAAGAGCCCGTGGATAACCACGGATAGAAAGGGTGCTAACACCTTCCCTTTCTATAATCTACCCCCCGAACCCGAGAAACATCTCGAAAAAGGAATTTTTCTGTGCTTTTTTCCTTTCCTTGTTGGATAAAATAAAAGACGGTGGCGACTCTTGCTTACCGTGACATTTTGCGAAAACAAACGCAAAACGCAAACCAGCATTCCAAAAAACAGTCAGTTCTTTCCCACCGTATCACACCATTGGCTTGTTTGAATCACGCACGTTTTTTCAATTTATCCACTTTGTTTTATATATTATAATTGGGTCTTATTATAATGACAACTGAACAATATATCCCAGTGGTGAAGCACGCGTTGGATAGTGGAGAGGACCTGGGTTCGATCCCAGGTCCCTACGTTTTCTTTATTTTACACTCATTTGCAGATCCTATTTATACACGTTTCAAGTGCCTACCATGTAGTCTCAACATCCAGCCGCTGGATCATTACCAACACAGATCCAATGCTCAAACCAAGGAAATACCATGGTGCATTCTCCAAACGTGGCTGCACAGAATCATGCGTAGGAATGGGCTCAGCCTTCATGGGCTTGGCACAAATTCAACATGCACCCCCTTAATTGCTCATCAAACAGGCCCAATTCTTTTCTTTTTTATTTTAATTCCTTTTTATCATTTATTAATTATTTCTTTTTTTTCAAATAACACCAAAAATCATGCTTTTTTTTATTTAATCAAAAAATCATAAAAACATCAAAAAACATTTTTTTATAAAAATATTTTTATTAATTAATTAGTTAAATTAAATTAAGGCAATTTAATTCTTTTTTTGCATAATTAAAATCAACTAGAATTAGGGTTTAATGTTGTACATAACCTAATTTTTTCTCAAAAAATAACCTAAATATTTTCTCAATTAGATTTGTAGGTTTTCCAATTATTTCCCGCATTTAATTCGTGCGTGCGCCTTTAATTTTCCTTTTTCTATTATTGTAACTGCTCCGAGTTTGTAATAGTAATTAGGGTTTTAAATTTCCGCATCTTTATTTATTGTCAAAATGATTATGTATCTGCGAAAACCTTGTAATAGTTAGGACTTTAGTTTCTCACATTTTAATTTCCGCAAACTATAAGTTGTTAGATGTATGTTAATAGGCTTGCATGCAAAAGACAAATAAAAATAAAATAGTAGAAAACCCTAATTGTGCAAAGATAATTAACTGAAAAAACACACTTGCACATGCTCACTCCTAGGGTTTGCCCCACTTGGTTGCCTCGGAAAATAATGGTCATGTCCCTCGAACGTAGGGATGTCTTAGCAAAGACCCTTAATTCTAAAGTCATCATAAAGATTATGGTCCCTAACGTCCCTCGAGTTGCCTACGAGAAATGATATTGTCCCTCGATTTTGCCTATATGATGACAGTCCCTTCGAATGCTAAGATATCCTTACATGTTTCCTTCAGTGACCATTTTTTCCCTTCGAATGTCCCTTAAAACTCCAACGATGGGGCTACATACTCCTTAATAGTAGGATAGCATTGTCTAAAGGAAACGAGAATAAATAGTCTTTTTTCGAGTAGGTAGAAAATCTTAAGTACTAGCTCAAAACAACAAAACTTTTTCACAAACACTTTTCAAAACAGTTTTCAAAAACGACTTCATCGCACTCTTGAGGACAGATATAAGAGTTATCACGAAGTTAAAAAAAAGCTTTTCAAAATACGCACAAGCAATTTCAAAAATGAGCAAGTACCTAAGAGCCCGTGGAAAACCACGGATAGAAAGGGTGCTAACACCTTCTCTTGCTTACCGCGACATTTGCGAATAAAAAACGCAAACCAGTATTAAACAGTCGGTTCTGCCACCATATCACACGTGTAAAAATTCATCTGGGAATGAGAAAGAACCTGGGTAGGGTAACTTCGTGATGAGAAGGAATCTGGGTAGGGTAACTTCTTGATGAGAAGGAATCCATGTAAGATTTCTTCATGATGAGCCCGTGTAAAGCTTCATTTGGAAGTCAGAAGGAACCCGTGTAAGATTGCTTCATGATAAGAAGAAATCCATGTAAGATTGCTTCATGATGAGCTCGTGTAAAGCTGCATCTGGTCACATAGGTAGTTGCTCTGTCTTGCTTAGGAAACTAATCTTAGACCTGTTGAAAATTGTTGATTATATCCATCTGTTGATTGACTTTTTCCTGAAAAGGTAAAACGTTAGCTGTATGCAATCTCATGATGTATGAAATGCATGGTGTAATGATGTTCTAAAAGTAAATGATGTTGTGCCGTATGTATTTGTCATGTATGTGATATGATGCATGAAATGCGAAATGTTGTTAGAATGCATTTTTGTCTTGGAAAATAAATCCTTGACAAATGTTAGGGAGTTTTTGGAGGCTGAATCCCAGACTGCCAATGGGGACGAAGAGTATGCACCTCTCTAGACCTTGTTTTAGGATGTTTCCGTTGGGGATTCCTATTTTTGTTGTTTGAGGAGAAACTCCGTTGGGGAATACTAGCTTTGCTTGAGAAGGCTCTGTGGAGAGTGTTGATTTCTGCTTGGGGGAAAAGAGTTCAGGAGCCTCAGTTGTTTGTTGCTCTACTGGCGAGTTATCTTGGGGAAGATTAAATTAATCGTTATCTGGTAGTATTCCAGGCTTCGCAGAAAATTTCTTGGGGAGAGTGAACTTATGTTGTTATCTGGTTGGATTCCCAGCTTCACAACAACTTGTTGGGGATAAGGAAGTTAATTGTTATTTGGTCGAATTTCAGGCTTTGCAGTAACTTGCTAGAAAGGATGAAGTTGAACTGATATCTGGTTGGGTCCAGGATTTGCAGTAACTTACTAGGGATTGTAGAAAAGTTTGTTGGGGAAGAGGAGTTGTGGTCCCTTGATTTGTAGCAATCGGAGAGGCAAACTCAAGCTGGGGAATCTGTAGTTTGTTGGGGAAATAAACCATGTCGCCAGTCTGTTGGGGAAAATTCTTCTTTTGGCAGAAATCCTCGAGGATTCTTGAGGTCGACTCAGTTGGGGAGAAGTTTTCAGAGATTGAAAACCTGGCTGGGGTCACCCTATGAAAAGGAATTTGTGGGGGATTTGTCATTGCCCCTAGTAGCAGGTGTTTGTGGCACTGTCAGGAAATGTTTGATTGTACGTAATCCTTTATTGGGATTCGCGTTCAATGCCCCGAGCGATTCAGATACAAACCTGTTCCTGGTTACTCAACACTTCTTGAGAGATTTTTTGGAATCTTGACTGGATTGCCCCAGATGTGCTAGATAATGATCATGTCGTGCCCCTTTCTTATAGGAGATCTGTTATAGGAAGCGTCTTCCCACTTGAAGTGATTTTGTTCATTTAGAAGGTTTTTTGTTCACTGGATATTCGTCGTGTGAATTTCTCCGCTGTTAAACAATTAGCCATATGCAAACAAATGATATTCAAATAATGCAAAGTTTATACTTGTCTTGAATTTTTGAAAATGCGTTTTAGCAGATAAAAAAAAATTTGCAGGAAAATTCAACTCAGGATTTAGAGTAAATCCTTATAGAAGTCAGGATACCTTTTGTAACAATATGCTTTCGAACTAACCCATGCTTCAATTAGGACTTTTGAAAGTTGTAGCATGGCTTGGTTCACGGTTTAAGAAACAAAGGATAAAGGCTCAAATTTTATTTGTACCCACCTGTTCTTCGTGATGTTCTTCAGTCTTAAACTCGATTAATTGTATGTTCGAACTCCAATGACGTTTTGGTGATGGTTCAGACAAGTTTAGTTTATCTGAAGGCAGTCATTTTTTTCAACATTTTTCATGTTGTTGAGGATTTGCAGTGACCTCTTTTTGATTTATCATCCCTGATTTTGTCTGACTGTTCTTGTTTTTGAGATCACAGTCAGCGGGATGCCCCTAGTTTTTCTTAAGTCTCCTTCGTAGGTTTTGACTTAGTGGGCTTTTCTTTTTTTGAGAAATAATGATTGCCTATGTGATAGGGAACCATCACCGTCTTTTGATTCCAGAGGAATGTTTTTTCTGATGTCATTCGTTGTATACGAAGCGAAAGTTTGTGACTGAACGCGCATTTGAATTAACTGAGAGACTACCTTGCCCCCGGTTTTGATTAAAGGTTTCAATTTGTGTAAAAAGGAAACTCCTACTTCTTTGGCTCAAAGGGGTTGACTAGGGATTATCTTCCTTATGACTCCAGTGTTTAGGATTTGAAAGAACGCTTGTACATCGTCAGCAAGGTCTGTCCAAAAGCATATTGTATGGGATTAAGGCATTGTTTTCGTCATCCTCCCTCTAAAGGCTTGTAAATTTTAGCAAGAGTTGAGAGTAAAAAGCATAGTTTAAATATAGTGAAAATGAATGGATGAATTCAAAACAAACATATGCAATGCATTAATGAAACATAGTTTAACATTAATAGATAATTGTTTGAATAACAAAAGAAATTACAATTGAAAATTCAAAAATGAACTGGAACACTCAATGATTTGGCATGGGAGCGGTGATCACGTTGGGAATCTCTGGAGGATCAAAAACGATCTCCTTGGCGTCAATCATGTTTTGAATCTTGTACTTCAGCGCCCAACAATCGTTAGTATCATGCCCAGGACTGCCGGAATGATAAGCACATGTTGCATTAGGATTATAGTTAGGAGAAGAAGTTTTGGGGTTTGGATGAGGTCCTATCAACTTAATCAGATTCATCCTCAACAAGTGTTGTAGTGCTTGAGACAATGGCATATTGATGTTGGTAAACTGTCTTTTAGGCTCATTTGGCCTTCGTTGATTTCCCCTTTGTTGTTGCCGCTACGACGCAGGACCGGAGATCAGGACTGCCCCCACATGTTGGTCATGATTGCTCTTGTTAAGACTCTTTTTACCATACACATCATTAGACTATTTCATCCCATTGTATGACTTTTTCTGAGCATTAAAGGGTGTAGCCCCTTGGATCTTTCCGCTTTTAATTCCAGCTTCGACCCTTTCGCCAGTCAGTATTATCTCAGTGAACCCGACTGAGGGGCTTCTGATTAGATGATTAAAGAAAGGTCCTGTCAAAGTTCCCATGAAGATGTCAATCAGATCCCTGTCAGTTAACGGGGGTTGCACCCTACCAGCCAGATCTCTCCACTTTTGGGCGTATTCTTTGAAGCCCTCATTAGAATGCATGGTCATGTTCTGCAACTGCACACGAGTTGGTGCAAGATCAGTGTTGTATTGGTATTGCTTATAAAAAGCAGCGACTAGATCTTCCCAAGTGAGAATATGGGAACTCTCCAATTGATAGAACCACTCAAGTTGCATCCCAGTTAAACTCTCTTGGAAGAAGTGGATCCAAAGCTTCTGATCAGTTATGTATGGTTGAATCTTGCGGACATAAGACTTTAGATGCATCTTAGGACAAGAGACTCCATCATACGGGGCAAAGGTAAGGATTTTGAACTTTGGCGGGATGACCACTCCAGAAACAAAGCCCATGTCTCCTAAATCCAAACCAGGCACAACTTGGATCTCCATAACTTTTAGTTTGTCTTCAAGCTGTTTGTATTTTTCATTCGCTAGTGGATACCGTTCCTCAGAAGAATCATTGTCATCAGTAGCTATGTTGAGTCTAATTCTTCTAGCTTCCTCTTCATGGTTGTCTTATTCTTTAGAAGAAGCATCTTATTTTTGAGATAGTTGAGCACACCCCTTGGACCTTCTCCTTACATTAAGGATGACAGACCTTTTCTTCTTCTTTCTCTCTTTGGTGAAGAGTGTTTTCAGATCTTCCTGCCCCTTGGCCGAGTTCATGAGTGCTTGTTGGAACTGAGCATTTTGAGCTTGGAGCTCTTTAACTGTTTGCCCTAGAGCCATCTCTACTGAAATAAACAGTAAGAAGATAAGGAAACCTGTATGGGAAAACCTGTTATGCATGATATGTGGATGCAATGTTTTCAAGGATCTCGCGGGGTAAACCTAAGAAGATGTTAGAATTTGAACGTTGATCAACAACTTTGATTTGGGGAACTTCGTATCTGTGGATGTCCTTCCACGAGAATCAAGCTCACCATGTCAAGTGGGTTATAGCCCTTGACTCAAGTTACCGTGCTTTAGTCTTTTATGGCATTTAATTAGAGAATGGATCCCTTTGCCCCTTGATAGGCGTCTGCTTCAACATGACCCTGCATCATAAACCCTTGAGATTCTTGAAATGGTTATTGAAAATGCTTATGATGTTATGATGTTTATGATGTTTATGATGTTATGTACAAGTAAGCATATACACAAGGCAAACAAGTACATATGTTTAGGCTTGCATGGAGTCTTATAGTTAAGTACCCTCTTTAATTTTAGTTGGCTCAACCTGTCCTAGTAATAGTAACCAGGTTCTAAGGGATCTCAATATCACTGATCTTTCTTGTCGGGCATTGTTTCAGTGCAAGCCTCTTTAATGGCGACCAAAATATCCCAAGAAGTGCGATCTCAATGAGCGTAGTATCGAGTATCAACCAACTTCAGACTGCACCAAAGTCGGCTATCTCACTACTTCCTAATGGCCAAGTTGGTCAAGTAAAGGTTCTAAAGTCAGTTATTGCTTCATGACACCACATAGCGGCCTCGTATTCTCCTTGACTACTCAAGGGCTACCGGTACCAACAAATGTGTCACACTAACATAACTATTGCTTAGACCATGTCGGTATACCCTGCACAGTTTCCATAATGTATTGCTACTTACCTATAAGGTATCCCAGATCCGGATAGAGGGTCAAAACAAGCCCAAATAAGGAACCAAAATGTAAAGCAAGCAAGTCAAACAATGAAAGCAAATAAAGATGATCTAGCCCTAAGGTAACCCCACTTTTAAGATTTCCCCAGCAGAGTCGTCAGTTCTGTAATACGGTGGGAGAACTGACTTGGGATGTTTTGTGTTTTATCACAATTGTTGCGGTTAGCAAGAGTTGCCACCGACTTTTCTTTTATCCAAAAGGAAAGATTGAAAAGAACAGGAAAGACCTTTGAGATTATTTCTCGAGTTAAGGGGGTAGATTAAGAAAAGGAAAGGTGTTAGCACCTTTTTCATCCATAGTTATCTATGGGATCTTAGTTGCTTGCTAGATCACTTGCTTTGTTTGAAAATATGCTTTGTGGTGGTTTTTGAAAGTATTTTTGAAAAGGCGCCTTCGTTTAGGAAAACTTTATAATGGTTCTCGTTTTGTAAGAACGTATACAAAGTGTTATACTTTTGAAACTATTTCATGTTTTGAAAGTGTTTGGTGTGTGTTTACTTTGAAAGTGAGCAAGCAACTAAGAACGTGTCTACCTACTCAAAAGTCTTTTTTGTTCATTTCTCTTATCCTTTGATATTGTCATCTTATCATTGATTGGTAAGAAGCCTTATCTTTGGATGTAAAGGGATGAACGAGGGTCATCATATAGTCATGATAGCAATGTTGTGAGATATCTTAGCATTTCTCTTTGAGGGACTAAGATCATTTGAAAGGAAACTTTTGAAGCTTCATCGAGGGACTATGATCTTGTATTTTTGATGGTTTTTGCTAAGACGTCTCACTTGTATAACATGACCATTTTTTAGGCAACAAGTGGAGTTAACCCTAGAGGTGTAAGTGTGCAAGTGTGTTTGATTTTTATGCATTGTTTATCTTGAATTAGGGTTTGCTACTTGTTGATTTTAGTATTGGCATACAAACCCTAATTACTAACATTTATATTGAAAGCGATAAATTGCATAAATGTAAAATTCTACGCTATTACATCATTTGGGGATGGGGACACAATTTACAAATGGGGGATGAAAGCAATAAAGTTCTAATTATAATATTACAACCATATTGAATATTGCAAGATAAAATGTGCAAGAATATAAAAGCAATGTGAAAGGAAAAGAAAATTATTTTTTGTTTTTGAAAAGTCTTGATTTAATTAAACTAATAAAAGGAAAGAATTTAATTAATTAAAATCCCTAAATTCTAAGTTGATTTAATTAGAAAAGAAATTCAAAGCAAAAACTAAGTTAAAAATTCATTTAATCAAGAAAGGAAATTTGTTAAGAAAAATGTTTTTTTTAAGTTTTTTTAATAAAGAAAAAAACCTAAAAGATGCTACTTTGAATAAATCACGAATAATGAAAATAAAAACATTTTTGGTGAGATTTTTATATATTCATAAAATAGACCTAATAAACTAGTAGTGCAAAAAATTAGTTCAAAAGGAGTTAACTTAATGGGTTAAATAAATTGTTGAAGTTTGTTAAAAATGTAAAATGAGTCAAGTGATAAATATAAAGGTTTGGTCTTGCCAAGGCTTGAACTCAAGATATTCAGGTTGCTGGCTCACAAAAAGTACCACTATACTAGGTGTGTTTTCTTGTCAACCATGTGCTTGCATGATATTATATGAGAAGATTGCTTCCTGAAATCACAAAAATCACAACAATAACACAAAATATGCAAAAGGTGGGCTCACTTAGGATAAGAAGTGACATGAAACGCGCGCTACTTGCCACTGGAGTGGCTGTTACATCCGTTAGTGAAACAACAATCATTAAATATAAAATAAACTTAGATGTAAAAATTTGAAAATGGCCAAGCCCTCCTTCTTCTTCCTCCTGCACGCTAACAGTTATTGTAATAACAATATTTTCTATTTTTTTCAAAAAACTCTAACTTCCTCATTTCTCAACCAAATTCAGAAATGTAAAAATGAAACTTGCTTAGAATTTCGCAAGCATTTCAAATATATAATTAGTTTTTATTTATTCCCATTATAACTCACGAATTTCTACGTGTACCAAACTGAAAACCTAAATGTTCCAAAAATTCAGTTTCAAAATTCTCATCCCGCAATCAATTAAAATGAAATTTAAGGATATGGTTAGCTTCATATACATGATATCTACATTTTATCTTTTGAAAGTAAGTGTAAATGATGCTTGTATTAAGATTTCAAAGTTGGAAAAACTTACCTCTTGATGCAAAAATTTAATGGCCTCTACACGACTTCCATAAGTAATATGATGATTGCTTTAGCTTCCTGGGACCTTGATGAGTATGTTGCAACTTTTATTTTGCCTTAAAAGTGTCTGGATTGGCTTACTCAAGTCAAGTTGCAATGGTGGATTTTAAAAATGGTGGATGATGAAAATTATGTTATAGTGAGGAAACAGGGGTATGGATAGTTTCTATATGATATATATGAAGTGCTTAGATGATTTGTTTAGACAATAGTTGCAAGAGTGATGAGTTTCAAAGTTAAGGTTTCAAAAGCTTAAAAATGGTGATTTTTGGCCAATTCGGATTTTAGAGTATATGAGAGGATTTAAGGGCTTGTAAATTCGTGTCCTCGGTTGCATAAAAGTGTCTTGATATATAGGAAAAGCTTTGGAGACTTGATATGGTCAGATTACCAAGATCACATGTTATGGCATTTTTGCTTGTTTTTTAAGCAAAGTGGAAAACCAAAATCCCAATGTGTGGTACAAGCTATGTAGAGTGGTTGAATCACTTTAAACATGCTTCTTCTGAGTTTCTAGGTTGAGTGTGTGCAGATGGAGCCATTGAGAGGCTCAAGAAGGGTTTACATTATGAAAAAGCTTGTTTTACAAGAATGGATATGTTACTTTTTGCAATTTCAACCATAAATGGTATCAAGACTTGGACAAAACATCAAATCCTTGTGTAATACACTTAGGGTCTATGTAATTACTTAATTATGGAGAGATTTAGAAGCAACATGGCCTGAAAAGTGAGATTGAATGATAAGGTTATGAGTTCATCACAAAAATGACTTATAATTCAAATTTATCATGCCAATTTCAAGTGTTCAAATCTCCTAGCTCAAAAATGATCTCTTCAAGTTCTTGGAAATTTTGAAAAGCTTGGAACATCCTGTACAACTTTTATGTTAGAAATTTTTGAAGAATCAATTTGGAACTAGGTGAAAAGTTATCATGAAGTTAGGTCAAAATCCTGACTAAAATACTCAAAATTTCACTAAGTATTTTTAGTATCATGGACATGTCTTCATAAATTCATAACTTAAAAAATCCAAGAATTTCAAGAAAAAGTTCTGCCCTACAATGTTTTAGATCTCATTGAGATCTACAACTTTCATGTTGGAAGTTTTCCTTGAATCATCTTGCATCATGGTGGAAATTTGGCACAAAGTTATGAAAAAATGTTAACTTTCCAACACTTAGAAAAATTCTCTAAGTCCTAGAATTTTGACTTTTCAAAGATAACTTTGACTTTTCAATTTCTTGATGAACAAAATTCATATTTTGACATGTCTTGATAAATTATGATTTTTGAAACTTAATTTTGATCAAAAAGTCAAAGTTTGACTTTTCATTATACAGTTGACTTTTCATCAGTTGACTGAAATTCATCTGTCAATCCAATGATCTTGAGAGGTGATTTGAACTATGAAATTAGGTTAAGATGGTGCACTTGAATCCTTGAGATCATGTCTTAAACCAATAAGTCACTTTCTTGGTCAAAAGTCAAGAACTGAGCTTTCTTCAATCAAAACCCTAATTTTGACCATTTTGCCCTTTTGGTGTTCTGATCAAATTTCTTTGAGGAATTGTGATCATACTTGATCAATTTACATATATGAGTTCATAATGTTGATATGGATCCAAAATCTTAAAGTTTGACTGTAGGTTGACCATAATTGACATTTTCCCTAATACAGTTGATTTTAGGTCAGTTGATCAACTGACTGAGCAAAAATATGATCCAAAGCTTGAAACTTGACATGAGCAATCTTGAGGGTTCCTAATGATACATTAAGGTCATACAAGTCATTAGAAGTTCAATTATCTCTGTACAAACTCAAACCCTAATTTTGAGTTGTCAGTGCTGAGGAGGTGTCTTGAGCTGATCAAACCTTGTATAGTCTTGAATCAATGGAGATCTTATGAGAGATTTCTTGAGAAATGATAGGGAAAATTTTGGGGTACAACATCTGCGAAGAAGAGGAGTACATGGTCATCCACCTGAATTCATTCTGGTACGTGGAGATGGACGGGGAATTCATCGAGACTCCCTGTCAGACTTTTGAAGTGATTTCCCCTGCTGCTGTTAAAGGTGTTTCTGCTATTCCAAAGACCACCAGAATTCTGCACAAGATGGCTTCCTTGAAAGATGTCAAAGCTACTATAGAAGAAGGTGATTGTACTATTTGGGTTCAGCTTCCTGATATCCCTTATAAATTTGACAAGTTTGGTTTGAGCTTTATTGCAGAGGGTCAAGGGGTTGTTCGTCGCGCTCGTGCTGGAAGACCTATGTTTCGTGTCAATAACAACAAAGTCAATGCTATAGAAGACACTGACAGTGATTATGATTATTGTACCCCAAAATTTGCCCTCTCATTTATCAAGATTTTTCTCACAAGACTTCTTGGACTCCAGACAAGATTAGGGTTTGGTCAGCTCAAGACATCACCTTGCACTGATAGCCTGAAATTAGGGTTTGAGTTTGCACAAGGATTTTTGGACCTTCAATGCTTCATGTGACTTTCATACACCATCTTGGACCCCTAATATTGCTCATGACAAGTTTCAAGCCTTGAATCACATTTTTGCCCAGTCAATTGGACAATTGACCTAAAAATTAGCTGTATTGGGGAAAAAGTCAACCATGGACAATTTACAGTCAAACTTCATAATTTTTGATCCACAACAACATTTTAGGCTCATATGCATCATTTGATCAAGTTTGGATCACAACTCTTCAATAAATTTGATCAAATCATCAAAAGGGCAAAATGGTCAAAATTAGGGTTTTGACTGAGAAAGGGCAATTTCTGATTTTTAATCTAACCAATGGCCAATTGGGTTCAATCATGATTTCAAGGACTCAATAGCATCATCTTTACCTAATCACATAGTTCAAAAGATCTCAAATGCATAGGATTGACATATGAATTTTGCAGTCAACTGATCAAAAGTCAATTGTATACTGAAAAGTCAAACTTTGACTTTTTGGTCAAAATCAAGTGCCAAGGGTCATAATTCATCAAGATATGTCAAAATATGAAACTTGTTGATCAAGAAAACCAATTTTGAAAATTACGGTTTTGAATTTGGAAATTTTCATAACTTGGAAATTTTCTAAGTATGGAAATTTTCTTATTTTTTCCCAACTTTTCACCATTTTTTCACCATGATGAAATTGGATTCAAATAAAACTTCCAACATGAAAGTTGTAGTCCTCCATTAAATCTACAACTTTGATTCACAAAGTTTTCCCAAAATATGCTTGGATCTCAAGTTATGAATTTGTGAATAGAGGTCCATGAACTAAATAACTTGGTGAAAATTTGCCCTAATTTAGGCAGGTTCTTGATCCAACTTCATGGACATTTTTCACCTAGTTCCAAGAGGTATCTCAAAATTAATTTCAAATACGGATTATAGATCATGTTGCAAGATTTCCAAAATGTCCAAGAACTCTCCAAGATCATTTGTGGTTAGGGAGAATCGAAGAAGAGAAAATGACATTTTGTCACTTTTGATCAAACCATTTTTACAAAGTGTCAAGTTGCAAATCTGATCAAGCATGCTTGTACCTTGAATTACAGGTACTAAACTCCTTCTACACTCCATAATTAAATTCAAACTCAATGGATAAAGGCTTTGTTTTCACTTTTGAAGCATTGTACAAGAAACAATTCCATAAATGGCCAAAAGTTCACATTGCCATTTTCATAAAGCAAGCTTTTTGCAACTTTACAAACCTTGAGCCTTGGACCTGTTCTTCTGTTACAAGAAATGTCCACAAATATCAGGCATGGTTTACCAACTCTTGCAGCTCACAAGATAGCCAAGTACATGCCTGTTAGCATGGTCACTTCGACCTTTCTTCAAAAACAAGAAAAGTGGCCAAAAGTCAAAAACTTGTACAAGCTGATAAAGGAAGGACTTGGCATCACTCTATACATATTCACAAACTTATTGCAAGCTAAGACACGAATGCTTATGATCTGAAACTCCTCCAAACTGAAAAAACACATTTTTCTGCCCAACATTGCAGTTTCTGCAAAACCAAAGCCAAGTCATATTTTGCTCGTGCGTTTTGCCTCTTGACACTTGAAACACTTCATCCACATCATATCCAAGCTATCCAAGCATTCATCCTGCAACTGTGAGCTCTGTTTCAGACATCACCATTTTCAAATTTGAATGTTGCAGCTTGACTTCTACAGGGAGTTTCAGCCATCCACAAAGCCAGCTAAGCATTGGAATAGCTTGAGGGAACTTCAAGGAAACTCACACGATCCTCAGGCCTCACTCAAAGTCCCCATATTTCCATATCCAAATCCAGCTGAAGGAGGTATTTTTTAAAACTCTATCTCTCTATTTAAGCATCCTCAAGCCACGATTTGTGAAGCAAAAATGTAGTCTCTAGCATGGTGAAGCTGCACATATGCATAATTGTCATTTATATTAACTGGGCTAAGAGAATTTGAATGTTGAGCATGCTGAAAAAATTAGGTCAGGAATTAGGGGTTATAAAATTCTCTCTGATCTTTTAGAGTTAGATTACAAATTTTATATCATTGGAATTGTGAGATTACAAGCTACATGTTTTATGTTGCAAGTTTTTGTTTTTGTGAAAAGAATAGAGAGTTACAAGTTTGAACTCAGAACGCGCGCAAGGAAGAAGAAACCAAGGACAGGGACGAAGCTGAGTTGTCTTGGGCTTTTTGTTGTTTCTGGCCTTTTTGTTTTTGTTTTCCACACCCCCTGTATTGCTTTTACACCCCCTGACCATTTTCTTTTATTTTTATATTTTCTTGCATATTTTTATATTTATTGCTTGCATATTTTTTTTCTAATGATAAAAAAAAATCCCCAAAAAATAATTTATTATTTTCATACTTTTATTTTATTATTATTTTTTGACATAAAAATAGTTTATTAGGGCAATATACTCTATTTTCTTAATTAACTTGTAAATAATAAAAAATACTTAATATTTTTATTATGTTATTTATAGACATTAAATATTTATTTTTCTTACATATTTTTAATTTTTAATATTTGTAAATAATATTATTTATTACTTCTTGTACAAAAAATGGATAAAATAAATAATAGGAAACATTTATTTTCTTTAATCAAAAACTAGGGTTTCACCCTTTCCAAAAATAATAGTATATTTTTCCTCTTATTTTTAGGGCCTAAATAATTTATTTTCTCATACATAAAACAAATACAAAACATTTTTTGCATAATTACATTTTATTTCATTTTTGATATTTGTATATTTATTTATTTCGCACAATATTCAATTGGGTTGTAATAGTATTTTAGGGTTTTTATTTTGTGCAAATATCCCCATTCAAAAACTTGTATCCCCCCTCCCCTAATAATTGTTGTAATAGTTTAGTTTACTTTACGCAATTTATCGCATTTATACCATGTGTAGTAAATTAGGGTTTTGCATGATAAGACCAAAAATAAACAAATAGAATGACCTAATACAAGACAAACAAAATGCATGAACATAACACACATTGCACACAAACACCCCTAGGGTTTCACCCACTTGGTTGTCTTAACAAAATGGTCATGGTATGCATGCAAATTATCTTGGCAAAACAAAACAAAACAAAATAAAAGATCATAGTCCCTCGATGACGCTATCAAAAGTTTCCTAAACAAATTATCTTGGTCCCTCAAACAAGCTAAGATACTTGGCACCATTGCTATCATGGTCATACGATGACCCACGCCCGTCCCATTTAACATCCAAAGATATGGTTGTTTACCAAATCAATGGTAAATCAACAATGTCAAAGGAATAAAAATATATAGAAAAGACATTTGAGTAAGGTAGATAGCTCCTAGTTACTTGCTCTCTTTCAAACAATCCTTGCTATTTTCAAACAATCACACACACATTTCAAAACATTTCCAAACAACTTTCAAAACATTGAAACATTTTTCAAAAGACAGACATCTTTGTATACATTCTTACGAACGAGAATCATTACAAATATTGCCTAAACAAAGGCCTCTTTTCAAAATACTTTCAAAAACCACACAAAGCACCATTTCAAACAATTTCAAAAGCAATGCAAGTGATCTAAACAAGTAACTAAGAGCCCATGGAAAATAATGGATGAAAAGGGTGCTATCACCTTCCCTTTTCATAATCTACCCCCTGAACTCAAGAAAACATCTCAAAGGTATTTCCTGTGCTTTTTTACCTTTCCTTTTGGATAAAATAAAAGTCGGTGGTGACTCTTGCTAACCGCAACATTTGCGAACACAAACGCAAAACCTCAAGTCAGTTCTCCAACCGCATCACAGAACTGGCGACTCTGCTGGGGACTATTATAAAAGTGGGGTTACCTTAGGGTTTAGATCACCTTTATTTGCTTACCTTGTTTGACTTGTTTGCTTTACACTTTGGTTCTATTGTTTGGGTCTGAATCCTCTGCCCGAATTTGGGAAACATTATAGGTAAATAACAATACATTATGGAAACTGTGCGGGGTATACCGACACGGTCTAAGCAATAGCTATGTTAGTGTGACATATTTGTGGGTACCGGTAGCCTTTAAGTCAATCAAAGAGAATACGAGGCCGCTGAGTGATGTCATGAAGCACTAACGGACTTCTAGAACCTTTACTTGACCAACTTGGCCTTTTAGGATGTAGTGAGATAATCAGTTGTGATACGGTGGGAGAACTGACTTGAGGTTTTGCGTTTGTTTTTGCAAATGTTTCGGTTGAGCAAGAGTCGCCACCGACTTTTTATTTTATCCTAAGGAAAGGTTAAAAAGCACAGCAAAAACCTTTGAGATGTTTTCTTGGGTTCGGGGAGTAGATTATAGAAAGGGAAGGTATTAGCACCCTTTCTATCGATGGTTATCCATGGGCTCTTAGTTACTTGCTTAGATCAACTTGCCTTGATTTTCAATTGTTTGAAATGGTGCTTTCAATTGTTTGAAATGGTGCTTTCTGTGTGTGGGTTTGAAAATGTTTTGAAAAGAGGCCAATGTGGTGGCAACCTTTGTAATGATCCATGTTGGGATGTATACAAAGGTGTATGTCTTTTGAAAAGTTTTCCATGTTTTTGAAAGTTGTTTTGAAAGTGTATTGTGAAGTGTGGTTTTGAAAAATAGGCAAGTGTTTTTGTTTTGCAAATTGGCAAGTAACCAAGAGCTATCTACCCTAAATTTCTCAAAGATCTTTGCTATGTTTTAACCCTTTTAACAATTTTGTTCAACCATTGTATTTGGTGGACAATCTTGTGTTAGGATGTGAACGGGACAGGCGCGGGTCATCGTCTAGACCATGATTGCAATGGTGCCAAGTATCTTTGGTCAATTTTTCCTTTAAGGGACTTTGATCATTTTTAGGCAACTTTCGAAAGCGTCATCGAGGGACTATGATCATTTGAATTGTTTTGTTTTTGCCAAAGATACCTAACATGCAACATGGCCCATTATTGAAGGCAACAAGTGGAGTACCCTAGGGGTGCAAGTGTGATTAGTGTTGTCCATTTTCATGCTTGTTTATCTTGAAATTAGGTCAAGCTACTTGTTGTTTTTGATTTGCATACAAAACCCTAATTCTAACATGGCATATTTAGAAAGCTTTTAAATGCGGAATTTAAAGGTCCTAAATTATTACAACACAAATTATGGGATGGGGGGTACAAATGTTCAAATGGGGATATTTTAGCAAGAAATTAAACCTAAACTATTACATCCAAATTGAATTTTTACAAGGTATTTAATTGCACAATAATTAAATAAAATAAAATAAATATGCAAGATGCAAAAATAATTTTTATATGTATGTAAAAAGTATTTTTTTTATGTGTCAAATAAACAAAAATAAAAAGGTTTAATTTTTGGATTTTTTAGGTTTAGGGTAAAAACCCTAATTTTGCTAAATAAAATGGTATTTATTATTTATTATATGCAATATTTATTAATTATGTACAAAAAATAAATAAAAAGAAAGTATATTGTCAAAAAGTGGTTTTTTAAGTTAAATATTAATAAAAAATAAAAATGTATTATTTCTTTGTATTTTCCCTAAATATCCTAATAAATATGTATATATTTATATTATATGCTAAATATATTAAATATGTATAAAAATAAAATATTTAATATTTACAAAAAAAGTATATTTTTTATAAAATGTTTTCAAAGGTAAAATAAAATAAAAATCAGAAAATAAAAGTGTTTGTATTATTTTTTTTGTATTTTTAAATAAAAGGTATTATGTATTGTTTTTAGTATAAAACTAAATGAAATAAAATAAATATCAAATAAATGCAAAAAAAAATGTGAGAAAAAATATTTTAATGTTTTTTATATTTTAATAAAAAATAACCAATCAGAATCAAAAAGAAAAAGTTAAAAATGACAAATAAAACTCAAAATGGGCCAGGGGGGTGCATGTGTGAGAATGTGGTGCAAAAAGGAAGAACAATACAGGCCCAGCCCAAGAAGACTTTGTCTTCAACCTCTGAACAAACAAACAGAGCAACGCGTGCTTCCTGCTATCTCATGATTCCTGGACTTTCAAGCAAAACTCATAACACAAGAAATGTAGAGCATCAAGAGACGAATCCAGACATATAAAAAACTTAACTTAACTCTCAGAAATGAGAGAGAATTTCTCCATCCCTAATTCTTAACCTAAGTTTTTGTCAATGTTCAGGTCTTAAATTCTCTCAGCATATGCAATATAAATGGAAAGTGAGGATATGTGTAGCTTCAGGGCCATGAGTAGAGCATTTTTCATTCATAAACTTAAAGCTAACTCTTCCTATATTGAGAGATAGAAGTCCATGAACTTACCTGTTCAGCTTGGATCGTGTCTGGCAATGGAGGTACTTTCAGTGCAATGTGAGGACTTGTACAACTTGCTTGAAGGTCAGGGATGCTTTTCCAACCTTTAGCTTGCTTTGAAACCAAGTGAATCAAGCTATGGCAATCAACCTGCAAAACAGAAAAAGTGAAAATGGTGAAGTTGGTTAGAGGTGTTACAGGTCGTGTCCAATGCTTGGGATAGTTTGTATAGGTGGTATGGAGTGTGTATGAACTGGTTTTGGCCAAGGCGCACGAAGGGATTGAGTTATGGAAGTCCAACTACAGAGGTGACTCTGTTTTTTGCAGTAGGAGGGTGTTTTGATGAATGATGAGGTTTGGAAGGTGGTTAGCTCGTGCCTTAGCTTGGGTTTGATATTTGGAATGTGTTTAACAAGTTTACTTTGGCTTGTGGTTGCAGCAATGTGAGTTGTGTTACAAAATGCAAGGTTTCTTCTAACTTAAGCAAAAATTATCAACTTGGTTTCTAGACTTGTGCAGGCCCCCTAATCATGCTGCAACCCTCCATCTTGATCAGTGTGATATGTTCCTGAACTTGTGCCAAAAGGATTTGCATTGTACTACTTGGATTGCAAATTTGACATAAAGCCATACTTTTCAAAAATGGATAAAGTGCTTTTTCTAATTAAGGACTAATCCTTCATGTAATGACCAAACTCATAGAAAAACATCTTGGCACAATGTATTAGCATTTAATTTTGGAGTGTAAATGAGATTAGAGGCCTGTAATTTAGCTTGCATATGCTGAGTTGAAAAATTGCACAAGTTATGAACATGGAAATGGCTCATGAACAAAGTGAGTTTTGCCCATATTGCCAAATTCGATTCTCCCTAACCACAAGGTTGTTTGAGATGTTCTTGGACATTTTGGAAATCTTGGAATGTGTAATACAATCCATATTTGTAATGCAAATTGAGATTCCAAGTGGAAGCATGTGAAAAATGGCCATGAAGTTAGGCAAAAATCCTGCCTAAAGTAGGTCAAAATTTTTCTAAGTTAAGAATGTTTTGCACCCTTGTTCCAAAAATCATAACTTGAGCTACAAGATTCTTTTGAGGAAACTTTGTGAATAAAAGTTGTAGATTTTGCAATGGACTATAACTTTCATGTTTTGAGTTTTGTTTGAATCCAAATGTATCTTGATGAAAAAATGGGACAAAGTTAGGAAAAAATTAGGGATTTTCATAACTTAGAAAAATTCTAAGTTATGAAAATTCTTCATTTCAAACCCTAATTTGCAATTTTTGATTTCTTGATGAACAAGTTTCATATCTTGGCATGTTTTGATGGAAAATGAATCTTGACACTTGATTTTGACCAAAAAGTCAAAGTTTGACTTTTCAGTATACAGTCAAAAATTGATCAATTGACTGGAAAATTCATCTGTCAATCTTGTGCATTTGGGATCTTTTGAACTTGTTGAACATGTCAAGACAATGCCATTGAGTCCTTGAGTCCATATGTGAGCTTGATTTGCCATTGGCTAGGTCAAACAGTCAAAAATTGCCTTTGTGCAGTCAAAACCCTAAAAATGACCATTTTGCCCTTTTGGTGATCTGATCAAATTTCTTGTGGAATTGTGATCCAAACTTTATCAAATGGTCCAAATGAGTTCATAATGTTGAGGTGGGTCAAATTTCATGAGGTTTGACTGTTAATTGACCACAGTTGACTTTTTCCCCAATACAGCTGATTTATAGGTCAACTGTCCAATTGACTGGGCAAAGATTGGAATCAAGGCTTGAAACTTGGTATGGATCAACTTGGGAGTCCAATATGAAGCATGAAAGTCATCTTAGGCATTTTAGGTTAAAACATCTTTGTGCAAACACAAACCCTAATTTGGGTCAACAGTGCAAGAAGGAGTCTTGAGCAGAGCAAACCCTAACTTGATCTTGAACTCCAAGGGTCTTGTGGTGAGGAAATGGGAGGGAAAATTTTGGGGTACAACAGTTGCCCCTGTTCAATCTTCTTAGACCTGAAGAGTTAGATTGGCAAGTTTGCCTTTCGCGGCTCGAAGGTAAAAGGAGATTGGACACTAGAGTGCCCGAAAATTTGCACTCGCATGCTGGAGTATCAGCAATGTGATGGCGGGAATGGGCTTATAGATGCCATTTGGAGATAGGATGGATAGGAGGATGGGCTTATAGATGCCATCTGGAGGTGTGACAGAACCTTGTCGGGAATGGGCTTATGGATGCCATTTGGAAGTGTTGATCGCGTAAGAGATTCCTTAGTGAGAACTTGCGTATTTTGAGAAAGGAAGATGTTTCCTGGCCTGTTACAGGTGTTGATCTTCAATCTCTTCATGCAGATATGCCCTGGCTGGATACAGGTATCGAATCTACAATTGGTTGCTCACAGATGTGCCATGGCTAGATACAGGAATCGAATCTGGAACTGTTGTCTACAGATATGCCCTGGCTGGATACACGTATCGAATCTGGAATTGGTCGTCTACAGATATGCCCTGGCTGGATACAGGTATCGAATCTGGAATTGGTCGTCTACAGATGTTCCCTGGCTGGATACAGGAATCGAATCTGGAATTTGTTGCTCACAGATGTGCCCTGGCTAGATACAGGAATCAAATCTGGAATTTGCAAAAGGTTGGTAGAGATAGCTTTCCTGGCTGGATACAGGTGTAAACCTCTGACCTGAGAATGAAAGATAATTTCCTGGCCTGTTACAGGGGTTGATCTTCAAGCTCTTCATGCAGATATGCCCTGGCTGGATACAGGTGTCGAATCTACAATCAAATCACTCACAGATGTGCCCTGGCTAGATACAGGAATCGAATCTGGAATTGCGATAGTTGATAGTAATCATCTTTGGATTGACCTTTTCCTGAAAAGGCAAAACATCAGTTGTATGCAATGTCACGATGTATGAAATGCATGATGTCATGATGCTCAAAATGAGATAGTGTTGTATGCACTTTAACATGTATGTAAGCAGGATGTATGAAATGTGAAATGTCTATGAATGTATTTTCGTCTAGGAAAATAAATCCTTGACGAGTGGTCGGGGAATCAAATCCTGGGCTGATGTTGAAGAGTAGAGTTCTTCGCTTCCGCTGGGGATGATGGTTGCAAGAATAAACCGATAGGAGAAGACGACTCTGTCGGGGGATAAACTTGTTGGAGAGATTACTCTGAGGGGAATTACTCTGTGGGAAGAGATACTTCGTTGAGGTTTTGATGAGAGCTCCGCTGGGGATTTCAAAGATAGACTCCGTCGGGGATTTCAACGATAAACTCCGCTGGGGATTCCGCTGATAAGTTATGCTGGGGAACTTTGATGAACTCCGCTGGGGATAGGAAGAACTTCGTTGAGGACGATCTTTCCGTGGTAATTAGCTGAGGATAACCCAGTTATACCCTGGTGGGGAAATAACCTTTGAATGAAACTGGGGAGGGCCGTTCGTACTCTGCAGGGGATAAGCTCCAAGACCTGCTGGGGATATGGTTTCCACTCTCCTGGGGAAACTTTAGGTTGTACATGGGGATGGTTCCACCGGGGAAAAATCTTATATTAAGACTGTCGGGGATGCTTGCTGAGGAATGTCTATACTCCGCTGGGGAATGTTGAGATCTTTTGGGGATTCCCAACTTCCTTAAGGCTGACAGTAGACTAACTCTGCTTGAGGAGAGTATCGCTGACTTGCTAGGGGAACTGTGCCTTTTTAGGGTTGATGGGAGACTAACTCTGCTTGAGGAGAGTATTGCTGAAATCTGGTCTTACTCTGTGGGGAGTTGAGGTGACTTGATTACGTTCTTCAGCCGAACCTACCTTGGTACCTTGGTGGTCAGAGCAACTAGACTGCTTGGACAACTCTACATTGCCCCTGTTTCTGATGTCACCTGTAATAAGTCCTTTGTTTCGCATGCAACTAATCATGGTTAGCAATTAATGGCAAATGCATATATCAAAAATGAACATTGGACGTTCTTCGCAAAACAAAACAGAAAAAGGAAAAACAATGGATAATTTGTCGGAAAGATTGAACTTGTATTGATTTTGAAATTTGCCCGTAAATAGGCGTTTTTGTATAAGAGGCTGACGTCCTAGTAAGAGAACGCCGCCGAGCAACATAGAGTTTATACAATTTTGTGAAAGGAAACAAAACAGCTATGTGAAAAATAAATCCCACTGGGTTCCAAATCTGCTACCGAATTCTGGATGCAAGATGACCCAATGAGACATAGTATTACGCTTTAATCCCTAACTTTTGCCTGGACCGCCCTTTCGAGTTTTCAGTCCACCAGGATACCCATTTTTGCCCAAGCTGCCTTTTCAGGTTTTCGACTTTCCGGGTGTACAGATTTTTTTCATTTCATCCCTTATTTTTGCCCGAACCCTTTTGGTTCGTCGGGAAGCCCTTGTTTTTGCCTAGGTGTGTCAACCTAGCGGGTCTTTGATTCATGCGTAGTATCTTTTTACTATGTCTGCATTGGCAGGGTGAGGAAGGTCGTCACCATCCATGGTGGTTAGAATCATAGCTCCTCCAGAGAAGATATGTTTAACCACAAATGGCCCTTCGTACGTAGGGGTCCATTTTCCCATGGGATCACTTTGAGGAAGAATGATACGCTTGATTACCAGGTCTCCGACTTGATACTCTTGTCGTCTGACTTTCTTGTTAAATGCCCTGATCATCCGTTTTTGGTACATCTGACCATGACAAATAGTAGTGAGCCTCTTTTCGTTAATTAGGTTTAATTGATCAAGCCGAGTTTGGATCCAGTCATCTTCGCTCAAGCCTGCATCCTTCATTATCCGGAGAGAGGGTATCTGGACTTCAATAGGCAAGACTGCCTCCATGCCATAGACCAAGGAAAAGGGTGTTGCCCTTGTTGACATCCGTGCTGCGGTACGGTACCCATGTAGAGAAAACGGTAACATTTCGTGTCAATCTTTATAGGTCACTGTCATCTTCTGCACAATCTTCTTGATATTCTTATTCGCCGCTTCTACAGCCCCGTTCATCTTCGGCCGGTAAGGAGAAGAGTTATGGTGTTGTATCTTGAATTGCTCGCAGAGCTCAGTGATCATCTTGTTGTTAAGATTGGTACCATTATCTGTAATGATCCTCTCAGGTATACCGTATCGACAGATCAGTGTGATCGGTGGAAATAGAACTGACTGTTTTTAGCTGGTTTCGCGAAATGTCGCGGTAAGCAAGAGTCGCCACCGTCTTTTATGTTCTCCAACATGGAAAGGATAAAAGCACAGCAAAATTCCTTATTCGAGAATGTTTCTTGGTTCGGGAATCAACTTTGTAGACAAAAGGAACACACTTTATTAGATTCAAACTTTAAATTGTTCAACAATTTGCCCTTAGGCGTTACAAGAATGAAAATACTGAAAAGGAAATAAAGCTATAAAAGAAACATCCAAAGCCCATCAGTGCTCCCATGGCCTCCTCTTCTCAGTACGGATATAGTCATTCAGGGTTCGCTCGTTCTCCAGTTGCTTGGTCAGCTTCTGGATCTTCTGTTCCTGTTCGTTGAACTTTTCCCGATAATAATCCCGCTCTTCCTGTAGTTGCGCCCAAGACCTCTTTAGGGTATCAACATCAGTGGGTATCTGAGGAGGGAGAACAATTGGAGGAACCCCGTCTCCCTCAGGACTTTCAAGAATGATAGGCCCGACAGCTTCATACGGTATACCTAACTTCTGAGCACGGATGCGGACCCACTTGTAATAGGGTTCCATTAGTAGAGAAGTCTTCGGTCCCAACTCATGTGGGTCAGCTTTGTGAACTCCGTCCCAAGCTTTGATGAGTCTACGGCGCAGTTCGTCACTATCTACCTGAAACTCAAAACTGATGTGAGGTACCAACATCTCATGAGGCCCTGCTCTTCTGGCTCTTCCAAACTGACGGAGAGCTAAACATGGATTATAAGAGATTCTGCCCTGAGTACCAATCAATGGAACATTAGGGTATTCTCCGCAACGATCAATAACAGCCACCTCATCTAAACCTCTGAGAGTCCAAATGATGTCACTATCAGTGAGAGACATTAACCTATGAGCCCAGCCTCTTCCTTCTTGGTTCTTCAGCACGAACTTGGGGAGGTGCGAAATAAACCACCTCACTAACAAAGGAGTACAACACCATAGAGTTCCCCGTCTTCGGGCAGTACGAGCATAGAGTTGTTGCAGGATATCACCCAAGAGAGTGGGTACAGGGTTCCGAGACATGAAGATCCTTATGGCATTGATATTGACAAAGTTATCAGGATTTGGAAACAATACTAGACCATAGGTTAAGAGAGCCAGAATGTCCTCGTACGCCCTGAAGCCTAAGTCATTCCAGAAACTGTTAGCTTTACCAACCAGAAACTTAGCCAGGAAGCCCTTAACTCCTCTTCTAGTCACCCAGTTGTCCATTACCTCCTTGTTGGTCAAAGGAAGGGCTGCTGCAATCTCCTCAGGTCTAAGAGCCTTTTCCCAACCAGTGAAGGGAGTCTGATCCAAGATAGGGATGCCAAGCAAATCAGAGAATTCTTCTAGGGTAGGGACCAGCTGGAAGTCTTGAAAGGTGAAGCAATGGTATAGAGGATCATAAAACTGGGTCAAGACACTCATCAGTTGTTGGTCCCACTTTGAAGTGACCAAACCGAGAAGAGAACCATGCCTCTGGATGAAGGAGGCAGTGCTTGGAATTCTGTCAACCAGCTCTTTAAGCAAATCAGGTGGGTGAACAAAGTTGAGCCGGATAGTGTTCCTTCGCACATGCATCATGATGTCTTACAAAACAGAGCAAAGGTGAAACCCTCTTGTCTTTGAAATAGGCCAGTCCTTATGCAGGATGCATGCAATGATATGATGGTATGATGTTATGGTAAAGCACACCACAAGTATTCACAAAGGCAAACATGATAAGGCACACAAGTCACACCAGACAACCCTTAGATTTTAGGCCAGCATGAAGTTTAGGTACTACCCTCTTTCAGTTTCGTTGGTTAAGACCTGTCCTATCAAAAGTAACCGGGTTCTAGAGGATCCCAATATCACTGACTACCCTCAATCGGTCATAACTCCAGCGTCGCAATCTTTTCTTGCAGCCAGAACCATCGCGAGAGTTTAGCCTCAATGGGTGTAGCATACTGCTACTGTTCTATGGCCAAGTTGGGTCACATTAGGGTTCTAAGGTCGGTTGGTGCTTAATGACTCCTCAGAAGACCCATATTCTCCTCGTTGCAACACAAGGGATATCGGTATAGACCAAGGTGCCACACCAACGTAGCCACTGCTTCACCCGTGTCGGTCTACGCCGGACAGGTCCCTCACAGCTTATGCTACCTAAAAGGGTATCCCCAGATCCGGGTTAGGATCTATGAAACTCCAAGACAAAGCCCACAATAATAAAGCACACAAAACATTCAATTGAAAACATAAGTATGATCTAATCCTAAGGTACACCTCACTTTTATAATCCCCAGCAGAGTTGCCAGTTCTGTGATC
Organism: Vicia faba; assembly: GCA_948472305.1. Lineage (NCBI taxonomy): Eukaryota > Viridiplantae > Streptophyta > Magnoliopsida > Fabales > Fabaceae > Vicia > Vicia faba. The sequence continues at coordinate 919,972,198 of OX451741.1, read as the reverse complement.
GGTGGAAATAGAACTGACTGTTTTTAGCTGGTTTCGCGAAATGTCGCGGTAAGCAAGAGTCGCCACCGTCTTTTATGTTCTCCAACATGGAAAGGACAAAAGCACAGCAAAATTCCTTATTCGAGAATGTTTCTCGGTTCGGGAGGTAGATTTATAGAAAGGAAAGGTGTTAGCACCCTTTCTATCCATGATTATCCACGGGCTCTTAGGTACTTGCTCTTATGTTTTCAAAAATTTGTTTGCTTTTCAAGTATGTGTGGGTTTTGAAAAAAGTTCGTTTGAAAACTTCTAGGTAACTCTTGTATCGGTCCTCAAGAGTGTATGAAGTATTGTTTGAAAACTTTTTGAAAGTGTAAGGTGTGAAAAGTATTTTGTTTATTTTTTTTTAAAAGAGCAAGTACCCATGAGTCATCTACCTACCCTAAGGAATTAAGCTGTGTAAGTGTCCTTTAGATAGTGCTATCCCACCATTGAGAGGTAGGTAGCACCATCGTTGGAGGTGTTCGGGTCAATTCTATTATCGGGACAGTGTGGTCACCGAAGCAACGGTAGGACACCTTAGAAGTAACCCTAATGTCCTAAATCCTTTTATCCTAGGCAACCGTTTCGAGGCAACTGGATCTTGAGACAAAGGGTGACCTCTAAGACGTCCTATACTTGATGACCACGTTTCGAGGCAACGAGTGAAGCATACCCTAGGAGTGGCATGTGCTTTGTGTGTTGTTTTTCAATTAATGTTTGTCTTTGTTATTAGTGAGCTACGAGTTGTTTTTATTTACCATACATTCTTTCATGGATTTAACAGTTAGGGGGTGCGGAAAGTAAATTGCGGAAACATAAATCCTACGCTATTACAAGGCGCGGGTCTATACATCGCCAAAAATACAAAGACCCGTTTTGGTAAATAAGTACGAGAAATTAAAATAAAGCAGTAAACCTAATTAACTATTACATATCTTGGAAGCAATTACATGATAATCAAAATAAAGAATTAAAACTAAAGTGCGCGCGAAAGAATGAATCGGGAATGTTCTAAGGGTTTTGACCCTTTTAAGGAAAGAAATTGGATTTTTTTGTCTTTTTTGTGATAATGCAATTAATTAAATAAAGCCTAATCTAATTAATTAATTTATTAAAAGAAAATAGTTTTTGTGTTTTTATGTTTTTATGAAATAAAATAAAAGAATCAAAATTCTAAGTTAACCTAATTCTAAATCATTTTAATTGTAAAGAAAAAGAAATTAAAGTTGACCTAATTAAACTATTTATTTGTTAATATTTATTTACAAAAAATAGAATTGAATTAATAATAATAATAATGTTAGTTTTTTTTTTTATGAAAATATTGATTAAGTTAATAGTTAATAAAAGGGAAAAATAAAATAAGACAAATAAGATATAAAAAAGAAAAATCAAACCCAAGGGGGGGTTTTGGCCCAAATAGGAGGTGTATTGAATTCTGGCCCACTAAGAAGCCACGTTGACCATTGGAATTGAGTGGAGCACTGTTGACTCCTGAGCATGGTGCTCTTGCTTTCTGGCCTTTGGATCTGCACTGATGGACACTTGGCTGACTCTTGGATGAGGTTTATGATGTGCTTCCTTTTGAATGCTGCACAGGAAAGTGTTAGAAAAAATAATATTGGAATTATGGGGGGACCTGGGAATCGAACCCAGGTCCCAGTGAATACCAAGTGCATAGATAACCACTGAACCAAACGCGTTTGTTTGTAAACATAATAGAAAAAAAGAATATATGAAATAAGTGCACTATATGCTGAAACACGCGCGCCAATTTGAATTGACCACTCCCTGGTTACCACGCCCTTCGTCTTCTTCATTCCTGCAAAAACATAAAACACATAGCGGGGGTTTTAAACCCCCACAAAAATGCAAGCATATGAAAATAGCGATTAGGCGCTCGTTACATATAAAAAGGGCGCGAGGTATTCATCACATTCGTCTCATCCTGCTGATTTCAACCATGCCTGTTTGGAGTTTTAATTTTACAGCATGAGAAAAACCCCAATTTCAAAGCTCTGAAAACCCTAGGAATCGCTAATGGTAGTTTTCAATCCAGGGCATTATAATCAAATTGAATTATATGGAAAGCTTCGTATGGACCCTGTGAGTACAATGCAATCAATAAAAGGAGTTAAAAATGCATAAATGTATGACTGTGATTTTGAGAAAGAATGTAAACCGTGTGACTTGTGTAGCGTGATTTCTTGAGTGATTTGGCTTGTTTGTGCTTGCAAAAGGTTCCTGGAAATGTAAGGAACGTGTTTGGATCAAAAAGAAAGCTTGAATTGTGTTGGAAAATGGTTTTTAGTTTCACACTTTTCCTTTGAATTTTTGAAATTGCTTTGGCCGTTTGGGAGTGTTCTAGGTCGTGTATTGTATTGCCAAGGCTTGCATATATGTTTTGTAATGAGAATCAATCAGAATAATGGACATTAAACCAATGCAATCATGTTTTTGATTTTGTCATAAACTCCATTGAAGAAAACTTGCCTTTTGTGTCCAATTTTGAATTCCATGCTCATAATAGGATGTACACGAATTTGGAAGGTGTGTCATGATGCATCAAAGCAATTCAAGCCACAAAATATCCCCTAATTAATTTTTTTTGATTTTCATTTGAATTTTAAAGATTTAAAATGAATTAAATCAAATAAAATTAAATAAAAATAGAAAAATTAATCTTTAATCTTGAAATAAATCATGGGACACGTGGGAGGCGTGGCAAAGCTGAACCAAGTGGAAAAAGTGGGCCCTTCTTGTCAAAAATGAAGTTTCAAGGATGGTTGACTTTGGCCATTTCACAAAAATTTCCCAACTTCTCCAATGCATATCTTGCTCAATTTTGAAGCTATGAACATGTTCTTGGACATTTTGGAAAGGTCTTGAAGTCCTCTAACCAATGCCTTTGGTCCCATGTCATTTTTATTTACCAATCTCAAGTTATGGTCTTTGACTTAAAGTGCCTTTTGGTTGACTTTTGAAAATGACCTATAATGTTGAAATTGATAACTTTTTGTGAGAGCATTTCTTGGACTTGGAATGTGAATATGAGTTGTAGGAAATATCCTCCCCTTCAAGATGAGCATTGTATGGGATTTTTCTGATGAACCATGAAAAAGTTATGCCTTGGTCAAGTTACAGTTGACTTTTCAGCTGTCCAAAAATAGAAACTTTTGCATCTTGATGATTTTTGTGCCATTCTTGTGAAATCATGATCAAGACTTGATCAAATGATGATTGTGGCTTCAAAATAAGATGTTGACCAAAATTTTTGACTTTTGACTGCCAAATGACCATTTTGCCCCTGCAGTTGACTGTGGAGCAATTATGGTTTTTGACTGTGCAACTTGACCTTGTGAGCCTTGAAACTTGACATGTAGATGCTTGACAATGTAGATGAGCATATGGGACTTGATTGAGCCCTTGAAAGCCTCAACTTCCTTGCAAGAACCAAAACCCTAATTTGACTGGCTTAGGAGGGTGCTTGGCTGTGTAGCTCTTGAGTAAACTTTGAACCCTTTGAGGTGATGCTTGTCAAAACTTTGAAGAATATGGGAGGGAAAATTTTAAGGTACAACAGTTGCCCCTGTTCAATCTTCTTAGACCTGAGGATGTAGATTGGCTTGTGTGCCTTTCGTGATCCGAGGGTGGAAGATGATTGAACACTATAGTGCCCAGAAATTTGCACTCACATAGTAGAGTATCAGCAGTGTGATGGCAGGAATGGGCTTACAGATGTCATTTGGAAAGATGATGGATAGGAGGATGGGCTTATAGATGCCATCTGGAGATGTGACAGAACCTTGTCGGGAATGGGCTTATAGATGCCATTTGGAACTGTAATGGGAGGATGGGCTTATAGATGCCATCTAGGTGTCGATCGCGTAAGAGATTCCTTGGCGAGAACTCGCGTACCTGAGAAAGAAAGATAATTACCTGGCCTGTTACAGGGGTTGATCTTCAAACTCTTCATGCAGACATGCCCTGGCTGGATACAGGTATCGAATCTACAATTAGTTGCTCACAGACGTGCCCTGGCTAGATACAGGAATCGAATCTGGAATTAGTCGTCAAAAGATATGCCCTGGATGGATACAGGAATCGAATCTTCAAACTCTTCAGACGTGCCCTGGCTGGATACAGGAATCGAATCTGGAAATAGTCGTCAACAGATATGCCCTGGCTGGATACAGGAATCGAATCTTCAAACTCTTCAGACGTGCCTTGGCTGGATACAGGAATCGAATCTGAAAATAGTCGTCAACAGATATGCCCTGGCTGGATATAGGAATCGAATCTTCAAACTCTTCAGACGTGCCCTGGCTGGATACAAGAATCGAATCTGGAAATAGTCGTCAACAGATATGCCATGGCTGGATACAGGAATCGAATCTTCAAACTCTTCAGACGTGCCCTGGCTGGATACAGGAGTCGAATCTGGAATTAGTCGTCAACAGATATGCCCTGGATGGATACAGGAATCGAATCTTCAAACTCTTCAGACGTGCCCTGGCTGGATACAGGAATCGAATCTGGAAATAGTCGTCAACAGATATGCCCTGGCTGGATACAGGAATCAAATCTTCAAACTCTTCAGACGTGCCCTGGCTGGATACAGGAGTCGAATCTGGAAGTAGTCGTCAACAGATATGCCCTGGCTGGATACAGGAATCGAATCTTCAAACTCGTCAGACGTGCCCTGGCTGGATACAGGAGTCGAATCTGGAATTAGTCGTCAACAGATATGCCCTGGATGGATACAGGAATCGAATCTTCAAACTCTTCAGACGTGCCCTGGCTGGATGCATGAATCGAATCTGGAAATAGTCGTCAACAGATATGCCCTGGTTGGATACAGGAATCGAATCTTCAAACTCTTCAGACGTGCCCTAGCTGGATGCAGGAATCGAATTTGGAATTGATCGCTCACAGACATGCCCTGGCTAGATACAGGTATCGAATCTGGAATTGCGACAGTTGATAGTAATTATCTTTGGATTGACCTTTTTCCTGAAAAGATAAAACATCAGTTGTATGCAATGTCATGATGTATGAAAAGCATGATGTCATGATGTCCTCAAGAATAAATGAGATTGTGTGATATGATGCGTATGTGCATGCATTGTGGTGTATGATAATGTAATGTTTATGAATGTATTTTCGTCTAGGAAAATAAATCCTTGACGAATGCCGGGAACTTGAATCCTGGGCTGGTGTTTGAAGAGTGAAGTTCTTCATTTCTGCTGGGGATGATGATTGTAAGAATAAACCGGTAGGAGAAGATGACTCCGTTGGGGAATAAACTTGTTGGAGAGATTACTCTGCGGGGGATACTCTGTGGGAAGAGATACTTCGCTGAGGTTTGATGATAACTCCGCTGGGGATACCGTTGATGAGCTTTGTTAAGGAATTTGATGAACTCCGCTGGGGAATAGGAAGAACTTCGCCGAGGACGATCTTTCCGTGGTTTTTAGCTGAGGATAACCCAGTTATAAGCTCTGGTGGAGAATAACCTTGGAATAAAGCCGGGTAGACGCGTTCGTGCTCTGCAGGGGATATCTTCCAGAATCTACTGGGGATAAGCTTCTTATTGGGGTGATTGATTCAACTCTCCTGGGGAGACTTTTGAGACTGTACTGGGGAATGGCTCCACTGGGGTGTCTGGTATTCCGCCGGGGAACAATCTTAGATCAAGACTACCGGGGATGCTTGCTTAGGAACATCTGTATACTCCGCTGGGGAATATTGAGATTTTCTGGGGATACCCAACTTCCTTAAGGTTGATAGTAGCTTAACTCTGCTTGGGAAGAGCATCGTTGACTTGTTAGGGATACTGTGCCTTTCCAGGGCTGATGGGAGACCAACTCTGCTCGGGGAGAGTATTGCTGACATCTAGCATTACTCTGTGGGGAGTGAAGGTAACTTGGTTACATTCTTCAGTCGAACCTACCTTAGTACCTTGGTGGACAGAGCAACTAGATCGCTTAGACAACTTATTATTTCCCCTGTTTCTAATGTCACATGTAATTAGTCCTTTGTTTCGTAAGCAAATATTTATGAGTTAGCAATTAGTGTCAAATGCATATATCACAATTGAACATTGGACGTTCTTCGCAAGACAAAACAGAAAAAGGAAAAACAATTGGCAATTTGTATGGAAAAGTGAATTTGTATTGATTTTTGAATTTTCCTGTAAATAGGCATTTATGTACAAGAGGCTGACGTCCTAGTAAGAGAACGCCGCCGAACAACAGAGTTTATACAATTTTTAAAAGGAAAACAAAACAGCTATGTGAAAAAGTCCCACTGGGTTTCAACTCTGCTATCGCCTTTATGTCTTCAAGCGTCTCATCACTTTGCTGCTTAGTTGAAGATAAAGTCGATTGATCGATGCCGTCTGAGCCTGATAGTTGATGCCAAATTCTGGATGCAAGGTGATCCGATGAGACATAGTATTACGCTTATCCCTAACTTTTGCCTGGACCGCCCTTTCGGGTTTTCAGTCCACCGGGATACCCATTTTTGCCTAAGCCGCCTTTTCAGGTTTTCGACTTTCCGGGTGTACAGATTTTTTCATTTCATCCCTTATTTCTTCCCGAACCCTTTTGGTTCCCCGGGAAGCCCTTATTTTTGCCTAGGTGTGTCAACCTAGCGGGTCTTTAGTTCATGCGTAGTATCTTTTTACTATGTCTGCATTGGCGGGGTGAGGAAGTTCGTCACCATCCATGGTGGTTAGAATCATGTCTCCTCCTGAGAAGACATGTTTAACCACAAATGGCCCTTCATACGTAGGAGTCCATTTGCCCCTGGGATCACTTTGAGGAAGAATGATGCGCTTGATTACCAGATCCCCAACTTGATACTCTTGTCGTCCGACTTTCTTGTTAAATGCCCTGATCATCCATTTTTGGTATTGTTGTACCCCAAAATTTGCCCTCCCATATTCTTCAAAGTTTTGACAAGCATCATCTCAAGTCTACTCAAGGGCTGCACAGTCAAACCATCCTCCTAAGCCAGTCAAATTAGGGTTTTGGTTCTTGCAAGGAAGTTGAAGTTTTAAAGGGCTCAATCAAGTCCCATATGCTCATAAACATTGTCAAGCACCTACATGTCAAGTTTCAAGGCTCACAAGGTCAAGTTGCACAGTCAAAAACCCTAATTGCTCCACAGTCAACTGCAGGGGCAAAATGGTCATTTGGCAGTCAAAAGTCAAAATTTTTGGTCAACATCTTATTTTGAAGTCACAATCATCATTTGATCAAGTCTTGATCATGATTTCACAAGAATGGCTCAAAAATCATCAAGGTGTCAAAAGTTTCTATTTTTGGACAGCTGACAAGTCAACTGTAACTTGACCAAGGCATAACTTCCACATGGTTTATCAGAAAAATTCCATCCAATGCTCATCTTGAAGGGGAAGACATTTCCTAAAACTCATCTTCACACTTCAAGTTCAAGAAATGCTCTCACAAAAAGTTATCAATTTCAACATTATAGGTCATTTTCAAAAGTCAACAAAAAGGGACTTTAAGTAAAAGACCATAACTTGAGATTGGTAAATCAAAATGACATGGTACTAAAGACATTGGTTAGAGGACTTCAAGACCTTTCCAAAATGTCCAAGAACATGTTCATAACTTCAAAATTGAGCAAGATATGCATTGGAGAAGTTGGGAAATTTTTGTGAAATGGCCAAAATCAATGATCCTTGAAACTTCATTTTTGACAAAAGGGGCCCACTTTTTCCACTTGATTCAGCTTGGCCATGCTTCCCACGTGTCCCACAAATTATTTCAAAATTTAAAATTAATTTTTTCATTTTTATTTAATTTTATTTGATTTAATTCATTTTAAATCATTTAAAATCAAATAAAATCAAAGAAGTTAATTAAGGGGATATTTCTTGTATTGAATTGCTTTGATACATCATCATTGACATTCCAGTTTCGTGCAAGGGGCTAAAAGAAGCAAGAATTCAAATTTTGGCTTAAGAAAGGAAAGTGCTTCAATGGAGTTTATGGAAAATCCTAAGCATGAATGCATTGCATTATTGGCCATAATTTTGATCAAAACTCATTACATAACCTATATGCAAGCCAACACAAGGAGGGTCACGACCTAAGCTCCAAAAACGGCCATACCAAATTGCAAAATTGTCACACAAACTTGAAATCTGAAAACCTAGTTGCAGTGCCTCTCAAGCCCCCATTCCAATCCAAACACATTCCTGACATCCCAAGGAAGCTCTAGCAATCAAAATCAAGCCCAAACGCGCAAAGAACCATTCATACGAAGTCACACGGTTTGTCCAATATGTGAAAATCAAAACTCCATTTCCATGCGTTTTTAACATGCTTTTTAAATTGATTTATACTCATTTTAACATTCTGAAGCTATTGGTGCTATTTGATTGAACTAAGAACGCCTGTATCCAAAGTTGCCATTACTGCATTTTAGGGTTTCAGAAGCTTGGATTTAGGGGTTCATACATCTGGAAAAATTAGGCCTTGAAACCTGTACCAATGAATTCGTGATGTTCAAACAAAGCAAGTCCACACCTCGCGCTCTTTTTATGTGTGCTTATGTGCTAATCGCTATTATTTGGCATTTGTGTTTGTGGGGGTTTAAAACCCCCGCTATCTGCTTGTGTTACAGGTAAAAAGATGAAGAAGATGCTAGCGTGTTGGAACGTGATTGGAAGGTTTGAATAACTGGCGCGTTTTTATTTGTTCAGCATAAGGCTCCTTTTTTACATATGTTGATCACGCTCCATTATAATATCAAGCAAACGTGTTGGTTCAATTGGAAGATGTGCTGGCTTGCATGTATTGGGACCTGGGTTCGATTCCCAGGTCCCCCCAAACGTTCAATGTTTTTTGTCTTAATACTTTCAGGTGCAGCGCCTCTCCCAGGGTCCACCATACATCCCAACGCATATGCCTGCCAAGTGTCCCTGATGGCCAATCCAAAGGCCAGAACATGCAGTCTACCATACACGTTCAGTCAACCACAAGCATGGAACCACAAAAAGTCAAAAGGGCTTGGGATTCTTGGGCCAAAAATGCTTCAAATACACCTCCTCTAGGGGCCTGATACCCCATGGTTTGATCAATTTTCACTTTTTATCTATTTTTTTCCTTTTATTCTTTAAATTGTTTTTTTCTTTAATTAATTGTTTTCTGTAATTCTGCCAAAATTAATTGTCACAATAATATAAAAAAAAAGGAAAAATCAGAAATCATAAAAATAAAATATGTTTATTTAATATTTAATGCATTAATATTTTTGTAAATAAATTTAATAATCAATTTAGTAATATTAGGGTTTCAATTTTAATGTTTTCTTAATAACTAAAAAATGTAGAAATTAGGTTTTTAGCACTTTTTAATAAAATAATTTCTTCTCATCATTATTATTATTAATTATTCATTATCTTGTAAATAAACATGTAATTAAATAATTAGTATAAATTAGGTTAAAACTTTAATCTCTTTTTTTTCTTTAACAATTAAAAAATAATTTAGAACTAGGTTTTAATTTAAATTCTTTTAATTAATTCTCTTTATTTCCATTAAATACAAAAAAAAACATAAAAAATAACTCCTTTTCTTATTAAATAATTAATTAACTTTCAATTTCAATTTAATTTCTCAAAAGGGTCCAACGCCCTCGCATATTCGATTCCAATTCCTTTTCGCACGTTTATTCTTATGTTTCTTTTAAATATTATGTAATTGCCCAAAGCCTTGTAATAGTAATTAGGGAATTTATTTATTTTCCGCACTTTATTAAAAATGGGTCTTTGTTAATTTGGCGATGTATAGACCCGCGCCTTGTAATAGCGTAGGACCTTTATTTTCCGCACTTTAATTTCCGCACCCTTTAAAACTGCTAATCACATGAAAGAATGAATGGCCCAAATAAAATCAAAGCGTAGCTCACCCAATGCATGATCAAGATAAAACATAACTGAAAATGAGACACAATTCACACACCACTTCTAGGGTACGCCTCACTGTTGCCTTGCCCCTCGAAACGTGGTCGTCGAGTACATGACGTTTTAGTAAGTCCTTATGTCCATGAACATGGCATAAGGATAGCTTCTAAGGTGTCCTACTGTTGCTCTGGTGACCACATTGTTGCCTTGCCCCTCGAAACGTGGTCGTCGAGTATAGGACGTCTTAGCGGTCCTTATGTCCATGATCCGGTTGCCTCGAAACAGTTGCCTCGAAACGGTTGCCTCGGATTAAAAAAGGATCAAGGACATAAGGGTAGCTTCTAAGGTGCCCTAACTGTTGCTTCGGTGACCACATTATCCCTACAATCGAATTGACCCGAACACCTCCAAAGGTGGCGCTACCTACCTCTCAATGGTGGGATGGCACTACCTTAAGGACATTTACACAGCCTAATTCCTTAGGGTAGGTAGATGACTCATAGATACTTGCTATATTTCAAAAAACAAACAAAACTCTTTTCACACCGACACTTTCAAAAAGCTTTCAAAACAACTTTTCAAACACTCTTGAGGACTGATACAAGAGTCGATCTGAAACTTTAAACGAAACTTTTTCAAACCCACGCACATTTTGAAAAACAAACATTTTGAAAACACAATGAGCAAGTATCTAAGAGCCCATGGATAACCATGGATAGAAAGGGTGCTAACACCTTCCCTTTCTATAAATCTACCTCCCGAACCGAGAGATAATCTCATAAGGAATTTTTTTGTGCTTTTGTCCTTTCCATATTGGAGAAAATAAAAGACGGTGGCGACTCTTGCTTCCGCGACATTTCGCGAACCAGCGTTAAACAGTCAGTTCCAGATCCACCGATCACAGAACTGGCGACTCTGCTGGGGAAATTTTAAAGTGAGGTGTACCTTAGGATAGCTCATAATTATGTTTTCAATTGCCTGATTTGTGTGCTTTAATATTAGTGGGCCTGTCTTGGGAGTTCTATAGATCCTAACCCGGATCTGGGGGATACCTTCTTAGAAAGTAGCAACAAGGCTGTGAGGGAACTGTGCGGGGTATACCGACACGGTTGAAGCAGTCTGCTACGTTGATGTGGCACTTTGGTGAGTACCGGTAACCCTTGAGTCAAGTCAAGGAGAGTACGGGGCCGCCGCGTGGTGTCGTGAAGCATCAACTGACCTTAGGAACCTTAATTGAACCATCCTGGCCTCTTTAGGGTAGTGAGATAACTGACTATGGTGCAGTCCGAAGTTGGTTGATACTCGATACTACACTCAGTTGAGGGTTGTTTTCTTGGGATATTTTGATCGCCAGTTCAGTGGCTAAATCGAAACGATGAACACAGAAAACAATCCAATGATATTGAGCTCCTTAGAACCCGGTTACTTTGATAGGACAAGTTTGAGCCCACCAACTTCAAGAGGGTAGTACCCCAAACTCCATGCTGGCCTAAACTCTAAGGGCTCTTTGTGTGACTTGTGTGCCTTCCAACTTGACTATTTGCATGCTTGTTATCTGACACTCAAGTTTCTTGCAGGTTTTGTTTACAGTCCTTAATCTGGACTCATAACAGGGTTTACTTACATTACTCCACGCATCGCATAGCATAACATCATATCATTGCATGCATCCTGCATAAGGACTAGTCCATTTCAAGGATCTCAAGGGTTTGTGATGCAGGTCATGCTGAATCAAAAGTCTAGCAAGGGGCAAAGGGGATTTATTTTCCCCTAGCCAAGGTTGATAACTTGAGTCAGGGGCTATGACCCATTTGATATGGTGAGCTTTGACTCTTGAAGAAGGACTCTCAACAATATGTAGTTCCTTCAATCAAGCCACGAAATTCAAATTTTAACAATTTTCTTGTTTACCCCGCGAGATCCTTGAAAACATTGCATGCATACATACATATCATTGCATTACAGGTACCCCTTGTTACAAGACACTTACCTTCTCTGCTGTTTATTTAAGAAATGGCTTCCCAACAAGATAACCAGGGTCTTCATGCTCAGGAGACTCGGTTCGAGGAGATCCTCCTAAATCTATCCAAGGGGCGGGAAGAGCTGAGAACACTCCTCACGGGGACTTTGGTCAGGAACAGTCCAGAAGACAGTAAGGATGGACGGCTGAAACATCTGCGAGCTGAGGTGGATACAATGAGAACCCAGATGCTGGGGCAGGTGACTATCATTCAAGACTTAGCTCAAAGACAAGAAGAGCTCAGGGTTCTCATCAACCAACTGCTTCGGGATAACCAACTGGGGCATACATCTAAGGTTGAAGAGCCAGTCATCATTCAACCACCTTTGGGGAAAAAGACAAAGGAAAAGCTCCTCAGTTTGCTTCAGGGGCACAAGCCCAACATCAACAGGGTAATCGGCGTAAGCAAAATACGTCCGGAAGACATTTCTCGGAGACTGGTATACCATCATCACTAATACTGAAACGCTTGTTAGAGGTCAAGCTGATTGCTTTAAAGGATCCTCCTAAGAAGCTCAACATAACCTCCCTGAAGTACAATCTTGATGAGAGGTGTGCCTACCATTCTGACAGTCCTGGACATGACACTGACGGCTGTTGGAGCTTGAAGAACAAGATCCAAGACTTGATCGACGGAAGGGTGCTGGAGTTCATGCCGGGAGGGAAAATGAAAATCTTTTGCTGAGAATCTTCCATCTGAAATGACTGGTGCAAACTAAGAAGCTTTTGTTCATTCGAATGTTCAAGTTGTATTTTTCTCTGATTGTTCAAACATTTGTTCATGTCAAACTCTTTTACTTTATCAATGCATCGCATATGTCTGTTTTGAATCAATATATTCGCATTCGCTATATTCAAACTGCTTTCATTTTTTGATGTCAACTCTCAATTAATAATTCTAAGCCTCTTGAGGGAGGATGACGAAAACGATACCATGATCTACAGTATGCTTTTGAACAAACCCCGCTGATGAGGTGCAGGCATTGTTTCAATTCCTAAACACTGGAGTTATAAGGAAGATAATCCCTCGTTAACCCCTTTGAGCCAAAGAAGTAGGAGTTTTTCTTTTCGAAAATTAAAACCCTTAATCATAACCTGGGGCAGGGTAGTCTTCTTAGTTGATCCAGGTGCATAACGAATGGCATCAAAGAAGTCCTTACAAAACAAAAAACAGTGATGGATCCGAATAATCATAAAGACAGGCAGTCATTTCTCAAAATAAAAGCCCAACAAGTCAAAACCTATGAAGGAGACTTACAAAAACTGGGACATTCCGCTGACTGTAATCACAAAAAGGAACAGTTCAAGCAAAAAACAGGGATAACAAAATCAAAAAAGAAAGAGGTCCTACAAACCCTCAACAACAAAAAAATGACTGCCTATTCAAAATAAACTGTCAGTATCTGAACCATCACTGGTATATCAAAGCAAAGACTCAAACAAGGTCTAACACACGATCAGCTGAGTTTAGGTTTGAAGAACATCACGAAGAACGGGTGGGTACAAATAAAATTTGAGCCTTTATCCTTTGTTTCTTAAACCGTGAACCAGGCCACGTTATAACCCTCAAAAGTCCTAGCTGAAGCATGGGTTAATTCGAAAGCATATTGTTACCAAAGGTATCCTGACTCCTTAAGGCTTGCGGTAAAATAACGAGTTGACATCACATTTTACAAAATTTACTTGTTTTATTGAAAACTTCATTTTTCAAAAATTTCAAGACAGACATAAGCTTTGCATTTTTAACATAACTTTGTTTGCATATGACTTTTTGTTCGAACGGCAAAGAAATTCGCACGAAGAATATCTAGTGAACAAAAGCACTTTCAACCAAGGGGGCAAACACGATCATTGTCCATCATCTGGGGTAGTTAGGTCAAGATTCGAAGAATCTCTCAAAAGGCCAACCAGCTTGGGGCAAATCTCCATCTGGATCACTTGGGGCATTGGATGATCAAACGAAGATCTTCTGGTGGTATGGTAACACAACACAACAATAGGGGCACCCCCCTACATCCTGAGAGCGCGGACATAGTCGAAAAATACTGTGCATAATCAAAGACCCTCTAGGTTGACACACCTAGGCAAAAATAAGGGCTTCCCGGCGAATCAAAAGGGTTCGGGCAAAAATAAGGGATAAAATGAAAAAATTTGTACACCTGGCAAGTCGAAAACCTGGAAAGGTGGCTTGGGCAAGAATGGGTATCCCGGTGGACTGAAAACCCGAAAGGGAGGTCCAGGCAAAAATTAGGGATCAAAAGCGTACGACTATGTCCCGTCATCTCATCACTCGCCTACCAAAAGAAGATTTGTCGAATCGGCAGTCATCTAACACCTCACAAGGTATCTTCTTATCTCACATCAGAAACAGGGGCAATAATGAGTTGTCCAAGCAATCTAGTTGCTCTGTCCACCAAGGTACCAAGGCAGGTTCGGCTGAAGAACGTAACCAAGATACCTCCACTCCCCAAGAGTAAGACCAGATTTAGCCATACTCTCCCCCGAGTAGAGTTGATCTCCCAGCAGCCCTGACAAGGCACAGTATCTCTAGCAAGTCAGCAACGCTCTCCCCAAGCAGAGTTAGCCTACTGTCAGCCTTAAGGAAGATGGGTATCCCCAGAAAGTCTCAACATTCCCCAGCGGAGTATACAGATGTTCCCAAGCAAGCATCCCCGACAGTCTTAATATAAGATTGTTCCCTGGCGGAACACCAGACACCCCAGTGGAGCCACTTCCCCAATACAGTTCAAAAGTTTCCCCAGGAGATTTGAATCAATCCCCCCCAGTAGGAAGCTTATCCCCAGTAGATTCTGGAAGCTTATCCCCTGCAGAGCACGAACGCGTCTCCCCGGCTTTATCCAAAGGTTATTCCCCACCAGGGCTTATAACTGGGTTATCCTCAGCTAATGACCACGGAAAGATCGTCCTCGGCGAAGTTTCTTCCTACCCCCCAGCGGAGTTCATCAATTCCCTCAACAAAGCTTATCAACGGTATCCCTCAGCGGAGTTATCATCAAATTCTCAGCGAAGTATCCCTTCCCCACAGAGTATTCCCCGCAGAGTATCTCTCCAGCAAGTTTATTCCCCAACGAAATCATCTTCTCCTACCAGTTTGTTCTTGCAACCATCATCCCCAGCAGAAACGAAAAACTCTCCTCTTCAAACATCAGCCCAGGATCCAACTTCCCGACATTCGTCAAGGATTTACTTTCCTAGACGAAAATACATTCATAAACGTCACATTGACATACATCATGTCATATGCATATACGCATCATAACACAAATCTCATTTATCTTTGAGAACATCTTAAAATCTTGCAATTCATGCATCATGACATTGCATACAACTGATGTTTTGCCTTTTCAGGAAAAAGGTCAATCCAAAGACGGTTACTATCAACTGTCGCAATTCCATATTCGATACCTGTATCTAGCTAGGGCATATCTACATTTCAGAGATAGCTTGGAAATGCTCCAGATATGGATGCTGTTCTTTTGCTTATTCAAAACTCCTTCTAGATATAGTTCATATGTGACCCAGGCATGGCGATGTTCTGATACTTATTCCAGAGTTCCTTGCAGAGATAGCTTGGAAATGCTCCATATATGGATGTTGTTCCTTTGCTTATTCAAGACTCTTTCTAGATATAGTTCAGATGTGACCCAGGCATGGCGACGTTCTGATACTTATTCCAGATTTCCTTTCAGAGATAGCTTGGAAATGCTCCAGATATGGATGCTGTTCTTTTGCTTATTCAAGACTCCTTCTAGATATAGTTCAGATGTAACCCAGGCATGGCGAAGTTCTGATACTTATTCCATATTTCCTTTCAGAGATAGCTTGGAAATGCTCCAGATATGGATGCTGTTCTTTTGCTTATTCAAGACTCCTTCTAGATATAGTTCAGATGTGACCCAGGCATGGCGACGTTCTGATACTTATTCCAGAGTTCCTTGTAGAGATAGCTTGGAAATGCTCCAGATATGGATGTTGTTCCTTTGCTTATTCAAGACTCTTTCTAGATATAGTTCAGATGTGACCCAGGCATGGCGACGTTCTGATACTTATTCCAGATTTCCTTTCAGAGATAGCTTGGAAATGCTCCAGATATGGATGTTGTTATTTTGCTTATTTAAGACTCCTTCTAGATATAGTTCAGATGTGACCCAGGCATGGCGACGTTCTGATACTTATTCCAGATTTCCTTTCAGAGATAACTTGGAAATGCTCCAGATATGGATGTTGTTCTTTTGCTTATTCAAGACTCCTTCTGGAGATAGCTCAGATGTGACCCAGGCATGGTGACGTTCTGATACTTATTCAGATTCCCTTTTAGATATAGCCTAGAGATGCTCCAGATCCGGACGCTGTTCTATTGCTTATTCAGATTCAAACTTCTAAAAGACAACTTAGAGATGCTCCATCCCGGATGCTCTTCTATTGTTCAGTCCAGATACGATCCAGATTCAGATGACATTATGTTACTCATGCAGTATGGATATACCCCAGACA
This sequence comes from Vicia faba, assembly GCA_948472305.1. Classification (NCBI taxonomy): domain Eukaryota; kingdom Viridiplantae; phylum Streptophyta; class Magnoliopsida; order Fabales; family Fabaceae; genus Vicia; species Vicia faba. Next base: position 919,955,702 of record OX451741.1, on the reverse strand, counting down.
CGGCGGTCATTCGACCATTTATTCAGACGTCAGCAATCAGACACAGACTAGATATGCTCCAGACACGGAAGTTATTCTATTTCTTATTCAGATTCAACTATCTACCATCTTTCCAAATGGCATCTTTAAGCCCATTCCCGACAAGTTTCTGTCACACTTCCAGATGGCATCTATAATCCCATCCTACTATCCACCATCTCTCCAAATGGCATATGTAAGCCCATTCCCGCTATCACGCTGCTGATACTCTACTATGTGAGTGCAAATTTCTGGGCACTCTAGTGTTCAATCATCTTCCACCCTCGGATCACGAAAGGCACACAAGCCAATCTACATCCTCAGGTCTAAGAAGATTGAACAGGGGCAACTGTTGTACCCCAAAATTTGCCCTCCCATATTCTTCAAAGTTTTGACAAGCATCATCTCAAGTCTACTCAAGGGCTGCACAGTCAAACCATCCTCCTAAGCCAGTCAAATTAGGGTTTTGGTTCTTGCAAGGAAGTTGAAGTTTTAAAGGGCTCAATCAAGTCCCATATGCTCATAAACATTGTCAAGCACCTACATGTCAAGTTTCAAGGCTCACAAGGTCAAGTTGCACAGTCAAAAACCCTAATTGCTCCACAGTCAACTGCAGGGGCAAAATGGTCATTTGGCAGTCAAAAGTCATAATTTTTGGTCAACATCTTATTTTGAAGCCACAATTATCATTTGATCAAGTCTTGATCATGATTTCACAAGAATGGCTCAAAAATCATCAAGGTGTCAAAAGTTTCTATTTTTGGACAGCTGAAAAGTCAACTGTAACTTGACCAAGGCATAACTTCCACATGGTTTATCAGAAAAATTCCATCCAATGCTCATCTTGAAGGGGAAGACATTTCCTACAGCTCATCTTCACACTTCAAGTTCAAGAAATGCTCTCACAAAAAGTTATCAATTTCAACATTATAGGTCATTTTCAAAAGTCAACAAAAAGGGACTTTAAGTCAAAGACCATAACTTGAGATTGGTAAATCAAAATGAAATGGGACCAAATACATTGGTTAGAGGACTTCAATAACTTTCCAAAATGTCCAAGAACATGTTCATAACTTCAAAATTGAGCAAGATATGCATTGGAGAAGTTGGGAAATTTTTGTGAAATTGCCAAAATCAATGATCCTTGAAACTTCATTTTTGACAAAAGGGGCCCACTTTTTCCACTTGATTAAGCTTGGCCATGCTTCCCACGTGTCCCACAAATTATTTCAAAATTTAAAATTAATTTTTTCATTTTTATTTAATTTTATTTGATTTAATTCATTTTAAATCATTTAAAATCAAATAAAATCAAAGAAGTTAATTAAGGGGATATTTCTTGTATTGAATTGCTTTGATACATCATCATTGACATTCCAATTTCGTGCAAGGGGCTAAAAGAAGCAAGAATTCAAATTTTGGCTTAAGAAAGGAAAGTGCTTCAATGGAGTTTATGGAAAATCCTAAGCATGAATGCATTGCATTATTGGCCATAATTTTGATCAAAACTCATTACATAACCTATATGCAAGCCAACACAAGGAGGGTCACGACCTAAGAGCTCCAAAAACGGCCATACCAAATTGCAAAATTGTCACACAAACTTGAAATCTGAAAACCTAGTTGCAGTGCCTCTCAAGCCCCCATTCCAATCCAAACACATTCCTGACATCCCAAGGAAGCTCTAGCAATCAAAATCAAGCCCAAACGCGCAAAGAACCATTCACACGAAGTCACACGGTTTGTCCAATATGTGAAAATCAAAACTCCATTTCCATGCGTTTTTAACATGCTTTTTAAATTGATTTATACTCATTTTAACATTCTGAAGCTATTGGTGCTATTTGATTGAACTAAGAACGCCTGTATCCAAAGTTGCCATTACTGCATTTTAGGGTTTCAGAAGCTTGGATTTAGGGGTTCATACATCTGGAAAAATTAGGCCTTGAAACCTGTACCAATGAATTCGTGACGTTCAAACGAAGCAAGTCCACACCTCGCGCTCTTTTTATGTGTGCTTATGTGCTAATCGCTATTATTTGGCATTTGTGTTTGTGGGGGTTTAAAACCCCCGCTATCTGCTTGTGTTACAGGTAAAAAGATGAAGAAGATGCTAGCGTGTTGGAACGTGATTGGAAGGTTTGAATAACTGGCGCGTTTTTATTTGTTCAGCATAAGGCTCCTTTTTTACATATGTTGATCACGCTCCATTATAATATCAAGCAAACGCGTTGGTTCAATTGGCAGATGCGCTGGCTTGCATGTATTGGGACCTGGGTTCGATTCCCAGGTCCCCCCAAACGTTCAATGTTTTTTGTCTTAATACTTTCAGGTGCAGCGCCTCTCCCAGGGTCCACCATACATCCCAACGCATATGCCTGCCAAGTGTCCCTGATGGCCAATCCAAAGGCCAGAACATGCAGTCTACCATACACGTTCAGTCAACCACAAGCATGGAACCACAAAAAGTCAAAAGGGCTTGGGATTCTTGGGCCAAAAATGCTTCAAATACACCTCCTCTAGGGGCCTGATACCCTATGGTTTGATCAATTTTCACTTTTTATCTATTTTTTTCCTTTTATTCTTTAAATTGTTTTTTTCTTTAATTAATTGTTTTCTGTAATTCTGCCAAAATTAATTGTCACAATAATATATAAAAAAAAGGAAAAATCAGAAATCATAAAAATAAAATATGTTTATTTAATATTTAATGCATTAATATTTTTGTAAATAAATTTAATAATCAATTTAGTAATATTAGGGTTTCAATTTTAATGTTTTCTTAATAACTAAAAAATGTAGAAATTAGGTTTTTAGCACTTTTTAATAAAATAATTTCTTCTCATCATTATTATTATTAATTATTCATTATCTTGTAAATAAACATGTAATTAAATAATTAGTATAAATTAGGTTAAAACTTTAATCTCTTTTTTTTCTTTAACAATTAAAAAATAATTTAGAACTAGGTTTTAATTTAAATTCTTTTAATTAATTCTCTTTATTTCCATTAAATACAAAAAAAAACATAAAAAATAACTCCTTTTCTTATTAAATAATTAATTAACTTTCAATTTCAATTTAATTTCTCAAAAGGGTCCAACGCCCTCGCATATTCGATTCCAATTCCTTTTCGCACGTTTATTCTTATGTTTCTTTTAAATATTATGTAATTGCCCAAAGCCTTGTAATAGTAATTAGGGAATTTATTTATTTTCCGCACTTTATTAAAAACGGGTCTTTGTTAATTTGGCGATGTATAGACCCGCGCCTTGTAATAGCGTAGGACCTTTAATTTCCGCACCCTTTAAAACTGCTAATCACATGAAAGAATGAATGGCCCAAATAAAATCAAAGCGTAGCTCACCCAATGCATGATCAAGATAAAACATAACTGAAAATGACACACAATTCACACACCACTTATAGGGTACGCCTCACTGTTGCCTTGCCCCTCGAAACGTGGTCGTCGAGTACATGACGTTTTAGTAAGTCCTTATGTCCATGAACATGGCATAAGGGTAGCTTCTAAGGTGTCCTACTGTTGCTCTGGTGACCACACTGTTGCCTTGCCCCTCGAAACGTGGTCGTCGAGTATAGGACGTCTTAGCGGTCCTTATGTCCATGATCCGGTTGCCTCGAAACAGTTGCCTCGAAACGGTTGCCTCGGATTAAAAAAGGATCAAGGACATAAGGGTAGCTTTTAAGGTGCCCTAACTGTTGCTTCGGTGACCACATTATCCCTACAATCGAATTGACCCGAACACCTCCAACGGTGGCGCTACCTACCTCTCAATGGTGGGATGGCACTACCTTAAGGACATTTACACAGCCTAATTCCTTAGGGTAGGTAGATGACTCATAGATACTTGCTCTATTTCAAAAAACAAACAAAACTCTTTTCACACCGACACTTTCAAAAAGCTTTCAAAACAACTTTTCAAACACTCTTGAGGACTGATACAAGAGTCGATCTGAAACTTTAAACGAAACTTTTTCAAACCCACGCACATTTTGAAAAACAAACATTTTGAAAACACAATGAGCAAGTATCTAAGAGCCCGTGGATAACCATGGATAGAAAGGGTGCTAACACCTTCCCTTTCTATAAATCTACCTCCCGAACCGAGAGATAATCTCATAAGGAATTTTTCTGTGCTTTTGTCCTTTCCATATTGGAGAAAATAAAAGAGGGTGGCGACTCTTGCTTCCGCGACATTTCGCGAAACAGCGTTAAACAGTCAGTTCCAGATCCACCGATCACAGGTACGTCTGACCATGACACATAGCAGTGAGTCTCTTTTCGTCAATCAGGTTTAATTGATCAAGTCGAGTCTGGATCCAGTTATCTTTGCTCAAACATGCATCCTTCATTATCCGGAGAGAGGGTATCTGGACTTCAATAGGCAAGATTGCCTCCATGCCATAGACCAAGGAGAAGGGTGTTGCCCCGGTTGACGTCCTTGCTGAGGTACGGTACCCATGAAGAGCAAACGGTAACATCTCGTGCCAATCTTTATAGGTCACTGTCATCTTCTGCACAATCTTCTTGATATTCTTATTAGCTGCTTCTACAGCCACATTCATCTTTGGCCGGTAGGGAGAAGAGTTGTGGTGCTGTATCTTGAATTGCTCGCAGAGCTCAGTGATCATCTTGTTGTTGAGATTGGTACCATTGTTCGTAATGATCCTCTCAGGTACACCGTATCGACAGATCAGGTTATGCCGAATGAACCGTGCCACGACGCTCTTGGTTACGGTGGCGTAGGAAGCTGCTTCAACCCACTTCGTGAAGTAATCAATTGCTACCAAGATGAATCGATGCCCGTTGGATGTCGTTGGTCTGATTTCACCGATCAAATCAATGCCCCACATTGAAAAAGGCCAAGGTACCGTCAGGATGTTCAGTCGAACCGGAGTAATGTGCATCTTATCAGCATAGATCTGGCATTTATGACAAGTTCGCGAATGCTGATAACAGTCGGCTTCCATTGTGGACCAGAAATATCCTGCCCGAAGGATTTTCTTTGCCATGGTGTGTCCACTGGAATGTGTTCCGAAGGTACCTTCATGTAGCTCCTCCATGATCTTTTCTGCTTCAGTCTTATCCACACAACGCAGTAGGGTCGAATCATGGTTTCGCTTGTAGAGAATGCCATTGCTGAGGAAGAACTTTTCCGCAAACCTTCTCAGGAACTTCTTGTCATTAACAGATGCACCTTCGGGGTATTCTTGAGCTTCCAGGTACCTCTTCACTTCATGATACCAAGGCTTTTCAGTTACCTCTTCGGTTTCGAGATCGCAACAATGTGCAGGTTCGTCCAACTTCCAGATAATGATTTGGGGAGCTTCGTTATCCCATTTGACTTTGAACATAGAAGACATCGTAGCCAACGCGTCCTCCAACTGATTCTCCTGTCTTGGGAAGTGTTCAAAAGTTATCTCTTCGAAGTGGGGAAGCAATGTCAGCACATACTCCTTGTAAGGAATAAGATTTGGGTGTTTCGTATCCCACTCGCCTTTGACCTGGTTGATCACGAGAGCGGAATCTCCGAAGACACTCAGAAACTTGATCCTTAAGTCAATTGCGTCTTGAAGACCCATGATACATGCCTCATACTCCGCCATGTTATTGGTGCAGTTGAAACATAGCCGGGCGGTGAGTGGAGTATGAGTGCCTTTAGGGGATATGATCACAGCGTCGATACCATTACCCAAAGCGTTTAAGGCTCTGTCAAAGTGCATAGACCATCGGGATCCTTCCTCGGGTCCTTCATTCGGTCCAGGTACTTCACAATCAGTTACTACCATGATATCCTCGTCTGGAAATTCAAAGTTCATCGACTGGTAATCGTCCACTCCCTGGTGTGCCAAATGGTCTGCCAATACACTTCCCTTGATTGCTTTTTGAGTCGTGTACTGGATGTCATATTCCGTCAAGATCATTTGCCATCTTGCTATTCTTCCGGACAGAGCAGGCTTTTCGAATATGTACTTGATTGGATCCATTTTCGAAATCAACAGAGTAGTGTGAGTCAACATATACTGTCTCAGCCGGCGAGCAGCCCATACCAAAGCGCAGCAAGTTTTCTCGAGCAATGAGTATCGGGTCTCACAGTCGGTAAACTTTTTGCTAAGGTAATAAATGGCGTGCTCTTTTCGGCCAGACTCGTCATGCTGCCCCAACACACACCCCATTGAGCTGTCAAGTACTGTCAAGTATAAGATTAGAGGTCTCCCTTCAACCGGTGGCATAAGGATGGGTGGTTCTTGGAGATACTCTTTGATTCTGTCGAAAGCGGCCTGACATTCATCATTCCAACGTACTACTTGATCTTTCTTCAGCAGCTTGAAGATTGATTCACAGGTAGCAGTTAGGTGCGAGATGAACCGGGCAATGTAGTTCAGCCGTCCTAGAAAGCCTCTAACTTCTTTCTCTGTCTTGGGAGCTGGCATCTCTTGTATAGCTTTCACCTTGGCAGGGTCCACTTGAATACCTCTGTCGCTCACGACGAAACCTAGCAGTTTTCCGGATCTCACCCCGAAGGTGCACTTGTTCGGGTTCAACCTCAGCTTGTACAACTTCAGACGGTCAAATAGTTTCTGTAGATGGTCAAGGTGTTCCTCCTCAGTTTGGGACCTTGCAATCATATCGTCGACATACACTTTGATCTCATGATGGATCATGTCATGAAATAAAGCAACCATGGCACGTTGGTAGGTTGCCCCAGCATTTTTCAACCCAAAAGGCATGACCTTGTAGCAAAAGGTGCCCCACTGAGTAACAAAAGTGGTCTTCTCCATGTCTTCAGGAGCCATCTTGATTTGATTATATCCGGAGAAACCGTCCATGAAGGAGAATACCTTATGTTGAGCAGTATTTTCAACCAGGACGTCGATGTGAGGCAAAGGGAAATCATCCTTAGGGCTCGCCCTGTTCAAATCCCTGTAATCAACACACATTCGGACCTTACCATCTTTCTTCGGCACTGGAACCACGTTGGCGACCCACTGAGGGTAAGAAGTCACTGCAAGAAAACCGGCGTCAAATTGTTTCATAACCTCGGCTTTGATTTTCTCGGACATCTCTGGACGCATACGGCGGACCTTCTGTTTAACCGGAGGGAAATCTTCCTTGGTAGGCAGGTGATGAACCACAATGTCGGTATCCAACCCAGGCATGTCTTCGTAAGACCAGGCAAAGATTTTCACATAGTCATGCAGCATCTGAATCAACCGTTGTTTCACACTGAGCTCTAGATTGGCACCAATCTTGACTTCTTTTATGTCTGTCTCAGTACCCAGATTTACCGTTTCCACTGGCTCTTCATGTGGCTGAATGGCCCTCTCTTCCTGGAGTAGCAGTCTTGCAAGTTCGCCAGGCACTTCGCAATCATCTTCACATTCGTCTTCGGCTAAGTTGATCGGATTTTCGAAGTCATAACTGGCAGTAGCAGAGTCGTTACCAGTGAGATCCAGATTGGATTGGAACCTGTATAAGTGAGTGTGTGTAAATATAGCTGTTTTGCAATATATGATAAAGAAAGAAAAGGAGCACAAGATTTGAAATGCAACAAACGTCCAATGTTTTGATTAATGATATATGGAAGTGACACACAAAAGCCCTCACAAATAAAACCACGGTGCCCCGGGTAAGACACCGGGCCATAGAGTTTCAAATTATTGTTTATTACAACTTTAAAACAAAGAAGTTCATTACTGGGTGACAAAAGTAATAGGTGTGAAGTCTTTGGCAGTCCAGTTGCTTGGTCCACTGTCGGTTGTTGGGTAGATCCAGCTGTCGAATTCTGATTCCTCCACGTCGTCTTCAATAGCATTCACTCCTGGGTTGGTGATGAACACAGGAGGTCTTCCAATCCTTGCTTTGCGAACAGCCCTCTGAGCCTCTGCAGTGAAACCCAAACCAAACTTGTCGGTCTTTGGAGTGAAGTCAGGAAGTCGGCCCCAGTTTGCGCATTCACCCTTATCAATCACAGCCCGGGCATCCTTTAAGGAAGCCATCTTCAAAGGAGGGTCTTCAATCACAGTTTCAGCTGACGCCAATGTCTGAGGCACCTCTTCAAAGTGTTGGAAGGGGGTTTCAATGAATTCCCCATCCATTTCTATGTACCGGAACGAGTTTAGGTGGCTGACCATATATTCCTCCTCCCCCTGAACTGTGACAATCTTTCCTCTGACTGGGTACTTAAGCTTTTGATGTAGTGTGGAGGTCACAGCTCCAGCCTTGTGGATCCATGGACGACCCAGCAAACAAGAGTAGGATGGACGGATGTCCATCACATAGAAAGTAGAATCAAAGACTTGAGAACCAACCTTGATTGGAATGTCAACTTCACCATGTACCATCCTTTTCGAACCGTCAAAGGCTCGGACAACAATGTTACTAGGCTTGAGCTCCAGACCCTCGCAATCCAACCTGTCTAGGGCCTTCTTGGGTAATACGTTCAGTGAAGAACCTGTGTCTACCAACACATGGGCAAGAGTAGTGCCCCTGCATTCAATAGAGACATGCAGGGCATCATTATGGTTCTTTCCTTTTGCAGTTAGATCGGCGTCAGAGAAGCCCAAACCATTATCGGCAGTCAAGTTGGCCACACAATCAGTAAATTGATCAGCAGATGTTTCTTGTGGCACATGGGCCGTTTTCAGGAAGGAGATCAGAGCCTTGGTGTAGGCCTCTGAACACAATAACAGTGATAGCATAGAAATTTTTGATGGGGTGTGCCCCAGCTGCTCAACTACATTGAAATCACTTTTCTTGATAATCTTGAGGATCTCCTCCATCTCTTGCTGGGAGGCTTCAACAGTGGTTGTCTTCGGTGCCTCCGTCAGGGCAGGCAAATCAGTAGCAATCCCTTTGCCCCGAGCATCAGAGGACTCGGCAGCAGGGGTAGAAACAGGAACTTGATTAGGAAGTGGAACATGCACACTTGCGGGTGTGATGATAATAGGTTTCTGAATAGCTGGTGGCGCAATATCTGGCGAGAACAGCCTACCACTGCGAGTAATTTTGGCAGGCCCGGTAATGTTGCTGACACCGGTACTTGTATCAAACTTTTGCTTCACTCCAAGCACATAAACATCTGCCCCATAGTGCCACGGGACAGCTTTGTCGGATGTATAAGGGAGAGGCCCCGGAACTGTGATGATGATAGGAGCAATCTTCTGAGTGGACATGATTTTGACAGGCTTCTTTGAAGGAGCCTTGGGAGGTTTATTGAAAATAGTGACAATAGAAACTTCTTCGGCAGGGGCAGCAGGAACGGCAATCTTCTCGAACAAGATTTCTTTGCTATCCATCAGGCTTTGGATACCTGATTTCAGCAAAGGACAACCAAAAGGCGAAACAGCACATAGAAGGCAATCTTCACGACATCCCGGAAATAAACCAGCTAGCAACAGATTCCTTTTAACAGTCGATAACGGAGTAACAATCTCTTCCACGGAGGCTACATATCGGTCTTCTTCCACAGCATTCACTCCATGCTGGGGCATGGGAGCAGTCACAACATTGGGTCTTTCGGGCGCCTCAAACTGTATTTCCTTAGCATCAATAAGGTCTTGAACCTTATTCCTCAGAGCCCAGCAATCGTCCGTAGTATGCCCGGGGATATCAGAGTGATAAGCGCAACGGGCGTTAGGGTTGTACTTTGGAGAAGCTGTGTTCACTACTTTCGGAGCTTCCTTAACAGTTACCAGATTGGTTGACAGTAGTTGCGGCAAAATCTGAGACAGGGTCATACTGAGCCAAGTGTATTGTCTTTTGGGTCTCTCACCCCTTGGTTGGTTGAACTGCTGAGGAGCAGCAGCAGGCTTTGAAATTACCAAGGCATTGACAGATTGGCGGCGTTCTGGCTTAACTTGTCTTCTAGGACCATAAACAGCACTGGCTTCCTTCTTGAAAGGCTTCTTCTCAGTACTCGCAGCGGCACCTTTCTGTATCTTCCCCGACTTGATACCAGCTTCTATCCTCTCACCAGTCAAGATCAAATCTTTAAACCCAGCAGAAGAATTACCAATCAGATGATTAAAGAACGGACCAGACAGGGTCCCCAGGAACATGTCAATAAGTTCGCGGTCAGTCAGTGGTGGCTACACCCTGCCAGCCAGGTCTCTCCACTTTTGCGCATACTCCTTGAATCCTTCGCCCGTCCCTAGTGACATACCCTGGAGTTGGGTACGCGTGGGAGCAAGGTCAGAATTGTACTGATATTGTTTATAAAATGCGGTGGCTAAGTCTTCCCAGTTTCGGATACTGGCTCCATTCAGCTGATAGAACCACTCGAGTTGAGCCCCTGAAAGGCTATCCTGAAAGAAATGGATCCAAAGGTTCTTGTCAGCAGTGTAAGGTTGGATCTTCCTTACATATGATTTGAGATGCATTTTCGGGCAGGATAGCCCGTCATATCTTGCAAAAGCTGGCACTTTGAACTTCGGGGGGATCACAATTCCAGCAACTAATCCCAAGTCTTCGAAATCTAAGCCGGGAACTCTCTGCAGCTCCATAGCTGCCAACCTGTCTTCCAAACCTTTGTACTTGTCATCGGCGGGCGGGTATTGTTGATCAGAGTAGTCTTCGTCCTCTTCAGCCTCCTCTTCTTCAACCTCGGATTCGGAAGGTACTGCAGCCGCATTCCCTTTACTGGTTCCCTCTTCAGATGTAGGGGGAAATTCAAGCACTCTTCTGGCTTCACCCTCAAACCTTCTTCCTAGGGTAGCCACCCTGATTCTCTTCTTCTTCTTTTTCACTTGGTCTTTGTTCCCCAGCAGGGCCTTTAGATCCTCCTGACCCTTAGCCAAGGTCATCAGGAGTTGTTGAAACTGTGAGTTCTGAGACTGCAAGTCCTTGACCGTCTGTTCGAGATCCATCTTACTGAAATAAACAGTAGAAAGATAAGGAAACCTGGTGTAGAGACCTGCTTATGCACATGATGAATGGTATGCTTATGTATGCAATGCATTCAAGGGTTTAGAAAGTTCAAAATTGTTGCAAACAAAAAGAACGCACGTCATATTAATAAGAAGAAATTTTTCAGTACATAAATGCCCCCTGGGCCAAATATTACAAAAAACTTCTCAAGGTAAAAAGACGTTGCACATCCTCTTTGGTGCGATGTAGGTGTTGAGGGTCTCTTCCTCGTGGAATCGGCGGGTAAGCTCCAAAACCTTCTTCTCACCGGCGTAGAAGCTGGCTTCAAAAGTGTTTTGTTCCTCCTTGAGTTGGATCCAACTCTTCTGCATCTCCTCCCACGATGTAGGCATGTCAGGATATAGGACGGTGTAGGGAACCTCTCCTTCCTTAACGGGTTCTTTAATCACAGGGAGAACATGGGGATAAGGCATCATTAGACTCTGGGCTCGGGTTCGTACCCACTTGAGATAAGGCTCAAGAGGGATGGAATTCTTGTGCCCCAGTGTCTTGCTGTCTACCTTATTAGGCATCCTCCAAGCTCTGATGAATCTTTGGCGAAGTCCTTGCGCATCGTTGTCGAAGTCAAAAACTAGGTCAGGAATCAACATGTCGTGAGGGCCATCCCTCCGTGCGTATCCAAATTGTCTCAAGGCTAGACAAGGGTTGTAGGTAATGCCTCCTCTAATGCCAAGTAATGGAACATTAGGGAACTCTCCACAACGATCGACGATGATGACATTTTCTCTGGACCGAGAACACCAATGTACATCAGAGTGAGTGAGGGTCATCAACCGTTGTGACCACCTTAAGCCTTGGTCATTCTTCAAGACAGATTGTGGGAGGTGAGAAATAAACCACCTTGCAAGGAGAGGAGTACAGCACATGAGAACACCCTTCTTTCTCATTGTTCGTGTGTAAAATGAGTGAAGAATGTCCCCAAGCAATGTTGGTATTGGATTCCTGGATAAGAATATCTTGACGGCGTTGACATCTACAAGCTGGTCAGGATTTGGGAACAAGACCAACCCATAAACGAGGAGTGCCACAATTTCTTCAAAGGCTTGCAGATCCAATGAATTCCAACACTCTCGTGCCTTCTCAAACAAGAATTTTGCCAAGAAGCCTTTGACACCGCTTCTAGTTTCCCAATGCCCCTTGATGTCAGATGGCTGTAGGTGTAGTGCTTGAGCAACATATTCAGGTTTTGGTTCCTTTTCCATACCGTTGTAAGGTAGTTGATTAAGGATAGGAATTCTCATGAGTTGAGAAAATTCCTCCAAAGTGGGCACCAACTGGTAGTCGGGGAAAGTGAAACAGTGGTGAAGAGGGTCAAAGAACTGGAACAACACCTTCATCATGTCCTCTTCAATGTTGGTGTTGACTAAGCTGAGCAGTCTACCATGTCTTTCACTGAAGGGAGAGCTTTCCGGAATTCTTGATGTGAGCTCCTTGAGTTGAGGAGGGATTCTCACAAGGTTGACTTGGATAGTTTTCCTGCGAAGAATTTCCATGACCTACAAAACAAGAACAAAGATGAAGATCCAAACCCTTGAAATGGTTAGTGAATGCATATGATGCTCTATGATGTTCATGATGTATGCACAAAACACATGTACAAGCAATTCACACAAAACCCTAGTTTCAGGCTTGCATGAGGTTTCATAGGTAAGTACCCTCTTGAGTGTAGTTGGCTTAAAAACCTGTCCTATAAATAGTAACCGGGTTCTAAGGAGCTCAATATCACTGGATTGTTTTCCATGTTCATTGTTTTGGTTTAGCCACTTAACTAGCGACCAAAATATTCCAAGAAAACAACCCTCAATGAGTGTAGTATCGAGTATCTACCAACTTCGGACTGCACCAAAGCCGGTCATCTCACTACCCCTAATGAAAGGCCAAGATGGTCAAGTAAGGTTCTAGGTCATTAGTGCTTAGTGACATCACTCAGTGGCCCCGTACTCTCCTTGATTGAACTCAAGGGTTACCGGTACTCACAAATATGTCACACTAATATAGTTATTGCTTCAACCGTGTCGGTATACCCCGCACAGTTTCCACAACGTATTGCTATCTATGAATGTTTCCCCAAATCCGGGTGTAGGATTGCAAACCCAAACAAGAGAGCCAAGATATAAAGCAATCAAAACAAACAATTAGTCATGCAAGAGGGTGATCTAAGCCCTAAGGTTACTCCACTTTAAAATAAATCCCCAGCAGAGTCGCCAGTTCTGTGATACAGTGGGAGAACTGACTTGAGGTTTTGCGTTTGTTTTTGCAAATGTTTCGGTTGAGCAAGAGTCGCCACCGACTTTTTATTTTATCCTAAGGAAAGGTTAAAAAGCACAGCAAAAACCTTTGAGATGTTTTCTTGGGTTCGGGGAGTAGATTATAGAAAGGGAAGGTATTAGCACCCTTTCTATCCATGGTTATCCATGGGTTCTTAGTTACTTGCTTAGATCAACTTGCCTTGATTTTAAATTGTTTGAAATGGTGCTTTCAATTGTTTGAAATGGTGCTTTGTGTGTGTGGGTTTGAAAATGTTTTGAAAAGAGGCCAATGTGGTGGCAACCTTTGTAATGATCCATGTTGGGATGTATACAAAGGTGTATGTCTTTTGAAAAGTTTTCCATGTTTTTGAAAGTTGTTTTGAAAGTGTATTGTGAAGTGTGGTTTTGAAAAATAGGCAAGTGTTTTTGTTTTGCAAATTGGCAAGTAACCAAGAGCTATCTACCCTAAATTTCTCAAAGATCTTTGCTATGTTTTAACCCTTTTAACAATTTTGTTCCACCATTGTATTTGGTGGACAATCTTGTGTTAGGATGTGAACGGGACAGGCGCGGGTCATCGTCTAGACCATGATTGCAATGGTGCCAAGTATCTTTGGGCAATTTTTCCTTTAAGGGACTTTGATCATTTTTAGGCAACTTTCGAAAGCGTCATCGAGGGACTATGATCATTTGAATTGTTTTGTTTTTGCCAAAGATACCTAACATGCAACATGGCCCATTATTGAAGGCAACAAGTGGAGTACCCTAGGGGTGCAAGTGTGATTAGTGTTGTCCATTTTCATGCTTGTTTATCTTGAAATTAGGTCAAGCTACTTGTTGTTTTTGATTTGCATACAAAACCCTAATTCTAACATGGCATATTTAGAAAGCTTTTAAATGCGGAATTTAAAGGTCCTAAATTATTACAACACAAATTATGGGATGGGGGGTACAAATGTTCAAATGGGGATATTTTAGCAAGAAATTAAACCTAAACTATTACATCCAAATTGAATTTTTACAAGGTATTTAATTGCACAATAATTAAATAAAATAAAATAAATATGCAAGATGCAAAAATAATTTTTATATGTATGTAAAAAGTATTTTTTTTATGTGTCAAATAAACAAAAATAAAAAGGTTTAATTTTTGGATTTTTTAGGTTTAGGGTAAAAACCCTAATTTTGCTAAATAAAATGGTATTTATTATTTATTATATGCAATATTTATTAATTATGTACAAAAAATAAATAAAAAGAAAGTATATTGTCAAAAAGTGGTTTTTTAAGTTAAATATTAATAAAAAATAAAAATGTATTATTTCTTTGTATTTTCCCTAAATATCCTAATAAATATGTATATATTTATATTATATGCTAAATATATTAAATATGTATAAAAATAAAATATTTAATATTTACAAAAAAAAGTATATTTTTTATAAAATGTTTTCAAAGATAAAATAAAATAAAAATCAGAAAATAAAAGTGTTTGTATTATTTTTTTTGTATTTTTAAATAAAAGGTATTATGTATTGTTTTTAGTATAAAACTAAATGAAACAAAATAAATATCAAATAAATGCAAAAAAATGTGAGAAAAAATATTTTAATGTTTTTTATATTTTAATAAAAAATAACCAATCAGAATCAAAAAGAAAAAGTTAAAAATGACAAATAAAACTCAAAATGGGCCAGGGGGTGCATGTGTGAGAATGTGGTGCAAAAAGGAAGAACAATACAGGCCCAGCCCAAGAAGACTTTGTCTTCAACCTCTGAACAAACAAACAGAGCAACGCGTGCTTCCTGCTATCTCATGATTCCTGGACTTTAAAGCAAAACTCATAACACAACCAATGTAGAGCATCAAGAGACGAATCCAGACATATAAAAAACTTAACTTAACTCTCAGAAATGAGAGAGAATTTCTCCATCCCTAATTCTTAACCTAAGTTTTTGTCAATGTTCAGGTCTTAAATTCTCTCAGCATATGCAATATAAATGGAAAGTGAGGATATGTGTAGCTTCAGGGCCATGAGTAGAGCATTTTTCATTCATAAACTTAAAGCTAACTCTTCCTAGATTGAGAGATAGAAGTCCATGAACTTACTTGTTCAGCTTGGATCGTGTCTGGAAATGGAGGTACTTTCAGTGCAATGTGAGGACTTGTACAGCTTGCTTGAAGGTCAAGGATGCTTTTCCAACCTTTAGCTTGCTTTGAAACCAAGTGAATCAAGCTATGGCAATCAACCTGCAAAACAGAAAAAGTGAAAATGGTGAAGTTGGTTAGAGGTGTTACAGGTCGTGTCCAATGCTTGGGATAGTTTGTATAGGTGGTATGGAGTGTGTATGAACTGGTTTTGGCCAAGGCGCGCGAAGGGATTGAGTTATGGAAGTCCAACTGCAGAGGTGACTCTGTTTTTTGCAGTAGGAGGGTGTTTTGATGAATGATGAGGTTTGGAAGGTGGTTAGCTCGTGCCTTAGCTTGGGTTTGATATTTGGAATGTGTTTAACAAGTTTACTTTGGCTTGTGGTTGCAGCAATGTGAGTTGTGTTACAAAATGCAAGGTTTCTTCTAACTTAAGCAAAAATTGTCAACTTGGTTTCTAGACTTGTGCAGGCCCCCTAATCATGCTGCAACCCTCCCTCTTGATCAGTGTGATATGTTCCTGAACTTGTGCCAAAAGGATTTGCATTGTACTACTTGGATTGCAAATTTGACATAAAGCCATACTTTTCAAAAATGGATAAAGTGCTTTTTCTAATTAAGGACTAATCCTTCATGTAATGACCAAACTCATAGAACAACATCTTGGCACAATGGATTAGCATTTAATTTTGGAGTGTAAATGAGATTAGAGGCCTGTAATGTAGCTTGCATATGCTGAGTTGAAAAATTGCACAAGTTATGAACATGGAAATGGCTCATGAACAAAGTGAGTTTTGCCCATATTGCCAAATTCGATTCTCCCTAACCACAAGGTTGTTTGAGATGTTCTTGGACATTTTGTAAAGCTTGGAATGTTTACTACAATCCATATTTGTAATGCAAATTGAGATTCCAAGTGGAAGCATGTGAAAAATGGCCATGAAGTTAGGCAAAAATCCTGCCTAAAGTAGGTCAAAAATTTTCTAAGTTAAGAATGTTTTGCACCCTTGTTCCAAAAATCATAACTTGAGCTACAAGCTTCTTTTGAGGAAACTTTGTGAATCAAAGTTGTAGATTTTGCAATGGACTATAACTTTCGTGTTTTGAGTTTTGTTTGAATCCAAATGTATCTTGATGAAAAAATGGGACAAAGTTAGGAATAAATTAGGGATTTTCATAACTTAGAAAAATTCTAAGTTATGAAAATTCTTCATTTCAAACCCTAATTTGCAATTTTTGATTTCTTGATGAACAAGTTTCATATCTTGGCATGTTTTGATGGAAAATGAATCTTGACACTTGATTTTGACCAAAAAGTCAAAGTTTGACTTTTCAGTATACAGTCAAAAATTGATCAATTGACTGGAAAATTCATCTGTCAATCTTGTGCATTTGGGATCTTTTGAACTTGTTGAACATGTCAAGACAATGCCATTGAGTCCTTGAGTCCATATGTGAGCTTGATTTGCCATTGGCTAGGTCAAACAGTCAAAAATTGCCTTTGTGCAGTCAAAACCCTAAAAATGACCATTTTGCCCTTTTGGTGATCTGATCAAATTTCTTGTGGAATTGTGATCCAAACTTTATCAAATGGTCCAAATGAGTTCATTATGTTGAGGTGGGTCAAATTTCATGAGGTTTGACTGTTAATTGACCACAGTTGACTTTTTCCCCAATACAGCTGATTTCTAGGTCAACTGTCCAATTGACTGGGCAAAGATTGGAATCAAGACTTGAAACTTGGTATGGATCAACTTGGGAGTCCAATATGAAGCATGAAAGTCATATTAGGAATTTTAGGTTAAAACATCTTTGTGCAAACACAAACCCTAATTTGGGTCAACAGTGCAAGGAGGAGTCTTGAGCAGAGCAAACCCTAACTTGATCTTGAACTCCAAGGGTCTTGTGGTGAGAAAATGTTGAGGAAATGGGAGGGCAAATTTTGGGGTACAACAGTTGCCCCTGTTCAATCTTCTTAGACTTGAAGAGTTAGATTGGCAAGTTTTCCTTTCGCGGCTCGAAGGTAAAGGGAGATTGGACACTAGAGTGCCCAGAAATTTGCACTCGCATGCTGGAGTATCAGCAATGTGATGGCGGGAATGGGCTTATAGATGCCATTTGGAGATAGGATGGATAGGAGGATGGGCTTATAGATGCCATCTGGAGGTGTGACAGAACCTTGTCGGGAATGGGCTTATGGATGCCATTTGGAAGTGTTGATCGCGTAAGAGATTCCTTAGTGAGAACTTGCGTATTTTGAGAAAGGAAGATGTTTCCTGGCCTGTTACAGGTGTTGATCTTCAATATCTTCATGCAGATATGCCCTGGCTGGATACAGGTATCGAATCTACAGTTGGTTGCTCACAGATGTGCCCTGGCTAGATACAGGAATCGAATCTGGAACTGTTGTCTACAGATATGCCCTGGCTGGATACACGTATCGAATCTGGAATTGGTCGTCTACAGATATGCCCTGGCTGGATACAGGTATCGAATCTGGAATTGGTCGTCTATAGATGTGCCCTGGCTGGATACAGGAATCGAATCTGGAATTTGTTGCTCACAGATGTGCCCTGGCTAGATACAGGAATCGAATCTGGAATTTGCAAAAGGTTGGTAGAGATAGCTTTCCTGGCTGGATACAGGTGTAAACCTCTGACCTGAGAATGAAAGATAATTTCCTGGCCTGTTACAGGGGTTGATCTTCAAGCTCTTCATGCAGATATGCCCTGGCTGGATACAGGTGTCGAATCTACAATCAAATCACTCACAGATGTGCCCTGGCTAGATACAGGAATCGAATCTGGAATTGCGATAGTTGATAGTAATCATCTTTGGATTGACCTTTTCCTGAAAAGGAAAAACATCAGTTGTATGCAATGTCACGATGTATGAAATGCATGATGTCATGATGCTCAAAATGAGATAGTGTTGTATGCACTTTAACATGTATGTAAGCAGGATGTATGAAATGTGAAATGTCTATGAATGTATTTTCGTCTAGGAAAATAAATCCTTGACGAGTGGCCGGGGAATCAAATCCTGGGCTGATGTTGAAGAGTAGAGTTCTTCGCTTCCGCTGGGGATGATGGTTGCAAGAATAAACCGGTAGGAGAAGACGACTCCGTCGGGGGATAAACTTGTTGGAGAAATTACTCTGAGGGGAATTACTTTGTGGGAAGAGATACTTCGTTGAGGTTTTGATGAGAGCTCCGCTGGGGATTTCAAAGATAGACTCTGCCGGGGATTTCAACGATAAACTCCGCTGGGGATTCCGCTGATAAGTTATGCTGGGGAACTTTGATGAACTCCGCTGGGGATAGGAAGAACTTCGCTGAGGACGATCTTTCCATGGTAATTAGCTGAGGATAACCCAGTTATACCCTGGTGGGGAAATAACCTTTGAATGAAACTGGGGAGGGCCGTTCGTACTCTGCAGGGGATAAGCTTCCAGAATCTACTGGGGATAAGCTCCAAGACCTGCTGGGCATATGGTTTCCACTCTCCTGGGGAAACTTTAGGTTGTACATGGGGATGGTTCCACCGGGGAACAATCTTATATTAAGACTGTCGGGGATACTTGCTGAGGAATGTCTATACTCCGCTGGGGAATGTTGAGATCTTCTGGGGATGCCCAACTTCCTTAAGGCTGACAGTAGACTAACTCTGCTTGAGGAGAGTATCGCTGACTTGCTAGGGGAACTGTGCCTTTTTGGGGTTGATGGGAGACTAACTCTGCTTGAGAAGAGTATTGCTGAAATCTGGTCTTACTCTGTGGGGAGTTGAGGTGACTTGATTACGTTCTTTAGCCGAACCTACCTTGGTACCTTGGTGGTCAGAGCAACTAGACTGCTTGGACAACTCTACATTGCCCCTGTTTCTGATGTCTCCTGTAATCAGTCCTTTGTTTCGCATGCAACTAATCATGGTTAGCAATTAATGGCAAATGCATATATCAAAAATGAACATTGGACGTTCTTCGTAAAACAAAACAGAAAAAGGAAAAACAATGGATAATTTGTCGGAAAGATTGAACTTGTATTGATTTTGAAATTTTCCCGTAAATAGGCGTTTTTGTACAAGAGGCTGACGTCCTAGTAAGAGAATGCCTCCAAGCAACATAGAGTTTATACAATTTTGTGAAAGGAAACAAAACAGCTATGTGAAAAATAAATCCCACTGGGTTCCAACTCTGTTATCGCCTTTATGTCTTCAAGCGTCTCATCACTTTGCTGCTTAGCTGAAGATGAAGCTGATTGATTGATGCCGAAGTCTGAGCCCTGATAGTTGACGCCGAATCTGGATGCAAGATGACCCAATGAGACATAGTATTACGCTTTAATCCCAAACTTTTGCTTGGACCGCTCTTTCGAGTTTTCAGTCCACCAGGATATCCATTTTTGCCCAAGCCGCCTTTTCAGGTTTTCGACTTGCCGGGTGTACAGATTTTTTTCATTTCATCCCTTATTTTTGCCCGAACCCTTTTGGTTCGTCGGGAAGCCCTTGTTTTTGCCTAGGTGTGTCAACCTAGCGGGTCTTTGATTCATGCGTAGTATCTTTTTACTATGTCTGCATTGGCAGGGTGAGGAAGGTCGTCACCATCCATGGTGGTTAGAATCATAGCTCCTCCAGAGAAGATATGTTTAACCACAAATGGCCCTTCGTACGTAGGGGTCCATTTGCCCCTGGGATCACTTTGAGGAAGAATGATACGCTTGATTACCAGGTCTCTGACTTGATACTCTTGTCATCTGACTTTCTTGTTAAATGCCCTGATCATCCGTTTTTGGTACGTCTGACCATGACAAATAGCAGTGAGCCTCTTTTCGTCAATTAGGTTTAATTGATCAAGCCGAGTTTGGATCCAGTCATCTTCGCTCAAGCCTGCATCCTTCATTATCCGGAGAGAGGGTATCTGGACTTCAATAGGCAAGACTGCCTCCATGCCATAGACCAAGGAAAAGGGTGTTGCCCTTGTTGACGTCTGTGCTGCGGTACGGTACCCATGTAGAGCAAACGGTAATATTTCGTGCCAATCTTTATAGGTCACTGTCATCTTCTGCACAATCTTCTTGATATTCTTATTCGCTGCTTCTACAGCCTCGTTCATCTTCGGCCGGTAAGGAGAAGAGTTATGGTGTTGTATCTTGAATTGCTCGCAGAGCTCAGTGATCATCTTGTTGTTAAGATTGGTACCATTATCCGTAATGATCCTCTCAGGTATACCGTATCGACAGATCAGTGTGATCGGTGGAAATAGAACTGACTGTTTTTAGCTGGTTTCGCGAAATGTCGCGGTAAGCAAGAGTCGCCACCGTCTTTTATGTTCTCCAACATGGAAAGGACAAAAGCACAGCAAAATTCCTTATTCGAGAATGTTTCTCGGTTCGGGAATCAACTTTGTAGACAAAAGGAACACACTTTATTAGATTCAAACTTTAAATTGTTCAACAATTTGCCCTTAGGCGTTACAAGAATGAAAATACTGAAAAGGAAATAAAGCTATAAAAGAAACATCCAAAGCCCATCAGTGCTCCCATGGCCTCCTCTTCTCAGTACGGATATAGTCATTCAGGGTTCGCTCGTTCTCCAGTTGCTTGGTCAGCTTCTGGATCTTCTGTTCCTGTTCGTTGAACTTTTCCCGATAATAATCCCGCTCTTCCTGTAGTTGCACCCAAGACCTCTTTAGGGTATCAACATCAGTGGGTATCTGAGGAGGGAGAACAATTGGAGGAACCCCGTCTTCCTCAGGACTTTCAAGAATGATAGGCCCGACAGCTTCATACGGTATACCTAACTTCTGAGCACGGATGCGGACCCACTTGTAATAGGGTTCCATTGGTAGAGAAGTCTTCGGTCCCAACTCATGTGGGTCAGCTTTGTGAACTCCGTCCCAAGCTTTGATGAGTCTACGGCGCAGTTCGTCACTATCTACCTGAAACTCAAAACTGATGTGAGGTACCCACATCTCGTGAGGCCCTGCTCTTCTGGCTCTTCCAAACTGACGGAGAGCTAAACATGGATTATAAGAGATTCCTCCCTGAGTACCGATCAATGGAACATTAGGGTATTCTCCATAACAATCAATAACAGCCACCTCATCTAAACCTCTGAGAGTACAAATGATGTCACTATCAGTGAGAGACATTAACCTATGAGCCCAGCCTCTTCCTTCTTGGTTCTTCAGCACGAACTTGGGGAGGTGTGAAATAAACCACCTCACTAACAAAGGAGTACAACACCACAGAGTTCCCCGTCTTCGGGAAGTACGAGCATAGAGTTGTTGCAGGATATCACCCAAGAGAGTGGGTACAGGGTTCCGAGACATGAAGATCCTTATGGAATTGATATTGACAAAGTTATCAGGATTTGGAAACAATACTAGACCATAGGTTAAGAGAGCCAGAATGTCCTCGTACGCCCTGAAGCCTAAGTCATTCCAGAAACTGTTAGCTTTACCAACTAGAAACTTAGCCAGGAAGCCCTTAACTCCGCTTCTAGTCACCCAGTTGTCCATTACCTCCTTGTTGGTCAAAGGAAGGGCTGCTGCAATCTCCTCAGGTCTAAGAGCCTTTTCCCAACCAGTGAAGGGAGTCTGATCCAAGATAGGAATGCCAAGCAAATCAGAGAATTCTTCCAGGGTAGGGACCAGCTGGAAGTCTTGAAAGGTGAAGCAATGGTACAGAGGATCATAAAACTGGGTCAAGACACTCATCAGTTGCTGGTCCCACTTTGAAGTGACCAAACCGAGAAGAGAACCATGCCTCTGGATGAAGGAGGCAGTGCTTGGAATTCTGTTAACCAGCTCTTTAAGCAAATCAGGTGGGTGAACAAAGTTGAGCCGGATAGTGTTCCTTTGCACAGGCATCATGATGTCTTACAAAACAGAGCAAAGGTGAAACCCTCTTGTCTTTGAAATAGGTTATTCCTTATGCAGGATGCATGCAATGATATGATGGTATGATGTTATGGTAAAGCACACCACAAGTATTCACAAAGGCAAACATGATAAGGCACACAAGTCACACCAGACAGCCCTTAGAGTTTAGGCCAGCATGAAGTTCAGGTACTACCCTCTTTCAGTTTCGTTGGTTAAGACCTGTCCTATCAAAAGTAACCGGGTTCTAAAGGATCCCAATATCACTGACTACCCTCAATCGGTCATAACTCCAGCGTCGCAATCTTTTCTTGCGGCCAGAACCATCGCGAGAGTTTAGCCTCAATGGGTGTAGCATACTGCTACTGTTCTATGGCCAAGTTGGGTCACATTAGGGTTCTAAGGTCGGTTGGTGCTTAATGACTCCTCAGAAGACCCATATTCTCCTCGTTGCAACACAAGGGATATCGGTATAGACCAAGGTGCCACACCAATGTAGCCACTGCTTCACCCGTGTCGGTCTACGCCGGACAGGTCCCTCATAGCTTATGCTACCTAAAAGGGTATCCCCAGATCCGGGTTAGGATCTATGAAACTCCAAGACAAAGCCCACAATAATAAAGCACACAAAACATTCAATTGAAAACATAAGTATGATCTAATCCTAAGGTACACCTCACTTTTATAATCCCCAGCAGAGTCGCCAGTTCTTTGATCGGTGGAAATAGAACTGACTGTTTTTAGATGGTTTCGCGAAATGTCGCGGTAAGCAAGAGTCGCCACCGTCTTTTATGTTCTCCAACATGGAAAGGACAAAAGCACAGCAAAATTCCTTATTCGAGAATGTTTCTCGGTTCGGGAGGTAGATTTATAGAAAGGAAAGGTGTTAGCACCCTTTCTATCCATGGTTATCCACGGGCTCTTAGGTACTTGCTCTTATGTTTTCAAAAATTTGTTTGCTTTTCAAGTGTGTGTGGGTTTTGAAAAAAGTTCGTTTGAAAACTTCTAGGTAACTCTTGTATCGGTCCTCAAGAGTGTATGAAGTATTGTTTGAAAACTTTTTGAAAGTGTAAGGTGTGAAAAGTATTTTGTTTTTTTTTTTAAAAGAGCAAGTACCCATGAGTCATCTACCTACCCTAAGGAATTAAGCTATGTAAGTGTCCTTTAGATAGTGCTATCCCACCATTGAGAGGTAGGTAGCACCATCGTTGGAGGTGTTCGGGTCAATTCTATTATCGGGACAGTGTGGTCACCGAAGCAACGGTAGGACACCTTAGAAGTAACCTTAATATCCTAGATCCTTTTATCCTAGGCAACCGTTTCGAGGCAACTGGATCTTGAGACAAAGGGTGACCTCTAAGATGTCCTATACTTGATGACCACGTTTCGAGGCAACGAGTGAAGCGTACCCTAAAAGTGGCATGTGCTTTGTGTGTTGTTTTTCAGTTAATGTTTGTCTTTGTTATTAGTGAGCTACGAGTTGTTTTTATTTACCATACATTCTTTCATGCATTTAACAGTTAGGGGGTGCGAAAAGTAAATTGCGGAAACATAAATCCTACGCTATTACAAGGCGCGGGTCTATACATTGCCAAAAATACAAAGACCCGTTTTGGTAAATAAGTACGAGAAATTAAAATAAAGCAGTAAACCTAATTAACTATTACATATCTTGGAAGCAATTACATGATAATCAAAATAAAGAATTAAAACTAAAGTGCACGCAAAAGAATGAATCGGGAATGTTCTAAGGGTTTTGACCCTTTTAAGGAAAGAAATTGGATTTTTTTGTCTTTTTTGTGATAATGCAATTAATTAAATAAACCCTAATCTAATTAATTAATTTATTAAAAGAAATTTTTTTTTGTGTTTTTATGTTTTTATGAAATAAAATAAAAGAATCAAAATTCTAAGTTAACCTAATTCTAAATCATTTTAATTGTAAAGAAAAAGAAATTAAAGTTGACCTAATTAAACTATTTATTTGTTAATATTTATTTACAAAAAATAGAATTGAATTAATAATAATAATAATGTTAGTTTTTTTTGATTTTTTATGAAAATATTGATTAAGTTAATAGTTAATAAAAGGGAAAAATAAAATAAGACAAATAAGATATAAAAAAAAAATCAAACCCAAGGGGGGGTTTTGGCCCAAATAGGAGGTGTATTGAATTCTGGCCCACTAAGAAGCCACGTTGACCATTGGAATTGAGTGGAGCATTGTTGACTCCTGAGCATGGTGCTCTTGCTTTCTGGCCTTTGGATCTGCACTTATGGACACTTGGCTGACTCTTGGATGAGGTTTATGATGTGCTTCCTTTTGAATGCTGCACAAGAAAGTGTTAGAAAAAATAATATTGGAATTATGGGGGGACCTGGGAATCGAACCCAGGTCCCAGTGAATACCAAGTGCATAGCCAACCACTGAACCAAACGCGTTTGTTTGTAAACATAATAGAAAAAAAAAGAATATATGAAATAAGTGCACTATATGCTGAAACGCGCGCGCCAATTTGAATTGACCACTCCTTGGTTACCACGCCCTTCGTCTTCTTCATTCCTGCAACAACATAAAACATATAGCGGGGTTTTAATTTTACAGCATGAGAAAAACCCCAATTTCAAAACTCTGAAAACCCTAGGAATCGCTAATGGTAGTTTTCAATCCAGGGCATTATAATCAAATTGAATTATATGGAAAGCTTCGTATGGACCCTGTGAGTACAATGCAATCAATAAAAGGAGTTAAAAATGCATAAATGTATGACTATGATTTTGAGAAAGAATGTAAACCATGTGACTTGTGTAGCGTGATTTCTTGAGTGATTTGGCTTGTTTGTGCTTGCAAAAGGTTCCTGGCAATGTAAGGAACGTGTTTGGATCAAAAAGAAAGTTTGAATTGTGTTGGAAAATGGTTTTTAGTTTCACACTTTTCCTTTGAATTTTTGAAATTGCTTTGGCCGTTTGGGAGTGTTCTAGGTCGTGTATTGTATTGCCAAGGCTTGCATATATGTTTTGTAATGAGAATCAATCAGAATAATGGACATTAAACCAATGCAATCATGTTTTTGATTTTGCCATAAACTCCATTGAAGAAAACTTGCCTTTTGTGTCCAATTTTGAATTCCATGCTCATAATAGGATGTACACGAATTTGGAAGGTGTGTCATGATGCATCAAAGCAATTCAAGCCACAAAATATCCCCTAATTAATTTTTTTTTTATTTTCATTTGAATTTTAAAGATTTAAAATGAATTAAATCAAATAAAATTAAATAAAAATAGAAAAATTAATATTTAATCTTGAAATAAATCATGGGACACGTGGGAGGCGTGGCAAAGCTGAACCAAGTGGAAAAAGTGGGCCCTTCTTGTCAAAAATGAAGTTTCAAGGATGGTTGACTTTGGCCATTTTACAAAAATTTCCCAACTTCTCCAATGCATATCTTGCTCAATTTTGAAGCTATGAACATGTTCTTGGACATTTTGGAAAGGTCTTGAAGTCCTCTAACCAATGCCTTTGGTCACATGTCATTTTGATTTACCAATCTCAAGTTATGGTCTTTGACTTAAAGTGCCTTTTGGTTGACTTTTGAAAATGACCTATAATGTTGAAATTGATAACTTTTTGTGAGAGCATTTCTTGGACTTGGAATGTGAAGATGAGTTGTAGGAAATATCCTCCCCTTCAAGATGAGCATTGGATGGGATTTTTCTGATGAACCATGAAAAATTTATGCCTTGGTCAAGTTACAGTTGACTTTTCAGCTGTCCAAAAATAGAAACTTTTGCATCTTGATGATTTTTGAGCCATTCTTGTGAAATCATGATCAAGACTTGATCAAATGATGATTGTGGCTTCAAAATAAGATGTTGACCAAAAATTTTGACTTTTGACTGCCAAATGACCATTTTGCCCCTGCAGTTGACTGTGGAGCAATTAGGGTTTTTGACTGTGCAACTTGACCTTGTGAGCCTTGAAACTTGACATGTAGATGCTTGACAATGTAGATGAGCATATGGGACTTGATTGAGCCCTTGAAAGCCTCAACTTCCTTGCAAGAACCAAAACCCTAATTTGACTGGCTTAGGAGGGTGCTTGGCTGTGTAGCTCTTGAGTAAACTTTGAACCCTTTGAGGTGATGCTTGTCAAAACTTTGAAGAATATGGGAGGGCAAATTTTGGGGTACAACAGTTGCCCCTGTTCAATCTTCTTAGACCTGAGGATGTAGATTGGCTTGTGTGCCTTTCGTGATCCGAGGGTGGAAGATGATTGAACACTATAGTGCCCAGAAATTTGCATTCACATAGTAGAGTATCAGCAGTGTGATGGCGGGAATGGGCTTACAGATGCCATTTGGAAAGATGATGGATAGGAGGATGGGCTTATAGATTCCATCTGGAGATATGACAGAACCTTGTCGGGAATGGGCTTATAGATGCCATTTGGAACTGTAATGGGAGGATGGGCTTATAGATGCCATCTAGGTGTCGATCGCGTAAGAGATTCCTTGGCGAGAACTCGCGTACCTGAGAAAGAAAGATAATTACCTGGCCTGTTACAGGGGTTGATCTTCAAACTCTTCATGCAGACATGCCCTTGCTGGATACAGGTATCGAATCTACAATTGGTTGCTCACAGACGTGCCCTGGCTAGATACAGGAATCGAATCTGGAATTAGTCGCCAACAGATATGCCCTGGCTGGATACAGGAATCGAATCTTCAAACTCTTCAGACGTGCCCTGGCTGGATACAGGAATCGAATCTGGAAATAGTCGTCAACAGATATGCCCTGGCTGGATACAGGAATCGAATCTTCAAACTCTTCAGACGTGCCCTGGCTGGATACAGGAATCGAATCTGGAAATAGTCGTCAACAGATATGCCCTGGCTGGATAAAGGAATCGAATCTTCAAACTCTTCAGACGTGCCCTGGCTGGATACGGGATCGAATCTGGAAATAGTCGTCAACAGATATGCCCTGGCTGGATACAGGAATCGAATCTTCAAACTCTTCAGATGTGCCCTGGCTGGATACAGGAGTCGAATCTGGAATTAGTCGTCAACAGATATGCCCTGGCTGGATACAGGAATCGAATCTTCAAAATCTTCAAACGTGCCCTGGCTGGATACAGGAATCAAATCTGGAAATAGTCGTCAACAGATATGCCCTGGCTGGATACAGGAATCGAATCTTCAAAATCTTCAGACGTGCCCTGGCTGGATACAGGAGTCGAATCTGGAATTAGTTGTCAATAGATATGCCCTGGCTGGATACAGGAATCGAATCTTCAAACTCTTCAGACGTGCCCTGGCTGGATACAGGAGTCGAATCTGGAATTAGTCGTCAACAGATATGCCCTGGATGGATACAGGAATCGAATCTTCAAACTCTTCAGACATGCCCTGGCTGGATGCAGGAATTGAATCTGGAAATAGTCGTCAACAGATATGCCCTGGATGGATACAGGAATCGAATCTTCAAACTCTTCAGACGTGCCCTAGCTGGATGCAGGAATCGAATCTGGAATTGATCGCTCACAGACATGCCCTGGCTAGATACAGGTATCGAATCTGGAATTGTGACAGTTGATAGTAATTATCTTTGGATTGACCTTTTTCCTGAAAAGATAAAACATCAGTTGTATGCAATGTCATGATGTATGAAAAGCATGATGTCATGATGTCCTCAAGAATAAATGAGATTGTGTGATATGATGCGTATGTGCATGCATTGTGGTGTATGATAATGTAATGTTTATGAATGTATTTTCGTCTAGGAAAATAAATCCTTGACGAATGCCGAGAATTTGAATCCTGGGCTAGTGTTTGAAGAGTGAAGTTCTTCATTTCCGCTGGGGATGATAATTGTAAGAATAAACTGGTAGGAGAAGATGATTCTGTTGGGGAATAAACTTGTTGGAGAGATTACTCTGCGGGGGATACTCTATGGGAAGAGATACTTCGCTGAGGTTTGATGATAACTCCGCTGGGGATACCGTTGATGAGCTTTGTTAAGGAATTTGATGAACTCCGCTGGGGAATAGGAAGAACTTCGCCGAGGACGATCTTTCTGTGGTTTTTAGCTGAGGATAACCCAGTTATAAGCTCTGGTGGAGAATAACCTTGGAATAAAGCCGGGTAGACGCGTTCGTGCTCTGCAGGGGATATCTTCCAGAATCTACTGGGGATAAGCTTCTTATTGGGGTGATTGATTCAACTCTCCTGGGGAGACTTTTGAGACTGTACTGGGGAATGGCTCTACTGGGGTGTCTGGTATTCCGCCGGGGAACAATCTTAGATCAAGACTGTCGGGGATGCTTTCTTAGGAACATTTGTATACTCCGCTGGGGAATATTGAGATTTTCTGGGGATACCCAACTTCCTTAAGGTTGATAGTAGCTTAACTCTTCTTGGGGAGAGCATCGTTGACTTGCTAGGGATACTGTGCCTTTCCAGGGCTGATGGGAGACCAACTCTGCTCGGGGAGAGTATTGCTGAAATCTGGCATTACTCTGTGGGGAGTGAAGGTAACTTGGTTACATTCTTCAGCCGAACCTACCTTAGTACCTTGGTGGACAGAGCAACTAGATCGCTTAGACAACTTATTATTTCCCCTGTTTCTAATGTCACCTGTAATTAGTCCTTTGTTTCGTACGCAAATATTTATGAGTTAGCAATTAGTGTCAAATGCATATATCACAATTGAACATTGGACGTTCTTCGCAAGACAAAACAGAAAAAGGAAAAACAATTGGCAATTTGTATGGAAAAGTGAATTTGTATTGATTTTTGAATTTGCCTGTAAATAGGCGTTTATGTACAAGAGGCTGACGTCCTAGTAAGAGAACGCCGCCGAACAACAGAGTTTATACAATTTTTAAAAGGAAAACAAAACAGCTATGTGAAAAAGTCCCACTGGGTTTCAACTCTGCTATCGCCTTTATGTCTTCAAGCGTCTCATCACTTTGCTGCTTAGTTGAAGATGAAGTCGATTGATCGATGTCGTCTGAGCCTGATAGTTGATGCCAAATTCTGGATGCAAGGTGATCCGATGAGACATAGTATTACGCTTATCCCTAACTTTTGCCTGGACCGCCCTTTCGGGTTTTCAGTCCACCGGGATACCCATTTTTGCCCAAGCCGCCTTTTCAGGTTTTCGACTTGCCGGGTGTACAGATTTTTTCATTTCATCCCTTATTTCTGCCCGAACCCTTTTGGTTCGCCGGGAAGCCCTTATTTTTGCCTAGGTGTGTCAACCTAGCGGGTCTTTAGTTCATGCGTAGTATCTTTTTACTATGTCTGCATTGGCGGGGTGAGGAAGGTCATCACCATCCATGGTGGTTAGAATCATGGCTCCTCCTGAGAAGACATGTTTAACCACAAATGGCCCTTCATACGTAGGAGTCCATTTTTTCCTGGGATCACTTTGAGGAAGAATGATGCGCTTGATTACCAGATCCCCAACTTGATACTCTTGTCGTCCGACTTTCTTGTTAAATGCCCTGATCATCTGTTTTTGGTACGTCTGACCATGACACATAGCAGTGAGTCTCTTTTCGTCAATCAGGTTTAATTGATCAAGTCGAGTCTGGATCCAGTCATCTTCACTCAAACCTGCATCCTTCATTATCCGGAGAGAGGGTATCTGGACTTCAATAGGCAAGATTTCCTCCATGCCATAGACCAAGGAGAAGGGTGTTGCCCCGGTTGACGTCCTTGCTGAGGTACGGTACCCATGAAGAGCAAACAGTAACATCTCGTGCCAATCTTTATAGGTCACTGTCATCTTCTGCACAATCTTCTTGATATTCTTACTAGCTGCTTCTACATCCCCATTCATCTTCGGCCGGTAGGGAGAAGAGTTGTGGTGCTGTATCTTGAATTGCTCGCAGAGCTCAGTGATCATCTTGTTGTTGAGATTGGTACCATTTTCCGTAATGATCCTCTCAGGTACACCGTATCGATAGATCAGGTTGTGCCGAATGAACCGTGCCACGACGTTCTTAGTTACCGTAGCGTAGGAAGCTGCTTCGACCCACTTCGTGAAGTAATCAATCGCTACCAGGATGAAGCGATGCCCGTTGGATGCCATAGGTCTGATCTCGCCGATCATATCAATGCCCCACATTGCAAAAGGCCAAGGTGATGTCAAGACATTCAGAGGTACTTGAGGAACGTGCACCTTATCAGCATATATCTGGCATTTATGACATGTCCGAGAATGTCGGTAACAGTCAGCTTCCATTGTGGACCAGAAATATCTTGCCCGAAGGATATTTTTTGCCATGGTGTGTCCACTGGAGTGTGTTCTGAAGGTACCTTCATGTAGTTCTGCCATGATCTTTTCTGCTTCAGTCTTATCCATACAACGCAGTAAGGTCGAATCATGGTTTCGCTTGTATAGAATGCCATTGCTGAGGAAGAACTTTGCAGCGAACCTTCTCAGGAATTTCTTGTCATTGACAGATGCACCCTCGGGGTATTCTTGAGCTTCCAAGTACCTCTTCACTTCATGATACCAAGGTTTTTCTGTTACCTCTTCAGCCTCAAGGTCACAATAATGTGCAGGTTCATCCAGTTTCCAGATAATGATCCGGGGAGCCTCGTTGTCCCATTTGACTTTGAACATGGAAGACATCGTAGCTAACGCGTCCGCCAACTGATTCTCCTCCCTTGGGAAGTGTTCAAAAGTTATCTCCGTGAAATGGGGGATCAATGTCAACACTAACTCCTTGTAAGGAATAAGGTTTGGGTGTTTCGTATCCCACTCGCCTTTGATCTGATTGATCACGAGAGCGGAATCTCCGAAGACACTCAAAAACTTGATCCTTAAGTCAATTGCAGCTTGAAGACTCATGATACATGCTTCATACTCTGCCATGTTGTTGGTGCAGTTGAAACATAGTCGGACAGTGAGTGGAGTATGAGTGCCTTGAGGGGATATGATCACAGCGCCGATACCATTACCCAAAGCATTTGAGGCTCCGTCAAAGTGCATAGACCATCGGGATCCTTCCTCAGGTCCTTCATCCGGTCCAGGTACTTCACAATCAGTCACTACCATGATATCCTCGTCTGGAAATTCAAAGTTCATAGATTGGTAGTCGTCTACTGCCTGGCGTGCCAAATGGTCTGCCAGTACACTTCCCTTGATTGCTTTCTGAGTCGTGTATTGGATGTCATATTCTGTCAAGATCATTTGCCATCTTGCTATTCTTCCAGACAGAGCAGGCTTTTCGAATATGTACTTGATTGGATCCATTTTCGAAATCAACAGAGTAGTGTGAGTCAACATATACTGTCTCAGCCGGCGAGCAGCCCATACCAAAGCGCAGCAAGTTTTCTTGAGCAGTGAGTATCGGGTCTCACAGTCGGTAAACTTTTTGCTAAGGTAATAAATAGTGTGTTCTTTTCAGCCAGACTCGTCATGCTGCCCCAGCACACACCCCATTGAGCTGTCAAGTACTGTCAAGTATAAGATTAGAGGTCTCCCTTCAACCGGTGGCATAAGGATGGGTGGTTCTTGGAGATACTCTTTGATTCTGTCGAAAGCGGCCTGACATTCATCATTCCAACGTACTACTTGATCTTTCTTCAGCAGCTTGAAGATTGGTTCACAGGTAGCAGTTAGGTGCGAGATGAACCGGGCAATGTAGTTCAGCCGTCCTAGAAAGCCTCTGACTTCTTTCTCTGTCTTGGGAGCTGGCATCTCTTGTATGGCTTTCACCTTGGCAGGGTCCACTTGAATACCTTTGTCGCTCACGACGAAACCTAGCAGTTTTCCGGATCTCGCCCCGAAGGTGCACTTGTTCGGGTTCAACCTCAGCTTGTACAACTTCAGACGGTCAAACAGTTTCTGTAGATGGTCAAGGTGTTCCTCCTCAGTTTGGTACCTTGCAATCATATCGTCGACATACACTTCGATCTCATGATGGATCATGTCATGAAATAAAGCAACCATGGCACGTTGGTAGGTTGCCCCAGCATTTTTCAACCCAAAAGGCATGACCTTGTAGCAAAAGGTGCCCCACTGAGTAGCAAAAGTGGTCTTCTCCATGTCTTCAGGAGCCATCTTGATTTGATTATATCCGGAGAAACCGTCCATGAAGGAGAATACCTTATGTTGAGCAGTATTGTCAACCAGGACGTCGATGTGAGGCAAAGGGAAATCATCCTTAGGGCTCGCCCTGTTCAAATCCCTGTAATCAACACACATTCGGACCTTACCATCTTTCTTCGGCACT
Source organism: Vicia faba (assembly GCA_948472305.1). Taxonomy (NCBI): domain Eukaryota; kingdom Viridiplantae; phylum Streptophyta; class Magnoliopsida; order Fabales; family Fabaceae; genus Vicia; species Vicia faba. Next base: position 919,923,207 of record OX451741.1, on the reverse strand, counting down.
GGAACCACGTTGGCGACCCACTGAGGGTAAGAAGTTACTGCAAGAAAACCGGCGTCAAATTGTTTCATAACCTCAGATTTGATTTTCTCGGACATCTCTGGACGCATACGGCGGACCTTCTGTTTAACCGGAGGGAAATCTTCCTTGGTAGGCAGGTGATGAACCACAATGTCGGTATCCAACCCAGGCATGTCTTCGTAGGACCAGGCAAAGATTTCCACATAGTCATACAACATCTGGATCAACCGTTGTTTCACACTGAGCTCTAGATTAGCACCAATCTTGACTTCCTTTCTGTCTGTCTCAGTACCCAGATTTACCGTTTCCACTGGCTCTTCATGTGGTTGAATGGCCCTCTCTTCCTGGAGTAACAGTCTTACAAGCTCACCAGGCACTTCGCAATCATCTTCACCTTCGTCTTCGGCTAAGTTGATCGGATTTTCGAAGTCATAACTGGCAGTAGCAGAGTCGTTACCAGTGAGATCCAGAGTGGATTGAAACCTGTATAAGTGAGTGTGTGTAAATATAGCTGTTTTGCAATATGTAAAGAAAGAAAGGGAGCGCAAGATTTGAAATGTAAAAACGTCCAATGCTTTTATTCATGATATATGGAAGTGACACACAAAAGCCCTCACAAATAAAACCATAGTGCCCCGGGTAAGACACCGGGCCATAGAGTTTCAAATTATTGTTTATTACAAATTCAAAACAAAGAAGTTCATTACTGGGTGACAAAAGTAATAGGTGTAAAGTCTTTTGCAGTCCAGTTGCTAGGTCCACCGTTGGTCGTTGGGTAGATCCAGCTGTCAAATTCAGATTTGTCCGCTTCGTCCTCAATAGCATTCACTCCCGGGTTGGTGATGAGCACAGGAGGTCTTCCAATCCTTGCCTTGCGCACAGCCTTCTAAGCTTCTACAGTGAAACCCAAGCCAAATTTGTCAGTCTTTGGAGTGAAATCAGGAAGTCTGCCCCAGTTCGCACACTCACCCTTCTCAACCACAGCCCGGGCATCCTTCAAGGAAGCCATCTTCAAAGGAGAGTCTTCTGCAGTCACTGTCTCTGCTGCTGCCAACGTCTGAGGCACCTCTTCAAAGTGTTGAAAGGGGGTCTCAATGAACTCCCCATCCATTTCTACATACCGGAACGAGTTGAGGTGGCTGACCATGTATTCCTCTTCCCCTTGCACTGTTACGATCTTCCCCCTGACCGGGTACTTAAGCTTCTGATGCAATGTGGAGGTCACAACTCCAGCCTTGTGGATCCAGGGACGACCCAGCAAACAAGAATAGGATGGGCGGATATCCATCACGTAGAATTTTGAATCAAAGACTTGTGAACCAACCCTGATTGGGATGTCAACCTCGCCATGTACCATCCTTTTGGACCCGTCAAAGGCCCGGACAACGATGTTACTTGGTTTGAGTTCTAAACCCTCACAGTCCAGCCTGTCTAGAGCTTTCTTGGGTAGTACGTTTAATGAAGAACCAGTGTCAACCAGCACATGAGCAAGAGTAGTGCCATGCATTCAATAGAGACATGCAGGGCATCATTATGGTTCTTCCCCTTGGTCGTCAGATCAGCATCAGAGAAACCCAGACCATTATCAACAGTTAAGTTGGCAACACAGTCGGTGAATTGATCAGCAGACGTTTCTTGTGGTACGTGGGCCGTCTTCAGGAAAGCAATCAGGGCCTTGGCATGGGCCTCTGAACACAGCAACAGTGATAGCATAGATATTTTAGAGGGGGTGTGCCCCAGCTGTTCAACGACGTTGAAATCACTCTTCTTGATAATTTTGAGGATCTCTTCCATCTCTTGATTGGAAGCCTCAACAGTGGTCTTTGGTGCCTCCGTCCGGGCAGGCACATCAGTAGCAATTCCCTTACCCCGAGCGTCAGATGACTCGGCAGCAGGGGTAGAAACTTGATCAGGGGGGAAACAGGCACACTGGCAGGTGTGATGACAAGAGGCCTCTGAATTGCTGGAGGTGCAATGTCTGGTGAGAACAGTCTTCCACTACGAGTGACCTTAGCAGGCCCGGTGATGTTGGTGACACCGGTACCATATTGAACTCTTGCTTCACTCCCAGAACATAAACATCTGCCCCATAGTGCCACGGGACAGCCTTATCAGACTTGTAGGGGATGGGCCTCGGAACAGTAATGGTTATAGGAGCAATCTTGTGAACAGGCATAATTTTGATAGGCTTCTTTGAAGGAGCCTTGGAAGGGTTGTTGAAAATGGTGACAATTGAAACTTCTTCAACAGGGGCAGCAGGAACGGCAATCTTCTTGAACAGGATCTCTTTACTGTCCATCAGGTTTTGGACGCCTGACTTCAGCAAAGGACAACCGGCAGGTGAAGCAGCACACAGAGGGCAACCTTTACTACATCCCGGAAATAAACCGGCTAGCAACAGGTTCCTCTTGATGGTCAGCAGCGGAGTAGCAACATCATCCACAGAAGCTACATACAGATCCTCCTCAACAGCATTCACTCCATGCTGGGGCATGGGAGCGGTCACAACATTTGGCCTTTCGGGCGCCTCGAACTGTATTTCCTTGGCATCAATAAGGTCTTGAACCTTATTCCTTAGGGCCCAACAATCATCAGTAGAATGTCCCGGGCTATCAGAGTGATAAGCGCAACGGATGTTGGGGTTGTACTTCGGATATGTTGTGTTCACCACCTTCGGAGCTTCCTTGACAGTTACCAGGCTAGTTGACAGCAGTTGTGGTAAGATCTGAGAGAGAGTCATGCTGAGCCGAGTATACTGCCGTTTGGGCCTCTCAGCTCTTGGCTGGTTGTATTGCTGAGGAGCAGCAGCAGGCTTAGAAATAACCACCGCGTTGATAGCTTGACGGCTGTGATCGGTGGATCTGGAACTGACTGTTTAACGCTGGTTCGCGAAATGTCGCGGAAGCAAGAGTCGCCACCGTCTTTTATTTTCTCCAAATGGAAAGGATAAAAGCACAGAAAAATTCCTTATTGAGATTAGCTCTCGGTTCGAGAGGTAGATTTATAGAAAGGGAGGGTATTAGCACCCTTTCTATCCATGGTTATCCATGGGCTCTTAGATACTTGCTCATTGTGTTTTCAAAATGTTTGTTTGCTTTTCAAGTGAGTGGGTTTGAAAAAGTTTCGTTTAAAATTTCAGTTCGACTCTTGTATCAGTCCTCAAGAGTGTTTGAAAAGTTGTTTTGAAAGCTTTTTGAAAAGTGTCATTGTGAAAAGAGTTTTGATTTGTTTTGAATTAGAGCAAGTATCTACGAGTCATCTACCTACCCTAAGGAATTAGTCTGTGTAAATGTCCTTAAGGTAGTGCCATCCCACCATTGAGAGGTAGGTAGCACCATCGTTGGACGTGTTCGGGTCAATTCGAGGGTTCGGGACAGTGTGGTCACCAGAGCAATAGGAAGACACCTTAGAAGCTACCCTCATGCCATGTTCATGGACATGAGGACTTACTAAAACATCCTCTACTTGACGACCACGTTTCGAGGGGCAGGGCAACAGTGAGACGTACCCTAGGGGTGGTGTGTGAATTGTGTGTCATTTTCAGTTTATTTTTGTCTTGATCATGCATTGAGTGTTCTACGCATTGTTTTTATTTTTGGCCATTCATTCTTTCATGCAAATTATTAGCAGTTAAAAGGTGCGGGAAGATAAAAGTCCTACGCTATTACAAAGGCGCGGGTCCACATCGCCAAATTAAACCAAGACCCGATTTGAAATAAATAAAAATGCGGAAAGTAAATATCCTAATTATCTATTACAAAGCTTTGGGGCAATTACATGAAATTTAAAAAGGGAAAATAAAATAAACGCGCGGAGAGAAAATTAAATTCGAAGGTGCGAGGGCATTGGACCCTTTAAAGAAATTACATTACAATTAATAAATTAATTAAGTTAAATAACGAAAAGAACTTATTTTTGGAGTTTTTGTATTTATGAAATTTAATGAGAAAATTAATTATTATAGGAAACCCTAATTCTAATTGTTTTTAATTTATAAAAAAAATGTTTAAGTTATAACCTAATTTAACCCTAATTATTTAAATGGCATATTTATTTACAAAAATAATTAATATTTAATAATGGTAAAAAAAAAGGAAAAAAGAATAAAAGTATTAAAACCCTAATTTCTACATTTTTTAGTTTATTAAAAAACATTAAAATTAAACCTAAGATTAAAACTAAATTAGTTAATAAAATTTATTTACAAAACTATTTATGAATTAAATATTAAAACATATTTTTATTTTGACTTTTCCGATTTTTTTGTGTCTTATGAAAATTATTTGAAATAAATTAAATAAAAGTGGTCAAAAGAATAAAATGAAAAAAAGAAAAGAGAAGAAAAGAAATTAAAAGAATATGCAAACATTGGGAGTGTTGACCCAAATTGAGGAGGTTGATCTGCAGTAATTTGGCCCAATAGAAGCTTGGCCTGTTTGACTTTCAGCGTTCACGTGTGCATGGTTGACTAGTGGGTATGATGATCTGCGTGATCTGGCCATTAGATTGGTTTCTGAAGCCATGTGGCGTGCCAAGGTGTTGAGTGCATGGTAGATCACTGAAAGGTACGCTGCACAGGAATAAGTTAAAGAAAAAATTAAGAAATATGCAAGGGGACCTGGGAATCGAACCCAGGTCCCAGCGTTTACCCATTACACATCCAGCCATCTGAGCTACGCGCGCACGTTGTATTGGAATTGGCCAGCGAATAACATAACACGACACAACGCTTAGTGATGTCCATCGCGCGAAAATTCAAACGTGCCTATTATCAGGGGACACGTCCTCCTTCTTCTTCATGTTTCCTGTAAATAAAACATGGATAGCGGGGGTTTTAAACCCCCACTAAATGACACATACAAAAATAGCGAATAGAACACCATTGATCATAAATTGAGCGCGATGCGTGGAATTAGTTCGTATGAAGCTTCTGATTCCAATGGTGTAGGCTAGGACGGCCAATTTTTCCATGGGAAAGAAACCCCAATTTCAAGCTTATGAAAACCTAGAAAACATCCATGGCATCTTTCACTACAGGCATGATTAGTTCAATTAAAAGGCACCAAAAGCTTCAGCATAATCATGTTAGTGTAAAACAATATTTAAAATGCATTAATATGGCATGAAATTCAAAGTATGATTATGCAAAAATTCATGGACAGGACGACTTCATTCTACCAGTTCTTGATGCGTGGGGACTGGAAAAGAATTGAGTTATGTTCAGGAAGGCCTCAGCAAGCTTTTGGAATCATTTGTAGGCTTTGAATCACCCTGCAATACAGTTTTCAGTTTTGAAATTTTTGGTGAAAAATGCAAAGTTTGTTTTTGATTCTGAGCGCAGCTTCAGAGTTCTTTGCATTAGGTTTAGGTTTGTGCTTATATGTGGAATGAATTAGGGTAGAAATCCAAGTCCATAAACCTTTGCAATCAATGTTTCAATATTTGATTTTAATGGTATCTTTTTCAATCTTTTTCATGTGAAGAACATGCCAATCATTGCCAATCACCTTGATTCTTTCCTTATTGAATAGTGCACGAAATCTTGAGTGAATTCTATGCACAAAAAGATTTGAAAAGCATGGATTAGTATTTTTCTTATAATTAATTTTAATTAAATGAATTAAATAGATTAAATATTCAATTAATTAATTAAAAATAGGAAAATAACTCCCCTTTGGGTCAATGGGTCGTGCATAGCTTTTGGGTGATGATTCTTGGAAGAAATTGAGGCCCATTAGCAATTTTGAGGCATTTGAAGCAAAGTTGACTTTTCAAAATTCCCAAAAATTTCCCAACTTCCACAAGGCATATCTTGCTCAATTTTTAAGCTTTGATCATGTTCTTGGACATTTTGGAAAGGTCTTGAAGTCCTATAACCAATTCCTTTGGTCCCATGTCATTTTGATTTACCAATCTCAAGTTATGGTCTTTGACTTAAAGTGCCTTTTTGTTGACATTTGAAAATGACCTATAATGTTGAGATTGATAACTTTTTGTGAGAGTATTTCTTGGACTTGAAGTGTGAAGATGAGTTGTAGGAAATGTCATTCTCTTCAAAATGAGCTTTGGATGGAATTTTTCTGATAAACCATGTGGAAGTTATGCCTTGGTCAAGTTACAGTTGACTTTTCAACTGTCCAAATATAGAAACTTTTGCATCTTGAGACTTTTTGAGCCATGCCTTGAAAATCATGATCAAAAATTGATCAAATGATGTTTGTGGCTTCAAAATAAGATGTTGACCAAAAATTTGGACTTTTGACTGTCAAATGACCATTTTGCCCCTGTAGTTGACTGTTGAGCAATTAGGGTTTTTGACTGTGCAATTTTGTGTTGTGAGTCTTGAAACTTGGTCTAAGGATGCTTGATAATGTTTATAGGCATGTGGGACTTGATTGGACCCTTGGAAACTTCAATTTCTTTGCCAGAACCAAAACCCTAATTTTTGACTGTTAGGAGGCCTTTGAACTGTGCAACCCTTGAGAGATTTTGAAGCATGATCTTGAAAAATCTTGAAGAATATGGGAGCGCAAATTTTGGGGTACAACAGTTGCCCCTGTTCAATCTTCTTAAACCTGAGGGTGTAGATTGGCTGACGTGCCTTTCGTAATCCGAAGGTGGAAGATGATTGAACACTAGAGTACCCAGAAATTTGCGCTCACATAATAGCGTGATGATGGGAATGGGCTTACAGATGCCATTTGGAGATTGTTGGATAGGAATATGGGCTTACAGATGCCATGTTGAGAGGTGATGGGTAGGTGGATGGGCTTATAGATGCCATCTGGGTGTCGATCGCGTAAGAGATTCCTTAGCGAGAACTTGCGTACCTGAAAAAGAAAGATAATTACCTGACCTGTTACAGGAGTTGGTCTTCAAACTCTTTATATAGACGCACCCGGTTGGTTACAGGAATCGGTCTGGAGCTTCAAACGGTGATGAATGAATCAGGGATGGTTACTACCTCAACAGGATGATGAGAGAACCTTGGGCGATTACTACCTCAACAAGAACGCTGAGAGAACCTTGTGGCGATTACTACCTCAACAGGAACGCCGAGAGAATCTTGGGGCGATTACTACCTCAACAGGAACGCTGAGAGAACCTTGGGCGATTACTACCTCAACAGGAACGCTGAGAGAATCTTGGATGTCTTCTACTGGGATAAGAATCAGGGAGATCTTAGGGTCGATCTGACTGAACCAGAGAAGGCCTTTGACTGGATAAGAATCAGGAAAATCTTAGGGTCGATTTAACTGAACCGGGCAAGGTCTTGGAATATCTTCAACTGGATAAGAATCAGGGAGATCTTAGGGTCGATCTGACTGAACCAGAGAAGGCCTTTGACTGGATAAGAATCAGGAAAATCTTAGGGTCGATTTAACTGAACCGGGCAAGGTCTTGGAGTATCTTCAACTGGATAAGAACCAGGGAGATCTTAGGGTCGATCTGACTGAACCAGAGAAGGCCTTTGACAGGATAAGAATCAGGAAAATCTTAGGGTCGATTTAACTGAACCAGGCTAGGTCTTGGAATATCTTCAACTGGATAAGAATCAGGGAGATCTTAAGGTCGATCTGACTGAACCAGAGAAGGTCTTTGACTGGATAAGAATCAGGAAAGTCTTAGGGTCGATTTAACTGAACCAGGCTAAAGTCTTGGACATAGCTGAGAACTTAACTGGATCTTTCTTGAAAGGTAAAGGTCAGTCATATGCAATGCATGATATGGATCAAGCAATGATGTTCTCAACATAAATGAGATTGTAAGGTATGATGCGTTTATGCATATATCATGATGTATGTGATGTTTTTGAATGTATGTTTTCGTCTTAGGAAAATAAATCCTTGACGGGTGCCGGGAAGTTAAATCCTGGGCTGATGTAGAGCTTCTGTTTCCACTGGGGAGTGATGGTTGCAAGAATACCGGTAGGAGAAGATAACTCCGTTGGGGAATAAACTTGGCGAATAGAACACTCTGCGGGGAGAAAATTACTCTAGCGATCTTGTTGGGGAGCAATACTCTGTGGGGAGAGGTACTTGCTGGGATGTTGATGATAACTTCGCTGGGGATACCATTGTTATGTTGGAAGTGTTAATAGACTCCGCTGGGAATAAGAAGACTTCGTCGGGGACGATCTTTCCGTGGCTTTTGGCTGAGGATAACCTAGTTATATCCTGGTAGGGAAATAACCTTTGAATAAAGTCGGGGGACGCGTTCGTGCTCTGCGGGGGGCAAGCTTCCAGAATCTACTGGGGATAAGCTTCCTGCTAGGGATATGATTCAAACTTTCCTGGGGAAATCTTGATTGGACTCTCCTGGGGAAATTTTGAGATGTACTGGAAGTAACTCCACTGAATGTCTGGTATACCGCCGGGGAACAATCTTAGATCAAGATCGCCGGGGATACTTGTTAAGAATATTTGTATATTGTACTGGGGAATGTTGAGATCTGCTGGAGGATACCCAACTTCCTTAAGGCTGATAATATAGCTTTGCTTGGGGAGAGTGCATTGATTTGCTGACTCACTCTCTGGGGAGTTAAGATATACTGGTTACGTTCTTCAGCCGAACCCACCTTGATACCTTGGAGGACAGAACAATTAGATCGCTTAGACAACTCTTTATTGCCCCTGTTTCTAATGTTGCCTGTAATTGATCCTTTGTTTCGTATGCAAATATTTATGAGTTAGCAATTAGTGTCAAAGCATATATCACAAATTGAATCTTGGACGTTCTTCGCAAAACAAAACAGAAAAAGGGAAAAACAATTGGCAATTGATCTAAAAAGTGTATTTATATTGATTTTTTTTTTAATTTGCCTATAAATAGGCGTTTATATACAAGAGGCTGACGTCCTAGTAAGAGAACACCGCCGAACAAAAGAGTTTATACAAATTGTACAAAAGGGAAACAAAACAGCTGTGTGAAAAGAATAATCCCACTGGGTTCCAACTCTGCTATCGCCTTTATATCTTCGAGCGTCTCATCACTTGATGACCTAGTTGAAGATGAAGCTGATTGATCAATGCCGTCTGAACTTGATGTTGATACCGGATTCTGGATGCGAAGTGATCCAATGAGACATAGTATTACGCTTTATCCCTAACTTTTGCCTGGACCGCCCTTTCGGGTTTTCAGTCCACCGGGATACCCATTTTTGCCCAAGCCGCCTTTTCAGGTTTTCGACTTACCGGGTGTACAGATTCTTTTCATTTCATCCCTTCATTTTGCCCGAACCCTTTTGGTTCGCCGGGAAGCCCTAATTTTTGCCTAGGTATGTCAACCTAGCGGGTCTTTTATCATGTGTAGTATCTTTTTACTATGTCTGCATTGGCGGGGTGAGGAAGGTCGTCACCATCCATGGTAGTTAGAATCATGGCTCCTCCTGAGAACACATGTTTAACCACAAACGGCCCTTCGTACGTAGGGGTCCATTTGCCCCTTGGATCACTCTGAGGAAGAATGATGCGCTTGATTACCAGATCCCCAACTTGATATTCTTGTGGTCTGACCTTTTTGTTAAATGCCCTAATCATCCGTTTCTGATACGTCTGACCATGACAGATAGCATTGAGTCTTTTTTCGTCAATAAGGTTTAGTTGATCAAGTCGTGTCTGGATCCAATCATCTTCGCTCAGATCTGCATCCTTCATTATCCGGAGAGAGGGTATCTGCACTTCGATCGGTAAGACTGCCTCCATACCATAGACCAAGGAGAAAGGAGTTGCCCCGGTTGACGTCCTTGCTGAGGTGCGGTACCCATGTAGAGCGAACGGTAACATCTCGTTCCAATCTTTATAAGTCACTGTCATCTTCTGCACAATTTTCTTAATGTTCTTATTCGCTGCTTCTACAGCCCCATTCATCTTCGGTCTGTAAGGAGAAGAGTTGTGGTGCTGTATCTTAAACTGCTCGCAGAGCTCAGTGATCATCTTGTTATTAAGATTGGTACCGTTGTCTGTAATGATCCTTTCTGGGACGTCGTATCGACAGATCAGATTGTGCCGAATGAACCGTGCCACAACGTTCTTGGTTACTATGGCGTAGGAAGCTGCCTCAACCCACTTCGTGAAGTAATCAATCGTTACCAGGATGAAGCGATGCCCATTGGATGCTGTAGGTTTAATCTCGCCGATCATATCTATGCCCCACATTGCAAAAGGCCAAGGTGCAGTCAGGACATTCAGAGGAACTGGAGGAACGTGCACCTTGTCTGCGTAAATCTGACATTTGTGACATGTCTGAGAATGTTGGTAACAGTCGGCTTCCATTGTGGACCAGAAATACCCTGCCCGAAGGATTTTCTTTGCCATAGTGTGTCCACTGGAATGTGTTCCGAAGGTACCTTCATGTAGCTCTGCCATGATCCTTTCTGCTTCAGTCTTATCCACACAACACAGTAAGGTCGAATCATGGTTTCGCTTATACAGGATGCCATTGCTAAGGAAGAAATTTGCTGCGAATCTTCTTAGAAACTTCTTATCATTGATAGATGCACCTTCAGGGTATTCCTGGACTTCCAGATATCTCTTCACCTCATGGTACCAAGGTTTCTCAGTCACCAACTCAGTCTCAAGATCACAACAGTATGCCGGTTCGTCCAGTTTCCAGATGATGATCCGGGGAGCCTCATTATCCCATTTCACTTTGAACATGGAAGACATCGTAGCTAACGCGTCCGCCAGCTGATTCTCCTCTCTCGGAAAGTGTTCAAAGGTTATCTCTGTGAAATGGGGAATCATTGTCAACACATTCTCTGTAAGGAATAAGATTCGGATGTTTTGTATCCCATTCTCCTTTGATCTGATTGATCACGAGAGCGGAATCTCTGAAGACACTCAGATACTTGATCCTTAGGTCGATCGCAACTTGAAGACCCATGATGCATGCCTCATACTCCGCCATGTTGTTGGTGCAGTTGAAGCATAGCCGGGCAGTGAGTGGAGTATGAGTGCCTTTAGGGGATATGATCACAGCGCCGATGCCGTTACCCAAAGCGTTGGAGGCTCCATCAAAGTGCATAGACCATCGGGATCCTTCCTCAGGTCCTTCATCTGGTCCAAGTACTTCACAATCAGTCACAATCATGATACTCTCGTCTGGAAATTCGAAGTTCATTGACTGATAGTCGTCTACTGCCTGATGTGCCAAGTGGTCTGCCAATACACTTCCTTTGATGGCTTTCTGAGTCGTGTACTGGATGTCGTATTCTGTTAAGATCATTTGCCATCTTGCTATTCTCCCATACAGAGCAGGCTTTTCAAATATATACTTTATAGGATCCATCTTTGAAATCAACAAGGTAGTGTGAGTCAGCATATACTGTCTCAGCCGGCGAGCAGCCCATACCAAAGCACAGCAAGTTTTCTCAAGCAGTGAGTATCGGGTCTCACAGTCGGTAAACTTTTTGCTAAGGTAATAAATGGCATGCTCTTTTCGGCTAGACTCGTCATGCTGCCCCAGCACACACCCCATTGAGTTGTCAAGTACTGTCAGGTATAGTATCAGAGGTCTCCCTTCAACCGGTGGCATAAGGATGGGTGGTTCTTGGAGATACTCTTTGATTCTGTCAAAAGCAGCCTGACATTCATCATTCCAACGTACTACCTGATCTTTCTTTAGCAGCTTGAAGATTGGCTCACAGGTAGCAGTTAGGTGTGAGATGAATCGGGCAATGTAATTCAGGCGTCCTAAAAAGCCTCTGACCTCTTTCTCTGTCTTAGGAACTGGCATCTCTTGAATAGCTTTGACCTTGGCAGGGTCCACTTGAATACCCTTATCACTTACGACGAAGCCTAGTAACTTTCCAGATCTTACCCCGAAGGTGCACTTGTTCAGGTTCAACCTCAGCTTGTACAACTTCAGACGGTCAAACAATTTCTGCAGATGGTCAAGGTGTTCCTCCTCAGTTTGGGACCTTGCAATCATGTCGTCAACATATACTTCTATCTCATGATGGATCATGTCATGAAATAAAGCAACCATACGTTGGTAGGTTGCCCCAGCATTCTTCAACCCGAATGGCATGACCTTGTAGCAGAAGGTGCCCCACTGAGTAACAAAGGTAGTCTTTTCCATGTCTTCAGGAGCCATCTTGATCTGATTGTAACCTGAAAAGCCATCCATGAAAGAAAACACCTTATGCTGAGCAGTATTGTCAACAAGGACATCAATGTTAGGTAGAGGGAAGGCATCCTTGGGGCTGGCCCTGTTCAGATCCCTGTAGTCAACACACATTCTGACCTTACCATCTTTCTTTGGTACCGGCACCATATTAGCAACCCACTGAGGGTAAGAAGTCACTGCAAGAAACCCGGCATCGAATTGCTTCATAACCTCAGCTTTGATCTTCTCAGACATCTCTGGACGCATACGACGGACCTTTTGCTTAACCGGGGGGCAGTCTTCCTTGGTAGGCAAGTGATGGACCACAATGTCAGTATCCAACCCAGGCATATCTTCATAGGACCAGGCGAAGATCTCCACATAATCATGTAACATCTGAGTCAACTGTTGCTTCACCCTGAGCTCTAGGTTGACACCAATCTTGACTTCCTTCCTATCTGTATCAGTACCCAGATTTATTGTTTCCACTGGCTCTTCATGTGGTTGAATTGCCCTCTCTTCCTGGAGTAACAATCTTGCAAGCTCGCCAGGCACTTCGCAATCATCTTCACCTTCGTCTTCGGCTAAGTTGATCGGATTTTCGAAGTCATAACTGGCAGTAGCAGAGTCGTTACCAGTGAGATCCAGAGTGGATTGAAACCTGTATGAGTGAGTGTGTGTAAATACAGCTGTTTTGCAATATATAAAGAAAGGAAAGAAAGAAAAGGAGCATAAGATTTGAAATGCGAGAAAACGCCCAAGGTCTTTATTCATGATATATGAAATGACAATTAATATGCCCTCACAAATGAAGCCACGGTGCCCCGGGTAAGACACCGGGCCATAGAGTTTCAATTCATTGTTTATTACAAATAACAAAAACAAAGGAGTTTATTACTGCGTAACAAAAGTAACAGGAGTATGATCTTTAGCAGTCCAATTGGTCAATCCACCATCAGTCGTCGGGTAGATCCAGCTATCAAACTCTGACTCTTCCACTTCATCCTCATCCCCAATGGCATTCACTCCTGGATTGGTGATGAGCACAAGAGGTCTTCTGGTTCTAGCTTTGCGCACAGCCTTCTGAGCTTCTGCAGTAAAACCTAGTCCAAACTTGTCAGTTTTAGGTGTAAAATCAGGGAGCTTGCCCCAGTTAGCACATTCACCTTTCTTGATTACAGCCCGCGCGTCCTTCAAGGAAGCCATCTTCAAGGGAAAGTCCTCTTCAACCACTGTTTCTGCTGCTGCCAATGTTGGAGGTACCTCTTCAAAATGCTGAAAGGGGGTTTCAATAAACTCCCCATCCATCTCAATATATCAGAAGGAATTCAAGTGACTAACCATATACTCTTCCTCTCCCTGCACAGTGACAATCTTCCCTCTGACAGGATACTTGAGCTTCTGGTGTAGGGTAGAGGTCACTGCCCCAGCTTTGTGAATCCAAGGTCGACCCAGTAAACAGGAATAAGATGGACGGATATCCATCACATAGAAAGTTGAGTCGAATACTTGAGAACCCACACGAATGGGAATGTCTACCTCTCCATGAACCATCCTCTTAGAACCGTCAAAGGCTCTGACAATGATGTTGCTAGGTTTCAGCTCCAGGCCCTCACAATCCAACCGGTCTAAGGCCTTTTTGGGTAACACATTCAGGGAAGAACCAGTGTCCACCAACACGTGCGCAAGAGTAGTGCCCCTGCATTCAATAGAGACATGCAGGGCGTCATTATGGTTCTTTCCCTTAGCAGTAAGGTCAGCATCCGAGAAACCCAAACCATTGTCGGCTGTCAAATTGGCTACGCAATCAGTAAACTGGACTGCAGATGTCTCCTGTGGCACATGGGCCGTCTTTAGAAATGAAATCAAGGCCTTAACATGGGCCTCTGAGCACAGCAGCAAGGAGAGCATAGAGATCTTGGAGGGGGTATGCCCCAGCTGTTCAACAACATTAAAATCGCTCTTCTTGATTATATTCAGAATTTCCTCCATCTCTTGTTGGGAGGCTTCAACATTCACAGACTTCGGTGCCTCCATCCGGGCAGGCTCATCTTCAATCCCTCTGCCCCGAGCATTAGATGACTCGGCAGCAGGGGAAACAACTTGATCAGAAATGGGAACAGGTGCACTAGCAGGTGTTATAATGAGGGGTCTTCGAATAGCTGGTGGTGCAATGTCAGGCGAGAAGAGCCTGCCACTGCGGGTAACTTTGGTTGGACCAGTGATATTGCTGATGCTGGTGCCAGTGTTGAACTCTTGCTTTATACCGTGTACATATACATCTGCCCCATAGTGCCATGGGACAGCCTTATCAGATTCATAGGGGAGGGGCCCCAGAACAGTAATAACAATGGGTGCGACAGTCATGATTTTAACTGGCTTCCTTGGGGGAGCCTTGATTGGATTGTTAAAAATGGTAACAACAGAGACTTCTTCCACAGGAACAAATGGAACAGCGGTCTTCTTGAACAGAATCTCTTTGCTGTCCATCAGGCTTTGGATGCCCAACTTCAGCAAAGGACAACCAGAAAGGGAAACAACACAGAAAAGGCAACCTTCGCTACAACCCGGAAATAAACCGGCCAACAGTAGGTTCCTCTTAACAGTCATCAGAGGAGTAGCTACATCATTCACAGAAACGGCATACACATCTTCATCAATGGCATTCACTCCATGCTGGGGAATAGGAGCAGTCACCACATTTGGCCTCTCAGGCGCCTCAAATTGTATCTCCTTCGCATCAATAAGGTCTTGCACCTTATTCCTTAAGGCCCAACAGTCATCAGTAGAATGCCCCGGGCTATTGGAGTGATAAGCACAGCGGGCATTTGGATTATACTTCGGAGAGGCAGTATTCACAACCTTTAGGGCCTCCCTGACAGTCACCAAATTGGTGGATAGCAACTGCGGCAAGATTTGCGATAGGGTCATACTTAGACGGGTAAACTCTCTTCTGGGTCTTTCAGCCCTGGGTGGATTGGTTTACCGAGGAGCGGCAGCAGACTTTGCAATCATTACCGCGTTGACAGATTGGCGGCGCTCAGGTTTATCGTGTCTTCTAGGCCCATATACAGCACTGACCTCCTTCTTAAAGGGTTTCTTCTCAGAACTTGAAGATGTACCCTTCTGAATTTTACCAGACTTCATTCCAGCCTCTATCCTTTCCCCAGTCAGGATAAGATCAGTGAACCCTGCAGACGAATTACCGATAAGATGATTGAAGAATGGCCCGGAAAGGGTCCCCAAGAACATATCTACCAGCTCACGGTCAGTTAACGGAGGCTGCACCCTGCCATCCAGATCCCTCCACTTCTGTGCATACTCTTTAAAACCTTCGCTTGATCCTAGCGACATACCCTGGAGTTGGGTACGTGTAGGAGCAAGGTCGGCATTATATTGATACTGCTTGTAAAAAGCAGTAGCCAACTCCTCCCAGTTACGAACCTTGGTCCCATCCAGCTGATAGAACCATTCGAGATGAGTCCCTGAAAGACTCTCCTGGAAGAAGTGGATCCACAAGTTCTTATCCACAGTGTACGGCTGAATCTTCCGCACATAAGATCTGAGGTGTAGCTTGGGACAGGACGCCCCCTCATACTTGGTGAAAGATGGTGCCTTAAACTTGTGAGGAATGATCACACCAGTAGATAAGCCCAAGTCTCCGAAATCCAGCCCAGGCACTTGTTGGATCTCCATGGCATTCAGTCTGTCTTCCAACTGCTTGTACCGGTCTTCAGCAGGAGGATACTGTTCCTCATTAAAGTCAGTCTCGTTGTCAGAGACTACTGGACTTGAAGCCTTTCCCCCCTGGGGACTGTCTTTGCCGACAGAAGAACCAGCTTCTTCATTCTGCAGAGTGTTACCAAACCTCCGACCTGAGTTGAAAAGAACAGTTCTCGTCTTCTTCTTCTCCTTCTTCAGGAGTAAAGCCTTCAGCTCTTCTTGGCCTTGAGCCAAACCCATGATCAGCTCCTGAAATTGCGCGTTCTGCGCCTGAAGGGCCTTGATAGACATCTCGGTTGATGATGAGTCAGGGTTCATGATGCTGAAATAAACAGCGAAGAACAGTAAGCAACTTGAAAAGAAGAATACCTGCTATGCACATGATGAATGGAATGCGTATGATTTATGTTTTCAAAGACAATCGGAAATCAACTTTGTAAACAAAAAGGAACACACGTCATTAGATTCTACTTTGAAACTTAAATTGTTCAACATATTGCCCTTAGGCGTTACATAAAATGGAAATATTGGAAAGGGAAATAAAACTGTAAAAGGACATCCAAAGCTCATCATTGATCCCAGGGTCTCCTCTTCTCAGTACGGATGTAGTCATTCAGAGCTCGCTCATTCTCCAACTGCTTTGTCAGCTTCTGGATCTTCGATTCCTGCTCGTTGAACTTTTCCCGATAAGAATCCCGTTCTTCTCGCAGTTGCGACCAAGACCTCTTTAATGTCTCATAATCAGTAGGTATCTGAGGAGGGAGGACAGTTGGAGGAGCCCCATCTTTGTCAGGATACTCAAGAATGACGGGTCTGACAGCTTCGTACGGTGTGATCGGTGGATCTGGAACTGACTGTTTAACGCTGGTTCGCGAAATGTCGCGGAAGCAAGAGTCGCCACCGTCTTTTATTTTCTCCAAATGGAAAGGACAAAAGCACAGAAAAATTCCTTAAAGAGATTGCTCTCGGTTCGGGAGGTAGATTATAGAAAGGGAAGGTATTAGCACCCTTTCTATCCATGGTTATCCATGGGCTCTTAGATACTTGCTCATTTGTGTTTTCAAAAATGGTTTGTTTGCTTTTCAATTGTGGGTTTTAAAAAGTTTCTTTGAAAATTCCAGTTCGACTCTTGTATCGGTCCTCAAGAGTGTTTGAAAAATTGCTTTCGAAAGCTTTTTGAAAAGGTGTCGATGTGAAAAGTATTTTTGATTTGTTTTGAAAGTTAGAGCAAGTATCTAGAGTCGTCTACCTACCCTAAGGAATTCGTCTGTGTAGATGTCCTTTAAAGTAGTGCCATCCCACCATTGAGAGATAGGTAGCACCACCATTGGAGGTGTTCGGATCAATTCGAGGTTCGGGACATGGTGATCACCAGAGCAATGGGAAGACACCTTAGAAGCTACCCTCATGCCAGGTTCTCGGATCATGAGGACTTACTAAGACATCCTCTACTCGACGATCACCTTTCGAGGCAAGGCAACAGTGAGGCGTACCCTAGGGGTGGTGTGTGATTTGTGTGTCAGATTTATTTATTTTTGTCTAGTTCATGTCAGGTGATCTACGCGTTTGTTTTTAGTCATTCATTCTTGCATGCTATTATTAACAGTTAAAAAAAAGAGCGAGAAATGTAAAGTTCTAAACTATTACAAAGGCGCGGGTCCACATCGCCAAAATTAAAATCCAGGACCCGATTTGACGGAAAGTAAATAAAGAAATAAAATAAAGTGCGAGAAATTAAGTTTACAAGGCTTTGGGAGAGTTACATAAATATTTAAAAGAAGGAAATAAATAAAAATGCGCGAATAGGAATTAAAATTGAAAACGAGGGCGTTGAACCCTTTTTAATGAAATTAAATTAAATGATTAAACTAATGAAATTAAAGAGAAAAAAGAAAAAAAAATTTTTTTTGAGTTTTTGGTATTTATGTTTTTTATGTATTTTTATGAGAAAGATTAAATGAAATTAAAATATTAACCCTAATTCTAATTTTTTTTATTTATTAAGAAAAACATGTTAAAATTAAACCTAAAATTAATCTAATTATTTACATGCAATTTTGATTTATAAAAATAAATAATTAATTATTAGTGAAATTTATTTACAAAAAATATTAATTAAATAAATATATTTTGATTTTTATGACTTTTCTGTTTTTTACTATTTTTTATATTTTATGAAAATAAGTTAAATTAAATGAATTAATTAAAAAAAGAAATAATTGAAATAAATAAAATAAGGAAAAGAAAGAAAATACAATACCTTGGGGGGTTTCTGTCCCCTTTTTGGAGGTGAATTGGAGTGGTTTGGCCATTTGTGTTCTGGCCTCATCATGCATAAGTTGTTCTACTTTGGCCATTTGGCTTTTGGCTTTTGGCCATTTGCGTTTTGGCCTCAACGTTCCTTAATCTTCTCAGGATGTCTGTCTCGCCATGTATTGGTGTCATGCATAAGTTTTTCTACTTTGGCCATTTGGCTTTTGGCTTTTGGCCATTTGGCTTTTGGCCTCAACGTTTCTTAATGAACCTGGGATCCTGTCTAAATCTGCAGTTGAATCTCACGAACACATTAAATAAAATCATAAAATGCAAATAAAGCCAATATATGAAGAAATTTAATGTTTAGGCACAATATGACATGTATGAATGATTATACTCTTTTGATCATGGAGATCAAATCAATCTTACCCTTACTGGAAAATCAGTGCCTGAATGCTTTTATGCCTTACTGGAAAATTAGGATCATAGAGATCAAGTCAGCCTTACCCTTACTGAAGAAGTAGTGAGGTGTTGGTTTGTAACTGTGATGGCTTGTTTGTAGTGAGAGAGAGATTTGTAATAAGGATTTCAAGGTTTTAGGGTTCTTGAAAGAGTTTGATATTCTAACAGTGTTGTGGCAAGGTTTTTTCTCTCTTTTTCTCCTCTTCTCTTTTCTCTTCTTGTTTGTGTGAAAAGAAGGTGATTATATAATGAAAATTAGGGTAAAGCAAATGGGCTTTGAATGTGCAATTGGGCCTCCAATATTCACTTGAATTCGTCACTTTCCAGGCTAAATTGCAGGGACTTAAGTGAATTTTTTGAAGTTGAAATGTGAAAATAAAATGTAGCCGACATCGAGAACTAACTCCTGTCCAAAAATCGACTCAATCGGATAAACAGTGAATTAGTTATGAATTTTTGAAGTTTCAGCTCAGACAAACTTATTTTGGGCTTCAGTGTCGACTCTGACACGTTCTTCAATAAAAAACTGGTATTGATCGGTGCATAATTTGGTCTCGACTTTTGAAGCAAAGTTGTAGATCTATGAGTCAGTAACCTTGTGTAAAAATATGAGTCCAATCCGATAAAAATTGACCGAGTTATGAATTTTCGAAGTTTCGGCCCAGATGAAATAATATTCAGGATTTTCAGCGTGTCACGCACTCTGAGCAAAAAACGAAGGCCTTTTGTATACCGTTTGAACTCAATACCTTATGTGAAAATGTATCCAACTCAATTTATGAAATTTTGGCACCGGAACCAGCTCGATACGATGAAAATAGACCAAGTTATAATTTTCTGAACATGACGCAAATAAACTTCTGTCACAAATTTTCTGTATGAAAATACTTGATAAATCCACATTTTTGAAGACCTTATGATCGAAATTGGCTTCCAGCCGTGAGAGATGAAAACGTAGATAATGTCAAGACGGAATTTTGGCCACCGGAACGGGTTCAAAACGAGCCACGATCTTCAAGTTATGAATTTTTTAGCGCGTAAAAACTGCACTTTCAGCACACTTTTTCACCATATTTCTTCGAGAAAACTCACACATTCGGATACCTTCTTTAAAGAATTGACTCTTGAGCCGAACCTGAATTTGAGAATACGTTATCAGAGATATCTTGGCGAAAGAACACCTGAATATAACGCGTCGGGTTGGACTTGTGAATTTTCTTGAAATGTTTTGAGAAATATGGGAGGGCAAATTTTGGGGTACAACAGTTGCCCCTGTTCAATCTTCTTAGACCTGAGGATGCAGATTGGCTGACGTGCCTTTCGTAATCCGAAGGTGGAAGATGATTGAACACTAGAGTGCCCAGAAATTTACGCTCACATAGTAGTGTGACGGGGGAATGGGCTTATAGATGCCATTTAGAGATTTGATGAATAGGATGATGGGCTTATAGATGCCATGCTAAGAGATGATGGAAGGTGGATGGGCTTATAGATGCCATCTGGATGTTGATCGCATAAGAGATTCCTTAGCGAGAGCTTGCGTACCTGCAAAAAGAAAAATGTTTACCTGACCCGTTACAGGAGTTGGTCCTCAAATTCTTTGTGTAGATGTGTCCTGACTGGTTACAGGAGCTGAATCTGGAGCTTCAAAAGGTGATGAATGAACCAGGGATGGTTACTACCTCAACAGGAACGGTGAGAGAACCTTGGATGATTACTACCTCAACAGGAACGCTGAGAGAATCTTGAACGACTTCAACCTTAACAGTAGCGCTGAGAGAAATCTGGGATTACCACCTCCGCAGGATCGGGGAGAGAACCATAGGCGACTACAACCTCAATAGCAATCATTGAGAGAATCTTGGATAACTTCACTTCAACAGCAATCATTGAGCGAAATCTGGGATTACCACCTCCGCAGTATCGGGGAGAGAACCATAGGCGACTACAACCTCAATAGCAATCATTGAGAGAATCTTGGATAACTTCACTTCAACAGCAATCATTGAGCGAAATCTGGGATTACCAACTCCGCAGGATCGGGGAGAGAACCATGGGCGACTACAACCTCAACAGCAATCATTGAGAGAATCTTGGATAACTTCAACTTCAACAGCAATCGTTGAGCGAAATCTGGGATTACCACCTCCGCAGTATCGGGGAGAGAACCATATGCGACTACAACCTCAATAGCAATCATTGAGAGAATCTTGGATAACTTCACTTCAACAGCAATCATTGAGCGAAATCTAGGATTACCAACTCCGCAGGATCGGGGAGAACCATAGGCGACTACAACCTCAACAGCAATCATTGAGAGAATCTTGGATGGCTTCTACTGAGTCTTCATCAGAAAAATCTGTTTGGGGTCGATTTAGCTGGACTAGAGAAGGCCTTGGACTGGATAAGAAATCTTTGGAGTCGATTAACTGAACCGGTCTAGGTCTTGAATGTCTTCAACTGGATAAGAGACAGGGAGATCTTTGGAGTCGATCTGACTGAACCAGACAAGGTCTTTGGAGTCTTCAACTGAGTCTTCAAAAGAAAAACCTTTAGGAGTCGGTTTAACTAGACCAGAGAACGCCTTTGATTGGATAATAACCAGGAAAATCTTTGGAGTCGATTTAACTGAACCAGACAAGGTCTTTGGAGTCTTCAACTGAGTCTTCAAAAGAAAAACCTTTAGGAGTCGGTTTAACTAGACCAGAGAACGCCTTTGACTGGATAATAACCAGGAAAATCTTTGGAGTCGATTTAACTGAACCAGACAAGGTCTTTGGAGTCTTCAACTGAGTCTTCAAAAGAAAAACCTTTAGGAGTCGGTTTAACTAGACCAGAGAATGCCTTTGACTGGATAATAACCAGGAAAATCTTTGGAGTCGATTTAACTGAACCAGACAAGGTCTTTGGAGTCTTCAACTGAGTCTTCAAAAGAAAAACCTTTAGGAGTCGGTTTAACTAGACCAGAGAACGCCTTTGACTGGATAATAACCAGGAAAATCTTTGGAGTCGATTTAACTGAACCAGACAAGGTCTTTGGAGTCTTCAACTGAGTCTTCAAAAGAAAAACCTTTAGGAGTCGGTTTAACTAGACCAGAGAACGCCTTTGACTGGATAATAACCAGGAAAATCTTTGGAGTCGATTTAACTGAACCAGACAAGGTCTTTGGAGTCTTCAACTGAGTCTTCAAAAGAAAAAACCTTTAGGAGTCGGTTTAACTAGACCAGAGAACGCCTTTGACTGGATAATAACCAGGAAAATCTTTGGAGTCGATTTAACTGAACCAGACAAGGTCTTTGGAGTCTTCAACTGAGTCTTCAAAAGAAAAACCTTTAGGAGTCGGTTTAACTAGACCAGAGAACGCCTTTGACTGGATAATAACTAGGAAAATCTTTGGAGTCGATTTAACTGAACCAGACAAGGTCTTTGGAGTCTTCAACTGAGTCTTCAAAAGAAAAACCTTTAGGAGTCGGTTTAACTAGACCAGAGAACGCCTTTGACTGGATAATAACCAGGAAAATCTTTGGAGTCGATTTAACTGAACCAGACAAGGTCTTTGGAGTCTTCAACTGAGTCTTCAAAAGAAAAACCTTTAGGAGTCGGTTTAACTAGACCAGAGAACGCCTTTGACTGGATAATAACCAGGAAAATCTTTGGAGTCGATTTAACTGAACCAGACAAGGTCTTTGGAGTGTAGCTTGAGAACTTAACTGAATCTTTCCTGAAAGGTAAAGGTCAGTCATATGCAATGCATGATATAGATCAAGCAATGATGTTCTCAACATAAATGAGATTTGTAAGATATGATGCGTCTATGCATGCTATAATGATGTATGGAAGTGCGATGTTTATGAATGTATGTTTTCGTCTAGGAAAGTAAATCCTTGACGGGTGCCGGGAGCTGAATCCTGGGCTGATGTTGGCAAGTAGATCTTTGCTTCCGCTGGGGATGATAGTTGCAAGAATACCGGTAGGAGAAAATGACTCCGTTGGGGAATAGACTTGGCGAATGGGTTACTCTGCGGGGAGAAAGTACTCTAACGATCTTGCTGGGAAGCAATACTCTGTGGGGAGAGAGGTATTTTGTTGAAATGTTGATGGTAACTTGCTGGGGATACCCTTGTTGTGTTGGAAGTGTTAATAGACTTCGCTGGGGATAAGAAGACTTCGTCGAGGACGATCTTCTCATGGCCTTTGGCTGAGGATAACCCAGTTATATCCTGGTAGGGAAATAACTCTTTGAATACAGCCGGGAGACGCGTTCATGCTCTGCAAGGAATAAGCTTCCAGAATCTACTGGGGATAAGCTTACTGCTTGGGGAGATGAATTCCAACTTTCCTGGTGGAGCTGGATTGGACTCTCTTGGGGAAGTTTTGAACTGTATTGGTTATGTTCTTCTACGGGACCTACCTTGATACCTTGGAGGACAGAAACAATCAGATTGCTTATACCACCCGTTATTGCCCCTGTTTCTATGGGGGAGGCACCTGTGGGATGCTGATAATTATTGAGGGTCAAACTTTCTTCAGGTAGGCAGATGACAAGATGACAGGACATAGTTGTACGCTTTGATCCCTAACTTTTGCCTGGACTGCCCTTTCGGGTTTTCAGTCCACCGGGATACCCATTTTTGCCCAAGCCGCCTTTTCAGGTTTTTGGCTTGCCGGGTATACAGATTTTTTCATTTCATCCCTTCATTTTGCCCGAACCCTTTTGGTTCGTCGGGAAGCCCTTATTTTTGCCTAGGTGTGTCAACCTAGCGGGTCTTTGATTATGCGTAGTATTTTTTCGACTATGTCCATTCTCAGAAAGTAGGGAGTTGCCCCTGTTAGAAGTGTTTTGTCATGCCGCCAGAAGGTGTTTTACCAGGCAAGATTCGTTGCTAGGATGCCCCCAGTGACTCAGGCGGAGATTTGCCCCAGGCTATTTGGCCTTTGAGAGATTCTCCGAATCTTGATTGGATTGCCCCAGATGATGGACCATGCTCATGCCATGCCCCTTGATTGGAAGTGATTTTGTTCACTAGGTATTCATCGTGCGAATTTCCCTGCTGTTCAAACAAAAAGTCATATGCAACCAAAGTTATGTTAAAAATGCAAAGCTTATGTCTGTCTTGAAGATTTTGAAAATGCATTCTTTTTTTCATAAAACAAGTGAATGTTTGTAAAATGTGATGTCAACCCCGTATTTACCGTAGGCCTTAAGGAGTCAGGATACCTTTCGTAACAGTATGCTTTCGAACTAACCCATGCTTCAGCTAGGACTTTTAAGGGTTATAACGTGGCTTGGTTCACGGTTTAAGAAACAAAGGATAAAGGCTCAAATTTTATTTGTACCCACCCGCTCTTCGTGATGTTCTCCAAACCTAAACTCAGTTGATCATACGTTAGACCTTGTTTGAGTCTTTGCTCTGATTTTCCGGTGATGATTCGGATGTTGATAACTTATTTTGAATAGGCAGTCATTCCTTTTTTTTTGTTGAGGGTTTGTAAGACCTCTTTCTTGATTTTTGTTATCCCTTTCTTTTTTGCCTGAACTGTTTCCTTTTTTGGAATTACAGTCAGCGGGATGCCCCAGTTTTGTAAGTCTCCTTCATAGGTCTTGACTTAATGGGTTTTTGATTTTGGTAATGACTACCTGTCTTTATGATTATTCGGAACCATCACTGTCTTTTGTTTATTTAAGGACCTCTTTGGTGCCATTCGTTATGCACTTGGATCAACTGAGAGACTACCCTGCCCCAGGTTATGATTAAGGGTTTTAAATTTCGAAAAGAAAAACTCCTACTTCTTTGGCTCAGAGGGGTTGACGAGGGATTATCATCCTTATAACTCCAGTGTTTAGGGATTGAAACAATGTCTGTACCTCATCAGCGGGGTCTGTTCAAAAGCATACTGTAGATTATGGTATCGTTTTCGTCATCCTCCCTCAAGAGGCTTAGAATTATTATTTAAGAGTTGATCATCAGAAAAAATATGAGAATAATTTGCATTTAGTGAATACGAATATATTGTTTCAGAACAGACATATGCGATGCATTAATGAAATAACAATGTTTAACATGAGTAAATGTTTGAACAAAAGAAAATTGCAACTTGAACATTCGAATGAACAAAAATTTCTCAATCCTAGCCATGTTTTGGCAAGGGAGCAGTGATCACGTGGGGAGTCTTGGGTACTTTAAACTGAATCTCTCCAGCGTCGATCATGTCTTGAATCTTGTTTTTGAGAGGCCAGCAGTTGTCCGTAGTATGCCCCGGGCTATCAGAATGATATGCGCACCTATCGTTGGGATGATAGTTAGGAGCCGAAGTGTTCGGATTCCGGAGAGGAGCCCTTAAGGTGATCAGCCCTGCCTTCAACATTTGTTGTAGTGCTTGATCCAGCGACATGTTGATCTTGGTGAACTGCCTTTTAGGCTTGTCTGGTTGACGCTGGTGAGGTTGATGTTAAATTTGTGACCCTGAAGCCACTTGAGGAGCTCTCCCCTTACCTCCTTGTCTCAAAGGTGGTTGAACAATGACTGGCTCTTTACCCTTAGATGTTTGCCCCAGTTGGTTACCCCGAAGCAGTTGGTTGATGAGAACTCCGAGCTCTTCTTGTCTTTGAGCTAGACCTTGAATGGTAGTCACCTGCCCCAGCATCTGGGTTTTTAGTACATCCACTTCAACTTGCAGATGTTTCAGCCGTTCATCCTCAGCATTGTTCCTGACCAAAGTCCCCATGAGAAGTGCTCTTAAATCCTCCTGCCCCTTGGATAGATTCAGGAGGATTTCCCCGAACCGGGTCTCTTGAGCAAGAAAGTCCTGGTTGTCTTGTTGGGAAGCCATTGCTGAAATAAATAGAGAGAAAGGTAAGTGACCTGCAACAAGGGTACCTGTTATGCAATGATGTGTATGATATGCATGTAATGTTTTCAAGGACCTCGCGGGGTAAACAAGAAAATTTGTTAGAACTTGGGTCCGGTAGTTTGATTGAAGGAACTGCATGTTGTTGAGAGTCCTTCTTCAAGGGTCAAGGCTCACCATATCGAGTGGGTCATATCCCCTGACAACCTTGGCTCGGGGAACCTTCTTCAAGTGTCAAAGCTCACCATATCCAGTGGGTCATAGCCTCTGACAACTTTGGCTAGAGGAAAATAAATCCTCTTTGCCCCTTGCTAGATGTTTGATTCATCATGACCTGCATCACAAGCCCTTGAGATCCTTGAAATGGGTTAGGATGTATGCAATGGTATGATGTTATGTTATGCATGGGGTAATGTGAGTAACCCTGTTATGAGTCCCAATTAAGGACTGCAAACCAAAACCTGCAAGAAACTAGTCTGCAAGAAACTCAGTACACTCTGTTATAAGCCCTAATTAAGGACTATAAACAAAACCTGCAAGAAACTCAATACACTCTGTTATGAGTCCTAATTAAGGACTATAAACAAAACCTGCAAGAAACTTAGTAAGCCCTGTCATGTGTCCCAATTAAGGACTAAAACAAAATCTGCAAGTAGTTCATGTGTCAGATAAAGCATGCAAGCAGTCAAGTACGAAGGCACACAAGTCACGCAAGAGAAAGCCCTTAGAGTTTAGGCCAGCATGGGGTCTGGGTATTACCCTCTTGAAGTTGGTGGGCTCAACCTGTCCTATTAGAAGTAACCGGGTTCTAAGGGTCCCAATATCACGGGATTGCTTTCATTGTTCATCGTTTCGATTTAGCCACTGAACTGGCGACCGAAATATTCCAGGAAAGCAACCCTCAATTGAGTGTAGTATCGAGTATCAACCAACCTCGGACTGCACCAAAGTCAGTTATCTCACTACCCTAAAAAGGCCAAGATAGTTCAATTAAGGTTCCTAAGGTCTGTTGATGCTTCACGACACCACGCGGAGGCCCCGTACTCTCCTTGACTGAACTCAAGGGTTACCGGTACACACCAAAGTGCCACATCAACGTAGCAGACTGTTTCAACCATGTCGGTATACCCCGCACAGTTCCCTCACAGCCTTGTTGCTACTTTCTAAGAAGGTATCCCCCAGATCCGGGTTAGGATCTATAGAACTCCCGAGACATTCCCACAATTTAAAGCAAACAATTCAGACAATTGAAAACACAAGTGATCTTAGTCCTAAGGTACACCTCACTTTATAAGATCCCCAGCAGAGTCGCCAGTTCTGTGATCGGTGGATCTGGAACTGACTGTTTAACGCTGGTTCGCGAAATGTCGCGGAAGCAAGAGTCGCCACCGTCTTTTATTTTCTCCAAATGGAAAGGACAAAAGCACAGAAAAATTACTTAAAGAGATTGCTCTCGGTTCGGGAGGTAGATTATAGAAAGGGAAGGTATTAGCACCCTTTCTATCCATGGTTATCCATGGGCTCTTAGATACTTGCTCATTTGTGTTTTCAAAAATGGTTTGTTTGCTTTTCAATTGTGGGTTTTAAAAAGTTTCTTTGAAAATTCCAGTTCGACTCTTGTATCGGTCCTCAAGAGTGTTTGAAAAATTGCTTTCGAAAGCTTTTTGAAAAGGTGTCGGTGTGAAAAGTATTTTTGATTTGTTTTGAAAGTTAGAGCAAGTATCTAGAGTCGTCTACCTACCCTAAGGAATTCGTCTGTGTAGATGTCCTTTAAAGTAGTGCCATCCCACCATTGAGAGGTAGGTAGCACCACCATTGGAGGTGTTCGGGTCAATTCGAGGTTCGGGACATGGTGATCACCAGAGCAATTGGAAGACACCTTAGAAGCTACCCTCATGCCAGGTTCCCGGATCATGAGGACTTACTAAGACATCCTCTACTCGACGATCACCTTTCGAGGCAAGGCAACAGTGAGGCGTACCCTAGGGGTGGTGTGTGATTTGTGTGTCAGATTCATTTATTTTTGTCTAGTTCATGTCAGGTGATCTACGCGTTTGTTTTTAGTCATTCATTCTTGCATGCTATTATTAACAGTTAAAAAAAAGAGCGAGAAATGTAAAGTTCTAAACTATTACAAAGGCGCGGGTCCACATCGCCAAAATTAAAATCCAGGACCCGATTTGACGGAAAGTAAATAAAGAAATAAAATAAAGTGCGAGAAATTAAGTTTACAAGGCTTTGGGAGAGTTACATAAATATTTAAAAGAAGGAAATAAATAAAAATGCGCGAATAGGAATTAAAATTGAAAACGAGGGCGTTGGACCCTTTTTAATGAAATTAAATTAAATGATTAAACTAATGAAATTAAAGAGAAAAAAGAAATTTTTTTTTTTTTTTGAGTTTTTGGTATTTATGTTTTTTATGTATTTTTATGAGAAAGATTAAATGAAATTAAAATATTAACCCTAATTCTAATTTTTTTTATTTATTAAGAAAAACATGTTAAAATTAAACCTAAAATTAATCTAATTATTTACATGCAATTTTGATTTATAAAAATAAATAATTAATTATTAGTGAAATTTATTTACAAAAAATATTAATTAAATAAATATATTTTGATTTTTATGACTTTTCTGTTTTTTACTATTTTTTATATTTTATGAAAATAAGTTAAATTAAAGGAATTAATTAAAAAAAGAAATAATTGAAATAAATAAAATAAGGAAAAGAAAGAAAATACAATACCTTGGGGGGTTTCTGTCCCCTTTTTGGAGGTGAATTGGAGTGGTTTGGCCATTTGTGTTCTGGCCTCATCATGCATAAGTTGTTCTACTTTGGCCATTTGGCTTTTGGCTTTTGGCCATTTGCGTTTTGGCCTCAACGTTCCTTAATCTTCTCAAGATGTCTGTCTCGCCATGTATTGGTGTCATGCATAAGTTTTTCTACTTTGGCCATTTGGCTTTTGGCTTTTGGCCATTTGGCTTTTGGCCTCAACGTTTCTTAATGAACCTGAGATCCTGTCTAAATCTGCAGTTGAATCTCACGAACACATTAAATAAAATCATAAAATGCAAATAAAGCCAATATATGAAGAAATTTAATGTTTAGGCACAATATGACATGTATGAATGATTATACCCTTTTGATCATGGAGATCAAATCAATCTTACCCTTACTGGAAAATCAGTGGCCTGAATGCTTTTATGCCTTACTGGAAAATTAGGATCATGGAGATCAAGCCAGCCTTACCCTTACTGAAGAAGTAGTGAGGTGTTGGTTTGTAACTGTGATGGCTTGTTTGTAGTGAGAGAGAGATTTGTAATAAGGATTTCAAGGTTTTAGGGTTCTTGAAAGAGTTTGATATTCTAACAGTGTTGTGGCAAGGTTTTTTCTCTCTTTTTCTCCTCTTCTCTTTTCTCTTCTTGTTTGTGTGAAAAGAAGGTGATTATATAATGAAAATTAAGGTAAAGCAAATGGGCTTTGAATGTGCAATTGGGCCTCCAATATTCACTTGAATTCGTCACTTTCCAGGCTAAATCGCAGGGACTTAATTGCATTTTTTGAAGTTGAAATGTGAAAACAAAATGTAGCCGACATCGAGAACTAACTCCTGTCCGAAAATCGGCTCAATCGGATAAACAGTGAATTAGTTATGAATTTTTGAAGTTTCAGCTCAGAGAAACTTATTTTGGGCTTCAGTGTCGACTCTAACACGTTCTTCAATAAAAAACTGGTATTGATCGGTGCATAATTTGGTCTAGACTTTTGAAGCAAAGTTGTAGATCTATGAGTCAGTAACCTTGTGTAAAAATATGAGTCCAATCCGATAAAAATTGACCGAGTTATGAATTTTCGAAGTTTCGGCCCAGATGAAATAATATTCAGCATTCAGGATTTTCAGCGTGTCACGCACTCTGAGCAAAAAACGAAGGCCTTTTGAATACCGTTTGAACTCAATACCTTCTGTGAAAATGTAGCCAACTCAACTTGTGAAATTTTGGCACCGGAACCAGCTCGATACGATGAAAATCGACCAAGTTATGATTTTCTGAACATGACGCAAATAAACTTCTGTCACAAATTTTCTGTATGAAAATACTTGATAAATCCACATTTTTGAAGACCTTATGATCGAAATTGGCTTCCAGCCGTGAGAGATGAAAACGTAGATAATGTCAAGACGGAATTTTGGCCACCGGAACGGGTTCAAAACGAGCCACGATCTTCAAGTTATGAATTTTTTAGCGCGTAAAAACTGCACTTTCAGCACACTTTTTCACCATATTTCTTAGAGAAAACACACACATTCGGATACCTTCTTTAAAGAATTGACTCTTGAGCCGAACCTGAATTTGAGAATACGTTATCAGAGATATCTTGGCGAAAGAACACCTGAATATAACGCGTCGGGTTGGACTTGTGAATTTTCTTGAAATGTTTTGAGAAATATGGGAGGGCAAATTTTGGGGTACAACATACGGCATACCTAACTTCTGAGCACGGATGCGAACCCATTTGTAGTAGGCTTCCATAGGTAGAGAAGTCTTTGGCCCCAACTCTTGTGGGTCAGCTTTATGAACTCTGTCCCAAGCCTTGATGAACCTACGACGCAGCTCGTCACTATCCACCTGAAACTCAAAACTGATGTGAGGCACCAACATCTCATGAGGCCCTGCTCTTCTGGCTCTTCCAAACTGACGGAGCGCTAGACATGGATTGTAAGAGATTCCTCCTTGAGTACCAATCAAAGGAACATTAGGGTATTCTCCGCAACGATCAATAACAGCTATCTCATCCAAACCTCTGAAAGTCCAAATGATGTCCTTGTCAGTGAGAGACATTAACCTATGAGCCCAACCTCTTCCTTCTTGGTTCTTCAGTACGAACTTAGGGAGGTGCGAAATAAACCACCTCACCAACAAAGGGATACAACACCATGGAGTTCCTCGTCTTCGGGCAGTACGAGCATAAAGTTGTTGCAGGATGTCACCCAAGAGAGTGGGCACAGGATTCTGAGACATGAAGATCCTTATGGCAGTGACATTGATGAAGTTGTCAGGATTAGGAAACAAGACTAGCCCATAGATTAAGAGAGCCAGGATGTCTTCATATGCCCTAAAGTCCAAGTCATTCCAGAAACTGTTAGCTTTACCAACCAGAAACTTGGCCAAGAAACCCTTAACCCCGCTTCTAGTCACCTAGTTATCCATTACTTCTTGATGGGTCAAAGGAAGAGCTGCAACAACCTCCTCAAGCCTGAGGGTCTTTTCCCAACCAGTGTAAGGAGTCTGATCCAAGATAGGGATGCCAAGAAAATCAGAGAACTCTTCCAGGGTAGGGACCAGCTGGAAGTCTTGAAAGGTGAAGCACTGGTACAGAGGGTCATAGAATTGGGTCAGGACACTCATCAACTGTTGATCCCGCTTTGCAGTGACTAAACTGAGAAGAGAACCATGCCTCTGGATGAAGGAAGTGGTATTTGGAATTCTGCTAACCAACTCTTCAAGTAACTCAGGTGAGTGAACAAAGTTGAACCGGATAGTATTCCTTCGCATAGGAATCATGATGTCCTACAAAACAGAGCAAAGGTGAAACCCTCTTGTCTTTGAAATGGTCAGTCCTTATGCAGGATGCATGCAATGCTCATGATGTTATGATGTTATGATAAAGTACACCACAGATATTTACAAAGGCAAACATGATAAGGCACACAAGTCACACAAGACAAGCCCTTAAAGTTTAGGCCAGCATGAGGTCTAGGTATTACCCTCTTTCAGTTTGTTGGTTCATACCTGTCCTATGAAAAGTAACCGGGTTCTTAGAGGATCTAAATATCATTGACTACCCTCAATCAGTCATAACTCCAGCATCGCAATCTTTTCTTGCGGCGAGAACCATCACGAGAGTTTAGCCTCAATGGGCGTAGCATACTGCTACTGTTCTAATGGCCAAGTTGTGTCATTTAAGGTTCTAAGGTCTGTTGGTGCTTAATGACTCCTCAGAAGACCCATATTCTCCTCGTTGCAACACAAGGGATATCGGTACAGACCAAGGTGCCACACCAACGTAGCCACTGCTTCACCCGTGTCGGTCTACGCCGGACAGGTCCCTCACAGCTTATGCTACCTAAACAGGGTATCCCCAGATCCGGGTTAGGATCTATGTAACTCCCATGCAACCCACAATTTAAAGAAAACAAAGCACAACAATTGAAAACACAGTTATGAACTATCCTAAGGTACACCTCACTTTATAAAGATTGTTCCCCAGCAGAGTCGCCAGTTCTGTGATCGGTGGATCTGGAACTGACTGTTTAACGCTGGTTCGCGAAATGTCGCGGAAGCAAGAGTCGCCACCGTCTTTTATTTTCTCCAAATGGAAAGGACAAAAGCACAGAAAAATTCCTTATTGAGATTAGCTCTCGGTTCGGGAGGTAGATTTATAGAAAGGGAAGGTATTAGCACCCTTTCTATCCATGGTTATCCATGGGCTCTTAGATACTTTCTCATTGTGTTTTCAAAATGTTTGTTTGCTTTTCAAGTGAGTGGGTTTGAAAAAGTTTCGTTTAAAATTTCAGTTCGACTCTTGTATCAGTCATCAAGAGTGTTTGAAAAGTTGTTTTGAAAGCTTTTTGAAAAGTGTCATTGTGAAAAGAGTTTTGATTTGTTTTGAATTAGAGCAAGTATCTACGAGTCATCTACCTACCCTAAGGAATTAGCCTGTGTAAATGTCCTTAAGGTAGTGCCATCCCACCATTGAGAGGTAGGTAGCACCACCGTTGGAGGTGTTCGGGTCAATTCGAGGGTTCGGGACAGTGTGGTCACCAGAGCAATAGGAAGACACCTTAGAAGCTACCCTCATGCCATGTTCATGGACATGAGGACTTACTAAAACATCCTCTACTTGACGACCACGTTTCGAGGGGCAAGGCAACAGTGAGACGTACCCTAGGGGTGGTGTGTGAATTGTGTGTCATTTTCAGCTTATTTTTGTCTTGATCATGCATTGAGTGTTCTACGCATTGTTTTTATTTTTGGCCATTCATTCTTTCATGCAAATTATTAGCAGTTAAAAGGTGCGGGGAGATAAAAGTCTTACGCTATTACAAAGACGCGGGTCCACATCGCCAAATTAAACCAAGACCCGATTTGAAATAAATAAAAATGCGGAAAGTAAATATCCTAATTATCTATTACAAAGCTTTGGGGCAATTACATGAAATTTAAAAAGGGAAAATAAAATAAACGCGCGGAGAGAAAATTAAATTCGAATGTGCGAGGGCATTGGACCCTTTAAAGAAATTACATTACAATTAATAAATTAATTAAGTTAAATAACGAAAAGAACTTATTTTTGGAGTTTTTGTATTTATGAAATTTAATGAGAAAATTAATTATTATAGGAAACCATAATTCTAATTGTTTTTAATTTATAAAAAAAATGTTTAAGTTATAACCTAATTTAACTCTAATTATTTAAATGGCATATTTATTTACAAAAATAATTAATATTTAATAATGGTAAAAAAAAGGAAAAAAGAATAAAAGTATTAAAACCCTAATTTCTACATTTTTTAGTTTATTAAAAAAACATTAAAATTAAACCTAAGATTAAAACTAAATTAGTTAATAAAATTTATTTACAAAACTATTTATGAATTAAATATTAAAACATATTTTTATTTTGACTTTTCTGATTTTTTTGTGTCTTATGAAATTATTTGAAATAAATTAAATAAAAGTGGTCAAAAGAATAAAATTAAAAAAAAGAAAAAAAGAAGAAAAGAAATTAAAAGAATATGCAAACATTGGGGGTGTTGACCCAAATAGAGGAGGTTGATCTGCAGTAATTTGGCCCAATAGAAGCTTGGCCTGTTTGACTTTCAGCGTTCACGTGTGCATGGTTGACTAGTGGGTATGATGATCTGCGTGATCTGGCCATTAGATTGGTTTCTGAAGCCATGTGGCGTGCCAAGGTGTTGAGTGCATGGTAGATCACTGAAAGGTACGCTGCACAGGAATAAGTTAAAGAAAAAATTAAGAAATATGCAAGGGGACCTGGGAATCGAACCCAGGTCCCAGCGTTTACCCATTACACATCCAGCCATCTGAGCTACGCGCGCACGTTGTATTGGAATTGGCCAGCGAATAACATAACACGACACAACGCTTAGTGATGTCCATCGCGCGAAAATTCAAACGTGCCTATTATCAAGGGACACGTCCTCCTTCTTCTTCATGTTTCCTGTAAATAAAACATGGATAGCGGGGGTTTTAAACCCCCACTAAATGACACATACAAAAATAGCGAATAGAACACCATTGATCATAAATTGAGCGCGATGCATGGAATTAGTTCGTATGAAGCTTCTGATTCCAATGGTGTAGGCTAGGACGGCCAATTTTTCCATGGGAAAGAAACCCCAATTTCAAGCTTATGAAAACCTAGAAAACATCCATGGCATCTTTCGCTACAGGCATGATTAGTTCAATTAAAAGGCACCAAAAGCTTCAGCATAATCATGTTAGTGAAAAACAATATTTAAAATGCATTAATATGGCATGAAATTCAAAGTACGATTATGAAAAAATTCATGGACAGGACGACTTCATTCTACCAGTTCTTGATGCGTGGGGACTGGAAAAGAATTGAGTTATGTTCAGGAAGGCCTCAGCAAGCTTTTGGAATCGTTTATAGGCTTTGAATCACCCTGCAATACAGTTTTCAGTTTTGAATTTTTTGGTGAAAAATGCAAAGTTTGTTTTTGATTCTGAGCGCAGCTTCTGAGTTCTTTGCATTAGGTTTAGGTTTGTGCTTATATGTGGAATGAATTAGGGTAGAAATCCAAGTCCATAAACCTTTGCAATCAATGTTTCAATATTTGATTTTAATGGTATCTTTTTCAATCTTTTTCATGTGAAGAACATGCCAATCATTGCCAATCACCTTGATTCTTTCCTTATTGAATAGTGCACGAAATCTTGAGTGAATTCTATGCACAAAAAGATTTGAAAAGCATGGATTAGTATTTTTCTTATAATTAATTTTAATTAAATGAATTAAATAGATTAAATATTCAATTAATTAATTAAAAATAGGAAAATAACTCCCCTTTGGGTCAATGGGTCGTGCATAGATTTTGGGTGATGATTCTTGGAAGAAATTGAGGCCCATTAGCAATTTTGAGGCATTTGAAGCAAAGTTGACTTTTCAAAATTCCCAAAAATTTCCCAACTTCCACAAGGCATATCTTGCTCAATTTTTAAGCTTTGATCATGTTCTTGGACATTTTGGAAAGGTCTTGAAGTCCTCTAACCAATTCCTTTGGTCCCATGTCATTTTGATTTACCAATCTCAAGTTATGGTCTTTGACTTAAAGTGCCTTTTTGTTGACTTTTGAAAATGACTTATAATGTTGAGATTGATAACTTTTTGTGAGAGCATTTCTTGGACTTGAAGTGTGAAGATGAGTTGTAGGAAATTTCATTCTCTTCAAAATGAGCTTTGGATGGAATTTTTCTGATAAACCATGTGGAAGTTATGCCTTGGTCAAGTTACAGTTGACTTTTCAACTGTCCAAATATGGAAACTTTTGCATCTTGAGACTTTTTGAGCCATGCCTTGAAAATCATGATCAAGAATTGATCAAATGATGTTTGTGGCTTCAAAATAAGATGTTGACCAAAAATTTGGACTTTTGACTGTCAAATGACCATTTTGCCCCTGTAGTTGACTGTTGAGCAATTAGGGTTTTTGACTGTTCAATTTTGTGCTGTGAGTCTTGAAACTTGGTCTAAGGATGCTTGACAATGTTTATAGGCATGTGGGACTTGATTGGACCCTTGGAAACTTCAATTTCTTTGCCAGAACCAAAACCCTAATTTTTTACTGTTAGGAGGCCTTTGAACTGTGCAACCCTTGAGAGATTTTGAAGCATGATCTTGACAAATCTTG
This sequence comes from Vicia faba, assembly GCA_948472305.1. NCBI lineage: Eukaryota > Viridiplantae > Streptophyta > Magnoliopsida > Fabales > Fabaceae > Vicia > Vicia faba. Next base: position 919,887,832 of record OX451741.1, on the reverse strand, counting down.
AAGAATATGGGAGGGCAAATTTTGGGGTACAACAGCGTCGTTCTGGTTTGTTCTGTCTCCTGGGACCGTACACAGCACTGGCCTCCTTCTTGAAGGGCTTCTTTTCAGTATTTGAGGAGGCACCCTTCTGTATCTTCCTTGATTTTATATCAGCTTCGATCCTCTCACCAGTCAGGATCAGGTCAATAAACCTAGCAGAGGAATTACCAATGAGATGGTTGAAGAATGGACCAGATAGGGTCCCCAAGAACATGTCCACTAGCTCACGATCCGTCAACGGTGGCTGCACCCTGCCAGCCAGATCTCTCCATTTCTGTGCGTACTCCTTAAAACCTTCACCCGTTCCCAGTGACATACCCTGGAGTTGGGTACGCGTGGGAGCGAGGTCGGAATTATATTGATACTGCTTGTAAAAAGCAGTGGCCAAATCCTCCCAGTTACGAATGTTGGTTCCATCCAGCTGATAGAACCATTCGAGATGAGTCCCTGAAAGACTCTCCTGGAAGAAGTGGATCCATAAGTTCTTATCTGCTGTGTAAGGCTGGATCTTCCTTACATAAGAACGGAGGTGCATCTTAGGGCAGGAAGCCCCGTCATACTTCACAAAGGCAGACGCCTTGAACTTGTGTGGGATCACCACCCCAGAAGATAACCCCAAGTCTCTGAAATCCAACCCAGGCACACGTTGAATCTCCATAGCATTTAACCTATCCTCCAGTTGCTTGTACCGGTCCTCAGCAGGAGGGTACTGTTCATCGTTTAAATCTTTCTCAGTGTCAGAGACCACAAGGCTAGGAACCTCTCTCCCTTGGTGACTGCCCTCCCCCACAGATGGAGTAGTCCTCTCAGCTTCATTCTGCAATGTATTCCCGAGTCTGCGCCCAGTGTTGAACAGCACAGTCCTCTTCTTCTTCTTCTTCTTCTTCAGGAGCAAAGCCTTCAGCTCTTGTTGTCCTCGGGCCAAGTTCATGACCATCTCCTGAAATTGGGCGTTCTAGGCCTGGAGGGCCTTGATAGCTTGCTCGGTAGTGAGTTCAAGATTCATGATGACTGAGTGCTGAAATAAACAGCGAAGAAGATTAAGCAACTTGTAGAAAAAGGGTACCTGTGATGCATATGATGAATGAAATGCGTATGAATTATGTTTTCAAAGACAATCGGGAATCAACTTTGTAGACAAAAGGAACACACTTTATTAGATTCAAACTTTAAATTGTTCAACAATTTGCCCTTAGGCGTTACAAGAATGAAAATACTGAAAAGGAAATAAAGCTATAAAAGAAACATCCAAAGCCCATCAGTGCTCCCATGGCCTCCTCTTCTCAGTACGAATATAGTCATTCAGGGTTCGCTCGTTCTCCAGTTGCTTGGTCAGCTTCTGGATCTTCTGTTCCTGTTCGTTGAACTTTTCTCGATAATAATCCCGCTCTTCCTGTAGTTGCGCCCAAGACCTCTTTAGGGTATCAACACCAGTGGGTATCTGAGGAGGGAGAACAATTGGAGGAACCCCGTCTCCCTCAGGACTTTCAAGAATGATAGGCCCGACAGCTTCATACGGTATACCTAACTTCTGAGCACGGATGCGGACCCACTTGTAATAGGGTTCCATTGGTAGAGAAGTCTTCGGTCCCAACTCATGTGGGTCAGCTTTGTGAACTCCGTCCCAAGCTTTGATGAGTCTACGGCGCAGTTCGTCACTATCTACCTGAAACTCAAAACTGATGTGAGGTACCAACATCTCATGAGGCCCTGCTCTTCTGGCTCTTCCAAACTGACGGAGAGCTAAACATGGATTATAAGAGATTCCGCCCTGAGTACCGATCAATGGAACATTAGGGTATTCTCCGCAACGATCAATAACAGCCACCTCATCTAAACCTCTGAGAGTCCAAATGATGTCACTATCAGTGAGAGACATTAACCTATGAGCCCAGCCTCTTCCTTCTTGGTTCTTCAGCACGAACTTGGGGAGGTGCGAAATAAACCACCTCACTAACAAAGGAGTACAACACCACAGAGTTCCCCGTCTTCGGGCAGTACGAGCATAGAGTTGTTGCAGGATATCACCCAAGAGAGTGGGTACAGGGTTCCGAGACATGAAGATCCTTATGGCATTGATATTGACAAAGTTATCAGGATTTGGAAACAATACTAGACCATAGGTTAAGAGAGCCAGAATGTCCTCGTACGCCTTGAAGCCTAAGTCATTCCAGAAACTGTTAGCTTTACCAACCAGAAACTTAGCCAGGAAGCCCTTAACTCCGCTTCTAGTCACCCAGTTGTCCATTACCTCCTTGTTGGTCAAAGGAAGGGCTGCTGCAATCTCCTCAGGTCTAAGAGCCTTTTCCCAACCAGTGAAGGGAGTCTGATCCAAGATAGGGATGCCAAGTAAATCAGAGAATTCTTCCAGGGTAGGGACCAGCTGGAAGTCTTGAAAGGTGAAGCAATGGTACAAAGGATCATAAAACTGGGTCAAGACACTCATCAGTTGTTGGTCCCACTTTGAAGTGACCAAACCGAGAAGAGAACCATGCCTCTGGATGAAGGAGGCAGTGCTTGGAATTCTGTCAACCAGCTCTTTAAGCAAATCAGGTGGGTGAACAAAGTTGAGCCGGATAGTGTTCCTTCGCACAGGCATCATGATGTCTTACAAAACAGAGCAAAGGTGAAACCCTCTTGTCTTTGAAATAGGCCAGTCCTTATGCAGGATGCATGCAATGATATGATGGTATGATGTTATGGTAAAACACACCACAAGTATTCACAAAGGCAAACATGATAAGGCACAAAAGTCACACCAGACAACCCTTAGAGTTTAGGCCAGCATGAAGTTCAGGTACTACCCTCTTTCAGTTTCGTTGGTTAAGATCTGTCCTATCAAAAGTAACCGGGTTCTAGAGGATCCCAATATCACTGACTACCCTCAATCGGTCATAACTCCAGCGTCACAATCTTTTCTTGCGGCCAGAACCATCGCGAGAGTTTAGCCTCAATGGGTGTAGCATACTGCTACTGTTCTATGGCCAAGTTGGGTCACATTAGGGTTCTAAGGTCGGTTGGTGCTTAATGACTCCTCAGAAGACCCATATTCTCCTCGTTGCAACACAAGGGATATCGGTATAGACCAAGGTGCCACACCAACGTAGCCACTGCTTCACCCGTGTCGGTCTACGCCGGACAGGTCCCTCACAGCTTATGCTACCTAAAAGGGTATCCCCAGATCCGGGTTAGGATCTATGAAACTCCAAGACAAAGCCCACAATAATAAAGCACACAAAACATTTAATTGAAAACATAAGTATGATCTAATCCTAAGGTACACCTCACTTTTATAATCCCCAGCAGATTCGCCAGTTCTGTGATCGGTGGAAATAGAACTGACTGTTTTTAGCTGGTTTCGCGAAATGTCGCGGTAAGCAAGAGTCACCACCGTCTTTTATGTTCTCTAACATGGAAAGGACAAAAGCACAGCAAAATTCCTTATTCGAGAATGTTTCTCGGTTCGGGAGGTAGATTTATAGAAAGGAAAGGTGTTAGCACCCTTTCTATCCATGGTTATCCACGGGCTCTTAGGTACTTGCTCTTATGTTTTCAAAAATTTGTTTGTTTTCAAGTGTGTGTGGATTTTGAAAAAAGTTCGTTTGAAAACTTCTAGGTAACTCTTGTATCGGTCCTCAAGAGTGTATGAAGTATTGTTCGAAAACTTTTTGAAAGTGTAAGGTGTGAAAAGTATTTTGTTTTTTTTTTTTAAAAGAGCAAGTACCCATGAGTCATCTACCTACCCTAAGGAATTAAGCTGTGTAAGTGTCCTTTAGATAGTGTTATCCCACCATTGAGAGGTAGGTAGCACCACCGTTGGAGGTGTTCGGGTCAATTCTATTATCGGGACAGTGTGGTCACCGAAGCAACGGTAGGACACCTTAGAAGTAACCCTAATGTCCTAGATCCTTTTATCCTAGGCAACCGTTTCGAGGCAACTGGATCTTGAGACAAAGGGTGACCTCTAAGACGTCCTATACTTGATGTGCATAACATCATGGACATCATGAGAATCATGTGCATTCACTAACCATTTCAAGGATTTTGGAAATTCATCTTTGTTCCTGTTTTTAGGTCATGGATCCACTTCGCAGGAAAACTATCTAAATCAACCTTGTAAGAATTCCTCCACAACTCAAGGAGCTAGCTTCAAGGATTCCTGAGAATTCTCCATTCACCGAGAGACATGGTCGTCTACTCAACTTGGTCACTTCCAACACAGAGGAGGATATGATGAAAGTTCTCTTCCAGTTCTTTGACCCTTTGCACCACTGCTTCACATTTCCTGACTACCAACTTGTGCCTACTTTGGAGGAATTTTCTCAACTCTTGAGGATTCCTATTCTCAATCAACTACCCTTCAACGGTACAGAAAGAGATCTAAATCCAGAAGAGATTGCTCAAGCCCTGCACTTGCACTCATCTGATGTCACAACATATTGGGAAACTAGAAGTGGTGTCAAAGGCTTCTTGGCAAAGTTCTTGTTTGAGAAGGCCCAAAGCTGCTGGAATTCCTTGGACTTACAAGCTTTTGAGGAGATTGTAGCTCTTCTCATCTATGGGATGGCCTTGTTCCCCAATCCTGACCAACTCATAGATGTGAGTGCTGTCAAAATCTTCATGGCTCGCAACCCGGTGCCTACATTGCTTGGGGATATCCTCCACTCTTTTCACACTCGTACAATGAGGAAAAGAGGTGTTCTTATGTGTTGCACTCCTCTCCTGGCAAGATGGTTTATTTCTCATCTTCCCCAATCAGTCTTGAAGAATGAGCAAGGTTTGAGGTGGTCACAATGATTGATGACTCTTACACATTCAGATATTCATTGGTGTTCTCGATAAAAAGAGAATGTTATCATCATTGACTGTTGTGGGGAATTCCCTAATGTCCCTCTACTTGGCAGCAGGGGAGGCATCACCTACAACCCTTGCTTGGCTCTAAGATAGTTTGGTTATGCCCGAAGGGATGGCCCACATGATATGCTGATTCAAGGATTGGTTTTCGACTTCGACAACGACAATTAAGGACTTCGTCAAAGGTTCATCCGAGTTTGGAGGATGCCAAACAAGGTAGACAGTAAGACCTTGGGACACAAGAATTCCATCCCTCTTGAGCCTTACCTCAAGTGGGTACGAACCCGCGCCCAAAGTCTTATGATGCCTTACCCCTCCATTCTCCCAGTGATTATAGAGCCTGTTATAGAAGGAGAGGTTCCATACACCCTCCTACATCCTGACATGCCAACATCACTCGAAGATTTACAAAGGAGTTGGATACAGCTCAAGGGAGAGTGCGATACTTTCGAAGCCCAATTCTATGCAAGCGAGAAGAAGGTTTTGGAACTCACTCGGCTACTTCACGAAGAGAAGACTCTCGACACCTACATTGCACCAAAGAGGATGCGCAACGTCTTTTTACCTTAGAATTTTGTATTATTTTGCCCAAGGGGCATTGATGTACTAACAATTCTATCTTATTAATATGACGTGTGTTTCTTTTTTGTTTAAAACAAATTTGAATTTCTGAATCCTTGAAAGCATTACATGAATACATATCGTTCATCATATGCATAAACAGGTCTTCACACTAAGTTTCCTCATCTCTCTACTGTTTATTTCAGCAAGATGGATATTGAACAAATGGTCAAAGACTTACAAGCTCAGAATTCACAATTTCAACAGCTACTCTTGACCTTAGCCAAGGGGAAGGAGGAGCTCAAGACTCTGCTAGAGAAGGAGATAGAGAAAAAGAAAAAGAAGCAAGTCGGTGTGGTTATCATGGGCAGAAGGTTTGAAGGATAAGCCAGACGAACCTTGGAATTCCCATCAACATCTGAAGAGGGGGAAGGAAAAGGAAAAGGAATGGCAGTGCCATCAGATTCTGAAGCAGAGGAAGAGTAAGAAGAGGACTACTCTGAACAGCAGTACCCTCCGGCCGATGACAAATACAAAAACCTGGAAGAACGTCTAGCTGCTATGGAAGTGCAGAGAGTACCGGGGCTGGATTTTGAGGAGTTAGGGTTGGTTTCTGGAATTGTAATACCTCCTAAGTTTAAAGTGCCACTATTTGCCAAGTATGATGGGGTGTCTTGCCCAAAAATGCACCTCAAATCCTATGTCAGGAAGATTCAACCACATTCTTCTGACAAAGATTTGTGGGTCCACTTTTTCCAAGACAATTTATTAGGAACGCAGCTTGATTGGTTCTAACAGTTGGAGAGAGCAGATGTCTATAATTGGGAAGACTTGGCAGCCGCCTTCTATAAATAGTATCAATACAACGCCTACTTGGCGCCAACTCGTACTCAGCTACAGAGTATGGCCATGGCTTCCAATGAGGGCTTCAAAGACTACGCCCAAAAGTGGAGGGATTTAGCCGGAAGGGTGCAACCACCTTTATCTGAAAGAGAGCTTGTGGACATGTTTTTGGGGACTTTGTCAGGTCCTTTCTTTAATCACCTGATTGGAAGCTCCTCTGCAGGTTTCACTGAATTGATTTTAACTGGCGAAAGAGTGGAAGTTGGTATTAGAAGCGGGAAAATTTAGAAAGATGCGTCTACCTCTGCCGTTGCAAAAAAGCCCTTCACTGGAAAGAAGGAAGTGTCTGTTGTCTATGCACAGAGGAATCAGGGAAGAACCAAATGACGACCAACAGTGGGGGCTGTTATGATTCAAAAGTCTGCATCAGACCATCCAAGAAACAACCAGCCGAGAAATAACCAGCAAAGGGTGGAAAGGCCTGTAAGGCAATTCACTAAGATAAACATGACTCCAGCTCAAGTCCTACCACATCTCTTGAAGTTGAATCTGGCCATGCTAAAAGAGGCCCCTAAAAATCCTAATACTGCTTCTCCATATTACCATCTGAATGCCAGGTGTGCTTACCATTCATAAAGTCCAGGGCACGACACCAACAACTGTTGGGCTTTGAAGAATAAGATTCAAGATCTGATTGACGCAAAGGAAGTTGAATTTGAAGCTCCTAAGAAACTGAATGTTATCTCCGCTCTAATGCCTAGCCATGGACACAATGCCAATGCTGTGGAAGAAGATCTGTTTGTTTCTACTGTGGATGAACTTTTAAGTCCTCTCCTAGCCATCAAGTTGAATTTGTTGAAAGCAGGGGTGTTCCCAGGTTGTGACCAAGATTGCCATATTTGCCTGTCCTCATCATCTGACTGTCCTCTGTTAAAGAAAGGAACCCAACAATTGATTGATAATCGAGACATCTTGTTTGAGAAAGCTCCTATTTCACCCATTCCAGTTCCAGAAGTTTCAATAATAACCATATACGCCAATCCTTCCAGGGTTCCTAAAAAACCCGTTAGGATTACATCTGCTCCTATGACTACTCCGTTGAAGATAACAATTCCCGGGCCAACCCCTTACAAATCCGATAAAATGGTACCATGGAACTATGGTGGAGAAATCTACTACCATGGTGTCAAACAGATTGAACAGACTGCCGAAGACGAGAGCTTCGAAGAGGACAATTTCGACATCAGTAACATTGCCGAAACAAGAAAAATTACTCGTAGTGGAAGAATTTTCTCTCTAGAGATTGCGCCTCCAAAGACAGTCTCTAGACCTGTGGCCATTCTGAAGATTACTCCTACATCAGTGATTGTACCTACGAATGTATCCGCTGACAAATACAATACAATTCCCATCCCTATTTCCGTTGTTGAGAATAAAGGAAAGAATGTTCAAGAGGAGCCTGTCCTGGTGAAGGCTCAATCACTAGTCATTCCTGAAACATCCAAGAAGGAGATGGAAGAAATCCTAAGGATAATTAAGAAAAGTGATTATGATGTGGTTGAACAACTGGGGCAGACCCCCTCCAAAATCTCTATGTTAGCCCTGTTGCTTTGCTTTGAGGCACAAGCTAAAGCTTTGGTCAAGTTTCTAAAAATAGCGCACGTGCCGCAAGAGACGTCTGCGGATCAATTCCAAGAGTGTGTGGCCAGTTTAACAGTTAACAATGGCCTAGGTTTCTCCGATGCTGACTTGACACCCCGAGGGAGAAAACACAATGATGCACTACATGTCTCAGTGGAGTGCAGAGGAACAACCCTAGCTCATGTTTTGGTTGATATTGGGTCGTCTTTAAATGTATTGCCGAAGAAAGCCCTGGATAGATTGGATTGTGAGGGGCTGACTTTAAAACCCAACAATATAGTGGTGCGAGCTTTTGATGGATCTAAGAGGATGGTCCATGGAAAGGTGGACATCCCAATCAAGGTGGGAACTCAGGTTTTCAACTAGACATTCTATGTGATGGACATCCGTCCTTCTTATTCCTGTCTGTTGGGACGCCCCTGAATCCACAATGTCGGAGCTGTCACCTCCACCTTGCACCAGATGCTCAAGTACCCCGTCCAAGGGAAAATCATAATTGTCCATGGGGAAGAGGAATATATGATTAGTCATATGAATTCCTTCTATTATGTGGAGTTAGATGGCGAATTCATAGAGACCCATTTCCAACATTTTGAAGAAGTCTCTGAAGAAATAGCGGCAACCAAGGCAGTGTCCTCAACTCATGTGATCACAAGACCACCACCTCGGATGTCATCTTTAAAGGATGTTAAGGCAGTAGTGGAAGAAGGCGAATCCACCATCTGGGGGCAACTCCCAGACTTTCCTTTCAAATCAGACAAGTTCGGCCTGGGGTTTACTTCGATTGGTCAGAAGGTTGTGCATTGCGCCCGTGCCGGAGGGCCACCTGTGAAGATCAGCCACCAAGGGGTTAATGCACTAGAGGACGGTGAAGAAGAGGGAAGCCTGGAAGACTGGATATTTCCTACTATCGGCGGAAGACTGTGCAATTGGGAAGCAAAAGACTTTATTCTGATTACTTTCATACCGCAATAATTTATCTTTTCCATTCCTGTTGGATCTGTAATAATTCATAAACAATTCGTACTTTTTCAACCTTGTGTCTTACCCGAGGCACATAGGTCCATTTGTAAGGGTTCTTATTTCATTTTCATATGTCATTTAATGAATCATGGACGCTTTTCATATTTAATCCTTTTGTGCTCATTGTCTTTCTTTTACATTTTATTGTTTTAAGATGGCTATACCCTTACACACACCCACACTCACAAACGCAGGCACCCTTCCATTCCGGAACCCATGGGTAACGATACTGCTATAGCCTTCAGTGACTCTGAAGATATGATCTACCAAGCCAAATACGAAGGTGAGGAAGATTGTGAGGTGCCAGGGGAATTGGCCAGACTACTACAGCAAGAGGAAAGAGCAATTCAGCCTCATGAGAAGCAGTTGGATACAATCAACTTGGGTACTGAGGATGATAAAAAGGAAATCAAGATAGGTGCCAATCTAGAGTCGGGTGTCAAGGAGCGCCTAATTCAGCTGTTGCATGATTATGTTGAGATCTTTGCCTGGTCATACGAAGACATGCCGGGACTCGATACAGACATTGTGGTACACCGTCTACCCACAAGAGAAAACTGTCCACCAGTGAAACAAAAGGTCCGCCGCATGAGACCTGACATGTCAGAGAAGATCAAAGTAGAAGTTATGAAGCAGTTCAATGCTGGATTTCTGGCTGTTACTTCCTATCCACAATGGGTTACTAACATTGTGCCCGTGCCTAAGAAGGACGGCAAAGTGAGAATGTGCGTGGATTATAGAGATTTAAACAGGGCCAACCCTAAAGATGATTTTCCGCTTCCGCACATCGACATCCTGGTTGACAACACAACTCAACACAAAGTATTTTCTTTTATGGACAGATTCTCAAGCTATAACCAGATCAAAATGGAACATGAGGACATGGAGAAAACTACTTTCGTCACACAGTGGGGTACGTTCTGCTACAAAGTGATGCCATTCGGACTGAAGAAATGTCGGGGCAACCTATCAACACGCCATGGTAGCTTTGTTTCATGATATGATACATCATGAGATAGAGGTCTACGTAGATGACATGATAGCCCGATCACAAACTGAAGAAGAACACCTTGATCACTTGCAAAAGCTGTTTGTCAGGTTGAAGGAGTACAAGCTCAGATTGAACCCAAACAAGTGCACATTCGGAGTCCGGTTCGGTAAACTCTTAGGTTTCATTGTCAGCAACAAAGGCATCGAGGTTGATCCTGCCAAAGTCAAAGCTATACAAGAAATGTTTGTTCCTCACACTGAGAAGGAATTCAGAGGTTTCTTGGTACGCCTAAACTACATTGCTAGGTTCATTTCTCACCTAACATCTACTTGTAAACCAATCTTCAAGCTGTTGAAGAAAGATAAGGTGGTTAGATGGAATGATGACTGTCAGATTTCTTTCGATAAAATCAAGGAGTATTTGCTAGAACCTCCTATCTTGATGCCACCCGTCGAGGGAAGACGGCTAATCATGTATCTAACCGTCTTAGAGAATTCAATGGGGTGCGTACTGGGGCAGCATGACGAGTCTGGCCGAAAAGAGCATGTCATTTATTACCTTAGCAAAAAGTTTACCGACTGTGAAACAAGATATTCACTGCTCGAGAAAAATTGATGCGCTTTGGTATGGGCTGCTCGCCGACTAAGGCAGTATATGTTGACTCATATCACTTTGCTGATATCTAAGATGGATCCGATAAAGTACATCTTTGAGAAGCCTGCTCTATCTGGAAGAATAGCTAGATGGTAGATGATCCTAATAGAATACGACATACAGTACACGACCCAAAAAGCTATAAAGGGGAGTGTGCTAGCTGATCATCTAGCCCATCAAGCTGTAGAAGATTACCAATCCATGAAGTTCGACTTCCCTGACGAAGACATCATGACATTGGACAACGTTGAAGATTTCAGACCATATGACGGACCTGAACAAGGATCGCGATGGATCCTGTACTTTGACGGGGCCTCCAATGCACTTGGTAACGGTATCTATGTTGTGCTTATATCTCCAGAAGGATGCCATACTCCTTTCACCGCCAGACTTTGCTTCAACTGTATGAACAACATGGCAGAGTACGAGGCATGCATCTTTGGACTCAAGGCTGCCATAGACTTGGGAATCAAATCTTTAGATGTGTTTGGGGACTCCGCTTTGGTCATCAGTCAGATCAAAGGAGAGTGGGACACTAAGCATCCAAACCTCATCCCTTACAAAGAACATGTCTTGACGTTGTTACCACATTTCGAGCAGATTACCTTCGAGCACTTCCCGCGAGAAGAAAATCAGCTAGCAGATGCTCTAGCTACAATGTCATCCATGTTTAAACTTAACTAGGATAATGAGGCTCCCAAACTCACCATTGAACGGATGGACGAACCGGCACATTGTCACGAGATTAACACCGAAGAAGTAGTGGACCAGTTGTGGTTTCATGAAGTTAAAAGGTATCTCGAGGCTCAAGAATACCCTAAAGGAGCTTCAGTCAATGACAAAAAGTTCTTAAGGAGATTCTCGGCAAAGTTCTTCCTAATTAATGGCATCATGTACAAGCGCAATCATGATTCTATTCTGCTCCGTTGTGTGGACAAGATTGAAGCTGAAAAGATCATGGCTGAATTGCATGAGGGCGCCTTTCACACTCACTCTAGCAGGCATACGATGGCAAAGAAGATTCTAAGGGCAGGCTATTACTGGTCTACCATGGAAGCAGACTGCTATCAACACTCCCGGACCTGCCATAAATGTCAAATCTATGCGGATAAGGTACACGTGCATCCAGTTCCTCTAAATGTCTTGAATGCTCCTTGGCCCTTTGCTATGTGGGGAATCGACATGATTGGAGAGATCAAGCCTACATCATCCAATGGACACCGTTTCATTCTGGTGGCCATTGACTACTTCACCAAGTGGGTCGAAGCAGCTTCCTTCGCATCCGTTACTAGGAATGTTATTGCCTGCTTCATCAAGCAGAATCTTATTTGCCGGTACGGTATCCTCGAAAGGATCATCACTGATAACGGTACAAACCTTAACAATACTATGATCACCGCCTTGCGCGAACAGTTCAAGATTCAACATCACAATTCATCTCCCTATCGGCCAAAGATGAACGGTGTTATCGAAGCTGCGAACAAAAACATCAAAAAGATCATACAGAAAATGACAGTCACCTACAAGGACTGGCATAAGATGCTACCGTTTGCTCTCCACGGGTATCTTACCACGGCGCGCACATCAACTGGGGCAACACCTTATTCTTTAGTTTATGGCATGGAACCTGTCTTGCCTATCGAGGTTCAGATTCCCTCTTTGAGAATCATGAAGGATGCTGGTTTGAGTGAAGACGATTGGATCTAGACCCAGCTTGATCAGTTGAACTTAATTGATGAAAAGAGACTTACCGCCGTTTGCCATGGTCAGACGTATCAAAAGCGGATGATCAAAGCTTTCAACAAGAAAGTCAGACGACAAGTGTATCAAGTTGGAGATCTAGTGATCAAGCGCATCATCTTGCCACAAAGTGATCCCAGGGGCAAATAGACTCCTACTTATGAAGGACCATTTGTAATCAAGAACATCTTTTCTGGTGGGGCAATGATCTTAACCACCATGGACGGTGATGACTTGTCACACCCTGCGAACGCAGACATAGTCAAAAGATACTACGCATAAATGACCCGCTAGGTTGACACACCTAGGCAAAAAAAAGGGCATCCCGGTGAATCGAAAACCCGAAAGGGCGGTTCAGGCAAAAATTAGGGATAAATAAAAAATATATGTACACCCGACAAGTTGAAAACCCGAAAGGGCGACTTGGGCAAAAAAGGGTTTCCCGGTGGACTGAAAACCCGAAAGGGCGGTCCAGGCAAAAGTTAGGGAATTAAAGCGTATGAATATGTCTCATCGGGTCACTTTAAGGACAATCTCTTCACTGACAAACTCTGAGCTTCTGATCAATCCAATCATCTTCAGACGAAGTGACAAATGGACAAGATATTCGGAGATACGAAGGCTATAGCAGAATGGGAACCCCATGGGATTTTTTTAACACATATCTATCTTTGTATACATTTTTCTCATTTTTTATGACACCATCCTCTTACTAGGATGTTTGTCTCCTTTGTACAAAACACTTATTCAAAGTAAATACAAAGATATCTCTTTCAAAGTATAGAAAACTATTTTCCTTTTTCTTTTACACTTGTTTTTATTTGCAAAAACTTCCAATGATTCATTGATGAACATATGCATTTGAACATAATTATTGTTTACAAATAAACAGGATGGAAGAGAACAATTACTGACAGTTTGAAAGGATAGGAAAACGCCTTAGGCTATTCCATGAGCAATCCCTACAATACATCATCTAGATCCCCAGTGGAGCTAAAATTTCAAACCCTTAATTCCCCGTCAGAGTTAAAACTTCAAACTCCCAAATCCCCAACGGAGCCAAAGTTTCCAACTATCAATCCCCGGCGGAAACCATTCAGTTTCTCCAAATTCCCCAGCAAGTTACCTTGAATCCTGGAAATCAACCAGATAACAGTTAACTTTTGTCTCTCCCCAACATAGGATATCTCCCCAGTAGAGTGGCAGACAACCCAAACTCCTAAACCTACTCCCCAGCAGTAAGCCTTCTCCTCCACAAAGTTTTTATTTTTCAATAGAATGAAGATTCTCATTCTAAATTCCCCAGTGAAGTCGCCAAAGTTTTCATTTCTTCTCAACAGAATGAAGATTCTCCTTCATAATTCCTCGCAGAAGTCATCAGAGTTTTCTCTATTCCCCAGCGGAACAAGGATTCTCATTGTGTAACCCCCAGTAGAAGTCATCAAAGTTCTCTGGACTCCCCAAGCAAACTACTCAAGCAGTTTGGCATTACTCTCACAACAGAATTTTTGTCAATACTCAAACTTCAAGACATGAAGGATCCTCATATCCCCATAGAAGTTGTCAAGGATTTTTAATCCCCAACAGTCGCCCAGGATTTCTTATCCTCCGCAGTCAAGGATTTATTTTCCCCAGCAGCAGTCAAGGGTTTTATTATCCCCAACTGTCAAGGATTTATTTTCCTCAGCAATACAACAAATTAGCTTACATGCACATACATTACATCCATATATCATAAACATTGATAAAACACATATATTGCATCATACATTTCATGCAACATAACTTTGTGTTTCAGCTAACGTGTTACCCTTTTCAAGATAAGATTAATAAGCTACCGTTAATGGTATACAATCATGATACACTCCAGACACAAAAGTCATTTTGTTGCTCATTCAAATTCAAATTTCAGATACAATTCAGATATGCTCTAGATACAGATGCCATCCTGATACTTATTCAGATTTCAACTATCAGATACAGTTCAGATATACTTCAGACACGAAAGTCATTATGTCACTTTTTCAGATTCTAGTTCAAATACGCTCCAGATACGGATGTCATCCTGATACTTTTTCAGATTTCAACTATCAGATACAGTTCATATACACTTCAGACACGGAAGTCATTCTGTCACTTTTTCAGATTCCAGTTCAGATACGCTCCAGATACGGATGCCATCCTGATACTTATTCAGATTTCAACTATCAGATACAGTTCAGATACACTCCAGACACGAAAGTCATTATGTCACTTTTTCAGATTCCAGTTCAGATACGCTCCAGAAGCGGATGCCATTCTGGCCCTTATCCAGTTTTCCGATTCAGATACAGTACGGATACACTCCAGACACGGAAGTCATTATGTTGCTCATTCATACTCAGATCTCAGATACAGTTTAGATACACTCTAGACGCGGATGCTATTCTATTACTCATTCAGATTCAAACTTCAGATACAGTCCAGATACGCTCCAGACACGGTTGCCATTCTGTCACTTATTCTGATTTTCCCCCAGCTTAAATACGCTCCAGACACGGAAGCCATTCTGTCACTCATTCAGATCACTTATTCAGATTCAACATTCAGATACAACTTGGATACGATCCAGATACGGATGCTATTCCATTGCTCATTCAGATTCAGTCCCCAGATACAGTACATATACGTTCCAGATACGGACACCACTCTGATGCTCATTCTTTTGACTTACAACAAACATTCTTGGATGGCATCTTTAAGCCCATCTCCAAAAAGATTCTATCACATATCCAAATGGCATATTTAAGCCCATTCCCTCAACTACACTTTGACAAGTGCAAATTTATGGGCACTCTAGTGTCCAATCATCTTTTACCTTCGAGTCGCGAACGACAAACCTCGCCAATCTAACTCTTCAGGTTCAAGAAGATTGAACAGGGGCAGCTGTTGTACCCCAAAATTTTCCCTCTCATTTATCAAGATTTTTCTCACAAGACTTCTTGGACTCCAGACAAGATTAGGGTTTGGTCAGCTCAAGACATCACCTTGCACTAATAGCCTGAAATTAGGGTTTGAGTTTGCACAAGGATTTTTGGACTATCAATACTTCATGTGAGTTTCATACACCATCTTGGACCCCTAAGAATGCTCATGACAAGTTTCAAGCCTTGAATCACATTTTTGCCCAGTCAATTGGACAGTTGACCTAAAAATCAGTTGTATTGGGGAAAAAGTCAACCACGGCCAATTTATAGTCAAACTTCATAATTTTTGATCCACAACAACATTTTAGGCTCATATGCATCATTTGATCAAGTTTGGATCATAACTCCTCAAGAAATTTGATCAAATCATCAAAAGGGCAAAATGGTCAAAATTAGGGTTTTGACTGAGAAAGGGCAATTTCTGATTTTTAACCTAACCAATAGCCAATTGGGTTCAAGCATGATTTAAAGGAATCAATAGAATCATATTGACCTAATCACATAGTTCAAAAGATCTCAAATGCATAGGATTGACAGATGAATTTTGCAGTCAACTGATCAAAAGTCAATTGTACACTGAAAAGTCAAACTTTGACTTTTTGGTCAAAATCAAGTGCCAAGGGTCATAATTCATCAAGATATGTTAAAATATGAAACTTGTTGATCAAGAAAACCAATTTTGAAAATTAGGGTTTTGAATTTGGAAATTTTCATAACTTAGAAATTTTCTAAGTATGGAAATTTTCTTATTTTCCTCCAACTTTTCACCATTTTTTCACCATGATGCAATTGGATTCAAAGAAAACTTACAACATAAAAGTTGTATTCCTCCATGAAATATAAAACTTTGATTCACAAAGTTTTCCAAAAAGATACTTGGATCTCAAGTTATGAATTTGTGAATAGAGGTCCATGAACTAAATAACTTGGTGAAAATTTGCCCTAATTTAGGCAGGTTTTTGACCCAACTTCATGGACATTTTTCACCTAGTTCCAAGAGGTATATCAAAATGAATTTCAAAGATGGATTGTAGATAATGTTGCAAGATTTCCAAAATGTCTAAGTACTCTCCAAGATCATTTGTGGTTAGGGAGAATCGAAGAAGAGAAAATGGCATTTTGTCACTTTTGATCAAACCATTTTTACAAAGTGTCAAGTTGCAAATCTGATCAAGCATGCTTGTACCTTGAATTACAGGTACTAAACTCCTTCTACACTCCATAATTAAATCCCAACTCAATGGATAAAGGCTTTGTTTTCACTTTTGAAGCATTGTACAAGAAACAATTCCATAAATGGCCAAAAGTTCACATTGCCATTTTCATAAAGCAAGCTTTTTGCAACTTTACAAACCTTGAGCCTTGGACCTGTTCTTTTGTTACAAGAAATGTCCACAGATATCAGGCATGGTTTACCAACTCTTACATCTCACAAGATAGCCAAGTACAGGCTTGTTAGCATGGTCACTTCGACCTTTCTTCAAAAACAAGAAAAGTGGCCAAAAGTCAAAAACTTGTACAAGCTGATAAAGGAAGGGCTTGGCATCATTCTATACATATTCAAAAACTTGTTGCAAGCTAATACACGAATACTTATGATCTGAAACTCCTCCAAACTGAAAAAACACATTTTTCTGCCCAACATTGCAGTTTATACAAAACCAAAGCCAAGTCATATTTTGCTCGTGCGTTTTGCCTCTTGACACTTGAAACACTTCATCCACATCATATCCAAGATATCCAAGCATTCATCCTGCAAATGTGAACTCTATTTCAGACATCACCATTTTCAAACTTGAAGGTTGCAGCTTGACTTCTACAGGGAGTTTCAGCCATCCACAAAGCCAGCTAAGCATTGGAATAGCTTGAGGGAACTTCAAGGAAACTCACACGATCCTCAGGCCTCACTCAAAGTCCCCACATTGCCATATCCAAATCCACCTGAAGAAGGTATTTTTCAAAACTCTATCTCTCTATTTAAGCATCCTCAAGCCACGATTTGTAAAGCAAACATGTAGTCTCTAGCATGGTGAAGTTGTACATATGCATAGTTGTCATTTATATTAACTGAGCTAAGAGAATTTGAATGTTGAACATGCTGAAAAAATTAGGTCAAGAATTAGGGGTCATAAAATTCTCTCTGATCTTTTAGAGTTAGATTACAAATTTTATATCATTGGAATCGTGAGATTACAAGCTACATGTTTTATGTTGCAAGTTTTTGTTTTTGTGCAAAGAATAGAGAGTTACGGGTTTGAACTCAGAACGCACGCAAGGAAGAAGAAACCAAGGACAGGGACGAAGCTGAGTTGTCTTGGGCTTTTTGTTGTTTTTGGCCTTTTTGTTTTTGTTTTCCACACCCCATGTATTGCTTTTACACCCCCCTGACCATTTTCTTTTATTTTTATATTTTCTTGCATATTTTTATATTTATTGCTTGCATATTTTTTTTCTAATGATAAAAAAAATCCCCAAAAAATAATTTATTATTTTCATACTTTTATTTTATTTTATTATTATTTTTTGACATAAAAAATAGTTTATTAGGGCAATATACTCTATTTTCTTAATTAACTTGTAAATAATAAAAAATACTTAATATTTTTATTATATTATTTATACACATTAAATATTTATTTTTCTTACATATTTTTAATTTTTAATATTTGTAAATAATATTATTTATTACTTCTTGTACAAAAAATGGATAAAATAAATAATAGGAAACATTTATTTTCTTTAATCAAAAACTAGGGTTTCACTCTTTCCAAAAATAATAGTATATTTTTTCTCTTATTTTTAGGGCCTAAATAATTTATTTTCTCATACATAAAACAAATACAAAACATTTTTTGCATAATTATATTTTATTGCATTTTTAATATTTGTATATTTATTTATTTCGCACAATATTCAATTGGGTTGTAATAGTATTTTAGGGTTTTTATTTTGTGCAAATATCCCCATTCAAAAACTTGTATCCTTCCTCCCATAATAATTGTTGTAATAGTTTAGTTTACTTTACGCAATTTATCGCATTTATACCATGTGTAGTAAATTAGGGTTTTGCATGATAAGACCAAAAACAAATAAATAGAATGACCTAATACAAGACAAACAAAATTCATGAAAATAACACACATTGCACACAAACACCCCTAGGGTTTCACCCACTTGGTTGCCTTAACAAAATGGTCATGGTATGCATACAAAGTATCTTGGCAAAACAAAACAAAACAAAACAAAAGATCATAGTCCCTCGATGACGCTATCAAAAGTTGCCTAAACAAATGATCTTGGTCCCTCAAACAAGCTAAGATACTTGGCACCATTGCTATCATGGTCATATGATGACCCACGCCGATCCCGTTTAACATCCAAAGATAGGGCTGTTTACCAAATCAATGGTAAATCAACAATGTCAAAGGAATAAAAATATATAGGAAAGACATTTGAGTAGGGTAGATAGATCTTAGTTACTTGCTCTATTTCAAATAATCCTTGCTATTTTCAAACAATCACACACACATTTCAAAACATTTCCAAACAACTTTCAAAACATTGAAACATTTTTCAAAAGACAAACATCTTTGTATACATTCTTATGAACGAGAATCATTACAAAGATTGCCTAAACAAAGGCCTCTTTTCAAAATACTTTCAAAAACCACATAAAGCACCATTTCAAACAATTTCAAAAGCAAAGCAAGTGATCTAAACAAGTAACTAAGAGCCCATGGAAAACCATGGATGAAAAGGGTGCTAGCACTTTCCATTTTCATAATCTACCCCCCGAACTCAAGAAAACATCTCAAAGGTCTTTCCTGTGCTTTTTTACCTTTCCTTTTGGATAAAATAAAAGTCGGTGGCGACTCTTGCTAACCGCAACATTTGCAAACACAAACGCAAAACCTCAAGTCAGTTCTCCCACCGCATCACAATGACTTTGACAATTGGATATTCCCCACCATTGGCAACGGGTTCGACAATTGGAAAGCGAAAGACGTTATCCCTATCTCCTTTAGCCAGGAGTAATAGCTACAATTTTGTCTTAATTGCTTTAAAAGATTTTGGTTATGTGATAAACAGTGACTTTAAACCTTGTGTCTTACCCGGGGCACAATGGTTCATTTGTTAAGGGTTGATAATTCATAAACATTGTTCATTTAATAAAAACATTGAACGTTTTGCATTCAAATTTTATGCTCTCTGTTTTTATTTCACTTTACTGCATTTTCAAATAACTATGTGTTCTTGCACATACCCACACACTACATTGCAGATCCCCATCCACTCTGAATCTCGTTGATAACGATTCTGCTATTGCCTCTTATGATTTCGAAAATATGATCTACCAAGTCGAGGACAAAGGTGAGGAAGATTATGAAATACCTGGAGAACTTGCCAGACTCTTAATACAAGAAGAAAAGGTTATCCAACCACATGAATAGTCAGTCGAAATTGTAAACTTGGGTACCGAGATAGACAGGAAAGAAGTCAATATAGGTGCCAACCTGGAGGACAGTGTCAGGAACGGATTGATTCAGATGTTGCACGAATATGTTGAGATCTTTGCTTGGTCATGCAAAGACATGACAAGGCTCAATATTGATATTATGGTTCACCGTCTGCCGATGAAAGAGGGTTATTCTCTGGTTAAACAAAAGGTTCATTGCATGCGTCCCGAGATGTCAGAGAATATCAGGGCTGAGGTTATGAAGCAATTCAACACAATTTTCTTACCAGTGACATCTTATCCTTAATGGGTTACTAATGTTGTTCCCGTACCAAAGAAAGATGGCAAGGTGCGAATGTGTGTAGATTACAGGGACCTGAACAGGGCAAGCCCCAAAGACGATTTCCCGCTTCCATATATTGATGTTTTGGTCGACAACACGGCTTAACACAAAGTGTTCTCTTTCATGGATGGTTTCTTAAGTTATAATCAGATCAAGATGGCACCTGAAGATATGGAGAAAACTACCTTCTTCACACAGTGGGGCACTTTCTACTATAAGGTTATGCCTTTTGGGTTGAAGAACGTCGGTGCAATTTATCAGCGTGCCATGGTAGCCTTGTTCCATGACATGATTCATCACGAGATAAAGGTCGATGTCGACGATATGATAGCCATATCATCAACCGAAGAAGAGCGTCTTGATCATTTGCATAAATTGTTTGAAAGACTAAAGAAGTACAAGCTAAGGTTAAATCTGAACAAGTGCACTTTTGGTGTGAGATCCGGTAAACTCTTTGGTTTCGTCGTCAGCAGTAAAGGTATTGAAGTTGATCCTGCAAAAGTTAAAGCTATTCAAGAAATGTCGACTCCTCGTACCGAAAAGGAAGTCAGAGGTTTCTTAGGACGACTGAATTACATTGCCCGATTCATTTCCCATTTGACTACTACTTGTGAGCCAATCTTCAAGTTGTTGAAGAAAGATCAAGTAGTAAAATGGAACTACAACTGTCAAATAGCCTTTGATAAAATTAAGGAGTACCTACAATAACCTCCAATTATGTTACCATCAGTTGAAGAAAGACCTTTAATCATGTACCAAACAGTGCTAGAGAACTCAATATGGTGTGTACTGGGCCAGCATGACGAGTCTGGTAAAAAAGAGCATGCAATATACTACCTTAGCAAAAAGTTTACCAACTGCAAAATAAGATATTCACTACTCGAGAAAACTTGTTGTGCTTTAGCATGGGCTGCTCACCGACTAAGACAGTATATGATGACCCATACTACTTTGTTGATTTCTAAAATGGATCCCATCAAGTACATATTCGAGAAGCCAGCTCTCTCCGGAAGAATATCCTGATGGCAAATAGTCTTAACAGAATACGACATTCAGTACACCACTCAAAAGGCAATCAAAGGAAGTGTATTGGCAGATCATTTGGTGCATCAAGCTATAGACAACTATAAGTCGATGAATTTCGAATTCCCGAACGAAAACATTATGCTAGTTACAGATTATGAAGAACCTGGACCATATGAAAGACCTGAGCTAGGATCCCGATGGACTATGGTTTTCGATGGAGCTTCTAACACACTTGGAAACAGAATAGGTGTTGTAATTATCTCTCCTCAGGGTTGCCATGCGCCCTTCACTGCCAGACTTTTCCTTGATTGCACAAACAATATGGCTAAATATGAAGCGTGCATCATGGGTATTAAAGTTGCTATTGACCAGAGAATCAAGTTCTTGAGCCTATATGGGGACTCAACCCTGGTAATCAATAAGGTTAAGGGAGAATGGGATACGAAGCATCTGAATCTTATCCCTTACTGAGGACGTGTGCTAACCTTGATTATGTATTTCGAAGAGATTACTTTTGAGCATATTCCAAGATAAGAGAATCAGTTGGCGGATGCATTGGCTACCATGTCATCCATATTCAAGGACAGATGGGACAATGAGGCTCCCAGAATTACCATTGAAAGATTAGATAAATCGACACACTGCTATGAAATTTACACTGATGAAGTAGAAAAAAAAACCTTGGTTTCATGAAATGAAAAGGTACCTTGAGGCTCAAGAATACCCTGAAGGGGAATCGATCAATGACAATAAATTCCTACGGAGGTTCTCGGCTAAGTTCTTCTTAAGCAATTGAATTTTATACAAGAGCAATCATGATTCGACTCTGCTTTGTTGTATGGACAAGAAGGAAGCAGAGGAAATTATGCAAGATATGCACAAAGGTATCTTTGGCGCTCACTCCAATAGACATACTATGGCGAAGAAAATTCTAAGTGCGGGTTACTATTGGTCGACTATGGAAACTAATTGTCACCACCACTCAAGAACTTGTCATAAGTGTCAGATCTATGGTGATAAAGTTCATGTGCCTCTGGTTCCTCTGAATGTTTTGACAGCTCTGTGGCTATTTGCAATGTAGGGTATTGATATGATTGGAGAAATTAAACCTATTGTCTCTAATGGACATCACTTCATCCTCGTCTCTATTGACTACTTTACAAAGTGGGTTGAAGCGGCCCTGTTCGCCCCCGTTACTAAGAATGTAGTCACCCGGTTCATCAAACATAACCTTATCTGTCGGTATGGCATCCTTGAGAGAATTATCACAAACAATGGTACTAATATCAACAACACTATGATCACTGAACTCTGCATGCAGTTCAAGATCAAGCACCATAATTCTTCTTCGTATCGACCGAAGATGAGTGGCGCATTGGAAGTTGCCAACAAGAATATTAAGAAAATCATACAAAAGATGATTGTGACCTATAAAGACTAGTACAAGATGTTACCATTTTCTCTTCGTGGCTATCGCACTTCAACTCGAACATCAACTGGGGCAACCCCATTCTCTCTGGTCTATGGTATGGAAGTTGTCCTACCTATCGAAGTTTAGATTCCTTCTATGAGAATTATAAAAGATGCAGACTTAGACGAAAACGAGTGGATTCAGACCAGGCTAGACCAGCTGAATCTAATTAACGAGAAGAGGCTTGCGACTATCTGCCACGATCAGATGTATTAAAAATGTATGATCAAAGCCTTCAATAATAAAATCAAGCATCGATGAAGATTTTCCACATCTTATGAACGCGGGCATAGTCAAAAGATATTACGCATGAAAATAATCCGCTAGGTGGACTAGCCTAGGCAAAAATAAGAGAATCACGGTGAACCAAAAGGGTTTGGGAAAAAATTAGGAATATCTATAAAAGATTGTACACCCGACAAGTCAAAAACCTAAAAAGGCAGGCAAACAAGGGTATCCCGGTGGACTGAAAACCCGAAAGGGATGTCCATGAAAAAACTCAGGGATTAAAGCGTATGACTATGTCCTGTTGGAACACTTACAACAGGCTTTATTACCAATGTCAAGTTCAAATGGTACATATCATTTCAGTCAATTTCTTCCGACAACAAGGGATGAGATGCTTGAAGACATTGGGGCAATAGCAGAGTTGGAACCCGACGAGATTATTTCCACATAGTTATATGTTTTGTTTTCACTTTGTACTCTTTTCATTTCACGATAATTTCCTCTTACTAGGATTTATGTCTCTCTGTATAAAATCGCCTGTTTATGGGAAAACTATCAATAGAAATACGAATTTCAAAATTCAAACTTTTTATTTTACCTTCTTTATGTTTTGTTTGCAAAAACGTCCAATGATTAACATTGAATGAACATATGCATATGAATATGATTAATTGTTAACAAATATATGCATAAAAACAGGAATAAGCATTTGCTCAAGACTCTAGGAATTGGGATAATATTCAAGTTGTCCATGTACCCCCAAGAAAACCCCTCACAAGATTATCCCCCACAGAGTAATCTTCACGAATTCATCTTCAATGAAGATACATTCCCTGCAAATTGGAATACACTAATCATACTCACCAGTAAATCACCCTAGAGGAAAAAGGAATATGATCTTTTTCCTGACAATGTCGCCAACCTACAGAATCCCAATCTCCATTGGAGATTATGGCATAAGTACAGTTTATGGAAATTCTCTTCCCCAGCTGAGTTTATTCCTCCAAAACTGTAAAACCCCTGCAAATTTCTTTTCTCCAGCAGAGTTCATTTCCTCGGCAAGGATATTCCCTCAGCAGAGTATTTCTCCATCAAGTTTAGGGTTTATTTTCCCCAACTGGGTTTATTTCCCCAACAGAGTTCAGTCTCCCCAGTTTGAATTTATTTCTCTGACTACTACAAAACTTCACTCTCCAACAAAGGGCAGTCCAGACCACTATCCCTAGAGAGTTTGCTAATGAATCTGAAACCGGACTAAGTATCGTTCAACCTTATTCTCTCCAGACGAGTCGGCATCTAGCCCATCTCTTTTATCTCCAGTCAGGGTATCTGAGAATTAAATTCCCCGGTAGAGCGTGAACGAGAAATGTTTTTGAACTCTTCTCCCCAAACAAAAATCAACCCTCCCCAGCGGAGTCTTCCTCAAACAGAAAGTAGGAATCCTGGTCAAGATTGAGTACACACATACTCTTCTTTCTCAACGATAGTCAGGGATTTATTTCCCTAGTAAAAAATGTTATACGAAGCTACCGATACACTTCATATCCATACATCCTTTACAAACGTCATAGCATGTGCATACGAAATGCATATAGCACAGTCTCATTTACTTTGAGAACATCATTATGCAATATATTTCATACATCATGACATTGCATACAACTAACTCTTTACCTTTTCAGGAAAGATCAATCAACAAACAAACATCATCAATTACCTATATAACCAGACAATCTTCTCAAAGACTACATCCGACAAATGCCTACTTAAGCAATTTCCTCAGCGGGTCATTCTCAAAGGGGCACCTTTTCTAGATGAAGTCAGGCGTAGACATCTTGTAGTATGTCATTCAGACGAAATTGAGCGTAGATTCCTTCTGAAGCTCCTTCAAAAAAGTCGAGCGTAGACTCTTTTCAGCACTTTTTCTAGATGAAGTCGAGCGTAAACATCTTCCAGTATATCATTCAGACGAAATCAAGCGTAGATTCCTCCTGAAGATCCTTTAGAAAAGTAGGGCGTAGACTCCTTCCAGTTGAAGTCGAGCGTAGACATCTTCTGGTTCAGATAAAATCGAGCGTAGATTTATTCTGACACTCCTTCGGAAAAGTCGGGCATAGACTCTTTCCAATACATTTTCTAGATGAAGTCGGGCGTAGACATATTCTAGTACATCATTTAGACGAAATCGAGTGTAGATTCCTTCTGAAGCTCCTTCGGAAAAGTCGAGCGTAGACTCTTTCCAGCACTTTTTTCTAAATGAAGTCGGGCGTAGACATCTTCTAGTACATCATTCAGATGAAATCGAGCGTAGATTTCTTCTGAAGCTCTTTTGGAAAATTTGGGCGTAGACTTCTTCCAATACTTCTTCCAGTTGAAGTCAAGCATAGACATCTTCTGGTTCAGATAAAATTGCGCGTAGATTTATTTTGATACTCCTTCAGAAAAGTCAGGCGTAGACTCTTTCCAATACCTTTTCTAGATGAAGTCGGGCGTATACATCTTCTAGTACATCATTCAGACGAAATCAAGCGTACATTCCTTCTGAAGCTCCTTTGGAAAAATCGGGCGTAGACTCCTTCCAATACTTCTTCCAGTTGAAGTCGAGCATAGACATCTTCTGGTTCAGATAAAATCGAGCGTAGATTTATTCTGGTACTCCTTCGGAAAAGTCGAGCTTAGACTCTTTCCAATACCTTTTCTAGATGAAGTCGGGGCGTAGACATCTTCTAGTACATCATTCAGACGAAATCAAGCGTAGATTACTTCTGAAGCTCCTTTGGAAAAGTCAGGCATAGACTCCTTTCAATACTTCTTCCAATTGAAGTCGGGCATAGACATCTTCTGGTTCAGATTAAATCAAGCGTAGATTTATTCTTATATTCTTTTGGGAAAAGTCGAGCGTAGACTCATTCCAATACTTCTTCTAGTTGAAGTCAGGCATAGACATCTTCCGGTTCAGATTAAATCGAGCATAGATTTATTCTGATTATCCTCTTGGATCAAGTCGGGCGTAGACTCACTCCAAATACATCTTCTAAGACAAAGTTAGGCATACACTTAGTCTAATTTCTATCAACGGTTACTTTGGATGGAATCTATAAGCCCATCTCTGACGACTCTCCGTCACCTCTCCAAATGGCATCTTTAAGCTCATTCCCGTTATAATCAACCAACAGTGTTACTTTGTGCACATGCGCGTGTAAATTTATGGGCACTTAAGTGTTCAATCATTTTTTACCTTCAAGTCACGAATGGAAAACATGCCAATCTAACTCTTCAGGTTTAAGAAGATTGAACAGGGGCAGCTGTTATACCCCAAAATTTTCCCTCCCGTTTTTTTCTTCACAAAATTCTCATGAGGTCCTCATTTGCTCAAGTTGGCTCAAGAAATGATCATACAAATTCTCCTCTTAAGCAATGGGTCCACAACTACGGTTTTGTGTTTTTCAAGGAATATTGGGTTACAAAGGTCTTAAGTGGTTTCCATGATTCTCCATAGGTCTTCAACAATGTTCGTGTCAAGTTTCAAGTCTTACATCATAAGTTTGCTCAGTCAATGGCTCAGATCATTGAAAACCAACTGTATTGGGTAAAAAGTCAATGGTCAACATACTGTCAAACTTCAATATTTTTTGTCAACACTAAAATTTTGAAGTGGTATTCATCATTTAATCAATGGATTATCATGATTCCTCAAGGAAAGCCCTCAAATCATTAAAAGTCAAAAGTTTCCAAATTAGGGTTTCCTTAGGAGAAGTCAATTGAACTTTAATCAAGCATAACTTTCACATTCTTCATCAACTTTTCCCCAACCAAAGACCATTTTTAGGGAAATCCAATTCTCTACAACTTTGTATTTGTATGCTCAAGTCCAAAAAGTGCTTCATTTGAGCGATATGAGCCCATATGTTATAGGTCATTTCAAAAGTCAACAAAAAGACACTTTTTATCAAGGCAACTTACATCAAGATAAAGTCTCCAAATGCAAAAATGATCAAAGTGGAAATTGAAGAGGACATCTTGAGATTTCCCAAACGTCCAATATCACATTCAAAAGATGAAAATTGAGAGATTTGTGACTAGTGCAAGTTGGGAAGTTTTGGTAAAATACATGAAGTGCAAAGTAAGCAAACTTGAAATTGTGAACTTGTGGGCCTAACTTTTTAGGTTTCAAACATGTCCATGACCTTATGGAAGACTCCTAAGCTCGCTCATACCTTGTCTTATGTTTTCTTATTATTTTATTTATATTTATTTTGTTTTTATTCAAATAAATATAAAATAAATTGAATAAGGTACAAGATCATTGGGCCAAGCACATTATTGGTTTCTTAATCATCTAGAGGCCAAAAACAATTCAGCACAACTTTCCAAAAAAGTGTGAAGCTAAAAAAAGGCAAGGAAAATCTCAAGAAAGGAAGATTTTTAATGTGTTGGATTCTTGTCTAGCATAACCATGATTGCTTGAGATTTTTCCATTTTTGGTTGCTTCTTTCCATTCCTCTATTTAAGCACTACAAATCAGATCAAAAGGGACACGAGATACTGCCTCAAAAAACAGCTTGCCATATTCTCTTTTTCTTCAAAGAAACCCAAGTTTCAAAACACTCGTTGCAAGCCTCCTCAGTGCAAAGGGTGCTAATACCTTCCCTTTTCATAACCTACCCCCCTTACTCAGAAAATTCTCAAAGGTATTTCCTGTTCTTTTCACCCCTTCCTTATTGGATAAAAGAAAAGTCGGTGGCGACTCTAACTATTCACAATATTTGCGATAAAATGCAACACTAAAAGTCAGTTCTCCCACCGTATTATAATGTGCAATAACATAATAAACACGACCACGACTAGTCAACACGCATCATCATTCATGATTACATCATCATATCATAATCATATCATCATATCATCGGCATAATATCATATCATCATATAATCATCTTAATATAACATCATATCATCGTAACATCGTATAATCATCATCGTGTCATCATGATATCCAAACATCATCATATCAAACAACATATCTTCATGTCATCATATTATATAAGGTATCATCATAATGTTTCCTAATCATCCCTTATTCATCTTCTAATCATCTTAATAAATAAGCATCTTTGTAATCCAACATGGGGAACCTAACTTCATTCTAGATTCGGTATAAGGAATATACTTCTTATTCTTCATTTTACTCCACATAAATAAATTTTAGCGTGTTTCCATCCAATGCTTCGAACAACACTTCAATTCGGGCTCTAAAACTCAAGTTACAACACTTTTAAGAAAATCCAACACGACCATTCAAAATTGGACATCATCGCATTGCGACTCACCTCCATCGCCTGGCGACGCTCCCTTCGCCACCACCATTGCCTGACGATGCTTGGAGCGACGGACTTCATAAGCGTCACTCTTTTATACCTTCGTCGCTACCTATTTCTCCTGGAGATGCATCTTCACCTGACGACAC
This sequence comes from Vicia faba, assembly GCA_948472305.1. NCBI lineage: Eukaryota > Viridiplantae > Streptophyta > Magnoliopsida > Fabales > Fabaceae > Vicia > Vicia faba. The sequence continues at coordinate 919,859,529 of OX451741.1, read as the reverse complement.
TACCTACGTCGCTCGACGATGCTGCACGAACATGGTTTTCCTGTTGCGATTTACTACATAGAACCAGTCCCAAATTATATGATTTCACCATATTACATATTCTAAAACATCATCTAATCACAGGTTTTCATCATCTATCAACATCCTATAATTCTATACTCATCATACACCAATTACAAGTCATTAATCATTACCAATTCATCAATTCCTCATCAAACATCACCAAATCCTCATATATAAAAACCTAAGGCAATTTACCATCATCTAAACCTTAAATAAAATATAATAACAATGATAAAACTCCTCTTACCTTAAGATTATTGCTAGATATCAATTCCTCTTCATCCTCTATCGAGATTCCTATGCTCTTCTTTCCTCTTTGTGCCCTAGCTCTCTTTTCTCTATAGCGTTCTTCCAAATTCTATCATACAGAATGAGCGTGTAAAATCTCAAATCTTCTCCTTATACCAAACTTGTCCTCTTGGACCCCTAATAATGAACTTCCCATCATGCCCTCACTTATCCTTCACTAATGACCACAATGCCCTTAATCTCTCGACATCATATATTATTCTATTTATCTTATTTAAAATAATTCTAAATAATTACTGTAATTATTCTAAAAATACACAATTGATCAATATCATCTAATTCCCTCTATACTATTCATAGTAACCCATCACACATCATATTCATCAAATCATCATATTCAAACATTATGTTTATCTCAATCATCATGGTACACTTCATATTCATCATTATTTCACAAATTACCATAAAGACTCACATATAATCATCAAAACATTAAACACTTCATATTGACTCATGTAATCACGCTAAATTAATTAATTAAATAATTAATCTAGAATTTGGGGTGTTACATAAGGATTGCGCGACAACAACAAGAATCTCCAAGGGTTTTCTGTCTGTCCTGATTTCAATAGCTTAGGGTTCTATTTATAGTTTTAGGATTTTAGTAGTTATAGATTGAATTAAGAAATTAGTTAGTGATTTCTATTACTTTTGCATGATTTGCATGATTGATTCAATCAGAATCATTTTAGGATTAATATTGATTATAAATTAGATTTTTGTGTTATACCAATGTATTTGGACTTGCTATTGTATGAATTTGAAACAAAATAAAATAAAATTCCATATTCAATTTGATTTGGTTGCAGATTTGATTCAGAAACAATAGAAATATGGGCTTGGGTACCTTGGGGACGAAGATAAAAGATTGGGCGAAACTTGGAAATTATGGTTTTACCCTAACGTTAACTTGGTCAACAAGATTTGAAATAATAATAATAATAAAATAAAAAGCAATAATAATAATATAAAATAATAAACTGCATAATCAGATGGAGTTGACTCCGGGTCAAACCCTCTTTAATACTTAATACTATTATTTTTAATAACAACCATAATATATATTTTTAGTAATAACAATAATAATTTAAATCAAAACCCAAATGTTGACCACAATCAACTTCCCAACCCCATGGGCCTATGGATTATTGTATTAGAAAGTTTGAGCCTCTCTAGAGAAAAAAAAACATACTCCTTGTTTCTAATTTAACCCTCATTACCACCAATATCATGAAAAATATAAATTACTAACAAAAAAATACAATAGCACCAAGATTTTAAATAACAAAATAAATAGTAAAATGAATTGATTATTGACACTATAGGGACAAATTTAGGGTATGATAGCATATCCGAAAATGGCATTGATACTTCAAAACAGAAACAGAGACAATATGAACAAGATCTAGAAACCACAACAACTTGACATTAAATTAAAACACTCAACATTAAATAGAAAGTCGTTAACATAAATTTAATATTACATATTGATGTTGCAACATATTGATAATATGGATAGTTGAGGATGTTGCAACATATTGATAATATCTTCAACGAATCTTGAAATCTTCGCATCCACTTCAATTGAACCCTTTGATGCATAAAGGTGAAGAGTACTCCCCATAATCTTTAAATCTTTACTCATCTTCAGTTCAAAGTTGGTGAATTGTATCTTCCCTTTGTTGTCAAACGAGGGTGAACGATACTCGAACTTGATAATTCTTCAGTTTTTTGGATATGGTAGGAGAATATTCAATCGAGATACTAGGTCGACAAGAGGTTTGTCCTCAGTGAACCTAAATTTAAGTGGCGACTTCACGCCAATGAAATACACAAATGCAAGATGAGGATATGCATCCATTTTATGATTGTGGTGTGTTTTGTAGAAAATATGGGATGAGAGACACTTTATTTATACAAGTTTTAGATCACTCCGGACCTTATAAACCTTATCCTATCATCAGGGCACTTCTCTGAGATGCATGTCTTGATACACCCCATTTTTAACGAAAAAAAAGGTGTTTAGATATATGCACATCCGTAAAGTGCCATACTGTGTGTTTTTTAATTTAGTATGAAGTGTATCTGGTATACATATTTAGAATCACCCCTGAACCAAAAATAGAGTAGAAACCGTGTAAACATAAGTAGAAGATGTAAACCATAAAACTTGTAAAATAGAAACAATCGATATTTACACCATCGTTGTTGAATATATATTAGTTATGTATTAAATCGTATCAAGATTACATTGTTGATGATAATACATTAAAAAAGGTGTATCGATTACAATTTAAAATGCATCTGTGATACGGTGGCAAAACTGACTGTTATATACTAATTTTGCGTTTGTGTTTGCAAATGTTGCGGTAAGCAAGAGTCGCCACCGACTTTTCTTTTATCCAAATTAAAGAAAGGGTGAAAAGAACAAAAAAAGACCTTTTTGAGAGTTTCTGAGTAATGGGGGTATATTATGGAAAGGGAAGGTGTTAGCACCCTTTCCATCAGTAGTTATCTACGGGATCTTAGAGGTTTGTTCATTTTTGAAATACCTTTGTGCTTTGTGTATTTGAAAGTTTGTTTTGAAAATGCCTTGGTATGGAAGACTTTGTAATATTTCTCGGGAATGTGGAGAAAGTATACAAAGTGTCTTGAAAATGTTTTTGAAAAGTAGTTTTTTGTGTAAGTGAAAATCCTTTAGATAGTGCTATCGTACTATTAGTGAGTAGGTAGCTCTATCGTTGGATGTATGAGGGACATTTGAAATGGACGTTACAGTCACAAAAGCAACTTGTGAAGACGCTTTAGCAATTTTGTTTAGGGACTAGATCATTTACCGAGAAGGCAATTGTAGGGTCATCGAGGGACTATGATCTTTTTGATTTACGAGTCTTTACTAAAGCGTTCCTGCCTCATGACTGTTTTATTTCTAAAGGCAACCAAAGTGGGATATCCTAGAGGTGTATATGTGCAATTGATTCAATTCATTTACTCTTGTCTTTTTGTTAAGTTTGCTAGCGTTTGATTATTAGTCTTATCATACACGCTTAATTACTAGCAGTTAATATATATTGCAGAATATTAAAGTGCAGGAATTTTAAATCTACGTTATTACAATGCTTTGGGGAGGGGATTTACATTATACAAGAATGAGGGGGATAAAGCAATAAATGTCCTAGTTTTATTCTATTACATCAAGTGAGCAGGTACATTAATAAAAAAATGCGAAAATAAATAAACGCGTGGGAAATTGAAAATGACGTCTAAAAATATCCTAAGAAATAAAATTTTTTTTGTTTTGTTTTTTATGTATAAAAGAAAATAAAGCCTAAATCTTTTTAATTTTAATTTTTATAAAAGATGTTAAAATAATTAATTTATTTATTTACAAAGTTAATTTCATTAGAAAAGACACTAGCCTAATTTTTTTTTTATGATTTTTGATTTGAGGTCAATTTAAATAAAAGAGGGTCAATAAAAAAATGAAAACAAAAATAAAAATAGGACAGGAAGCATCATTCGATCGCAGGGAGATGGTGTCTTTCGATTCTATGAAGGGAAAGCTGTCTTTTGATTACCCTTTGATCCAATGACGGGATGTGGCTTTTGATCCAGAGGGTGCTGCTGGGATTGCATGATGGATCAGTTATAAGGGCTACATCTGCAAACATGTTGGCAAAACGAAAAGCATGACCTGGGTGCCAAACCCAAGTCTTTGAATTCTGCACGCGTTGGGTCTATTCAGGCTACATCTGCAGCATGTGTTAGCAACAAAACTCATGTCCTTAATTTTGATTACAAATCGAATGACTATAAGTATTGATGTGTCATGCAAGGGTAGAATTTTATCTTTTTACCAATTCTTACCAATGGTTAATGACTTCGATTTGGCACTTTATGGATGTGGAGACACTTGTTTAAGGACTGGGGATGCTTGGAGAAGCCTCAAGAAACCTCCAAGAATATATTTTGACTTTGTGTGATTCTCCCTCTTGTTGTATCTAGCCTTTTGGGTTTGCTAGTGTCTTCTTTATATATAGAGGGGATGGAGGAAACAAGAGAACAAAGATTTAAACAGCCTTGCTTATGTGTTTGAAAGCCATGAATGAGAATTTGTAACATTGGCCAAAAACATAGGATCTTGTCCCTTATTTGAAATTTGAATGTATGTGGATATTTTGGCCCCTTCGAATGCTCTCTAGTGTTGCTCTTCGATTGGCCTATTGCCTCATTCGACTGGACCTCTTGTATAATCTTCGAATGGGCCTTTGGAATGCTCTTTCGAAGGGGTCTTTTGGATAGACCATTTGCGTCCTCTTCGAATGGGACTTTGGTCTCCTCCTTCGAATGGACTTCTGAAGTGTCTTTCAAAGGGTTCCTTCGTTGGACCCATATATTTGCCATAGTTGTTTGATTCCAATATCCCAAGTGAGGACTTCATTTTGGCCAATCGAAGCTTCCTTTGTCATGAATGTAATGGTGCATGAGGCTCAGGCTGGGCAACATGCAGGACTTTGGCCAGACGCATCAAAAGACAAAACAACACTTGCCTTCAACTATTATGTGCCTTTCGACTGGACCAAATGCATCCCCCTTTCGAAGGCACCATTTGTGTGTCCTTTGAATAGCCCACATGCACTCCCTTGTGCTTTCTTCAAATGACTTCTAATGTGTGTCCTTCGGCTGGACCTTTGGAATGTTCTTTCGAAAGAGCCATATTGTACTATAGTGCAGAAACTGAGCTGAGGAGTCTTTGGCCTTGTGCATGCTGGCATGAAGCAAGTCATGGCAGGCGTAAAGGAGGCCATTACCTAGGAGAAGTTGGAACCAAGTTGGCCAGTGCCTTGTGGTCGAAGGCAACTTTTTGCCGGTCGCATCAAAAGAAGCTTTTTGCCTGATGGATCAAAGGCAACCTTGAAGGAGTCTTGGCCTTGTGCTGAAGACAAGCTGAAGAGGGGGCATTTGTCTTATTGAATCCAAGGCAGGCGTGAAGAGGCTTTTGTCTTGGCAAATCAAACACGCTTGTAGGGGGTTCTTGCCTTGTGCATCAAAGGCAAGTCGAAAGAAGCTTTTTGTCTTGTGCGCTGAAGTCATGCTGAAAAGGGATTATTTGCCTAGTCGAAGCAGGAATTAAGCATGCTCTGAAGAGACCAAATGCCCAAATGAAGCAGGAATCCATCTTTCATGCAGGTAGCCATTGCATTTGTAAGTCAAGCCAGCATGCAAAGCCAAAGATGCAATCGAAGGAGCACTAACAAAAGGCCCTTCCCCTTGGGATCGAAGGAGGTTGTTTAAAAGGAAACACATGTCCAGTCGAAGCTTGTATGCAGCAAACAAGGAGAAAAGTCCAAGGCTTCAATCGAAGCTTGGAAATTTGAGGCAAGCTTGGAGGTGGTTAGACGCTCAATCGAAGCTTGTCCAAATACCAATCGAAAGGCTTTTTAACATGCCAATTGAAGGATTTTGTCAAAATGCCAATCGAAGACTCCTTATTTATCTTCAAAAAAATAATTTATCTTTCCTTTAATCAAATGCTTGTGATCACCGTGTAAGAGAAAGATCTTGAGAAAATATGAGAGGGCAAATTTTGGGGTACAACAACATCAAAAGATGCATCACTACTTCAACTTTTCCTTATTTGATTCTCTTGTAAGAACAAGAAGTGTTTCTACATCTGACATTAAGATTTTAATGATAACTTTATATGGTATCATAAAAAACAATTGCATACTTTAATGGTTTTATTCTAGTGTGTAGCTGCTACTGTAATGTTCTAACTCTGATATCAAGATGTGTGACATCATCATGTTCTGAACATAAACACTACTAGAAGAAAACATGTGGTTATATGTTACAGTTGAAGTCTAGATTCTGAAATCCGTCTTATGCAACAATTCTTAGGAACGTTAGTGCAAGAGGTATTGATCGTGAATTTATGGTTAAGCTTTAGAGGCCTTTTAAAGCTTTGCTTCTGTGTTTTCCAAGTTATGAAGATTATGAAGACAAGGTTCTATTGAACAAGTTCTGATGATCTGAAGAAAAATAAGTTCTTACAACTAAGTGCTGAAGACTCTGAAGACAAGGTTCTGATGGGACAAGTTCTGAAGACTTAGGTTCTAAGACTTAAGAGTGATTCTTCTACAACAAGCTTCAAACATTAAAATTATTTGAAGCCTCTGAAGATTAGAAGAAGTTCAAAATGGTTAACATGTAATGGTGTACAAAAGGTACAAAAAGTGTTTTATGACCTCTATCTTCTAGGGTGGCATAAGGACAATACTTTAGTATTGTATTGTCAACCACTCTCATTATGATTGTTGGGGACAAACAACTGAATTTCCAATTACCTTTTTATACCTTCAACTAATTCCAATATGTAATGTAATACTATCATATTTTGATTGAGAGAAAGAGGTTTAATTAATTGTAGTAGTAATTTTGTTTTGTTTGTATATGTATTCATTTCCACTCATTCAAGTGTCAATTCTAAAATGAAAATCACTTTTGTGCAATCTTTCTAACATTCATTTTCCAACAAAGGGGTAAATTGCAATAAGTAAATGTATTATTAATAAACCACTTTTTGTAAACCAAACTATCTATCAATCATTAACTATAAGTTAGTTTCACTTAATTTTTTTAAACCAAAAAGAGCCTAAATAATACAATTATTTGGATTATTATACTATAATGGTAAGACCAATTGAATTTAATACACCAGTGTGTCAGTGTCATCCATCTTGCCTCCTAAGTTGGGGAGAGATCATGCATAATGTTTTATAAGCATTTACACATAGTTTAGTTTTTTTTCTTGAGCCATTGTCTGCATTCACGGAAATGTCAAGTGTGTGAAATTTATTTAAGAGGTAGATGTCTTAAACAAGTATTTCAAACTAACATGTGAAGGGCCGTGATAACATCATGATGCCAGCAGAGAACCGAAAACTGCAAAGGCAGCGAAGAGATATCATATCATATCAGCAATTTGTAATGTGTATATGATATGTCTAGTACAAGACCTTAGATTAAACAGGAATCTAAAAGCACCACAATTTTAACGTCTTCTACCTTTAATGGACCTGTTGTTTTTATGCAGTTTTAAATTGCAATGATCAGTCAAAAACTCTAGTATTATTCCATCATAGTAACACAAACTCATGTGTGTGCGCCACATGGTACACATGCAGTGCGTAACTGCAAATTTGTTCTTAATTTGTTCACCATTGCCCATCCTACCCTCATTATCTATGACTACAACCAATGTTAACAACTTCATGATGAAAATCCCATCTTAATAGCACAGACATGACTACTATTAACAAAGACAATGTTAACATCATCAAGCCCTCAACATAAGCACACAAAAAACCAGCAACATTGAAACCAAAATTGAAATCAACATAGACAAATTTGAAATACATATTTCAAATACATTATTTGGAAAGATATTAAGCTTAGATAACTTCATTTGAAACCAGCAACATAATTGAAATCAACAGAGAAAATTTGCAAAACAATTAGAGGTCCGAACCTAATCATTGTGTTACGGAGTTGAGAGACAGTTACTCTAAAAAAATTTGAATACTCTTGGTCCCAAAAGAAAAAGGTATAACGACATCCATCATAAAATTCAATTTCAATTTTAAACCTTGAGAAGAAAATTTACGTGAATTCAAAAGCTAATAATCATAAAAAATTATAATAAACCAAATGATATTTTAAGTAAAATGAAATTGAATGGAGTAATCTTTTGTTTGAATTATTCAAAAATACAATTAAATGGAATGTTGATGAAACGCATTCCATTTAAACTCATTTCATATAATATCTATCTTCATTCCCTTTTCAATTGAGGATATCAAATGGAAAAATACTCTTTTTCCAATAGAATAGTAACTCTATTCCTTTCCCTCACCAGTAGGTCCTCATTTTCTCATCTGTTACAACATAAAGAATGCATGGCCATCTTTAGACCAAGCCAAATTTGAAACACGGTCTGCTTGAGGCTTACTGCACAAGGAATAGTGTAGAAAATATGGATCCAAATTACTGAAGGAAGATAACTAAATCATGATACATAACCATTGTCTCAAAAAATAATTTAAAAATGAATAATCTATGTAATTTTTTAAGCATCTTTGAATCACATCATTTGAAAATTCATAAATTACTTTAGCAAATCACTTTGACGGTATCATTACAATTTGTGAAGAAGAGGAAGAAGGAAGAAGAAGATGAAGAAGAAAGTAGTTCGTGAGAGAGAAAGAGAGAAAAGACGAGAGGGAGAGAGAAAAAGAGAGTGTGATGAGGGTTTTGATAGAAGCAGTGGATAGAAGCAAAAGGACAGAGTTCAATGAAGAAGTGACATTTGCTTTTTCGATGTGCAGAGGAAAAATGTTCGCTTTGGAAAACGAAAAGGTGATCATCAGTTTAAATGGAAGTATGTTTCAAAAAAGTAAGGCAAATTTGGTAACTAAAAAGACTTTTTAAATGAAATAATTAGTTAAATTTGGACCAACCATCAAATAAGTTAGAAAAAGCATTTTTAGGACCAAGTTTAATCTCAAAAAGAAGAGGTGTTGGAATATAAACAAATGTTAGAATTGAAATTTCCTGAGGCATTTATTTTCTTATATAAATGACATGACACCCTAAGATGAAACACGTTATTTGCCACATCATTAAAAATATATAATTATTTATTTTTTATTTTTATTTTTATTTTTTCATAAATAATTTATTTAATTTAAAGGAATAAAATAGCATTATGGTATTTGGAGTGGGAACCGCGAATAATTTGTTTTTTTTAGATATCTAAATTCTATGAACACTAGTTCTTCAAGAACAATTCCAAACAGAGTAATAACATTGAATATTCATATCAATAATGAAAAGTAATATTAAATGCTCTCTTCTATTACCATTGAGTTACATAAATACTGATACACCAGAAAGAAAATAAACTCATAATATAATTAAAGACCTGAAAACCTAAAACTAAAACAACTAACTTTATTCTTTGATGTGAAAATCAAACACCTTTACTTCATTACTAAACCTTTACTTCGCTTTCAACGCTTCTTCCTAAGAAAAAAACGGAACCAGAACAGAACTCGGGGGAGAAGTAAAAAACATCGATCCAACATAAATTCTGTCTTTCAAATTCGATTTCGAAATCCCAATCCACTTTTGCATCGCCACTGGTTCATGTCCAAACTGATTCGTCGATCCCAACACCAAATCACGTTTGTCCAAATCCAGATCTAGATCCAGATCCATAGCCTTCAAAATGAGTCCTCCATCGTTAATCTCCGGACTCAACTTCTCACATCTTTTAAGAATCTTAACTTATCCCATAATAAGATTCACCGGAGCAACAATAACATCTCAAGTTTGTCTCAGATCGTTTTGTTTCACCGACGGTACACTGGACTCCATTTCCAGCGACGATTCTAATTGACATAGGATTTGCAGTTGGAGTTAGGGTTGGGGCTACAGTTTTTGCAAGATGGAATCAGTGAGGAAGGGACTGACAAGGCTTCGTTGGGAAGAAAACGACGTTGAAGGCAATCGTGTGAATGGAGAATCACAGTTCCCACTCTAAATGCCATAATGTTATTTTATTCCTTTAAATTAAATAAATCATTTCTGAAAGCTAATAGTTGTATACCAGGGACCAATAAAAATTCACCAAAAATGATATTGAGGAACCTAATAGTTGTTTTTTTTAAAGAGGCACTAACATGTTAAAAAACTAGATATAGAAGGACTAAAAGTGCATTTAAGCCTTTTTATTTAATTTAGTAAATATTTGAAGTTTTAACTTGCCACCTTTAAGTTGAACTTGACACCCTCAAACTCAATGAAAAGACTATAGTATTCTTGCTAAAGTTTTATACCATTTTCATAATTCACTCTTACAAAGCGGAAATTTCAAAATCTCTAGTGCGATACCAACATGTTTGAGGAGCTACTGAAAATTCTACAAAAAAAAAGAGTAATTTATCAGGGATATTGGAATTGTCAAAAGTTTCTTTCAGAAATTTCGGAAGTTCTAATCGGAAATTATCAAAATTTCAGATGGTTCAAAAAAATTGAAAATTCCGCAAATTTTAGAATTTCTAGTACTGGCTTAGATACTTGGAAATCAGCCATTCATTCACTAATTTTTGTCATTTTATCATTTTGCAATGAAGACCAGGGGGAAGAACAAGACAATTGTCGGCAAGATCATTGATAGAGCGGCAACCCGGATTAGGGCTGATGCGACAAATGCTTCCTAACTACGGGCTAGACGAATAGCTCCAACCGATTCTATCCGAAAACGATTGATTGAGTAGTCTCAAGGCACAAGCGCACCTCGACGCTAAGCAGATATAATTGACATGGAACCTGTTGCTGAGGAGATTCTTGTTGTTGAGGTTGCTACGAGGAGGTTCATGTATTAATTACTGATGAGGAAGTTCCTGTTACTGAAGAGATTTCTGTGCCGACTACAGATACTGAGGTTGATGATGAGGTGTCTCCCATATGTCTTAATTATTGTTTGTGACATTTTGAAATTTCTTGAATTTCATAACAAAAATTTCATATAACCTATCAAGAATTTCGTTCGAATTTTTTGTTCTATTTTTGAACTAAGAGCATTTTTGACATTATCAAAATAAGTGTGTTGTTTAATTTGGGGTAGCAACTTAAAACCTCCAAATATTCTATCACCCCTCCATTGTTCTCCAAGCTTCTCATAACCTCACTGAACCTTCCACTAGCAATACTCGTTTACCGGAGATTCTCCCTAAAATTCAAAATTCAGTCTCATACAGGTTTTCCTCTTTTCATTCATCTTTTTCGGATTTTTTTCTCTCTCTTATTCATCATTGTAATTTGTTTATGCAATATGGTTTCACAGAACTTCAATGGCTTATAGACGCTGCCTCTTGCAAAGAGGAAAACTCATTGATCGGAAATGCCACCCTTCTTTCAGCTACATTCTCCATCACAGTGATGAACGGAAACGCGATGAAAAATCTAGTTCAACACGAATTCCTAATTTTATTCAAACAAGCTCTCTTAATGGATCAACGGGGTTTTCTCCATTTGCTGGGTATAATTTCTGTCGAAATATGTCGACAATCAATAGCAATTCAGATAAGATTACTGCAACAACTGATGTAGCTGATGTTCTTATTGATACCACCGTCGAGGCAGTAGCTTCTCAGGCTCCTGTTGTTAGTGAAGTTGCCATTGCTGCTGCTGATTCTTATTTGCCTATACAAGCCGTGCAGTACCTTATAGATGCTGTGCATTCCTACACTGGACTTAACTGGTGAGTTCCACTTGCTATTCATTATTAATAAGGACATTTTTTAGGTTAATGGAAATTTAGGGTTTCGAGAATTTGCCAGCTACATCGTTCTTTAATAGTTAATTCCTTAACTGATAAAAGATTTAGTGTATGTTTGGTTTAGCTTTTGGAAGAGGTGAAAACAATTCTAGAGGTGTAGAATTGATTTTGGAATGATTTTGAGGTGTTAGGTTATTCTAAAGTAAAATTGATTCTATTTGAGAGTAGAATTTGTAGCTTTTGAGTTTAAACGTGATTTTTACATTGAAATTTATTGGTTAACTTAATTTTACACTAAATTATTCAAACATAAATCACTTTAATTCAACTCACTCAAAATCAATTTTTTTTTTCACCGAGAACCAAACATGCGTTAAAATGTTACATGAATTCTGAAAGGAAACTTTTCACTTTTTTGCTCTTTTGTATCAGGTGGGCAGACATAGTTCTAACAACTCTCTTGATTCGAATTGCAACTATTCCGATCTTACTATATCAACTCAAGGACACTTCTAAGCTTGCAGTATGTTCTGCTACTTTGCTTTTGTACTTGTTTCTCGCTAGAATAAAGTAATGCCAATGACTATTACTTGCTCCTTCCTCTTTTGTTATTCTGTTTTAATTGGATACTAATTAGATATTTGTGGTGAGATTTTCCCCTTGGTTTTCTTTTCCATTTTAAAACACGACGTCCTTGATATGGATTGTAGGGTTTATTCACTCACTTCACCACTCTGTTCCTTCATTTTTTTGCCCTTTTGAACAAATGTCCTGAAGCTTGTTGTATATTTGATAATGCACTTTTCAATAACCCTATCTATCTTATTATTACCAAAGCTTACCGTTTCATGGTATTGCAGCTTTTTACGCTTCAGATGAAAGAGAGGACGAAAGAGATGAAGAAACAAATAGAAATGAAGGTAATAATGCTCTAGTTCATCAAGTCATTTAATCAGTAATATTCAATATAATGCTTTGATATATATTGTTATGTATGTAAGTTAAGCATAAGGAGCCTCACAAGTTCTATTGTCTTATATCGAGAAATTTTAATTTGCATTTTTTTATGGGAATTTTTTTGACTGTTCACCAGTAAAGTGTCTAATCTAATGATCGATGTTGTCGGTAAAACAAAGGGATCAAAATAAATAATTCCGCTTGAGTAGTCTTATTTTCTCCATTCATAATGAGTGACTAAGTTTTTGTTGATATTTGAAAATATATAATGTTAAGAATATTTGTATGTAGAATAGTCCCACATCGATTATATAGTGTAATTAGTTGTAATCTCTCTATGTATAATAAAGTCTCCGTAGTGATTTCATGTCACACGGTTTAACCTAAATGTCTCTTAGTCTCTCTTAATTCAATATGGTATCTAGAGCCTTCTAAGAGGCAATTCTTCGCCGTGCTTTACCCGGTTGACCCACTGTCTTCCGGTAAGAAATTTTCTTCTGCAAACCGTGTCATCATTCCGGTTTGCCTCACCTTTTTTTTTTCCAGCGACCTCTGCCAAGCGCAGTCCACGAAAAAAAAAATAATTTTTTTTGGAGGACTACTGTTCACCGCCGCCGCTACTGTTCACGAAAAAAAAATTGTTTTCTCTTTCGGAAAATCGCCTTCCTCCTCCGGTTCCAGATCCGCCCTCGGTTTTCGTTTTCGACTCACAAAAAGTCGTACTCTCGAAAAGTCGTACACTATGCAGACTTCACCTTCTCTTCAGAACCCTACGCCAAGCTACGAGGATTTTCTCAGGTGGTGTCAGACTAACCAGACCTCTGGTTCCACAGCTTCGTTTGCACACACTGGTAATTCATCTGTTTGCGTCTCTCAATCATCTCCTCTTGGTCCTTGGGTCCTCGACTCTGGTGCGTCTGATCATGTTACCGGTAATAAAAATCTTTTCTCTTCCCTTTCTACCTCTAGTTTCTTACCGAGTATAACTGCCGCAAATGGTTCTCAAACCCGATCCCAAGGGATCGGTACTGTTCAAATTCTACCATCTCTCTTTGTTACTTCTGTCCTATATGTACCTAATTGCCCATTTAATCTACTGTCAGTCAGTCGTTTAACTCGTTCCCTTAATTGTTCTATCACTTTTACTAACAGTGATGTTATTCTGCAGGATTGAAGTTCGGGACAGATGATTGGCGTCGGATGTGAGTCTCAAGGCCTCTACTACTTCTCTACGTCATCTACCACATGCTCCACCACAAATTCTCCACTCATTATACATGCGCAGTTAGGTCATCCAAGTCTTCCCAAGCTACAAAAGTTGGTTCCCAGTTTATCTAAATTATCCACTTTACAGTGCGAGTCTTGTCAATTAGGAAAACATACTCGTAGTCACTTTCCTGATCGAGTCAATAAACGGGTTACGTCTCCTTTTGCTTTAGTTCACTCCGATGTTTGGGGTCCATCGCGTACTGTGTCTACTTTTGAGTCTAGGTATTTTGTAACATTTATTGATGATTTTTCACGTTGCACGTGACTATTTTTAATGAAAAACAGATCTGAATTATTTTCTATTTTTGAACAATTTTATCGAGAAATAAGAACCCAATTTGGTTTGTCCATTCGTACCTTAAGAAGTGACAATGCTCGTGAATATTTATCCCAACAATTTCAAACTTTTATGTCATCCAATGGTATTCTACACCAAACATCTTGTCCTCATACACCTCAACAAAACGGGATAGCCGAACGCAAAAACCGGCATCTCGTAGAAACCACTCAGACTCTACTTCTCCATGGTAATGTCCCTCTCAGATTTTGGGGGGATGCTGTGCTCACAGCGTGTTATCTCATAAATCGCATGCCCTCATCTGTCCTTAATAATAAAATCCCTCATTCAATCTTGTTTCCAAACTCTCCTCTTCATCCAATTCCTCCTCGAGTCTTCGGGTCTACATGTGATAGGTAAATAGCAAGTGTACTATTTGTTTGCCTATTGTAGTGATAAAAGGAGTTTTCTCCGAATGTCGATCTCAAGGACTGCTTGAGGATATAGAGTTGGAATATGATTTCAATTAAACAAAAGATCACTGGTAATGGTTTGGTTTATAAGAAAATGATTAAAATATGCAATTCAGAAAGAGCGAATAAATCAGTTAAACGAATAACAGATATGAGTAATATGCTAGGGGTAGGTGAATGATTCTGCCTGCAATAATTTCGACTTATCAGTGCAATAATGTACTTCACACCAATTGATTACCGGTTCTCTAGAGCATCTAAGCCTAAATCCTTAGTCAGAAGATCTTTGAACACATACCATAACTTCTATGTCCATAGTCAATTACGGAAATGATCAAGCATTCAGATATTGAGAATTTTCCGGTTGAGATAAAATATTTCTAGTCCTAGATAATATTTATTATCAAATGTTCTTATTTAGGTCGATAAACAATAGCTGTCCAGCTTAATATTTATAAAAACTCATAATCCGTTTTTCCGACGGTTTACGCATTAAGAACGATAACAAGAACAAATCAATTTAACAATGAATAACAGAAATTAATGCATTGACAAATACGAATTCATTACATTCAGAATCAGGGTCACCCCCTAGCAAAAGGGGGTTTAGCTACTCATAATCGAAAACAAAGTAATGAAAAGAATTGTTGTCATTACAAAATCTGTCGAGGAATCAATCTTCAATTGTGTAAACTCTTGAATGATGTGAAACCCTTTACAAATTCTGAGTTCTCCAGCGCTCTGAACGTGTCTTTGCAGTCCAAAAAAATCCTCCCCCGGGAAATTCGCAGTACTGATTTATATAGGTCTGAGATGGACAACATTTTGGGCCTCATACGCGTATGATACTCCCTATACGCGTATGGGCAGAGTGAATTTTGCACATGATTTCAACAAAACGCGTATGAGACGCGTATCAGCTAGGGGCATACGCGTATGACATTCCCATACGCGTATGATCAGACTTGTTTTTTGCCTTGGACTTTTAAGGAATGCGTATGGGACTTGTGGCTGATTGAGCCATACGCGTATCAGAAGGGCCATACGCGTATGGGCTGCCTTGACTTGGATTTTCTTCCTTTCTTGCTTGTCCCAGCTTTTGTGCTCCTAAACTTTGACATCCATGCTCATAAACCTGAAACCACTAATTATACCAAAAAGAGCGTAAAAAGAAACCAGAAAGAAATTGCCTTAAGCAAAGTACTTTTTACTGAAAAGAACAAAGATAACTTAAAATCGCGTGTTAAATCAAACAGTTTACCTGAATTCTTACTTTTTTAAATGGTGAAATACTAACAAAAATGGTGACTGATCACAACCCCAAACTTAAATTGTTGCTTGTCCTCAAGCAACTTCAAATCAAGACCAATCATATCACCCCAAACTTATTTGAAACAAAACTCTTACCACAATACCTATGAAATCTTTCGCACCTCATTTCACGACCACCCTTTAATTCTTCCAACTTTATGCCACCATTGCTTAGAAACACTTCCATTTTGAAACATCATTCGACCTGTCAGCTTCCTTCACACTCTCACCAGTTCTCTCAGGGGTTCATGTGTTTACACTCAAATTCATGGTATGTAATACTCACTCAATAATTCGAATGAATCCTAATCCTTGTTAACATGCATAAGTCACACACTTTTTCGAGGTCTTTAAGGATGTAATGGGGCTCGGGTTAAGGTGGAATAAAAACAAAAGGATGAAGGTTACAAGTTTCAAGTATGTGTCTATGCGTCTCATTGCTAAACACGGTTATTGCTGGGTCTCTTGGAAAAGTCTTCGGGTAGTTCCATGCATATATTTATGAGTACCTTTTCATTGTAAGCTTTCTCCTTTTTTTTTTTTTCTACCATTTCCTGATCATTCTTCTATTTTTGCATACGCACTGTTCTCGTATTGCTCTGATTTTATCTGCAGAAGTGTGGATCTTTTTTTTTTTTTGTGTGTCTGTGCCTCTGTTTTCAGGTTACATTGTTCGTCCTTCTCAAACATGGCCCCATATGATCGAAACAGATTCAGATCTGCTGCACATTTTGCAAAGTTTGAGAGTTTAGCCACCAGAAACATCATTGAAGAAAGATCTTGGACATTAACAACCGAGGATTAAACCTGTTAGCAGAGTTTTGATCCAAGAATTTTATGCCAACGCCTTCAGAACAGACTCAGAGGTTGATCCAGTGTTGGAATCTCGAGTTCGGGGTAAAAGAATCAACTTTAGTGCTGATAAGATTAATCGGATTCTGAAATCAAAACCCCTCGAGGAACATTGTCCCTTTCAAGAGATGAAAATGTCCATGAGACGATTCTGGCCATTTGACGAGATGAAAAATTTGTTGCTTCAAGAAGGAAAGGACTGGCACCCTACTACAAGAGCCTCGCCTTCAAAGATGATGGTTGTGGATTTGGCCCCTATTCCAAAAGCTTGGGCTTTCTTTGTCCATCACACTCTGAGCACCAATCAAAGTGGATCTGATTTAATTGCTGAAAGAGCAATGTTGTTATATTTTTTTCTGACCCACCGTCCTGTGAACATTGGGCGGATCATCTCTTCCGATATTGACGACATAGCGCAATCTTCTTCCAAGAAAGCGCTCGGTCATGCTTCTGTGATTTATTTGTTGTGCAGGAAAGCAGGCGTTCCGGATCTTGATGGACCAGTGGTTAGACCAGCTAAATCATTAGGGTCGAGTTGGTTGTCCCTCGTTGCACCTCACAACACTCAAACTGAAGAACCTAGAGATGATGGTTCAGGACCGAGTGGCACAACGAGACCTGAGAACACCACATCCGCACCAGAGAGTACTACTGCTCCAAATACTTCTGCATCTGTTCCATCATCTTTGGCTGCAGATATGATGGATGAAAACTCTCGGTTGTATCGGTTTATGATGTCAGGTTGGTGTATGTGGCAAGACCAGTGCCTGCAGATGGGGATTCCAGCACGCTACATGTGTCACCAGACTGATTTGTGGAATGATGCTCAGCGTTTCCGTGATCGTTACTCTGGCACTTCAGATGATCCTTCTTTTGGGATCGTTCGCATTCCGGGATTCCCTGCACCATTTCAGATGGGGACCCTTTATCCCGCAACAACAGCAACATCAGCAAACCCCTAACCCGCAGCCGACTGTATCCCCACTAGATGCATTTGTTCAGGGGACACCTTTTGATATCGATGAGCACATCAGTTTTGATGCAGATATGCAGGACAGGGATGGAAGAACCGACGCATAGAGTTCTTTGTTATCTTCTAGTTCGTTTGTTAGTTTTTTTTTTTTTTTTTTTTTTTTTTTTAGGTACTCATATTGTGAGTTCATCTCTTGAATATCATTGCATAGCTACCCCACACTTACACGTTGCTATTCCATGAGCAACCTCAATCTTACACAAAAGCCGATAAACCCACAATTGTAATTTACATACTTGAAACAGGGGAAGGTGACATTTAACCAGGGTGTGAGAGAAAGAAAAGATATGTTTTTTTTTATTTTTTATAAGGTCGACAATGGGGAACAAGGGATAATCACGCTCAGGTGACTACAAAAAGCTCTAGGGTGAAAGAAAAAAACTTGCCTCAGTGTGTTATTATGCAGTATACAACAGAAAAGGACGCATGCAAACTCTGAATAGTAGAATCATACCTGAATATCCCTCATGGAAATGAATGAATAATCGGCTATATCTGAACTCACTGACAGGTCTCCTGATGGCTCTCCATATTGTGCGTCTTCACTAAAGTTGTCACAAAGCTGTTAGGATTTCAGGATGACGTTGACTGAAGTGCGTCCGATCTTGAGTCACAGGTATCTATGAATGAGGTAACATGATTGGATGATTTACACATTTGTGGAGTCTAGAATCGATGTCACCCATTTAGTCAGAACCACCATCTCTATAAACAAGAAATTCATACTGAATGATAAAACAACGGATTCATTAATAAGTTATGCCCAATGGGCGATTACAGAGAAATAAAACTTAAAATAAAACAAAAACAACGAAAACAAAGTACATCATAACACAAGATACTAGAAGCAATCGAAACAGAAGAAAAAAAAAAAAAACTAACAAACGAACTAGAAGATAACAAAGAACTCTATGCGTCGGTTCTTCCATCCCTGTCCTGCATATCTGCATCAAAACTGATGTGCTCATCGATATCAAAAGGTGTCCCCTGAACAAATGCATCTAGTGGGGATACAGTCGGCTGCGGGTTAGGGGTTTGCTGATGTTGCTGTTGTTGCGGGATAAAGGGTCCCCCATCTGAAATGGTGCAGGGAATCCCGGAATGCGAACGATCCCAAAAGAAGGATCATCTAAAGTGCCAGAGTAACGATCACGGAAACGCTGAGCATCATTCCACAAATCAGTCTGGTGACACATGTAGCGTGCTGGAATCCCCATCTGCAGGCACTGGTCTTGCCACATACACCAACCTGACATCATAAACCGATACAACCGAGAGTTTTCATCCATCATATCTGCAGCCAAAGATGATGGAACAGATGCAGAAGTATTTGGAGCAGTAGTACTCTCTGGTGCGGATGTGGTGTTCTCAGGTCTCGTTGTGCCACTCGGTCCTGAACCATCATCTCTAGGTTCTTCAGTTTGAGTGGTGTGAGGTGCAACGAGCCTGCTTTCCTGCACAACAAATAAATCACAGAAGCATGACCGAGCGCTTTCTTGGAAGAAGATTGCGCTATGTCGTCAATATCGGAAGAGATGATCCGCCCAATGTTCACAGGATGGTGGGTCAGAAAAAAATATAACAACATTGCTCTTTCAGCAATTAAATCAGAGCCGCTTTGATTGGTGCTCAGAGTG
Organism: Vicia faba; assembly: GCA_948472305.1. NCBI lineage: Eukaryota > Viridiplantae > Streptophyta > Magnoliopsida > Fabales > Fabaceae > Vicia > Vicia faba. Next base: position 919,840,004 of record OX451741.1, on the reverse strand, counting down.
TGATGGACAAAGAAAGCCCAAGCTTTTGGAATAGGGGCCAAATCCACAACCATCATCTTTGAAGGCGAGGCTCTTGTAGTAGGATGCCAGTCCTTTCCTTCTTGAAGCAACAAATTTTTCATCTCGTCAAATGGCCAGAATCGTCTCATGGACATTTTCATCTCTTGAAAGGGACAATGTTCCTCGAGGGGTTTTGATTTCAGAATCCGATTAATCTTATCAGCACTAAAGTTGATTCTTTTACCCCGAACTCGAGATTCCAACACTGGATCAACCTCTGAGTCTGTTCTGAAGGCGTTGGCATAAAATTCTTGGATCAAAACTCTGCTAACAGGTTTAATCCTCGGTTGTTAATGTCCAGGATCTTTCTTCAATGATGTTTCTGGTGGCTAAACTCTCAAACTTTGCAAAATGTGCAGCAGATCTGAATCTGTTTCGATCATATGGGGCCATGTTTGAGAAGGACGAACAATGTAACCTGAAAACAGAGGCACAGACACACAAAAAAAAAAGATCCACACTTCTGCAGATAAAATCAGAGCAATACGAGAACAGTCCGTATGCAAAAATAGAAGAATGATCAGGAAATGGTAGAAAAAACTTATATAGTAGGCCCAGAAACACATACGCGTATCATACGCGAAGATGACCGGGCAATACGCGTATCATACGCAGCATACGCGTATGGGCAGAGGCGTTTTTAAAGTGAAAAATTTCAGATCACGTATCATGAATATCCATACGCGTATCATGCCTACCATACGCGTATCATGCCTACCATACGCGTATGATACGCGTTTGCCCAGTGCTCAAAACCTCAGAATCCAACATCCCATACGCGTATACTAGGTCTCATACGCGTATGGGCAGCCAAATTTTTTTTATTATATATTTTTTTTTTTATTATTTTTTTTTTTCATCTTTTTCAAAATATTATTAACTGAATTAAAGATATTTGCAGTAAAACAAAATTCGTACCTTCCTTGGGTTGCCTCCCAAGCAGCGCTTCGTTTAACGTCGCATGGCTCGACGGTCTCCACATCAAGATGTGAGACGAAGATATTGAATCAAACCTACCTCTTGGACTTGATGGTAAGGTTTTAACCTCTGTCCGTTGACTTTGAAAATATCCCCGTTACTTGGGTTTTTAACCTCCACTGCTCCATGAGGGAATACTTTAGTGACCACGAACGGTCCGGACCACCTTGACTTTAATTTCCCCGGCAACGGCGCCAAAAACTTGATAGGTAAATAGCAAGTGTACTATTTGTTTGCCTATTGTAGTGATAAAAGGAGTTTTCTCCGAATGTCGATCTCAAGGACTGCTTGAGGATATAGAGTTGGAATATGATTTCAATTAAACAAAAGATCACTGGTAATGGTTTGGTTTATAAGAAAATGATTAAAATATGCAATTCAGAAAGAGCGAATAAATCAGTTAAACGAATAACAGATATGAGTAATATGCTAGGGGTAGGTGAATGATTCTGCCTGCAATAATTTCGACTTATCAGTGCAATAATGTACTTCACACCAATTGATTACCGGTTCTCTAGAGCATCTAAGCCTAAATCCTTAGTCAGAAGATCTTTGAACACATACCATAACTTCTATGTCCATAGTCAATTACGGAAATGATCAAGCATTCAGATATTGAGAATTTTCCGGTTGAGATAAAATATTTCTAGTCCTAGATAATATTTATTATCAAATGTTCTTATTTAGGTCGATAAACAATAGCTGTCCAGCTTAATATTTATAAAAACTCATAATCCGTTTTTCCGACGGTTTACGCATTAAGAACGATAACAAGAACAAATCAATTTAACAATGAATAACAGAAATTAATGCATTGACAAATACGAATTCATTACATTCAGAATCAGGGTCACCCCCTAGCAAAAGGGGGTTTAGCTACTCATAATCGAAAACAAAGTAATGAAAAGAATTGTTGTCATTACAAAATCTGTCGAGGAATCAATCTTCAATTGTGTAAACTCTTGAATGATGTGAAACCCTTTACAAATTCTGAGTTCTCCAGCGCTCTGAACGTGTCTTTGCAGTCCAAAAAAATCCTCCCCCGGGAAATTCGCAGTACTGATTTATATAGGTCTGAGATGGACAACATTTTGGGCCTCATACGCGTATGATACTCCCTATACGCGTATGGGCAGAGTGAATTTTGCACATGATTTCAACAAAACGCGTATGAGACGCGTATCAGCTAGGGGCATACGCGTATGACATTCCCATACGCGTATGATCAGACTTGTTTTTTGCCTTGGACTTTTAAGGAATGCGTATGGGACTTGTGGCTGATTGAGCCATACGCGTATCAGAAGGGCCATACGCGTATGGGCTGCCTTGACTTGGATTTTCTTCCTTTCTTGCTTGTCCCAGCTTTTGTGCTCCTAAACTTTGACATCCATGCTCATAAACCTGAAACCACTAATTATACCAAAAAGAGCGTAAAAAGAAACCAGAAAGAAATTGCCTTAAGCAAAGTACTTTTTACTGAAAAGAACAAAGATAACTTAAAATCGCGTGTTAAATCAAACAGTTTACCTGAATTCTTACTTTTTAAAATGGTGAAATACTAACTAAAATGGTGACTGATCAACATGTTTTGTGCATAATCTCTCCCCTGGTCTTGATAAACTATCAGCTCGATCACTAAAGTGTGTTTTTCTTGGTTATCATCGATCCAAAAAGGGTTATCGTTGCTACTCACACACTCTGCAACGATACCTGATATCGGCCGATGTTACCTTCTTCGAGTCTGTGCCATATTTCCACCCAAGTCATTCCGGAACTCCTTCAGGAAAGTACTCCCACACCTCTTCCGGACGTCCCATTTCCCATTATTCCCCATAATTCTAGGGAACCTGTCCCACGAGAAACCCCTACGGTTGACCCCCCCACTTCTCGTCCACTTCAAACATATCAGCGTCGTAAACCAACGTCTGTCATACCTGTCCCTGAGGTTGTACATGTCCCTGAGGTCGTACCTGTCCCTGAGGTCATTGCAGACTCTCCTCCGACGCTATCGCCATCACCGGATTCGATCCTGCAACCTGAGTCTGATCTTCTGATTGTCCTTCGCAAAGGTATACGTCAAACACGAAATCCTTCTCCACATTATATTGATTTATGTTATCATCGTCTTTCCCATTTGCAGTATACTTGTTTGTCCTCTTTGTCTTCTGTTTCTATTCCTAAATCTCCAGGTGAAGCATTATCTCACCATGAGTGGAGGCAAGCAATGATTGATGAAATGTGTGCTCTTCAAAGCAGTGGTACCTGGGAACTGGTTCCTCTACCCACTGGAAAATCTTTAGTAGGTTGTCGTTGACTTTATACAGTGAAGGTTGGTCCAGATGGTAAGATTGGTCGTTTTAAAGCTCGCTTGGTAGCCAAGGGATACACTCAGATTTTTGGGTTGGATTATAGTGATACTTTCTCGCCTGTAGCCAAGATGGCATCTGTTAGACTTCTTCTAGTCATTGCAGCCATTCGACATTGGCCTCTTCATCAACTTGACATCAAAAATGCATTTTTACATGGTGATCTTGAAGAGGAAGTATATATGGAGCAACCACCTGTGTTTGTTGCTCAGGGGGAGTCATCGAATATGGTTTGTAGGCTACACAGGTCTCTTTACGGTCTTAAGCAATCTCCGAGAGCTTGGTTTGGCAGATTCAGCACTGTAGTACAATAATTTAGTATGGTCCGTAGTGAAGCTGACCATTCTGTCTTTTATCATCACTCAGTACAAGGGTGTATTTATCTTATTGTGTATGTAGATGATATTGTCATAACTGGTAGTGATGAGTCGGGAATACTCCAGTTGAAACAACATCTTTCAAATCAATTTCAGACAAAGGATCTTGGTAAACTCCGGTATTTCTTGGGTATTGAGGTAGCCCAATCTAAAGATGGTTTGGTGATTTCTCAGCGGAAATATGCTATGGATATTTTGGAAGAAACAAGTTTGTTGAACGCTAAACCAGTTGATACTCCTATGGATCCAAGTGTCAAACTACTATCCAATCAGGGGGAGTCTCTATCAGACTCAGGAAGGTATAGGAGATTGGTTGGAAAGTTGAATTATCTCACAGTCACTCGTCCAGACATTTCTTTTGCAGTCAGTGTGGTAAGCCAGTTCTTAAATTCCCCTTGTCAGGAACACATGGATGCTGTTATCCGGATTCTAAGATACATCAAATGTGCTCCAGGAAAAGGTTTAGTGCATGAAGATAAAGGACATACTCAGATAGTTGGATACTCTGATGCTGATTGGGCAGAGTCACCAATTGATAGACGATCCACCTCTGGGTATTGTGTACTTGTTGGAGGAAATCTTATATCCTGGAAAAGTAAGAAACAAAATGTAGTTGCAAGATCAAGCGCCGAGACAGAGTATAGGGCCATGGCAATGGCAACATGTGAATTCATTTGGTTAAAACAGTTGCTCAAAGAACTTAAAATTGAAGAAGCAAGACCAATGACACTTGTATGTGATAATCAAGCTGCATTGCACATTGCTTCAAATCCAGTCTTCCATGAGAGGACCAAACATATTGAGATAGACTGTCACTTTGTCAGAGAGAAGATCGAATCTGGCGACATCGTCACAAGCTTTGTCAACTCTAATGATCAATTGGCAGATGTGTTTACAAAATCTCTGCGAAGCCCCATAACTAATTATATATGTGGCAAGCTTGGTGCATTTGACTTATATGCTCCAGCTTGAGGGGGAGTGTTGATATTTGTAAATATATAATGTTAAGAATATTTGTATGTAGAATAGTCCCACATCGATTATATAGTGTAATTAGTTATAATCTCTCTATATATAATAAAGTCTCCGTAGTGATTTCATGACACACGGTTTAACCTAAATGTCTCTTAGTCTCTCCTAATTCAATCGTTCTCTTGTGCAAGAGGAGCAGATGGAATACGATAGGAACCCAACCCAATCCTTGTGGTTCTGAGACAACCCATAATTGAGAAGCCCTCCATTGTTGCAGGGGCATGTTTGTTTTCCATTTGTGTATTAACTTCTCAGATTGGTAATTGAATTCTTGTATCTACTGTTGGCAAGTCATTTCAATGCTCCATGTTAATGGTGGAAGTAAAACATGTATTCTACAAGCAACATGACTTTCTATTTTATTCCTCTTGGATGTAGGCTATTCCTATAGCAGAAAAGATTGTAGAAAATAAGCTTTAAGTGATTTAGGCATGTAGAGAGAAAACCCGTAGATTCTATTGTAAGAAGAGTAGATCAGATGGAGAAGAGTCAAACAACTAGAGGTAGAGGAAGACCTAGAAAAATTATAAGGGAAACTATTAAAAAATATTTCGAGATTAAAGAAGAAACACGGTCTTAGTCTCTTAGATAAAACATTGTGGCGTAGTTTGATCCATGTCGCCGACCTCACTTAGTGGGATAAAACTTGGTTGATATTGTTGTTGGACGCATGCTATTCCTCTATGGACTATCAAGATTCATATGATTGAATATGTCAAAAATTACTCATATAACTGAATAATTCCTCTGATTTTATTGATTAAACGCCAGGAATTGTTTTATGATAGAGATGAGTTACAAAGGAATATAGGAAATACAATAGAGAAATGGAGAAATGCAACCGGTAGTAACCTGCTAGGAGTTAGAAAGCCTAGTTCTCCCTGATAGGATATAGAATCATGACTAATTTGAGTAGTTAAGAGTTGTTAGAATAGTTTGTTGAGATTGTTATAAGGTTATTTGTATATATAGAAAAATACTAGACGAGTGATCTTTATTAAGTATTGTAAGCATATGTGAATAGAGTAGTTAGAGGAGAGATTTCTCTCCTATTCTTTTTTATCCTTTCTCAATCATTCAGTAAAATGTTTATTCTTTTCATTTATAATCTTGGGATCCTAACCAATTGGTCTGAAATAAGATGCCACTCCTTGCCCCGGAAAGACAGGTGGCAACATCGGAGCTTTTAGCTATAGCAAAACCACAGCCAAGCTGGATGCACTTAAACTACAGTCAAGATTTGCAATTAATTAAATCAAAGAAATTATTGTTCATTTGAAAACCAAGGACAAACCCACTGTGGCGGAAGAAATCTCTATGCACAAGAAATCAATCTTAGGAGAGATTGGAGATCATGTGTATGATGTAGAAGGAATTAGATGCCAGGACGGTATAGGATCAAAAGATGGATCAGTAGAGGCGAGAGATAATGGATTCTTGGAATCAATGAGACATTGGTGAAAATTGACATTTTGGAGATAAGAGTCATTGGTTGATGGTAAGACTGTATGTCCAGCAGTCAACCAATGAGATGAAGAAGAGTGACAAAAAAGTTGGTGAGAACGGGCTGTTTTCAGAAGAGGCCGAATCTCACTACATGTATAAACTTGACGTAGTGTGTTAATGCAGAACTTTTGACACACAACATAACGTTCTTGATTGGATATCTGGAGCGTAACCTAAGTGACCCGATAGCGGGAATCTCATAAGAGGTGGTCAAACAAATCTTGGATAGGTTTTGGTATCATATTAGAGTTTGGGTTGAGACTATTTCAGCCTTACAAAGCCGACTTTTAAGGTGAGAATTACCCCCACTTATAAATAAGTTGTAGTGCCCTATCTCATAAAATTTGGAACTCTTAACACTCCCCTAATGCTGAGGACTAGATACCATATTAGTGTTTATGTTGAACCTTGTTAAGAGTTCTACGTCGGACAATATATGGGCTGAACATGTGCTTATAAGTGAGGGCAATCTTCATCCTACAAACCGGTTTTGTAGGATCGAGTTAGGCTCAATCACACATTCTAAGATGGTATCAGAGCCCGGTTTAAGATCCGTTGGACCACTCCGCTATCAGGCCACCCACCATTTAGTTCCACGCTCTAGACGTTCACCCTGGACGTGAGAGGGGGTGTTAAGACTCCCACATCGGACAATATATGACCTGAACATGTGCTTATAAATGAGGGCAATCCTCACTCTACAAACCGGTTTTATAGGGTCGAGTTAGGCTCAATCACACATTCTAAGAGACCTAATTGAACCTTACAAAACCGACTTGTAAGGTGAAGATTATCCCTACTTATAAACACATTGTTATACCATATCTCATCAAATGTGGAACTCATAACACTTATTAATTTTAGAGTATTCTAGATTATCTTTTTTGACTGGTGTCTAATCATAGAGTATCTTAGTTTATCACATAGGATTAGTTTTATATTACTTAATATCATGATTTCTTTCATATTTTTCATTTATTTGGATTAGGAGTCTTGTGTCCTAATACTTAGGGATTAGTATTTAATTTTTTGTATAAGTTCAATATCCAAATATTAGCTATAATTTATTGCTTCATTTTTTTAATCTAAAACTAACAACTTCAACAAAATCCACTAAAAATGATTTTCAGTTAAAATAACTGATTTGTCTATGAAATAATCTAAATACGAAATGGGTTCTTTGTCATATTGGAGCAGTGAAATGTATTTTGTTTTTGATTTTTGTACATGCATGTTATACATTGTTATATCAAAGAAAATTTCACTCTAGTCACAACAAGATCTATTTTTCAGACATTGGACCGAGAGACTGCTTTAAAGGCTATTGTTGAAAGTCAGAGGCCACACATAGAGCGACTCAGAGAGTAAGTGGTTTCATAGTTTGTTTAATGCATAACTGCTAGTAGTCATTATTGATCTCCAAATTTAATGTAAATACTACATTCGGTGATAAATTTGAGAATATTGCATAACTAACTATAAGTTAGTTATGACAACTGTTCTGATGACTGACATAAGTCTGTTTATTATATAGCTAGCCACCTGCTACAGCAGGTCACACTTTGCTCATATACATGCAAGTGTTGTAACTACTTTTGTAGCCAATTTCAATAAATGAAAATCAGTTAATATGGATCTAAGAATCCACACTATAGTTTCTAATATGATTTCAGTTAGCTGAACACCGATCCTGGCTGATCTCACTCCCCCACCACCTCCTCCACCATACTTATGTTGCAAGGTTCCAACGTGTCACTTAATTCACAAGCTTCTTTAGAAGTGTACTCATCTTCCTTGCACTTCACTCTCTAAAAATTTCAGAAAATTGACAAAAGAAAGCTTCCATCTATGGCTTCAACTAGTTGAACCATACGTCAATGTTCACAATCTAACTGAATTGTAGTTTGTTCTCGTGTTCCTATCAAATTCCTCATAGACGAAGATTGCCATGCAGCGAAACTCAATCCAACCTTGTATCTTTTCGCACGCGTGATGAAATGTTATTTTCTTGGCTTCAGTCAATGCTATCGAATGAGATTCTCACACATGTTCTTGGTTGCATTCATACTCATGAGCTTTGGGATTGTCTTTTTTTCCTATTTTCACAAACAAACTTGTGCCAAGGTGCGACACCTTTGTGACGAGCTCCGATCCAACACACTCGTCAATTCAACTGTACGAGACTATCTCCTTCACATTCGTAATACTGTTGATGCTCTCGTTTTGATTGGTGATATTCCTAATAGTCATCATATTGATGTTATTTGGAAGATTTACCATCTGAATTTGTACCCTTAGTCACAATGATTGAAGGCAAATTTATTGTTATGGATTTAGATGAAGTCGAAGTTCTGCATCATGCTTGTGAAATTTGGTTGGAGAAGTTCAAGAAACAAACATAACAGATGTTGATTCACTGAGCCTAACTCACAATTCATCTTCACCTACCATGATAATTCTGACTAGTCTCCTAATTTGCGTGATCCACTTCCACCAGTCTCCTCTCGCGTGATCCACTTCCACCACAATCAACTGAACTTGAGTTCAACTCCTTTTAAGGAGGTTGTAGTTCACTTGGTGGCAAAGGAAGAGGGGAAAGAAGAGTGAGAGATAAACCATGATGAAGGGTACCTTTCAAGTACTTGAGAATCCTCTTGACAGCCTGCCAATGAGAATCAAGGGGATGTGACATAAACTGGCACACTTTGTTAACAACATAGGTCAAATCAGGTCTGGTGATAGTAGCATACTGCAAGGCACCAACCACAGACTTGTACATATAAGGATCAGAAAAGGCTGCAGACCCAGTTTTGGTAAGTTTGTAGGTGGACTGCATGGGTGTGCTGACAGAACAGGCTTCTAACATGTTAGTTTTCTGCAGTAAGTCTCTAAGATACTTAGTTTGAGTGAGAAGCATAAAACCATTAGCTGACTGCTTAACCTCAATACCCATAAAATAGTCAAGATCCCCTAGATGCTTGAGGGAGAAGGAAAAATTAAGCTTTTGAATTACCTCATTGAGAAGAGTAGTAGAACTGCCAGTGAGAATAATGTCATCTACATAAACCAGTAGATAGAGGAAGTGCCCTTTGGAGAAGTATGTGAAAAGAGAGCGGTCACACTTGCTGGCTTTAAAATTGAGTTTGAAAAGAGCTGATTGCAGTCTCTCAAACCACTACCTAGGAGTCTGTTTTAGGCCATATAAGGCCTTGTTGAGTTTACAAACCAAGGTAGAATTGGAGTGAACAAATCCTGGAGGTTGTTCCATGTAAACTTCTTCATCAAGCAGTCCATTGAGAAACGCATTATTTACATCCAACCGTTGAATGGACCATTTGTGAGTAATGTCAATAGTGAGTATTATCCTGATAGTAATAGGCTTCACAACAGGTGAAAAGGTCTCACTAAAATCTAGTCCATACCTTTGATGAAATCCTTTGGCCACCAATCTGGCCTTGTATCTGTTGATGGTGCCATCAAGATTTTCCTTAAGCCTAAAGACCCACTTGCAGCCAATGACATTCTTGTTAGGAGGTAAGGGCACAAGAGACCACGTGGCATTTTTCTGTAAGGCTTCAAATTCATCCTGCATAGCTGCCTTCCAATGCAAATTAGCAAGAGCCTTTTTAACACATTTAGGCTCAGAGTGAGTAATAAGCACCCTAGGATCCAGTCCTGGTTGAGTGAATCCAGATTTGGCTCTTGTTTTCATAGGATGAGAATTCTGAGGGATAATAGCCACAAGAATAGCATTAGGAGGGACATGTGACTCAGGTTCAGTGATTGGAGATGAGCTGGATGAAGAGTCAGCCTGACTAGAGAAAGTCCCTGAGGAGTTGTTGGCAGCAGTAGATGAAGATGCTGCAGAACCACTAGTGGGTGATGAATTTTCAGGAACAGAAGATGTAGGGGTAGGAGCATTAACTGACGAGGGAGCAGGAGAGGCAGGTGTGAGGTCATTTGAGGGACTAGAGATATGAGGCTTTGTAGTGGTGGTGTGTGGAGTAAGAGAACTCAACAGGGGGCTAGAGTAATGAGGTGCCAAGGAAGTGCTGTGACTGGGAGCAGAACTAGGTCTGAATGAAGAAAATAAATCTAGATAGGGAAACCTAGACTCATTAAATAGGACATCCTTTGAGATGTATAGCCTGCCGTTAGGAGCTAGACACCTATAGCCTTTATGTGATGTGGAATATCCTAGAAAGAGACATTCTTGAGATCTAAAGATAAGTTTCTGAGAGAGATAAGGTCTTAAGCGAGGAAAACAAACACAACCAAAGACATTGAGAAACTTGTAATCAGGCTGCTGATGAAATAAAAGAGTGTAGGGAACCTTAAAATTAATAGAGGCAGGTGGAAGCCTGTTAATAAGGTATACAATAGTGGAGAAGGCATAATCCCAGTAGGTTAAAGGAAGGGAAGCCTGACTGAGCAAGGTAAAGGAAGGGAAGCCTGACTGAGCAAGGTAAGCCCCAAATCCACTATGTGCCTGTGCTTTCTTTCAATGACACCACTCTGGTGGTGTGTGTGTGTGTACAGATAAGGCGATGGATAATACCCAAATCAGTGAGATATTTTGTAAATGGTCTGAACTCACCCCGAGTCAGACTGAACATCTTTAATAGGTAACTCATGTTGTAGTTCAACCATTGTTTTAAACTTTTGAAATACAAAAATAGCTTCAGATTTAGCTTTAAGAAGATAGATCCAAGTAAACTTAGAGTAAGCATCCACAAAAGACATATAATACAGAAAACCAGAGGCAGGGGCCTTGGGTGAGGGCCCCCATAGGTCAGTATAAACAAGTTCAAGGGGTTTTATGTAAACTGTGTGTGAAGTGGGAGCATGTAATTTGTGGGATTTACCCATACAAGCAGAATAGAACAAATCACAAGTTTTATGGCTAAAATGAACATTATAATGTTGCAAAACAAAACAAGTTTTAAAGCATGATTGTTAGGGTGTCCTAACCTAAGATGCCACATGTAAGACGAACTAATAGAAAGAGAAACAATATTGGCATTAGGTGCAACATTATTGGGAGAAAAAAAATAGTAGAATGCAACAAAGACTTAGTAGATTGTGACACATCAATGAAAGAAAACTCAAAGTCCATCAGCTCCTACATGACTTTCTAGAAGAGTGGCATCAGACACCTGACATTTAACAAGACACTTGTCAGCTGAGAATAAGAAATACATATGATTATCCTTAGAAAACTGACTAATACTAAGCATATTTTTAGTGATAGCAGGAACATGTAGTAAGTTCTTGAGAGTGAGGTATGTGGTGGGGTGAAAAGGTGAAGGAAAGGAGCTGGAACCAGTAGATTGAATGGCCAAACCTTGTCCATTACCAATGTAAGTCTGGTCATGTCCTTCAAAAGGAGTCACTTGTTGCAAGTTCTTTGCATCAACTGGTGATATGATATGAAGCTCCAAAATTAGGAAACCAGGAACCTGATGTGGATGGTAAAGCATTTGCCACAAAGGTACTTGGAGGTTGTGTGATGTTAGGAGGATAAGGAGACACAGCAGGTGGCCTGGACCACACATAATAAGGAGAAGCTTGAGATGGTGTTTGAGTGTAATATGCATGAGCACCTTGCCACTGAAGTTGCACATAGCTTGCACCAGTAGGCTGGAATTGATAGTTGAACCTGTGCCAGCACTGTAGTGCAGAATGGCCAGATTTGGAGCAAACTTGGCACTGATGTTAGAGTTGGAGGATCTGCCACCTCTTCCACGGCCAAATCTACCACCACGATGACCTTTTCCACCTCTAAAAGGTTGATAATTCAACACTTGGTTAGAATGACCAGACTGAGCAGAGGAAGAATCAGTGACAGGTGCTTGAGATTCATCTGTTGTTGGTGACTGAGGCACAACATGAGTTAGGTTAAGAGAGACCAAATCTGGAATTGGCTGCTTCTTGAATTTGTTCAGACGCAGCTCATGAGCCAAAAATAGAATCTCCACTTCATTAATGTCCATAACGCCAAATTTGCTTTCAACCACAAACACAACTGGAGCAAACTCAACAGGCAAGCCTTCAAGGATAACATTAATGTGATTAGAGACTGGAATATGATCACCAATGGAGGCAAGCGCATCAACAATGGTACGAATCTTCAATAGATAGTCTTGAACAGAAAGAGTGTCAAGCGTAAGAGCACGTAATTTAACACGCAGATGGCGTGCTCTAGCATGAGTTTGTTTCTGAAACTAGCTAAAAAGACGATCCCACAGTTCATGAGAGTGAGAACAATCAAGCACACGTGAGAGAATCTCACTGGAAAGTGTAGATTGAAGCCAGGACAACAACATTTGATCCTTTTGAATCCAATTGGAGTACGCAAGATTGAAGAATTGGCGCGACGAGCAGCGTCGTTGACGAATTTCGACGGAAAGCGAGCACAGACGACCAGATCTGTGAGATCATGAGCATTGATATACGGTTCTACCTGCTGACGCTAGAGATGAAAATTCTTTTCATCCAACTTCTGCGCGATCTTGAGCGAGAAGTGCAATCGGCGAGAATCATCCACCATCGACGATGTTATCGGCGTCGTTTCAGACGAAACTCGAGCGGAAGGAGGCGATTGCGGCGGAGAGATCGCAACCATGGATCGACTCAGCAATCTGATACCATATTAGAAAGAAGAGAAAGAAGAATAATGTATTCATTTTTTTGTAACTGAATTTTGTTACTTTGCAAAAGTTAGTTACAAAAGATTCCTTGATGCTTTATATGTGGCATCAAGGGTAACTTGCTATTACAAGTTAAATAGAACTGGTACTTATAGATGCCAGTCATATATTGGTACAAATAAAAGCCTAGCTACTTATATATTTAATAAAAAATAACGCTAAAATACAATAACGAAGAAATTAAAATATATAAATATACTATTTTGATATTTGAGAAAACACAAATTTTACTATAAACCACATAATGGACAAAAATAAAGTACCACGAGTACGATACGTGTACCCAGTACTGGTGCGTACTCGGTACCGGTACTTCACCATTTTAGAAATACCCATGCTTCAGAGCTCACATGTGTCTTACTCCACAATCTCCTTCATGTCCCCTCAATTATGTCACTGGCGATTCAAGCAATCTACACCAATTTACTCCTATTTAGGTTGTTAAGATTGCCACATCGGATAATTTATAACGTAAACAAATGTTTATAAGTGGGGGTAGTCTTCATCTTACAAGTCGATTTTGTAGGGATGAGTTAGGCCAAACTCTAATTCTTACATGGTATCTAAAGCTTATTTCGATCCTCCTTGAACCACCAATAGCTTTCTCTATTGAGGTGTGTGAGGGCAAGATGTTTGATGGAGTATACCATTGTTGGACATAAAAGTTTGAAATTATTGGGATAAATATTCACAAGCATTATCACTTCTTAAGGTACGAATAAACACACCAAATTGAGTTTTTATTTCTTTATAAAATTGTTCAAAAATAAAAAATTATTCAGATCTATTTTTTCATTAAAAATAACTACGTGCAACGTGAAAAATCATCAATAAAAGTGATAAAATACCTAGACTCAAGAGTAGAGACAATACGCGAGAGACCCCAAACATCAGAGTGAACTAAAGCAAAAGGGGACGAAACTCGTTTATTGACTCGATTGGAAAATTGACTACGGGTGTGTTTTCCTAATTGACACGACTAACAATGTAAATTAGATACCTTCAATTAACTCGACACCAATTTTTGTAGTTTGGAAAGACTGAGATGACCTAATTGAGCATGGACAGTGAGTGGAGAATCTTTGGCTGAACATGTCTGAGATGACACTGAGAGGTAATAAAGGCCTTGAGACTCATATCCAACGCTAATCGTTCGTCCCGAATTCTGATCCTGCAAGGTAACATGACTGCTAGTGAAGGTGACAATACAATCAAGAGAACGAGTTAAACGACTGACTGCAAGTAAATTAAATGGACAATTAGGTACACAGTGAATTAAAGTGACAGAGAAAAGGTAGAATTTGAACAGTATCAATCCCTTCGGATCGGGTTTGAGAACTATGGGAAGAAGTTATAGTAGGTAACTAGAGGTAGAGAGAGAGGATACACGATTTTTATTACCGGTAACATGATCAGACGCACCAGAATAAATGACTCAAGGTCTAAGAGAAGATGATTGAGAGAGACAAACAGACAAATTACCAGTGTGTGCAACCAAAGTAGTAGAACTAGAGTTTTGACTATTTTGACACCACCTGATGAAATCATCGTAGCTTGGCGTAGAGCTTTGAGGAGTAGCCATAAGTATCTGAAGAGAGAAAACATCACACAAATCGGGTGAAAACGACAGTTTGAACTGGATCACAGTTTTCTATGAGTGGAAAATAAAATCTGAGGCCGAATCTGGAACAAAGGCAGAAAGACAAGTGGACTGGTGGAAAAGTTGTCGGGATCGGCCACCAGACGCGCTGTCACGCGCGGTTCAGGTGGCGGCGCCAAGACCCACACGTGGAGATGAAGGTGGCGCATGTGCAGACTTCTGACCGTGAAAAATTCGGGAACGGCTGTATCGGAGAAGGCGCTTCTTTCAGTAATGTTGGTTTGCTGGAAGATCGCCAAAAACAATGGCGTTGACGGTTGCCAGTGGTGACCGGAGAAATTCAAAAACTGATGCCAGAATGAGTTACGACAGTGTATGGAAGACAAACCGGAGTTATGACCCGATTTGCCAAAAATTTCTCACCGGAAGAGAGTGGGTCAATCGGGTAAAACACGGTGAAAGGTGTCTCTCAGTAGGCTCTGATACCATGTTAGAATACGAGAGACTAAGAGTCATTTGAATAAACTGTGTGTTTTGAAAAGTACTACGAAGACTGTATTATATATAGAGATTACAACTAATTACATGAGATAGTCGATATGGACTATTCTATATACAAATATTCATAATACCATATATTTACAAATATCAACACCCTCCATGGTGTGCAAGCTGAATAAGGTGTTATATGACCTCAAACAGACTCCTAGACAGTGGTTTGAATGCCTACAAACTACTCTCCTTTCTTTGAAGTTTACCGTTAGTAAGTGTAATTCCTCACTTTTCATTTGCTCCTCTTAGTCTACTATCATCTATCTCCTAGCTTATGTTGATGACATCATAATAATTGCCAATTCTACATAAGTCATACACCTACTCATTACTAAACTAAACAAAGCCATTTCTGTCAAACTCTTGGGTGGTTTAGACTATTTTTTTGGGCATTGAAGTGAAACACATGCCTAATGGCTCTATACTATTAAGTCAGTCTCAGCATCTCAAAGATTTACTTACTAGGATTCACATGATGGACTCTAGTCTAGTCTCCACATATTAGGAAGATCCGAAGTCTATATAGCTTGAAATTTTTTTATATAGAGTGACATCATTCATCTTACAAGCTAATTTTGTAAGGATGGGTTAGGTCAAACTCTAATATAGTATTATAACCTATATATCGGACCATGGGCCGCCCATCGTTAATATCCACACATCAAGCCTAAAAAGTGTTGGACGTGAGGGGGTGTATTGGGAAGATCCCGAGTCCCACATTGGTTAGAGATAGAGCCTTGAAAGAGTTTATATAGAGTGACACCTATTTCCTTACAAAGGATGAGTTAGTCCAAACTCTAATATGGTATCAGAGTCTATCGATCAGATCATGGACCGTCCACCATTAATATCTGTTGAATAATGAGAGAACAAGAGGAAGGTTGGATTGAATCCGTGTGTTTGAATTACACAATGGAGCTCATTATATATAATAGGAGGCATAAATGCTATAGTAAATACATATTATTCTATAATAATTACATAATATTCTATTTCCTATTTACATGATATCGTAATTACTTACAGAATATTCTATTTACATAATATGGAATATTCTGATATCTAACACTCCCCCTCAAGCTGGAGCATATATGTCATATGCACCAAGCTTGTTACAAATATAATTAATTCGAGGACCTCTCAAAGGCTTAGTGAAAACATCAGCTAACTGATCATTTGGATTGACAAAACTAGTGCTGACATCTCTAGATAAAATCTTCTCTCTGATGAACTGACAATCAATCTCAAGGTGTTTGGTTCTCTCATGGAACACTGGATTTGATGCAACATGCAGAGCTATCTGATTGTCACAAATAAGTGTCATCTGTGAAATATCCCCGAATCTCAGGTCGTGAAGCAATTGTTTAAGCCATATAAGCTCACAGGTTGTTGTTGCCATGGCTCGATATTCTGCTTCCGCACTTGACCTTGCCACTACACTTTGTTTCTTACTCTTCCAAGAAATTAAGTTACCACCCAAGAAAACACAATAACCTGAGGTGGATCTCCTATCAGAAGGAGAACCTGCCCAATCTGCATCTGAGTATCCTACAACTCGAGTGTGTCCATTGTCTTCATAGAGTAAGCCTTTTCCTGGAGCTCCTTTAATATATTTTAAGATGCGAATCACAGCTTCCCAACGTCCTTAACAAGGAGAGTTAAGAAATTGCCTTACCACACTAACAGAAAATGAAATATCTGGGCGAGTAACAGTGAGGTAATTCAGTTTTCCAAATAATCTTCTATATTTTCCAGGATCGGAGAGTGGCTCCCCATGAGCTGGCATAAGTTTAGCATTGGGATCCATCGGAGTGTCAACTGGCTTGGAATTTAACAGTCATGTCTCCTCCAAAATATCCATAGCATACTTCCTTTGTGAGATCACAATCCCCCGTTTGGATTGGGCAATCTCTATGCCCAAGAAATAACGAAGTCTGCCGAGGTCTTTTGTCTGGAAATGATGACAAAGGTGTTGTTTTACCTGTGTGATTCCATGATGATCATTACCTGTAATGGCAATGTCGTCCACATACACAATTGAGTAAATACACCCAACAACTGAGTGACGATAAAACACTGAATAATCAGCTTCACATCGCGTCATACCAAACTCTTGAATAACAGTGCTAAATCTCTCAAACCAAGCCCTAGGAGATTGCTTAAGTCTATACAAAGACTTATGAAGACGACAGACTAGTCCAGAAAACTTCCCCTGAGCAACAAACCCAGGAGGTTGCTCCATATAAACTTTCTCACACAAATCACCATGCAGGAATGCGTTCTTGATGTCAAGCTGGTAAAGGGGCCAGTGGCGAATAGCTGCCATAGAGAGAAATAATCGAACCAAGGCCATTTTAGCCACGGGAGAGAAGGTGTCACCATAATCTAGGTCAAACAGCTGTGTATAACCTTTGGCCACTAAACGTGCCTTGAGACGATCAACTTGTCTATCAGGCCCAACTTTGACTGTGAAGACCCACCTGCAACCTACAACGGATTTCCCAAGAGGAAGAGGAACAAGGTCCCACGTGCCACTGTTCTGAAGAGCGCACATCTCATCAAGCATAGCTTGTTTCCAGCCAGGGTGAGATAAAGCATCACCTACAGTCTTGGGAATAGACACAGAAGACAAAGAGGAAATACAAGCATAATGCAAAGAAGACAAGCGATGATAAGACAAATTAACATAATGAGGAGATGAATTACGAGTGGAATGTATACCTTTGCGAAGTGCAATTGGGAGATCAGTCTCAGGGGGCAGGACCGGAGGGGACGAAGGAGTTGGATCCGGAGGGGAGTCTATAGTGATTTCTGCATTAGTTGATGGTAGTGGAGGTGGCCGTGATCGACGCCGATAAACCTGCAAAGGAGTTAATGGGGGTGGATTGGCTGACAAAGGAGAAAAAACTACGTTTGGTGGGGCAGTAGCGGGAGATGAAGAAAACATGGGTGATAGGGACTCAGACCCTGTAGACGTCCCAAAGTAAGGGACTGACTCAAAGAATGTGACATCAGCAGAGACGAAATATCGACGAAGAGACAAGGAGTAACATTTATATTCCTTTTGGGATCTTGTATAGCCTAAGAACACACACTTATGAGAACGAGCTGAGAGTTTGTCTAGCCCAGGACTAACATTATGGACAAAACATGTAGACCCAAAGACTCTAGGCTGTAATGGGTGAAGAGACCGGTGAGGAAATAGAATAGAGTGAGGGATCTGATTGTTGAGGACAAATGATGGCATCCTATTTATGAGATAACAAGCCGTAAGGACAACATCACCCCAAAAATGTTGAGGAACATTATTGTGAAGTAAGAGTGTCATAGTGGTTTCAACTAGGTGTCTATTTTTACGTTCAGCGACTCCGTTTTGTTGTGGTGTGTGAGCACAAGACGTTTGATGAAGCATACCGTTAGTAGCCATGAAAGTTTGAAATTGAGTAGATAAATATTCTCGAGCATTGTCACTGTGCAAAGTACTAATGGATATACCAAACTGATTTTTGATTTCATTATAAAATATTTGAAAAATAGCAAATAACTCCGATCGATTTTCCATTAAAAATAACCAGGTACATCGAGAATAATCATCAATGAAGGTAACAAAATACTTAGACCCTAAAGTGGAAACAATGCGACTAGGACCCCAAACATCCGAATGAACTAGAGAAAACGGAGACTTAGAACGACGATTGACACGACTCGGAAAAGAACTACGAACATGTTTTCCTAATTGACAAGACTCACAAGACAACGTAGATAACTTGGAAAGGTTGGGCACCAACTTTTGTAACTTTGCAAGACTTGGATGTCCTAACTGAGCATGAACCAGGAGGGGAGAATCCACCACGGAACCAACATGTGCATATGGTTGAAGAAGATAAAGACCATTAGACTCACATCCGGTGTCAATCATCCGTCTCGAACTCCGGTCCTGCAAGAAAAAAGAATCTTTGGTGAATGAGATAGTACAATCAAGAGATCGAGTCAAACGAATTAGAGACAATAAGTTAAACGGAGATCCGGGTACATAAAGAACATTAGTAATGGAGAGCGATGGAAAAAGGTGGATAGTACCAGTACCTTGAGATTGAGTTTGGGAGCCATTTGCTAATGTGACAAAGGGTAATAAACCAGAAGTAGAGAATGAAGAAAAAAGAGATTTATTACCAATAATGTGATCAGTGGCGCCTGAATCAAGGATCCATGGGCCAAGAGATGTGGAGTGAGAAAGACTAGCAAAAGAATTACCCGTGTGCGCAACAGAGGCAGTGGAACTAGCGGCCTGACGCTCCTCATACCACTTGATAAAGTCGTTGAAGATAACAGGTGAGGTGGCAGAATCAGTCGGAGTAGCAGCCTGTGGAGGTGGAGCGGTCTGGGCAATGTGGGCAGTCCGAGGAGAGGGACGTCCATGTAACGCATAACACCGATCAATAGTGTGGCCAAACTTATGACAATGATCACACTTAGGACGAGGCTTTCCTGTCTTCTGAAAGTGGCCACGATCACCACCCGGAGCACGATTACCTCCTTGAGAAACCAAAGCAGATGAATCAACTGGTGTGGGTGGGACTCCGCCGTCAGATGATGGTTTTGCTGGGACACGCAGCAAAGTAGACCATGCAGTATCCAAAGTGGGGATTGTAGGAGACCCCAATATCTGATCGCGAACAGACGAATACTCTGGAGGTAGGCCATACACAACTAGAAGCATGAAGAATGATCGACGTTGTTCAAGTTCCTTAGCAGTGGTATTAGAGTGAGATATGAGAGAGAAGAGAGAAAAAAGCTAAAAGAGAAAAGAGAGAAACAGATTCTGTTATTGCTTAATTGGAAAGGAGCATTATGCTCTATTTATACAAGAGGAGATGAACATTCAAGAGTTGAATCATTCAAGCTCTACAATTAAGGAAGACTTTTCTTATTCTATTAAATTAAGGCTGGACTTAATTATTCTATAGTGCTGATTATTCATATTCTAAGATATAACTCTAATACTCCCCCACAAGCTCAAGGTGGCTGCAAAGGCTGACTTGAGGCAGACAGGTTGAGCTTGCTGCTGAGCTCCATAAATCTTGAACATGAGAGAGGCTTGGTGAGGATGTCAGCCTTCTGGTCAACACCAGGAATGTGGCAGACAGTGAGAGACTTATTAATCACCTTTTCTCTTACAAAAAAGAGGTCAATTTCCATATGCTTTGTTCTTGCATGAAGAACAGGGTTATGAGCCATAGCAACTGTGCTCTGGTTGTCACAATAGATGGTTGGAGTTGTCAAGGGAATTTTTAGTTCAGCTAGCAAAGTTTGAACCCATAAAACTTCAGCTGTGGTGTGAGCCAAGCTGCGATACTCTGCCTCAGCACTAGAACGAGCAACAACAGTTTGCTTTTTGGACCACCAAGAGATCAAATTAGGGCCTAAGTACACAGCTGACCCAGAGGTGGATCTTCTATCATCTGGGTCAGCAGCCCAGTCAGCATCACAATAGGCTTGCAGAGAGAACGGAACAGTGGAGGCTGGAGTGAACAATAAACCAGAGGTGATAGTTCCTTTTAGGTAGCGCAGAATACGCTTGACAGCTAGCCAATGGGACTCCAAGGGGTGTGCCATGAATTGACATACTTTGTTAACAGCATAGCAGATTTCTGGCCGTGTAATTGTTGCATACTGCAGGGCCCCTACAATGGACCGGTAGTGGGAGGCATCAGACAAGGCAGCAGACCCTGTTTTGATGAGTTTGGTGGAGGAAGCCATAAGAGTAGCAACTGGATTGGAATTCTCCATATCAGTTTTGATTAGCAAGTCCCTTAGGTACTTAGATTGAGTGAGAAGGAGATTTCCATTGGACAATTTCTTCACCTCAAGGCCCAGAAAATAAACCAAGTCACCAAGTTGTTTGAGAGCAAACACATGATTTAATTGTTGAGTAACTTGCTTGATGAGAGGAGGGGAGTTTCCGGTGATGATTATATCATCAACATAAACCAGCATATAAATGACAGCATTGTGATGCTTGTAGATGAAAAGTGAAGTATCACACTTGCTGTTTAGAAAGCCAAAGGATAAAAGAGTGGTTTTGAGTCTTTCAAACCATTGCCTCGGGGCTTGTTTTAGGCCATACAAGGCCTTGTGCAAGTGACAAACCAGAGATGAATTAGGGGCAGTAAATCCAGGGGGTTGCATCATATAGACCTCCTCTTCAAGAATGCCATTCAAAAAGGCATTGTTTATGTCCAACTGCTGCAAAGGCCAATTGTAAGTTAGAGCAAGAGTCAAAATAATTCTAATTGTGACCGGTTTAATAACAGGGGAGAAAGTTTCATTAAAGTCAAATCCATGGACTTGATGGAACCCCTTAGCAACAAGCCTAGCTTTGTACTTATTTACTGTCCCATCAGCATTTTCCTTTACACGAAAAACCCACTTGCAGCCTATTGCTTTCCTGTTAGCAGGCAGTGGTACCAAAGACCAAGTGTTGTTCCTTATCAAGGCACCATACTCCTCTTGCATAGCAGCAAACCACTTAGGATCTTGGAGAGCAGTTTTAACACTCTTAGGCTCAGAATTGACAAGAAAAATGGAAGGATTTAGACGAGGTAAGGGTACACCAGATTTAGTTCTAGTAGTCATAGGATGAGTATTGGTGGGGAGAGGCTGAAGGTTAGGATCCCTAGGAGCATAAATAGAGGAGGAGGATAGTGAAGTGGTAGTAGTAGGCTGATTGTTGGCATTTGAAGAGGGTGAAGGAGTAGGATTAGTGCTGGCTGTTTGTGTTATAGGGGTTGCTGACCCAGAGGCAGTAGGTGTGGGGCTGGAATTGGATTGGGAAGAAGAAGAGGAGTGTGAGACAATAGGTGTGGGGCTGGAATTGGATTGAGAAGAAGAAGAGGAGTGTGAGACAATAGGTGTGGGGCTGGAATTGGATTGAGAAGAAGAAGAGGAGTGTGAGGTAGTGGAAGCAGTAGGAACGGGAAAAACATGAGGGAGAGCTTGTGTGTTAAGGGTTACTTTAGATGAGGAGGAGGATGGAATGGTTGATGAGGGGAGAGAAACATTAGAGAAAAAAAGATCATTGTAAGGAAATTTGGACTCGTTGAAAAGAACATCTTTAGAGATGAATATTCTACCACTTGGAGAGAGACATTTGTAACCTTTGTGAGCTGTAGAGTACCCTAGAAAAAGGCACTCGTGGGATCTAAAGTCAAATTTTTGAGAGTTGTATGGGCGAAGGAGAGGAAAACAAGCACACCCAAAGACTTTAAGGAATTTATAGTCAGGATTTTGATTGAAAAGGACAGCATATGGTATATGTTGATTGAGAGACATGGTTGGTAACCTATTTATTAGGTAGACAGCGGTTAAAAAGGCATGGTCCCAAAATTTGAGAGGTAAAGAGGCATGACTCAAGAGGGTTAAACCAAGATCAACAACGTGTCTATGCTTCCTCTCCACTACACCATTTTGGTGATGAGTGTGAGGGCAAACTAGGCGATGAATAATGCCAAGATCAGAAAGAAACTTTGTAAATGGGCGAAATTCACCACCCCAATCAGTTTGGACAGATTTAATAGGAAATCCAAATTGTAATTCAGCCATGACTTTGAATTGTTTAAAGATAGTTAAGGCTTCAGATTTATTTTTGAGCAAATAGATCCAAGTAAATCTGGTGTATGCATCAACAAAGGTGATGTAGTAGGTAAAGTTTTGGGAGGATTTGACTGGGGCAGGACCCCATAGGTCACTGAAAATTAATTCAAGAGGAGAGTGATATTGAGTTTGTGACTGAGGGGAGTGCAGCCTATGTGCCTTTCCCATACAGCAGGCAGAACAAAAGATAGATTCAGCTTTATTAGAATAAGGAATATTACATTGAGCTAAAACAAGTCTCATAGTATTAGAATTTGGATGACCAAGGCGTAAATGCCAAGTATGTTGAGAATTATATGAGTTATTAGCTGATACATTTTGATTAGAAACTGAAACCCTATCACTAGTGCTGGAATCAGATCTTGAAACATGAGCATTAGAGTCTAAGGTGAGACATGAGACTTGACTTGTTGAAGGAGACTTAAGAAGCTGAAGATGGGAAAATTGGTACAGGCCATCACTTCCTACACGACCTTGGAGCAGAATTTCATTGGTAGCCTGAGATTTGACATAGCACATATCAGCATGAAACTCAAAGAAAACTCTATTATCAAGACAGAATTTGCTGACACTTATCAGGTTCTTTGTAATAGAAGGAACAAGCAGTAAATTATGAAGAGCTAATGGAGTGTTAGGTTTAGAATGAGAAGGAAAATAAGAAGAGCCTGAAGAGTGAATGTGCAAACCTTGACCGTTACCAATGAAGATCTGATCAGGACCTTCAAAAGGTGTGGTTTGCTGTATGTTTTGAGAGGCATTGGTAACATGATAAGAAGCTCCTGAGTCTGGGAACCAGGCACTGCTTGGAACTGAAGTTGTGTTAGCAATCATAGCATTGGGAGTGATATGTGACTGAGGAACAGGGAGAGGGGCAAGTCTTGGTTGATAGCTTGGGCGTGACCGAGTGTTAACCATGGGCTGAGCAAACTGAGGTCCACCAATTGGTTGATACGGATAGAAATTTTGTAGGTTCATTGTTTGAAAATCAGCAGGTATGTTAGGTTGAAATTGTTGATTGAACCTATGATAGCAGTTAGCAGCAAGATGACCATATTTGAAGCAAACTTGACATTGAATGTTGCTGAACCTACCTCTCCCACGGCCGCGTCCACCACCACGGCCAGCTGCACGGCCTCCTCTTGAATAGGTTGGATTAAAGGTTGAATTCACAGCTTGTTCATTGTTCTTGTTATTCGAGTTATCAGTTTCAGGTTGAGAATTGGCTTGAGTGAGATTCACTGAGGCAGCCACCTCCATTTGTGAGTGTTTCTTATACTTGTTGTATCTCATCTCATGAGCAAGAAGAAGAGCTTCAACTTCTTCAAGTTCTACTGAATCAAACTTGCTTTCAATAACTGAAATAACAGAGGCAAAGTCTTGAGGAAGACCTTCAAGAATCACATCAATGTGTTGCTGATCTGGAACTGGATCTCCTACTGAAGCAAGCGCGTCAACAAGAGCTTTGATGCGAACCAGATAATCACCAACAGATTTGTCTTCAAGTGTTGTAGATCTGAGTTCCGCTCGTAGTTGTCTTGCTTTCGCACGTGTAAGCTTTTGAAAATGCGCAAGAATACGTTCCCAGAGCTCGTAGGAATGAACGCATCCAAGAACATGTGAAAGAATTGAAGGTGAAAGCGTGGATTGAAGCCACGTCATAAGCCACTGATCTTGCGTAATCCAGGTGCGATACGCAGGGTTCTCACGAGCAGCGGCACGATCTTCATCAGTCAGGTATTGATTCGGTATGTCACGAAGGTAAAGGTAGTTTTGAAGATTGTTCGCGTTAACGAAAGGATCTACTTGTTGGCGCCAAAGTAGGAAATTCTTCTCATCAAGTTTTTCTGTGATTTTGAGTTGGAAGGACATAGATGTTGGGGTGGCCGGAGCTGTAGTTACTGGAATCGCTGCCATGGATAGAACCGAAGCTCTATGATACCATATTAGAGTGAGATATGAGAGAGAAGAGAGAAAAAAGCTAAAAGAGAAAAGAGAGAAACAGATTCTGTTATTGCTTAATTGGAAAGGAGCATTATGCTCTATTTATACAAGAGGAGATGAACATTCAAGAGTTGAATCATTCAAGCTCTACAATTAAGGAAGACTTTTCTTATTCTATTAAATTAAGGCTGGACTTAATTATTCTATAGTGCTGATTATTCATATTCTAAGATATAACTCTAATAAGTGGTAGCAGCTGGGGCAATAATTCATTGAAATCATGAAGACCTTGAACACGGCCCAAGTATTCAGCCATAGAATCATCCAGGTGACGAGGGGAAATAATATTCTACAAATTTTGACACACTCCATATAAGCGTTGTGTATCATTGGTATAAAGGATCTTAGCCTGTGCCCAAACAGATTCGCAAGTCTCATGAGAACGAAAGATCTGTTTCAAGGATGGACTAATGGTCGACTTAATGAGACTGCAGAGTTGAGCATCAATTTTCTTCCAACGAGCACTATCAGTGGCAGCCACCGAGTCAACCTTCGTAGTGAGGTGATCTTCATAGGCCTGTCCCCGGAGTCATAACTTGACGTCGGAAGCCCAAGAATCATAGTTAGTACCGTCCAATTTGTCAACGGCAAGAGGAGTAGTGATATAACTTGTGAAAATAGGGGCCTCAGCCCTTGGAGGGGGAAAGGTGGCCATGGATTCCAAAAATGGTGAGAGAAGTGACAAAAAAAAATGGAAGATCTGAGAAGGAATATCGGAAATCGGAGATGAAGCACGGTTACTGAAAAAAAATTTGGCGCCGATAGATAGTGGATCTACCGGGAAAGCACGGATTAGGGGTGCCTCTTGTTAGGCTCTAGATACCATGTTGAATAATGAGAGAACAAGAGGAAGGTTGGATTGAATCCGTGTGTTTGAATTACACATCGAAGCTCATTATATATAATAGGAGGCATAAATGCTATAGTAATTACATAATATTCTATAATAATTACATAATATTCTATTTCCTATTTACATGATATCCTAATTACTTACAGAATATTCTATTTACATAATATAGAATATTCCGATATCTAACAATATCCATGCACCAAACCCAAAAAAGACAGTTGGGCGTGAAGGGTGTATTGGGAAGATTCTAAGTCCA
Organism: Vicia faba; assembly: GCA_948472305.1. Classification (NCBI taxonomy): domain Eukaryota; kingdom Viridiplantae; phylum Streptophyta; class Magnoliopsida; order Fabales; family Fabaceae; genus Vicia; species Vicia faba. The sequence goes on along the minus strand of OX451741.1, from coordinate 919,814,060 downwards.
TACAACTTGAAAAGAGTTTATATAGAGTGACACTCCTCATTTTACAAGCCGGTTTTGTAAGATCCCTAAGTCTTTGGATGATCCTTATATGTATAGATTTGTTTTGTTGTTGGGGTTTTTCGATATGCCACCATTACAAGACAAGAGATTCATTCTCTATCAACAATGTTTGCCAATTTATGTCTCATCCTCTTGAGTCTCATTAGGTTGCGGTCAAGAGGATATTAAGATACCTCAAAGACACTCTTGAGTCTTGACCACAAACTTGACCTATATCCTGCACCTATCACTCAAACTCCATCATTGCAAGCTTATTGTGATGCTGATTGTGCATTGATCCAGATGTCAAAAGAAGCATCTCAGGAGCTGTCATTCATTTAGCCTCTAACTTTATTTCTTGGTGGTCTAAAAAGCGAGAAGTTGTGGCTAGGTCCAGTACAGAAGCCTAACCCATGTCACTGTTGAACTGCTTTGGGTTCATACGCTTTTGACTGAACTCAATGTCACTTGCAAGTTTCCTGCCATATTCTGTGACAATATACTTGCCCATAATCCCATACTTCTTGCAAGGACCAAACATATGGAGATAGCCTTGTTCTTTGTCAGGGAGAAAGATCTAGCTAAACAACTCAATGTTGTTCACATTCCTAGGACCAGTCAGTGGGCAGATGTTCTCATTAAACCATTATCCTCCTCAAAATTTTTGGACTTGAAATCCAAGCTCAATGTGACTGCCCCAACTAATTTTGCTCAGCTTCCTTGAGCTTGAAGGGGGTATTTGAGAATATCACCTAACCCTTGCATAACTAACTATCAACTTAGTTATAACAAAATCTGGGCTGTTATTGTTTAGAAGTTGTTAACATAACCAACTCGTAGAGTTAGTTATGACAACTGTTCTGATGATGACTGACATCCGTCAGTTCATCATACAGCCACTTGCTACAGCAGCTCACTTTGCTCCTATATAAGTGTTTTAACTACTTTTGTAACCAATTTCAATCAATAAAAATGAGTTACCATGGATCTTTGAATCCAGACTACAGTTTCTAATACATCGGAGTAACCTTTGTGGTCACTTGTGATGGCCATAACTTCAATCGTTATTTTTAATATTCAGTCTCGCTAATATTATTGCTTCATTTTGATTCTGCTGTTTTCATTAAACTTAAAATTGTGCTTCTGTAAACAGTCAAATGAATTAGATATTTAACAATTTCTTTTGGTTACAGTTGTGACCACAATAGTTGTATGAAAATTCATTATGATTAGTATTTTAGAATGTGTGATGTAATTGGTCTGTGGCTCTAAGGAACCTTTATTTTAAGTAGTAAATCAAACTTCATGGATCTTTTGTTTTCTCTTGCTGGGTTCATTGATGCAGATATGGTGTGAATCCATTTATGTACTCCACGGGATCCTTTATTAATTAATTAATCTGTCTTCATTGATGCAGAAAAGGTGTGCATCCATATCTGCACTTCACGGGATCCTTTATTAATTGTTCTGTCTTCATAACTTTTTTTCTTGCGGTAAGCTAACTTTTGCTTTGATATTCTCCCTAATTGTAGGATCTGATGAGCCTTAATATTGTTTCCATCCATCACAATTTTATCATATTTTATTTAATGGCAGATAGCAAACATGGCTGAAAAAATGCCATCATTCAAACATGGTGGAGCTTTCTGGTTTACTGATCTGACAACTCCAGACGCCTTATACATTTTACCAGTTTTAACTGGACTGTCATACTTAGTAATAGTAGAGGTGTGCACTTCATCTCTAGAAACTTTACTTTCAACTTTTCAATTATCTTTCTAGTTTTGTTTTTTGATATCTAAATGCTTGTTTGGTAGTACATTTTTCTTTTTAATTTTATTTAGTGTTCACTAAAACCAGTCACTTCATCTGGCAAAAAACAATTTAAAATTGAGAGGACAAGAGTGGTTTTATGGTTTACCTGTTATATTTGATTTCCAATTAAGATGAACAAATTTTATATTGTTCTTCAGTGTGATATGCAAAAAGGAACAGAAGGAATTCCTATTTCTGAAAAGAAGAAAAATATCTCTAGGGCTCTTGCTCTTCTTATAGTTCCTATCGCTATGAGTTTTCCAAAGGTAAACTTTCCTAGCCAGGCCTTCTTTTTGGAAGGAACAACTTCCCTTTGCTACATCCTGTGTATGCATTTGAATTTTTTGTTTGTATGAACTTAAGTAGAAACAATAGTTTTGTCTGTCTGAGATATAAATACCTATAGTTCTATTCTTTCTTTGTTCTGTTCTAACTAGTTAGTTTTCATTCTGTTTGTACAGTGACAGTTGTCACTTATTCTGCTTGTACTTTGACAGATGTCTCTTACTTATTGGTTGCTTAGAAAGCTTGATCAGCGAAGACTCATAGTTTGTTAGAAGCTCAGGCTATTTATAGCACTGAGCTTTATCATTGTAACCAACTCAGCATTTTACGATTAAACAAAATGGTTTATCAAACCTCGCTAAAATCTAAAAGACTTTGATATTAACCCCATGCTCTAGTTAGAATATTTCCGTATAAATTTATTTTTGCATTGGGAGAGCATGGTATGATGGTGAAATATTTGCAGCTATGTGATTTGACTAGCAAATTTGCAAGATAACAACATTCATAAAATCAATAATTAGCTCTCACATTAGATAGCATCTATGAAGCCTAGAAGCTTGATACAATACGAAGATACTGGAGAGTTTTAAAATTCAGGATACGTTACTTTAGCAATTTTGGAAGATCATGGAATGTCAGACACATATCAGTGTCAGATATGAAGTAAATAGAGATGTCACTCAGGGGAGTTGAAATGTGACCTTTTAAAAATTTAGTTTTTTAGCCTAATATAAATAAAGTTTCTCTAAGGTTTCCTTGGAGAAGAAATGTTAGGGTAAATCTTAAATAATGTTTAGTGTTGTGTGTGTAGGAATGTAATTAGCAATAGAACAAATAAATAGAGTAAAGTTTAAGAGAGATCACATGAGAATTATCCTGGTTCACCAATGTGGTTAGTCCAGTCTCCACAGTTTGTTAAATTTTCTTTACTGATGCTTGGCAAATTTTCTTCTTGTGTGCACCTTTATAACTAAGTATTTTCTTAGCCTCACCAGACTTACAATACTGATTAATATAAATTCAGTAAGCTTACACAGAGAACCAAACCTTTTTATATGGCTTGAAGATATACAATTTGTAGAGATAATTCTTTCAAAGATTTTTTACAACTTCACCATATGGTAGTGAGAGGCTGAGTTTGTATATCTTTGATAGTGTGGATATTTTGGTGTATGAAAGATAATGATCTTTTTGCTTTTGAATGATAATGAATCTTGTTAGCCTTTTTCTCAATTGTAATTCCACACTTTTTCTTGAAGTAGTTTGTATTTATAGGCCAAGAGTAATGGTGAAGAGTCTTTGGATTTATGTCACATGTTTATATCCTTTCTTTCATCAAAATGAGTCCTCGGTCTTCCATCATAGTAAAGACAAGATTTGATGTGTCAAAAGGCTTTATGTAAAATCAATGGTACAATGTGACATCATCTGTACTTGTAAATAGTGAAATTTTTCTTTTGATGAAACGAGTCCTCTAGATTCCTTTGTATGCTAAGTCCTCTAATTCCAAGTTTCTTGTATCATCTTTATGTCATGCTGACATCATGTTGATGATGTAATACTGACATTACATGTTTATACTTTGAAGGATTCTTTTATAGTTAGTCTTGCATCTAGGAAATAACATCCATGCATCTAGGAAATAGCATTATTATTAATCTCATTGTAAATGTAAATTACAATTATTTCTAGTAGTATATATAAATAGATCAGCTGAGTGCAAATCACTCAAGCATTTCAGAAATCTCTTAATCCTCTATCAAAGTCTTTTAACACTGAGAAACTAAGTTTTAAACATTTAAAAGCTTTTTGTTCTTCTCCCCCTTATTTTGTCATATCAAAAAGAAAGGTGGGAGGGTACAAAATACAGAAAGTCTAAGGAGCATCTTCATCAGATGTTGCTCCAGATGAGAGTGGAAGTATTGGGTACTGGAACGCATGAAAATTAGGAGGTGTGAGAGCTGGAGAGTTATGCTGACCAATCCATTTTAGCATAGCATGCTGATAGTGCACATCACTAACAATGGTTTGCTCTACTGCTTGCTGGCCACGAAGAGTGATAATATTGAAGTTGCTCTCAGGTTTATCGGCTGCAGTCCGAGGATGATAGGAAGGTTTTGTGGCAAAATCTGGATTTTTGAGGAAGGATGAGCCTAGTGAACCAATAGCATCTAGTTCAGGCAAACGGGATGAGGATGTGCCAGGAGGCATGCGAGCTGAAGATTTGTCATAGTTTGGAGGATTGAGAAAAGCCTTCTGATTAGCACTAAAACTGTTTTGGACTTGTTCAATTGCATAATTTTTTAGGAAGGTGCAAGATTCATTTTGAGGATCAAAACAACTAAGGGGTTGTGGACCATGGGAAGTGTCTTGGTTCAACGAGAAATCTTTCAAGTGAATTGTTCGGGATGAGGAGAGTGAGGTGGGGAAAGGTCAAACGAGGGAAGTTAAGTAGGATTGAAAGGGATTATAAGATCAAAAGATACATCAGAGGGAGATGAGAAAACGTTGGTGGTTGTTTCAGGTGCATGAACTGGTGTTGAGTTATCAGTTGGGTCTATGAGACTCCTTAGGACTCCTTTAACAATCTAGAGGACTCACCCATAGACCCAACTGATAACTCAACACCAGTTCATACACCTGAAACAACCATCCTAAATAGAATCAATCCTAAATAGAATCAAATCCAAAATAGAATTAAATCCTAAATAAAACAAAATAGTAAACGGCTGATTTCTTGTCTGAGACGAATTTAAATGGCTTAAAAATTCATAGGTCCCTACAAAGCAGTCGGTTGAACTCCTGAGCCGATTCCCTTTTCGAAAAGGTATAATGTGAGTCATTCTGACATCGGACGCGAAACTTGTGCGAATTTTGCCGGATCGTTCCGACACGCGGTTTCTCCTTCAATACGCAGGCAACCCTCCTACATCAGTCTCCTTCACTTCAAAAGAAGTTGACCCTGAGTTCTCTTCTTGATAAAGACTTTCATATGGCTGCAGCTTGCTGTAAGTACCAACTAGAAACCTCTCCTTACGTAGAAATGCAATCACATCTTCTCCCACATTGAAAACTTTAACTTCCATGTATTTGTCTCGCATAAGAGGCAAATCGTTTGGTAGCTCATTTGCGGTCAGCTCCGTGAAATCCTTTTGGATCCCTAGCACTTCTTCTGGAATTGTTGTTTTCTCCTTTAAAACACTCATCACCCCTTTAGTTAGTATTGGACATAAAAAATCAGTTTCTTTAACAGCCTCGTCAAACTCCTTTTCACTCTGTGTCATCACCAGCAAACTAGACTTATTTCCTACTGGATTCTTATCAAAGTACAAAATAGGATCCATAGAAATTTTATGTGTGTCCCATGTAAACATCATCATGTTAATCAGGAAATAATCAAACACATTTATTGTGAATAATTTACATTCATAGAATAGGAAATTGCCATTATAAGTTGTAATTAGTTATTATGAGTTGTAATTAGTCATTATGAGTTGTAATTACCGACACTATTATATATAGTATCAAATGCAATGAGAAAGGCATCAAGCCAGAATTCATGACATGGTATCAGAAGGGTTCGATCTAACCTGTGAATCCTTGTTCTCTTGGCTGAATAGCGACACCCCACTGGGTCGCTCTTGAAATCGTGTTTCTTGTTTGTATTTCTCGAAATCTGAAATCTTTCAATTGCCGTGTCGTGATTTCTTCATTGTTGTTGCTTCGTGATCTTGATTCCGTGTTTATCGCACGTTGTTTCGGTGATCGTTAATCATTTGGTGCTGCTAACATATTGTGCTTTGCGATTCCGTTTCGTATTCTCGGCGATTCCGCTTGGTGATCGTTGTTCTTGGTGATTCTGTTCGGTGATCGTGGTTTCATTGTTGAATTGTTTGCGATTTCTAGATCGTGGGTGTTTCTTCACCGTTCGTTAGCTACTGCGTGGTTTCCTGGTTTAGCTACCGCGTGGTTTCCTGGTTTGCTTCCCATTGTTTTACTATTTATTTAATTGGTATTATTAAATAAATTGGTTGCACGTGCACACTGGATTTGGATTTATCCTGTTTATTTAACAATACAAAGGGGTTATATCTAATGGCAATGGAAAATGAAAAGAATTTTTGTGTCCGTTTTACCGGCAAGAATTATTCTGCATGGGAATTTCAGTTCAAGATGTATGTTAAAGGAAAGGGATTATGGAGTCATTTAGATGGTGTTTCTAAGGCACCGACGGAGAAAACTGGTTTAGATGCGTGGGAAACTAAAGATGCTCAAATCATCACTCGGATTCTCAACAGTATTGATCCTCACATGATCAATAACTTATGCTCTTTTTCAACTGCTCAAGAAATGTGGAATTATCTAAAGCGCATTTACAACCAGGGCAATTCGGCAAAACGTTTTCAGTTGGAGTTAGAAATAGCCAACTACAAACAAGGTGATTTGTCTATTCAAGAATACTATTCTGGTTTTTTAAATCTCTGGGCAGAACACTCTGCTATTATACATGCTAATGTTCCCAAGACCTCTCTCGCGGTTGTTCAAGAGGTTTACAACACAAGTGGTCGAGATCAATTTCTCATGAAATTACGCCCAGAATTTGAGGTTGTCAGAGGTGCCTTGCTGAATAGGAATCCTGTTCCTTCTTTAGATACATGTGTTGGAGAACTCCTAAGGGAGGAACAACGTCTTATTACTCAAGGAGCCATGTCTCATGATGTTACCATTTCTGAGCCCGTGATGGTTGCATATGCTGCTCAAAGTAAAGGTAAAAATCGTGATATGAAACAGGTTCAGTGCTTCTCTTGCAAACAATTTGGTCATATTGCTCGTAGTTGCAATAAGAAGTTTTGTAATTACTACAAGCAACAGGGTCATATTATCTCTGAGTGTCCCACACGTCCTCCACGACCAACACAACGTTCAGTACAGGCATTCCATGCAAATCATGCGGTTGGTCCTTCCACTAATGGGGCATCAAACGATAGTGCTATACAACCTGAATTGATTCAACAAATGGTACTTTCCGCTCTCTCGGCCTTGGGAATTCAAGGTAAGTCTTCTAATGTTTCTCGCCCATGGTTTCTTGATTCGGGTGCATGCAATCACATGACAGGTTCTTCAGACTATTTGAACAATTTACACTCTTATCATGGTAATCAGAAAATTCAAATAGCTGATGGTAATACTTTATCTATTACGGATATTGGCGACATCAACTCTGATTTTCGGGACGTGCTTGTATCACCTGGACTTGCGTCTAATTTATTATCTGTTGATCAATTGGTAGATAAAAATTATGATGTTAACTTTTCTCGTGATGGTTGTCTTGTGCAGGAACAGGTGTCGGGGAGAGTGATCGCGAAGGGGCCTAAAGTGGGAAGACTGTTTCCACTCCAGTTTATTTCTAATCATATATCTCTTGCTTGTAATAATGTTTTGAACTCTTATGAGGATTGCCATAGAAAATTAGGTCATCCAAATGAAACAACCGGCTGAAAATCATCAAACAATGAAGTCGCCATCGAACGTTTTTTATCCCACATGTAGGGAAAGGTAAACATCGAGAAAACCTGAGAAGAGAGAAGTCACGGTCTTGCGACCGAGAGATCGGGTAAGGGAGTCTGTTACGCGAGGGGAAGGTATTAGCACCCCACACGCCCGTAGTACTCTACGGTATCCACTCTTATTATCTATCTTATGGGTGTGTTTAATCTATGCTTACTGTTTACTATACTACTGGAGGAATGCATGCAAAAGAAAGGGGAAAAGAATGTAGGGAAAATAAAATTGTGCTCGCTTGGGCCCTACCCCAATGCCTACGTATCCGTTTTGAGGAATCAGAGCTACCGTAGTTCGGCTCATATGTTTTTATTTGTTTGTGTTTTTTATGGACGAAGTTAATTCCGCCTTCTGCCGCAGCTCGACCTTTGGAGACTTATGCATTGGCACAGAAGTAAATTAATCGTGTCCTTACCTGAAAAGGGTTTTAAAGAAAAGGTGCTCGAGCGCACAAAATGGTTTGAATTGGTTTTGTGTTTTGTTACCTTGAAAAAGGGTTTAAGTATGCTTAGCATGTTTTTGATTTGCTAAGAAGAGAAGTTTTTGTTTTGAATGCAAGGATGCAAAGAGGGGAAGAAAAGAGTCTAAGGGAGACTATCCTATTTCTAACCTAATGTTATCATACAATGGTGGTCCTAAGGTTTGGATTAACAAAAGGGAAATGTCTACCTAATGATAGCATGCATGGTTTACAACCTAAGGTCTAACTTGCGTCCGAATGGAGCGAGTGCATCCTAAGGGAACATGGTATGTACAGGGATGAAGCAAGCAAGCCAGCAAACAGAGCACACCTAAAGAGATCCTGCCTAGGTTAGCATGTCGAAGAAAAGTCTAAAAAATATCCTATAGGGAGCATGCACTGAAAGCGAAGTCGTGATCTTAATTGCTAAATTGAGTGACTCATCGATCGACAAGAAAGTAAACAAACACAAGCACAACACATATAGCAAATGAAGTGCGGAATGCCTGCTACAGGTCTTTAAACAGCGACTTCGAGCGCACACTCTTTATTTCCTACTTCACATGATATCTAGAAAGTGGTAAATGTAACATTACAACAAATGGCCTGAAACCATACTAAATGGATAATAAAAATCCGCAAAAACCAAGTCAAAGCATGGCGAAAGCTCGGAGGGCGCCACAAACTAGCATCAACAACAAATAGCGTCAGAAGCGTGAACAACATATGCAAGCAAAGCGTATCCGTCACCAAAGAGAATGGTATCCCAATTGCTTCTCAAAGTATGCACATCTCACAGAATTTGTTAGTAGATAACAACAAAATCAAATATGATAATGGCAATTAACAATATGCACAAAAATGAAGTATGAATATGTACAACACAAAGCAAACAAGTCAAAGGGAGCATAAAATAGCATTCCGGACAGCAACCTCGTACTCATGAAAATAGGTGCAAAAACCGGTTTAGAAACATCCAAAGTTGCTATCGATATCGAAGAAATGCTCAAATAAGTATAATAATGCATATTCACAAATAAAAACTCAATGCACATGCGAAATACAAGTTCCGGACAGCATTACGCATATTTTGAAATTCATCACGAATTGATTTGGAAATCAAAGTTTTAGTACATTAATCTTGATAATTAGCATGAGAGGGTTATCCGGAACTTGCACATGAACATGTAACCTCAAGATTGATCTAAAAATCAAGAATTAAAGTCTTAAAACCACATGAATTTAATGTATCGGAATTTAATCAACAAATTGCAAATTAACTCCAATTCATGAGTTTATGTATTTATGCCAAAAGTGTGATGAATAGGAATCAACTCACAATTTGCCAAACACAAAAGTTGTGAATCAAAATGTATTCCGATACGCTAAATTCACAAAGTTCTCAAACAATTAGTTAAAACCAAATGATATTACTTGACATCAAAGTAAGAGTTAACACACAAAAAGTATCACAATTCAACAATGAAATACAAGATAATGTGCAAAAAACTTGAATCGAAAAGTTAGAAAATTAATCGAAAAGCATCCGAAATCAACCGCAAAAATTAAGGTGGCATAAAAACATGCCAACGGTTCCAAAAATTAACTCGGTTCGGCCAAATTCCGTTCCGAAATATGATTTTCGAAACTGCTACAGTAGCAGAAAAACAGAACGAAATTTGTCCGAATCAAAAAAATACTCGCGTGAGAGATTCCGGATGGCTCAAGAAAATCGGTTTTCATTAAAGAAAGTCGGAAAAACTCAATACGAATCAAAAGTTAGAGCAAAAACACCAATTATGTCAAACTTTGTCATTTACCAAGTATTGAGATATTTTCTATCAAACTCAATCAAACTTACTTCAAAAATATTTAACAATGACATTTGAGTCCATTAGAAATTATCTCCATTTATTGAAATGGAAAGCAACAAGTAATCAACCAAAAATTGGTAAAAGATTAGATTATGTCAAGAATTAGTAACTTGAGATCATATGCAAAAAATGCATTTTAAATGCACAAAAATATCAATGATCATCAACCAAAAATAATTGAAAACATGTAGTAAATATTGAAAATCAAAGATTAGGCCTAAACTAAACTAAACTAAACTAATTGTTAGTTTATGTTACAACACCTAAATCAAAGTTAGTGTTAGAATCTACCTAACCTAAACTATTAACAAATTCTACATCAAGAATTAAAAACTAGTGTTAATCTAATCAAAAGTTCAAAATCTCAAACTAATGTTAGTACTAACTAGTTTTCTATAGCTAATTCAACTTAAACACTAGTGTAACTATACCTAGGGCTAAAAATCAACACAACAACACTATGCCAACTTCAAGTTACAACCAAAATCAATTTATCAAGTTTAATTAATCACTTATTTCAATAAGTAATTCAATAAAATGGTATTAAATTCTCAATTCAAATCAATTCTCAACAATTAAGCCTCAATTATACAATTAAAACCTCAATCAACACAAAACTAAGAAAAAGCAATTATTCCAAAAAATCACTTATTTCAAAAAGCGCTTAATTCAAGAAAACTCACCGATGGAAGTGAAGAGGAGGCTTAGGTATAGAGATCGCAATGAACGGATCGACAATCGGAGGATAATTGCTCTTGATCTTGACTTTTGGATCTTGATGAAGTTGTTGTTGTGTTCTTGATGAAAAAAGTGTAGAACCTTGATTTGATCTTTGAGAGAATTGAGAGAAAAGTTTTGATTGTTTGTGGAGATTTTTAAATTATGAGAGAAATTGGAGTAAAAAGAATATATAGTATGGGTTTATGTGAGTGAATTTGGTTAATGGGTCTCAAATATTCATAAATATTAATGCAGAATTTTAATTTACTTGAGTGCGATACGTTTCAGGCAAATTCGTAGGAATCTCGGTGCGACTTTAGAAGTTGAAATGTGAAACTAAAATGTAGCCAACGTCGAGAACAACATCGTGTCCGAAGATGAGCTCGATCGGATAAACGGTGATTTAGTTATGATTTTTTGAAGTTTCGTCTCCGATGAAAATATTTCTCGGTTCAGGATTTTCAACCACGTTGCGCGCGCTTCAGACCAAAAACGAAGGCCTTCGGGATACCGCTCGAATTGGAAAACTGAAAGAAATATTTAACCAACTCAATTTGTGAACCAATGCCACTCGAACCGGCTCGATACGATAAGAATCGACCGAGTTATGATTTTCTGAAGATGAAGCCGGTGAATATTTGTCACTATTTTCTCGTGCGAATATATTTGATAAATTCATATATTCGAAGACTCTCTGGGTAGAACTGGCTTCCGGCCGTGAGATACGAAATGTAGATGACATCAAGACGGAATTTTAGCCACCGGAACGGGTTCAAAACGATAAACGGTCTTCGAGTTATGAATTTTTTAGTGTGCGAAAACTGCACTTTCAGCACCTTTTTCTTTGTATTTTTCACCATATAACTTCCAAAAGAACCGCGTATCCGGAGACTTTCCTTTGAGAATTAGCTTTTGGTCCAAACACAAAAATTGAATAGAACATCGAGACGGTTTCAAATCCTCATGAATCAACCCAAAACACCATTCCAAGCTGGAGATGCGAATTTTCAAACTCTGATCAGCAAAAACACTATTTTCAATTCGCACTGTTTTAAATTCACCGAAAACAACCAAATCTTCCACAACTCAAACATGCGTTGAAAAATTACGATAGCTTTGTTGTGTTGATCAAATACCTTGATCCCATGAATACGGAAACAATGAGATGCATGCATGTGTTAGATGACCTAATGGAGGTTATGTACATGAGGGAAGTGCGAGAATGCGTAAACCAGACAAAAGTAAAAGGGTAGGACAAATTTGGGGTATTACACCAAACTCTGTTGTTTTGTCCCATTTATTTAAAAATGGTTTGTTGGGAAATAAAAATGTTTCTAATGCCTCTATTTCATGTTCTGTTTGCAAATTAGCTAAGAGTAAAACACTTCCTTTTCCATCTGGTGCTTATCGTGCTTCCACTTGTTTTGAAATGATTCATAGTGATGTATGGGGTATATCTCCTGTAGTTTCTCATTCTCACTATAAATATTTTGTCACATTTATTGATGATTATAGTCGTTTTGTTTGGATATATTTCCTTCGGTCTAAATCTGAAGTGTTTTCTGTGTTTAAGAAATTTTTAACATATGTTGAAACTCAATTTCAAGCAAGTGTTAAAATTTTCCGCTCTGACTCTGGTGGTGAGTACATGTCTCATAAGTTTCAGGAATACCTTCAACAAAAAGGCATCTTGTTGCAACGATCTTGTCCCAATACCCCTCAACAAAATGGTATTGCAGAACGGAAGAATCGTCATTTGCTTGATGTAACACGCACATTGCTTCTCCAAGCTTCAGTACCATCCCGATTTTGGGTAGAAGCTCTTTCCACAGCTGTCTTCTTGATCAATCGTCTTCCTTCTACGGTTATTGAACTTGATTCTCCTTTCTTTCGTCTTTTTAAAATTCATCCTGATTATAGTGCTTTACATACTTTTGGGTGTGTGTTTTGTTCACTTACCTCCTTTTGAAAGGCATAAGCTTGGAGCACAATCAGTTCAATGTGCATTTATGGGATATAGTCACTCTCATAAGGGATTTGTGTGTTATGATGTCACTAACCATCGTTTTCGCATTTCTAGAAATGTGACATTTTTTGATAATCAGTTTATGTTTCCCTGTGTTTCTCCTGCCATTAATGATATTGTTACTCTTCCTAAGTTTTCTATTATGCCTCAATCTATAGAACGTTATAAACCAGGTTATGTATATGTCAGAAAACACAGACAGCAGGTTCCCACACCCCTTCCCGACGCTGAACCGCCACCTGATCCTGTACCGGTTGAACCACGGCGTTCTGGTCGAATATCTCGTGCACCAGATAGATATTCACCAGACAGGTATGATTCCTCACATACTTCTCTGACTGCCACACTCTCTAGCATATCTATTCCTACTTGTTACTCACAGGCTGTTAAGGATGTGCGATGGATAAAAGCAATGAATGAAGAGCTTCAAGCTCTTCAAGAGAATTTCACATGAGATATTGTCTCTTGCCCTTCCCGATGTAAAACCTATAGGTTACAAATGGGTGTATTCTGTGAAATTAAATTCTGATGGGTCCCTCAACCGTTACAAGGTTCGTTTGGTTGCGTTAGGAAACAAGCAGGAATATGGAATTGATTATGATGAGACATTTGCACCGGTTGCCAAAATGACAACTGTCCGCACGATCATCTCTATAGTTGCTTCTAGTGGTTGGACTCTTCATCAAATGGATGTGAAGAATGCTTTTCTTCATGGTGACCTGAGAGAAGATATTTATATGACTCCACCTCAAGGCTTATTCTCGTCATCTAAAGGCGTGTGTAAGCTCAAACGCTCCTTATATGGTTTGAAACAGGCACCTAGAGCATGGTACAAGAAATTCCGCTCCACTCTACTTGGATTCTCCTTTATTCAGAGTCAGTATGATTCATCTTTATTTATTCATAGCACATCTACGGGTATTGTTCTGCTTCTTTTGTATGTTGATGATATGGTTATTACTGGTTCGGATCATGCTTCCATTCAGCGACTTAAGCAACAGTTACAAGCCTCATTTCACATGAAAGATCTGGGTAATCTACATTATTTTCTTGGTCTTGAGGTTCATTCTACATCCAAGGGCATCTTTCTCCATCAACACAAGTATGCTACATATTTGATTTCTATGGCCGGTCTAGAATCGGCTAACCCGGTAGATACTCCTCTTGAGGTTAATGTTAAATATCATCGTGATGATGGTGATCTTTTGCCTGATCCCTTATTGTATCGACAACTTGTGGGCAGCCTCAACTACTTGACTATTACTCGCCCTGACATATCTTTTGCTGTTCAACAAGTAAGTCAATTCATGCATTCTCCTCGTCATCTTCACTTGGCTGCGGTTCGTCGTATAATTCGCTACTTAAAGGAAACCTCTCACCGCGGATTATTCTTTTCCGTTGGAATTTCTCTTCAGTTGAGTGCTTATAGTGATGCTGATTGGGCAGGGTGTCCTGATACTCGTCGATCTGTTACTGGTTGGTGCATGTTTCTTGGTTCTTCATTGATCTCTTGGAAAAGTAAGAAGCAAGCAAGAGTTTCTAAATCTTCTACTGAATCAGAGTATCGTGCCATGTCTGCTGCTCGTTCAGAAATACTTTGGCTTCGTGGTCTTTTGGCTGAACTTGGATTTCCCCAAACAGAGTCAACTTCACTTTATGCTGACAATACAAGTGCCATTCAAATTGTTGCAAATCCTGTTTTTCATGAGCGCACCAAACATATCGAAGTTGATTGTCATTCAATACGTGACGCCTACGATAATCGAATAATATCACTTCCTCACATCAGTACTCAGTTGCAGGTTGCAGATATTCTTACCAAGGCTGTTCCACGCCCACGACATCAGTTTCTTGTTAGCAAATTGATGCTCCTTGACCAGCCGCATCAATTTGAGGGGGGATGTTAATCAGGAAATAATCAAACACATTTATTGTGAATAATTTACATTCATAGAATAAGAAATTGCCATTATAAGTTGTAATTAGTTATTATGAGTTGTAATTAGTCATTATGAGTTGTAATTACCGACACTATTATATATAATATCAAATGCAATGAGAAAGGCATCAAGCCAGAATTCATGACACATCACGCTATCCCTTCCTCGATAAGTGATATCATTCTCAAATTGGGAAGGCCTACTAAGTAAAACATGACAAACATTCATATCAAGATTTCCATCTTTTACATCATTGATTTGCAAATGTTCCACATTTTCATTCGTGTCACGATTTTCACCTTTGCTTACAGACATATAAGAAGTTAGTAGCTTTGAATTTTCACTTAAAAGACATTGCTCCTCAGATTTCAAAGCAACTGCAATTGTAAAAAAATCTTCACTCACTTCAGTACAAGAATCAAATTGTGTAGAAATACCATTATCATCGAGCCGACTTTCGCAATTGATTGTGAGACTTTCATTTCATAAACGCCCTTGTGCATCTCCTTCATATATACCAAATTCATCATCACCATAATTTACTTCAGTATTCTTTGCCGCGCCTTTGACAATTTTGGACCTTGCCTCTTTAATAGAAATTGTCTCTAACTTCTTTAGTTTAGGGATGTTACTATCAGATTTACAAGGTTTAGAGATTTTCTGCAAGCCGTGTAAACTGGAAACTTTTACCTAGGAAAAGAAATCAATGAAAGGAGATGGCTTCTGTAGGCCTGATGATTTTATTGTCCCTGTTTTATGCATTATTTGATCCATTCTGGATGGTGGACGTAGAACAAAAATTGGATTATCTAAACCTTTTCCACCCTTAACCTGTTCTCCTCTCATGTCTCTTCGCCGATTTCCGTTGTTGGCGTTCTTCACCTGATTTGCTAAATTCTCCATTTGTTCAGTCAAAGCAGTTAGAGTCGCGGTAAAAGCCGCAATAATTCCCTCAAAATTTGCTTTGGTTTCCGGTTGATCCGCCATAGTTGTCAAGCTATCAAAAGAACAGGAGAAACATGCTCGGATGCCAATTGACGCAATCGGAAATACGAAAGGAATAGCAAGCTAAATCTAGAATAAAAACAAATGGTTGCAAGCACAAAACCTGTCAGATAATCTCTGGAATCCACCAGAAAGAGAAAATAAAACTATGAATTTTATTATAAAGAAAGATATCATCCTTATGGCCACGCCAAAGGTTCTTAAATACATAAAAGAAAATAATCCTAATGGGCTTAAAGAGACCCTAATGGACTTTTAATCTATAACAGAATCAAATCTTTTAATATAAAACGAAATCAAATCTTTTAATCTAAAACGGAATCAGACCCAAAATAGAATCAAATCATAAATAGAATCAACTCCAAAATAGAATGAAATCCTAAATAAAACAAAATAGTAAATTGCTGATTTCGGGCCTGAGGCGAATTTAAATGGCTTAAAAATCCATAGGTCTCTGCAAAGCAAAGAAATGAATTCCTGAGCCGATTTCTTTTCCGAAAAGGTATAATACGAGCCATTCTAACATCGGACGCGAAACTTGTGCAAATCTTTGCCGAATCCGACGCGCAGTTTCTCCTTCGATACGCATGCAGCCCTCCTACATCACGCTATCCTATTTTTGGGGTCGGCTGTTCCGCGTTGCTATCTGAGATCGACTTCTCTAATATAGATAGATTGTTGATTCTCCTTTTTCATCACCCATGTCATAATACATATAAATTATATTGTACTGTAAAGTATTTAATGGTGTTTGGCTAATCAAGTAGAAAAAGGTGTGCTTGCTAATCTTCTTCCAATTACCGCTGCTTATATTTGTCATTTGATGTAGTTTGAACTTGTGTTCATGTATAACTTTGCAGGCTGTATGTTGTTTCTGGATTACATCAAATTTGTTTTCACTTCCGTATGGAATGGGTAAGTAACTTCAAAATTCTCATTTGCAATATCACATTGTCAATATTCACCATCTTAATATGCTGAAATTCGGATTTGTTTTCACGAAATGTATATTTCTTAGGGTATTGATTTTGCTGATATTCATGATTGCTTTTAAGTATTGTGGATGCCATTGTCTTTGGTGGGACTATAGTTTTATGTAAAAAGGACTGAAGTTCCATTACGATAAAAGTGTTGTCATTTGTTGTGTTGCATAATTTCAACCTAAATTTTGCTCTTTGCTCTCCAAGGGACAAGGGTGCTTGTTATTTCCTTTTCCTTGGCATTGCAAGTCTTTGCAAAATCTTCTGGGGATCAAAATGGGTTACTCTTAAAAAAAGGACAGGAATTACATTGAATTAAGGAAATCATTGGTTGCTTAGTGAGACCTAAATTTACAATAGGTTTTATAGAAATACGTTGTATATTTCATTATATTGGAACTGTTACATTGTGAGGTATATATAGAATACAATACACTAATTTGTTAATAAACAGAGAAATAATTTCCTATAATTGCTGCTACCTAAATAAGGAAATCAGAATAAAAGATAATAAATCTATTTACACCACTGTTTTGTAACAGCTTGACAAATCAGAATCAAATGATTATGATTTGATATGTGTTAATCTTCAACACTCCCCCTCAATCTGGGTGGTAGATGTCTATCATACCCAGATTGGATTTGATATTTTCATAAGTATTCCTTGGAAGAGCCTTGGTTAAGATATCTGCAGTTTGCTTGCATGATGGGACATGATCAATACTTATAATCTTATGATCAATTTTTTCTTTAATGAAGTGTCGGTCAATTTCCACATGTTTTGTTCTATCATGTTGGACTGGGTTCTTTGCAATGCTTATAGCAGTGTTGTTATCACATAGTAACCTCACAGTATGGTTCACTGGAATCTTGATTTCATCTAGCATGCTCTTAAGCCACATTCCTTCACAAATACCTAGGGCCATAGCTCTAAATTCTGCTTCTGCATTACTCCTCGCCACTACAGTTTGTTTCTTGCTTCGCCAAGTTACTAGGTTCCCCCACACAAATGAACAATAACCTGTAGTCGATTTTCTGTCTGTGGAGCATCCTGCCCAATCTGAATCTGTATAAACTTCAATGTCCCTGTTTGAATTTCTCTTGAAGTGGAGGCCTCGACCTGGTGTGCCTTTGAGGTATTGGAGGATTCTATTCGCCATTTTCATGTTAGACTCGGTTGGATTTGACATGTAGCGACTAGCCAAGCTTACAGCAAACCCAATGTCAGGCCTAGTGTGAGATAGGTAGATTAGTTTCCCAACTAGACTTTGATATCTATCTTTGTCGGCTGGTGGACTTTCATCTTCTCTTCCTTTTATTTGTTCTATTGGTGTATTAGCTGCCTTGCACCCAAGCATTCCAGTTTCTTGAAGTAAGTCAAGGGTGTATTTCCTTTGTGATACATAGATACCATCCTTTGTTCGAGCAACTTCCATCCCTAAAAAATACTTAAGTTGTCCCAAGTCCTTAACTTCAAATTCCTTTGCCAAGAGTCCCTTTAAATGATCAATTTGATCATAATCATTTCCTGTAATAACGATATCATCCACATAAACAATAAACAAAGCTACCTTTTCTTCCATGGAGTGTTTAACAAACATAGTGTGATCTGATTGGCATTGGTTGAACCCGTCTTTCTTGACAACTCGAGTCAATCTATCAAACCACGCCCTTGGGGACTGCTTGAGGCCATAAAGGGATTTTCGGAGCCTGCACACCATATTTGCGGTGCTGGATGATTCGAGTCCAGGAGGAATCTGCATATAAACTTCCTCTTCTAGGTCACCATTTAAGAAGGCATTCTTGATGTCTAGTTGATGGAGTGGCCAATCTAAATTTGCAGCCAAAGAGAGAATAACTCTAACGGAGTTTAGTTTTGCCACCGGTGCAAAAGTCTCTTCATAATCTACTCCATATGATTGAGTAAATCCCTTTGCTACAAGTCGAGCTTTGTACCGATTTACACTCCCATCTGCATTATACTTCATGGAGAATATCCATTTGCATCCTACCGGCTTCTTCCCTGCAGGTAGGCTTGTGATTTCCCAAGTGTCATTCTTAATTAAGGCCTGAACCTCTTCCGTTACAGCTGCTGCCCATTCAGAATTTTGGAGTGCCTCATGGATGTTGTTTGGAATATGTGTATTGTCAAGGGCTGTTACAAAAGTCTTGTAACTTTGGGACAATTTTCCATAAGATACAAATCTTTCAATGGGATGTTTGGTACAGGATCTTACATTTTTTCTCAACGCAATAGGAATATCAATATCAACATTCACATAGTTAGGAGCAGTATTACCTGAGGGAACGCCATTTTCTGGAGTCTTGGAGGTTTCTTGGTTCTGCCTTGGAGTTGTGCAGGACTCTATTCCCTTCTTGTTCTTCCTGGAGTACACTTTCATGTTGTTTCCTGGTGCAGTTTCTGTTATAGGGGCTGTAGTTTCTACTGCAATTTCCTCTGTATTTTCTAACGTAGTTTCTTCTGGTCCACATATAAGTTCTGCAGTTTCTGTTGCATTTTCATTTGGTTCAGGTGTAGGTTTTGATGCCTCTGCAGTGAGTTTGGGTTCAGTTAGCTCAAGTTCCAAAAGTTGGGATTCTACCACTTCAATTGGATATGTGTTCTCCCCCTGAATGCCAACTTTGGGGTAATATGGCTGATTCTCAAAAAAGGTTACATCCATGGTGTGGTAGAATTTTTTGTTTTGAGGTGAATAACATTTGTATCCCTTTTGGTGAGGAGAGTAGCCGAGGAATATGCGTTTAATGGATTTCGGGTCAAGTTTACTGCGTTGGGGATCAAGATTATGGACAAAGGTTGTGCATCCAAATATTTTCAAAGGAATAGATGTAAGAATACGATTGCTTGGGTATAAGGTTTGGAGAGTGGAGTAAGGCGTATGAAAGTTAAGGATTCGGAAAGGCATTCTGTTTATTAGATAGGTTGCAGAGAGGACAGCTTCTCCCCAAAACTGGTTAGGTACATTTGTAGCTAGCATGAGAGATCGGGTTACTTCTAGGAGGTGTCTATTCTTTCTCTCGGCAACTCCGTTCTGCTGAGGTGTATCCACACATGAGGTTTGGTGTATTATTCCATGTTGCGTAAAGTATGAGCTTAGTGCAGAATTATAGTACTCACGACCATTATCACTCCTAAGCACTCTAATTTTGCTTTGAAATTGTGTTTGCACCATGGTATGGAAACATTCAAATATCCTACCAACTTCCGATTTATCTTTCATAAGGTAGACCCAAGTGATCCGTGTGTGGTCATCAATAAATGTGACAAACCATCTTGCTCCAGTTACATTTCTGACCCGCGATGGTCCCCATACATCACTATGAATAACATAAAAAGGTTGGGAAGGTTTATAGGGTTGAGGTGGGTGGGGGCTGCGTGTATGTTTGGACAATTGACAAATTTCACATTGAAACAACTTCTGATTTTTATTGAATAGTTTAGGAAGCATTTTTTCCAAGTACATAAAATTTGGGTGGCCTAGTCTATAGTGCCACAGCATTGCAGAATTTTCACTACATGCAGAAACTACAGCGCAAGAGGTTGCCTCGAATTCTGGTTTAGATGCTTCAACCTGAAGGATATAGAGTCCAGCACATTCTTTAGCATTGCCAATCGTCCTCCCCGACTCCAAAATTTGAAATTCACACAGGTTAGGAAAGAATTTAGTGATACACTTCAAATCCTTTGTAAGTTTACTTATGGACAGCAAGTTACAATCAAGTTTAGGCACATACAGTACAGTACTGAACTAAGTAATATTTTGCGAAATAATGACTGAACCTTTACCCATGACCTTAGAAAGGGTACCATCAGCAATTCGAACAGTCGAATTATTTTGACATGGAGAATAGCTATCAAAGACAGTCAAATCTCCAGTCATGTGATCAGATGCTCCTGAGTCAATAATCCGTGATTTTTGTTTTCCCCTGCTAGTGTTTAGAGCATGCAAAAAATTACCTTTTTGTGCCACAGTAGCTGTACTAATTGTTTGTTGAAGCAATTTTTGTAAGGCTTCCATTTGCTCCTTGTTGAATGGTGATGAGTGAGAATTTACCTCAGCTGTGTTCCCTCTGCTGTCCCGGTTTTTGCTCCATTTTAGCTCTGATGGCTTTCCATGAATGATCCAACATGTGTCTTTGGTATGACCCGGTTTCTTGCAGTGGTCACACCATGGCCGTGTTTTCTTTTGGAAAGATCGATGATCTCCCCTTGCTGCCATTGCAGATCCTTCTATAGATGGGGCTGCACTGGATTTTCCAAGCATCACTTTTCTCCTGCTTTCCTCTCTTCGTATTTCCGAGAATGCTTCTCGAATTTTTGGAAGAGGTTTGGTTCCAAGGATTCTCCCACGAACTTCATCAAGTTCTGTGTTCAAACCTAAGAAATTTGTAGATTCTATCTTTCTCCACCAATTCTTTGTACTTCTTTTTATCCTCTATGCAACTCCATTCAGCTTCATCATATACATCCAGTTGCTGCCAGTGACGATTGAGAGTATTAAAATACTCTGTGACTGAGCGGTCTTCTTGACGCAAGTCATGGAGTATGCTCTTGATTTCAAATATTGCAGATGTATTGTCGACATTAGAGTAGGTTTCCTTTACGGCATCCCACATCTCTTTGGCAGTATCATAGTACAAGAAATTTTCTCCAATTTCATTTGTCATGGTGTTTAGCAGCCATGACATTACTAGACTGTTTTCTAGTTGCCATTTTTCAAGGTTGGAATCCCCCTTTTTTGGACACTTGGAGTCTCCTGTGATATAACCTTCCTTCCCTTTTCCTTGAAGGTAGATTTTGACTAAGCGCACCCATTGATTGTAATTCTGGCCATTCAGTTTGTGACCAGTGATAGGAAGAGCATGTCCTTCGGCCAAATTGTTGGCTGAATTTTCTGCTTTAGTATCTGCCATGGGTGGTGCTTAAGGTTTAGGGATGGTTCAGATCTTATGCTCTGATACCATATAGAAATACGTTGTATATTTCATTATATTGGAACTGTTACATTGTGAGGTATATATAGAATACAGTACACTAATTTGTTAATAAACAGAGAAATAATTTCCTATAATTGCTGCTACCTAAATAAGGAAATCAGAATAAAAGATAATAAATCTATTTACATCAATGTTTTGTAACCGCTTGACAAATCAGAATCAAATGATTATGATTTGATATGTGTTAATCTTCAACAGGTTTCATGTATGACTAAGTTTCTTATATTTTTGAGTCAATAATCTATTTCCTTATAGTTTAGCATTTAATGAATCTGAGTTTCTATTTTAAACTGCTTAGTACAAAACACGAGTTAACTTTTTTATTTAGACTTTCTTGATTTTTTCTGATACCTCAATGTTTTTTAATTACCAATTTTGCAGTGCTTAAAGCTCCCGGTGCAAAGAAAACTTTGGGTATTCCTGAAGTAGACAAACCGGTATAAGGAGGAAAAACAAGAAATAATTAAATTTACTAGTTCCTTAATTATGCCATAAAACATATGTGGCAAATATGTTTAGATTTTGATGTCATATTGTATTTTCATCCTTGGATTGAGGTGAAATTTGGAGCTTAATTAAGATAGATTTTGCTGCGGAAGCTAAGTATTTTCGTTAACATGTAGATTATACATTTAGTTTCTTAACATGTTAGCATTTTACTCTATATTTATTTATTCATGATATATATTCACAAAATACATGAAGGATTTAAAGCCTGGGATACAAGCATAATTATCATTGTATGCTGACCATTTTAATGATATAGATTTCTGTGTCATTATCCTCATAATTATCCAATTACCACACAGTTTCCCCGGTGAGTTTTTAAGTTTGTACTCATTTTTTTATTTGCCTTATTATGGCATTATGTTTTTGCAATTATTATGCTATTTAATACAAAAGAATTTTATCGCAGAAAGCACTTTCCATGATTTTAAGGAAGCATTTTGTCTTTGCAATATATGATTTTTTTGTTTTTGTTGTCTTTATTTGCCAATATTAAAACTCAGAATGGGATTGAGTTTGATACATGACGACAAATGAAGAACATGAAAGTGGTATACACCATAAAGCAACGGGGATTAAGAAATCCTTGGTTTCACTTGGAGGGAGAAAATCTAGAAGGCACGGCATTGGTGATGCTAAACTTTAATGAAGAAACTTTCTCTAGGTTTGTCATACTCTCCTTTATTGTTTTCTTTTTGTTGATAAAATACCATTTTTATTGCCGTCTCTTATTTAGACTAGTGTTTTGGTGATTGGTACAAAGAGAACAGGTAAGGAAGCTGAAATAAGTAAATACAAAATGTATGTATAAATATATATTATATATATATATAGAACAAATTAACTAAAGTAGTCAAGCTTCAAGTTAATTCAAGTTCATAGAACAAATTAACTAAAGTAGTGAAGCTTCAAGTTAATCTTCGCCTGTCTGGTGGAGTTCTTGAAACAATTTTTCAGAACTCTCCAACCATGACTAGCTCCTATAAAAATTAAGAAAATAAATATCTTCAAGTTGCCAATAATCAGTTTTAATATACAAATGGCTTTGAAACTAGAAAAGGGGTTCATGATGATGGGTAGGGCCACTTTTATTTATGGATAGGGCCACTTTCAATTTCCTTTGCTAGTTCTCTTGTTAACTTGTCAGCACGATCATCATGTCCGCCAGCAAATGTGTAGACACGGAATACAAATTGGAATGCCCTCCAAAGCATTTTTGCACATTCCTTTTTTGGAGCATTGCTCTCACGCTTCTCCTACATTAAGATCAATTTATGCAAATAAACTTAGTAGGCTTATCGATAAATATTTGTCGTGAAATTAACACGTGCGCGGGGAAAGTCTACTTTGTTCTAACTTTGATATATACCTTAAGTACTAACTCCATGCAGGTGGAGGAAACATCCACCATTGCTTCCTTGATCTTAATAAGAACGTGGAAGTCAAATTCAATGTTGTGACTCTTAAACTTTTTAGATTCATCATCTTTGGTTCTTTCTATAGCATCTAATTCTGTTTTAATCTGCATTTTGTTGCAACTTTGATGGTCAGAATTCTAAAATTAGTTGTATTAAGGACCCAAAGGAAAGTAAACAAATGTACATGATGATTTTTTTGTTACCTTGTTGAAATAACGTTCAACCTTGTCTAGGAACTGATCTATAGGAGTCTCTACCTTCCAATTTTGAAGTTCAGTACGGATTAAATCAAGCTTTTTGTACAATGATGCTGCCATTCTAACAGCTTCCAATTTCTTTGTAGGGAAGCCTTCGAATCGCGATAGCACCTACACAGAAACGAAGTTGTATTTAAACTATGGTCAATGAAACAATAATTAGTGGAAATGTAAACCAAAATGGATATGAATTTTATTAACTAACCTGTGATTCATCAGTTAGATTCTCGAGGATGGATTCAACATCTTTGTGGAAATTGCTTAATTCAGTCATGTTATTTGTCTTGAAATTAGTAATTTTAGGTCGCAACTCTATGATTTGTTTTGTGTACTTTTGAACATCTTCTTCTATTTGGATGAAGTAGGAGGATCTAATGAAAGTAGGAAAAGAGAAAACATTAAGAAATGAGACATTTGGTTCCAACATTTGTATACAAAGTAAACAAAATATAGTATAACATAAACACTATTTCCCTCCGTTCCTTTTTAAGTGTCGTTTTAGAAGAATTTTTTTTGTTTCTATTTAAGTGTCGTTTTATAGTTTAATGTTATAATTTGTCAATTATACCCTTACTTTCTCAATAACTTCACTTCACATTTTCCATAAAATTAATTTTTTCAAATAGTTATTGGAAAAAGAGAGAGTGTATGATTGAATTTATTTGAAAAGAGAAAAATAAATGAGGGTATAATGAGAAAAATAACTCTAACAATCCACTATCTTAGTTGAAGAGCTTTATGCTAAAATGACATTAAAAAAGAACGAGGGAGTATCATATAAGTGTTTGTATAAGTTAGAGTTTAGGAAAATAAGCTGAAAACAACAGGTAATAAGTTGTTTTTATAAGTTTTTCTAAATAGTTTCACAAGTGTTTGTGCTAGTAGATAAATTCAATTATGTCAGTTTAAACAAATTATGGTGTTGTGGGTGGTATAAGAAAGATACCTTTTAGTCATCTCTGCTAAAGCATCAGCCATTCCTTGTTTCCCTCCATTGCTTGCTCCTCCAACAGCACCTTTCTTCCCAGCAGCAGCTGACTTTCCATTTAAGCTAGATCCTTCAACTTTTCCTTTAAGAGTTCTATACAAAGCGGCTAGTTGCATTGACCTTTTCAATTTAGTAGTTGCCTTGGCGCGCAAGGTTTTTCCTGCTCCACCAGGAGGAGGCGGTGGCGGTGCTCCTCCATTACCATGTGGTATAGGCGGTGGAGGTGCTGGAAATGATCCTCCTTTCATAGGTGGAAGAGGTGCTGGAACTGCAGCTGTTGTTGGTGGCGGTGTAGGTGCTGGAACTGCAGCTGTTGTTGGTGCCGGTGGAGGTGCTGGCATCCTTGCTGCTTCTGGCAGAGGTGGAGGTGGAGCTAAAGGTTGTGGTACTGCAACATTTGGCTGCAACATAGGCGGCGGTTGTGGAGGAGGTGGTGTTGGTGGTGATATTATTTTATTAGGCAGTATCATAGATGGTGCAGAAGGTGGTGGTGGTGGTGATGGTGATGGAGGGTGTGGGGGAGAAGATGAAGAAACAGGCATTGGTTTAGGAGATTGTGGCTGAAGTTGTTTAGGAGATTGTGGTTGAAGTTGTTTAGGAGATAGTGGTAGTTCCACTTCTTCCATAGCTTCATCATTTTTAACTGTTTTGTTATGATGATCATCCTCATTTGTGTCCAAATCCAACACAAGATCTTCCGTTGTATTCTTTATAGGCTTATTATCATCCACTTCCATTTCAGTTATTGGTTCCTCATCTATCTTTTCAATATGTGTTGGTGACATATTCGAAGGAAAACTCTTAATATCATTTGGACTTAACTTTCCAACAGCTTGAAGTCTAAGAGCCCAAAGAAGTGGCGACGCACAAGAACTTCTTGGACTTTCACCCGTTCTTGATGAGTATTTCATCAATTCAGGTAGGACAGACCTAGGCGTGAGAGGTGAAGAGCAGCAAGAGAAGCTACTCTCTGAAATTGAGGTCGAGCTGGATTCCATTGCAAGTTTTCGAAATGAACTTGACCTTGGAGTTGAACTTGGAATTGGACTGAATTCTTTCTTTTGTTCATATTCTATGTCAAACCTTTCACTTGCCAACTTCATCAAGTTATCTAGAGTCACCACCATAGTTTCACCTGCACAACAAATCACACAGCTTGAGAGCACGAATTGTGACAAACTGGTATTTCAAACCGTGCAACTCACAGGGAAAGATAACCGTCGTGATTTTGGATTATTAGCCTTTTCTCCCATTTCTGATATCCGAGTATGTTCTACAAATATCTAATACCAATATATAATCTGATATAATCTGATGTACGTGTAAAATATTTTTACATTGTCCACAAATATCTATACACTAATATATAATCTGATGTATGTGTAAAACATTTTTACATTGTCCGTGCATAAGATCATAAGTTACATACCCAATTGACGCATATTGTTGTTATCTTTGCATGTTGGAAATACAATATTGAGCTTGTTCATGTCATCATGGTCCAACATCCATGACTCTCCAAGAGACTTCAAAGCCTCACAGAAATAGGCCATAGCCTAGGATGAAAAAATTGTCCATATTTAGATTTTTAAGATGGTAACATTTCACCAAAAATTATATATGCAGCTACTTAAATGTTGAAACTAATTAATTACCTGATCAATATGTTTCTTCTTAATCTTTGACACTTGAGTTTTATTTATGATCTTTGGATACAACTTTTGTAAATCATGCAGGGTTCTTATAACTATCTGCAATGTGACAATTTAATAAAGTAAAAAACAGAAAGCAGGAATAATGAGAATTAATCAATGATATCATCATAATCACATACCTCACGCAATGATACAGAGCTGTTGCATGGAGCTAAGTCCATGATGTCTCTGAATGCCATGATCTTCTTATGAATCTCAACCATTAAAATCAATTGGTCTGCTCCTACAAATGATAACTCTATTGAATCTCCTCCATTTTCTTTGCTCTGAGCTTTTGAAGATTTCTTGGGCGTGCTAACACCTTTGATCACTTTCAGTCCCTGCAAGTGCTTATACGATATGAATCAATCATGCTTCGGCTAAAAAATCATAGAGAAAAATTCGAAATGAAATGATTCTACCTTCCACCTAACAAAGTCAATTTTGTACGGTTGAATTAGATAAATCTAAAACCATAGAAATAAGAAATTACGGTTTAAATTTTACCTCTAAAATACTAGCTTTGCGACGAAGCAGCAATGGCTTTAAGCCGCAGAATCCCACGGCAGCCATGCCTAATTCTTGAGTCGAAACTCTGGAACAAAAACTAATCATGTTAAAAAACAATATTGAATTTGAAAAGAAAACAAAACTATTATTCAAAATAATCACAATTAAGGAACAATTAGCAATGAAATTATAATGTACAAACCTTTCAGAAATAAAATTTCAGGTTGGTAATAGAAAAATTGGAGACATATGCATGCATACAAATGCATGCATTTAACGTTGAGAATTGGAAAAAAAAGAAAAAGGATGAGAATTTGAATGGAACTTTCTCAAAAGAGAGAGAGAGCCAAGAATGGAAAATGAAAGAGGAAGGGTTATAATGGCACCTTCCCCCTTCTTTTTGTTAGATTAGTTTGAGTTTGTTTTTGGTTATGGTTTAGTGTTTATGTTGTGTTTTTCATCATAAACGTATAACTCGTGTATGAAGCTTCAAATGTTGGCTAGTTTCTAAAAATAAGGGATTGTGTTAAACCCAAACAGATTCTTTTTTTACATTTTTCTATATTTAAGGAACTTTTTTCTTTCAACCTAACAAAGTTATAGGGTGTCTTTGTTTCAAGTTATCAAATTATGTTTCTTGGATTATTATTTTATAGGAATAATATTCTTATGTGTTTGGACAAAAATTATATTTCTTTCGAATGTTTACAAATTTATTTAATTTAAAAATTATAAAAAATAAAAATAATAATAATTTGTGAGTAGTAGGGAGAAATTAGATATAATTGAGTTTATTTCATGAGAATGTTGGATTCCCTCCATATAACCATGAGAATAATTATGAAAAAATTATGTTTAAACAACATTTATGGAATAAAAAATATCCGAAAACAATATTTAAAAACTTGAAATAAACATAGGAATATTGCATTTTCATCGTCACATTTCCGGGAATCCAATTTCAATCCTTGAAACAAACACCCATAGATATATATTTGTGTTTGTGTTTTTTTTTTTTAATTATATATAATTTGTTATACCATTATTTTCTCATGATTTGATTTTCAGAATTTGAGAAATAACTAATTTCTTTTTTGTTTTCAAAATCAATTTACAAAAATTGTTTTGAAGAAATAATTTATACGGTGTCAAATACTTTATTAACTTTTTAAATTTAAATAATACTTCTTTTATTATTTTTAATTTTAAAATATAATCACTTTTTTTCTTTCTAAAAAAATATCTACATTGAATAACACATAAGATAAATTATAACCAATAAAATAAATATTAAAAAAAAATACAACCAATAAAAAATTACAATAATAACATTTTTTCTTTATCAATAAGAATAAAATTAAGGAGGTAATATTAAAACGGGTATAACCTAGATATAATTTTTTAGGTGTGGGATGAAAATAGGTTCCGCTAACTATACTTTGTCAAATTTAAGCCTGACCTGTTAAAAATTTCAAAATCTGAGCCTGATCTATAGTATGTTATGGGCTTATTTTTAGGTTTGAGTCTGACTTTTTTGAAGGTCTGATTAGCCTGTTAGCCTACTTAAAATTTGAAGATATATAATTTAGCAATTTAATCAATGTTTATATAGACAAAAATACTAAAAGATCAATAATACTAAAAGTTTGTTTGCATTGAGTTATCTTAACTTACTTAGTAACATAAATCTTGTGAGATTATTTTCTTAGAAAAATTTATGTAAATAACTTATAAATTTGTTCAGAAGAAGTTTTCATCTTATTTTTATAAGTTCTTCAAGGTATTTCTGTTTTATTTTCTGTAATTTAATTCAAAGTAGAAAATATAATATAATAATAAAAATAATTATTCATATTTGTTAATTCTCTGATTTTATGATTGACATTTTTAACATATTATGTTTGGTAAAACTAATACAACAACAGTATGTTAAGTACGATACATTAACTTATTTGGAGAACAAGTGGAACAAGAAGTCCTATTTTATGTTGAGACATATTGAGATGAGAAGTTCTCATCATCTGGAGCAAAATGTCGAATAAGATGTTTTATGCAAGGTCATACGACATCGCGTCTGAGCTGGGCTGGACAATTGGATTTTGTTATATTTTAACAAATGTAGAATACTCTAGGAATATTATGCAATCCTATATGGCGCTGAGTTGTACGTTTGGAAGATTCAATCAGAATTCAAGAGAAAAATATACTTTTTAAATAATTAGACTTTTTAGGAAAGATTTGATTGAAGATCTAATTTGTTGTAGAATCTTCTGCAGATTTGTAACAATTGATATGCTGTAATTTGAAACCCAAATTCAGTTGGGAGATAGGTTATAAATAGAAGCATTGTAACCTAGGTAAGGGTACCAACCGTGAATGAAAAGATGTAGTTATTAGGGTTGAGTCTGTAAGTCACTCTCTAGGAGAGTTGATATGTGTAATCCACTGGACATGTGAGTTGGACTGTGTTCCTTGAGTTATAAGGTTCTCTTCTCTTTGAAGCTTTTAAGCAAAAGTGAGTATTGTTCTTGGAAGAAGCTTGTAGGCAACTCTAAGTTGTTGTTCTTAGTCAAGAGTCTTGGCTATGTATTGTTTTAGAATCGAGTCTTCTAATATTGTCATGAAAGTGTGTCTTCTGGTTTTGTGTCATGGAAGTGTGTCTTTCTATTTTGATCTAATCGCTGTCTGTGATTGATGAGGGAGTTGAGGAGGGTCTCATACTTAGGCGAGTCTTAGGTAGAAAGTTAGCACAGGTAGTGATTAAGTGAGAAGTTGTAAACAAGGGAATTTAGTTTTGAATTGATACTATTATATTGGACTTTATCCCTGGCTTGGTATGCCCCTAAAGTAGGAGAGCTATTCCGAACTGGGTTAACAATTCTGGTGTGTTGTTTATGCTTTTCAGTATTATTTTTATATGTTTATATCTTGCCATGTTTGTTTAGATCGGATTCAGATGTCTCAACATGTCATAGGACATCTGAAGTCTGATATATCTGAATTTCAATATTTATTTAAATAGGTCGGTCTGATAGGTTTAAAAGACTTTTTTTGATGGCATGAGGCATAACCTTTTTAGCTAAATAGGCTTATAAAAAATCCTAGACTTTTTCTATTTAAAAAAAAGTTTGGTATGTCCTGGGTCTGTATAGAGTAGGCCGTAGGATCCTGTTAGTTGGCCTACCTATTCTCACTCTTAGGTATGATTCTTATTATTTCTAATAAAAATATGACAAATATACTTAAATATCATTTAAGGAGTAAAAATAAGAGTAACCTGTATATGTGTAATAGAAAATTATATATTTATCATATTTTCATTGGAAAATAGTAAAAATCACGCCTAAAAAATTGTAGAGACACATTTGTATTTATGAAAAAAGATGAATAATTTTCAATTTTTTTATATTTCAAAGTTATATTATATTACCAATATGTCATTAATAAAAATTGTATAACTTTTATTTAACTTTTTTCTCTTTCTAAAAGTGAAAATCAAAACCTATAATTTTTTTTAAAGTTCAAAACATATGAATATGATATTGTTTTTAAAAGTAATTTTGTAAAATTAGATAACTAAACATACATTTTATTATTTTTGAAATTTAAAATCGAAAAAACAAATTTATTAAACTAAATCATACAAGTCCTAAAATTTTGATTGCTTTTCACATTGATGTTTTAAAACTGGAATCAGTGATCGACTTGGTCAAGATATTAGATCATTATAAGTATGCATGACAACAAAACCCGTATTCGCAGGTACCCACTCGAATACACCCCAAAGTTGATGGGGAAAATCCACTTTGATAGAGTTTGAGTTTGAGTTTGAATTTTTTCGATTAAAAAATATGAGGACGAGTCGGATAATAGGAGTTGTAGTACTCACTTCGAACCCGCCCCATTTATTTCATTATGTACATTATTATTTATGTTTGGTAATTTAGAATATTAAATATATGGACAATATTTTGATAATTTGATTTGTATTTACTATTTAAAATATTTGAAATGTATGTATAAAAATTTTTGAGATTGTTTTATGTTATTATTTATAATGTAATTTGATTTTGGAAAAAATAAATATTTTTATTAAATAATTGATTTTATTAAATAGATGATGGCGGAACGGGGATATTCGAACCCAACCCGAACCTGTTTGGGATAAATTTGAGTTTTAATTCTTCATCTCTGTTTGAGTTTGTGGTGGAGAACAAAGATTGTTTAGTTGGGATGAGTTTGAGTTTTAATTCTTCATCTCCGTTTGAGTTTGTGATGGAGAACAAAGATTGTTTGGAGATTCAAATTTAAATTTGGAGGAGGTAAATACCGTTCTTGACCCGCTTCATTGTTATGTCTAATTATACGGCCGAATTACTAGAAAATTTGTATGACTACTGACATAACTCCTATGAAAAATAAACTGAAAAATATATTTTTTGAAATTTAATTAATAAACACTTAAATATGTAAATATTTTATACTATCAATTATTTTATAAATTAATTATAAATGTTAGATCTTGAATTATATTTGAACACATATAAAATAATAATTATAGATGATTGTGATAAACAATGTCTATATTTTATATAAAAAGTCTATACATAATAACTAAATATTTAGTATAAATACTTTACTTCAGTATTATAACAAAAACATTTAAAAATAAGATAAAATTTAGATATAATTCTTTAGGTGTGATTCTTACTATTTATTAAGGAAAATATGACAAATATATTTAAATATTATTTAAGGAGTGAAAATAAAAACAATTTATATATGTGTAAGAGGAAGTTATACATTTATTATATTTTCATTGGAAAATAGTAAGAACCATACATAAAAAATTGTATCTAAGTTTACTTCTTAGAAATAAAATAAGCGTATAAAAATATATTTAGTTTCTCTACTATAATAATATATTATTTTAATATAATTGTTGACTTTTATTTGTTGGAGTTTACAACTCTATTGATGCACAAGAATTGAAGATGAAGATGAAGATGAAAGAAAAGTCTCAAAGAGACAGAGAGAGAAAAATTGAATCGTAACAAACTTTCAATCTCTATTTCACAAATCAGAAAACAAACATCATACCATATGAAAATGAACACTAAAAAAAACATCATACCATATGTAATGAAATATCTTTAAGAAATAAACGAGTAAAATGAATGACTTACTCATAGAGTGAAAAAATTGAAAACGATACAACTTGATTGTATGGAAGACGAAGCATCCACGAGAATTTCACAAGGAACTAGAACAAGAGTTGAAACAAATGCAAACCGTGACATGAAACAAAAACACCAGAGTTCTTACTCCTTTTTCACTTCTTCAAGTTTCAAAGTTTTTACTAATTAGAGACTTCTTGTTGTTGCTTCTTAGGCCACATATCATTTCTTTTTGTCACTAAGTCAATGGGATTTAAATATGTTGTCTATCAAATGTCTTGAGCTTACTATAAATGAATCCACATGGTTTCTTTATAGAGTCAAGTCATTTTTCATGCAATATCAACAAGATAAACTAGGTACCCAATCTTCATTGAATCTTTGGGGTAAGTAAAACATTTGTTGCACTTAGGCAATCATTAATAAATGTCATTAGGAATTGAAAAATTCCTAAGATTGCATTTAGAAAAAGTATGATCTCTCATACAATAATAGTGACAAGTCATATTTCGAAGTTTGTCACATTTTCTATTTGAATTCTTTTCAACAAAGATATAATTTTTATAAGGAGGTTTTAAAGACTTTTTGATCTTTGTTGGATCAATAGAAAATGTGACTTTTGGTTGTAGTACCTTGTCTAATTTGACCTTAAGAGTGTTAACTTCTTTTTCTCAAATATAACAAGTCTCACAATCCAACCAATATGAGTTATCAATATTCTCATCTTTTGAACTTTTGACTATCTACTATAAATTGTGTTAAAGCTTCCATTTTCTTTTCGGTTTCAAATTTTTGTCTTTAAGTATGAAAAAAATTCTTTTATCTGAGACCAAATTTTTGAAAGCTTAAATTGTTTCTCTATGTAAATTTTCAAAATATTTTAGTAAATCGGAATGAGATAACCTATCAATATATTCATATTTGGAAGGATTTACCTTATTTTCTTCCTTCCTTGATGTTCTCCTTCTTTTATTCATGATAGTGACCAGAGAGACAAACTTCATTGTATTTTGATAACTTGACCTCTTCTTTCTTCTTTTCATGATAATGTCCCGATAAACAAACTTAATCATATTTTGATGATTTGAACTTATTTTTCTTTTTATCATCGAAATGAGTTGAAAGACGAAGGCCATCCTATTCTTTATTATCACTAGATTCTTTATCACTTGAAGGTTCAATATTGCTTCCCCAAGCCACATAAGCCATCTTATTTTTGTTAAGCTTCTTGCGTTGACTCTTCTCTTCATCATTATCACGATATGGACACTCCAGCTGATAATGGACAAATTTTCCACAATTGAAACATAAACGTCTTGAATTTCTTCCTTTGGATTTTTCTTCCTTAGAAGATGTAGATTATCTTTTGGACTTGATGTAATTTTTGTCGAATTTCCTTTCATTATTCTTTTTCAAGTACATATGGTACTTTTTAACAAATAATCTCATTTCTTCATCATCTGAGTTATCATTGTCACTAATATCATTAACATTCTCACCTTTTAAGGATCTTGAACAAGAAGCCCTAAGAGTTTTAGACTTCGTTCCTTCCTCCTTATCCATGTCTTTATCCTTTTTCATCTTCTTCTCATATTTCTTTTCACGCTTTTCTAAGCAAGTGAGTTCTTGCTCATGTTCTTCTAGCTTCCCAAACAAAGTAGTGGTATCAAGTGTTGTAATTTTATTAACTTTCATGACCGCGGTGACCTTTCGTTTTCGATTCCTAGTAAGACATATCAAAACTTTATTAGTAGCAATAGCATTGGAAATAAAATTACCTAGTACATTTAACGATTAATGAAATGAGCGAACCTCTTTTGAATTTGAGAAATGGTTTCACCATGTTTCATGCGAAAGAGTTCAAACTCTTGATTAAGTGTGTTAGTTCTAACTTGTTTGACCTCATTGGTTCCATCATAGGCAACTTTTAATGTGTCTCACATAGCCTTAGCGGTTTCACAATGGGAAATACAATAAAACTCATCAACACCAAGAGCGGATATGAGAACATTTTGAGCTTTCCAATCATGTTCCCACTTCTTTCGATCATCATTATTCCATAGTGCTTCTGACTTAGTATGACAACACCATTAGCATCGGTTTGAGTAACCGGTGTTGGACCATTTAAAATAGCTTCCCACACAACTTTGTCATATAACTTGATATGGATGCACATACAAGATTTCCAATAATCATAGTTTTCTCCCATATTACGTTCGAATCGTTATTGGAACGACTTCGATTGGTAAGTTGTTCTTCCTTCTCTTTCCTCTTTGTTTTGTTTTTGAATTGATGAGGAGTCTGGTCGAGGTGATGAGGTGGAGATGAGAGGAACTAAGACAATGATTGTGGCACGGCGAGTCGTGACAAAGATGATGAAGATGAGTAGAGACAGAGATTGAGAGGAGTCACGACGAAGTTTAGATTGCAGAAGAACGGAATCAGACGGAGATTCGGAGATGAACGGTGGTGAAAGCATCAGAGATCGCCGGAGAAGATTGAAGATGGTGAACGGCGCCGCGGTCGAGAGAGAAAAGGAAGAGAGAATCTCTAAGCGTGGAATGGGAAAAGTCACAAACCTCTAACCCTAAGAATCAATTGACCAAGCTTGGATGTAGAGAATTGATGAAGAAAAAGTGTTTGGATGAAGGTTTAGCTCAAAGATTAGTAAGCTTCAATGCAAAGCTTACTAACTTTTTGAAAATGGAGCTTTGAGTGAATTTGGTAGATGGAGAAAATTGAGAGATTTTTTAGCAAGGTGGATTTGGCTATTAAAAGCTTGAAATTTGAATGAAATGGAGGCTCTATTTATAGAGTTTAAGATTGGGATTAGTGGTAATTTGGTAATTGATTCTTGGAGCCAAAATTTGAATTAATGATAATTCTTTCAAATATTAGAGCCAAAATTTGAATTAATGATAATTCTTCTTAAAAATGAAAAATT
The DNA here is from genome assembly GCA_948472305.1 of Vicia faba. NCBI lineage: Eukaryota > Viridiplantae > Streptophyta > Magnoliopsida > Fabales > Fabaceae > Vicia > Vicia faba. The sequence continues at coordinate 919,778,837 of OX451741.1, read as the reverse complement.
GGCACTAAAATTTGAATTAATGATACATCTTTCAAAAATGAAGAAAAATTGGAGCCAAAATTTGACAAGTTTAAAATGCTGATTTTTTTTTCAAATTTTCACGCTGTGCAATCGATTGCACTACAGTGCAAATCGATTGCACTACAGTGCAAATCGATTGCACAGTGTTTTTTTTTCCAAAAATGGCGCAAAATGCACTATGTGCAATCGATTTCACTCTAAGAGCAATCGATTGCATCAGTGAAAAAAAATGAAAATTTTTAATTATTTTTCTTTGCAAATAGAGATTTTAGGAAAATAATACCAGAAATCCTTATTTGTCAGATGCTTCGACTTGGTACCTACAAAACACAAATATGCAAAGACAAAGACAAATATTTTTTTATATTTTGATTAGAAGTTAGTCAACAACACAAGAGCAAACTTAAAGATAGGATGCAAATGTGATGAGTGAAGCTATTTATTAATGATTGTGACTGAATAACAAAATATGGTATGAAAGTGCGACTGAAAAAGTTAGGGGTAAAATTTAGGGTACAACAAGAGCCTCTTAGAAACGCTGATACTTATCAGTTCCCATGCTTTGGTGGTTGATTGCGAGAGGTGAGAGCTCTTGTGAAGGGACCAAATGAAATTTTTTTCAGAGGACAATATGGAAACTTATTGCCATTGGTGAATGATTATTTTGAAGAATGGGCCATAAGAACACTTCTTCAGTTCTATGATCTGCAGCTATGTTGTTTTACTTTCCAGGACTATCAATTGGCACGAACTCTCGAAAAGTATGCGCATATTATGGATGTCAAAGTGACCAACAATATTCCTTTTGTTCGAACACCAGAGACTCCAGACTATATGGAGATATCCAGAGCTCTTTATTTGACTCATGGTGAAGTTAAAAGTAATTGGATTAACAAAAGCGACACAAGCGGTCTCCCTCTGAATTACTTGATATTAAAGGCTAAAGGTTTTGCAAAGGACATGAATTGGACCGCGCTTAATGCACTGCTGGCAGCAATGATTTATGGTTTGGTCCTCTTTCCATTATCTGAGAAGTTGGTGCATCTATCCGCATTATGTGTCTTCATGAATGGTAACCCGGTGCCAACTCTACTCGCCGACACTTATTACACCATCCATTCCCGACATGGGAAGGAAGGGGAAGTCATGTGCTACGTGATCGCGCTTTTTAAATGGTTGATGATGCATATGCCTACAAAAGGGTCTTTTGTTCATACTGCCGATTCATCTTTATGGTCTCAGCGTATCATGGGACTCACCTCGTATGATGTTGTTTGGAAAAGTGTGATAGGTTTGAAAGAGATCATTATAGGGTGTGGAGAATTCCATAATGTCCTACTTATGAGGACAAGGGGGTGCATTAATTATAACCCTATCCTGGCGCGCCGTTAATTAGGATTCACGATGTTAGATAGACCCAATGAGCGAGAGGTTATGGATACCGTTTATTTCGGTAAAGGGGAAGGTAAAGTGTTGCTTGAAAAGGTGAAGATAGCATGGGGACATATTCGCCGTAAAGGGAAACTTTCTTTCAGCCATAATGGAAGTGTAGCTTATGATACTTATACGAGCTGGATTCAAGATCATGTGAGGGAAGTGCGGTTACCTTATAAAAGGGGGAGGTTGCTATATCCTCAACCTGATTTTAACCCATTAGCGGATGTTCAGGCGAATAATTCTTTATTTTGTATTGATTCGTTTCCTGCGCAGCTGGTCACAGAAGGATTAAAGTTCATGCCTGTAACGTGTTTTAAGAATTTCAAGGCTGAAAACCTCAAACTCCAAGCTAGGTAGGAAGAAATGAATGTGGATATGTCATTTGCCTTGCAAGATAAGAAGAAGCTCATGAAAGAGGTTAAGTTGAAGAATCAGTTGCTAGAAAAACATGGTTTGCTTGAGCGGTCGAAATGACCTAGGGTCGAGGGTTCTGATACTACCAGTCGACAGGTTGAAGAACTACAGGCTAAGCATTAAGATATAGAAAACCTTTGATTGGCTAAAAAGGAATCAGAAGCTAAGCATTGCGAGGAGGTTAAGATGTTAAAGAAAAAGTTGAGAGAGAAAGATGTTCGCTTGAATTAAGTTATGAAAGAGTTGACAACAATCAAAGCCCAGGTAGCAAATAAAGACAAGGGTCCAGCAGAAGAGGCCGAAGTGGGAAATATAGATTCTGAGGATTGAGAACTCAAATATCATTGTTTGTTGGCGCTAGTGAAGAAGTAGGGCTTTGTGACTGGGGACCCTTTCTCTGAAAATGATTAGCCGGATAGTTGAACTTGAGGAGAATTCTTTTTACTGCACTTATCTTTTTATGCTTGTTTTGATCGACAAGGTCACCACCAGTCTTGTTGGACGGGGCCTCTTTAATAATTGACTCTATTTGTACTAAATCACTACCATATGGATGTTTGTTCGACTATATGATATGAGCAGTTTCTACTCTGATATTTTGCCTTTCTTTTGATTATCTTGTTGTTTATCCTACTGCTTATCGATGCTTAATGAAAAAAACCAAAGGATTCTCCTGGAAATGACAAAACACTTCATGCATAATCATTCATCCATGCATACTATATCATGACAGGTGGGTCACGACAGGTTTTCTTATCTTTGGTTCGGGTTTCTTTACAGAGATTGCTATCACAAATTTTCATTGTTATAATACTCGAAGCACTTTCAAGAGGCAGATGGAAAATATCGAACAAGAGAATCGCGAACTGCGCGAAGAGGTCACCGCTTTGAGAACCGGAATGGAAAACTTGACTGCTTTGGTAGATTCGTTGGTGGATGCTCAAAATCAGCCACCACCATATCCACCTCCTCAGGCTACGCAACTACAACAAGCAATGATTGTCTCTGAAATTACGACAACTCCCATCTCAGTTGCTCCAAATACTACTGCTACTCAGAATCGCATGCCTCCTGGATATCCATGGGGAATGCCCAAAGGTTATACGCCATAAGGATATAACCCTACTCCTAAAATTTATCAATCCGCTAAACAAGTTATGGCTTCTGCCCCTCCATTGGTACACGTTGCTCTTGCTGTCAGCAATGAGATCCATCATGCCGTGCCTCCAGTAATGAATATTGTCCCTGTTGTTAATCATGTGGTTCACCATCCTACTCCTCCGCCAAGCGAAGTAATTGGATTCTATGACAGAATGGATGACTTCTAGGATCAGTTTAATGAGATGCGAAAGGAAATGAAAGCCCTCCAGGGAAAAGAACTGTTCGGACAGAATGTGAGCGATATATGCCTAGTTCCAAATGTAAAAGTACCTGCAAAATTCAAAGTGCCAGAATTTGAGAAATATAAGGGTAATACTTGCCCCGTGCTCATCTGGTAATGTATGTGAGGAGGATGTCCACTCACACTGACGATCAACGTTTGCTGATCCATTTGTTTCAAGATAGCCTGACTGGTGCTGCACTAAAATGGTACATGAGCTTGGATATTGCCAATATTCATACCTTCAACGACCTAGGAGAGGCGTTTGTTAAGCAGTACAAGTATAATGTGGACATGGCGCCTGACCGCGATCAACTCAGGGTTATGGTCCATAAAGATAAGGAGTCGTGTAAGGAATACCCGCAAAGGTGGCGTGAAATGGCCGCCCAGGTAATCCCCCCAATGGAAGAGAAGGAGACGATGAAGATGTTTTTAAAGACTCTGGGTTCCTTCTACTATGAAAGAATGGTGGCGAGTGCACCGAGTGACTTCACCGAAATGGTGGGTATGGGTGTTCGCTTAGAGGAAGCCGTGAGGGAAGGACGCTTGACGAGAGATGAAAGTTCTGGTGGTGCAAAAAAAATCGTCATATGGATTTTCTAGAAAGAAGGAAGGAGATGCAAATGCTGTTGTTCAAGAGAGAAGAGTTAAACCGCCTATAAGGCGCCATGCACATCCACAACAGGTTGCTTCGGTCACTCCAGTTGTTAACGTGGCTTCGAATGCTGTTGCGTACCAAAGAACACCTCAACAAGGAAATCAAGGGCAGATTCAAAAGAGAGAACCCTTTGACCCCATCCCTATGAGTTACACTGAGCTATTTCCAACACTAATTCAGAAAAATTTAGTACAGACCAGGAGTCCACCCGCTATACCGTCTCCTTTACCATGGTACTACAAGGCCGATCAGACGTGTGCCTTCCACCAGGGAGCCCCTGGGCACAATATCGAGAATTGCTATCCTTTGAAGTCCGAGGTCCAAAAAATGGTTAGATCTGGCCCTTTGTCCTTTAAAGACGTTGGTCCCAACGTGAAAGACAACCCGTTGCCTAAACATGGAGGTGGAGGAACGGTGAACATGATTTCTGATGATCCAGGAGAGTCCAGGATTTATGATGTGAATTTGATAAAAGGAAATTTGGTGAAGATGCACACTGACCTTTGTAGGCTCGGCTACTGTATGCATGACCATAATATGTGTAATATCTGCAGCCAGAATAGCCGTGGATGTGATAAGGTGAAAATTGACCTTCAAAAGGTGATTGATGAAAGCCTTGTTTGTATTATCAGGACCAAGACTGAATATGAAGAAGGAGTGAACATGGTGCGCGGATGCCCCGACAAGTTCCAAATTTATGACGTGAATGATATGGAGGACAATCTGGTACAATTACATGCCAACTTTTGCCATATGCCAGGACAAGAGTTACATCAATATGGTGGTTGTCGGATCTGTTGTAGAGACCCCCGTGGCTGTTCCATAGTGAAGAGGGTGTCCAATTACTTCTAGATGAAGGAACTATTAGCGTCATAAGAAATAGAGATGGTTTTGATAGAATCAACATGGTTGAGGATCATTTTGGTGAGATCGTGTCGGATGATGAATATATTTCTGCTGACAAATTCTTTTCTGACGATGAGTCCAAGCCTGTGGTTAAAGATGAGGCTTTCGTTGGTGATTTCGTAAATTCTGGATGTACAAGAGAGGTAGGGGTGAATGTTATTGTACCTCATTTTGACATTCCTGCTCCGGTGGAGATTACATATTGCAGCAAGCCTACAGTAACCCCTGTTGTTATATGTTTACCTGGTCGCGTCCCGTATGAATCAGACAGAGCGGTACCCTATAAATACAATGCGACCATCCTAGAAGACGGGATCGAGGTCCCAATATGACCTTTGACACATGTGGAGAATATTGCTGAAGCCATTCGAGTGACGTGTAGTGGCCGAGTATTTTCTCCTACTTTCCGGGGAGATGTTGATCATGGCAAGAAAGTCGTCGAAACTAATGTTGAACCTGAAAGGGTGGCCGGGGAATCTAGCGACACTACCTTAGAGAAGGAAGTCGATGATGTGCCGAAGATCATTAAGATGAGCGACTACAAGATCATGGATCAGTTGTTGCAGACCCCGTCCAAGATCTCTATATTGGCCTTATTGATGAATTCTGCCACCCATCAGGAATCCTTAATGAGAGTTCTAGATCAAGCGTTTGTTGAAAGAGATATGCCCATGGACCAGTTTAACGATGTTGTCGGGAATATTACTTCTTGTAATAATTTGAGCTTTTGTGATAAAGAATTACCCGAGCAGGGAAGAAACCACAATATGGCTCTACACATCTCGATGAATTGCAAAAATGACTCTTTATCCAATGTATTGATTGATAACGGTTCTGCTTTAAACGTGATTCCAAGAAGCACTCTCTCAAAGCTTAAGTACCAAGGAGCCCCCATGCACCCTAGTGGTATCATAGTGAAAGCCTTTGATGGCTCCAGGAAATCGGTCATTGGAGAGGTGGACCTGCCTATGCATATAAGTCCACACATGTTCCAGATTACTTTCCAGGTGATGGACATCGTTCTTTCTTACAGCTGTCTATTGGGAAGACCATGGATCCACGAGGCAGAAGCTGTTACATCGAATCTTCATAAGAAGTTGAAGTTTGCCCGAGAAGGAAAGGTGGTTATCATAAGCGGCGAGCAAGATTTATTAATATCTCATTTGTCTTCCTTCAACATTGTAGAGGCTGGCGAGACGGTTGTTGGAACACAGTTCCAAGCTTTGTCAATCGATAATATAAGGAAAAATGAGGACTTTATCGCTTCATTCAAAGATGCTCAACAGGTGGTACAGAATGGCCCTAGCAAGGTGTGGGGGAAAATTATTAATCAACCAGTGAATAAGAATAAAGCTGGTCTGGGCTTCTCAGTGAAGAATAATAAGTGTGAGATTTTGAAGCCGAAGTCTGCTTTCAGCAAATACCAAGACATATTCCATAGTGCAGGGTATCTACATCCCACTACTTCGAAGATCAATGCTATCCTCGAGGACGAGCCAGGGAAAGAGATGCCGAATTTCGTAACGCACAGAGTGGGGGTCCATAATTGGATCACTATTGATGTGCCTTCTTGCATCCACATATCGAAGTAATTTGTTTTTTGTTATCTTTCCAAAAATCCTTTCACTCTGCCTAAGGTGAAAATGATATTTTACGGGCATGTCTTTTGTTTTGAACTTTTACATCATTAATAAAAGATGTTTTTTCTTTCCAAATTATTTTATATTTATTGATTTTTCTTGGAAAATGGTAATCAAATAAAACCTTTCGAAATAAATAATAATCGTTAGTAAAATCTGCATACTCACTTATACATCGGTCAGTTTCTAAAATCAATCATAATCACATGTGCAGATTAATTAAGAAAACCATTTAATACAATGACCTTGCGCCCTCTTCCAACTTCGAATATCCAGTGTATTTGACCGAGGAAGAAGAATACGATGAAATCCCAGAAGAGGTTTCACGATTGCTTGAGCGCGAGGAGAATACTATTCAGCCGTATAAAGAGCCGTTAGAGGTGATTAACTTGGGATCAGAGGAAGACCCAAGAGAAGTCAAGATTGGAGAATTGTTTCATCCCGACGTGAAGAGGAAATTGATTGAGTTACTGAAAGAATATTCTGATATATTTGCTTGGTCTTACCAGGATATGCCTGGATTAGACACTGACATCGTGGAGCACCACCTGCCGTTGAAGCCAGAATGTCCTCCCATCAAGCAGAAGTTAAGAAGAACTCACTCTGATATGGAAATGAAGATAAAAGAAGAGGTCTTGAAGCAGATCGATGCTAGCTTTCTCGTGACATCAGTGTATCCTAAATGGATTACCAATATTGTTCCAGTACTAAAGAAAGACGGAAAAGTCCGCATGTGCGTTGATTATAGAGATCTAAATAAAGAAAGTCCAAAAGATGACTTTCCATTACCGCATATTGATATGTTGGTAGATATCACAACAAAATTCAAAGTGTTCTCGTTCATGGACAGATTTTCTGGGTACAATCAAATTAAGATGGCTCCTGAGGACATGGAAAAAACAATGTTTATCACACCCTGGGGAACATTCTGTTACAGAGTGATGCCCTTCGGGTTGAAGAACGCTGGTGCAAAATACCAGAGGGCTATGACAACCCTATTCCATGATCTGATGCATAAGGAAATCGAAGTATATGTTGATGATATGATCGCTAAATCTCATATCGAGGAAGGACACATGGAATATTTGTTGAAGTTATTTCATTGGTTGAGGAAGTATCACCTTCGTTTGAATCCGAATAAATGCACCTTTGGTGTTCGTTCGGGAAAATTGCTAGGTTTCATTATCAGTAAAAAAGGAATCAAAGTTGATCCTGATAAAGTCAGGGCAATTCAAGAAATGCCTGCCCCAAGGACTAAAAATCAAGTTAGAGGTTTCCTCGGACGTCTGAATTATATCTCCAGGTTCATCTCCCACATGAATGCAACGTGTGAACCCATCTTCAAGCTTCTGAAGAAAGATCAAGGGTGTGTATGGACCGATGATTGTCAAAATGCGTTTGAAAGCATTAAAGAGTATCTGCTTGAACCTCCTATCTTGCTCCCTCCCGTTGAGGGAAGACCTTTGATTATGTATCTGACAATGTTGGATCATTCTATGGGTTGCATTTTGGGACAACAAGATGAAATGGGAAGAAAAGAATATGCCATTTACTATCTGAGTAAAAAGTTCACTGGTTGTGAGTCGCGATACACTCTACTAGAAATGGGTAGCGAAGCGTCTGCGTCAGTATATGCTGAATCACACTACTTGGTTGATATCCAAAATGGATCCAATTAAGTATATCTTCGAAAAGCCTGCTCTTACCGGAAGAATCGCTCGCTGGCAGATGTTGCTGTCTGAATACGACATTGAATACCGTATTCAGAAGGCTATCAAAGGTAGTGTGTTGGCGGAGTACCTTGCTCAACAACCGGTTGAAGACTATCAGTCTTTCCAGTATGACTTTCCCGACGAAGATGTGATGTTTTTGAAAGTAAAAGATTGTGATGAACCTTTTCCTGAGGAAGGTCCTGATCCAGGGTCCCGATGGGGCATGGTGTTTGGCGGAGGTGTGAATGCTTACGAAAAAGGGATTAGAGTGGTGATTATCACTCCTCATGGGTCTCATATCCCTTTCACTGCAAGGCTGACCTTTGATTGTACCAATAATATGGAGGAGTATGAAGCATGTATCATGGGCCTCGAAGCAGCTATGGATCTCAGAATCAAAATCCTTGATGTCTATGGGGATTCAACTTTAGTAATAAACCAGATTAAAGGAGAATGGGATACTCGTCACCCTGGCTTGATCCCTTACAAAGATTATGCCAGAAGGCTATTACCCTTCTTTAACAAAGTTGAATTCCATCATATTCCTAGGGAGGAAAATCAAATGGCAGATGCTTTAGAAAATTTTTCATCTATGTATCAGGTGAATGCTTGGAACGATGTGCCTCGTATCACAGTGCAACATCTAGATAGACCAGCTCATGTATTTGCAATAGAGGAGACGTCATATGAAAAGCCTTGGTATCGTGATATCAAGCATTTTCTCCGAACTCAGGACTACCCGTTGGGTGTATCAAATAAAGATAGGAAGACCCTGAGAAGATCGGCAGGTAGCTTTTTCCTTAATGAAGATGTGCTATACAGAAGAAACCATGACATGATCTTGCTCAGATGCGTGGATAGATACGAAGTAGACATGTTAATGCATGATATCCATGAAGGTTCCTTTGGTACCCATGCCAATGGACATTCAATGGTAAAAAGGATGCTTAGGGCAGGTTACTATTGGTTGATAATGGAATCTGACTGTTGCAAATTTGCGAAGAAGTGCCACAAGTGTCAGATATATGAAGACAAAATTCATGTGCCCCCGACACTCCTCAATGTTATTTCATCCCCGTGGCCCTTCTATATGTGGCGTATTGATATGATATGAATGATTGAACCTAAGGCGTCGAATGGACATCATTTTTATCTTGGTAGCAATTAACTATTTCACCAAGTGGGTGGAAGTAGCTTCATATGCCAATGTTACTAAGCAGGTGGTAGTACGCTTTATCAAGCATAATCTCATTTGTTGATATGGTGTGCCAAGCAGTATTATCACTGACAACGGCTCGAATTTAAATAATAAGATGATGACATAACTTTGTGAAGAATTCAAAATTATCCATCATAATTCATCTCCTTATAGGCCAAATATGAATGGAGCCGTCGAAGCTGCCAATAAGAACATTAAGAAAATCATCCAAAAGATGGTTGTTACTTATAAAGATTGGCATGAGATGCTCCCGTTTGCTTTGCATGGGTATCGTACATCTGTTCGCACTTCAACAGGGGAAACCCCTTTTTCGCTTGTGTACGGTATGGAAGCAGTGCTCCCCGTTAAGGTTGAGATTCCCTCTTTACGCGTGATGATGGAAACAAAATTGTCAGAGTCTGAATGGATCCAGAATAGGTTCGACCAATTGAATTTGATTAAAGAAAAGAGAATGACGGCATTGTGTCACGGTCATCTATAACAGAAGAGGATGAAGAAATCTTTTGATAAGAAAGTCAAGCCTCGTGAATTCAGAGAAGGCGACCCCTTGCTCAGGAAGATCATGCCTTTTAATGCTGATTCTAGGGGAAAATGGACTCCCAAATCATGAAGGCCCATATGTTGTCAAGAAATCCTTCTCAGGCGGTGCATTGATTCTTGAAACTATGGATGGCCAGGAGTTCCCACGTCCTTTGAATACTGATGCAGTCAAGAAATACTTCGCCTAAAGAAATAAAAGAACAATTCGCTAAGTTGAAAACCCGAAAGGGCGACTCATGAAAAAAGGAGCGTCTCGGTAGGCTGAAAACCCGAAAGGGCAGTTGTTGTACCCCAATTTCCCCCCTAAGATCCCTTCATCATACCATATTGTTTCAATTACAACAAAATCACATTAGGGCTTTTGGTTCTTCTCCCTATCTTTAGCTTTGCTCTTCTGAGGAATTACCAAGCACCTTAACTTGTTTTCTTGTGTGATCATGGATATTTTGCTTTTATTTTCTCTCTAATAAACAAAATGCAATATTGTTTTGTCTTACTTGTTAATAATGTAGGTAAAGGCAATGGGGTTTAGCAAATTGCTTCATGGGTTCATGAGTTTATTTCCATGCCCTAGTCAAAAGCTTGAGGAATTTAAACCTCACCATTGAAGTTGTTTGGAAGTTGGTATGTAAGTGGTTTAGGTGGACATGAGTCCTCATCATCCTCAACAATCTCTATTCACAAAGGAAGAATATTGGCATAAAAAGTTTGTTCAAACTTGGCAAAGTTCCACCAAGCATTCTCTTGATCTAGAGGCTAGGCTTTTGGACTTCAAAGGGACATATCTTGCTCATCTTTTGGTATTTTTGAGTGATTCCAAAAACATTCTTCTCTTCAAAGAGTTACCAACAAATCACTTCAAAAGTTCCAAGGAGTTTTCATGTGGAAGGAACTTGGTGAAGAGGGAAGATTACAAGTCATCCAGATGAATCCCCAATTTTCCATATGTGACTTCAAATGGTCATAACTTGGTCAATTTTCATCACCTTGAGCCCATTATTTTTTCATGATGATCCTAAGGATGTGTACTTTATGCCTTATTTTATGTGCAAAGTGAAAAAATGGATGGAAGTTACCTTAAGAATGCAAAAGAATATATGTCATTTCATGCTTTTAGGCCAACTTCAACAAGTCATAACTTGCTCCATTTTTGGAGATTTTGAGTGGTTCAAATTGCAAAATGTCATTCAAGAAATATACTTCATTCCATCTTTTTTGGTTAAGAGCAAATTCTAAGTGGAAGACCATGTTTGGATGCAAAAGATTATAGGTCATTTTTAAAGAAGAATTTGAAATATTTCTAAGTATGGAAAGTCAACTCTTTTTCTTCAACTTTGACTCCATGAAACTTTCAGCTCAATCATCCATTTGATTCCATTATTTTTCCATTGCAAAGCTTGTAACCTCATCTTTCCAAAGCATCAAGAATTTTTCCCTAAGACTCCTTGAGGTGGAAATGCCATTGGATTGAACTTGGTAACTTGGAACTGAAGTTTCTCCATAAGTCAGAATTTGAAATTCATGTTTTGGCTTTTAAACATCAAATTAGCACGCGTTTATGATTTAAACATGTTTAACCAAGTTGCCAAAGTGGATTAGAGCCTTGAAACGCAAGGATTAAATGAGTTTTGATGCAAATCAGATCACACCTTGCTCGTGCATCGGGTTCACACAATTTCCCTCCAATTTGCATCATTCCACATGCTTGAACATTCCATTTGATTCCCTATAAATAGAGGGTCATCCCCCATTCAATTTCCCAAGCTTAGATAGTTAGAATCACCCTGCCAAACTTTCTTCACAACTCAGAATTCAACTACTTCGAATCCTATTCTCAAGCCTTTTTCAATCCATTTTTTTAATCAATTCACCTTCCTTGGTCTTCCCTGAAGCTAACCATATAATCACATTCAAGAATCGTGTCATATACTGCTCCATAGAAGTCCAGTTTCAGAGCTCTGTAACTCAACTTCAATAGGTAGATTCCTTCATCGATTCTTCAAAACTCTGATATCATTATGTTGCTCTCATTACCCTGGTTTTAGTCGCAACACTTACATTTCACTGGGAGCATATTTTGCCATGAATTTTCAAATCCCTTTTCAAAACTTTCTTTCCAAATTGCTTGAGTTACAGTTTATATAAATTTGGCGCGAGGGTGTGGTTGTCTTCGTCTTGAAGAGACGAAGCGAATGGCATAGGTCCGAGCTTCTGATTTTACAGTTTGAGAGACCTGCAATTTGTGTGGGATGGAGGTTGAAGATGACCAACGTGTCATCTTCTATCCAATGAAAGCGTGACATTTGTTATTTTCAAATTCTGATTTTATGAATGATTCTGTACATTATTCATTAAAGACCATGATATGCACAGCGCGCCAGATCCTTTGGATTTGATTACTAACGCGTTTTGACTCTCATCCAATGGTCCACATCTTTTTCTTTTATTTTCTTTTTCTGATTTTTATATTTTAATTGTTTTAAATTTCAAAAAATCATAGAAAATTCATTTTTTGTCCAAAAAAATCTAAAAAAATTATGAAAAATATTTTTGATTATTCTCTTTTTGATTTTAATTTTTTCACAATTTAGTTTTGTGTTTTAGTATTTTTTATGAATTTTACACTTATTTGATTTTTTAAAAATGTTTAAAAATACTTTTACACATTTTTAAATTCTGAAAAAATTATGGAATGATCCAATGATATTGTGAAAAATATTGGTAACCTTATTTTATTTTTGTTTCTGACTTTACTATTTTTTTACTATTTTTGTTTATTTTTCCCATTTATTTTAATTTTTAAAAATAGTTTCTGACTTTTAAAAATTCCCAAATTTTATGTAAAATTACTTGGCCTCTTTTCTGATTTTTCTATGGTCTTATTTTTCATTTCTTGATTAATTTGAATATAATTGATATTTTCCTCATTATTTTCTTTTTTTAAAACATTTTTAAACCTTTTAATGTACATATTAAATATATATAATTTTGTGATAATTTTCTGGCTGTCTTGGGTTGATTTTTTGATCATGGCTTTATTAACATCATTGGATCTTAGGTGTTGAGTTCAACTCCACCAAAATGGATGAATGATTTTAATATTAGTTTGATTAAAATTTTAATTCAAATGTGGTTTCTTTTTTTACCCTAATTCCTCTTCATCTTATCCTCTTCTAATTGCACTAAATATTGTTAGAGCATGATCTCTATATCATGTCTCAAAACAAATGGTGCATAGATTGCTATTGATCGGCCTCAAAATAGATGCGACTTCTATATAAGTCCACTTACGATTGCTTAACATAACGCTAAATTTTGTCCTGATTCGAATAAATGATCATTCATGGCCCACACTTATGATTGCAAGCCCAAGTATGTTAATTTGATCTCTTTGATCCAATAACCTTGAGATTCATTTGTGTGGAGGCTTTGGTTCTACCAATCCTCTAATGGATCTACAACACCTTTGGTTAACGCGGATCACTTAAACATCGTTGATCATTAAATGGTACTTGTGAGAATTCCAAATGGATGATATACTTGATAAAAAGCAAATGCAACTTGTTGTGTGGAGGCTTTGGTTATACCAATCCTCTAATGAGTTCCAAATGCAAGTTTCAAGATGGTCATCCAACTAACCACTAATTATTTACTTGTTTTATTTTATGCTTTTATTCTTTTATGCTTTATGCACTGTTTATTTTTTAGCATTTTTTATTTCATGCCATTTTCATCTTTGCTCATTTGAGCATTTATATTCTTGTCATTTTTACTTTGCTCACTTGAGCTTTTCTTTTTGTTTTCCTAAGACACTTAATAATCAACATAAACCCTAAAAAACTCTTAATGGTACTTGGACTATTTGGTTACTATCCTTGGCATTATGGAGCAGTGGACTTTTTCTTCTTGGACTTAGGATTAGAAACCTTGGCCTATCTTGGATACCTTGTGATCTTATATGATTATTTTGTCTGGAGCTCTTGAGGTTTACCTCAAGACATTGGGTTGCTTGTTTGTTTTTGTGTGCAGGTTTTTGTGATTACACTATTTGTTTGTAATATGGAATTCACTCGTATACAGCTGTTACTCTGCCCAATTTTTGTGAAGACTTAATACATTTGAAGAGGTCTAGTATCTTTGCTTGCTTGGTTTCACTCCAAAGAATGGGAATTCTATCTTGGCTCATAATGTCAAGTTTTGGCTTCTTGTTGGTTAGATGGTCCTTATCCTTAGCTTTTACCTTATGCTTTAGGATAGCCTATTCTTCTCCTCCCATCTTATTTAATTTCAAAAATCTTCTCCCTCCTTTTGAAAACCCTTCTTGTTTTGAAACTTAAACACTTTTACAATAAACTTGGACTTATATCCATGCATTTTCAAAAACATTTTCATAAATAAACTTCAATCAATTTAATAATACTTTGACATTTTTTATGAGAAGACTAAAAGTCAACCAATCTCATTTCAAACCATTTTGCCACTTTGGTTTCTATCTTTAAACTTTTCTCAAAAGATTAGAGTCTTGTCAATCCTTGTAGTGATGCAAACAACTATACTTCAACAATATATAGTGAAGTGAGATATTTTCCACTTGGGTGTTGAGTGAGGCATTGTTGATTTTAAAATCCAAGCCATTATCCTCCACTTTGAGATGATGCAAATTCTCCTTTCTCATGATTGTGGATAGTAAGTATGTTTTCTACACGGACAATGGCGATGATGTCTTATCTCATAAAATTAACCAACACACTTGTGTTTCAAACTTTTAAAAGAGGAACTTCATGTACCCTAATCCCCTATTGCACAAAAGACGGTACGTAGGCACTAAAGGTTCACAACCGCGGCGGGTGCAAAAATCATAAAAAATATATTTATTTTCTCACCTCCACCATCCATTTTATATACAACATATTTTATAGCCAAAATATATAGATTTTACAAAGAGGCTCTTGCGGAGTACCGTAGATGTTTAGGGTGTTAATACCTTCCCTTTGCATAACCAACCCCCTTAACTTGAATATTTCCCCCTTTTTTGGGTTATTCTCTCTTTTCCCATTCCTTTGGAAACAATAAAGCGCGGTGGCAATTTTTATTTTTGATTTGTACAAAGTCTAGTCAATCCAATGGCTTAGTCTTGAACATTTCTACCGCTACAAAAAAATGGCGACTTCACTGGGGACAAATTGACCTCTTGCTGGTCCATCCCTAAGTGGGTTAAGCCTATCTTTGTTTATTATCTGTATATGTGTTATGTTTTGTATATATGTTTGTTTGGATTTTCCTGGTTTTCAGGGTGCTTGGTGATTACTCATAAGTCCTATACCCGGACTTGGGAAAACTTTAAGATAGGACGGGCGGTATAGTCATGTTAACTTTGAGGGAGTAATCCCAAAAAAGGAGGCATGAGATCCCCCACTCAGTGGAGGCCCCTTTGACTGTAGTGTCGTTTACCGAGTAATCGGGAAGACGTACTGCTTTCGACCTGGGAGCGTGTTGAAACTGAGGACCGTAGAATACCAAACCCATCTTGGCCTTTTAGGTGTAGTGCGTAAGCTATGACGGAGTAATCCGGAAATAGTTGTCACGCGATACTACGCTCGGACGAGTCTTTCTTGAGAATATTACTAATTACCGAGTTAATCAGGAAGTTGGTAATATCCGAAGGAAGGATATAGACTCTGGGAACCTCTAGAACCTTGTTCGGCAGGTGATAACTTTTTAGACCAACACCTTATGGGTAGTACCTTCGACCCCATGCTCGTGACGTTGAACCTATGAACCCTATATGTGTGATTTTGTGTGTGATTGTTGCATCATGCATCCATGCACTCATAAGCATCTTTTGAAGAAAATAATATTTCAAGGGATTTAAAGGTTGACTATTTGTGAATATCTCAGGTACTGTTAACCATGGATTCATGAAAGAGAAAGACCAGGAAATACAATTTCAAGGATCCCAAGATAGATGAGTTAGTCAATCTAATTCCAGAGATCGAGTGTCCTGCAGACTTTCGGAAGAAGTATGGATCCATTATTCCTTTCATGAAGCTGAAGATGAAGGAGGGTATTCTCTCGATCTTGGTCCAGTTCTATGATCCGGTGTATCACTGCTTTACTTTTCCCGATTATCTGTTGATGCCTACACTGGAGGAGTATTCCTATCTATTGGATTTACCCGTTACAGATCGTGTTCCTTTTACTGGTTTGGAGGGTGAACCAAAACCACATGAGATTGCTGCTTTGATTCATCTGGGGAAGTCTGAGGTGGAAGCCCATATGACTACCAAAGGACGGATTAGAGGATTACCAACTCAGTTCTTATTGGAGAAAGCTCGTTACTTTTCCAGAATGAAGAGTACGATTGCTTTTGAGGCCATCTTTGCTCTGCTTGCTTATGGATTGTTCTTATTTCCTAATGTGGACAAGTTTGTCGACATTAACGCTATCAGGATTTTCATGATTGGGAACCTAGTTCCTACACTGTTGGGTGATGCTTATTACTCTGTTCATCTTCGGAGTTCTTATCATGGGGGAATGATTATCTGTTGCACGCCTTTGTTGTACCTGTGGTTCATCTCTCATATGCCTCAGTCTGATGCTTTTTGGGATGTCAAGAAGGAACCCCGTTGGGCTCCTAAAATCATGGCGCTTACTTACTCAGATATTGATTGGTATCATCAAGCTTATCAGGATATAGAGATTATTGACAGTTGTGGTAGTTTCCCCAATGTACCTCTTCTTGGTACAAAAGGAGGAATTAACTATAACCCTGTTCTTGCACGGAAACAACTTGGTTATCCGATGAGGGATAAACCAAACAGTATTCATTTGAGTAGTTTCTTTGTGAAAGAGGGAGAAGACTACGGGGAAGCTAGGGAGCAGGAAGGATTTGGGACCTAGGGGTGTTGTTTCTTTGGAGCCATATCTTCAGTGGATTCGATCGAGATCCATTCAGTTTAAGATGCCGTATACTCGAGAGACACGCATGCCTGAATTGTTTGTGAAGACCACTCCTCCTTTATTAGATGATCTAGAAGAGTTGTAGCTTGCTTTGGTTAGGATGCAACAGGAAAGGGATGCTTGGAAGAACAAGTTCCAGACTTTAGAGAGTTCCTACAAAGCAGGCTTGAAGGAGAAAGATGATTTGATCAAGATCCTTGAGAGTCGAGCGGTGGAGTCTATGGAGAGGCAAGGGGATTTATTTTCTCCTAAGCCTCAAAAAGGTACTGATTGCTCATTTCCTGATCCAGGTGATTGGAATGAGGTTTCCATCAGACAGGTGGAAGAAAACCAGAGGTTGAGGGCTCAGATTGCCAGGCTCACACGGAAGCGCCAACGTACAAATTAATCTCTATCAGTTTCTTTCTCTCAGGATTTTTAGATTGTATTTTCATCTTGTACTTGGGATCATTGAAATTTGTAATCCATTTTTGAAGTTATTATAATAAAAGTTTTTCAGTATTTCAAATGTGTTATTATTTTGATGTTTTCAATGTGTCTATAAACGTTAAATCCCTTGAAATATTAAATGATAAAGTAAAAAAAAATCATATGAAATGCACATCATGCATCATATTGCACATATTTCTTGCATTTATTATGCATATCCAGGTGCCTTACCCAACTTCTTTACTTTGTTCAGCAAGATGACTCATCACTATAACACTCGGACTAACTTCAAAAAGAAGATGGACAACTTAGAATAGGAGAATCGCGAGCTACGCGAAGAAGTTTCTGCTTTGAAGGCCGGCTTGGCCAATTTGACTACTCTGATGGAAGATCTGGTGGTTGCTCAGAATCAGCCACCGAGTGTTCAACCTCAACCAACAAGGGCAAATGCTGAAGTTCCTGCTGTTCCTGTATCCACTACTCTGACTGTTATTCAAAACTGCATGCCTCAAGGTTATCTGTGGGGAATGCCATAGAATTTTGCACCTGAAGGTTTCAATTTGGGCCCCCAAGATACTCCAGTGGTTTCGAATGTTGTTACTCCAGCACTTCCTGTGGTGCATACTATTCCTGCTGCACCTCCTTCGGTGAATTTGGTTTCGTTTGAAGATGTGTGTCGTCCTTTCCCTCCGCCGAGTGAAGATTTGGGTCTTTATGACATAATGGATGACTTCCAAGAGCATTTTAATAGAATGCAAAGAGAGATGAAGGCTCTTAGGGGAAAAGAGCTATTTGGGCAGAATGTGAATGAGCTGTGTTTGGTCCCGAATGTTAAAGTACCTGCTAAGTTCAAGGTCCCGGAGTTTGAGAAGTACAAGGGAAACACTTGCCCTCGTGCTCACTTGGTGATGTATGTGAGGAGAATGTCTACCCACACCGATGATCAACGTCCGTTGATTAACTTTTTCCAGGATAGTCTGACCGACGCAGCGTTGAAATGGTACATGAGTTTAGACAGCGCCAAAATCCATACCTTTAATGATTTGGGAGAAGCATTCATTAAAAAATACAAGTACAATGTAGACATGGAGCGTGACCGTGACCAGCTTAGGGCCATGGTTCAGAAAGACAGGGAATCATTCAAAGAGTACGCGCAGAGATGGCGCGAAGTGGCTGCACAAGTGATTCCTCCCATGGAGGAGAAGGAAATGACTAAAATTTTTCTGAAGACGCTAGGAGCTTTCTACTATGAAAGAATGGTAGCAAGTGCCCCAAGTGATTTTATAGAGATGGTAGGAATGGGTGTCCGTCTAGAAGAGGCAGTAAGAGAAGGCCGTTTGACAAAGGGTGAAGGATCCAGAGGTGTGGAGAAGCCAGCTTATGGGTTTACAAAGAAGAAAGAAGGGGATACCAATGTTGTTATGCAAGAGAGGAGGGTAAACACTCCTAGAAGGATTTATCAGCGTCACCAGCAAGTTGCTTCAGTGACTCTTATTATGAATGCCGCTCCAACTACCGTTGCTTATCAAAGACAGTCCCAGCAGGGGAACCAAGGGAATAATCAGAGAAGGGAGAACTACGACCCTATTCCCATGAGTTATGCAGAGCTACTACCAGCATTGATTCAGAAGAAGTTGGTCCAGACACGACCACCTTCAGCAGTACCATCACCATTGCCTTGGTATTACAAAGCAGACCAGACGTGTGCCTTTCATCAGGGAGCACTAGGGCATAGTGTTGAAAATTGTTATCCTTTGAGGACTGTAGTGCAAAGGTTGGTGAAGTCTGGAGTTTTATCTTTCAAAGACATGAGACCTAATGTGAAAGACAATCCTCTACCCAAGCACGGGGGAGTGAATGCTGTGAATATGGTGGCTGGTTGTCCAGGTGACTTCCGGATTTTTGACATTAATATGGTTAGAGGGGATTTGGTGAAGATGCACACAAACCTCTGTGAATTCAGTTATTATAAGCATGACCACGCCGGTTGTGCTATTTGCAGTACAAACATACAGGGTTGCGAGAAGATAAAGGTTGATTTATAGGAGATGATGGATGAAGGTCTAATTCATATAATCAGGCCTAGGGCAGAATATGAAGAGGAAGTGAATATGGTTTCTGGATGTCCGAGTGAATTCATAATTTTTAAAGTAGAGCATTTGAATGAAGATCTTGTACATTTGCATGCTACTTTCTGCCGTACTGCTGGTCAGGTGGAACACCAATATGGGTCTTGCATAGTTTGCTGTCGAGACCCCCGAGGATGTTCTATTGTGAGAGAGGGTGTTCAGCTGCTGTTAGACAATGGAACTATCAAGATCACATGTCAGAGAGATGATTATCACGAGATTAATATGGTTGAAGTTTGTTTGATGGGAGAAGAGTCAGAGGAAGAGTATGCCTCCGCGGATGAGTATTTCTCTTGAGACGAAGGTTTGTTTGCCAGAAATGACCTTTTGAGGGCTGATTGTGTTGAGGAAGGTGTAAACGTCATTGTACCTTGTTTTGGTGCACCCGCTCATCTTGAGATGAAGTACCATAGCAAACTAGCTGTTACCCCATTGGTAATTAGTCTGCCAGAACCTGTTCCCTATAAATCAGATAAGGCTGTGCCTTACAAATACAATGCTACAATCTTAGAAGATGGGGTGGAAATTCCCATCCAGCCAATGCCAGATGTTGGAAATATAGCTGATAATAGCAGTGTGACCCGTAGTGGTCATGTGTTTGCGCCGGTTATTTGAAGATATGTTGTTGCTGGAAAGAAAATTGTTGAGAATGATGAGTCTAAGAAGGCTGCAGGAGAGACTAGTGGAGCTACATTGGAGAAAGAAGTGGATGATATCTTGAAGATAATTAAAATGAGCGACTACAAAATTGTAGACCAGCTATTGCAGACTCCTTCAAAGATATCCATCCTAGCTTTATTGATGAATTCCTCTGCTCATATAGAATCACTGATGAGAGTACTAGACCAAGATTTTGTAGAGATTGACATGCCGTTAGATCAATTCAGCAGCGTAATTAGAAAAATTACGTCATGTAACAACTTGAGTTTCTGCAATGATGAGTTACCAGATGAAGGGAGGAATCACAACCTGGCCCTCCATATATAAATGAACTGCAAGAGTGACTCGCTATCCAATGTGCTGATTGATAACGGATCTGTGTTGAATGTTATACCGAGAAGTACCCTCATGAAGTTAAAGTATCAGGGAACACCTATGCACCCGAGTGGCATCATTGTGAAGGCTTTTGATGGGTCGAGGAAATCTGTCATCGGTGAGGTGGACTTACCCATCCATATAGGACCACATTTGTTCTTGATAACCTTCCAGGTTATGGACATTATTCCTGCGTATAGTTGTTTGCTAGGACGACCATGAATACACGAAGCAGGGGCTGTCACTTCAACTCTGCATCAGAAGCTAAAGTTTGTGCGTGAAGGGAAGATGGTGATCATAAATAGGGAGCAGGCATTGTTGATATCCCACCTATCCTCTTTTAGTATTGTAGAAGCGGATGAGGCTGCTGTTGGAACCCAATTCCAAGCCTTATCCATTGACAACATAAGGAAGAATGAGAATTCTGTGGTCTCCCTGAAGGACGCGTAGCAGGTTGTGCGCAACGGTCATAATACAGTTTGGGGATGACTTGTGGATCCACCTGCGAACAAGAACATAACTGGTTTAGGTTTCTCTTCGAGGAATGGAAAAGGTGAAAGTTTGAATCCAAAGTCTTCTATGAACAGTTATCATGATGTTTTCTGCAGCGGAGGCTACCTCCATTCGATTGGTTCTGGAATTAATGTTATTGAAGCGGATGAAGCAGAGCAGGAAGTACCGAATTATGTGACGCATGGAGTCCGAGTTCAGAACTGGTTCACCATTGATGTTCCTTCTTGTATACATGTTTCAAAGTAATGTGTTTTGTTAATCTGTTTCTTTCTTTTGAAAAGCTTTCACTCTGCCCAAGGTGGAAGTATTAATGTTGTAGGGCTTATCTGTTTGCTATAACTATTAAGATCATTAATAAAAGTTGTCTTTGCTTCCAAATTATGTATTTAATTTTCTGCTTTTCCTGGGAAATGGTAAAAAAAAACTTTCAAAATAAATAATAACTGAAAATTAATCTGTATGATCACTTGTTATATGTGTCAGTTTCTAAAAACAATCATAAATCACATGTGCAGATTAATTAAAAAACTCGTTGAGTACAATGACCCTGCACCCTCTCCCAACTTTGATTGTCCTGTGTTTGGGGCTGAAGAAGAAGATTATGATGAGATTCTAGAAGAGGTCTCACGGTTGCTTGAGCACGAGTAAAATACCATTCAGCCATATAAAGAGCCTTTGGAAGTGGTTAATTTGGGTTCAAAAGAAGATCCGAAGGAAGTTAAGATTGGAGCATCGTTGCATCCTGATGTAAAGAACGGGTTAATTGAACTGTTGAAAGAGTATGTGGATATTTTTGCTTGGTCTTATCAAGATATGCCTGGTCTAGATACAGACATTGTCGAGCATCGTTTGCCATTGAAGCCAGAGTGTCCGCCAGTTAAACAAAACTTGAGAAGAACCCACCCGGATATGGAAGTAAAGATAAAGGAGGAGGTCCTAAAGCAGATTAATGCTAGTTTTCTTGTGACATCAGTGTATCCTCAATGGATTGCCAATATTGTCCCAGTACCGAAAAAAGACGGAAAAGTCCGCATGTGCGTAGATTACAGAGATCTAAATAAATCTAGTCCAAAAGATGATTTTCCATTGCCTCACATTGACATGTTAGTGGATAGCACAACAAAATTCAAGGTATTCTCGTTCATGAACGGATTTTCCGGGTATAATCAAATAAGAATGGCTCCAGAGGACATGGAAAAAACAACGTTTATCACACCCTGGGGAACATTCTGGTACAGAGTGATGCCTTTCGGGTTGAAGAACGCTGGTGCAACATACCAGAGGGCTATGACAACCCTATTCCATGATCTGATGCACAAAGAAATCGAAGTATATGTTAATGATATGATTGCCAAATCCCAAACTGAAGAAGGGCATATAGCAGATTTGTTGAAGTTGTTTCAGCGT
Organism: Vicia faba; assembly: GCA_948472305.1. Lineage (NCBI taxonomy): Eukaryota > Viridiplantae > Streptophyta > Magnoliopsida > Fabales > Fabaceae > Vicia > Vicia faba. The sequence goes on along the minus strand of OX451741.1, from coordinate 919,756,436 downwards.
TTGAGGAAGTATCGTCTCCGCCTGAATCCAAATAAATGCACCTTCGGAGTTAGATCGGGAAAATTGTTGGGTTTTATTGTTAACCAAAAAGGAATTGAAGTTGACTCTGACAAGGTCAAAGCAATTCAAGAAATGCCAGCACCAAGAACTGAAAATCAAGTCAGGGGTTTCCTCGGGAGTTTGAATTATATCTCCAGATTTATCTCCCACATGACTACAACGTGTGAACCGATCTTTAAGTTGTTAAAGAAAGATCAAGGTTGTGTATGGACGAATGACTGCCAAAGGGAATTTGAAAGTATTAAAGAGTATCTGCTTGAACCTCCTATCTTGCTCCCTCCCGTAGAAGGAAGACCGTTGATTATGTATCTAACAGTGTTAGATAAATCTATGGGTTGTATTTTGGGACAACATGATGAAACAGGAAGGAAAGAGTTCGCCATTTATCATCTCAGCAAAAAGTTCACTGATTGCGAGTCGCGGTATTCTATGCTAGAAAAATCATGTTGTGCTTTGGCCTGGGCGGCAAAGCGTTTGCGGCAGTATATGTTGAATCATACTACTTGGTTGATCTCCAAAATGGATCCAATCAAGTATATTTTTGAAAATCCTGCTCTTACTGGGAGAATTTCCCGCTGGCAGATGTTGTTATCTGAATATGATATCGAATACCGCACTCAAAAGGCTATCAAAAGTAGTGTGTTGGAAAATCACCTTGCTCACCAGCCGGTGGAAGATCATCAGTCTGCAGAATATGAATTCCCCTATGAAGATGTGATGTTCTTGAAAGTGAAAGATTATGATGAACCATTGCCTGAGGAGGGCCCCGACCCTGAATCTCATTGGAGTATGGTATTTGATGGAGTTGTGAATGGTTATGGTAAAGGAATTGGTGCTGTGATTGTTACTCCTCGTGGATCGCACATTCCTTTTACTGCGAGATTAACATTTGATTGCACTAATAATATGGCAGAATATGAGGCTTGCATCATGGGTCTTGAGGAAGCTATTGATCTTAGAATCAAGATTCTAGATGTGTATGGTGATTCAGCTTTGGTAATAAATCAGATTAAAGGAGAATGGGACAATCGTCACCCTGGCTTGAACCCTTACAAATATTATGCTATAAGATTACTACCCTTCTTCAATAAAGTTGAATTCCATCACATTCCTAGGGATGAAAATCAAATGCCAGATGCTCTGGAAACTCTGGCTTCCATGTACCAAGTGAATACTTGGAATGATATACCCTGAATTACAGTTCGATGACTAGATAAGCCCGCTCATGTGTTTATGACAGAGGAGGTAGCAGATGAAAAACCTTGGTATTATGATATCAAGCATTTTCTTCAGACTCAGGAATACCCGATTGGTGCGTCGAGGAAAGATAGAAAGACGTTGTGAAGGTTGGCAGGCAGTTTCTTCCTCAGTGAAAATGTGTTATACAAGAGAAATTTTGACATGGTCTTGCTCAGATGCGTGGATAGACACGAAGCAGACATGTTGATGCATGAGATCCTTGAAGGTTCATTTGACACTCATGCTAATGGACATTCGATGGCTAAAAAGATGCTAAGGGCAGGTTATTATTGGTTGACAATGGAATCTGATTGTTACAAATTTGCAAAGAAGTGCCATAAATTCCAGATTTATGCAGATAAGATCCATGTACCTCCGACACTTCTCAATGTGATTTCCTCCCCGTGGCCTTTCTCCATGTAGGGTATCGACATGATCGGGATGATAAAACTCAAAGCTTCGAATGGACACCGTTTCATCTTGCTAGCAATTGACTACTTTACTAAATGGGTAGAGGCTGCTTCATATGCCAATGTTACCAAACAGGTGGTTGTGTGTTTCATAAAAAACAATCTTATATACCGGTATGGTGTGCCGAGCAGAATCATCACTGACAATGGCTCGAATTTGAACAACAAGATGATGACTGAACTGTGTGAAGAATTCAAGATTTTCCATCACAATTCATCTCCATACAGACCAAAGATGAATGGGGTTGTTGAAGCTGCTAATAAGAATATCAAGAAAATTATCCAGAAAATGGTTGTCACTTATAAGGATTGGCATGAAATGCTCCCTTTTGCTCTGCATGGATATCAAACATATGTTCGCACTTCAACAGGAGCAAACCTGTTTTACCTAGTGTATGGAATGGAAGTTGTACTCTCTGTCGAGGTGGAGATTCTCTCGTTGCGTGTGATAATGGAAGACAAATTGACAGAGGCTGAATGGGTTCAGAACAGGTTCGACCAATTAAATTTGATTGAAAAGAAGAGGATGATAGCTTTATGTGATGGGCAGTTATATCAGAAAAGGATGAAGAAAGCATTTGATAAAAAGGTCAAATCTCATGAATTCAGAGAAGGCGACCTCGTTCTTAGGAAGATCATGTCTTTTAACACTGATTCTAGGAGCAAGTGGACTCCCAATTTTGAAGGCCCGTATGTTGTCAAGAAAGCCTTCTCTAGTGGTGCATTAATTCTTGAAACTCTGGATGGCGAGGAGTTCCCACGTCCCATGAATGCTGACGCAGTCAAGAAATACTTCGCCTAAAGAAATAAAAGAATAACTTGCTAAGTTGAAAACCCGAAAGGGCGGCTTAGGCAAAAAGGAGCATATCGGTAGGCTGAAAACCCGAAAGGGCGGTCTAGGAAAAAATTAGAGACATAAACAGAATAAATTTCCCGCTAAGTTGAAAACCCGTAAGGGCAGCTTAGGCAAAAGTTAGGGATTTTCTTGGCAAGTAACTACATCGGACGAGACTTGATCGTTGAAGCAACAATCTTCTCAGATCCTCACCATACTTCAACGAAAGCTGCTGCTCAGGATTTCAAAAGTTGTTAGGGGGGATAGTGGTCATTGTATCTCAATGTATCTTTTCCATTATGTATTACCATTTCCCAAACTTTGTAATCATCCATGGAGTCTCGCCATTCGCAGACTACCAGTCTATTAATGAAATTCGAGCTTTTGCCCAATTCTTTGTGTTCTCATTTTTATTTAGCTTGCAAAGACTTCATTTATTACTGATAATAATTGTTAAAGCAAAAAGATTAAAAGAAGCAAAATTAACTTTTAAAAAAAAAGAGAAGAGATCTTTACAATTCAATTTACTTTGGGATTTGTGATGAAACAATGACAACAAAAATGGTGATCCCAAGAATGAACAAACTCCATTTTTTTAAGAGGATTTACTTCTTTCATAAAGGTTTTCCCAGGTCACTTTGCTGGTGTGCGCAATCTTTGTGTGTTTCTCAGATAGTTAAAGACGATATCAGTGGGTACAAGGTATAATATTGGGTTTGTGACCCCACTATCCCCAGTCAAGTCTTGGTTCGTTTTTTTCCAGATTTACATGATCAGAAGCCTCTGTCCCAGATTCCCCAGCGAAGTCTTTCCTCATATTATGAAAGGTGTCATTCCCTTGGTGTGCTGGGATGTCGCTCTTTTTGCAGTTTTGGCATTAATGTTGACTTCTTGATTTCCTGGGAAGATTATCCCAGGGCATCTCTTGTTGGAATGAGTATTCGTGATGAAAGTTTCAGTCTGTAGTTTTTTCTCCAGGGAGGTAGGCTTGAATCCCCTAGTGAGGCTTGGTTGTTTCGGCGCCAGTCTGCTTCATTTGAGATTGATCTTGCAATCTCTAGTAGGCATGTTGTTTTTGGAAACCCTTTTTATGCGAAGAAACCGGAAGAAGGGTGTTCTATCCTAGTTTTTGTTTGATTTAGCTACATCCGGATTATGGTTCTCCTCAGCGAAGTTAAAACAGTAGGTTTGGTTTCTGCAATTGCTTTTACCTTTATTGGATTGATCTTTCTGGTTGAAGCTTAGCCCAATGTTGTTAGTACCTGAGGCGGTTTTGTTTGTCTGTGCTGATTATGTATCCTTTTTACCAGCATATGCACAATAGCACTCATACATTCATACATACATCATGCATTGCTAAAAATCATCATTCATTGACATTATGTTCTGACCTTTCCGGCAGCGCTATTTGCTTAGTTGAATTTGGTTTTCCCTCTTGAGTTTATTTCTCAAAGGATGAATCTGCACTGGCCGTCTTGCTCTAGTTTATTTTTGAATTGGATTTGTGGCTACATGACAATATCATTTATTATGGATTTCTGAAAACTTTGAATTTTGGTTTGTGCATTTATTTTGCACAGGAAGACTTTATCTCGTGAGCAGGAATATCGTGACATTTCTCCAGGAAGTCATATTTCTATCCCTTGAAAGTCATTTCTCTTTGTAATTCCCCTTGACAATAAGTGGAAGTCTATTTATTTGAGACATATTACGTATTACCCTTTCCAGACAGATTTCCTTGGTTAAAGAAGAAGTTGAGACCCGTTCTTGGAAAAACACCCGAATCTTGGGGTGATATGATATATTTCCTCTTTCTACCTTTAGTGAACGTTGGTAGTACATCGGCAGTGAACGTCGGTGTTTCTTATCTTTTTGCTATCTTCAGTGAATGTTGATAGTTCATTATCAGTGAACGGCGGTGATATGATATATTTCCTCTTTCTACATTCAGTGAACGTTGGTAGTACATCGGCAGTGAACGTCGGTGTTTGTTATCTTTTTGCTATCTTCAGTGAACGTTGATAGTTCATCGTCAGTGAACGGCGGTGATATGATATATTTCCTCTTTCTACCTTCAGTGAATGTTGGTAGTACATCGGCAGTGAACGTCTGTGTTTCTTATCTTTTTTCTATCTTCAGTGAACGTTGATAGTTCATCGTCAGTGAACGGCGGTGATATGATATATTTCCTCTTTCTACCTTCAGTGAACGTTGGTAGTACATCGACAGTGAACGTCAGTGTTTCTTATCTTTTTGCTATCTTCAGTGAACACTGATAGTTCATCGTCAGTGAATGATAGTGATATGATATATTTTGTCTTTCTACCTTCAGTGAATGTTGGTAGTACATCGACAGTGAACATCAGTGTTTTTTATATTTTTGCTATCTTCAGTGAATGTTGATAGTTCATCGTTAGTGAACGGTGGTGATATGATATATTTTCTCTTTCTACCTTCAGTGAACGTTGGTAGTACCTCGGCAGTGAACGTCGATGCTTGTTATCCTCCTCTCTGACTCTGTTCTCGTAGTTTACCAGTGATTCATTTTCCTGGTGGGGTTGCTCCTTTGTTTCTACATTTTTTGTTGCATCCCCAATGCTACTTTGCGTCTCTTTTGTTCCATTCATATGCATTCATATGCATTCATATGCATAAGCATTTGCATGGCATCTTAGGGCCAAAAATAGGGTTTGTTTTATATTTAAGTGTCTTCGATCACGTCGACACGAAGATTTTTTAACCTTCGTATCTCCGGATAGAAGAAACTTAAATAAGGGCAACTGTTGTACCCCAATTTTTTTCCCTAAGATCCCTTCATCATACCATATTGTTTCAATCACAACAAAATTACATTAGGGCTTTTGGTTCTTCTCCCTATCTTTAGCTTTGCTCTTCTGAGGAATTACCAAGCACCTTAACTTGTTTTCTTGTGTGATCATGGATATTTTGCTTTGATTTTCTCTCTAATTAACAAAATGCAATATTGTTTTGTCTTAATTGTTAATAATGTAGGTAAAGGCAATGAGGTTTAGCAAATTGCTTCATGGGTTCATGAGTTTATTTCCATGCCCTAGTCAAAAGCTTGAGAAATTAAAACCTCACCATTGAAGTTGTTTGGAAGTTGGTATGGAAGTGGTTTAGGTTGCCATGAGTCCTCATCATCCTCAACAATATCTATTCACAAAGGAAGAATATTGGCACAAAAAGTTTGTTCAAACTTGGCAAAGTTCCACCAAGCATTCTCTTGATCTAGAGGCTAGGGTTTTGGACTTCAAAGAGGAATATCTTGCTCATCTTTTGGTATTTTTGAGTAATTCCAAAAACATTCTTCTCTTTAAAGATTTACCAATAAATCACTTCAAAATTTCCAAGGAGTTTTCATGTGGAAGGAACTTGGTGAAGAGGGAAGATTACAAGTCATCTAGATGAATCCCCAATTTTCCATATATGACTTCAAATGGTCATAACTTTGTCAATTTTTATCACCTCTAGCCCATTATTTTTTCATTATGATCCTAAGGATGTGTACTTAATTCCTTCATTTATGTGAAAAGTGAAAAATGGATGCAAGTTACCTTAAGAATGCAAAATATTATAGGTCATTTCATGATTTTTGGCCAACTTCAACAAGTCATAACTTGCTCAATTTTTGGAGATTTTGAGTGGTTCAAATTGAAAAATGTCATTAAAGAGATCTACTTCATTCCATCTTTTTTGGTCAAGAGAAAATTCTAACTGGAAGGCCATGTTTGGATGCAAAAGATTATAGGTCATTTTTAAAGAAGAATTTGAAATATTTCTAAGTATGGAAAGTCAACTCTTTTTCTTCAACTTTGACTCCATGTAACTTTCAGCTCAAGCATCCATTTGATTCCATTCTTTTTGCATTGCAAATCTTGTAACCTCATCTTTCCAAAGCATAAAGAAGTTTTCCCTAAGACTCCTTGAGGTGGAAATGCCATTGGATTGAACTTGGCAACTTGGAACTGAAGTTTCTCCATAAGTCAGAATTTGAAATTCATGTTTTGGCTTTTAAACATCAAATTAGCACGCGTTTGTGATCTAAACATGTTTAACCAAGTTGCCAAAGTGGATTAGAGCCTTGAAACGCAAGGATTAGATGAGTTTTGATGCAAATCAGATCACACCTTGCTCGTGCATCGGGTTCACACGATTTCCCTCCAATTTGCATCATTCCAGACGCTTGAACATTCCATTTGATTCCCTATAAATAGAGGGTCACCCCCCATTTAATTTCCCAAGCTTAGATAGCCAGAATCACCCTGCCAAACTTGCTTCACAACTCAGAATTCAGCTACTTCGAATCCTATTCTCAAGCCTTTTTCAATCCATTTTTTTTATCAATTCACCTTCCTTGATCTTCCCTGAAGCTAACCATATAATCACATTCAAGAATCGTGCCCTATACTGCTCCATAGAAGTACAGTTTCAGAGCTTTGGAACTCAACTTCAATAGGTAGATTCCTTCATCAATTCTTCAAAACTCTAATATCATTGTGTTGCTCTCATTTCCCTGGTTCTAGTTGCAACACTTACATTTCACTGGGAGCACGTTTTGACCATGAATTTTCAAATCCCTTTTCAAAACTTTCTTTCCAAATTGCTTGAGTTACAATTTATATAAATTTGGCGCGAGGGTGTGGTTGTCTTCGTCTTGAAGAGACGAAGCGAATGGCATAGACCTGAGCTTCTGATCTTACAGTTTGAGAGACTTGCAATTCGTGAGGGATGGAGGTTGAAGATGACCAACGTGTCATCTTCTAACCAATGAAAGCGTGACATTTGTTATTTTCAAATTCTGATTTTATTAATGATTCTGTACATTATTCATTAAAGACCATGATATGCACAACTCGCTAGATCCTTTGGATCTGATTACTAACGCGTTTTGACTCTCATCCAATGGTCCGCATCTTTTTCTTTTATTTTCTTTTTCTGATTTTTATATTTTAATTGTTTTAAATTTCAAAAAATCATAGAAAATTCATTTTTTGTCCAAAAAACTCTGAAAAAATTATGAAAAATATTTTTGATTATTCTCTTTCTGATTTTTATTTTTTCACAATTTAATTTTGTGTTTTAGTATTTTTTATGAATTTTACACTTATTTGATTTTTTTTAAAATGTTTAAAAATACTTTTACACATTTTTAAATTCTGAAAAAATTATGGAATGATTCAATGATATTGGGATAAATATTGGTGACCTTATTTTTTTTCCTGACTTTACTATTTTTTACTATTTTTGTTTATTTTACCCATTTATTTTAATTTTTAAAAATAGTTTCTGACTTTTAAAAATTCCCAAAATTTTTGTAAAATTACTTGGCCTCTTTTCTGATTTTTCTATGGTCTTATTTTTCATTTCTTGATTAATTTTAATATAATTGATATTTTCCTCATTATTTTCTTTTTTAAAAACATTTTTAAACCTTTTAATGTACATATTAAATATATATAATTTTGTGATTATTTTCTGGCTGTCTTTGGTTGATTTTTTGATCATGGCTTTATTAACATCATTGGATCTTAGGTGTTGAGTTCAACTCCACCAAAATGGATGAATGATTTTAATAAAAGTTTGATTAAAATTTTAATTCAAATGTGGTTTCTTTTTTTACCCTAATTCCTCTTCATCTCATCCTCTTCTAATTGCACTAAATGTTGTTAGAGCATGATCTCTATATCATGTCTCAAAACAAATGGTGCATAGATTGCTATTGACCGACATCAAAATAGGCGCGACTTCTATATAAGTCCACTTACGATTGCTTAACATAACGCTAAATTTTGTCCCGATTCGAATAAATGATCATTCGTGGCCCAAACTTATGATTGCAAGCCCAAGTATGTTAATTTGATCTCTTTGATCCAATAACCTTGAGATTTATTTTGTGGAGGCTTTGGTTCTACCAATCCTCTAATGGATCTACAACACCTTTGGTCAACGCAGATCACTTAAACATCGTTGATCATTAAATGGTACTTGTGAGAATTCCAAATGGATGATATACTTGACAAAAAGCAAATGCAACTTGTTGTGTAGAGGCTTTGGTTCTACCAATCCTCTAATGAGTTCCAAATGAAAGTTTCAAGATGGTCATCCAACTAACCACTAATTATTGACTTGTTTTATTTTATGCTTTTATTCTTTTATACTTTATGCTCTATTTATTTCTTAGCATTTTTTATTTCATGCCATTTTCATCTTTGCTCATTTGAGCATTTATATTCTTGTCATTTTTACTTTGCTCACTTGAGCTTTTCTTTTTCTTTTCCTAAGACACTTAATAATCAACATAAACCCTAAAAAACTCTTAATGGTACTTGGACTATTTGGTTACTATCCTTGGCATTATGGAGCAGTGGACTTTTTCTTGGACTTAGGATTAGAAACCTTGGCCTATCTTGGATACCTTGTGATCTTATTTGATTATTTTGTCTGGAGCTCTTGAGGTTTACCTCAAGACATTGGGTTGCTTGTTTGTTTTTGTGTGAGGGTTTTTGTGATTACACTCTTTGTTTGTAATCTGGAGTTCACCCGTATACAGCTGTTACTCTGCCCAATTTTTGTGAAGACTTAATACATTTGAAGAGGTCTAGTATCTTTGCTTGCTTGGTTTCACTCCAAAGAATGGGAATTCTATCTTGGCTCATAATGTCAATTTTTGGCTTCTTGTTGGTTAGATGGTCCTTATCCTTAGCTTTTACCTTATGCTTTAGGATAACCTCTTCTTCTCCTCCCATCTTCTTTAATTTCAAAAATATTCTCCCTCCTTTTGAAAACCCTTCTTGTTTTGAAACTTAAACACTTTTACAATAAACTTGGACTTATATCCATACATTTTCAAAAACATTTTCATAAATAAACTTCAATCAATTTAATAATACTTTGACATTTTTTATGAGAAGACTAAAAGTCAACCAATCTCATTTCAAACCATTTTTCCACTTTGGTTTTTATCTTTAAACTTTTCTCAAAAGATTAGACTCTTGTCAATCCTTGTAGTGATGGAAACAACTATACTTCTACAATATGTAGTGAAGTGAGATATTTTCCACTTGAGTGTTGAGTGAGGCATTGTTGATTTTAAAATCCAAGCCATTATCCTCCACTTTGAGATGATGAAAATTCTCCTTTCTCATGATTGTGGGTAGTAAGTATGTTTTCCACACGGAGATTGGCGATGATGTCTTATCTCATAAAATTAACCAACACACTTGTGTTTCAAACTTTTAAAAGAGGAACTACGTGTACCTTGATCCCCTATTTCTGGAAAGGCGGTACGTAGGCACTAAAGGTTCGCAACCGCGGCGGGTGCAAAAATCATTAAAAAATATATTTCTTTTCTCACCTCCACCATCCATTTTATATACAACACATTTTATAGCCAAAATATACAGATTTTACAAAGAGGCTCCTGTGGAGTACCGTAGATGTTTAGGGTGCTAATACCTTCCCTTTGCATAACCAACCCCCTTACCTTGAATCTTTCCCCCTTTTTTGGGTTATTCGCTCTTTTCCCATTCCTTTGGAAACAATAAAGCACGGTGGCGATTTTTATTTTTGATTTGTACAAAGTCTAGTCAATCCAATGGCTTAGTCTTGAACATTTCTATTGCTACAGCAGTCTAGGTAAAAATTAGAGATATAAATAGAATAAATTCTTCCCGGTAGGTTGGAAACCCGCAAGGGCAACCTAGGAAAAAGTTAGGAATTTCTTGGCAAGTAACTGCGTCAGACAAGACTTGATCGTTGAAGCAATAATCTTCTCAGATTCTCATCACACTTCAAATGGATTCTTTGCTCGCGGGTTCGAAGTTGTTAGGGAGAACAGTGGTCATTGTATTCAAATGTATCTTTTCCATATATTTACCATTTTTCAAACTTTGTAATCATCTATGGAGTCTCGCTGTTCGTAGACTACCATTCTATTAATAAAGTTTGAGCCTTTATCCAATTCTTTGCAGTTCTTACTTTTACTCTGTTTGCAAAAATTTCATTTATTATCGATAGAAATTTTCAAAACAAAAAGACTTAATAACAAAAAATGTTTTGAAAAGAATTTAGAAACTACCTTTTACTTCATATGTTATGATTCGAGTGGTACATAAGTAGTGATTCCAAGAATGTGCGAACTCCTAAATTTGAAAAGTCTCCTGACTGCTCTTACTAATATGCGCGTGTTCCGTTCAGGATACTGTTTCTTGGGATAGATGAATCTCATACAAGCTAATACATGGTGTGGCATTTGGGTCTGTGTTCCCATCTTTCCCTAGTTAAGTTCTGGTTCAGATCGCCTTCGAGCAGCTTTTTGATGTTGGGTTTGTAATCCCATCCTCCCCAGTCAGTTCCTGATTCAGACTTGTCCGACTGAGTCAATTTCCTCCCGTGGTCAGAAGGTGATCAAGCGGAGGTCGCAAAGTTACAGTGCATGTGTTTAGTTATTGAACTCTTTCTCCCTTCGTATTGAGAAGTAATGTAGAATCTTCAGCAGGATATTATGCCCTTCAGTTATGGTATTGTTGTTGTAGTGTGCCTCTAAGAAACCAGACAAGGGCAATATACATTCTAAGAAGTTTTGAGATAAGCGTCTACTCCTTGGGTTTTCTCTCATTGTGCATTGAGTTTGATTTAAAATCCTCACGAGCTGACCTATTACTGGTGTTGTCAACTTCTTAATTCTCCAGATGTTTCGAATATGATACTTCCCTCTGAAGTTGTTATCCCATTAAGTTCCATGATCTCTCCATAGAACTTTACACAACTATTATGCCTGATATTGAAGACTGTATCTAGGTTCTCTTTGGTGTGTGTGGCTTCTTTTTCCCCAATGAAGTTAGCATAACAATCCCCAGTAGAAGTATCAACGATGTAGCTTTGCATCTTCCCTAGTAAAGTCTGTATTGCCGTCCCCAGTTGAAGTCTCGACGACATGATTTTCATCTTCCCCTAGTGAAGTTAGTCTTGGAATCTCTAGTGAAGTCTAGACGATGAAACCTCCTCTTCGCTTATCGAAGTCCGTATTGGTATTCCCCGTGAGACATAGAAAAGTTTATGATATTCCCACAACTTTATTTGTTGTTAGTCAGGTGGTTCTTTGATTGTTTTCAAGCCATGTTTTTCCCAGCAAAGTTAAGCCGTGAAATAGGACTTTGTTTCCTCTGTTGATGCTTACCCTCTCGTGGAATCTAATCTTCGTCCTGCATGTGACTTGGTCGCGTTTTGTCTTCACCTAAGTTAGATTTGTCTGGTTATCCCCAGTGCATTATGGTTGTTTTGTCAGCATGCACATGATAACATCCATACATTCATACACATCATGCATAGATGAATTTAAAACTCATCACTCATTTGCATTCGTTGATATTTTGTCAGCATATTATCCTCTTTGCAAAGTTATATTACTCTCTCTCCAATAGAGTTGTCAATGTTAAACAAAAAGTGTATATCCTTTCAATTTCCCCACTGAGTTATCCCTCCTGGAAGATTTTTTGCTTCAACTTTCCCATTAGGTTTATTATCTGGATGCAGTGTGATTCCCTTCCGAGTTTATTTCTCATCGGGTGCTGACTTAGTTGATTATTCCACTCCAGTTTATTTCTGGTTTGAGTCTGTAGTCCCTGACAACATTATTTTTCTGATTTCTGCAGGCTTCGAGCCTTGATTTGAGAATGTGCATTTATTTTGCATGCAAAGACTTTTTCTCCTCAACAGGAATGTGTTGGTATTTCCCCAGGAAATCAAGCTTCTTTTCTCTCCAGTATTATTACAATTCCTTCTTAAAACGGAAAGCGACAATTTTCTTTATTTGAGCAATTTGTTCTTCCCAATAAGTTTGTTAATGCCAGAGAATTTTTTTTCCAATGAATGGTAGCCTTGTCATTATGGGAGGTAGTTTGTTGCTGAAATTTGTTACTCCAATGAATCGTAGTCTCGTCATTATGGGAGATAGTTCGTTGTTGAGTTTAGTTGTACTTCAATGATAAAGACAGTTCGTTGAAAGATTCCTACAGCTGTGGTTTTACCCTTTCCAGGTGAAATATCTTGGTTAAAGAAGAAACTAAGACCAGTTTGTGGCTTATAGTCAGGATCGAGGGGAAGTTTATCTGATTCTCCATCAAATGGTATCTCTTCGAGGAAGTTTCGCAAGAGAAGTTTGTTGTGAAATCTTTACAAGTGGTAGTCTCTTTATTTAAGATAACTTGTGTTTTTAACCCTTTCCAGGTGAAATATCTTGGTTAAAGAAGAAATTGAGACTGGTTCGTGGCTTATAGACAGGATCGAGGGGAAGTTTATCTGATTCTCCATCAAATGGTATCTCTTCGAGGAAGTTTCGCAAGAGAAGTTTGTTGAGAAATCTTTACAAGTGGTAGTCTCTTTATTTGAGATAGCTTGTGTTTTTACCCTTTCCAGGTGAAATATCTTGGTTAAAGAAGAAATTGAGACCAGTTCATGGCTTATAGTCAGGATGAAGGGGAAGTTTATCTGATTCTCCATTAAATGGTATCTCTTCGAGGAAGTTTCTCAAGAGAAGTTTGTTGAGAAATCTTTACAAGTGGTAGTCTCTTTATTTGAAATAACTTGTGTTTTTACCCTTTCCAGGTGAAATATCTTGGTTAAAGAAGAAACTGAGACCAGTTCATGGCTTATAGTCAGGATCGAGGGGAAGTTTATCTGATTCTCCATCAAATGGTATCTCTTCGAGGAAGTTTCGCAAGAGAATTTTGTTGTGAAATCTTTACAAGTGGTAGTCTCTTTATTTGAGATAACTTGTATTTTTACCCTTTCCAGGTGAAATATCTTGGTTAAAGAAGAAACTGAGACCAATTTGTGGCTTATAGTCAGGATCGAGGGGAAGTTCATCTGATTCTCCATGAAATGGTATCTCTTCGAGGAATTTTTGCAAGAGAAGTTTGTTGTGAAATCTTTACAAGTGGTAGTCTCTTTATTTGAGATAGCTTGTATTTTTACTCGTTCTAGGAAGAACGCCCGGATTTTGGGAAGTTCATTATTGTTTTTTGAGATACAACCTTCAGTAAAAGGTGGTGCATTCTCTTTTCCCCACTGTTGTACCCCAAAATTTGGCCTCTCATTTATCAAGATTTCCCTTCACAAGACTCTTTGAACTCAAGACCAAGCTAGGGTTTGCTCTGCTCAAGATATCTCCTTGCACTGATGACCTGAAATTAGGGTTTGAGTTTGCACAGGGATTTTTGGACTTTCAATGCTCAAAGTGACTTTCATACTTCATGTTGGACTTATAAGATTGCCCATACCAAGTTTCAAGCTTTGAATCAAATTTTTGCCCAGTCAATTGGACAGTTGACGTAGAAATCAGCTGTATTGGGGAAAAAGTCAACTGTGACCAATTTACAGTCAAACCTCATGATTTTTGATCTACATCAACATTATAGACTCATATGAACCATTTGATCAAGTTTGGACCACAACTCCTCAAGAAATTTGATCAAATCATCAAAAGGGCAAAATGATCATTTTTAGGGTTTTGACTGTATAAGGGCAATTTCTGATTTTCCACCTAGCCAATGGCAAATTGGGTTCAAGTATAGATTCAAGGACTCAATGGCATCATCTTTACCTATTCACAAGGTTCAAATGATCTCAAATGCATTGGATTGACAGATGAATTTTTCAGTCAACTGATCAAAAATAATTGTACACTGAAAAGTCAAACTTTGACTTTTTGGTCAAAATCAAGTGCCAAGGGTCATTTTTCATCAAGATATGTCAAAACATGAAACTTGTTCATAAAGAAACTTAATTTTGCAAATTAGGGTTTAAGATTGAAAAAATTTCATAACTTGAATTTTTCTAAGTTATAAAATTTTCTTATTTTTTCCCAACTTTGCCTAACATTTTCACCATGATGCAATTGGATTCAAACAAAACTTCCAACATGAAAGTTGTAGTGCTCCACAAAATCTACAACTTTGATTCACAAAGTTTTCCCAAAATATTCTTGTATGTCAAGTTATGAGTTTTGGAATAAGGGTCCAAAACCTTTCTAACTTAGTGAAATTTTGCCCTAGTTTAGGCATGATTTTGACCTATCTTCATGGACATTTTTCACCTAGTTCCCTTTGGAATTTAAAAATGTATTTCAAATATGGATTGTATAGAATGTTACAAGCTTTCCAAAATGTCCAAGAACTCTCAAAAATCATTTATGGTTAGGGAGAATCGAAGGTTTGAATTTGGAAAAAAGTCACTTTGATCCATGGCATTTTTCATGTTGCTACAAATTGCAAATTCTATCCAGCCTTACTTGTACTTGCTCACATGTCTCTAAACCCTTCCACACTCAAAAATTGAATGCAAACTCAATGGATTGAAGCTTTTTTCTGATCAATAGAGGTTTACACAAGGGATTAATCCAAAAATAACAAAAAGACAACATTGCCATTTTCATAAAGTTGGCTTTATGTTAAGTTGTTCCTCTTGAGCCTTGAACCCTTTATTTTGCAGCAAAAAAAGTTCACTAATATCAAGCAATTGTTACCAACTCTTGGCAGACCCTAAGCTAGATGGTACAACCCTTTGCATTATCATTTCACACTTTTCTTAAAAGCCAAGTCAACTTGCAAAAACAAAGAGAACTCTTGTATCTATTATAACCAATCTTGGTAACCATTCAAAACAAGTTTTTCATATTGCCTTAAGTCAGAAGCACGAGCTAACCACTTCTCAAACCTTCCAAAACACCAAAACACCTTCTTCTTGCAAAACAGGGCAGTTTCTGCATTTTTGTTTCCAAATCACAAACCATTCGTGTGTTTTGCCCCAAACCTTTTTCAACACATTCCATACAACCTACCTAAGTTATCCCAACCATTGGCCAGTGACTGTAACCTTGATTTCAAGCTTCACCATTTCTGAAATCTGATTGTACAGGTGGACTTCTATAGGCTTATTCAAGTAAGCTCAAAGCAAACAAAGCATTGGGGAAGGTCCAAAGAAGTTCAAGCAAGCTCCAAAGCATCTCAGGCCTCATTGAAAACCTCCACATTGCCATACTCGAGTTCAACTGAAGCAGGTATTTTCCAACTTTCTATCTCTCTATTTAGGAATCATTAGGCTTAGGTTTGTGAATAAAAAATGTAGTACTCATTTCCCTTAAGCTGTACATATGCATAGATTTCATTTAAGTTAACTGTGTTGAGAGAATTTGATTGATGAACTTTCTGAAAAAGTTAGGTTATAAATTAGGGCCAGAGAAATTTTCTCTGGTCTTTGAGAGTTATATTAAGTTCTTTACATGGTTGGAATCGTGTTGAAAAATGCTATAACTTTTGTGTTGTGAGTTTTTGCTTTAGAGCACGTATGCATGAGTTAGCCATTTGTACAGGAAGGCACGCGTTTTTTGAGCAGAGATTGAAGATAAAGGTCAGCTGGGCTGGGCCTGGCTATTTCTCACTTTTGACACCCCCTGACTTACTTCTCATACCCCCTTGGCCCATTTGATTTTATTTTTTATATTTTTCATTTCTTTTTTATTTCTGACTTTATTTTATTTTTTCTAAACTTTAAAAATTACCAAAAATATTTTATTTAATTTTCACATTTTATTTTATTATTTTCATTATTTTTTAGACATAGAAATAATTATTAAATAGTATATACTTTTATTTTCTTTAATAAAAAAACTTGTAAATAACATAAAAAACATTATATTTTATTTTTAGTATTTATATATACTTAAATAATATTTTCTCACATTATTTTTATTTTTTGACATTTGTATATAATTTATTTATTTTATTGTACATAAATAAATAATACATAATATATTTATATATATATATATATATATATATATATATATATATATATATATATATATAAAATATATATATATATATATATATATATATATATATATATATATATATATATATATATAAAATATATATATATATATATATATATATATATATATATATATATATATATATATATATATATATATATATATATATATATATATATATATATATATATATATATATATATATATATATATATATATATATATATATATATATATATATATATATATATATATATATATATATATATATATATATATATATATATATATATATATATATATATATATATATATATATATATATATATATATATATATATATATATATATATATATATATATATATATATATATATATATATATATATATATATATATATATATATATTCTTAAAACAAATTAGGGTTTCCACCCTTAATAAAAATAATCTTTTATTTTATTATTTTTAATGCATTAAATATTTTATTTTTACATATATAAAAATAATACAAAAACCTTTTTTGCATATTTATAATATATTGCATATTTATTTAATTGTCTATTTAAATATTGCTTATTTATCATTTGAACAAAGAATTCAATTTGGTTGTAATAATCTTAGGGTTTTAATTTCTTGCAAATAATCCCCTATTCAAAATTGTATCCCCCTCCCCATATCAATGTTGTAATAGCTTAGATTACTTTTACGCATTTATTGTTTTCAAATATGCCATGATAGAGATTAGGGTTTGTATGCAATATCCAAAATCAAAACAAATAGCTAGACCTAATACAAGACATAAAAGCATGTAAATTGACAACACAATACACACATGCACCCCTAGGGTTTCATCCACTTGTTGCCTTAAAAATGGCCATGGTATGCATGCTAAGTGTCTTGGCAAAATAAAAATCAAAACAAAAAGATCATAGTCCCTCGATGACGCTATCTTGGTTGCCTATACAAAATGATCTAGTCCCTCAAAAATTTGCTAAAGATACTTAGCACAATTGCTATCATGGTCAATACGATGACCCTCGCGTGTCCCATTTAACATCCAAATACAAGGTTGTTTACCAAATGCAATGGTAAAACAACACTGTCAAAAGGGTTAAAAATGTGTAGGAAAGACTCTTTGAGTAAATAGGGTAGATGCTCCTAGTTACTTGATCAAACTTACAACCATCCTTGCTAATTTCAAAAACACACAATTTCAAAACATTTCCCAAAACAAACTTTCAAATATTGAAACATCTTTTCAAAAGACAAACACCTTTGTAAAACATTCAAACAAGAATTGTTACAAAGGTTGCCTAGACAAGGCCTCTTTTCAAAACATTTTCAAAACCACACACAAAGCACCATTTCAAAAAATTGAAAAGCAAAAGCAAGTGATCTAAACAAGTAACTAAGAGCCCATGGATGACCATGGATGAAAAGGGTGCTTGCACCTTCCCTTTTCATAATCTACCCCCCGAACCCAAGAAAACATCTCAAAGGTCTTTCCTGTGCTTTTTGACCTTTCCTTTGGATAAAATAAAAAGTCGGTGGCGACTCTTGCTAAACCGAAACATTTGCGAACACAAAAGGAAAAACCTCAAGTCAGTTCTCCCACCGTATCACAAAACCGGCGACTCTGTTGGGGAATTAAAAATATAAAAATGAGGTTAACTTAGGGTTTAGATCACCTTTACATGCTTACCTTGTTTGCTTTGATTGCTTTACATTTGGTTCTATTGTTTGGGTTTGAAATCCTCTACCCGGATTTGGGAAACATTCATAGATAAATAGCAATATGTTGTGGAAACTGTGCGGGGTATACCGACATGGTTGAAGCAATAGATATATTAGTGCGACATATTTGTTGGTACCGGTAGCCTTTGAGTTAATCAAAGAGAATACGGGTCCGCTGAGTGATGTCATGAAGCACTAATGGACTTTTAGAACCTTTACTTGACCATCTTGGCCTTATTAGGGGTAGTGAGATGACCGGCTTTGGTGCAGTCCAAAGTTGGTAGATACTCAATACTGCACTCATTGAGGGTTGTTTTCTTGGAATATTTCGGTCGCCAGTTAAGTGGTTAAACTGAAACAATGAGCACAGAAAATAATCCAGTGATATTGAGCTCCTTAGAACCCGATTACTATTTATAGGACAGGTTGAGCCAACTAACTTCAA